>CM062814.1:525729222-526997065 GCA_031772625.1 Pinus tabuliformis | reverse complement strand
AAATGGTCATGTCCTTGGAGACATGACTCTTCAACACTAAAATTATTAGTTAATTATTCATTATTTATGATTGTTATTATTTATAATTATTTACATTATTTTTTTATATATATTTTATTCGTAACAAACTTCTAGGAAGGGAATTAGTCCCTAATTGCACTCTTTAACACAAATTCACACAGGCAAGTATAAATCAGTGAACCATAGAATAGGAGCCATAAATCTAAGCCATTTTATTAAACTTCAAAGCTAGAACTGAGTAGAAATGGAGTAGAATAACAGAAACCTGGGCTTGCTACTACAAGCATGCATCACCCAAGTGAAAAATAAAGTGAAATCTCCCACTTAAATGGCTCAATCTGGCAATACGCACTGCCCAAAAATATTTATTGTTGTTGTTGCTACTGCTGGAGGCAGACTGTGATTTTGGCCCTCAAATATGCTCCAAAAATTTTGAAAAATTAGTTGTAGGCTGCTCACACTCAAACCAACAAAACCCAAAAATATTTTCAGCAAATTCTCGCTAACCTGGAATGCCCTAAAAAGTGTGAAATTCTTTAATTGTCCACAACGCTACACAAAGCGGGGACAAAGTGGGGACGTTTTTTGGAAGCGGAGAAGCAGAAGCATCATTTCCCAAAAATCTACAAAGCGAAGCGTCTACTATCTATATATATATATATATAATATATATATATATTATATAATATATATAGATATATAGATATATATATATATATATATATATATATTAATTTTGCATTTATATTCAAAAAAAATCCCAAATACCAAATTAGTTGTAGAAGACATGAAAACATGCATATTTTAACATAAATCAAGATAGATATGGCATCCATGATTCCATTGTACATCAATGATTAATTATTCAAGCATCAATCATCTAGATTCTAGCAATTACAAACATACATCAAATTTTTAAGCATATCATAAAACATAAAACATTTAGAAGATAGAATCATCAAATTAAAGTAATTTATCTAGCAAGTGAGCAAGTGTCAACATGAGTCATGTCCAAAATTCAAATAATAATGTTTACAAAATAGGCCACTTGGCCACCACCAAGACACTGAACTAGGAAGAGTAAGACAAAAAAGTTCAAATTCACAACAGGAGTCTACAAGTATAATCTATGACAAAAGTAATAAACTACGAATATATCTACTAATCTCTCCTCCTTCCACCACAAACAAGACATGAGCCTCCACATGGTGGCAATGAAGAAGATGGTGGCTCTGGAAGTTGTGGCAGTGACTGTGGAACTGATGAAGATGAAGCCCCTATTGTTGGTGTTGAAGCATGGAACCTGGAAACCAAGGGACCAGATGGGGGTGGCATCTCAACTCGATCATCATCATCCTGGATAAGAGCATCCTCTAATTGCTCTAATCGCAACACTCCATCCTCCAAACTGGGCTCCTCTAGATTTTTGTCCCAAACCTTAAGGTCATTATTAGTCTTTACATCATCATAGTAATGGGACATGAATCGTAAGTTGTAGTGAACATAAATGTGATGTTTTGAGACCAGGATGGTCATGGATAGCAGCAGATCCTCCAAATGCTCCAAATTTTACAGTCTCAAATGCATTTGAACCCAGGCTCATTGTGTAGATATCGTCGTTCTGAATCTAACGCAACTTGAACGACTGAAATCCGACTTCGTACGAAGAAGTTATGTAAAGTCAAAATTTAGGTCAAGATGGGCAAAAAGTCAAAGTCAACAGCGTTAGATGCTCATGATACCAGCACCAAGTCGAAGAGCTCATCGTGTTGATTTCGATGGTATATTCGGTTTGAAAAATGGCCTCTATATGAGGGAGAAAATGCACTCTGGACACATGGCAGTCATACAGCAGTCAAAGTCAAACTAAGCAGAACGGTCAAACTGCCAAGGTCAGGGTTGAACCCACGACCTCTGAAAACACATCACAAAATCTTACCGTTAGCCCACGGCAGTGTTTTATTCAACAAAGGCGGAGAATTATATTTATGGTTTGGTTGTATTGAATGTGGGGGAAGGGTTGGCAGAGCCTACCATATCCGGCAGCCCGCCAAACCCAAAGGCCAATCTATCGGCGCTCTCAACTTAACAGAGTCTCCACCAAATGGCGCAGTCAACCCCAAAGTTGGTATATCGCGTCTCCAAACATAGCAATCAGCAAGCAGTAACCATATATATGGCGGAGGTTAATAAATATGCAAAGTCCAATGGTTTGTTAACTATGTGCCATGGGTTGATATCATATGACACCCAAAGTTGGTATATCGCGTCTCCAAACATAGCAATCAGCAAGTAGTAATCCATATATATGGCAGAGGTTAATAAATATGCAAAGTCCAATGGTTTGTTAACTATGCGCCATGGGTTGATATCATATGACACCGTCGGATCAATGTTCAACCTTAAGATATAACTATATGTTATATTTGCTATGCCCAGATCCAAAGTTCGAATAGCGCGGAGTTGTTCCAATACCATTTTTAATATATGCCACGGGGATCGATACATGCCAGCGTTGGTATAAGGTTAGAACTGTATGCCATGGAAGACATCATCGTTGGCTTACAGTTGTTATAACAAATGGGCAGGGAGCTACATAACCGTCGGGGTAATCAAATCATATGTTAACAATACATGCCACGGGTCAAGGTTTTATACCACCGTCGGACTTTGGTTATGTTGTAATTATCCGCCAGCCTATGTTTAAACCTTATGCTATAATGGGCCACCGTGGGGACGTATGGTTCAAATATATACTATTGTTAATACATGCTGCCACATATGGCGGGAGGATAACATTTGTTGCAACCAAACGCCACCAGTCCAATGTTATTACAACCATATGTTACCACAGCACTCGGCGCGGGGTTTAAGACTTTGGTTAAACATGTCAATGCCACGGGGAGGTATAGTATCCATCAGTCCAATGGTTTTCTACCATGTTATATGTATTGTTAAAACTATGGTATAGTTATTATATCAAATTTGACATATGGTTGCACCAATGATAACAATTGCTATGTTTAATACCTTTGGTTGTAACGAAAGCTAAGAATGCCAAACCCAATCCCATGAGGTCCACGGGGTTGACCTCAGGACCTGCTCGTGGGTTATAAAAATAATTTGCCATTACACCAGAGCAGAAGGAGTTGTAAGATGAAGCTCGGGAATTTGTGTTATCAGTGCTTGTAATATGCCTTTTGAGGCATAACTTGGCCAATATTGGGCCTTTTTTAGATCTGTAAGTTGCATTGGGAAGTTGAGATCGAGGCCTATCTTCTGACAGTAGCCATTGATGCCTGCGAGCACATTCTAGAATGGTGAAGTTGATGTAAGAGACTTTTTGAAGCCGTCATAGCTTTTTGATCTCAAGTTTGAGTACGAGGACCTTTGTTGCTTAGTCCTCCTTGTATTGGCGCAATCGCCTCTTTGTAAAATTGAGTTAGTTCAAGGGTGAGAGTTCTCTATAGGAGGACGTTTCCTGAAGGGAAGGGAAACATTACCGCTCAATCATCAGCTTGACTCTAAAAGACAGATTATTTTCATAGCGAGGTCATTAAAATTTGACTATTCATATGTGAATAAATTATGAACAAAAGACATAATTTTAAAAGCTTGCAAAGTGTCAGAGGACAATCACACAAATTCATATTAGTAGTGAACATAAACCAAGCTCTCTGCTCGATCTAAACTTATCATGTTCCTTTTAACACTGTGGATGAAAGAATAAGAGCTCCAACACCTCTCTACAAAAGAAGTGTTTACCATCTGTGATAGCACCCGCAATGCCAAAGTTTGTAGAAGTGGAGTAGCACCTCCATGCATGGTCCACCACTCGAGAAGAAAAAATCTCTCGATCTCTAATTGCATGCATGCTCACAAATGGACTAGTGCTAAGCGTATAGTTGCTCAACTGTTTCCATACCATGCCAGCCTCCTCCTCAACAGGGACTAATTTATCCAATGCTCTCATATAACTAGATAGAACCGCTAGATCTAGGTGTGGTTTTATCCTGCTCCCCCCCCTCCCCGGTGTTGGTGTTGAAAGCCATGATGGATGATAGTATTTAAGTGTCAGAACATATGCTATGGCATGCAATGGAACATTTAGCATATCCCATCGTTTTTCCACCTCTGCACGAATTTAATTGTACAAGGTGATATCTCTAGGCTCAACAGTGTCTTTAATCTGCCCCAACATGCTATACATTTGCTCATACACCTCACAATTATTGGTCGATACAAATCTGCGAACTTGATCATGTAATAAGTTGGTTTGGTGAATTGCAAAACATATTTAATCTGTGACCAAAAGAACATGTCAAGAATAGTGCCCTTGGCTACATTAGCACCATCTCTATCAATGTTAATTTTCTCCCATGATTCAGAAGTCACCATATTAGTTAAACCTTGTCTCACCTTCACTAGTTGCCTAAAGGTGAGGTAATAACTTGCAAATCTTGTTTTTGCAAGTTTAAGAAACTGCAACTTGGAGTAAGTGCCATAAAAGTAGTTTACCCTTGTATGCCCTGTGAAAAATTTAATGAGTTCATTCCCTCTCTTGTAAAGCTCATTAATCCATCCACATTCTTTATGCTTCATAATATCATGCATCAAAAGGTTCAATGTGTGCACTAAGCACCCAGACCAAAAGATGTGTGGATGAGTACACTCAACAATTTTTCCGGTTGCCTTATTTGTTGCATTATCAGTGATCAAATGAACCACATTGTTAAGACCAACATCTTTGATTGATTGCAATTAGAGATCTGCAATGTTTTGGGAAGTTGAAGTTGCACTGACAGAGCAGGAGTCATGACATGTAATAAATACTGCACCACTAGCAGAAACACCAAGAACATTTATCAAATGTTGGTTTATAATATTTGTCCACCCATTTGATATAATGGATACCCCACAATCCACCCACTCATTTCTCAAATGTGTCAAAGCTCTTTGAAGCTTTTCTTTTTCTCTTTCTAATAACATTATTCTAGCTTTCTCATAGTTGGGGCTCTTGTATCCTTTTGGGGCTTCATTGGTGGCTTTAACCATAACATGCCAATAGGGAGAGCAAAGCACATTGAATGGTGCACCGCAAGCACAAAGAAATCAGACTATCTTTTCATCCACATCATCCCTCCCAGCAACATTCAGGAAATCCCCTATTGTTCATCTACTTCCAGAGGTTGCAGAACTACCATGAGGAGATGAGCTACCAAATCTAGAGGTTGCACTTGATTCAGGCTGAGCTTTTTGTTTCTTGTTTTTTTGTTGTGTAGCCTCCTCTATTTGGATGTATTTTCTTCCTTGTTCAGTTGAAATGTTTGGGCAAATTTGTATCCCCACGACACCCTTTTTGTCATCACTATCCAACACCCCACAAAGATGCCTCCTCACACGGGTATATGAACCACTATATGGTTTTCCTCCATGACAACCATGAGGGCACAAAAACTTGTAGCTTCCACCACCTCTTCCCCTTTCAAGTTTGGTCACATAGTTCCACAAGAGTGTCATTGCAGGTTCCCCTCTAGTGTTTCAATGTTCTCTTTAGGTTCATCCCCTTCCTCTTCAAACCCTTCCTCCTCATCATACATTGGGTCACTCATATGGGGACCACTATCCTCTTGTTCTTCTTCCCTTCTATTCCTACTCCCCCTTGCCATCATGAAAACCAAAAGTGGAATGATACATAGAAGCCAAAAGAACACCATCTTGGAATATGAATATAGGTGGTGGACAACCTGCAATTAAATGAGCAAGAAGAAAGAATGGGAAAGAGTAGGAGAGGGAGGAGAAAAAATACAAAAAACAATGACAAAATGAGGGAGTTTGGGGTTTGCACTTACCTCTTTAGCTCTTGTAGATGGAAGCCCTTCTTTACTCCTCCAAGCTCCTCCTCCTTCACTGCTCCTAGCTCCTCCTCCTTCACTCCTCCAAGCTCTCCTCAAGTCTCTCTTCTCCAAGCTCTCTTCTCCTCTCTTTCTCCTCTCTTCTCCAAGCTCTCCAAAAATAAAAGAGTGAGCAAATGAGGGGAGAAAAGGAGTTTTATTCCCCTCATTCTTTTCCCTAACCCAAGCTAAACCCACCCCCAACCACAATTAAGCAAAAGATAAATAAATAAAATTATTTTAGTGGGTCCAACCCGCAGAACCAGTCGGTGGCCCTTAGAACCGCTTAGGATCTGCCCGGAGTTGGTCCCGATCCGCGGCAGATCCATGAGTGATTTGGCCCCGGAGCCGCGACTTGGACGTACGGAACTGTGGATCAGGATGTACGGTTCCCACAGACCAAGAATCGTTTTTTCGGCCCGATCCGCGATTCCGAGGCCAGATCACCCACAAATCTGTATAGGTCGCGAATCCGACATTTGATCTGGGGGACGTTTCCTGCAACACTAGTTGTCCAACTAAATCACTGCAACAAATAATCCCAAATCCCCTCAAGAAATGGTTGGAAATCTTCTGCAATAATCTTCTCCGGAAATAAACTAATTTTGCAGCCCAAACTTTAGCTAAATCTCCAACTCTAAATCTCTGCGCAAATTTTGTTTCTTAGCCCCTGCGCAAGCCTTCGAAGAGAAAAATTTGGCCCAGTAAAATATCTATGCTTTAGCTCTGAAATTTGATATCAATCTTCTCCTCCGGCCAAAGGAAATCCACTTCCAAAAGCCTGGAACCTGCAATAAAAGGAAGTTGCACCAAATAATCTTTGTGGTTTTTCTTTTGCGCCCAAATAGTGCGAATATCTACGTGAAATATCTGCAATAAACCTCAATGGAAATCCCGAGATAGATTCCCCAAGGCCTCACTAGGGAGACACTCGAAGTTCTCTGAAATGAGGGAGAGTTTCACTCGAAACTCTTGAGCTAAATAGCTCTTCTCCTCTTGTGTTGAACATCCTCCAAGAGAGAGTTTGATCTTCAGAAAATAGATGAGCAAAAGATGCAAAAATGGAGCCCCCATGTGCTATTTATAGATGTTGGTCCCTTTCACCTTGGGTGGTCCCCTCTCTCCACAAGTTCGAACTCCCTTCCTTTCTCTTTCCTTCTCCTAGTGCGAATTTCTCAAGGGGGTCGAATTTCTCTTTTTGGTGGTCCCCACATTCCACTTAACCAAAAATTATTTCCTTTTCTCTAATGTTTATTTCTCCAAAAATAAAGTGAGTGGCTCCTCAACCCACTTTTCCTAAGTTTTATTTGCCAAAATACTTTATAATACTTTATAATGACAAAATTGGAAAAATGAAGATTTTACTTAGCAAAATTAATTATTGGGGACATGACATGATCAACAATCTCCCAAATGTCATTCTCTTTTAGCAACAAGGTAACCCTTGCCTTCCAAGGTAGATGCTCCATACAACCTATCTTCAAATCTATAACTAATTGTTTCCATCTCTAAAGTTAATAATTACTACCTTGCGCTAATTCCTTCTAGCACCCACAAGAAAAAATAAATAGTTTTTTTGGTTTATAGATCTCCTCGTGGATTTGTGTTTAGGTACTTTAAAATACCCATAAATGTTTTAACTTTTAACTACTACCAAACCCTTGATTAATACATTATGTGTTGAAATTTCTAAGTATTACCCGTTAGAAGTTTTATCTGTATTCTTCAGTTTATTTCACCTACTTGTTAATTACGAACAAGTTATTTAACCATATAAATACTGAAATAAACACAATACAGTCTCAACCATCTACAGATCAACAGCTGAAAGAAATAGACAAACACACAAGTGACACCGTTATTTTTGGACAACACGTCCCCGAAAAAACCCAACTTGGGAAAACCGGTGTAGCAATTCTGAGGGTTATTTTATTATGCAGTCTTTCTGAGTACAACTAGGTGCCAAACCGGCTCACCTGACGGAGAAAATAATCCAGCAGCAATACCTCTCTATTCAGAAGCAGATATTTGAAAAGCCTACCCCATGAAACCCTCTCTAGCACAATCTGAAGCTTAGTGTCAGCCCTTCTGGCCTATGCATCAGCCCGAAACCCTCTATGTCAACCCTCTGCGGCAATGCACAGCCTCTACAGCCCTCTGCGTCACTCCTGCAGCCTCTACGTGGATGACGCAGGCCCTTCTGGCCTCTGCGCAGTCCCTTCTACCTTTGCGTGGCTCCCTTTGGCTCATCATCTACCTCTCTCTGCTTCTGCACTGGTCTCTCGACACTATCTCTGTCTCGTACTCACTGCCCCTCGCTGCAATTGATCCATGATTTGATTTCTCTTAGCAAACCCCGCTCTAGAAAATCGAATGACTGATCACTCTGGTGTGTTCTCCAACTGGCCCTCAAGCCTCCTCTTATACTTTTCCTGTTGGTCCTTCAACAGCCGAGATTACATCTCTAATCAATGGCTAAGATTAGATTTGGCTTGATCCATGTCCTTTAGAACCTTCTAACCCAATTTTATATTAATACCCATTAATATTTTATTTTTCCTAAGTTTAGACTTAGGAACTCCATTAAAAATATTAATTATTTTAATATCTCCTTAACAGGTTAGAATCTGCCCAAACCATTTCTAGGTCTTGGATATCTCATGTGCTTTAGCCTCTCCACCAATTTTCATGGCTAGAGCACCTCTGATGCTACCCCAAATCAACACTCCCTCTTAGCAAGGACTGTGCTCTAGTAATACTCCACATTGAGCATCACCCTGATTATACAACATCAGTACCTGTGTTGTTGCAACCTGTACTGTTGCCCATGGCCCTGCCACTGCCACTGTTGCATCCATACAGCAGCTCTCTCTACATCTGTGTTGTTGTTGGTCCTTTCTCCCAACACTGCAACCCCCTCTCATCATGTTGCATCGTGCTACTACTAACTGCTATTGCACGGCAACTCAGTCACTGAGAAGTAAGTAACTGATCCACCCAAGTACTGACATCCCTATCAGGCTAGAAACACTCCCGATGTTGAAGCTCTCTCTGTTGCTATCTCATGCTCCCTCCATTGCCTCTGTGTTGTTGCAACAACTCCCTGCCTCTCGCACCGCTACAAACCTCTCTTTGCCATCCTGCACTGCTGCAACCTCCTCTGTGTCTCTTGCACTGCTACAACCTCCTCTGCGCTACTCGGGACTACTGCACTGTAGCACTCTCTGCCGCTTCATCTGCATCTGTTTCTACTGACATCTGCCATACTGCTACTCTCACTTCGAGGCTCCTGTAGCCAGGTATAATCTAAGAGTTTGGGTACCTCAAGGATCTTGCCCCTCATCGCCTATAGTTTTCCTGACTACAACTCTATGTCTCCCCACCTCTTCTCTAAAGGCACATGAGCACTCATGGCACAATTTTCATCCTCCTCTACCTCCTTTTCTGCCTTCACTGGCACTACCTTGGAGTCAGACGCCTCTCCCTTATTCTTCTTCCTCGGACACTGATTCGCATAATGTCCCAATTCCCCACAGTTGAAGCACTTAATCTTAGAGAGGTCCTTTTTCTTCCTCTTCTCCTGCTTCCCCACAAATGCCAGAGCCGCATCCTCTTCCTCTTATTTCTTGATCTGAACTCCTTTGCTACTGCTTCCCATCTTGGACAGTTGTTTTATCTCTACTTGGCAAAGAGTCACCCACAATTCTTCCCAATCTAGAAGATTCGCCCTGCCCAGAATGCTCTGGACGAATGTCTCCTACTCCCCTGAGACTGCGTTTAGAGCGGTTCTCACCATCAACTCCTGATCCAGCGTGGCCCCTATGGAAGTCAGTTGGTCCCGAATCTCCTTCAATCTACCGAAGAAGTGATATATCTACTCCCCCTTCTGCATCTGGTATGGCCGCAACTGATTCTCAAGTAACATCTTCCTCTGAACGGAAGTATGTTGATACAATGTCTTCAAGGTGTCCCACATTTCCTTTGTCGTTTCCTTCTCGGCAATATTCTAGACCACATGATCCTTGACCCCATCAAGGATTATGCATTTCGCCTTGGCCATTGCTTCCTCGTACTTTTCATTGTCAGCTAGGTCAACTGGGATAGCCACTGTTCTCAAGGCGAAGGCCTTGATGCAATGTCTATCTAGAATGGACAGGATCCTGGCCTTCCAAACTACAAAGTTGGACGCCCCGTCCAACCTGTCCTAATCCCTCATTCCATTCATGGCCATCTCTCTGCTCTTCCTTTCGACTCCTCCAAGTCTCTACTTCCCACTGGAAATTCTCTCTTCAACTCCCTCTGAGTTATTACTTCCCTCCTAGAAGTTCACTGCTAGACTCCCTCTGAGTCTCGATTTCCCTCCTGGAAATCCGTCTACCAACCGTCGAATCGCACCTCTCTGATCTCCTATGCACCTGCAACATTGATATGGATTTCTTGGCTAGAAATCTGCCTAGGTAGCGACTCCCTCTACCTTGGTTTTGCCCTGTTAAGTATTGTTTTGTCTCAGCAGCAACAGCACCCCACCAGCTTCACTCCTCGCAATCGGCCCACAGCTTCCTATGCCCCAGCAACTAAAGAACTAAGCCTCTAAGCTCTGGGCAATCCCAACAACAGTTGAATCTGCACCTCCTAGCCACAGCGTCGATCCTTACTGGCTGAGAAAGATGACCAGGCACTATGTAGGTCTGATCTGACCCTCTCTGCCTCAGCGCTGACTGGCTCGAACTGATGACGCAGGCCCTCTGCGTCAACTCTTCTCTAGTGCTTTCTGCTAGGAACAGCTTCTGTCACTCGGGACAGTTGTTTTTGTTGCAGATCCTCTGATTCAGTTGGTGCCTTCAGCTCCCCTGTGCTCTACAACGCTCTGATACCATGTTGAAATTTCTAAGTATTACCCGTTAGAAATTTTATCTATATTCTCCGGTTTATTTTGCCTACTTGTTAATTACGAACAAGTTATTTAACCATATAAATACTGAAATAAACACAATACAGTCTCAACCATCTACAGATCAACAGCTGAAAGAAATAGACAAACACACAAGTGACACCGTTACTTTTGGACAACACGTCCCTGGAAAAACCCAACTTGGGAAAACCGGTGCAGCAATTATGAGGGTTTATTTTATTATGCAGTCTTCTGAGTACAACTGGGTACCAAACCGGCTCACCCGACAGAGAAAATAATCCGACAATAATACCTCTCTATTCCGAAGCAGATATTCGGAAAGTCTACCCCACGAAACCCTCTCTAGCACAATCTGAAGCTCATCATCAGCCCTTCTGGCCTCTGCGTCAGCCTGAAACCCTTTGCGTCAACCCTCTGAGGCATTGCGCAACCTCTATGGCCCTCTGCGTCACTCCTGCAACCTCTGCATGGATGACGCAGGCCCTTCTGGCCTCTACGCGGTCCCTTCTGCCTCTACATGGCTCCCTCTAGCTCAGTGTCTGCCTCTCTCTGCTTCTACGTTGGTCTCTCGGCACTATCTCTGTCTCCCTGTCTCGTACTCACTACCCCTCGCTGCAACTGGTCACTGATTCAATTTCTCTTAGCAAACCCCGCTCTAGAAAATCGAATGACTGATCACTCTGGTGTGTTCTCCAACTGACCCTCAAGCCTCCTCTTATACTTTTCCTGTTGGTCCTTCAACGACCGAGATTACATCTCTAATCAACAGCTAAGATTAGATTTGGCTTGATCCATGTCATTTAGAACCTTCTAACCCAGTTTTATATTAATACCCATTAAAAATACTAATTATTTTAATATCTCCTTAACAGGGTAGAATCTGCCCAAACCATTTCTAGGTCTTGGAGATCTCATGTGCTTTAGCCTCTCCACCAATTTTCATGGCTAGAGCACATCCAATGCTACCCCAAATCAACATTCTGCATCTCTCTCTAAAGACTGAACCCCACCAATAATTGTTGGCTACACTAGTAACTTTGTTGGCACCTATATACTTTGTGATCGTTACACGTAGCCTGTGTGGTTCCTATGTCCCTGTTTCACTTTGTTCTAACTTGTCACCTCCTATAAGGTTGTTGGAAACTGTTGGCTCTGGTGGCTTTGTACAACTTCATTCACTACATTTTCTCATTGCAGTCTGCCACTCATACAATCATCATACGCTCTAGCAACTACAAAATTCTTGACACCCATGCGTCCTTTCCATGGTGGCAGCCCCTACCCTATTCTTTAGTAGCTACTTTTGTTCCCTGCATCTAACAAACCTGTCGAATTGCCCCTTCTTTTTTTTATTTTGCATTTTGTCGTTGACATTACCAATCGTACAACCTCTGTACAGTTTTTTCTTTCTAGCGGCTAACCAATGTAAGGCCAACTTCTTCTATTGCGCATACAACCCTACACTATACAATCATTAATCCGCCCACGTATGACTGTCCTTATATGGCCTTGCAATCTCAGCCACTTGTGTGCAATTTCAGAGATTGGTCTTCAAAGACGAAGTTATGATAGCATGTTAATTTTCTAACCCCAACAACCTAGCTAATTATTTCCTAGCAAATTATTACAAAGATCTACTGAATAAAAAGCACAACTGAGATTTTAACATGTAAAAAATAGACAACAGTTAAAACAAGCATTAGCCACACCAACCTCACACCCATGCACACATAATTTTTGCCCTTCAAAATTTGTTTTTTCATTAACAGTGATTTACAACATACAAAGGCTCCCTTCCTAGGATAATGGCCCTTTGAGGAAAAATAAAAATACAACAAAACATGGAAATGATCTAGCTGGTCAAACCCTCTAAAATCTTGCTTGGCTGATCTGGATCCCTCTCCCTTATTGCCCTTTACAGTCTTTCTCAGACCCTGCACACTTGGATGGGAGACCACCTTCACCCAATCACTGAGATCTTACTATCTCACAATCTTGTACTCAAGATGATGTCTTCTCACTTAGCCTAGCCTTCCCTTTATGAGTTGACCAAATCCACAACCCTAATCTCCAAAGTGATTAACAGTTGAGATTAGAACTCAACATCACTTAAGATGAACGGTTGAGATTCATCTAAATCGCTAATGCAAATAACCTTTGCATTTTGTTAGATTAACTCATTTTATCCTATAAAATTCAATTACTTCACTAATTAAGGTTAAGGGTCAATTAGGCAACTTCCACATATCTAGACACTTAAACTTGTGCAAAAGTACTTGCCTAAATTACAAACATCAACGTTCCAAACACTATAATTAAAAGAAAAATCTATGGCTATGTAAAACTTGTGTGAAAGATGACAATCTTCAACAATATATCAAGTCACAACAATAGAAATAAATCTTCCTTCAAACAAATAAACATGCAACCAAGGTAGGGCTGAAATGTGAATCAAACTAGGGTTTTATGAACAATTATTTTCAGAAATATAAAAGGCATATAACAACCCCAACAATACAAGATGTTGTTAGAAGATGTAAAGCAATAGTTATTATATCTTATTTTTCCTTAACCTTGATAGTGCTTGTGAATCTTTAGTTATCTTCTTTAACTTCTCTAGTTAGATCTTTCATCAAACAATATCAAGAACAATAACAATAACAAAAAGAGGACACAAATGTAGGCTCTCAGCCAGGGCAAAACCCCTCCAGGGGAAAACCCAAAAACTCTTCTTTTCTTAAAATTTGCTTCAAATGAGATACAAAGACCCAAACCCTAGACCAAGTCCTCCTCCAAGTACCAAGTCGGCCCTTGCACCAACTAGCTTCAAACTGCAACTTCGACCTACCAGCTTCAATACTACTCGTCCAACAACTTCAACCCTGCAACTTTGTCCTTACAGCTTCTCTGGAAACCCTAATCCAGCATCCTCCTGAGACCTTCCTAGAGCAAGCTAGCTCTCCCAAGGTCAACGAGGTCAATACAGGGTTTTCTCTCTTTCAGCTACAAGATTTTGCACGTAGTCCTACCGCAACTCGAACCTGCAATTTTGGCCTCCTTCTGCAACATCAGAAACCCTAGATCTTCGCACGTGTGAGAGATAGAACCCAAAAACGTGATATTTTGACCTCCCAGCTTCTTCTAGACCTTCGCTCTCCTTTCTGCTCCTCCCAGCTACAGACCGAACTATTTCTTGATAGATCGAACTTGTGTGTGTGTATCCCAAATGAGGTCGAATTGCTCCTTTATATTGCCTTCTCAAGGGGTCGAATTCCCTCCTTTAGGCCGACTTGATGTTGCCAGGGTTGACTTGTACTCTAGGAGTTTCCAGAACTTTCTAGACTCAAAATAAATTATTTTTACACAATTACATTTTGCCCGGAAGGGTCTTATAAACATGATGTTAACTCCTTTGACTCGTGACAATAAATCCTAAGACCTAACAAACCCTAGAAGCATGGAGAACATGCTTTTACCTAGAAGACCACCAATAATGAGCTTGAAACCCTTTCTTTAATAATAATAAGTTTTTTGTTTTTCTTTTATTGTTTGTTACATAGCATACATATTGAAATGAGTACAACAATTATGAAGACTAAAACTCATTACATTTCTGAATAATGTCAGGCCCTAAAGGGCTGAAACTTCAATTAGCAATGCAGTAAATGACAATGAGATATATTTTTTATGATAATATGCTAGCTAAACCCTAGATGTCTAGCCTGATTATGGTTGAAAAATTAGGACAATTGCATACAAACCCTAATTTAACCTAAAACAATAAATGAAAAGATAAATTTTAATTTTAAGGATTGATTAATGGGAGTTAAGACTAGTGCCTCCTAATTTTTTAGGCTTATGGAGTCAAACCATGGACTCTCTTAAGGTAAATCATGGATATTGGATGATAACTAAGGTTGTCCACTGTTGACCTTTGGATATCTTTGTTGGAAATACCGAGAGGGGGGGCGAATCAGTATTCCTTAGCAATTAGCACTTTTAAATCTTTTCAGAGCATTAGTTAATTTTCAATTATTATTAATGTTTATGTAGTAATAACAGTAAATAAAAGAACACAGTAGGCACAAGAATTTTAGGTGGAAAACCCCCTCCGAGTCAAAAACCACCGAACACTTTTCTAATAAATTCTTTAATCTTCAGCCCAACTGAAATGAAAGCAACAACTTCCTAGAATTCTAGAAAAGCATTCTTCTCCAACTCCCACTGGAAGGATGCCCCAACACCCTGGTTTCTTCAATAATCAACTGAATGGATGCCCCAATGCCCTAGTTTCTTCAGTAATCAACTGAATGGATGCCCCAACACCCTAGACCAACCTACCACCCTAAAGTGTTCACAGGCTCCAACCTATAGGCGACTTCATGCACCAGCCTAGCACCTCCCTGCCACCCTATAATGACTGAAATGAGACAAGAGTGTGGATTCCCGTACCAGGGACAACGATCCACGATACAATATGATTTACAATGATTTTGACCGAACACCCAATCACACTATGACCTGCAACCCAACCATGACATCATCCCAATAGAGACTCCTATACCTCCCAATAATGCCTTTTCGACTCTAGGCAAATTGACTCTTTTACAATAATGACTCTTCCAATCATGACACTTTTACAAATGACTCTTTTACAACTTTACAATGATGACTCTTGGCCTTGACACTTCTTCACAATATACGGCTGTTTGTCATGTCTTCAAAGGATGTCCCGTTGCAATGCTTCCTTTGGTTTGATACTTCTACTCTTGAATTCTTGCTTGGAGTTGCACTTGAATCTTCTTCTACCTGCATGCAAAATTTGCCCGGCGAAACAAATCCTAAAACAAAACAAAATACCATTCAACTTACCTCTGCCTGCAAAACACATGTAAGTGCATAATAAAGAATAAATACAAATTAAAATTACAATGCATACCTGAAGTGTGCTTGTCACTTTTGTTGTTGACTTGTTGTAGCAGTAAACAAAGACTCCCACTCTTGATATAGGCCTGGACTCTATGCAAGACTATATCCAAAACTGACCTAAAGATATATACAATAGAAACTGATGACAGACCCTAGACTTGTGATGGACCAAGTTCTAACTTCTAAGTACAACAACAGAGACCATTCTATCAACTATGACAAGACAAGTAACATGAACTTACAACATCATATAGATTTAGCAAACTTGGTGTAGCATCAAGAATATGTAGCACAAAATGTGTAGTATCAAGAATAGGAGATCCAAAAAAACCAATTGTGACATATAGAGACATAGAGATATAACTGAGACACTGTATATACTTACGTTGTCCTACAAAAACATATGTCAAAGATGATACTCAAAATTCAAATGTAAACACTAATCATACATACCTTGTTGTAGGAGACATACCCTTGACTGTTGATGTGTGGTCCTTACTGCAGTAATCCTTGAATGCATGTTTTTTCTTGCCTTCTAGGAGCTCGATATTGAATCTGTTGTATCTATGTAATTTCGGATCTCCAGGGTCTGAAATTTCTCCTGTGATAGCCCTCTGAGTCCACTTTCCAACCCCACAGGTCTGATCAAGATTGGATTCTTCAAGAAAGAGTTATGCCCAATCTCCCACGATGCCCTGATTATAGACTGATTCAGTAGAGCGAACTTGCACGAAGTGCCATGTGTCATTGTTGCGACCTTCGGCCCTGAAAACGATACCCAAGAAACTACAGTCCGTCCTCTTTCTATCACTATTTACGAAATTTGAATCCAATTCTCAAAGAGAAAGTTATGACGATTTTCCCAACGTCACCTGTTTGACATGGAATTCGGGAGCCTGCAAAAACCCTAACTTCCTCAAATCATATCTCCGAAAATATAGCAAACCAAGGTCTGAAATTCGGTTTTAATTTCAGCTACTGAAGCTTCACAGAAAAAAGTTATAGCGAAAATGCCACGATGACCTGTTTGAAGCCACAAAATCCCTACTAGAGGAGGATATGAGGGTCATTATTTATATGAATGTCTTGAGCTGAGAGGGTCCTCAACAAGTGAACGTTGGAGGGATTTTAAGAGCAAAAAAAAATAATTAATTATTGACTATTCAATGACCACAACCAATTATGAGTGTCATGCCACAACCCCATAGGGTTTTAGGCCACTAACTGCAAATAAGAATATCTCTAAAACTGTGAAGAATTACTTGGTGTGCCATATATCAATGGAAACATCTCGACGAGTAGAATCCATCTAGAAGATCCTTGACTCAGAATAGAGTAAGTTGTCAAGACAAAATGCCCATGCAAGATCTAGGTAGCCCCTGGTGTTGTTTGGGTTGACATCAATGACAACCACTGATCAACATCATCTTGGGATTAACAATGATCTCATGGTTCAACAGGAAGCAGCAGTTAGTGGCACTTAGTTCAAAAGAGGCATAGTACATGGCAGCGAGTATGGCAAGTTGTGAGGCAGTGTGGCTTCGCAAGATGCTTGCAGGACTATTTGATCTGTAGATGGGGCCAACGATGAGCCATTGTAATAATCAAAGTTGCATTAAGCTCTCTAAGAATCTTGTGTTACATGACCGATCCAAGCATATTGAAATCAGATATCACTTCATCGGAGACAAGGTCCAAAGGGGTACTGTGAGATTGCACTACATTTCTACAAAGGAGCAAGTGGCAGATGTTCTCACTAAACCTGTAGTAAAGGGAAAGTTTATGAAATACTGAGATAAGTTGGGGGTGGTGGAGAATCCCTTCCTTGCTAGGAGAGAGTGTTGAAGCTAATGGTAGCTTCAAAAGGTCTTTTACATAGGCTTGGTGTCTTTGCGTGTGGAAGACATTATTTGCCTCTTCTAGGTGCTTGCTTGGTGGAGTAAGTGATTTATGTCTTCTTTCCTAAATCTAAGTTAGGAAAAGTACAATAACTAAAGTCAATTAATTATTATGGACTATTAAGTCATTTTCTAAGGATAAATAATTTAATTATTTAAGTGACTTGGATATAATCTCAATCGTTGATCTCCAAGATGGTTTTAAAAGGGAGATTAAGGGTAGGGATTTGGACTTAATGAAGGTTATAAAGGAACCCTAGCGAGGGGGTGAAGACACAAGTGGAGTGAATGAGTCATCAAAGAAAGCGATTTTCTCTAAGTGTGAGTGGCTCTGAGTACCAGAAGCACAAAGAAGGAGAAGTGTGAGTGGATTGGGGCGAATCCAGGAGGGTCAAGTAAGAGGAGATTGCAAGGTCGAGTTGTCAGAAGGAGATCGATTTGATTTGGAAGAGGTGAGTTGTCAGGGGGTAAAGTTTTCCCTAGTGCACATCAGTGGCATGCAGCATGCATGGAGGGTGCAGGTCGAGTTGTTGGCTGAGTATTTGGGTCGAGTTTTCCAAGCCAATTTCATGTGGAGGCCGATTTCCTAGAAGCTGAGTTCCTTAGGTCGAATTCATTCTGAGGGAACCATGATACAGGTTCTGGGATTTTGCATTTTTCCTTTTATCTTTGTGGGTCGAAAAACCCTGATTTTCCATATAATTAAATAACAGAGAATTATTGTGGGTGATTTTAATTTGCAATGTGTGATTGATCTATCTGGTTTATTTCTGTTGCATATGTTTAATTCTAGAAGTTAAAAATACCATTGGTTTTATTTTTCAGTAATTCAGTATTTATTTAGGTAAATAAATAAATTGTCGAGGATAAAATAAATTGTCGTGAGAAAATAGATCTGGCTGATATTGGAAATTTAACAAAGCATGCACCCTTCGCATACTCCATGCTACTCAACACTGAACTCTAGAAGACTTGTGACTCTCCCTCAGAATAAGCAATGCCTTGTAATGCAGGTGCCCCATCCTCTTATGCCACAGCTCACATAAGCCATTGTTACTAGAAACTAGGGCTTGAATAGGTTTCCTTGTTAAGAATTGGAGCAAGCAAAAAAGAAAAAAAAAATGATGGAAAAGGCTTAAGCCATTCTCAACTTCTTGTATTGATGTCATGATATGAATTTATAGTACATGCATTTGAACATTCTAGATCTAGATCATAACAACACTTCATCGATAGATAAGGACTTACAACTCATGACAATGTCGTCTCAGACTTTATAAGTATCTAGGGACTCACAGTCTAACATTCCCTACAACTTGTAAAGATTACCTTCTCAAAACCCTATGACTCGAGCTGTATCTGGACTAAATTCCTTTTGCTTGATGAGGACTTGTTGGCCCTTCAACTCCACTACAAAGCCCTTATCCTCCATACCCAAAACTAGAAGAAAATTCTTCTTGAGACCTGGAAAATGCAAGATATTGTCAACGTCTAGAGAGTTACCTAACTCGAGCTAGAAGGGAATAGTATTAATTCCTGCTACTATGGTGGCCTGGGTGCAGGCGATATAGACAAACGACCGAAACCTGATATAATTTCTTCTAACTCTGGCTGAATTTCTCCTTCTGCTTCAATTGGTGTATCAGTCATCTATTGTTAGACTGACTGCTTCATAAGTTTCCCTTTTTTCCTAAAATCATCACGTTTTCCTTCTAAATCACCCCAACCCTTGTTAGCGGGAACAAATTTCACAACAAAGCTTCTTTTCCACTATCGGAACCATAATTCCATAGGAATTACAAAATACACTATCGGCAGTTATAAACGGTCGTAGTGCTAATTCCCAAGAATTACACTATCGGTGGGTTTACAAAGGGAAATATTAATACCCAGACATACACTATCGGCGCAGGTTTTCAAAGAAATGCGCTATACGCATTAACACTATCGGCACTTTAACTATCGGCCTTCCGATAGCCCTTCCCCGATGCGATAACACGTGAGCTCTCGGCAATCGCTATCGGCGATTTCAATACTCCAATGCTAGGTTCCTCCCGCTCCGGTCTTGTGATGCGATAAGCCTCGCAGACCCGACAACTTATCCACCCTACTCTATAGTATTTCGGGTCCGAGCTATCAGAGTTTCGGACTTCGGCGATTCCAAAGGTCCTTCCCGCTCCACTGTGGTCCTTATGATGCGATAATGGTTCGGACCCGATACGGGTATGAGCCAGATTTAATAAGATTTCAGGTCCAAAACTTCATTCAGGCTAAGTCTTTTCACGTTTTCCTGTGCAAAACAGAGTTTCCGCTTGCGGAACTCAACAATGCTTATAAGGGAAACAGGGTGTGCCGATATAAGGGAAAACCACACCAACAAGCTTAAAGCAAGTATTAATAGGAAAAACAAGGCCGAATCACCATTAACAAGGTTCAGAAGAAAAGAACCGCAACCAAATACACATACAAATACCAGTTAACAAAGAACCGTAAGTTCAGATGCACAGAGAGAGTTTTGAAGATCACAATGTCTCCGGGATCAACCATACAGAGATGTCCTTCCTTTTTAAAATAAGAGATAAAGCCCACTCGGTCCTAATCCCTTTACAATAGCATGCCAATTACATATCTACTGGTTCATTTTAGCAACCAGTTCCTAAAACAGAAACTTAGTTATTATGACTAACAGTTCTACGAGACATCCCCCTCGAGAACCTCCACTACAGCTTATCCATACAACAATTATTACAAAATGATCTTATCCTTAGATTCTATCCCTATGCTAAACTAGAAAAGCATGGAAATTGATGGCTAAAGGACCCCACTCCTTTGCCTGTAGATTTTTTTTGGATTTTTGGAATAAGTTTGAAGATTTTTCCCTCCAAGTCACATGCTCCTGCATCATACTGAGTACTTGATATCATCACTAAGCACAACCTATACTCCTAAGTCCTGCTTCTTCAAACTAAAAAATAATTATCATGCTAATGTCATATGATGAAACGCCCCATTGTCCACATAGCCCACATTCCTCAAAATCATGTTCATAAAAACACAAGATATCATTAAAAAAACCTTCTTGAACAATAAACTTATTCATCTAAGTTTATACAAAGGATGCTACCTACTCCTGCTACTACTTTATTTTACCCTTCTTCTTTGGACATTGTGATGCATAATGATTATGCTTATGACAAATGAAGCACTTGATCTTACTCAAATCCTCCTTTCTAAGTTGTGAGTTGACTCCTCACTCTTTCCCTTGCCATTGTTGGGTCTTTTACCTCTGTGCTTACTTCACTAACAAAATAGAGTTTGGTTCTCATCACCACGCTTCTTGCCAACCTTTGACTCCATCCAAGTCTCCTCCTAGATATGGTCATCCCAAAGCTTTTCAAAGTTAGAAAGGTTCTCTCAAGCACAACTACCTTTCACAAATGGCATGAAACTAGTAATCCATTCAATGCCATATTCACTAGCTCTACATCCGTAAATTTCTCCCCAATTGTTGCACGTCGATCCCAAATCTGCGTGACCTTAAAAAATCAACTAGTGACTGAATCTATTAATTGGGTTTATCTTAGGTGACTAGGAGGGTTGATTGTCATCTCCCCACCTAGGGTCAATTCGCACAAGTGACATGATGAGCATTGTTGTAATGTTGTTGAGTCTAAGTAGTCCCTCAACGACTAAAATATGTATATTCCTCATATGAAATATAAAGATATTTTTCATGGAATAAAAGGATATTAAATAAAAAAATAAAATTAAAAAACAATGATTGAATCTGATCAGGTCATCTCTAAGGATCTTAGTTTTGTTCTACAATATCATCTTCTTGTTTATGTTTTCACTCTAGTAGAGGCTTACCAAGGCGTCAAACATTTCCTTTGTCATCTTCTTTTTAGATATATGAGGGATCAAATTATCCTTTATGGATCATCCATTTGATCCAGACTTTCTTCTTCTTGTGAGCTGCCAACTATTGTGAATCTATAGGCAAAGGCATAATATCCTTGACAATATCCTAGAGATCATACTCTTCTAGTAAAAATGTAACCCTCACTTTCCATGACAAGAAATTTGAGGCACCACCCAATCTGTTCAGAAACCTAAGGTTGACCAATGCCATCTCTAAGATCTATTACACAAACTTCCAGATCTAAAAATTAGCTTTTAAAATAAATAAAACTGAAACCCTCTAATTGTTGGTCCTTCTTTTTAGCAGTTGGTCTAACACGATAAATCCTTGAGAATCCCAATCAAACAACTAGCTCTAATGCCATGAAGAAATGTCAATCTTAGATGCCTGTTGTCCTTATGATCTCAATTAAACAAGTAAATTGTTGAATTTAATTAATGTAGAAATTAAAACTCAAACGATTGTTTAATTTAATTATTGTAGAAATTAAAACTCAAAACATGGCATCTATCACGCATAGCTGAAAAAATTTAAATAGCAGAACCATAAAACAATTTCAAAATACATTGATAACTTCTCCTTCAAAATGAGCTTCCATTCTTTTAAAAAAACTCACAAGGAAACCTCCACAATGTGCTAAATCCCAGCAGCTGCAAGGTTATTAAGTCACGCTAAACTGAGTTGTATGACCTTCCTGCGAGAGGTACAAAATAGAAACCAGTTGTATGGCTCCACTCTATGGACTGTATGACCACTGCTTTATAGCCTGCTGTACAGACTTTACCTGTACAACTTGCCTCTTTTCTGAATTGCCCTGCTCTCTTGCTCTTTTCTAGTTGTTCATCTGACCAAAAATGTGTCTGCTTCCTCTATCTTGACTTGCTTTTACACTTTTTGTTGAAACCCTAATCTCTGAGTGAGATTTACAATTGAGATTAATTCTAATCTAAGTCATTAATGTATGAAATATAGTTAATCTTAACAACTAAATTTAAGACTTTTCATTTCTTAAACTAAATTGAATTTTGAAATATTTCAAGCCACTGTCAACAAGTTTCGAAAATATCTCAAACCACTTCCAACGCGTATTTCAAGCCTCTTCCAACAAGTTTCGAAAATATCTCAAACCACTTTCAACACGTTAGCACTGAACATGTACAGAAGTTCCTGTCCGCACTATATTTCTCAACAAGACTAAGGGCTTTTATCTTTCAGCCTCTGTTGGAACTTTGTGGGGAGGCTGATTTAGGGAGTGCCCTGGGTCAACATGACAACTACAGATGAAATCACAAAGGGTCTAGACCGTAATGACGAAAAACTCAGAAGCTGCTTGTGGTGACCTCTCAAGACATGGTAGTACCGTGGGTGCCTAAAGGGCATTGATTTAAATTTAAGTCCCGAGCATCCCAAGTCAAAATCAAAATTAAACCAAACGTGATTAACTTAGCATTGAGTTCGAGACCATGACACCAGCTTCCACAGAATAGAACTGATCTCACATGGGTAAATCTTAGATCAAACTCCCTGGTAAATACCCGTATCTGACGAAATTGAAAAATTCAAAATAAATACAATGAAACCCAAAAGCTGGAGAAAATGCAGTCACTGACCAGTCACAGAATAGTTGTACTCTGGAGAAGAAAAGAGTATACAATCGGCATCAAGGAATTTTTTTCTGAAGCTGTCCACAACATCTGGAAACCGACCATCCACTTCAAGATCGGTGTTCAGAAAGGGAAGGTTGCTGATGTCTATCAGCTCTATCTCCATGCCCGGAATCGACTCCTCGACTATTTCAATGGCTGCCAAAACCGGGGAAAGCCCGTCACCAAGTACCCGACACAGTCACAAGGCAAGAGCTACATGCTTACAACATCCAAAAACATGGCCGTTGTTATCTGAGAAAAACTATCAGTATTTGAGTGTTGAACTTACCAGTACGAATAAGGCCACGGTTGTGAGAAGCCTTCCTGAGGGAACCGCATATGGCCACCACCTTGAGAACTCTGATATTGCCCTTCTGGTCAACAGAAACAATGGGTTTCTTCTTTTTCTGCTGCAATGTGTTATTACATGCAGTTTCTGGTGGCGTTTCAGTGGCTGCTGCGACTCTGGAGGCTCCTTGAGTGTTGACTGATTTCGTCCAACTGAAGAGATCTCTGAGCCAGCTCCATTTGGGCATTTTGCCTCCGGCGTCCTTTTCAGCCACCTCCCTCGAAACTTGAATAATCGACGATGGTTTCACATCAATTCCTCAGGATTTTGGCCTACCCAGACTTGAAGATTGGGATGCCAATTGAGCTGGTTCATGATCATTAATATTTTTTGACATTAAATAATAGTAATAATAATTTTATATTTTTTTTGAAAGGTTGAATTTTTGTAATTTGATTACACTTTTTTAACGCATGATAATGATAATGATATAGCTTACAGAAACTTAAATTAAATTTTTAACATTTATATTTTTATTATTTAAAATAAATAAAAATATAAAATATATATTTATTTGTTTCTACATTAATATTAATAAGATAGTTTAACAATTTCATATTTTTATTATTAAAATAAATAAAAATACATATTTAAAGTTTAAAATAGAGTATTTATAAATATTTTATCTTTTTCTATACTAATAGTCATAGTTTAGTAATTTCATGTAAATCATAATATTCAATATTCAAATCTTTTTCAATAAAGCTAACAACAAAAAAATCCACAATAATAACTCCAACACCCTATTTCTCATTTTGTTTTGCCTTGATTTCTCATGAAAATATTAGATTAGGCCTTTCTCATTTTTCTTTGCTTTAGGCATTACATGGAAAATATTAGATTTTGTTTGTAATGTAAAAAATCATATAATATTATTTGCTAAAACATGTAACTCATTAAACATAAGTCAATTATATTACATGAAATTGGAATAGTTACCAAAGTAAAATGATCATTCTTATTACTTGTAAAATGTTGTATGAAATTGGCCAAAAAAAACTTGCTCAAGTGGTGTGGTTCATGATTTGTGTCTTAAACACTGTGGGTTCAAATACATGTTGGTCATTATGGCATTTATGAAATGTTGGTTTTACCAAATGGAACAGTGACAACGATTGCATGAAATCGGAATACCTACTTAAATTGATATCATATATAAAAATGTTCTTAAATTCTCAAAGTATAAAAAAATAAGTAATATAATCATCAAATTGGAGTACTAACTTAAATTCATATCATATTTAAAAAAAATTTGTGTGAGTTAAATTTTCTAGAAGTATAAAATAATAAATATTTATAATATATAAATGACCATAAATCCATCTAAACTAAAGTAAATCTAAAATTAACATAAATCTCTTTTAATTAGAAAAGAAAAATAAACTTAATAATATATATGCTTCATTACATTGAATAATATATTATTAATTTTTTTTTGTATTATATTAAATTAAAAACTATGGTTTTGTTGCTTTGAAAGTCATTTATTACTTTGGTTCCATACTATCTTGTTTTGCTTTTGTTTGTATTTTGCTGTATTGAATCTCATTTATTATTTTTGTAGAATCTGTGGTTTTTATTATCATTCATGCTTATTTAATATAAAAAAAATTATATTGAATAATATATTATTAATTATTATTTTTTTATTATATATTATTTTGTTGGGTTAAATGTCATTTATTACTTTTTGTTCCATTGGAGGTTCTTGTTTTACTTTTGTTTGTATTTTGTTGTATTTAGTATCTTTTATTATTTTTTTTTGTTAGAAATGCAGTTTTTATTATTATTCTGTTTTATAGGTTATTTTTTCTTGTTTTACTTTTGTTTGTATTTTGTTGTATTTAATATAATTTATTATTTTCGTTGGATATGTAGTTTTTATTTTTATTTTGTTTTGTGGGCTATCTTTAGCCTTGGTGGATGTTAAAATAATTTTTTTTGTTTCTTTCTTTTTTCATGTTTATTTAAAAAAAAATGTTGTATTAAATGGTATTTTATTAAAAAATAAATTGTATTAAATAGGTTTTAATTACTTTTGTTGTATTATATGGAAATTAATTTTATGTGCAGTGTAGAGTGAGGTGTTTAAGTTTATTTTATTAAATACTATTGTTTTAATATTTCAAATAATAACTATGATAATAAGGAAATTAATAATATCAATGTTTTAACTAATTAAATTAAATTTAGAAGGTGCCACAGTTAGGTTTTGATGGTTATTTTTGGCTTCTTCTAAATGCACAAGAGTAACCATGGGAAGCTTTGTTTAGCTTCCAACATTGCATTGAATTCGTGGACACAACTTCTGGCCTACAATTCTACAGTTTCATATTCCAATAGTATACCCTATCAAGATGGTGTACATGCTCTTCCCAAGATTTGTTATAGAATAGTATATCATCAAAAAAATATAAGGGTGGGTTTGAAAATGTAACTCATTAATCTTTGAAATGTTGAATATGCATTAGTAAGTCTAAATGACATAACTAAAAACTCATAATGACCTTCATGTGTTCAAAAGGTTGTTTTAGGAATGTCTTCTTACCTTGGTTTGATTTAATGATATCATGAATGGATATCCAACTTAGTAAAGAAAAATTCTCCCTGCATTTCATCTAATAATTCATCAATGACAGGAATAGGAAACTTATATTTGATGGTTATTTTGTAGAATTGTCTATAATTTGGACACATACACCATGAACCATCCTTTTTTGTAACCATCACCACTAGCGAAAAGAAAGCAGTTTGGCTAGATAAATAATTCCGGCCTCTACCATTTCTTGAATCATACACCCAATCTCATATTATGTGCATATGGATACCTATAAAGCCTAATGTTAGGTGGTACACTCTACTCTACACATAAAGGACATGGTTATGATCTTGAGTAAGTGGAAGACCCTTATGCATCTCTTCAAATACCTTAGAATGATTGTTGGTAAATTTTTGGACATCCACTACAGTAGAGGATATAGATGTTTGAAAACATAATGAACATAATTGTGCAATTACAACATGTTTCCCCTTTTTTAGTAATTTTGTCATGATATTAGGGCTTATTACTTTAGAGGATTTCCCTTCAATACCTCTAAGCTCAATTTCGTTTCCTTTTGATGAAAATATCATGAGAAGATATTGAAAATCAAGGGTTATTATTCCCAATGACCATAAACGTTAGGCCCCTAATACAACATCAGCACCACTCATTTGTATTGCATCATGGGGCTATTCAATAAATACTTCCCCATATTAAGGTTAATACAATGGCATTTCTATGAACAATTTATGGTACCTCCAGCTACAACCATTACTTAAAACTCTAAAGTTGGAAATACAAAGAAATTGAGGAGTTTTGCTAATTTGTAATTGATGAAGTTATGGGTGCTACATAAATTAATCAACATTTTTAAGTTTTCCTTTTTTAGGTATTCTTCTATATGGAGAGTTTGTGGACTACTAATGTCAACCAAGGCATGACAAGATAATGTTGGACTAGTCTCTTTTAGCTCTAGACCTTGTGATGGTTCCAATTCTTGATTTTCTTTTGCTTCATAATCTATGTATAATAATTTATTCTCGCTGCATTTATGCCTCTTAGTATATTTGCTATCACAATTGAAACATAGTCCATTTTCTCTTTTTTCATCCATTTGCTAAGGTTTCAACCTTGTTAATTGAAAGAGGTTAGGAGAGGGAGCATGATGCTCTTTATTGTTGTTAATGACCACTCTTCTAGTAGCCATATTTGTACTTTCAACTTTCTTTGTTACGATGAAAGCATGTTCAAAGGATTTAGGTTTAAAGAGACACACTTCATGTTGAATTATTTCCTTTAAAGTTCCCATGAAGATATATAATAGTTTATCCTATGGAATGTCCTTTACCCTGAGACTTAGTTTTTGGAATCATAAAATGTGTTTTGCAACTGGACCTTTTTTCCAAAGATTTATCAATAGAATAAGTAATATATTGTTGTTAATACCCCATAATATGATATCAATTCATTTGTAAAAAGGGACTAGGAGACAACAAAATCCTTTTTCAATTCATAAAGTCATTGATAACATACAAATTGATTATTTTCTGAGTACGAGGTTGCAATGGTTATCTTTTGAAAGGTTGATACTTCGATTAAATCAAAGAATTGCTCCATATGGAGTATCCACATTATAGGATTTTTACCATCAAATTTCCTCATATCGATCTTTGGAATTAGGTAGTTTCTTGGTGCTGACTTGAAGCCCTTATCATGTGGATCTTGAAATGATGAATGATCATGATTCTGATATTCAATATTTATGCTCTCCAAATGTAATAAAATATTCCCCATATGTAATTGAGTCTCAACAAAATTATTCTCCTTATTTTCTAGATTTCCTTAGATCTGTGTATATCTTTCAAGAAGCCTCTGCAAGAGAACGATTTCTATGGTAATCATGGTTTTTTGTATTTTTTGCATTCCTTCCTTATTTTCATCTATCTTTTTTCCATTTCATCCATGTTCTTTTTCATTTGATATTCCATTTCCTTTTTAAGGCATTTATTGTAAATATGTTAAATCCGCTTTTTTCAACATATTACCAAACATTTCATCAACTAAGTTCTTTAATTGAGTTGTCTATTTTCTAAGTCTCCACTACCTTTGGATGTCATTGTCATGTTTGAGGTTTTATGAGGAAAACTAGTAGCATTTCTTGTAGAACCATTTTCCATGTGAGAAAACAATAATATTCTTTTTTATCACAAAATTTTCAATCACTAAAAATAGATATCCAATCAAAATTTATGTCACTTGTAAGTTATGTACCTTTCAATACTTAATTTGGAGGTTCTTTAGAAGTTTGAACGTTTTTCTGATACATATCCCAAATTTGAGCCTTTTTTAGTTTAAAATTTTAGCCTGTAGTACTCTTATATGACTTATTTAACTCTTAAAAATTTGAGCGTCTAAAAGTTCACTAAAAGAAGTTATAGCAAAAATGAAAAAAATGGCTTGTTTGAGACTAATTCTAGGACTATTCAAAAACCTAGCTTTCAGAAGATATATCTCATAAAATGTAATACGTAAAAATATGAAAACATTTCCACATGAAATTTGTCATGTCTTCTCAGGCTTTTGAAAATTTTAGAGTAGGAAATCTCACCAAAATAAATTATAGTGAAAATTCCAAGATGGCTCTTTTAAAATCAAATTTAGGATTAGTCTCAAACCCTATCTAAATATTTATAGAAAAAATTCCAAGATGACTTGTTTAAAAATGATTTTGGTACTACTCAAAACCTTTATCTTCCGTGATATATATCTCAAAGTATAACATGTTTAAACTTTGACCACGTGTATCTTTATATTTTTCGTCAATCTCCTCAAAGTTTCATAGTTTGAAACTTAAAAGAAAAAAATAATAGTGAAAATACCAAGATGTCTTGATTGGAGCAAACCCTTAGGATCAGAGGCTTTGACACCAAATGTTATGAACCAAGTATCTTGAAAGCGATAAAAAGTCAATGAATACAATCCAACTTAATGGGAAAACCTATTTTTACAATGAATTCAATATGTAAAACAAGATGAGATGATTTGAAGACTACATCTTTATATATATATATATATATATATATATATATATAGAAAGAGACAAATGATACAATGAAAGATTATGGTTGACTGTTGATGGTTGGAATATTTTTTAACTAATCGCAACAAGGAATTTTACTTGATGAAGGCCCCAATTAGGCCTATACTCATTTGATATTTTGATATTCATTGGTATGTGGGCCCGGCTGCCACCAAAAAGTTTGGAATTGATTATCAAAGGAATGATAAAAAAAATCCTCTCTCCTTTGTGTATATTATTGAAAAAAAAATTATTTCTTTATTCAATAAATGATTTATCATTCAATAAATAAAGAGTCCATTTTTTCAATAACATATAACACTCATAAACTATATTGTTATTATTTCTTTATCCAATTAATGATTTATCATTGAATAAATAAAGAATTATTTTTTTTCAATAATATATAACACTTATAAACTATATTGTTATTTTGAGCCCATTTTTTCAATAACATATAAGACACATAAACTATATTGTTATTGTTTCTTTATTTGATTAAAGATTTATCATTGAATAAATAAAGAATTCATTTTTTCAATAATATATAACATATATAAACTCCACCGTTATTTTTTAGTTGAATAGTTATCTAACAAAAATGCAATATGTTTATTCATATTTGACGATTACATCTACTAAAACATAGCATTTTATGGTAGAAATTACACATAAAAATAGTAAATGATTAATAGATAAATACTTCACAAAAATGTAAATTACCATCCATAATCTATTCATAGGTTTTTACCTTAAAAGATGTGTTACTTCATGTTTCAATTAAAACTTCATAAAAATACATAAGTTCAAACTAAATTCATGAAGCATATGAGGAAGAAATTTCAGGTCCAAGCAAGAGGAATCATGATTTCCCTAAATATTGCAATCATAGGAAAGCAATCTAAAGCAACATATAGAAGAATCTAGTCCTCTAGCTAAGGCGTCCAACCCTAGTTTCCTTTTTTTAGATCACCCTCTGTAGATCCCTTTTCTTCATTTCCTCAAGTGATTTTCCTCTGTCTTCATTTTTGGGAAAAGAGTATTGCCCAAGAATAATTCCTCAAGAAGAAGAAGTTATTTATTTTCCATTGTTATTTCCCTTAAGATAATTTTCACATTGATTGTAGAGATCGGTTATGAAGGAAACATGTAGAATATTATGATTTTCCAAGGTGTTTTCACAATGATAGATCTTTGTTTTGATATTTGACCTCTTCATTCTATATTTGGAAAAGGAATTTGCAATAGCTTTGGAACAGTCTAGAATTTAGGATACAAAAATTATTAACTAATTCATCATTCTACATATTTACCTTCAGGATTTCCCCCTTACTTATATCTCACTTATCCCCAAGACTTGTTATACATAGTTGGTGTGACAATGATTCTTTGATAGGACTAGAATATGGAAGACTGTGGTCATCCGTAATATCCAAAGCCAAATTCCATAATCCTAAGCACCATTGATTAGCCTCCTTGACCTAGACATTCACATTTCAACATTCAACTACCCAACTATCTAAGGATACTTAAACATGCAATTTATTTTTCTTGTTGATTTTAGTTATATTTACTGGGATTTATTTGATTTGCCACATTATGATTTTATAAAAGGACTCCTATGTGACTCTTTTATCATCTACCTATAGTTCAAACTAATCTATAGACTTCAGAAGTTCGTGATAAGAATGGTAAATTTAACTCACCTTCTTGAAGAATTTATCTTGAATATTCTTTAATTGGAAATTAATTTCAATGGCTTCTTTCTTGAAAAATTATGTATCCTTTTGTTCTAGGTGTAACTTTTGCAATTGTTCCTATAAAGAGTTGATTTGTTGTTTGAAACTTACAAATATTGTTTCCAATTTCATTTCATTTTCTCTTCTACTAACCTCTATTTGTTTGGAATGTTCTTATTTGATTATTTCTATTTCTTGTTGATGCTTTAACTATGATTTTTGTCAAAAGAAAAGCATGTTGTTGATTAAGTTGGTCAAGTTGTTTTTCATGTTCTTGCTCTAATTCCTCTTTTTTATTAATCAATCTCCTATGAAATTATTCAAGATTATATTTGCATTTGTCTAATTCAATAATAAGTTAATTGACGTACCATGCATTAGCACTAGAAAGAGTCCTTAGGGATGATGTAGTATGTTGAGCCACTTCATTTAGCAATTTGCTTGATGCATTTCAAACCAGATATTGATAAGAGGGTTCCTCTTCAAGTGCACCCGTCATTCTTTTTTTGGATTTATATTTAACAAAATTCTTCTTTTCTTCATTGAAAAAGTATTCACCTAGAGAAATAATAGTTTCTTCAATATGACCTATTTGGTCTAGGCTTAACATTGAAGGAGTTAAAATGTTGGTTCTATAAGCTAAAGGGGTTATAGAACATGTATAAGACATAGTTTCAATCAAATAAGTAATGGTGCTTTTGGTAATAGTGCTTTGTGAAGGGGCATTATCAATTCTAGTTGTAGTTTTTTATTGGGTCACCACAAATTGAGGAGTTCTTTGTTGATCATAAACGGTTTGTTCAATCCCTTGATTTTCTCCATGTGTTTTATCGCTAATTGGTGTGTTTATATAATTTTTAACATTTTCTCTTATCTCACGTGCTTTTTAAGTATGTTGAGTTTTCTAAGTAGTAGTGTCTTGTTTAGTATTTTGTGTGGTGGAATTTAGATTTACACCTATCGATGACTCTATAATGGGAGTTACTCTTTTCAAATGTCTAGTTCTAATGTGGACATGTGTCATGTTTGCTCACATCCTAGATAGATTCCCCTTTGTCTTGCTCTTTGTCTTTATCATTTTCAACAAGAATATATTTCCTTAATTCTAGCAAACTCTTAAGTTATTTGCTAGTCAATCCACAACTCTCTTATAAAAATGATCTAGCTCTTTCCATTTGAAAATTAATAACTAGAGTTATATATCCCTACTTCAAAATGTTGTAAACTTTAGCAAATACTTGATCATAGTCCTCCTTTCTCTCAAATACAAAATTGAGTGGACATTCTTCATTTACATAAGATTTATTGTATGTAACTAATTTTAATACACATTAACTATGTCATAAAGGGTCATGCTTATATATCTTTATACTATGCAACCAAACCTCCGTCATTTTTTCTTCAACTTTAGCATGCTTATGATCTAGTAAAAAGTGGGCCATTACCTTTTAAAATTTTGGCTCAGTTGTTTGGTGATCCTTGTAATGGTTGTCCGGTAAGCAATTTCTCTTATTGCTAATATTTTTGGTATATACTTGGGAAGTATATGGGGACTAGCTCCCTCACCATATATTCTGAAATTGGTAAAGAATTCATCCACGAACCAATTCCTGACATTCCTTAAAGCATCCTATATTTCTTTAGTAACCCTTATAGCAGGTTTGTCAAAGAACATATCATACAACGGGGACATGAAACAGTCAGGAATATCATAAAAATGGTTTTTGCACCTCTTGTTCCATAGAATGGAACAATAGACATGAACAAGTTGTTACCTAGGTGTCCAACTCCAACTCAACAGAGGAAAGGGAATTGTAGCACACGTAACATCAATCAAGTATGTTGACATTAAAAATCCCACTTCAGGGGAACTTCCATTGATTTCTTATCTGCATGTATAATATTTGAAGACAATATTTGTGCCCAATTGAAAATTATGACCTTCTTAACCACATGGTGTAACAAGGGCATCCCCTTCTAGGTTAAAATGTTGGGTGTTATTTTCTCATAGAGTTTGCATAACATTGTTATGACCATGATATGTGGCCTTTTGAACATGTTGATTGGGTATTACTTTCATGAAGACAATTCATCTTGTTGCATCTCGCCCTCCCTCTAAGTTGGTGCGACCTCGCCTTTCCGTCTGCTTTCTCCTTTGATGGTCCCTTCGGAGTCTGATCCGGAGGGGGCTCTCCCTGTTGTTGCGACCCCTTTTGATGTCAATGCTCAACCTTTTTCTTGTCTTATCTCTTCTCTTGGGGCTCCCCGTGAGCGTCCCTCTATGTCCAAGTTCGTCAAAAGGATGGAGGATATTCCTGAAATTGATTTGCCATTGTTTGTGCCTCACAAAGATTCTCTCTCTCTAGTTGAACGAGGTTTGGTTGGTCAGTTTACTGGGCTCTGACCTTCTCCAAATATAGTTCAAAAATCGCTGGAAAGAAACTGGGTTGCCAAAACCCAGGGTCAAATCTTAATACGCTTATATGGAAGGGGATATTTCACCTTCTATTTTGAATCCAAGGAAGACCGTGACCTGATATTCATAAATGGACCTTATTTCATGGATACCAGAGGCCTATATATGAACAGATGGACTCTAGATTTTGACCCTAAACTTGATGTCCCTAACGCAGTTCCGGTCTCGGTTCACCTTCCTCATCTTCCCCTTCATTGCTGGGGAGATGACTATGTAAGAGCCATTGGAAATGCATTTGGAAAATACATTTACAAAAGTGAGCCAATAGAAAACATGCATGTTTGCGCTCGGATTTGCGTGGAAGTCGACCTAGGAAAAGGACTTCCAGAGGTAGTGAAGATAAAGGTCGACAATTAGGCTCACATTCAACAACTGGACTACGAGCAACTCCCTTTCAAATGCAAGGTATGTCATGAATATGGTCATTTTGCAAATAGATGCTAAAAAAGAGAAGCAGATGAGCCAACTGAAACACAAGAAACCCAATGGGAAATAGTGAAACATAAAAAAATATGGGAATAAGTCTTCAAAATCCTCTGCTCCTTCCCTCTCGGGCCCCCCTCCTCTTTGTTATCCCATCCTTCAGGCTCCAACCCTTTTGCCTCCTTGGCCCCATCTCTGGACCTTCCCCCCACCTGTGATGATCTTGTTCTAGAACAAATCAATTTTTATCCCTCTCCAACTTCCCCCTCCTCCTCTCCTCCTACCCTCTCCCTCTCCACTCCCCCCCCCCCTCCCCCCATCCTTGTCTCCCCTTTCCCCCCTTTGAGTCTCTTTGTCCCCTCTTTTGAAAGGATTCTTACTAGAAATAAATCCAAAGAATCGATTGCTCCTCTTGAGAATCATAAAAAAAATGGAAGGAAAACAAATAAGGAAATTCAATATGAATCATCTCAAAAATACATGGAAATGGGTACTCAACAACCAATGGAAACCTACATTGACAAAGGAGCAGGAGTCAAGGAAATGCCAAACTAGATAGTGAGAGGAAAGGGATCCTCTGCCCCATCATATAGTAAATAATGAATCTGGTCTCCTGGAATTGTAGAGGTCTTGGGCACTCCTCAAAAGTTAATGCAACAAAATATCTTATGAAAAATGAAAGCCCTGGTATCCTTCTACTTCAGGAGACCAAGTTAACAAAGCAAGAAATGATTTCAATAATTCAAAAAATAAAATATTTTGAAGGTGTAGCAATAAGTGCAAGAGGAGCTTCTGGAGGAATCTGCACAATGTGGAATCAAACTACTTGGGATCTAATATTCTCGCATAAGGAGCGACATTGGATCAAAACATAAATTAAAAAAAAAAATCTCTAGAAAGCAAATCATCATCTTCAATCTTTACACCCCATCCCACTACAGAGAAAAGGAAATATGTTGGCAATCCTTAGTAGATTAGTTAGAAATAGAAGATGACAGAAGCAATATAGTTGCCGGTGATTTCAACTTGGTTATGAATACAGAAGAAAAACATGGAGGGGATTTCATGCTAGACCCATACAAAGATAAGCTTGAGGATATAATAGAAGCTCAAAATTTAATAGACATCATTCCAAAGAACAGTAAATACACCTAGTGCAATAGAAGAATAGGCCCAGGCCATATAAAGGAAAGATTGGACAGATTCCTAATTCATGCTAGTCTCATCTTTAGCTCCGATCCAGTGACATCAAAAATCATCTCAAATGTAGCCTCTAATCATAATTCCATCTCTCTAAACTTCGGGGAAAATATAAATTTAGGTCCTCTTCCTTTTCTATATACTTGGAATGATAGCATCATGAGAAAGTCCCCCCTTTCTTCTCTTCAGGATATACATCATCTCAAGACTTGGCTTATAAGCAAAGGCATTCTAAACTGTGATCAAATTTCCTCCTGGAATCATCACGATAACTCTTGGGAATTGTGGAATTCCCCAACAATTCCCTTGAGTTTCTTCAATAGTGGAACCTTCTTATTCTTAATCTTAAGGGAGCGACCCCAATTTGCTTCAGGCAGTAAGATAGTTTCAAATGGAATCCAACTGGTCGAGACTATTGAATTAAATCTGGATATGGAATTCTCCAAGAGGTGCATTAGCAACTTGATTGGCCTCTCTAGAAGATTGTTTGGAAATCTGAAAGTCTTCCAAAAATCAAAGTTTTCATATGGACCATGCTCAAAGGGAAAATTCTCACTACAGGAAATCTCAGAAAACATGGCATTCAAGGACCCTCTATTTGTCCCTTATGTTTTAAAGCAAAGGAAACTATTCATCACTTGTGAATTCTCTACCAATTGTTGGAAAACCCTGGTTAGCCCTCTCCAAGTTCATTTCAACTCCAATCTTAGAATAACATATTTCTTCACAAATTGGAATTCCAGTTACCCTAATTCTTTTAAAAAAAAGGTCATGATTAAACATTGTTGGTCTAGCCTTTCAGCATATCTATGCCGACAGATCTGGTTAGCTAGGAATAAGTTTATCTTCCAAAATATAAAGCCTGAAATTAGGAAAATTTTGGCCAAAACATGGAATCTTTCCATGGAAGTCATATTATCAAAAGGGAACAACAAAATTGATATAAAGCTCCTCCAAGATGAAGAGAGACACTACTTTAAATTTGTTATGGATTGATCCCCCAACCTTATTTTCTTTCCCAGGAACAATTCCCTCGGACATGATAAATGGAAGATCTAATTGAAAGACAAGGATTTCAAAGACTGGTTAAAAAATCTTAAGGGGGCTTGCCTTTTCTTTGATGGCGCTTCCAAATCAAATCTCGAACTCATTGGTGTTGGAGGTGTCATTTTCGATCAGTTGGGATCAATCTTTGTTACTTTCGAGTGGGGATTGGGTATTGAATCAAACAATAAATCTGAGGCCTACGACCTTCTGTTGGGAGCACAAATTCTTAGTGACTGAAATTTCATGAATCTAATAGTACTAGGTGACTCAATCATCCTTATCCAACAGATGGTCAAAAGACCAACTCCCAAGAATGCAAACCTTGGTCAAATCATTTCCGTAATCCAACATCAAATGAAGAATATAGGTGGGATCTCTTATTACCATGTTCTTAGAGAAAATAATGGTAGAGCTGATGAATTTTCAAATAAAGCCTATGGCAGACCCCAAGGAGAGGTCAAGATCTATGAGGAAATATCCATCAAATTCATTCCCTAATTTCCTTCCTACTTACATGCTCAAAAGGACTACTGCTAAATCCAAAACCTATCCCATCCAATCCATGGTCTGTCTCTATCAAAATCCCCATAATATCTCTACAATTCATTGCTCCAACTCCGAAGCAGATACAAGCCTCTCCTTGTTTTCGTATCCCTTTTTCCTTTCGCTGACCACTTATCCAAGAGATATTTTCCCCTAGTCTCACAAGTCCCTGCTTTGCCCTCCCTCTCCTTTATATTTCCACCTCTGCTCCTCTCTCTTCACAGAGCCTCTTTCTAAGCATCCTCATACCCTCTTGCCTCCTCGCCTTTGTTTTGTGCCTCCTTGTTGTGGGCCTCCCTTCTTTTCTTCTGTAGCTCTCCTTCACTCTTCACTTACCCACTGCTCCATGTATCTTCATCTCTTCTTTCTACGATTTGTTCCTTTAGTACTTTAGATCCCTGATTAATGGATCTGAACTAATGTTGCCTACACTGCAACTCTATTAGATAAGAACTGGAACAAATCGGAATGTTGCACAATCAATGGAACGATCGGTGCTCCTCATAATTGGGGTTTCTATTTCATCAATGCTCTAACCTCAAGAACTCTATTGACAAGCTCAACTAACATTACGCCCACATCAGACAAGCTCTCAAATCTCTATGTGATATGGTGGAAAATAAGTTCATTGAGAATACAAGTTCTAATGATCGTTCTAGTGGACACCCTCAGAAGGAATACAAATTTATTAAAAAAGAGCAAAAGGAGAAGATAACTTCAACCTTGTCTCAGATCCCATGAGAATCTGCCACCAAACAATCAGAATGTTTTACCTTTAGTTGTCTAAATATCTTCCTAGTTATCAATGAATAACAATGTATTACATTGCTTCAACAATATGTTAGATCATATAAGCCAAATGTAGTAGGTAAATTAGAAACTTTTCAGCTACATGTAAAAGCAGGAATCAACAAATCAAGGAACTTTGTTGGACATTGGATAAGCCAACGCTTCCCGTGTGTTTCAAGACATGGAATAACCGCCTCTCATGGATCCTTATCTCTGGTGATGCGATCATTGACTACCACCTACGGGTTTTGGTCCGACAATCGTGATTCCCAACAAGTGGTATCAGAGCGTAGGTCACGAGTTCGATACACACCCAACTCACGTTGGGAGGGAGATTGTTGGACATTTGATAAGCCAACGCTCCCCGCGTGTTTCGCTGCATGGACTAATCACCTCTCATGGATCCTTATCTCTGGTGATGCGATCGTTGATTAACACCAGTGAGTTTTGGTCTAACGACAATTGTGATTCCCAATAAACTTTGCCTTTGCTTCCTTCCTATTCTGCCTAAAAGTTTTGTATCGTGGAGTTAATCTCCCTATTTTTTTGAATGAATATAACATAACTGACTTTGTTAAAAAAAAAATTATGTTGATTGGGTATAACCTATTCATTTTAATTATGAAAGATTATGGATCATAATAGAAGTCTTTTATTAACTTTGTCATTTCCCTATTTTTAGCCTTATTTATTTTCTTCAAATTGTTGCAAAAATTGCCTATCTAAGCAGACCTTAAGGGCATCTAGTTTACACATTTTTGAAATATCTTCAAGTCTAAAAGAGTCTATAACTCTATTGTTCTGATTAACAATGGTGCAAGTTCTAATATCAATGTGAGTCAGAATCCGTTATCCCATATCATAATTAGATAGGATGGATGGTCTTGCAGCCACTCTGTGTAACCCAAATTTTCTAATGAAGCCTTCTTCATGTGATTCATATTCTTCCTCTAAATTTCCTCCTTCTAGGTACTCATACATCTCATCCCATTCTTGAAAATAGTTTCTTTCAATTTTATCAATGGTATCTTAATATAAAGTTGCACTGAGATTTTTCTTCTCGCTGAATTCTTTGTCTTTTGGGTCTTTGATACTCATCAGTTTTCTTTTCTATTTGGCTTCAAGGGTTTTTTATTGTTTATCTTTTCTTATTCGAGACATTAATTTCTACAACAATAAAATTCAAAACAAAATTTTAAAAACACAATTATAGTTAATAACAAAGAAAAAAATAAAAGAAAACTCTTAATAGAGTATAATATGAAGAGGGTTTAAAACTAGAAAGGACTTCAACTTTGGAATATAAACTCAAAATGTGCACCTAAAATGCAGAGGCAAGACCAAATAACTTAGTGATAGTAGAACAATAATTTTATGTAGAAATGACTAACTACTTCTAGTTGAACAATTTTGGAATTCGGTCATTCCGGTATGTAAATATTGTGCTCACATGTGTTTCTCCCAAATCTATATATGATTTGACAAAAGGTATAAAATATCATATTTTTCTTATTCGTTAATTCACATTCAAAAGATATAGAGGTTACAATACAACCAGATATGTCATTGAGTTTATTAGATATCTAGGCATTTGACATACTAGCAGTCTCGTAACACATACTTAATGATTTATCTTGGATCAAGATATGCCTTCGATATTATGTCATTGAGTTCAAAAGATATCTAGGCATTTGACATACTAGCAGTCTTGTAACACATACTTAATGATTTATCTTGGATCAAGATATGCCTTCAATATTATGTCATTGAATTCAAAAGATATCTAGGCATTTGACATACTAGCAGTCTTGTAACACATAATGATTTATCTTAGATCTCCCTCAATATTTGCAGCATAATGTAATATTATCAGCCTCTATATAAAGTGTATTCCTTTAAGGAAAAATTCATTTGGGTATTTGACATCGAGAAGTTAATGATGTAAAGTTTTTAATGAAAAGTTTTGAATCCTCATACAACGTATAGGATAGCAATAAAAAACTATATTCGAGATATTCATATGAGACACACATCTCTTTCTCTTGGATCTAGATATAACTTGAATAAAACCACAAAAGATAAGAATAAAGAACTATATATGAAAGACATGGGTATTCAATATCCACTCTTATCTAAAAGGAAATGAATTAGGAATGTTCCATATACCATATATAATAGAACAATGTTTTAATATCGATATCCATCTTAATGAAATTTTGGTTTTTTAACTATAATTTTTTTTAGAATTGTTGATTTCTTATTAGAAATCTAAATATTAGAGGCATTTGTTTACATGTTTATGAATTAATTGGAGATTAAAAATAAATTTTAACAAAGCAAAACTTATCAATTTAATTTTATAATAAGTTCAAATCAATACATAGGACAAAAAAACAACAAATATGACTTAAAAAAAAAAAAAAGGTTTTTTTAAGTAAAGGACTCATTATTTTTATGGAAAATTATAAAAATAATAGAGTTGTTGTTTAGCTACAACACCAATTTATTAATACAACACTAGAAATGTAATAACTTAATATCTAGGGTTTGATAAGGGGTTTATGTTTAACATAGTGTGTAGTGTATGTTTTTTCATGTGATACAAAATTATCACTAGGAAAGAAGCCATGTAAATTAAAATAATTTTGAGAGAAATCAAATATTGGGGCAAAATATTTTTGTTACAATGTGTTGCATTGCACCAAAATAATTTTCACAGGGCAATACACCTCAAGGGAGAGAAAATTGTTGTGATGTGACAAACAAGAAGTTATTACAATATGATGCTTTCTGGAGAAGTGTAATACAAGAAAGAAGAATTTCACTATGTCACGAGGCGAGAGTTTATGGTGGTGCAATAAAGGAAGGATACAAAATTTATAGCAATGAGGAGAAGTTTGAAGGTAACAACATATTGCATCAAAATATGGTGTGATCCATCGCAAAATAGGAATTGTTTGAGGTGAAAGAAATACTTTTAGACAAGAATACTTAATTTTTTTTAATAAACTTGAGAAGTTCTCACATGTTGCACAAGTTTTGGTGTGATGCAATATAACACACCAAATAAATTATTAGTGCAATACACCACAAGTAGCAATTTTTGTGTCATGCGATAAATATTTTCCTAGCCATGGAGTACATCACATGAAGCAATTTTTTCATGAAACAAGATCTTTTGATCCATGTGACATATCACATGGGAAAAGAATTTTCATGTACAACAAATGAAGGCTATCATATGAGAAAAATCTAGCATGTGACAAAGAAAGTTTGAAGTTTCTTATTGACTTCAGACAATTGAATAAAATTATAATAAATAACGAGTATCCTCTTTAAATGATTGATGGCCTTTCTGATTAGCCAAAAGGATCAAGGATATTTTCCAAGATAATTTCCAAGATTCAGTCGAGGTCAAGTTACCATCATGTTGTTGAGAAATCTAGGGCATCAAGTTCAGGTGATTTCTCTATAATGATAACTACTTGTGAACACTTTTTACTTCTTTAGATTAGGATCTTCTCTTTACTTAAATTATTATTGTGTTCTTCTTCATCAAACAACTACCAATGCATAAACAATAAAGAGACAAGAGACACATAATTTAGGTGATCAACCAGGGCCAAAACCTCTCCCACCTAAGAGGAAAACCCAAAAAATTATTATTCTTATAGAGACTTCAATTGACGAATACCAAGACCTAGACCCTTGACACAACAACCTCTCCAAGACCAAGTCACAAGCAATCTTGTTTGATTTCTTCCTTGAGTTAATGATGGTCAAACTTCCTTCCCTCCTTTAGTATCTCAAACCTGATATGAATTTTGGTTCTTTGATTCCACTCTGCAATTCTCAACCCTGTAGCATATGAGGGAGATAAACACCTTGATTCCCTTCACTTTATATGGAGGTTCTTTCTCCTTTAACTCGGCTAGGGAATCACGTTGCTCTTCTCCAAAAAATTTCTTCACAATATGAATGTGGTATCTCGTTCTTCCTACAGTAGGTAGCAACAAATTCTCACATGTATGGAGTGTACTTAACCTAAAACGGACCCAAAAACAATACCAAATACTTCACTCTTACTTTCCTTCTCTTCGTTGGTTATGAGGCTCCTTACTTAGTGACTTTCACACTTCTTACTTCAGACTTGTTCTTGACCGAATTGCTTATTCACAAATGAAGGCCGAGTTGCCTATTTATAGTGATTCGTCCATCAAAATAAGTTGACTTGAGTTGTAGGTGAGTCGACTTGTCATTCTAGAAGCATCCTTAGGCCGACATGAAGAGGAGCTTGTGACAAGGTCTTGGAGGGCTAATAAATTTTCTTTTACAATGGATTACATGCCTAAAATGGGTCTTCAAACTTTGACATTGACTCTATGAACTTTATGACTTGATGACCAAACCTAATAGCTCACAATGGGAGCCTTAACTAAATAAAATTCCTTGCTCACAAAACCCATGAGACAAGCATTACAAAAATAATTTTATCTTTTCTATTTTGCATCAATTACATAAAATCACAATTACACATATCATTACGAAGATTGAACCTAGTTACACTTTTCAACACTCCCTCTTAACTAGGGAGGTATTCATAATGGTACTTGGTTATTCTCAATTTGAATAATTCTCATAAGAAGAGTCAGATCGATAACCCATATATATATATAGCATCATATCATCCAAAATTTTCACATAGCAATGCCTTGACTAACCACTCCATCTCTCCACAAGGTCGAAGCACAATGTTGGCGAGACCAATGATTTATAGACACCCTCATCATTGTCTCCCTCAGAACATACCCCACCTGGGTTCTCAAGGTGTGTTCCACCAAGACTATTCCTATCTTGGATTCCTAATCCTCAAATAATATTGGTCCTCTACGACTACTCTTATCTTGGATGCCCTAACTTATCCTCAAAGAGCATCAGATGCCAAATGTTTACCCAATCCTCCATTCTGTCTTCCCATGTGAAGAAAATAATGATGTGTTTATCTCTCCCTCTTAATTAGGGAGGACATACCTATTCCAATGAAGGAATGTACTCATTCCTATGGAAGGAATGTACCTAATCTCCCTCTTGTCTTAGGAATTTTGCTTCCAAGTTTCTACCAAGTAAGAAACTTGTTTCCAGGCTCCCTCTTAATTAGGGACCTACAAAAACTCCTCAGGTGGAGATGATGGGACAACTAGTTTCTTGAAGAACTTCTCCTCATGATGTCATGAATTTATTTTCTTTATTCAAGAGTCTTCATGTTTTGGGACTTCTTCATAGGGCACAGACCATCCATCACTTTCATCCATGAGTAAGTTATGTTAGTATTCCTTTCATTGGAAAGTGATCCATCAATTCCTATATGGATTCCTTCATGCCATGTTACCTTCTTCATGCCATGTTTCCTCAAGGATATTTCATCCTACTACATGGTCATCATGGGTGGAATATATTCATAGATCTTCCCTAAGAAGCCCTGCATAAGCCCATCCAGATATCAAAAAAATAAAGGAATGAACATTAAATCAAAACTACCTTTGTGTTGGTCTTTCATCATGACATCTAGTTGCATCAGCATCATGCATACACATTGAAACATCTCTGAAAGATATATATAATCTCAAGGGTCTCTTTCTTTTTCAGACTTCATCAGAGTCCTCATATATTTCATGGAGATATCCTAGTCAAATCTCTTAGTCCTCGGATCTTGATCACCTTTTTCATGTTTGCATACTTCCTGATCTCTTCCTTTCTTTCTTCACACATTTCCTTCTAGGAACTTCTAGTCATAGTTCCTCCAATTTTTTCAACCACCTCATATTTCATATGAGGACATATTATGTCGATTTCATCTAGACAATGTGTGATCCATGCCTTCTTACATCGTTTCAAAGGAGTAGATCCTTTATTTTGATCATGCTCTCAAGATAGAGCATTTATCCATGTTACCTGCAAACATATGACATGAATCTTCAGTATCAAATATAAGCATACATACCTCATTTTTCTTTTAGGTCATCTTAGACTTCCTTCAACAACTTCCTTGATTGAAAGAAACTCAATCCCTTGATCCGCTTGACTTATTTTGTCATCATACCATCATCCCATGAATTCCACAAGTTGGAATTCTTGATGAAACCCTTGCTTCTTTTGATTGGTGAACCTTCCAACGAAAATTCCAGTAGAGAATCTTGAGTATCCTAATCCAACATATGTTTCCTTTTGACAGATGTATGATGAGCCTTGTACTAGATGACCCTTTCTTTATTTTCCCACAAGTACCACCTATGATACTAATGAGGTTATCAAGAGCTATATCCTTCCATGGGTGACTGCCATGGACTTTAATTTCAATCATCTTTCATGCTTCTCTATGATGATGTCACGAGCTCTTTCTCCTAATGCCTCTTATGATGTCGTGATGCATGCTATCATTTTTATTAGTGAATCATGATAGCCATATCTTATAGTAGAAGACTTAAGAAAAAGAACTTAAAAATAAATTAGGTGAGGAAGACTATCTTAGTCATAGTAGAGATCTCTTACTTCCTCTTTCTTGGATTTCTTATTTTCAACTTCCTCCGCTTCTTCAGTGATATGGGCTTCTTCTCTACCTCTTTTATTATTTTACTTCTTGAGATTAGGAAAATATCCTTTGTAATTCCAATATTCCTGACATCCATAGCATTGAATATTAGCCACATTCCTTCTCTTTTTCTGAGAAGCAAATTTTCCATACTTTCCTCTTCTCTTTGTCATAACAACATACGCTTGATTTTTCTCACTGGTTCCCACATCAGTTTTAGCCTTCAGTTTGGTTTCTTTAGTCTTGCATAGTGACCATAGATCTTGGAATGGAGTAGTTTATTTATTCCCATAAACACTTTAAGTAAAGTTATTCTATTCCTCTAACAGTGCATTTAGTACTACAGTGGTCATTTCCTTGTCAGTCATTACTTCTCCTAGATCTTAAAGTTGAACCCTTATTTTGGATATCCTCATAGAGTATGAGGTTAATCCCCCTTCTTTTGATATCCTTAGTTTGTATAGTTCTTTCCTTAGATAGATAACTTCTCTTGCAAATGTCTATCTGTTTTGCATCCCAGTTGTTTCGCACTACATCGATAGCTGGCCCCAGGAGTGCTTACAGAAAACAACTCTACCAACTTTTCATATATTTCTTTCGAGGTGTCAAGTTTAGATACATATGGAATGAGGGGATCCTTGATGGATTCTATGAGAATCTTTTGAGCCCTCACTTCCTCTTTCATAAACTTTGCAAGTTCTTGAGCATCTTATTTCACTGGTTTGGTGATAGATCCTTTGACATATTCCATAACCTCATTTTCAATGAGATTTAGATCTATCCTCTTCTTCCATGCAAGATAGTTTGAAGCCCGAACCAATTTGTGGTTTTCCTTGCAAAAATACATTTTAACAAATTCAAACATAAATATACTTTCTTGAGAAGATGCTTCTTACACTTGATGCCTCCTTGAATTTGATGATAGCAAAGATGATAGAGAACCTCTCCTAGATGAAGAAAGATCTCTTCCTGGGTGATCCTCTACTCCACAAAGAAGGAGATCACTTTGAAATATTTTGATGGCAATGTCCTTGTTGATGATGATCAATGACGACTTCCTGGTGATGCCTTCAATGGTAAGGACCTTGCTTCAAGGAGAGGGAGATCGCCTTAGAACCTTGACGACAACGTCCTTGGTATTGCTTCTCTAGAAAGGAACTTGATGTATAAGTCCTTCAACTTGAGTAGGGTCATTGTGGTCTCTTGAGATGACTCAAGGATTCCAAGATTTCTTTTTGGTGTAGACTTTATTCTTAGATCCAGGGTTTTGACACCTCTTTGTATATATTGAACCCAAGATGGTCTTCTATTACTTTGATTCCTTTCTCGAAATTTGATCCTTGAGTGTCCCTTGATAAGATTCCCTTCCTTGAATTTCTTACTTTAGCTTCGAAACCATGTTGATAAATCTAGGGCATCAAGATTAGGTGATTTCTCTATAATGACAACTGACTGTGAATTCTTTTTACTTCTTTAGATTAAGATCTTCTCTTTACCTAAAATTATTATTGTGTTCTTCTTCATCAAACAACTATCAATGCATAAACAATAAAGAGACAAGAGACACAAAATGTAGAAGATCAACGAGGGCCAAAACCTCTCCCACTTGAGAGGAAAACCCAAATAAATTCTTCTTCTTATAAAGACTTCAATTGACGAATATCAAGCCCAAGACCTAAACCCTTGACAGAACGACCTCTCCAAGACCAAGTCGCAAGCCTTCTTGTTTGATTTCTTCCTTGAGTTAATGATGGTCAAACTTCCTTTCCTCCTTCACTATCTTGACTCTTTTATGAATTTCGATTCCTTGATTCTACTCCGCAATTATCGGCCCTATTTCTGAAGTCCTAGCTATATCATTTGAGGGAGATAAACACCTTGATTTCCTTCACTTTAGATGGAGGTTCTTTCTCCTTTAACTTGGCTAGGGAATCAACTTGTTCTTCTCCAAAATCTATCTTCAAAAATGACTATGGTATCTCATTCTTCCTGCAGTGGGTAGCAACAAATTCTCACATGTGTGGAGTGTACTTAACCCAAAATAGACCAAAAAATAATACAAAATAATTTTCTCTTCCTTTCCTTCTCTTTGATGGTTATGAGGCTCCTTACTTAGTGACTTTCGCACTTCTTACTTCAAACTTGTTCTTGACCAAATTGTTTATTCACAAATGAAGGTCAAGATGACTATTTATAGTGATTCGTCCATCAAAATAAGCCGGATTGAGTTGTAAGCGAGTCGACTTATCATTCTATAAGCATCCTTAGGTCGATATGAAGAGGAGCTTGTGACAAGGTCTTGGAGTGCTAATAATTTGTCTTTTACAATGGATTGCATGCCTAAAATGGGTCTTCAAACTTTGACCTTGACTCTATGAACTTTATGACTTGATGACCACAACTAATAGCTCACAATGGGAGCCTTAACTAAATAAAATTCCTTGTTCGTGAAACCCATGAGACAAGCATTACAAAAATAATTTCATTTTTTCTTCTTTGCATCAATTACATAAAATCACAATTACACATGCCATTATGAAAAATGAACCTAGTTACACTTTTCAGCACATGTGAGAAGCAAAGAAGAAGATATTATCAAGCCCACCTTCCCTACAAGTTGTGGCCATTATGAGTTTGTGGTAGTGTCATTATGAGTTTGTGGTATGACCATTATGAATTTGTGGTTGGGATTTTATTGTATTCACAGAAGCAACAAGGAAGGACTTGGTGAATTTGATTGGATTCACACTTCTATTGTGGGGGTGGGGAGCAAGGGTAAATCAATATAAGACAATTTATTACTTATTTAGACATTCATGAATCATAACCAAACAATATCACATATGGAACACAAGATATAAATGAAAACTTCTTTATAACAATTTTTTGTAGGAACCAACCTATTGATACAATATATATAGGCACCAACCTATTGCTACAAACTTTGTAGGCGCCAACCTACAAGAGATGCATATCCCCCCTATTGTAATATTTGCAGGCATCAACCTATAGGAGACACCAATCCCCTTTGCTACAAGATTCATAGGAACCAACCTACATGAGACACCAATCCCCCTCTGCTATAATATTTGTAGGCAACAACCTATAGGGGACACTAATCCCCTTTGCTGCAATATTTGTAGGTACAAATGTATAGGACACGTCAATCCCACTGATGCAAATATTCATAGGAATCAACCTACTAGAGACACTTATCCCCACTTAGTCAACTTACTACTTCCACCTTCACCAAGTCTGTTAACTGCTTCTACCTTCACTAGGTATGCTTACTTCTTCTACCTTAACCAAGCCTACTTTCTACTTCTACCTTCACTAGGTATGCTTACTTCTTCTACCTTCACCAAGCCTACTTTCTACTTCTACCTTCACTAGGTATGCTTACTTCTTCTACCTTCACCAAGCCTACTTTCTACTTCTACCTTCACTAATCCTACTTACTACTTCTACCTTCACCAAGTATGTTAACTGCTTTTACCTTTACCAAGTCTACTTGTTTCATCTGTCTTCACCAGATCTACTTGCTATTTTTGCCTTCATTGTCTCTACTTCTCACAAAACTTGTTGTTTTTGGCTTCTTCCCAAGAACGAACTTGCACAACATGCTACATATCCAATTTTGTAAACATGACTCTAATTATTATTATTATTATTATTATTATTATTATTTTTTTAAATTTTATGTAAGGCACTTTTATATGTCTCCTTGACTATATAATTTTTCATTGTTTGAAAAGTCCCATAAAACAAGTTATAGAAAAAATTCCAAACTGACTCATTTTATGCTAATTTTAGGACCATTCATAAACCTAACTTTCTCAGAGCATATCTTCTTCATTTGGTCTACTTTTTGTTTTTCTGCATCAGGTCTACTTTCTACTTTTTCCTTCACTAGGTCGGCTTCTCCCAAAACTTGTTGTTTTTGGGTTCTTCCCAGGAATGAAGTTACACAACATGCCACATATCCAATTTTACAAATATAACTCTAAGTTTTTTTTTCTTAAGTCACTTCTATGTGTCTCCTTATATCTATAAAATTTTCACAGTCTAAATGTCCTAGAAAATAAGTTAGAGTAAAAATGCCAAACTAACTTGCTTGACATTAATTTTAGGACTATTCAAAAACCTTAAACTCCTTAGGTCATATCTTTGAAATTATAGCAAACCAAGGTTTGAAATTTATACCATAGGCGCCTAGAATCTTTCCTTGGTATCCTCCATATTACACAATATGAAACATCTCAAAGAGAGATATATTGAAAATGTCAAATTAACATGTATGAAGCATATCTCAGGACCATTCATGAACCCTTACTTCCTCATAGCATATCTCTAAAATTGCAATGAACCAAAGTTTGAAATTATAACATGGGTACATAAAGATATATTTTTTTCCTTAGTTTGAAACATATTAAAAGAAAGTAATAGCGAAAATTCCAAGTTGACATTTTTGAGGTATATTTCAGGGGCATTCAAGAACCCTCACTTCCTTAGAGCATATTTATGAAATTATTGTGAACCAGACTCTGAAATTTATACCAAAGATACTTGAATATATCTCCTTCATGTCCTACAAATTTCATGGTCTGAAACATCCTATTAAAAATTTTATAGTGAAATTGTTGTGTTGACCTATTTGAAGCAAATTTAAGGAGTATTCAGGAACACTAACTTCCCGAGAGCATATCTCCAAAATTATAATGAAAAAAAGTATGAAATTTCAACCACATGTACAAGAATAAATCCTATATATATGCTCAAATTTTCATGGTTTTAAACAACACATAATAAAGTAAGAGCGAAAATTCCAAGATGACCCGTTTGAAGTTATTTCAGGTACATTTAGGAACACTAATTTCCTTATATCATATCTCTAAAATTATAGTGAACCAAGGTCTAAAATTTATACCACAAGTACCTAAAGATATATATTTATTTCCTCAAGATTTCAGTGTCTAAAACATCTCATAAAATAAGCTCTAACAAAAAATCTTCCTTGACCTATTTGAAGTTGATTCCAAGACTATTCAATAACTCTACCTTCCACAAGGCTTATCTCTAAAATTATAGTGAACCTAGGTCTAAAATTTCTCACATGTACCTCGAGATATTTACTCTCTCTTCTATATTTCACATTCTAAAACATCTAAAAAATAAAGTTATTTTGAAAATACCAAGATAACTCATTCTCTCCAAAAATCACATTTTTTCTCTGCCTTTAAGACCCCCAGAATATTCCCAAGCCTCTATTGTGCACCTCAAATCTCTTCTTGCTTGGATGATATTAAAATGCACTCATATATCCTTTATTTATATTATTTCTATGTTCACTTATAGGGATAGCTTGTAAAACTCACTGAGTCAGCTGATACTTTCTAGTTGGGCTAACCTGAAAAAATCTTTCATATCTCTTCATTCCTATGGAGTTAGAGGGAGTGCCATATACTATTGGAAAGGTTATTGAAATATGATTTTCAACCATATATCATATGCTCCCATTTGAAGGTATTTATAGTAAAAATGAATTCAAAGATAAGGTATCCAAATTGGGCGTTCAGAAAAACTTAGGCATCATATTTTCAACAATCTTCATTTTGCAATATTTATCTTGGACATTTGTAGTCTCTCCCTATCTTTGACATTAATGAAAACAATATTTCAAAAAACGATTCTCTATCTCCCCCTAACTTTGACATCAACAACAACACAACATTCAACAGTCTCCCACTTCATCATTGATGACAACCCTAGACATTTGTGCATTGTTGTTGTAGAACTCCTCCTACCTACAAACACTCCCTCTTTGACACCAATGGGAAAGGGATACTTCCCCCAAGATATTTGGGATAGATATCACTATCAACTTATGTCTCAGATATTCAAATGTTTCTCTAGGAAGAGGTTTAGTAAAGATATTTGTAACATGTTCCTTTGTAGCAATGTATTCCAGTGTAACACTTTGTTTAGCTACCCACTCTTTTAGAAAGTAACACTTGATGTGAATGTGTTTTGTCTTTGAAATCATCACAAGGTTATTTGAAGTGTTGATTACACTTATATTATCATATATGATTGATATCGGCTGATCATATTATACCAATATATCCTTCAAAATCTACTTCATCAAGAGAACTTGAGTACAACATGTTGTTGGTGCAATGTTTTCAACTTTGGATGTGGGTAGAGAGATTGAGGTTTGTTTCTTGCTCAACAATGATACTAGGTAATTTCTCAAAAATAATGTTGTTCCACTTGTACTTTTATTATCATTTACACTTTCTCCCCAATCTACATATGCATATGATGTTAAAGTAAAGTATTTGCTTCTTGAGTTCCATAGTCCAAAGTCTACATTGCCCTTCAAATATATGAATATTCTCTTAACTGCTTACATGTAACTCCTTTGGTGCATATTGAAATATTGCAACCAACCCTATTGCTTGCAAAATATATGGTCTCGATGCTCTCAAATATAGTAAGCTACCAATCATTGACCTCTACATAGTTTGATTTGCATTAGGGGATTCATTTTATTTGCTCAAATTGCGTCCTGTGACCATGGGTGTGCTAACAGGTGCATAATCTTCCGTTCCAAATTTCTTTGACATATCCTTATTGTATTTATTTTGGGATATGAACATGCCTTTACTAAATTGAACAACTTGCAGACCTAGAAAAAATGACAGTTCTCCCAACATGGTGATAGGTGCTAGATTTGACATCTTTTTGGTACCCATTTGAAAACATTTTTGCCTCTCCCTTTTCTTGATTTAACCCCATTTCCTCACTTTCCACTCACAAACACAAGTTTTTGACAAAGGTATGATTATCACCTTGATATGTTATTTCTATGCTTGTTATTATGCATTATTGGGAAATTGTTTTCTATCTGTATTGACCATGGTGAATAGAGAATAAAAGCACATAGGCACTCAATGGTTGTTGTTGCAATTCACAACTATTGTTGTAGCTCACAGTTGTTGCTACAAATCAAGACATATTGTGGTAATAACTCCAACTCACAGTCAATGCTACAAATCTCATTCATGCCAATGTCATAACTCATACACCAGCCCATTATTGCAACTCCCTCTTGTGTTTGAAGTTGTAATTCCTACTTTGGCTCATTGTTGCAAGTCTGTTCATGTCTATAGCTGCAAATGTAGACTGATGATGATGCAACTCTGCCACAGTTGTGTTAGTTCGATAGTCAAACAAATAAGTGTTGCCTTTAGATAGAGTAGATCCATAACAATGACCTTCTCATGATGGAAAGTGACAAAGAGCAAGTGGGAAAGATGACTCACTTGCCACTTGTTGTACAATTGATTGAGTCAGCATGTACCCAAATTCTTGTTATATGTGGAAAAACAATGTATTGGGATGGAACAATATGATTCTCATGGTTGTTCATCCTTCTCAATCACTTCGTTCAAATCTACCTATCTTCTTAACCTAGTGCTAGTCTATGGCGGTAGGGTCCACTCTTTATTAAGGTATTGTCGATATTAGTTGATAGTTGTAGATTATATTATTTCTTTAGCTCTATTTTTGGGTTGTGGAAATTCGATTAAATTGTTTTGTTGTAATTCAATTGACTTATGTTGCTACAATTCATACAGTTCACGTTGTCGTAATTCCATTTGTTTATGTTGTTGTAATTCCTGTAGGTTATATTATGTTATATGTTGCAATTCCATTTTAAAATTATGTTATTTTTACTCTATTGTAACTTGTGGATTTGTATTGTTGCAATTTGGTACTAATACTTTGTTTCAAGGATTCGATCAGATTATTTAACAATTTTATTCAACAATTAAAGTTGTACTTTGTTTTTTACATGAGAATGGAGTAATTTGATTAGTTATATTTAATTGCATCTCATCATCTTTGCAATTGCAACTATGTTACAACCCACATGATTACTTTATCACTTTAGCAAGTCACCTTCTCGTTTACGTGTGATTTTTTTTGTTGTTGTTGTTGCAAAAAGTGAATTTACATTTCAACAATCTAGATTAGCATTTGCATTTCTACAAAGTGTGGATTGAATTGTGAGCTTGGTGTAGAATTAGTCTGGTGACTGAACAATGAATTATAAATCTTGAACTGTGATAAACTAATGAATTACTACAATTGTATTTGCACAAACAAAATTGTATTAAGCATATATAGTGCACGACAATTCATAAGTTCTATATGAATTCTAGGTTGATATTTAAATGAACAACCCTTTCATTATCTTACAAGAAATTTGAGGATAATTGAAAGGCCTGTCATTTTGGCATAGTTGTTAGGGAACTGCCATTAGTGCAATTATTGTTGTGTTGTTTTTGTTTTTCTTTCTAGATGAATTAACTTTCTTTTGTCTATTTAAAGGATGGTTTTTTAAATTCCAAGAAGTAGGGATCAAGTGGGTAGATTTGTTAGCACTTCAAAAGACCCCCTTAAAACTAACATTTCAAATACATCTCAAGAGGGAAAGGAGTCCAATCAACCACATTATTTGACACCTACAACTAGCTCCCTTGCTAAGCATAAAGTTGAATCTTTTTCCCTGGAGTTAGAGACTGTACAAGGTCCTCAACAACTAGAATTTGCAACAACCTCTTTTGCTAAACCCCTTTTGTAAATATTTCTACGAATTTTAATTCATGTAAAGAATGTGGAAATGTAACACATTGACTAACTGGGGATAGGACATGGGTTCATAGCTTAAGTGGAGAAGTTGTTGGGGAATTGCTTGGGGAAATCATAAAACTCAAAATTGCATTTAATATGTCACCTACCTTGTTGTAGGAATGGAAGGCAACTCATGTACACGAATTTCAATGTCGTATGGGAAGCTACAGATAGGGATAGGGGTTGTCAAACTCTCATGAGATGTGTTGGTGTGGTCATCACACAAAGGAAACACAAGGGAAAAAAAATAAAATGAAGGAGGTATATACACAATAGAGGGGACAATGGTTGGGGGAAGAATGATTGGGGTAGTGGAAGAGACATACCATGATCGTTAGTGCTCTCCATGAGTTGAGGAGAGAAATGCAAAGATTCATTGCATGAAAAACAAATCATACCTCAAGGAGACGCACATACATTGGTTTGAAGGCATGCAAATGGCTTGACTGAAGAAAGAAGGGAACAAGTTGTTGTTGAGAAGAAAGAGTCATTATGGTTTGGAAAAATCATGTTGGGGTTGCATGTGGAATCATTGTGGGATGCTTGGAATCATGTATGTATGTTGACTGGTTGAAGCATATTCCCTTGAAAACTTAACTACTCTATATTTGAATTTGGCTCAGGGGTGGTTATCTACAAGAAATATGCAGTGCAAATTAACCTATAGTTGGGAGGAGAGTTGAAGTCCCTCCCCTAGTTGCTAGCATCTTAAAGTTAATCAAATAAGTGTTATTTCTTGTAAATACTTGTATCATGAATGACCAACTGTGATATCTTAAATATCAAATATCTTTACATCTTGTAGGTCTAGGTAGCTCATTGGTGTGGCCATGTTGCAGGTGTTTTCATTAGTAATGTGATTATGTGCTATGTATATGAGGTAGATCTAGCTCAAAAGGTTATTGAGATCTATGTATAATCATAAGTTATATGCATGGTTGTGCAAGATTTATTGATGTGCACTAGTATTATTGATAAGGATCATATGTTCCTGTGTTCTTATGATGAGATATTACATGTTTGTTCTCATGATATGAGGGAATTGGGACTCACTGCGATGTTAATGTATTCAAAGTAATTGCATGACTCGGGTGGATGTTTAAAGAATCCATACATGTTATTGTAGTGTGTGAATTCCATGGCCTATGTGTTTGGAATAACAAAGGATTTATGTATTGAGGTTTTTGTTTAATATTCCAAGTATGCTTGTTGTGGCTTGTCCTGGAGAAATATAAATAATAATGTGATACGTGACAATGGACCAGCAAGAGTTGGTATTGTTGTGGTTGACAAAACAAAGTGGTATTAGCCATCAATTGGCTTGTGATAATGCCTGAGTATAAGGTTTTATTCATTTCTATAAGCTTTGCTAGTTTGGCGGTGTATTGAGTGGCACTGGTCCTTAAGGGAGTCAAAGGGTGGTCCCCGAAGTCCTTAAGTGACCATGTCTAAGGCGAAAAAATTGACTCGACTAAGAGAGTTGGAGGAAGCAGTAAAATGGCTAAGGATGTGAAGTTAACTAGAACATGAGACTAAAAGTCCTTGTCTGATGCCATGAAATATTTATGTTGTGCCACATACTACGATGGAGTGACGCATCGTTATTGGTGGGGCACGTAATAGGAGGCATGGGACATAAAAGTTTCTATCTTTACATGTAAAGGTTCACATCGTGCTGCGTAAGGTCTTCCATCTTCCCTAGGGAAGAATAATATGGAGTGACAGAGGGCACGTACATAACATATATCGTCCTTGTCAAAATACGAGAATATCTACGTCTTGGGAGACGGGGATATGGCATCGCAAGATGGAAACATTATGGTTTTCGAAGTGAACAATTCTATCTTAGGAGATGTAAATTTGACATTTTGAGATGCGAATGCCATCATTACTAGACCTGAAAAACATTGTCGTGCTACACTCGGTTGGAATGTGTGTTCCATTATGCCTTAGCATGAAGGTAATGGGCACGAAGACATGGAGGCACAGTGGAAGGATATTTACGTTAAAGTCCCAAGAAATTCTTATAATATAAAACTGTGAAATGTATGAGGGTTGGGACCCCTATGGGACCCATGATTGAGTCTCGGTGGTAGGTGCCACATAGGTAAAGGTTGACCACGTGGAGTGCCAAATGTTTGGATGACATTGACAAGGTGCTGAAGTGGAACATGGGTGGTGTGAAATGTGGCACCTCTATAAGAGGCCAGGTGGGTGTGTGATGCCAAAATGATGTCAATGGAGCATCCTTGTGAATCACGAACTAGGGAAGGTTTAAATAATAAGTGTTGTAAATTTTATAGAAGGTGTGAGACAAGAATATTTCTCGTCACTTGATAGAGAAATTGATGTTGCATCGCAGGGGTTTCTCATTGTTACAGTGGTTTAATTGGAGGATGCTACAAAGTTGACAAAAGGTGAGGGACGTGAATATTTCCCATCACTTGGTTGAGAAATTGTTGTCGCGCTACGAGGCTTTATTATTGATGTAGTGGTTTAAGTGGAGAAGGTTGCAGATGGGAATCTACCTTACAGTTGATGTTAAATTTACCATCATGTCACAAGGTTCGTGGGTGGTTCCAAAGGATTGGTTCTAAGTCATGAAGGCGCAAGTGATGTGGTGAGAGTAATCCAGGGGGTAAAAAATAGGCTCAAAATTCAAAATTATCAAAATCTCCTGAAACCAATGCTAAATTGTAGTACTCATAGTTTTGATTCTAATGACACTTAAATTGCCTCAATCTAACACCGTATGTGAAAGCTATCACATTATGAAGTTTTTGACAAACAACTAAAAAGTCAACTGACAGGGTTGATTGGCATGTTGACTAGGCAAGCCGTATAGGTGACATGGTGCTGACATCAGTAGGTTAATGGGATGTATGATGGATAGGTGGACCAATCACATGCTAACATTTGGCAGGTCGTACAAGCGATGTTGGTGCATTTTTTATTGGTTGGTTGGTTTAAAGTGGCTCAATCATGAGGCGCCTCATGGCCCAATGGGAGGGCACCATGTGGCCCTTGGGAACTTTGCCAAAATTGGGTGAGTGGGATGACTGGGTTCCACTGAATTTGACCCTATGACCTATGAGTTACAAACTAACTTTCAAACCGTTGGGATGTACGTTGAATCTTGTTATAACTAGCTACCAGTTTATATTTAAATAACAATTGGTTTCGAGTTGGAAGGAGAGGTGGGGCACATGGCCCCAACCCCTATTTTTTTACCGCACACATAATTGAGCGACAAGGAGTTGGGGGCAGGAAATTAGCCCAGCCCCTAGGTCATATTAATTCCCACAATCTGTTGGCAGAACCACAGGTGTAGGGCCTAGACTGGACGGGTGGGCGCGTGACCCAGCCCTGAGCCACATGACTTCTAACGTGACTGTGGAGGAGATTCGATCTGGAGAGGGTGCGTGGCACCCTGTCGCACCTAACCCCAACCATATGGTTAACTATATGACTAAGACCATGGGAGTAGGAGCAAGCCTCATTGGCACTTTTAAACTGGCAACAATTTGCACCTTTTTCAACGGGATTTCTGCCATTCTGGCGACAATTTGTTGCTTGATGGTCTACCAAAAGAAGGAATTCATTGCTTTGTTAGCCAGTTCGGCCAATTTTGCAGGACAAATAATATAGAAATGTTCTAGGAGGCCTAAATCAGTCATCTTTCAATATTTTTGAGCCCGAGCAAAGCCTACACAGGGGTTTTTGGGTGTTCTAAACAGATTGGCAACATTATTTTTTTTATTTGAGCACTATATGTTGGACAAATTGCAGAACCAATTCATTTTGTGTTGCAGACATCAACTGTTTCGAGGCCATATGGAGACCTTGTTGGGCATGGAAAGAGCCTAGACAGGGGTTTTCAAGCCTTCCAGATGCATATGCAACATTGTTTCTTCAGTAGAGCAACCATTTTTAGTCTATTCTCAATATGATTGTGCGAAAAGACCATTTCAACACTTCATTTTGAAGTAGTTGATTTTGTGTTTCTTGATCTTAAAATGAGTACAAGGACTTGTTGCCACATTTAGTGAGAGAGTCTTTTTCTTTTGACACCATCATTTCTTTGAAAAAAAAGAGTCAACTTGTGAGTGAGAGTTCTTTGAAGGAGAAACAAGTGCCACTATAGCAGGAGGTTTACTTTGAGTCAAATATTTACAATGTACTCTTTTTGTTGCTGAGATCAATAAAGTGGCCTAGCCATTTAAGTAGGGCCCATAGATGTAGCCCAGGAGGGGTGAACTCCATTATCACATGGTTTTTCTCTTCTTCATTTTCATCATGTTTGCTTGCATGTGATTTTGTTTCATCTTTAAGTTCATTGAAAACTTAACTATTCACCTTTGAATATGTTATAGTCTAAGTGACCATTTAAAGACCCAAATTTATCAAACTTGAAAAGTGTTAGAGGACGATTGATTTTTAGATCACTGGTATTAGAGCAGGTTATGACCAGATTGCAAGCATGGACGGAATTTTGCAGCATGCAAGGCTCCTAGAACTGGAATAAATCAATTCTTCTCTCTAAGTGGAGAACATGGAACTAAAAAGATTGCTTGAAGTAACAAAGGATGAAAAAAAGAAATTGCGCCTAATGTTTCAGAATGCCATTGAAGAGAAACCTGGGGAATTTTCACCTACCAAAGCTTCCCCCAAGACTCAACAACTTTATGGTCATGGGATGACTAATGATTGTACCCTTTGTCAATTGAAGAACATTGCTTATATTTTAAATCACACGAGTGATTTTCATGAATCTTCATCTACCACTTCGTTCATAAAAGAGAAAAAGGAGGAGATGGTTAAGCTTCAGGAAGAGGACCAAGAGTCGCAAATAGAAAAGGAGGTAAAAGATACTTCATGTTCAATTCATTCTCTTAACAAAGATAATGCTTCTTTTGCATCATTTGAGAAACATACCAAGGGTATTGGTATGAAATTATTAACCAAAGTGGGGTATAATGGTAAGGGTCTTGGAATCCATAGTCATGGAATCATTAATCCTATTTAGGTAAGACAAAAACCTCGACATGAAAAATTAGGATATGTTCAAGAAAAAGTTGGAGAATACTCCAAAATTGCAAAGTCAAGGAATTCTTCAAGTGTGAAATTTGAGAAGAAAGAACTCCTGCAAGATGAAGGAGTATTATATCATGATGATGACGATGATGGTAAAATATCTCCAAAGAGAGACAGGCGCTTCAAGGGAAGGACTAAGTCAAGTTCTCCTCACTAGACTCATAATCCAAAGGAAGGCCATAAAAGGTATAAATGTCTTGATTATTCAAAGTCTTTTTTTGACTATGAATACCATGATTATTTGAATAAGATGTTGTGAAATGTGCCTCCTTGCACTTTTTTTTTTTCATGCACCTAATCTTTGTGTAGCCAAGTTCCAAAAAGGAAAACATTAGTCATGAAAATGAATATGTCGATTGGAAGTGAGACCAGGAAGGAAAATCCTCTTCCAAGTTCAAAGACATTTTTTCCAAGAAATGCTCACAAAAACTTTTGTACCCATTGCAAAAAAAGTGGGGATTAGATCGAGAAATGTTGGAAGTTGGATCCACATCTTCATCCGAAGAAGGAAAAATAGGTCATGAAATCACCTAAGAAAGAGAAGGAAGAAGAACATGCGAGGCACACCATAACCATCCCTGAAGTAGCTCCAGAAGAAAGCGAAATACAGAAAGAAAACTCCCTAGCCTGGTTGGGTAAGAAATGGTTGGACTAGTTGTCTAGTTAAATACCGCATTTGTTTTGTATTTCACGTGTTGTATATCCTCATAGTTGGGTATTTTGTAAAAGTGATGTTGTGAATAAATCACTTATATGTAACAATGTTTTCTTTGGCATATGATGTTATTCTGACTTGTTGATGAGTCAATTTGTATGGGAATTTGAGCATTGAATTTATTACCTATTGTAAAAAGATGCATTTCCTTCGTGGAAATTGTGGTAAGCATCCTAAACTTTGGGATGGTAATTCACATTACATCTAGCATGCCTACAATTGTGCCAAGCATTCATTGATGCAACTTTTGAAGCTTAGTTGGTTTTATTTTCGGAAGTCTCATTTGTATTTTATCTTTGGTAAATATTTTGTAGTAGAAAGACATAGCGATGGAGACAAAGCCAAACATTTCATTGAAGAAATGCAGCTAGTCAAAGAGTGCAAGAGCGTCTTGAGAAAATCAAATCCAAGTACAAATCAAGGCATGACAAGCATCAAATTGAACACGATTTCTAAGTGGAAGATCAAGTTTGGATGTATATCAACAAGGAAGACTTCAAAGTGAAAATTTATTAGCTTCCAATGATTGATCATCATGGAGAGAATGTTCAAATTCCATCTATTGAAGATTTTGCTTTTGAATATTTATATGAGTTGCATGAATACTCAATTCTTGACAGCAGAATCAAGACTCCCTGCAGAGGCAATGTGGTGTATCTTCGAGTGAATCTCAAAGGGGACCAATCCAAGTAAAATCAAGGCAGATTGAGATTAGGAAAGTGAGGGATCTATACCCTTACTTATTGAGTAAATACATAATTTTGGTGGTCTAAAAGTTCCTAGTGGGGAGGAATGATCTAGCAAATAAAAAATAGGCTCAAAATTCAAAATGCTTAAAGTATCCTGAAATTGACAACAAATCACAGCGCTCATCGTTCTTATTCCAACGATGCTTGAATCGCCTCAATCTAACACAGTCTGTGAAAGTTATCATGTTCTGAATTTTTTGACAAACAACTAAAAATTCAACTTGCAGGGTTGAATGAGCTGCCAACTGGGCATTCCGTATAGGTGATGTGGTGCTAATGTTAGTAGGTGAATGGTTTGTACGATAGGCAAGTGGAACAATTGCATGATGACATGTGGCAGGTCATACAGGTAGTGTTGGCACATTTTTATTGGTTTCTTAGTTTGAGGTGGCTAAATCATGAGGCGCCACGTGGCCCTTGGGAACTATGCCAAAATTGGGAGAGTGGGTCAATCATCCTCCACCAGATTCAACCCAACGACCTACCAGTTACAAATTGACTGTTGAACCATTGGGTTGCACGTTGAATCTTGTTATAACTAGCCGATGGTTTATATTTAAATAATAATCGGTTTGAAGTTGGCGGGAGGAGAGGGGAACATGTCCTCAGCCCCTAGTTTTTTTTTCACATATAACCGAGTAGCAAGGAGTTGGGGGCAGGCGGTTAACCTAGTCCCTGGGTCATATTAATTTCGAAAACCCGCTGGTGGAACCACAGTCATAGGGCCTAGACCGGAGGGGCAAGCACATGGCCTGACCTTGGGCCACATGACTTCTAAAGTGACCGTGGCAGAGATTCAGGCGTGTGGCACCCTGCCACACCAAATCCCCAGCCATATGGTTAACCATATGACCGACACCGATGATAATTTGCACCTTTTTTAGTGGGATTTCTGCCATTCCCGCGCCAATTTGTCACTCGGTGGTCTACCAAAAGAAGCAATTAGTTGCTATGTTAGCCATTTTGGCCAATTTTGTAAGACAAATAGTAGAGAAATGTTCCAGGAGGCCTAACTTGGTCATTTTTCAATTGTTTTGAGCCCAAGAAGAACCTACACAGGGGTTTTTGGGTGTTCTGAACACAATGGAAACATTATATTTGTGATTTGAGCACTATATGTTAGATAATTTGCAGATCCAATTCCTTTTGTGTTGTAGACAAAGACTTATTGAGGCCATAAGGAGACCTTGTTGATCATGGAAAGAGCCTAGATAAGGGTTTTCAAGCCTTTTGGATGGATCTGCAACATCTGTTTCTTCAGTAGAGAAGCCATTTTTAGTCTATTCTCAATATGATTGTGGGAAAAGACCATTTCAATACTTCATTTAGGATCAGTTGATTTTGTGCTTCTTGATCTCAGAATGAATACAAGAAACTGTTTCCACATTCAGTGAGAGAGTCCTTTTCTTTTAACACCATCATTTCTTTGAAAAAATGAGTCATCTTGTGAGTGAGAGTCCTTGTTACACAATATTTTGTCACACCTCTTGTTCACTTCCTATTCCACATCCCGAAGTGCCAAAATGTTGACAACTGTGAAGTGTACTCATCATGAAACACATACTGAAACATCCCTAAAGAATGGAAGAAAAACTACCCTGAGTCAATTCTGGAGAAGGTTGACTGAAACCCTAAATTTAAGGACCAATGCTCTTTGCTCCACTACTTACCTGTGCTAATGGCAGGCTGTAGTTCTTTGACCTAACAATGTCAGCATGAGTTTTGATATGAAATCCCTCGTTTAACCTCTTCTAGCAAGTTTTCTCAAAATGGATGAGAAGCTTTGTAAGCTAGAAACTTCGAGAAACAATGAGCTAGATGTTGTTGGGTAGAGATATGGTCGAGCTCTCCCATTTGGATCTCTTGATCCTACCTTTAAGGGCCTCCCCCTTGATATGTGGACCTTCCTCCCTCTTTTTTGGATCCCTGACTCCCTCTCCCTTCCCATAAATCAAATCTCGTCCATCCCCAAATTGTTGGTCATTGATTGCCTACATTCCTATGCTGAGATTATGCCTAAATGCTACCCATCTAACTTGGAGAAGGAGTGTTTGAAGAGTCTTGGCTTGGACTTGGACATCCACCCAATGGAGGTTTCCAAAATCAAGGCAATGGTTGTATGCTTCGCTTTTTTATTCATTAATATATACATTGGATGTTCACTTTCCAGAAATGTCTGAATACTTATGCATTTAGATTAATACTCCTTGATCTATCAAGTAGTTTATGTTTGATATATACTATGCATACTCTTGTATCTTGTATTGTCCTTTGATCTCTCTTGCAGGTACTTGGATGTAAAGAACAAGCAAGGAGCGAACTTGGAAACTAAGGGATCAAAGTCATCATCAAAGGATTGAGTGATTAGCATCAGAGTGAGGTAGGTTTCTCTCTCTCTGCATTTTTTAACATAAGCTATAAAATTCTACATTAGTTTGTTTAATTTGGTGCTAGACCCACTCATTGGGCTAGAGAGATCGCCTCTATCTGTAGAGGGGATTTATCTTCACAACAAAATGACGACTCCACTAGGGAAGCTATAGCCTCTTCAATCTCTTTTCTTGATTTGGTCTTTTGATTAGTTTGACCAACCATTGAATTACCGAATAGTTTGGGTCTGTATAGGTTTTCACATTGAATGATCACTTCTTTAGAGTGTTAGGTCTGGAATATTTGTTGAAATTCTTTTTATTTTTTCCCAACTTTCTTGCCCAATTCATTTTTGACATGAACAGTCGCGTTGCCAACGCGTTTTTACTTAAAACAGTCGCGCTGAAACCACTTTCAGCACGTTTTTGGCTATGACAGCCACACAGATCTCAAAGAATTGGGAAAAAATAGGGTTTCTACCCTAGAATCCAGTGTGTCCAGGCCTCTGAAGGTCTTTTCATGTCCTCTGCGTTTAGATTTGCTAGTGTTTTTGTCTTGCTGTCTTGAAAATTAGTCTCTTTGGCTACCAAACACCAAAGTCATGTACTTAGGGCATTGGAGCTTGATCTTTCCATTAGATCCCTTGACATGTATCCCTTCCAGAGCATTTTCCTCCCATCTTGGTCTCTTATATTCCATAATCAAGGTCATGAGGATAATTATTTTATTATGTCAACCTCGTTAAGAAATGAAATAGGTCCCTATGAGGATAGTTCTTTTACTATGTCAACCTCGTTAAAAAATGAAATAGGTCCCTATGAGGATAGTTCTTTTACTATGTCAGCCTCGTTAGAAAATGAAATAGGTTCCCATGAGGATAGTTATTTTACCATGTTAAGCTCATTAAAAAATGAAATAAGTGTCGGAGCACAGTTCTCGTGACAAGCTCCTTAAAACATGAAACAAGGTGTCATGAGCATGGTTCTTTTCCTGTGTCAAGCTCATTAAAAAATGAAACAAACCTCCTTCCAATTCGAGTCTTTGATTAGATCTCATAAAACCCCAATCGAGTCCTTCACTTGATCTCGTAAGTGAACCTTCATTCCATCCACCTGTTAGTAACTAGTAGCCTACTTAGGTGAATGAAATGAAGCTTGTGGGGCATGTACCTCGAATCGAGTCATTATGCTAGGGGCATGCAAGCTTATCTAAAGCATAGTTTATCTTTGTTTCAACCTTGTGTAGAAATGAAACCAAATCCAAGCATAGTTTGTTTCCATTTCAATCTTGTGTAAAAATGAAACCATTCTCACTTTACCTCGTGATTGCCATTTTTATCAGCCTACTTTTGCCAAATGAGCCTTGTTTTTTTCATTCCATCATCACCATATTTTTGGCAAATAATATGCTTTCACTTGATTGTTTTACCCTTGCTTGAGGAACAACTGCGATGAGTGGTCTTATTAGCCAACCTCTTAACCTTTACATGTTTTGAGTAGTTCCATCATGCCCAAAACCATTTGCTTTCCTTTTATACTACTTGTTCCTCTAGGAGGAGTCCTCTTTCAGATCTTTTCAGGCTCCAAAAATATGAAAAGATTGCTGAGTAGCTATCATTTCGAACTCGTTAAAGTAAATGAAATGACGTCTACTCAATTTAAGTTTAACCCTTTTCCAGACTGAGATAGACTATTGTACAAAAAAGGAATACCTTAGTTGAACATGGCTAAGAGGTTCTCTTGGATATTGTTTTCTACCTTTTCGGGTTCAAAAGACGATTTGCAAAAAGGGACCTTTGGATTTTTATTTTTTGCCTCTTTTTCAAAGTCTCTAAACATGAAAAAGATGTCGAGTTTCACCTCCGTAAGACTCGTAAAACTTAAATGACACATAACTTGTCACCATGACGAGACCGAGTTTCTCCTTCCTAGGACTTGTTCAACTTACTAGGATGGATTCAACTGAAGGATGAACTTATATGACAATCATATGCTATCCCCTTCAAGCTTGCGATAAAATAATGGGGTACTCACTAGAAATAGTGGGGGAAAAATGAAAGCAAACATCTCTTGTATTTTGTGTAAAGGCAACATGTCGCTCTTAAACATGACACTTATTTGTTATTCGTGTCGGGTTTAGGTTATCCTCACTTAATCACTTGCCTTCCTGGGTTTGGGAAATCCATTTTGCCTCTTATATGATTATATTGCTTTGTCATTGTGACCTTTGATCCTATGTTGAGTCAAATGCTACCAAATACCAGAGCCATGTCACTGATATGTTCAAAAGAAGTTCCATCTGTAGTTTCTTACCACTTATACAATGTTTGACTTTTATGACACAGTCTAGAATCAAACTTACCTACTCTACTACATCATTTATTTCTTGGTGATGATGTGGGATACATTATGGAACTCCTTCAACATATCACTTCCTGTCGACTTTAGCTCATTATCTAGGAAGATGATCTAGAAACTCCCTTTTAGTACCTTGGAGCTTGCATGCCTCAATGGAAAGTTATTCATGTTTGACAATAAGCTTACATCATTGGCCTTCAATCAAATGATTTTGTAAGTGTTCGACTTCAGCTCACCTACTCACACTTGTAGGTTGTGTTGGTGTACCTTGAGGGCCATCATCATTTTTGGTGGTTTCTCTTGTGCTTGTTAACAGTTTACATTATTAACCAGTAATCAGGTGGTTTTTGCCATGTTTGACGTCAACACATCTATTCACATGGTTAGATTCATACATTGGTCGGAATAGAGATGAAGACCCTAAGTTTCATCTGATAAATCTAGGTTGCGAGGAGTTATTGAGTATTTATGATTGTATACATGATCCTTTCCATATAGATGGTTGCTTCCATGTCGTGGGTCCATACACATGATCCTTTCTAGTCGGATGGCTGCACCCATGCCGTGGATTCATGTATTGTTGGGCATGTCTATATCAGAGATCTTAGATATGTATATTGTATCATGTTTGATTTACAGATCTCTTGATGGTGTTTTTGCGGTCCTTTCCTTGACTTGTAAAGCATTTCACCCATCACTTCTTGTTATGCCTTCATGGTTTAGGGGGCATATGTTACGCAATATTTTGTCACACCTCTTGTTCACTTCCTGTTCCACATCTCGAAGTTCTAAAATGTTGACAACTGTGAAGTGTACTCATCATGAAACACATACTAAAACATCCTTGAAGAATGGAAGAAAAATTGCCCTGAGTTAATTCTGGAGAAGGTTGACAGAAACCCTGAATTTTAGGACCGACGCTTTTTTCTCCACTGCTTTCCTGTGCTGATGGCAAGTTGTAGTTCTTTGACCTAACACTGCCAGCATGGGTTTTGATATGAAATCTTGTGCTGAACCTCTTCTGGTAGGTTTTCTGAAAATTGAGGAGAAGCTTCATATGATGGAAACTTCGAGAAACATCGAGCTGGATGTTGTTGGGTAGAGATATGGTAGAGATCTCCCATTTGGAGCTCTTGATCCTACCTTTAAGGGCCTTCCCCTTGAGATGTGGACCTTCCTCCTTTTTTGGATCCCTAAATCCCTCTCCCTTCCTATAAATCAAATCCCCTCCATCCCCAAATGGTTGGTCATTGATTGCCTACATTCCTATGCTAAGATTATGCCTAAATGCTACCCTTGTAACTTGAAGAAGGAGTGCTTTAAGAGTCTTGGATTAGAATTGGACATCCACCCAAATGAGGTCTCAAACATTAAGGCAATGGTTGCATGCTTCCCTTTTTGATTCATTAATATATACATAGGGTGTTCACTTTCCATAAATGTCTGAATAATTATGAATTTAGCTTGATACTCCTTGGTATATTAAGTAGTTTATGTTTGATATATACTATGTATGCCCTTGTATCTTGTATTGTCCTTTGATATCTTTTGTAGGTACTCATACGTAAAGAATAAGCAAGGAGCGAGCCTGAAAGCTAAGGGATCAAAGTCATCATCAAAGGATTGAGCGATTAGCATGAGAGTGAGGTAGTTTTCTCTCTCTCTGCTAGAGAGATTGTCTCTATCAGCAGAGGGGATTTATCTTCACAACAAGTCTATGAAGCAGAACATTCCTTTGAAGGAGAAACAAGTTCCACTCTAGCAAGAGGTTTAATTTATGAGTCAAAGATTTATATTGTACTCTTTTTGTTGCTGAGATCTATAAAGTAGCCTAGCCATTGGAGTAGTGCCTAAATACGTATCCCAGGAGGGGTGAACTTCATTATCACAACTTTGTTCTCTTCTTCATTTTCATCATGTTGGTTTTCATGTGATTTGTTTTCATCTTTAAGTTCTTTGAAAACTTAACTATTCACCTTTGAATAAGTTACAATCTAAGTGACCGTTTAAAGACCCAAATTTATCAAACTTGCAAAGTGTTAGAGGGTGACAATTTTGAGATCAGAGAGCCATGGTGGAGGCCATAAGTGATGTGGAAGTGCCATGTAGGCTACTGGAATTATGCATGGTAGTTCTTATGCTGATGTGGCAAGATTAATTGGTCAAAATTTTAAATGGCCATAAATTTTGATTCGAGAGTCAAATTTCGATAGAATTATACCATCAGAAAGCTCTCGATAAGTCGAACACGATTGTGTAGTGCAATTTTTATTTCTCTAACTTTGGGAAAAGAGGAATTTTGTAATGCCATCTCCTTAATGAGACCATTATGGTAAGGTTAAAGCGAAGTAATACCTCCCATACAACTTGGGAAGTCCAAGGGGGTGGGAGGGAGCATTACAAAGTGGTATCAGAGAATAGATTCAATACTAGGCCTCTAGAGATGAGAACTTGGGACTCTAATATAGTATGGTAATGTATTAGAGTGTATTACAGAGTAATGTTATAATCAACACTTGGACTAGATGGGATCAAGGCAGATGAAATAAAATGTAAAGGTTCTATATTGGACCTTTGGGGAATAAAAATTTTGGTACTTTTTTATAGAGTGTGGTGTTTTTTGGTGATTATTTGTTGTGTGCACGTAGGTGATGGTTGTAGCATTCTGATTGTTGATTATGTGCTAAATGCAAATTGTATGTGTATGCATATATGTATTGATATCATAATAGTGAAATTATAGAGATAATAGATGCTAACATGTTAGATTGTTTTCCAACTGACTTTTAAGCTTACAAATGTCATGGCTATTGTCTTGGTAAAAGGTTGATTTCCAATCTTGTGATAACATGGTTATAAACATGTTGACTTTATATATTGATTCTTAGAACATGTTGACATGAATTCTAGATGCGTGGAGAACAACATATCAACATGCTTGGTATTGGCATGATGATGTAACAAGCTAATTTGTTTATGGTGGTGAAACTAACAGTTATGTGTGTGTGTGTGACAACACAGAGGAAGACAAATGTAGCAAGGAGTAAAAGCATGGACAATATTGTGGTGTAGCATAGCATGAACCAAGTCCATTGTGAACAAGAGGGGTGCAACTCCCCTGAAAGAGCAGAAACACTTAGGAGCTTGAAGGATGTGCTAAAGAACCACAAGGAAGAAATTGAAAGGCTCGCTGGGAAGCAAAAGGGGTAGGAAAGGTTGAGCTCAAAGCTACTAAACCATATTTCATACATGCATAAGTTGTTGTGAAAATCCTCATCCTCTGAATATATAGAGGAGTGTCATGATGATAGGGCCATAAAGAGACCATGTAAGGCTGAAAAGGAAACAAAGCCAATTTCATGTTAATACTATTGAGAGGGACACTAGAGAAGAGACTATCCCAACAGACAATGAAAGAATAATAAGATTATTTCGTGTGAACCCCAAGCACATGAACCACCAGTGTGTAATACAGGAGGAGAGGAGGGAGCATCCCCTAAAGCTCTCAGAGATATTGAAATGTCCCTACATGAACTATTTCGAGGGATGTTGAAATGTTGAGGTTGCCATAAAACCTTGGAAAAGACTCAGTCTGATTTGTGTGTGTGTGCATATGAGTCATTAACCTATAAAATTATCAAGTATTGTGATGTAATTTTTTTTGTATATATGTACATGTACATTGATACGATGATGTGCATCAAGGACCACTTAAAATATAAGAGGAGAGGAATGTAACACGTATGTTTGCAATCCCCATATTAGCAATGTATATTTATAAATAATCAATTAGGCATATTTGGGATTATCTCGGATGGTTGGGAGGAACGATTGTTATCTTACCCGTGTAGTTTCAATTCCCACAAGTGAAATGATGAGCTCATATCAAGTATATTGTTGTAATGACTTTGAGCCTTGTTATGAATGGGCTTGAACCCTAAATAATATATTACCATTGCTTACATGATGGAGGGTGGGGTGCTTTGTTACATAGATAAAATATTTGTAAATATAATGCATGACTAAGGGCCAAGTAAAGTAATGTGTAAACAATGTACTTGAGAAAATAATAAGAATAAGGTACATCACCAACTGTAGATGGATAATGATAGAGTCATGGGGGAAATGTTTATATAAGATAGAGGGGGATAAAGGGGGGTCCAAAGGAAATTACATGCCTAACAATCCCAAGCCACCTTTATAAATAAATTTTGAAATGAACCTTGTGTTTCCCATTTTGATTATTTCAAAATCCCAATCGATGAATGCATGTAAGAGGTTTGGAAGGAAACTGACTTCCCGTGGTTATTGCAAGCATGTGACGAGTATAAAGTTTTTGGGAATTTGTGAGAGTCACACATGTGTTGTAGAAGAAGGAAAGGAATTTTGAGTTGGATAGAAGAGAGGAAAAATGAGTAGGGAGCCAAGGAAAAGGAGATCCAACCATAGTGGTGTTGACAACAACTTGCTAAAGATAGAAAATGCGTAAAAAATTAGGTTGTTAATCATGTTAGTGAGTTATATATTAAGGAAATTTCAAAAAATTATGTGGGATTTCTACTGTGAGAATTCCCATTATAGCTGGAATTCCTCGATTACCTAGTTGAGATATTTCTTGACCAACTTATGTTGTAGAACTAGAGGAAACTGGGATAGCCTAAGGGACTATGTGGTAGAGAAGGGGATTCCATGCCTTGGGTTGTATAGGGTAAGGGGAAAGAGAGTTAGTGGATTGGAATTGATGTAGGAGTCATTTTGTGTGAATTTGTTGGGTATTGGTTTATTAAGTGGATGATAGCCAACCATAAGAGTGTTGAAATTTGTTCCTATCAAGAAAAAAATCAACCTCCTAGGGCTTGAATACAAGTCCCTTGACATTTTTTAAAGAGGTGGCATGCCTCTTTTAATGCACACTTATATTTTCAATATATACCAAGAAATAATATAGATTCATATCAAACACCGGTGAGTGGACCAGGTGTGGTAACAAGAACACAGAACAAATATAAATATATGAAAGTTTAATTAATCATGTCCACTCCATCCATCATTATGATATAAGCATCATTGGAGCAAGACAATAGAAAAAGACAAAAGCATATTGGTCTAGATATTTAGAGAGCCAAAGAGTAATTTCATTCAACAAAATCATAAAGGGCATAGGAAAACATCCATGAGATTCATATCGCTTTAAAATAAGTCTTAGAATCATAAATGAATCACTTTCTTGAAAGGGAGCTCTCAGTGAGAGTCAAAAAATAATTTTACAAATTTAAAATTTTGAAAAATTCAGTTACCTAAATCACTCTTCAAAATCTTGATACTTAAAGTTGTAAACGTAAAAGCATTTGTCCCATAATAGGACTAGGATTGGGCTCTTATGGACTAGTAAATATTAAGCTACTTGAAATAAACAAAGATCCACAGTTAGGGATAAACTTAAATGATGTACAAAAACAACCAAGAAAGTTGGAGGGAAAAATATTAGGAATAAAGAGGGTAATTGTTAGGAAACCAACTCATAAAAAGATAGAAAAGATAGATCAACACCTCATAATTCACCCTCTTTAAGGGGGCAACCTCCTTTACGTTACACAAGTGAACAATTCTTGGATGATACAAATGACTAAATCTCCCTTCTATATATAGGATTCTAAGGGGTCACAATATAATCAAGTCAACATAACAGTAATAACATAAGGGCACAAAAATAACAATAGTGGGTTTCTATGGGGCATACTAATAACAATATGGGGACAATAGGGGCACAATAATAACAATAAGGGATACAATGACAATAGTAATGGGGGAATCACTAGTATTATAGGGGCCTAACATGCCCCTCTCCTTCCGAAAAGCGTTGTCCTCAACACTTGAGTAGTTCTGGATGCTTCTGTATAAAATTCTCATCCTCCCATGTGGAATCTTCAGCGGATAAGTTCTTCCACTTGATGAGATACTCCAAAATTGATCAATTTCGTAGCTGTCGAGTTCTTATTTCTGTGACTGATTCCGGTTTCAATATGATTTTTCCTTCCTCATCAAGTTCTGGCAATATTGTTTGAATTGGGAGCTTGTCACCTATAACCTTCTTTAAACATGAAACATGGAAATATGGGTGCACTCGGGAAGCTACAGGAAGCTCCAATTTGTATGCCATAGTACCAATCTTTTACAACACCTTGTACGAACCGTAATACTTTGGTGATAATTTATTATCCTTCTTAACTTGCTTGAGGGACATTTGTTTATATGGTTGTAGCCGTAGGAATACCCAGTCACCTACATCAAAACTTCTTTCACTACGATGTTGATTGCTTGTTGTTTCATTCTATTTTGTGTCAACGTGAGGTTATCCTTTAAGAGTTGGAGAACTTGTTTTTGGTGCTTGATGTGATGTTCCACTGCTTGAACCTTAGAATTTTCTCTTAAATATGATGTGATGGATGGTGGATGATATCCATAAAGTGCCATAAATGGGGTCATTTTTGCTGCGATATGGAAGGAAGTGTTATAACACCATTCAGCTAGAAGCAACCATTTGACCCATTGTGTCTGTTTATCAGATACAAAGCAATGAAGATATCCTTCCAAACATTTGTTTACTATCTCAGTTTGCCCATCAGGTTGAGGATGATAATATGAGCTATGAGCTAACTTAGTACCGAGACAAGAAAATAATTCTGTCCAAAAATTTCCAGTGAAAATGGGATCTCTGTTGCTTACAATAATCTTTGGGTTTCCATGTAGCTTTTGAATTGTTTCCATAAATGCAGGGGAAACTGTATTGGGTTTAAATGGATGTGATAATGCAAAAAAGTGTGAATACTTGGTAAGTATGTCAACTACCACCATGATGACACTCTTTCTTTCAGACTTGGGTAAACCTGTGATAAAATCCATTGAAACCTCCTCCCGTTGGCTTGGAATGGATAAAGGTTGTAATAGACCTGGGGTATTAATTTTTTCCACTTTATTTTGTTGGAAAACAAACATTCCACCACAAACTTTTGAATATCCGATTTAAGGCCATCCCAAAAAAATTCCTTCTTAACCCTGTGTTAAGTTTTTAAAAATCCTTAGTGCCCTCCTAAGGGAGAAGTGTGCAATTCCATAAGAATATTTTGTTTGAGTTGGGAATTCTTACATAGGTATAAGCAATCTTTGTACCATAATGAATCATTTTTCCAGCTGAATGTATCAGATGTACTAGGATCTTGTTATAACTTTCGAATGAGTGCCCACACTTCTTCATCATTCTTCCTTTCCTCCCTTGCTTCGTTTATCCAATTTGGTTGGATAATAGAAATGGCACACAACAATGCTTCCACATCCTCGTCCTTTCTTGAGAGTGCATCTGCCACAACATTTTTCTTCCCTTTTTTGTAGATGATTTCAAAGTCATAACCCAACATCTTTATGACCCATTTTTGTTGCTCTTCAGAGGATAATCTTTGCTCTTCACAGTGTCTTCACATTAGGTAGGGCCTCCATTTCTTAAGTGCATGTAGTATTGCCAACATTTCCTTCTCATAAATAGATTTGTGTAAATACTTTCCTTTGATTGGACGACTTTCGAAAGCAATGGGTCTTTCATATTGCATTAAAACAACACCAATTCCATTTCCTGAAGCATCACATTCCACAATAAAGGTTTTTGTGAAGTCCGGTGTAGCTAAGACTGATGCTTGGCACATTACATCTTTAAGATGTTCGAAGGCCTTTGTTGCTTCTGGAGTCCATGAAAATGCATCTTTCTTCAATAATGTTGTTATAGGTGTTGTTATTCTCCCATAATTCTTAACAAACTTGCTATAATACCCTGTCAACCTGAGAAATCCTCGCATATGCTCTATGGATGTGGGGATTTTCCATTCCTTAATGGCTTTAATTTTGCTAGGGTCTACCTTAACACCTTCATGAGATATAATATGACCCAGATATTCCACCTCTTGTACTCCAAATAAACATACTTTTTGCATATAATTGTTTCTCCTCCAAAAGTTTGAGCACCCTGTCAACATGTTAAACATGATCCTTCCAAGACTTGTTGTAGATTAGTATATCATCAAAAAATACTAACACAAATTTTATAAGGAAAGGTTTGAAAATGGAATTCATCAAAACTTGAAATATAGAAGGTGCATTGGTAAGGCCAAAAGGCATGACCAAAAATTAATAATGCCCCTCATGAGTTCTAAATGTTGTTTTCAGAATGTCTTCAGTATTCATTCTGATTTGATGATATCCTGAATGAAGATCCAACTTGGTGAAGTAAATTGATCCATGAAATTCATCCAATAATTCATCACTGATAGAAATGGGAAATTTATCTTTAATAGTGAGCTTGTTGAGTTCCCTATAATCCAGACACATGCGCCATGATCCATCCTTCTTGTGCACCAATACTACTGGAGCAGAGAAAGAACTTTGACTAGCTTGAATTATACCATCCTCTAGCATTGCTGCAACCATATGTTCAATTTCACTCTTTTGGGCATAGGGATATTTGTACGGACTGATGTTTGGAGGAACACTTCCTGGAATCAAATGAATAGCATGATCATGATCACGAATAGGTGGGAGACCTTTGGGAGTCTCAAATACCTTGGAATGATTTTTTTCCAAGGAAAAAAACCGAGCTTTTCTATTATAAAAATAAAAGAGCTACAAACCGATGAGTTAACATCCAGCAGTTTGGAAAAACTGCCTGAAACCGGGGAGGTAGAGAGACCTCACCCAAGCTGTCATCTAGGATGACTGAAATATCCAAAAGATACAAAAAAACACCAAGTTCGATAAATAAACTCGGCCTGTAACGCAACCGCCCCAAATAATATCAGAGGCTGTCACAGTCCCACCGGGCCTCCATAAAGGAAAACGACCCACGACATAAACAGTATGAAAATCATAGAGTTTTATCCGAGTTACTCCAATACAGGAGCTGATTAAGTAAAAAAGTTTTTAAAGATCATATATCAGAACCGCCAAAAAACAAATTAAGAACAATTGTTTCTGGCGCCTTCCCAGCTTGCAGCAAAAAAACATTAAGTATATGGGGCCAAATCCGTCTCACGGATCTGGTCCTGAACCTGTTCCTTTATCCTCCACGTACCCATAGCCTGTTGTAAACCTGTCTTAGAATATTCGTCTGCTTCAACATTCCTGTCCCTGTATATGTGAGCAAGAGAGAAAACAGAGAAAGAAGATTTTAGATTTTGTATTTCTTCAAGCAGAGGCATCAATAAATAATTTCTGCATCTAAATTTCCCATTGACCCAATTCACAACATTAGATGAATCTCCAAAAATCTGAACTGTGAGGACTTGTCTATGGATAAGCCAACAGAGGAGCAGTTTTAAGGCTGATAGTTCGGCAAAATTGTTAGTGCCCGTCCCTAACCCCACTGAGGCTTTTAGAGAGTGAGATTCGCTAAGATGAATAATAATTCCTGCCCCAGTAATATTATTTTGTGCTGCCCCGTCGAAAAAAGCCCAGGGGATGCCATCTTTGATCTGAATTTCTGCCCTCTGGAGTGTGCCTGAAGGGGTCTCAGGTTCGGGAATGCTGGATAAGATAGCTGAGCTCTGAATAGCTATTGCTTCCGCTGGGATTGTTTTTTCATTGAATATGCTGCGGTTTCTAGCTAACCAAATGCCCCAACAGAGGATAGGAGGAAGATTCCTCAGATTCTTCTCTGGGTGATTGGACCACCAACCCTCCCATGCCGCATTTAGATCAACCCCTTCCCATCTGGCATTGATCTGAAGTAGCCTTTTCGTTGCGTCCCATACTTGGATTGTGAATGAGCATTCCACGAATAGATGATTAATGGTTTCTGAGGCTACTTTACATAAAGCACATCGGCTCGGTCCCTCCTTATAGCGAGCTATCAGGACATCCCAAGTAGGTATCTTCCTTTTGAGGGCACACCATAGGAAAAGTCTGGCTTTTTTAGGGCATTTCAGCTTGAAAAGGGGTTTTGCCCACCAGATAGGGGGATCCCAGCCCTTTCTGTTCATCAGGAAGTTATAGCCAGCCTTTGGGGAATATAAGCCTGTCTCCGCATGTGCCCAAACAAGTGTATCTGGACGGTCCTTTATTCTGACACTAGATCGCTTGAGTTCGTGGATGAAACTCTGCCATTCATTTCTCCAAAAGTTATCAATACCGAGCTCCTCTACAGATTTCCATTCCTGACCCCAAATGGACTGCAACTCCATATTTGCTATCTGGCTTAAACTGTGAATCCCCCTTGAATCTAAATGTGCAAGGAGACCCGGGGGAAGAGCAAAAAGGTCACTGCATCCAACCCACGGATCCCTGCCTATCCGAATGCTTTCTCCATTTCCCACTTGCCAAGCAAGACCTTGTTCTATTATGAAGAAAGCCTCTGTAGTAGCCTTCCATACTACTGAGCAGTTTCTTCCTTTTTTATTTGGGCTTCGGATCCAATCATCAAGAGGAACTGGGTCAATATACTTCCTTTTTACCACTCTGGTCCACAGGTTTTCTGCTTCAATAATTCTCCATCCTGATTTTGCTGCTAGGGACTGACTAAAATCGACGAGTTGTTTGATGCCCCATCCCCCCCAGTCCTTTGGTCTGGCTATCTTGTCCCAAGCTACCCACGGAAGGACTGAGTCTTCTTTTGCACCCGACCACAGGAATCTGCTACAAATTTGCTTAATTTTATGAAGAACACCTTTTGGGATCCAGGTCAGAGCAGCCCAAAATACCGGGATGGCCTGAAGGACGGAGTTTATCAGAGTTAATCTGCCAGCCCTTGATAACCATTTGAAGCTCCAATGAGATATCCTTTGCTCAATTTTTGCCACCAGCCAGTTCCAATCCTGCTTCCTATATGAAGTGGGTTTTAGCCAGAACCCCAGGTACTTGAAGGGCTGATCCAAACTGCATGTTTCAAAGGGCAAATAAGAAGTGATCAGGATCTCCTCCTGTCTGGAGAAAGCTTCCATAATAAGCTGCGACTTCCTGGAATTTATTTGCAACCCTGTAGCTTTCAGAAATATGTCAAGAATGTCTTTGAGCACTTTTAGTTCATTCCTATTTCCATTTGTAAATAACAGGATATCATCAACAAATAGGAGGTGAGTAATGTAAAGATTTACAGCTACTTCCAAACCTGTTATCAAACCTGCTCTCTTTGCTTTTGAAATTAGTCGGCTGAGGCCTTCAGCAGCCAGAAGAAATAAGAGAGGAGAGAGAGGGCATCCCTGTCTCAGGCCTCGCTGGCTTTTGAAAAATTGAGAGGCAGCCCCATTTATTAGTACAACAAAACATACATTTGAAATACACCCCATTATCCAATTTATGAATTCCACCTTAAAGCCGAGGTGTGTCAAAAGAAGCCTGAGGTATGACCAATTAATACGGTCGTAAGCTTTGGATAGATCTAATTTCAGCACTGCCCCTTTCTTTTTTGCTTGTCTAATACTGTGGATGGTTTCCTGTGCCACCCCAATGGCCTCATGAATTTGACGGCCATCCAGGAACCCAAATTGCTCATTTGAAATACAAACAGAAAGAATGGGCTTCAAACGCACCGCTATGACTTTTGCTATGATCTTGTAAATAGTATTGCATAAAGATATAGGTCTGAAGTCCTCAAAGGTTCCCGGATCCTCCTTTTTCGGGATGAGCGCTATGAAGGTTGCATTGAAAGGCCCATAGATTTCTCCTTTCTTCCTTGACTCCTCCACCACATCTGTCAATTCATCGCCAATCTGCTCAAAAAAGTGGAGAAACAAATCTATAGTCCAGCCGTCCGGGCCTGGACTTTTATCTTTTGGCATTGATTTTATGACGTGTTCCACCTCCTCCTTAGTCACTTCTCTGAATAGGTTTTCTGCCTCCTCCTCCTCCACAAAACGTGGGAAAGCTTGAGCAGTACGAATGATTTCAGCTATTGATATCCCTCCTGGATCGGCAAAGAGAGATTGAAAATGACTCTTCCCCAGGTTTGAGACTGCCTCGAAAGTGGAGTGCTCCCTGCCTTCTGCATCCTTCAGTTTCCATATTGTATTAGCATTTTTCCTTCCCTTTGCATAATTGTGAAAGAATTTTGTGTTCTCATCCCCGGCTTTCAACCAAATTGCCCGACTTTTTAACCTCCATTCCTCTTCTCTGTCAAGAAGGATCTTTGCTCTTCTTTTTTCTAACTCCAAAATTCTTTCCTTCGACTCCTGAGTTATATATGCATTAGCTTCAGGGTCTTCTAAAGCGCTTAGGGCTTCGTCGATACTAGCCATTTCCTCATATTGCTTCCTCCTTCTCTCCGCGGCCCATTCAATGGTTTCCTTCTTTAGCCTTTTTAGATTCTCCATGAAATGGGCTCCTTTGTTTTCTGGAATGGAAGTGCCCGGGTGTCTCCAAGTATTTCTGAACAGCTGGATATAAGACTCCTCCTGAAGCCAGGAAGAGTTGAACTTAAAAGGAGAAGCCGGTTTGGGAGGGGTCTTGGAGAATTCTAGAAATATAGGAAAATGATCCGAGTTTCCCCCTTCCCCCACCCATTGTCTGAAGAGGGGAATGTGGGAGGCCAGTGAGTCGTTTATGAGGAAACGATCCAGTCTTTTTGCAACTCTCTCCTCCCCTGTTCTTCTATTTCTCCAAGTCGGTTTTGCCTTAATTATGTTGACATCTAGCAGATTGTGGCTCTGAAGAGTTGATAAGAAGAAATCAGCCAGAGGGTCTTCCCTTGCATTTGGAACCCATGCTTCAGCAGCCCCCAAGGAAAAATTTAGGTCTCCTCCAATTAAAAGTTTTTTGTTTTGGAGCAGGTCTTTCGAGAGAAGATCATTCCAATAGGATACTCGACCCTGACAAGGGCCATACAGATTGATGACCAGAAAAGACTGCTCAAAATCCGGGGACTGAATCTCCAATCCAAGTGCATGGGATAAGCCCCAAGAATTTAGCACTTTTAACCTTCCCTTCTTGAATCCGATTGCAAGACCACCTGAATGTCCGGAGGCATCCAGAGCAGTGAAAACCCAGCCCGGAAACAGTGAGCCAAGGGAGTCTTCAACATCAGAGCTGTTTCCCAAAGTTTCCTGTAGAAAGACCAAATCTGGGTTGTGACGAGTAATTAAATCCTTCAACGCTAGTTTTTTGGGTTTACTAGCCAACCCCCTACAATTCCAGGATAGGCAGATCATTTAACAACCATCTCAGGGGGTTTTGCTGCTCTAAGCGCCCCAGGGATTGACATTTGTTTACCATCCTCAACATCAAATTTTGCCTTAACTTGTGCTTTAGAAAAAAGAGATTTTCTTCCTCTGTTTTTTTTTTTGAGACTTTTCGATGACTCAGGACAGAGGCCTCCTACTGAGTCTAAAACAGGATGATGACTTGCCGGTCTTTTGCCATGAGACCTTAGATTGTAATGACGAACAGGGGATGTAATAATAGGGATCTGTACCGGATTGGAAGGGGCCTCACAGTTCAGATTTAGGGAGGGAAGGGCATCCGAGAGAGATTCAATATTTTGAATGGGGTCTTCATGATTTATAAGCATATTACAATCTGGAGACATTACATCTTTTACAGATTCAGAAAGAGAAGAGAGTGTTTGAGGAGAAGCCTGCATACCAGGTGGATCGTCCGCAGAGGGGATGGCTGGACCTTCCGAAGATGGTTCCTTTGGAGACTGGACTTTATTGTTGCGCAGAGGGGTCTCTTCCTCCCGATGTTTGTCCTCTTCTGCCGGGGCCTCCTGATTTGCTCTCTGATGTTCTGCTTCCAGTACTATATCCTCCATCGGCTCCACATTTTTCCTCCGTATGCCCTCCTTATCCTCTTCTCTGCTTTTGAGCTTTCTTCTCCTCTTCCCCGTGGGGCAATCCCTTGCCAGGTGACCATATTCTTGGCACCGAAAGCACCTGAAGGGAAAGAGTTCGTAATCCAACTTCTGTTCATACACAAATTCCTTATATTGTAATGAGACTGTTTTTGCAAGTCCTTCCAATGGATTTAACCTGACGAGAATCCTCGCCACCGCTCTTTCATAAGTTTGCAAGAAAGATCTATCTGCGTCCAGGTAAGTTCCTAAGTGGTCTCCAATGGACTTAAAGACTGAGTCGACCCAGAGATAAGGAGGTAAATTAGGAGCTCTTACCCAGACGGGTTGATCGGTAACCTTCTCCTTTGATGCGTCAAACATGGGCGACCAGCGTTTGAAGAAGACGGGTCGGTCTCCGAAAGCCCATAGACGTTCCTCGAATTTCACCATAAACCAGCCGTTCATCAGAGTAGCAGTCGAGAAATTGCTCGCTGGAGAATGAGACCACTGGCTCGCGGCCCATTGCTTTAGAAAATTGCCAGAAATGTATCTGCCCCTCACTCTGCCCACTAGAGTGCTCTCCGCCACATCCAGCGCCTCCTCGGCCTGAACGTCCATGCCTAAGACCAAGTTTGTGACCTTTTTGGATTTCCACGATTTTGATTTCTTCCGTTTTTCCCCTACCTTCGCTGCCTCTCTAGATGAGACTCGTTCTTCTGAGGAAGGGTTTGGAACTCTTGCATCCCCGAAAATTCCGCATCCATCTTTCTCAGCTCGCTGGTCCTCCTCACTTAGGGTTTCGACCAATCCCTCCACTGGGCTCCCGGCTTCATTCGAATACAGATGAATTCCTTCAGTTACCTTCCCTAAATCGGGATGGGGGTCCGAAACCCTCGGAGAGTTAGTAACCCCGATACCAGCCGAACCCTCGACTTCCTTTGACTGCAGCGGTTCGCTTGGAAACAAGGTTCTTTGAACCGCCAGCTGATTGCTTCCTTCCCCCAGCTCTTTCCCTGCGCTCTGGACTCCTCCAACAGTCCTCCATACCCCTTTTAAAGTTGGAAAGTTTATAATATCCTCCAAACCTCCCGACGACGAGAAATTTTTTGACGGGGATATCAACTTATGACTATGCACTTCGTCAATCTTGATTTTGGGCAGTCCAGGCCATGCATGAAGGTTTGTCGGCTCCCAGCTCCTTCCTCCGGCCCTGATTGCTTCTATCGTGCCTCTGCTTCCAATCCCACCTAGGAGCTCCAAGCTTTCATCCAACAATCCTGTTGCCGCGTTTGTATGCCAAATGCCTCCTCCCGTGAGCAGGGCGTTCGCCGAACTGCCCGAGTGACCAAAATGATGTTCTATGTTTTCCGTTGAAGCCTCCTTTCCCCAGACGGAAAGAATGTCTGCCGGGGTAGGGTCCAGATCAACCGACTCTCTAGGGTTTACCATAGTAAAAAACGGTGCCGTTTACCTTAATGTTCTTCTCAACCGTCACCGGATGTGCACAGCGAATAGAACCTGATCTTTGAAACCTCCGAAAGCACAGGTAATGGTAACAATGCCGAAGAGGTTTCACCATATTGAGGTCACCTTTTACGGAATGGTTCCAAAACCCCGTTCCGCGAGAAACCCCAACACCGTTTGCAGGTTCCAGCCGGCGGCTTGCACGTCTGTCCTTCTCCCGCTACTTTGTTGACTCTGCCAGCTACAACCCAAGGCCTGTACTGTTACTGCCATGTCTGCGACACCTGCGTCACCTAGGCCTAGGGCCTAGGGTTTCCAGGTCGAACCCTATGCCTTCCATCCTCCCGCCCCTCGAATAGATTGGTTCCTACAAAGACCTGGAAGAGTCAATTGATGGCTACCAAGGTTTTCCTTGGAATGATTGTCCAAGACTTTTTGGAGATTTGGAGAAATAGATGATTTCGACATGGGAACCTCTAGAAAACATAATTGTGCAATTACACCTCGTTGTTCCTTCTTTATAAGCTTTTTCATACTGCTAGAGCTAATTATCTTTCCTAGTTTCCCTGCAATACCCCTTAATTCAACTTCCTTTCCTTCCGCACAAAATTTCATGAAAATTTCTTGAAAATTAAAAGCTATTGTACCCAAGTATTGTAGCCATTGGACTCCTAGTACAACATCAGCACCACCCATTCGACTAGAAAGCATTGGGCTATTCAATACATATTCTCCCATGGATAGCTTTATATTATGGCACTATCTAGAGAAATTTATGGTTCCTCCACTTGCAACCATCACTTGACACTCTGGTGCTGGATATAGGAAGCAATTCAATTCCTTTGCTATCTTACAATGAATAAAATTATGGGTACTTCCCGAATCAATCAACACTATTACCTTTTTCTTCTTGATATGTCCTTCTATCTTGATAGTTTGAGGAGCGGTAATTCTAGCCAATGCATTACAAGATATGGTCAGATTCATTTCTTCTTTATCTAGAGTTTGTTCCTGGAGTATATCCTCTTCTTTTGACATTTCTTGTTCCTTTTCTTCCTCCTCTTCACAATCAATGTAGAATAATTTCTTCTCAGCACACCTATGACCTTTAGTGTATTTGCTATCAAAACTATAACAAAGCCCTTTTGTTCTTTTCTTCCAATTGTTGTGGTGTCAACCTTGTAGGTTGTGGAAGGCTAGGGATAACAACAATTCCATATTTATAGTTGTGAATGGTAGTCTTCCTGGTTGGCATAATTTTTCTTTCCATTTTTCTTGCTAACTTGAATGCCTTCTCTAATGAATCAGGTTCCCAAAGGCGAACCTCATGTTGGATATTATCCTTTAAAGTCCCTATGAACAAATCAATCCTATGCTCCTCTGAAATATCTTTTACCCTTATGTTCAATTTTTGGAAGTCCTCAATGTGCTCCCTCATTGAACCCTTTTGTTTGAGATTTATCAATTGGCTAAAAATGGTGTTTCTTTTTGTATCCGCATAATGTGCTATCATTTCTTTTGTAAAAATTGTCCAAGTGACAATTTGTTTACGAGAGAAAAGCCATCGATACCATACAAACTGATTTAGTTCCAAATATAAAGCTGCAATGCATACCTTTTGTGTGTTTTGCACATTATGGAGATCGAAAAATTGCTCCATCTGTAGTATCCATGTTCTGGGATCCTTGCCATCAAACTTCCTCATATCGATTTTTGGAACATGGTGGGTCTTCAATCCAACATTAGAGTCTAAGAAATCATGATTAACATTTCTTTTGCTCTCATCATGAGTTTCCTTTACTACCCTTTCACCATTAGTGACCATTTCTTATATCAACTTATTCAAATTTATCTTCAATTCTTCCATCTTATCGTCCATGCCATTCATCTTAGCGTCCTTGCCATTCATCTTAGCATTCATCTTAGCGTCCATGCCATTCATCTTAGCTTCCATGCCATCCATATTAGCTTCCACGTCATCCATATTAACTTACATTCCATTCATATTAGCTTCCACGCCATTCATCTTGGCTTCATTTACCTTTAGTGAGAGTGAAATTTGTTGTACTTGGTCTTGTAATTTTGATATATCATGTTGCATTTCTTCCTCTTCTTCACGAGTCATGCTAGAGCTTTCAGGTTGCTTACTAGGTGTTTCCATTTTCTTTCTTCGGGGCATTAATTAATCCTAATAATTCTTCACTATTCCCTTTGAATTCCTTCAAACTAATTTTTCAATCCAATCTTATGCAAAATTTAAAAAAACTACACACCTTGTTTTTCACTTTGTAAGAGCTCGATATTGAATTTGTTGTATCTTTATAACTGCAGATCTTGATTATCTAAAATATCGTCATGCGGTAGCCCTTTGAGTCCTCTTTCTAACCCCACAAGTCTGGTCAAGATTGGATTCTCCAAGGAAGAGTTATGCCAAATCTCCTACGGTGACCTTATTATATATTAGTTCAGTAGAGCGAACTTGTACGACATTCCATGTGTCACCGTTTCGACCTTATTACCTGAAACTGATACATAGAAAACTACAAGCTGTCCTCTTTCTGAAACTTCTTACGAAAGTTCAAGCTGATTCTCAAGACAAAAGTTATGACGATTTTCCCCAGGTCACCTATTTGGAATGTAATTCAGGAGTCTGCAAAAACCCTAACTTCTTCAGATCATATCTTCGCAAATATAGCGAGAAAAGATCTGAAATTTGGACCCGAAGTTCAGAACTATTTCATCCCAAATGAGTTTTTTTTTGTGGCTTTTGAAACGTCGTAGAAAAAAGTTATAGCAAAAATGTCATGATAACCTGTTTGGAGCAGCGAAACCCCAGAATCCAAAGCTCTGATACCAAATGTTAGGAAACCAGCTCACGAAAAGATAGAAAAGATAGATCAACACCTCAGAATTCAGCCTCTTCAAGGGGGCAACCTCCTTTACATTACACAAGTGAACAATTCTTGGATGATACAAATGACTAAACCTCCCTTCTATATATAGGAGTCTAAGGGGTCACATTATAATCAAGCCGACATAACAGTAATAACATAAGGGCACAAAAATAACAATAGTGGGTTTCTATGGGGCATACTAATAACAATATGGGGACAATAGGGGCACAATAATAACAATAAGGGATACAATGACAATAATAATGGGGGAATTACTAGTATTATAGGGGCCTAACAGTAATTTCTTCAATGGATTGGATACTCACAAAATGATGCAGAAGGACCTCTCTCGTTGATGTTGAATTAGATGATTGTTATATGGCTAACAATATGTCATTAGTCTAACTTTTTGACAATTATTGAAGATTAGTGATTTCTTTATTCATTATTTGATATATTCCTTCATTGGAGGAACCATTATGTCCTATTTGACACGTATATCAAATATTTCCTCCTCAGTATCTCGAGCATATGCTTGCGATTGTGTAGTTGTATCATCTAGGTCTTCATTATAATTAATAATGTAACTAACCATTTTTTAATTTCATCTTTCAGGAAATTGGTGAAGTTGTCAAATTCAGAACCCCTTGATGCCTTAATAACCTCTAGCTCTTCTTGTAATATATCCTTCGAAATGAGCATAAAGTCTTTGATCATATGTGTGTTAATTTTTCTTAGGGATTATTTTTCTTTAGATAATTGCATTTCATCACTTACATATAGAATTCACCCCACAACATTATAACAATATTCAAATTTAGAATATTATTCAGTAACATATGAAATGTTAGACTTTAAGCTTCTGTGGTTGTTATTTGGTGTAGTATGATCTAGATTATCCATAGTATTATATTCATCATGTCTAAATGTCGACATGATGAATATAATATTGTGGGTAATCCGGATCATACTACACCAACATATGCAATGATATAGAAATAAGAAAATCATCATCAATGCAACTAAACATAAAGGAAATATAGAAGAAAAACATTCACACATAGAGACACCAGGATTTGTCGGAGGCCATGGAAAAACCCACTATAAGGAAAACCCTTTCAAATTCTTCTTTTTTATTAGATTGTGATTGAATGTTTCAACAAAGAGAGAGTACAATGATCCATATCTTCAATGACAAAACTATCTAACAAAATCAACTAAACAACATCAAAGATATGAACCCAACAATGCTAATAATCAAAACCATGATTTAGAAGCCTACGATCAACTGTCACTATCTGTGGTCAATTGCCGAATTTTGCAGTTAACTACGGTCAACTAAAAATAAAACCCTAGTTTCCGATCGCACGTAGAGAGTGTACGTGCATATGGCTGAAACCCTCCAACTACACTCATGAGTCTGTGTGCTTGCGGTTGCAACCGAAAAATTCCTGTGTCATCCCTGCAACTGGAAAACAAAACCCTAGATCTCACGTGCAAGCTTCAGACCCTACAATTCAGACCTGTACGAGCCAATCTCTGCGAACCACCTCAAACCTATGCGATTTAAACCAAAGAAAGAAGAATGATAATCATGATGTCCAAATGAGGGTCACTTGACTTGTATTTATAGACATCCATGGGTGTTCAATTTCTCTTTTGGGCCGAATTTTACCTTTGTGCACATGTGGAAATTTCATCATAAAATACACTTTCCCTTGTCCAAATTGAGCGCTTCAATAGTCAAAATTGGTCTTCTCGAAAAGAGGAATCTAGTCCTATGGTTTGAATTTGTCACCAAGCTGCCAAAAATTAACAATGTGGGCCCTAAAGGTCTTCAACAACTTGAATGTCCTCTGAGAAAGGCATTGTTCCCTTTATCATTAATATTTGAACAATCAACAATAACCTCCTCTAATATTTTGATTCTAGTAGACCAGCCAAATTTGATATGCTTAAGTATTTTATACCTTAGAAGGTTTGGCTACATCCTTTTGAATTCTTTGATTTTATGTACAAAGGTAGATAATTCATTATAAAAAAATCAATGATCGTTTTCAAGGTCCTTTTTAAGATACTCAACAAATAAGTGTATTATTTGTGCCAAATTTCTTAAGTGTAGAGAGATTTCCCATAATTTCTTAATAATTTCCATTCTTTTATTCATATTAGTTACAATACCATACTTGATTCCAGTTAGAAGGTGTGCCACTTTTCACAATCGATGGGGTGTGCCAATGTATTTTTCATAGCCTTGGGTGTTTTGATAGTCAAAGGGGACATTAACCGAGGCGTTTAATTCAAAGCTTCTTCAAACTCATTTATTCCCTTTTTCAGCCTTAGATTTTTTGCCCTTTTTACTTAATAGAGTATGTTAGAGCTTCACTAGTAGTTTGGTGTAGCTATAGGATCCCAATAGCTCCTACTTTAGAGATGTCCACTTTTGTTCTTGACTAATTAATGACTCTTTTATTTTGAACCTTTAGTCTTTCCACCCTTAGCATCTTAGTGCTCCTATCATGATGTGCATATTTCATAGTATGTCGATGGTCATCAAAGGTGACTGGTTCCTTTGCTATTTATTCAATCATTCTCTGGGTTTCAACCATCTAGGATACAATCCAATTAGGTATTGTAGTGCTATCAACTTCCATATTAGTTGGCTCTTCTTAGTTTGAGCCTCCCTAGAATTTCTACTCTTCAATGATTCAACAACATGTGATCTTTCTGAGATCAAATTAAGAGGTGGCTTCTTTCCATCTCCACCAAAGGGCCTATCATTACTCATTCTTCTAGTCACATTGGTGTCCTTCCTTTTATGACTTGATTATGAAATCAGATGAACCTGAGGTGTCGAAGCTAGAGGGGTGTTTGTAGGATTTTTTCCTTTTTCTCTGTTTTGTCCTCTCGAAGTAATGTTGATTTCTTTAATAACTTCTTCAATAGGGGAAGGTATTTCTCTTTATCTTGATGGGTTTTTGTCTCTTTCTATGCTTTCTTTAGTAATTATTTTAAACATATTTACATATTTGACTATGACGAGGTGCCTTGAAATTACCCTATGTGTCAAATCCTTGAATTTCCTCTGCCTCAGTTAAATTAAAAATATTTAATGATTCAGAAAATAATGCTAGGTGAGCGATGTTTCTCATAATTTATTCTCCTAGAGTAAAAGGAAGAGAAATAAATTTCTTCTTTTTCTTTCTTTCAAACAAAACCATGGACGATATTGCTTGCATACTTGAGCAACAAAGTACCTCTCTAATACAAACTTTGGAAGCAGATAAGGGTTTCTCTTAGAATCTGTAAATGCGAATTGGGGTGTTTTCTTTCCACCCTTCATGTATCCATTTTCCCCATAGGAAAGATTGTTCTTCATTTGAGATTTCACTGGGCTCTCACCTAGTCACTACGTAATTGACTTCTCTAACAAAAGAATCTTGTACTTGACAAAGATGAAATGGGAACTTATGCTTCCATAACATTGGGTCCTAGAACTATACCAATTCTATTTCTGGATTCAAATTATTCTTGTGGGGTACACCATGGAAATGACATGAGACAAGGGATATGACCAAATAGGCCCTCATGAAAAAATTGTGAGTTTTGCACATATTGGTTAACTAGAGGGACAATTCACTAAAAATGAGGTATGCCCAGTCGAAAAGAACATCCCTTTTAAAATAATAAATAATGCATATAGAATAGACTTAGGGACATTTGAAATAGTTTCCCACCACATTATTTGGGAAAACCAAAGAAAAATATCTAAAGGGCTAAAAAAATATATAAATATTTAGGAAATAAATATTAGAAGGAACTTGTATAAAAATCAACATGTAATCCTAAATAATGTTCATTGCTTCAATCTTAAGAGTCCAAAAAAGTATCGGCTTCTAATAAATTTAGTAACTTCGTGGGTTCTAATAGATTGAGGAGATTTTTTAATGGCGCTGGAGTCTAAGGGATCAGGTTCTTCTTGATTCCAAGCTTGATAGTTATGGCTTTTGGATCAAAATGTTGCATGCATGATTATATATGTCTTTAAAATTGAAAAATTTATGGATGCATGTAACAATTTCTAGTCTGGTGGTCCAAATCTTGTTATTTCTCTTCTTGTTCGGAGATAAGTTCAAATAACACTAGTATATAGTCGACTAGTGAATTTTTTTATCTATGAAAGCAAGTGAATTGAACATGTCACCACAAATTGGATCTTCTTGCTTTTAGCGACTATTTGTTTGTTCTACTTGTAAATATATGACTTGAGAAAAAATTCTCTTTAGTGAATCTTAGTTGTTAACTCCTCATTGTTTGGTGCAATTACTAATACACCATCTCCTCTCATGCCATTTTGTTAGTTGAGGTAAACAATAAGTAGAAGTTACTAAATCCTAATGGTGCTTTACAAGGGGCGATGGAGAGCAGTCGCTGAAGTAAGATTTCCATCATGTCACCTTTACCTGGAGATAAATTTACTTTATTTACCCTTTAAGTGACCTCAAAAAGAGAAAAAATAGGAACGAGAGAGTAAAGGTGGCAAAGTGACTCTATGACACGTGATACCTGAAATTAATGTTAAGTAATGAAATGAAGTGCTGATGAGTGAATTGTGTAGAGTATCATGTTGTGCAGGATACGAGTACGTGTGGAGGTATGATGTGAAGAGGTGGGTGTGCAGAAGTGTGTGTGGAAGGGAAGTATGTGGAGGATAAATGCACATAATAAATTGCGATGAGAGGCAGTGTGTGGATAAGGAATGTGCAGAGAGAGATATGTGTATAGTTTCTTTGCACATTGGAAAATAGACTAAATGTTAGACATAGAGGAAAAGTGTGTAGAAACTTATACATATTTTTTCAACGAAATTGTTTATCTGAATATGTGGAAAAGTGATTTTATGATGCATGATATCTGTAATTAATGTTAATTAATGAAATGAAGTGCAAATGAGTGGATTGTGTGGAGTTTCATGTTGTGTGGGAGATGAATATGTGCAAAGGTATGGTGTGTAGAGGTGGGTTTGCAGAAGTGTGTGTGGAAGGGAAGTATGTAGAGGATAAATACATGGAATAAAGTGTACGGAGAGGTAGAGTGTAGATAAGGAATGTGTAGAGAGAGAAATGTGCATAGTTTATTTTCACATTACCAAATAGTCTAAGTGTTATATATAGATGAAAGTGTGCAAAGAAACTTATGTATAACTTTTTCAATGGAATTTCTCTCAGCATATTCCAAGACACTTTTTTGGGTCAACAAGGAGCCATCCTTCTTGTATAATCACATTCCTATCTCAGGGGTGACCTATAGTTAAGAGAGATAAAGTAGTTAGGTCTATGGTGTGGTGGAACATCAATTATTTGCATCTAGTTGTGTGATTGTTTATAAGGCAAGTTTTCTTTTCTCTCTTCTTATTTATGGTTTTAATGTTGTGCTTAGTTGTTGCATTTTATTATGTTTATTTACATGTTAGATATGATTAAACAATCCGCATTAAGGAATTTAAAATTCATGATAGTTGCATGGGAATTTTAATCATGCTTCATATATCCATTTTAGTTACTATTAGAGTACTTTGTTGGGTCCGGTAGTAGGTATGGAACATGACACCTAATGGCTATGCTCCTAATGTTTTAAAACTTTAAAAAATTAACCTCGATAACCCTAACCACTATAAATCATTGCATATAATACCATGATACTTATGCTATTGGGGAAAATACAAGAGATTGGTTATTCCTCATAAAATAATGGTTGATTGCTTTCACAATGAATATTCTTTCTATGTCTACATTATCTTCTCTTATTTTTTCTTTAAAATAGGAAACACAAAAATTATTAATTCATAGTAATCTATGGTATCCATTTCACATTCTTTCTCACATTATAATTAAAAAATGTTGATATGCATGTTTAGTATGTAATTTAGAATTGTTTCAGAGACAAATTCCCTCTTTTCTTTGAAAATGCACTATCTCACATTAGTTGATAGAATTAGACCATCGTAATATATAATATCCAATATATTACAATCCTTATGCCAATGGGTAAAGCCACAAGGGAAATAGAAATGTGAGATGCACTTAACAACTATGCATATTTGAATTTTTTTACAACATAAAGAGACTCCTCCTAAATACTAACCCCTAAAACAAGTAATATTTATCCATTAACTCCTATAGTTTCTATAATCCATAACTCCTATGAGCTCTAAACCCAACTTACAAAACCCCTAACTCTATAGATTCTCTCCCATGACCTATATAATTTTTATTCCCTAGCCATTATTTTCCCTAATATCTAAGTTCTTTTACAACCCAAATCCCTTGTAAACACTTTTATGACAATAGACAAAACCTATCAATTATAAACCATGACCTCTATTATAAACAATGAATGTTTAACCTATAAAACCTTGTTCATTTTCCTTATAATCTTGGGAAAGTGAAAATATATTCAATCAGTAATGAAGGGGGTTCAGTGGATTTTAATTTTTAGCCTCCTCTTTCAAACTTGTATCCCATGTTCCACTAAGCAACCCTCCTTTTTATTCTTTAATGAAAACATATAAGATGCATGTTTTTTTAATGGTTAACAAAGGTGCATGGAGACTAAATTCCAAGAATTTAATAAAATACGAGGGATTATTGGGTTAATGAAACTCGCTTGGGTTTATTTACCCAAAGATGGGTTTCCCTTCATTAGCCTCTTGTGTTGATGATTATGTTTATGCTTGTGCTCATGTTTGTTTGTTAGGATTAGGTGTAAGTCTTAGAAAATTTAGGTGGAAATGAATCCAATTACTCACATACACTTTTGTGAATATTTTCAAATGAATGTTCTGCCTAAATTGATAGGAAATATGTGCGGTTGGTGGGAACACTGTGATGCATTTATAACATGTTCAACATCTATAGAAAATTTCAAACATATATCTTTGAATATTCGTAACACCCCCTAGTCTTACAACAAATTAGGAGATGATAATTAAATGAAATTTATAGGTGTTGTTGTGGTGTACTAATATTTTATAATTGAGATGATCCACTACTACCCTTCCCATCTATGTTAAAATCCCACTCCATAACATATTTTCTCTTAATGAGGCAATTTTTCACGAGTAATATAATGATATATCCATGAGTTGTTAACCTAACCTTGTAACTCGAAGAATCTATGGTTCACCCTAGTTACCATCCTCAGAATGAAGGGGGATGCATGGTAATTTTTCCCTGTGATGTTACGTAGTTGATAGAATTATGGTTAGTATGATTGACGATGTAGGTGTGATATAAGGATGATGAAAGTGTCCCTATAGGAATATGTAGTCTAAGGACCATGGAAGTGTCCCCATAGAAGTGTTTCTCTTTTCTTAAGTATCATTACTCTCATGTGATTTGCATCTATAGGGTCTTGGTTGTTTGTATTTCCTTACTTATAATCTTCCACGAGTAATATAATGATATACCCATGAGTTGTTGACTCACCTTGTAACCTGAAGATTATAGGGTTTACCCTAGTTACCATTCTCAGAATGAAGGGGAATGCATGGGAACTTTTCCCTGTGATGTTACATAGTTGATAGAATAATGGTTAGTATGATTGAGGATGTAGGTGTGATCTAAGGATGATGGAAGTGTCCCCATAGAAGTGTCTTTTTTTTTTAAGTATCATTATTGTCATATAATTTACATCCAGAGGGTCTTAGTTATTTGTATTTCCTTAGTTATCATCATCGTTGTCATTACCATCATCATTTTCATCATCATCATTTATTTTGTTAACAAATAAATTATTTAATATATAACAAGCTATAAAAATTTTACTCTAAATTTACTCTAAATGAAACAAAGTTTGACTAACTTCATTACATACCTGAGATATCTTTTTTAATAAATTTGATTCCCTTTCTGAACTTGTTGAGGTTGTCGCCTGTTCATTTATTCCCTCCTGGCTTACAGATTGTCTAAGTGACGAACACATGTGGGGACGATGAGGTACACTCTTAATGACCACCACCTCATCTAAATGTCCCTCAGATAGATATTTATTTTCCGAATTCAACTCCTCAGGGTTAACCGTAGGAGAAATGTACTTCAAAACCTTTTTACCCCTCCCTGTCTTCTTCTGCATGAGCACTTTCTTTTGTTTTTTCTTACAACCTTTTCCTCTGGGCTTCTTCTACTCTACAACTAGCACTTCCTCCTCTTCAAACAAACATTATTTTCCTTCTTAATCGACTACTTCCTCTTCTTTTTCAAACAAGGGGAAAATCTAGGGTTTCTTCATGGAGGGTTTTACTCTTTTTAGAAATTGGGGTTTCTCTTACTGTTTTGGAGCCCTGATCATTTTCTCCACACAACATGTCTTCACATGAAGACTCATCTTCTGAAAACCATTTCCTCTTAGACACATATAATTTTTCTTTCAAGGGAGACAACATAAATTCTGTTAGTATCCATTCCAAAATAAAAATTCTTCCCACATCTTACCTTGCTTCTACAATTATGTTTTTACTAAAAAAATTATCAGGCTATAGTGAAACTACTGGTCTCGGTGTTATCAAGGTGAGCTTGAACATTTTTGGCCATTTTGGTCAAACTTTTTAACAAGTAAGAGGAAAGGTTCATTTTTTGCTTATCTTTTAAACAAATTGGAAATTTGAGATGGTACCATAAAGTGACAATATATCTACCTTCACAAGTGATGTATTTCTAAACCAAATATAGAGTCCCATGCCACTCGTTCTTCACCCATTGCCATGTTATTGCCTTCCTCCAGTTCAGGCCTGTTTCTAAACCAAAATCCTTGATTATGCCTTTGAACCAACAGTCACCTCCATGCATAAGGATTGTACACTGTGAAATGTATTCCTCTAATATGAATAGCTCTAGTTGGTTGAAATTAGCCAACCTCCCATCTAACTTCTCCATGAAGGCTCTTGTCACTCTAAACTTATATCCCGACAACTTTCGACAAAACTTGAAGTATTTAGGACCCTTAGGAAATTTGTCAAAAAATTAAGAACTAATAGGTTCAAAGCGTAACATTAGAGGTTTTGGTGCCATACTGTCCTCTCTGGGCAAGAATTAGAAACTTCAATGTCGGTATGGTTGAGGGGAACAAAACAGTAAACGAGGAAGTTCGAATGGAAAGTTTCTATCATGGAAAAGGATCGCTTTGAAAGGGAAAACTCAAATCATTAGATTACATGGGGAAACTGTGCATGATCCATCGTGATGGGATACAGTGATGACATAATAAATTACAATCTTGAGTATGGCGATATGTCCCCAATTAGCGAATACTTGCCTCATTAAGTCATGCATCAAAGTGAAAACACCTTACCATGATTACCTTAAGTGCGTAGGGAGTCTTGCTTACCGACATGTTTTTAATGGGAGGTTCGTGCCTTGATAACGATTGCCACAAAATTTGAGATTTCATCCACTTCTTCGACGATTACGAGAAAAATCCACCTCTACCATATAATTTTGGCTCATCATTACTAAGAAGTATGGAATTCTTCATCCAGTAACTGCTATCTCCTAAAAAAGAAAGTTCTGGACTTGATGACTTTGAATATTAACTTAGCACTACATTGGAATTTATGCCGTGGATCTGCTTATCTCTTTTATTCTAGTGGTCATTAGTAAGTTATATAAGATAAAATATTGTTGTGGGTAGAGGATTTGGTCACAATTGTCACCATGAATTCTGGTAACTGCCCTAACTAGTCCCAAATATGGTAGTTTTCATCTCGAACAAAACCGTAAGTCTTCTCTTGTTCCAACACTTTAGGTCCAATCCCACCATGCAAATGAAGGGGTTAAGGATGAGCACATGGGAGAATCTTTGGATTACCAGCCATTGATGTATGTTTTTACCCAATGTGAGGCTATCCACCTTTAATGTCAATGGAATCAAGGATTCCTTAGTACATCTTGAAAGGTATGAATAAATGAGTTGAAGTCGAGTCACCTGCGAGATACAATATTCAAGAGACATTGATGTATTCCCACTAATTTTTGGCGAGAGAACCTGCCATTGATGCATGCAAGCCTCAAGATATTGTAATAAACCCTAGTTCCCCTCCCTAGATAATGTGCTCTAGTTGATGGGGGAAGAATTGTTAGAAGGAGGGCCTTAAGAAATCCATATCAACTAACATGAGACAAATAAGGAAATTTAGAAGATTCATGATCAGAAAATAAAAGAAAATGACAACAATATATTAACAACCTAATCATGCCACAAGGTGGTTTTCATAATTAAGCCCAAAAAATCTTTCTTATTTATTTATTTATTATTATTATTTAATCAACAAAAGGAGAAGAATTAAGAAACAACAACAGGAAGAGAATCTCCCAGTTCCATGACTTCCATCACATTGTCCTTGCAATTTTTTGCTACAAACTCCTCCTTAGACATCAAATTCCAGTAGAATTTTAGCCTATGTCCATTAACAAGAAAATCCATATGCTGTTCATCAATGGTTTTTATTTGAATTGACACATTTTTTACAAAGAGTGTCCACTTCATATGGCTCCAACCATTGGGTCGTGAATTTTCCTCTAAAGTACTTAAATCTAGAATAAAAAAGGAGAACTGAGTGTCCTTATTGGAATTTCTTTTGCCGAATTAATTTATCATGCCACTTCTTCCTATGCTCCTGTACTAGGATTGTCTACTCGACTGCATCCTACCTAATTTCATCAAGTTGATTCAACTGTAACAATCTCTATTCTCGTGCTTTGCTTAAATCTAGTCCTAATTGATCAACTCTCTAGAATGTATGATTTTGAAACTCAATCGAGAGCAAGACCCATTTCTCAGAGACTAGCTCATATGTTGTACATCTAGTAGTACTACTCCACGTTGTTATGTACGCCCATAGAGCTTCAATTAGTTTATCCAACCAATCTTTATGGTTTATCTGAATAATCTTAGTAATAATGGCCTCCAACACTTTATTTGTGGACTCTAATTGCCCGTTCTCCTAAGGGTGATATGATGTTAAATTTTGGTGCCCAATCTAATACTATTCCATAATATCTTGTTGACGCTACGATCAACACCCTCCAAAATTTTGCTTACACTTGAATTTTGGAGCATAATGATGATCTTGCGATTTGTCATTCCATGGTCGATTTATGCTTTGTTAAGTGTTTAATACTCTTCTTAGATTGTAAATGTTAAATTCAATTACTCACACATGTTTATCCTTTGATGAATTCTCAAGCACACCTATATTCTGCAAGCTTAAGACAGGTATTGCGCATTTCTTGAAAGTAAGGCTTGCACAGTCTCTAGAAATAGAGCTCGCACAATGATCAATTACAATGCTTGTGAAGATTGTGTAGTCCATAAGGACAATGACTGCGCAACCTATGTTGACAGTCAGTGTGCCACATCTCACAAGAATGCCTCTCTCACTTCGGTTGCAATTGTACTTATATTTCGGTGAGTTTTCCCAATTGTTGCTTCTGCGCACCTTTGCTTTCATAAGTGTCGGTTTCATGTTCTTTATTGTAATTTTTGCTTGTTTTCACTTTAACAAGTGGTGTTTTCATGTTATCCTTGCTTTGGAATGTGTCAATTTCAATTTCTTTAGCTTTTTCAAGTGTTGTTTTCATGTTTTTTTTTTTATTGTCGTAAGTGTCGCTTCTAACTATTTTCACTCTTGTATGTGTCACAGCTTTGCACATCACTAGAGGTAGCTCTAGCAGAATTTTATACATTAGATGGTCATAATATCATAATAATATGATCTAGACACATTCCTACATCTTAGCACATATTTTGGTAGTTGAAACTTTTGTCGCAACTTGTATTCTAAGTGTCACAATGTGACGTTTCAATTGTTGCACTTAAGAATAAGTTTAAATTTGCTATTGTTTCAAGGTGTGATTTATTATCATGAGTACTATGAATTCCCTTGGCTTGTATTGATAGCTTTCATGTGTGTTATTTGTGTTTGAGTCTTGTTCAAATGTCTTTTTTCTCTCATACTCGACTGATCCCACACTTAGCCATTTTGGAGTTCTTCTTGGTCTTCCTGCCTGGTGCACGTTATGAAACCTTCAATCCTTTACCAAGTGATGAGAAAAACCTATATATGAGCCTTATGCAATATTTTCCTCCTATACTTGTGAATTGAGGCTTGCTTAAGGTCATCTCCTATGATTGCATATTGAGAACCTTCAAAGCATAATGACCTAACCCTTGCTGCTTGTAATAATTATTTTCAATGAGCCTTGATCATTTCTGCCTTGCATAGCACATGGAGCACTTATATTTGACAAAAAGGACCTCATGCACCCCCTTGAAAAATAAAAATATGCTATACAAAGGCCTTCTCCCTTTCACAATGCAGTGAACACTCCCTGGGCAAAGTGACTTACATCTGCTGCTTGTCTCAGCCACCTGCGCAATATTCCTCCCTAGTGAGCCTCTCTGAATGGATTGCTCATTTATAGTGGAAAATAAGTCCATGTATGAGCCACTGTATCCCTCAACTTCACTAGCATATGAGCCTTCCCCTCAAGCACTGCGCATGTCATAGTTGTAGTGCCTAGTCTTGCCTTCTCTGCTAATTGTAACCCTTCACTGCACCATGCCTTGTTTTGATTTCCTCCCTAGTGCATGTTGCAATTCTAGTGGATAGTGCAACATCTTCTAGATCACTGTTGAAGAGAATTGCACAATACACTAAGCCTACCCTCCCTTCACAGTGCATTGTGAAATCTTAGTCAGCAAGCCATTAACCCCTATCTATTAGACTTACCCACTGCGCAGAAAATTGTTCTATCTCTCCTACACTATGTGATTTTCAGTTCTAGTCCACAGTGAGACCTTCCCATAGTCATTGTGGAGCTGAAATGTGCTACACTGTCTCCTTATCCCTTGAGCTTTGAGCACTGTGTAGTTTCAGTCAATAGGCTCATCAACCTTGTCTCTTGCACTTGATCACTACGTTGGACCTTGAAGAGCCCTTCCTCATAGCGCATGGCATAGTTCTAGTGAGAATTGGTGCCTTCCTCAAGTACTATTATGCTCAATAGTGCAATCCTCAACAATATATTCCTTCTAAGCCTTTTCATAGGCCCATCATAAGCAACTTCTTCCATGAAAAAAGTAGGGATAGAATAGATGATTTCTGGATTGATATTGCCTTATCATGAGTGAAATTCATTGGTAGGTGTACCTCCTCAACAGGGCAAGATGATTCTCAAGGAATATGTTAAGGAGAAGAAATAAAGAAGCACTTGCAGAGAAGAAGCACAAAAAAGAACCATCATGAAGACATGAAGAGATCCTAGACCATGACAGAATGAAGACATTTCATGATGACTAAGAAGGTCCCAATATTGATCCAAGACCCTTTGGAGGGTGAAGATGAAGTACATATTAGATATATCATTAACCATTCAAGACACAAAAACAAGGAGAGGATCTTGGCCATTCCACATCATCATGTAGTTCCATGTCATCAATGCCAAGTCATGGCTTGTACAAGTGTCATCACAATGTCATATGTGTCAATGTGTCTTTCTTAGGTCCCTATAATACTAGTGATTCCCCCATTACTATTGTAGTTGTATCCCTTATTAATATTGTTGTGCCCCTATTGTCCCCATATTGTTATTACTGTGCCCCATAGAATCCCTCTATTGTTATTTTTGTGCCTTTATATTATTATTGTCAGGTCGGCTTGGTTATATTGTGACCCCTTAGACTCCTATATATAGAAAAGAGGTTTTCTCATTTGTATCATCTAATAATTATTCATTTATGTAATGTAAAGGAGGTTGCCCCCTCGAAGAGGCTTATTTCTAAGGCGTTTATCAATCTTTTCTATATTTCTGTGAGCTAGTTTCATAACATTTGGCATCAGATGTATGGCGTGGAAGCTAAGATGGATGGTTTAAAGAATGACATGGAAGCTAATATGGATGGCATGGATGATAAGATGGAAGAATTGAAGATAAATTTGAATAAGTTGCTACAAGAAATGGTCACTAATGGTGAAAGGGTAGTAAAGGAAACTCATGATGAGAACAAAAGAAATGTTAATCATGATTTCATAGACTCTAATGTTGGATCGAAGACCCACCATATTCCAAAAATCAATATGAGGAAGTTTGATGGCAAGGATCCCGCAACATGGATACTACAGATGGAGCAATTTTTCGATCTCAATAATGTGCAAAACACACAAAAGGTACATATTGCAACTTTATATTTGGAACCAAATCAGTTTGTATGGTATCAATGGCTTTGCTCTCATAAACAAATTGTCACTTGGGCAATTTTTATGGAAGAAATGACAACACATTATGAGGATACAAAAAACAACACTTTTTTTAGCCAATTGATAAGTCCCAAACAAAAGGGTTCAATGATGGAGCACATTGAGGAGTTCCAAAAATTGAACATAAGGGTAGAAAATATTCCAGAGGAGCATAGGATTGATGTGTTCATAGGGACTTTAAAGGAGAATATCCAACATGAGGTTCGCCTTTGGGAACTCGATTCATTGGAGAAGGCATTAAGGTTAGCAAGAAAAATGGAAAGCAAAATTATGGAAACTATGAATCCTACCACTCACAACTATAAAGATGAAGTGTTGTTGCCCCTAGCCTTCCACAACCTATAAGGTTGACACCAGAACAATTGGAAGAAAAAAGAGCAAAAGGGCTTTGTTACAGTTGTGATAGAAAATACACTAAAGGTCATAAGTGTGCTGAGAAGAAATTATTATACATAGATTGTGAAGAGGAAGAAGAAAAAGAAGAAAGGTCAAAAGAAGAGGATATACTCCAGGAACAAAGCTTAGATAAATAAGAAATGAATCCAACCATATCTTGTAATGCATTGGCTGGAATTACCACTCCTCATACCATCAAGATAGAAGGACATATCAAGAAGAAAAAGGTAATAGTGTTGATTGATTCAGGAAGTACCCACAATTTTATTCATTGTAAGATAGCAAAAGAATTGAATTGCTTCCTATATCCAGCACCAGAGTGTCAAGTGATGGTTGCAAGTGGAGGAACCATAAATTGCTCTGGAAAGTGCCATAATATCAAGCTATCCATGGGAGAATATGTATTGAATAGCCCAATGCTTTCCATTCCAATGGGAGGTGCTGATGTTGTACTAGGAGTTCAATGGATACAATCCTTGGGTACAATAGCTTTTAACTTTTAAGAACTTTTCATGAAATTTTATGCGGAAGGAAATGAAGTTGAATTAAGGGGTATTGCAGGGAAACCGAGAAAGATAATCAACTCTAACGGTATGACAAAGCTTCTAAAAAAGGAACAACGAGGTGTAATTGCACAATTATGTTCGCTAAATGTTTCCACATCGAAATCATCTATTTCTCCAGATCTCCAAAAAGTCTTGGACAATCATTCCAAGGTATTTAAGACTCCCAAAGGTCTCCCACCTATTCGTGATCATGATCATGCTATTGATTTGATTCTAGGAAGTGTTCCTCTAAACATCAGGCCGTACAGATATCCCTATTCCCAAAAGAGTGAAATTGAACGTATGGTTGCAGAAATGCTAGAGGCTGGTATAATTCAACCTAGCCAAAGTTCTTTCTCTACTCCAATAGTATTGGTGCACAAGAAGGATGGATCATGACGCATGTGTCTGGATTATAGGGAGCTCAACAAGCTCACTATTAAAGATAAGTTTCCCATTCCTATCATTGACGAATTATTGGATGAATTGCATGGATCAATTTACTTCACCAAGTCAAATCTTCGTTCAAGATATCATCAAATCAGAATGAAGACTAAAGAGATTCCGACAACAACATTTAGAACTCATGAGGGTCACTATGAATTTTTGGTCATGCCTTTTGGCCTTACCAATGCACCTTCTACATTTCAAGGTTTGATGAATTCCATTTTCAAACCGTTACTTAGAAAATTTGTGTTGGTATTTTTTGATGATATACTAATCTACAACTAGTCTTGGAAGGATCATGTTGAACATGTTGATAGGGTGCTACAAATATTGGAGGAGAAACAATTATATGCACAAAGATCCAAATGCTTCTTTGGAGTACAAGAGGTGGAATTATATCTGGGTCATATTGTATCTCATGAAGGAGTTAAGGTAGACCCTAGCAAAATGAAAGCCATTAAGGAATGGAAAATCCACACATCCATAAAGCATTTGCGAGGATTTCTCGGGTTGACAGGGTATTATCGCAAGTTTGTTAAGAATTATGGGAAAATAGCAGCACCTCTAACAACATTATTGAAGAAAGATGCATTTTCATGGAATCCAGAAGCAACAAAGGCCTTCAAACATCTTAAAGAGTCAATGTGCCAAGCACCGGTCTTAGCTACACCAAACTTCACAAAAACCTTTATTGTGGAATGTGATGCTTTAGGAAATGGAATTGGTGCTATTTTAATGCAAGATGAAAGACCCATTGATTTCAAAAGTCTTCCAATCAAGGGAAAGTATTTACACAAATCTATTTATGAGAAGAAAATGTTGGCAATACTACATGCACTTAAGAAATGGCGACCCTGCCTAATGGGAAGACACTTCAAGGTAAAAACGGATCATGATAGCCTTAAATACTTTTTAGAACAAAGATTATCCTCTGAAGAACAACAAAAATGGGTCACAAAGATTTTGGGTTATGACTTTGAAATCATCTACAAAAAAGGGAAGCAAAATGTTGTGGCAGATGCACTCTCAAGAAAGGATGAGGATGTGGAAGCATTGTTGTGCGCCATTTCTATTATCCAACCAGATTGGATAAACGAAGCAAGGGAGGAATGGAAGAATGATGAAGAAGTGTGGGCAATTATTCGAAAGTTACAACAGGATTCCAATACATCTAATACATTTAGCTAGAAAAATGATTCGTTATGGTAAAAAGATTGCTTATACCTCTCTAAGAATTCCCAACTCAAACAAAATATTCTTCTGGAATTGCACGCTTCTCCCTTAGGAGGGCACTCAGGATTTGTAAAAACTTACCACAGGGTTAAGAAGGAATTTTTTTGGGATGGCCTTAAATCAGATATTCAAAAGTTTGTGGCGGAATGTTTGGTTTGCCAACAAAATAAAGCTGAAACAATTAAGACACCAGGTCTATTACAACCTTTAACCATTACACGCCAACATTGGGAGGAGGTTTCAATGGATTTTATCACATGTTTACCCAAGTTTGAGGGAAAGAGTGTCATCATGGTGGTAGTTGACAAACTTACCATGTATGCACACTTTTGTGGATTATCACATCCATTTAAAGCCATTACAGTTTCTACTGCATTTATGGAAACAATTCAAAAGCTATATGGAAATCTAAAGATTATTGTAAGTGACAGAGATCCCATTTTTACTGGAATTTTTTGGGCAAAATTATTTTCTTGTCTTGGTACTCAGTTAGCTCATAGCTCATCTTATCATCCTCAATCTGATGGGCAAACTAAGATAGTAAACAAATGTTTGGAAGGATATCTTCGTTGCTTTGCATTTGATAAACAGACACAATGGGTCAAATGGTTGCCTTTGGTTGAATGTTGGTATAACACTTCCTTCCATACTGCAACAAAAATGACCCCATTTATGGCACTTTATGGATATCAGCTACCATCCATCACATCATATTTAAGAGAAAACTCTAAGGTTCAAGCAGTGGAACATCACATCGAGCATCAACAACAAGTTCTCTAACTCTTAAAGGATAACCTCATGTTGGTGCATAATAGAATGAAACAACAAGCAGATCAACATCACAGCGAAAGAAGTTTTGATGTAGCTGATTGTGTATTCCTACGGCTACAACCATATAAACAAATGTCCCTCAAGCAAGCTAAGAAGGATAATAAATTATCACCAAAGTATTATGGTCCGTACAAGGTGTTGCAAAAGATTGGTACTATGGCATACAAATTGGAGCTTCCTGCAGCTTCTCGAGTGCATCCAGTTTTCCATGTTTCATGTTTAAAGAAGGTTATAGGCGACAAGCTCCCAGTTCAAACAATATTACTAGAACTTAACGAGGAAGGAAAAATTATATTGGAACTGGAAGTAGTCATAGAAACAAGAACTTGACAGCTATGAAATCGATCCATTTCGGAGTATCTCATCAAGTGGAAGAACTTATCCACTGAAGATTCCACATGGGAGGATGAAAATTTTATACAAAAGCATCTAGAACTACTGAAGCATTGAGGACAACACTCTTTTGAAGGAAAGGGGCACGTTTCATGACAGTCTTGCCACATGACATGGAATGCAATTATGAATTTTCAAGAAAATGACAAAATGTAAATGTGTGGAAGTCCACGAGTCACATGTGGAATATGAAAAGTCACATGTGGACCAAAGAGTCAATAGAAGTTAAAAGGTCACTTAGGAGTCCAAGAGTCATGATGGTAATTGAAGAATCATAGGGGATATGAAAGGTCAATCATCTTGTTATAAAATAAAACTCATAACTCAAGCAAGGGACTTTTGGAGGCTTAGGATTTGGAGAGTTAGCCTTGGCTTCTCTAGCTTTGAATATGAGAGAAGATTATTCATTGGAGAATAAAGAAGTGACTGAATGTTCCATTATTGGAGCTATTTTCTTACCATTGTAACTGTGTACTTGGATCTTTCACTCAATAATCAAAATCTCACTGAGCCAACACATTTTCATGCATGTATCGTGAATATTGTAAGACTATTCTTTGGATGTTTGTGGTATATGTTATGTTCATACATACTAAAGGAATTGTACTACTTCATTGGCTTTGGTGCTTATTTTGTTGAATTTGTGTTGCATTTGCTTTAATTGTCATTGTGTCAATGTGAACTATTTTTCTGTAGAAGTAACAAATCTTTCCTTGCTCTCATGTGCCTCTCTTAGGATAGTACTATTACTTTCCTTCTAGAGACTCACTCTTGTATCCCCTCTCATGAAGGCCTCCTTTTACACATTTCAATTGGTGTTTCACGATTTCAACATACTTGTTGTTTTCAAAGGCTATGTGCATACTCTCTTATGTTATTCATTGCAGCAAAGGCAACCTTAGAGTTATGGCGGTTAGGTCGATATTCCAGATGGGGCTCCCATTCCAAACGATGTGAGCTCTAATTGGGACTTCACATCAAGGAGACCCTCTGTACATTGGCGATATCCAATACCGTCAACATAGCTTAAATCAGGTTAGATGTAAATTGTTTCCCTTGGTCTATAACAATTTCCTGTGTCACTCTAAACCAAGTAAAAATTTCCTCCTAAAGAAAAGTTGCAATTTCCTGTTCATTCACTCAAGCTAGTGCCTTGGGATCAAACTATTTCTTAATGTAATATTTGCACACCAAAATATACATCTTCTTTCTGGACATTGGCGTGATTGTACTACGAAATCCAAGGCCCACCTTTCGAATGGTGCAACCAGTACTTTTGGTTGCAAAGGCATCTCTGTAACATACCCCTAAATGCAACATTTTTTAAAAAGAAAATTAGGTGCATTAACACTCTTATACAATTATAACATTTTCAATGACATCCTTGATAACATATTATTTCTTACAACTTAACATAACCCTTTTATTATATATCTTGAAGTAAAAGTATTCAAGTATCAAACTTCGTTAGGCTTTAAGGCTTATAGATTGGTTCTCTTGCTAATTTACATTATAGATCTTATACCTTTACCATTCAGAATAACCTTGTATGGTCATTCTTTATCAATTACATGATATATATTTATATCCACTAATGTTAAATGTATTGTTGTAGCATTTTTTGGTTTTGATAAGATAGAATATTTGAAAAAACTTTAAGTTAGGATATGGACATAACAATATTGAATAGAATGTTTTTGAAAAAATATCTTGATGATGATGTCCATATCAAAGAAAATGTTAGGTTAGATGCCCTAAAAAATCAAGGCAAAAAGAAAATGCTAGGTTAGAAAGAAAAGAAAACAACTAAACTCTGAAAGTGAGCAAGTCCAAATGCCACTACTATTGTTTTTGCAAAATAATGGTTGTGTGCAGCTTGTCATAAATGCCACAACCCACGACAGTCAAACTGTTTAATCTTGACTTCTTCATGCTTTAAATTTGATGTTATAGTTAGAGAATAAAGATCTGGCCAAACTGTTTAATCTTGGCAGATCAGTAGTTAGGTAGAGAATAATAAGGTACTCATCAAGTTACTCTGAGCCCTTGGATGTTATAAGGTTAGAATTAGATAGTTTGCTTTTGTAAAATAAAAAGAAAGGAAAAGGGTTTGCTAGCTTAAATGCACCCATTAAGTGAAGAAAAAATGATAGGGTAAGCAAAGAGTAAGTAGAGAAAGGCTACAGAAGTATGATGACTGATTGGACATAATGTACATTTATCATGTTTTACTATATGTTTCTATGTCCATGAGGCAATTACACAAAGCAAATGAAGGTCTACAAGATCAATTAATTAATTTCCCTCATTCCCATTCATCCCTACATTTACTAATTCCCCCTTTCCACCTTCATATAGTTCATATTCACTCATTTTCCATAAAAACCCCTTTTCCTAAGGTTAAAATCCTTTTTGCCTAGGAAAAGTGAAAAACCCATGCTAAATCCCCTTTTACTCAAAAACCCACAAAAAGTTGTTTAGCCTAAGTATTGAGTCCTTCCAATATCCTCTCAAGCTCAATAAAGCCATTGATGTCCTCCTCTGTCACCTATGATTTCTTAACAATTTCTGTGTTTTGTAGGTAAAAACCTCTGTTCCAGGCTTACAAAGAAAAAGCCTGCATACAGTTTGAAGACAAATCTAAAAGGATTTACTGTTGAAAAACACAGTAAAAGCGCAAAATTCACAGTAAAGATAAAAAGGAACATAGTAAAGGTTACCCAACAGGGTCAAAGGATATTCACAGAGTTTAAAGAGAATCAAATGAAAGATCAAAAGAAGGAATTCACCAGCGTAAAGGATACAAACAATCAAGCAGCTTAAAGGGGAAAATATCAAACGACAAAGCTAGCACAACCTGAATAAAAGGGATAGCAAGAAGAAGTTCAACAACTGCCCCTATCTTCTTGTATGAAGATCTTTCCTTTCCTAGAATAAATCTTAATCAGTTTTAGGATATTTTCTTAGTTTCATTATTGTATAAATAACTCTCTTCTCGAGTTGTTATGGGTTTGAAGTTGAAGGTTCATTATTCATTGCTTGTAAAGTCTTGACTGTTCATGCTACTTTGAACCTCGTTGCACCTTTGAAGGGAGCTTTTGTAGACACTTGATGTACTCAGTCTTTTTGAAACCTTAATACAAAGTAGAGGATTCTGAATTTGGTTTTACACAATTTGTGTCATCCTGTAAGTTTTTCCAGTTATCAATCATTATGTTTTTCTTCATATGCTTATGAATTACAGAGATATCTAGGTAGGAAGAATTGTGTCTCAATTTATTCCTATGAGCTCTTGAAGTGATCATCTATTAAGAGAATGGATTAATGAATTGTCTGTTTAGCTAATCTCCTCTAATCAATAAATCATCAACATCTTGTGTAAGCTTTTGTATACTGCCTTGAATCTTTGGAACATAGTTCAGAAGGTTTTCATACTTATGATTGTTCTGTTTTACAGTCTGGAAACTGTGAGAATCATATTATTTTTTGTCTTCATTTCACCACTATTTTTTATCTATATCATTGTGTAAAGCTTTATAGCAGCCCTTTGCTAAGATATTAATATAACCCAAAGGATTAAGTATTTCAATTTTACATCTGTTTTCATTCATTGGTCTTCCAAAACTAAAACCAAAAACCCCAAAACAATTGTTTTAGATGCTCTGGCATTGGTAGCTGACCTACTACTATCTCAGAGGTACAACATGTATTATTCCCTCCTAAGTGTTTATACAACCAATGAATCATTTTAATAACTTCTCTCTCTCTCTCTCTCTCTCTCTATATATATATATATATATATATATATATATATATATATATATATATATGCTAATGTAGAAATAACTCAAAATTTGCAATTGCTAATGAAATCAGACAGAGATCATTAGACACAAATTTTTTCTACTCAATCTGCATAAAGGAAAACATACAATAGACACACATGCAATCATTTAATCCCAATGAACACAATATTTTTACTAGGGAACCCAACTGGGAGAAACCCCTCCTCTAGTTGTATTATATCAAATGAGAATATAGATCTATTATAATGACAACTTCAATCCTTGAAGCTCAATCTGCACTATAATATTGATCTCTTCCCGAGTCTGCCATGGCCAATACTTAGCCAAAATAGGCCTCCCGTTTCCTTCTATTTCCTTGCACAATTTTTTCTCCTAGAGAATAGCAAGAGCTCTTATTTTCTTACGTAATACAAAGAGAATTCCTCACTTGCTACATGCAAACTGTGTACTCTCTCTAGTATAAAACAATAAATACAATTATGCCTTTTCCCTCCACTCAACTAAGCAATTTGAATTGCATGCATGACTAGGGCTATTTTTAGTAAAATGACTAGTTAACTGAGATATCAGTGAGTTAACAACAATTACAACTACTCAACTGAACTCATACTGAATCTATTTATGACTATAGCTCAGATAACTAAGTTTCACTAAGTATAACTCCACTAGATTGCTAGATCTTAGTAATCAACTCATGCACAACTCTACTTCTTGCCCACAAACTTGAATTGACTGATTGGACTATGTGACTTGGCCATGCCACTCCTGCTAACTGCAACTCAAGTCATCCTGCTGATGTGGAAATTTGAATTTCTCCATTTTACTAAGGCACAAGTCAAATGAAGCCTTTTCTTGCTACAATTTAACACTCCATCTTAGCAAGAAAAGGTTTTTGACAACCCCAATCCTGCTCCTCATGGGGAATGTACAATAACACAAATAACACTCCCTCTCACTATTGTTGTAGCTAATACAACAACTGAAAATGGGAAGCATCCAAAATACTAAATCAAATGTGTCTCTGAGCTACAACTATCTCCTAAGTCTCTAACTACTACTAGCTTTTGCAACTGTCGCTCAAGATCTGACTACATCAATTGACACTAATCCTATTGCTACTGAATACCGTGGGCCTCTATATCAAGGGTAATGATCATGAGAAGAGTATATTGTAACAACTACTTCTCTCATATGGACCTTGCCCAAATCTTTGCAACACTGGGACTAATGCTCTACATCGCCCCACCTCACTCCTGGAGGTATAACTGCATGCATGGTGAAATCTACCTCAAGATTGTAGATATTTTTAACTAGAAAACCAATTTATTTTACTTATATAGAAGAACCATGCTTCATATAAGTTTTCCCCTTACTCAACACCACATCATATCCATGATCTTCAAGTACAACTACAAAAACTAAATTTTTCTTCAGACCAGGCACATATATTAAATTCTTTAGGTGAAGAGGAGAGCCTAACTCCCTCTTAAAGGTGATGGTTGGATAATAAATCTCCCATCATCTCCAATCTCTATGGGTAATTGTAGGTCTTCTCCTCTAGGTGAATAAAGAACTCCTTATTCCTGTCATATGACATGAAGCACTAGAGTCTAGGTACCACTCACTTTCTCTTACTATGCTTTCGATGCAAGCAATGAGGGTGAAAGCCAAATCAAATTGTGATGTTAGATCATCTCCTGCTGCTACTGTTGCATGCTCGTTACTGGATTTCTTATGTGGACACTTGGTTGCATAGTGTCCATATTAATGACAGTGAAAGCATTTAATTTTATTGAGGTGTTTCTTCTTTCCATGGTTCTGGTTGGATTCTGCCTTGCCTTGGGCCTTCTTTCCTTTTCCAACTAGAGCATAATATTCTTCCTCATCAAATCTGGATGAGACTCCATCCCAGTGTTTCTTCTAATCTCCTCTTGCACCAAGTTAGACCAACGTATCTCCCAATTTCGGACCTTGTCTCTTCCATTAACTGAATCCCGATAGATGTGCCAGGACTTCAAAAGACCAAGGATTGTTAAGCTCACAAGATTAGATGGTGGCACAATCTCTCTTACTCCTCCAAGCTCATCTCTGACCTAAGTGAATCTAGATAGGTACTGAACAATAATTTCATTTTTTTGCATTCAAATGTTCTTGAGCTTATATTTCAATGCCAATTTTCTCGCATCACTACTACTTTTGAATAGCTCTGTGAGGGTTTTCCACATTGCATAAGTAGTCTTGTTTCCATGCAAAATCTAAACCATATGGTATTTGACTCCCTCTAGGATAATCCTCTTGGATTTTGCTGTATATTTCTTCCATTGAGCAAGCTGTTGCGCATCTGATGCTGCTGGTTTTGGAATATCAGTTTGTGTGTACTCCAATACTCCATTGTCATCAAACACAACTTGCATTATGTATTTCCAAGATATGAAATTAGAAGTTCCCTCCAATGCATACTCAAGCATTAATCCATATAAGGGAATAGTTCCTGCACTAAATAAAATTCCTGCACCACAAATATGTTATTCAAAATTTCTTTGAGGGATGATTAGGAATTTGGTTTCTATGTAGTTTTCAATAGCTCTGGTACCATGTAGAAATTGCTCGAAATTTTCGGTTGCTAATGAAATCAGACTAAGATCAATAGACACAAATTTCTTCTACTCAATTTATGGAAAGGAAAACATACAATAGAAACACATGCAATCATTCAAACACAATGAACACAATATTTTTACTGGGGAACCCAACTGGGAAAAATCCATCCTCTGTTTGTATTATATCATATGAAAATATCGATATATTACAGTGACAACTTCAATTCTTGAATCTCAACTTGCATTGCAATACTTATCTCTTCCTGAGTCTTCTCTAACCAATACTTAGCCAAAATAGGCCTCTTTCTTCCACCTATTTCCTTGCGCAATTCGTGCTCCTAAATAATAGGAAGAGCTCCTATTTTCTTCCACAATCCCAAGATAATTCCTCAATTGCTACATGTAAACTGTGTACACTCTCTAGTATACAACAATAAATACAATTATGCCTTTTCGCTCCATTCAACTAGGCAATTCAAATTTCATGCATGACTAGGGATATTTTTAGTAAAATGACTAGTTAACTAAGAGATCAGTGAGTTAACAACAATTACACCTACTCAACTAAACTCATACTGACTCTATTTATGACTAGAGCTCAGGTAACTGAGCTTCACTAACTATAACTTGACTAGATTGCTGGATCTTAGCAATCAACTCATTCACAACTCTACTTCTTGCCCATAAACTCGAATTGAATGAATTAACTAAGGGACTTGGTCATGTCAATCCTGCTAACTACAACTCAGGTCATCCTGTTGATATGGAAATTCAAACTTCTCCATTTGACTAAGGCACAAAATCAAATGAAGCCTTTTCTTGCCACAATTTAACAATTAATTGCATTATTACTCCCTAAGTTTCATACAATTAATGAATAATTTTAATAAACACTCAGGAAGGAATAATACATTTAACATTAGTGGATATATCTATCTATCTATCTATCTATCTATATATCGTTTTCCATAAAGTCCAACAGTGGGACCAATAATTAAAATCACAATCAGGCCCGACCTTAGTCGCATAGTCGGTGCACGACATATTTTAACAAAGAGTATTTTAATCCCGACCTCTGATCTCCAACTTTAGTCATGTAGTCAGGTCATTTAATAAACTTGGAAAAAAGTGTTTTAATCCCAACCCCAACCTCTGACCTTAGTCATGTAGTCAGGTCACTTAATAAGCTTGACAAAAAATGTTTTATTACCGATCCCAACCTTCAACCTTGGAAACATTATAATACAGTACATAACTTTGTATATAATACATGACAAGAATTATCAATGTATTAACTCGTCTTAACCACTTTATATCATCACATAGCATCAATCCTTGTATTATATATTCTAAACGTTAATTCCCATAAGCATGTGTTATATTTACTTTGTTTTAACTAGGCTCTTCCCAAACCTTCAACTTAATTCATTTTGTTCTACATGTTGAATGATTTCTATGACACATCATTGAAATCAAACCCTAATATATACGATGGTAATTTGTTTTGTCTTGATCAACGATCCACAATGATTAGAGTTGTTATAAGTTTGTAATGACTATCCTTCGTCGTCAACTCAGTGAAGTTAGTTTCCCATTTCGACTTTGTGAAGTAGAGTTCTGAAAATCATGTAATTTAACTTTGCTCCAAGTTTCAAATTTTAACAGTGTACTCTGTGATGTGCAATTCCTATTTCCAATTATGTTGCCTTAAAATATTTTCTAGTTTTCGACTTATGCACCATAGCAAGGTTTTTATTTTCAGCGTAAGTTCCTTCTATGCTTGATATGTATGATAGAATATTTACTATTATTCTTTATTTCCAATATTTTTTTATAGTGAATTTCAATAGATATCCATGAATCGAACTCTTATATAATTTAGGCTTACCAAATATAACTTTAAGGTTCATTTATTTAGATTTTGGTTATATATTCATTTGAACCCTTCATCATTTGGTTTGAACATGCAACGACAATGTAATTCAAACTAATAGTCACTGCTCGTCGACTCTCTCGTATATCTTATAACCCTATACACACACACATAGATGGAGAGAGAGAGAGAGAGAGAGAGATATGGAGAGAGATGAATCGAACTCTTATATAATTTATGCTTACCAAATATAACTTTAAGGTTCATTTATTTAGATTTTGGTTATATATTCATTTGAACCCTTCATCATTTGGTTTGAACATGCAACGACAATGTAATTCAAACTAATAGTCACTGCTCGTCGACTCTCTAGTATATCTTATAACCCTATACACACACACATAGATGAGAGAGAGAGAGAGAGAGAGAGAGAGAGAGAGAGAGAGAGAGAGAGAGAGAGTAAGAGAGAGAGAGAGAGAGAGTAAGAGAGAGAGAGAGAGTAAGAGAGAGAGAGAGAGTAAGAGAGAGAGAGTAAGAGAGAGAGAGTAAGAGAGAGAGAGAGAGTAAGAGAGAGAGAGAGAGAGAGAGAGAGAGAGAGAGAGAGAGAGAGAGAGAGAGAGAGAGAGAGAGAGAGAGAGAGAGTAATCCATCCACAATGTCTAATTTTCCTTCTAATACTCGTACAATACATTTGAACTTGCAGATCTAGAGGGATTATCTTTGTGGTTTAAGTTAGATTTTTAAATATATGTATCCCTAAATTGGTTTATAACTCCTTTTTGTGTGATTTACGAATTTACTATCATTTTGGATGGGTTTTTCATTAATAAATATCCTAACCCTATATGAGATTTTAATGGGATTTGGGAGGATAGAGAGAGAGAGAGAGAGAGTAATCCATCCACAATGTCTAATTTTCCTTCTAATACTCGTACAATACATTTGAACTTGCAGATCTAGAGGGATTATCTTTGTGGTTTAAGTTAGATTTTTAAATATATGTATCCCTAAATTGGTTTATAACTCCTTTTTGGTTTATAACTCCTTTTTGTGTGATTTACGAATTTACTATCATTTTGGATGGGTTTTTCATTAATAAAGATCCTAACCCTATATGAGATTTTAATGGGATTTGGGAGGATTTTTATCAATATAAACCCTAGCTGTACAAATTTATGCAAATAATTACTCTTACAACTGCTTTACTTTCTTCCTAGTTCATATTTCTTGTTTTACTCTTCTGTGGGTTTATAAGTATACATTTTCTTAGTGATTTTCAATAGATACACTATTTTCTTAGTGGGTCATTCCTATTCACTTAGTTCTTTTGAACATAGGGTTAGCAATATTTTTGGTTTTATACGCAACATATGGAATATTTAAAGCTTGGTTTTGTAGTGTATCTTTTATTTTGTTTTCCATTATGTATTTAGATACACTATGTGACTGGGAATTTCTTTCTTACCTTAGACGTTCCACAATAGGGTTTTAATTCTGAATCTATATTTCATTTCCAAGTTTAGATCTATATTTGTTTTTCAAACTCGGCTCTATCTTTTACTGTTATAATTTGTATCTAAAGTTACATACTTTAACCCTTCATGTTATCCAGGGTATTCTTCCTAACTTCTTTGGACAAGTTTAATCCCGTTATAGGTCTCAATGTTCCATACATGTTTAGATATGATAACATTTGCTTCTACTATATTTGCATTTAATGGATATTAAATAATGTAAATCCATTCATAATATCTCCAATTTATTCTTAATGGAGATGGATGTCAATTTTTTCCATGAAAAGTCCTTTGTTTATGATTTTCATATTTGTATTTTTTTTAATGTGGTTCATAGACATTGGGTAGCTGCTACATCCACGGGAAAATTTGGGCAAATCAACCCAAAGTGATCTACCCACCGACCAAAATAGCAGGGGCTAAACCCAAGGGTGTCGAGGAGATTTGACCCCGTGACCTCCCGATTGGCAAGTTAATTAGGAATGAGAACTCGACCAACTGAGCTAACCCTTGGGGCTAATTTGCATATTTGTATTATAACACTATTGACTTCTTTAATTCTTGCCAAGAATTTTGTGCGTATATGCCTATTTCTTTTATTTGCATGTTTTTATACAATTTCTTCCTTACATAGTTTTCATCTCTCTCTCTCTCTCTCTCTATATATATATATATATATATATATATATATATCTAGAGTACTTAAACTCCTCATATATAATAGTCTTTCTGAGTATTAATTTTTGTAATTCTTACAAAGTTATTAATAATACATTAGAATAACAACTACTTAATACTTCTTGAATTCTTCTCTATATAGTAATTGTATTCACCAGATACCCACATATTTATACAAAAATGCAAACAGAATATACTACAATGCTAGAAAATAAAAACCTATATAAAAACAATTTTATTTCTCGTTTTTCTATAATAGTTTCTAAAATCCATGTGTTCACACTGTATATTTTTCCAGAGTATATTTACTCTAATTTGTCTACTTGAAACTTTTGTACATAATACATAAAAATCAACCTGCGTGAATAATAAACTATACAATTCATAAAACTAGAATTCATGCTAATCCACTTTACAAAATATCACATAAGAAAGGTTCATAATACTGACTTGAAGTTGGTAAATTATGGTAAATTAATGTTATAGTACTTGGCTCCTCCCAACCTTGATACTTCCTATAGAATGTATCCCCTCAATCTCAGGTCTATAGTTTCTTTACTGCTTTTTGTCCTTTTCCCTTGATTCTCATTAGTCTCTTCAAGACAACACGGGCTCTCTCCAACAAGAAGACAAAAAATAATCATTCATTACCCATATACCACTCATTTGGTGGTTGGTAACTACCTCCACCTCACCAACAAGTGGTAGGTAGTTACTATCTCATAAATGAGCTTTACTTCCCACTCCTAATGAAAACATCCTATCTTTTAGAGAAGTAATAAATTGGAAAATTCCACAATTCTTAATAAATCTAATCATCTAGATTATATGCCTAGGACTTAATGCCGGATAATTAATATACATCAACAATCTGTAGCCTCATCTCTTTCAACCAAGTGTACTCCAACATTAATTTTCTAGATCTCTTTATTTATTATAAACATCTTAAATACAAATTTACAATCATTCATTATTAGTAATAAAATATTGATAAATAATTTCTTCATATGTATTTCAAAATTAAACATCCAAAAAGGAAACAAATATATACAATTATCTACACATAAACTTCAAATCAAGGGATATCACAATCTCGTCTACCTAAATTGGCCTCCCCGTCCTCTAGCAGCTATTGCACTGGCACACATACTTCTTCGCATCTTTAAATAGGTTGGGATTATAATATCCAACCTGAAATACTTTGTATGTAATGTGCTTATTTGAAAAATGGTCTCCACAGGGTTCATTGTGATAAGATCTTAAAATATTAGAATTTAGGCTTCTCTGATCCATGAATATTGAGAGATATTTTTGTAAAAATCACATAGGAGACTTTTTTTTGATGCGTTTCGAACCAACTAGTGTGGTTAATCTTCACGAAAAGATGAGGAACCAGATCTTGGCATCAAATTAAGTAGATGGAGAAATGTTTATTAGCCGTTAGAATATAATGACTAGTTTTGACTAAAGAATTATTATGTATATACATTTTTAATAAAATAAAGAGATAGTTAATAAATTTCAAACACTTGATCCTCCCAGATACATTGTCTAATAATAAGATCTGAAACTGTATAAAAAATTCCCCATTAGTCCAAGAATAATAAGCACTTTTATTTATGATATTATGCTTTTCATGAGTAGGCAACTTTACCTGTAGTTTTCTTATAGCTAGATAATTTGCAATATCTGCAAACCAAGGTAGGTAAGTAGAAACCACAAATAATTGTTCATTAGGAAAATATACATTTACAGGAACATCATTTTCTTCATATTGCAACCTAGAAAATAAATCAACAACCAAATTATCTTTACCAGGCTGATCCATAATTATAACATTAAATTCCTGTAACAATAAGAGCCATCTCGTGATCCGTCCATTGGTTACAGGTTTGTTCATAAGGTATCAGATAACTGCATGGTCCATATGAATGAAGACCTCATAACCTATAATATAATGTCTGAACTTGTTAATAGAGTGCACCACCACGAGGAACTTCTTCTCTGTCACTATATAATTCAATTCAATGGGAGATAGGTTTTTACTGGTATAATAAATTTCATAATAGCACAAGTCATCATTTTCCCCAAGGATGACTCGCAAAGTCGTATATGACATGTCATTGGTGAGATGAAAGGGTAAAGCCCAATTGGTCCCCCTTAAAACAGGAGCAACCAAGATTTTTTCTTTCAAAGTCGTAAATGCATCCTGACACTAGTCAGTCCATAAGAAAACACCATCTTTAGAGAATAACTTCAAAAAAGGTGTAGTGATCTTTGTAAACCTTCAATGAAGTGTCGATAATACCTTGCAAAACCAAGGAAACCCCTGACCTCTTTTTTCATTATAAGAACCAGTAATTGGGATAAGACCTAGATAGTGGCAGGTGTTGACGGTGCTAGAACATGCAAGAGGGTCTCCCCAATGTGAAGTCCCAATTAGACCTCACACCATTTGGTATAAGAGCCCTTATGGAAATATGGCCTGGCTATCACTGTTCTTAAAGATTCGCCTTGGCTGCAATTGTTAGCATAAGAGAGCAATGCACATGTACTTTTGAATGAACAAGTGAGTATACCTTGTGAAATGTTCAATTGCAAATGTATCAAGGTTCTTTCACTAGAGGGAAACAAAAGTGATCCTTTAAGAGAAAATTAAAAGTACCATTCTAGTAAAGACACATGCACATACATATGAAAGAATCGTTAATCAACTAGCGAAATAGTTCACATAGAAGTAACGATCTTTTAAAAAAGTACAACACACATTCAACAAAATGAGCACCAAAGCCAATGAAATAGTTCAATTTCTTTAGTACAAATGAGAACAACATATATCACAAACATTCAAATAATATTCTTACAATATTTATGATATACACATGAAAGCATGTTGGCTCAAGTAGCTTCAAGTATTAAGAGAAAGTTCCAATATATGTTGGGTGCAGCCCAACTTGGTGCAAGTTTTGGTCAAAACTCAGTGTTTTTAGGAAGTGGAGTGCGCAGTACCATGGAGCTATGAACCACACGATGTTTTAGGGGCTTCGGGGTGGGTCAAAGTCCCTTATTTTTGTAACGAGTTTGGGCAATAGTTGATTTTTTTAGGAGAACCATGGTATTTTTATGTACCCATTGATGTAGTTAGTATATATATATGAGCAAAGATGTAAGTTGAAGTAATGAATGAATAGTAATGATAAAAGCATAAGAAAATATCTCTGTAATCTATTTTGGGCTTGAAGGAAAGGTTCCACAACTGAGTGCATGTCATGGAAAATTTTAGGGGCTAATGTTTGCCCAGTGGGCTAATTTTCCATGATTTTTCCACAAAAAAGATTCGCTAATTTCCATTTTTTATAACAGATGATTCACCCAAATTTTAAAATATAAAATTATTTTAGCTTAAAAATCGCCAACATTATATAGAGACTATATATAAAATCATTATAAATTTGAATACTTTTACAAATATATCAATAAACATTTTATAGTTTGCATATTAGGGATTAGTGAGATTCACCAATGTTTTTAAACTTCAAGAAATTTTTCCATCCTCAAAATTTTCCTTAGTGCATGGAGGCCTCAAGTCTACAGTTGAGTACACAGACACCTGCAGCTGGTTGTGCAGGTCAAGGATTTATATGTTGTTCAAAGAATTAATATAAGAAGTACATTTTTGATGGGCATAACTTGTGTATGATTATTGTGTATCTTTTTCTTTCTATTCAATATTTTTGTTATATTTTACTTATGCGCAATATTGTTTATGGGTGTTAATTGGTTAATTAGATAATCCAACCTTGCAAAGTAACCTATGTATGTTAAGGATAAAAGAAAATAAAAACACCACATTGCATCATCCCTCAAGGTTGCAGAAACTTGGTTCGGCAATCCCCCATAATCACTTCGGGTGAGACTACGATCTGCTTGTAGGTCGTTGTCGAGAGGGCTAGTGATTGAGGGTTTTGTTGGTGCGCAGTAAACTCTAAACCTGGGTTAGCCCAAACTAAAGACAAAAAAATGTTCTGTTTTCAGGACCGAGATCTGTTTTTGGGATATGTTTATGTGGCATTTGTCGAAGAAGGAAATCCAAGAGTGGGTAGAACAGAAAGAACGAGAATTTGCAAATCAGGAGAATAGAAACCCTTGTATGTCAGTTGAAAGGTGGTTGGAGAAGTATATTTTTGAATATCAATACAAAATATTCTTTAGTTCATTTCATGTTGAGCTGTACGAGTGGATATCAAGGTTGACCGAGAGAAAAAAATTGTTTTAAAGGATACAAACCTAAGGAGTTGACTCCTGAATTGATACAACGACTCAAGAACATCGACAATAGGATCTCAAGAGTTGTTGACTTCTGGATTGATAGCATCTTGGGAGGATTCATTACTGAGTTTGTGGTAGACTCGAATGTTTCCTACAACAAAGCATAATGAGAATTTTTCAAAGGACCACAAGGTAAGTACTTGAGATCTTTAAAACTCTGGATTAAGATGCTTTTATGTGAAAATGGAGTTTTATGAATGCAATCAGATTATTAGATTACTTATGTTTGGAAGAAGATCCGAAGAAGAGACTGGAACAATGCGAAGTGGGAAAAGATATAGAATAGACACTAAAAAGAGATCTCGTGTCTAAGATCCAAAGAATTTCATAGAAACTGACTATAGCCCTTTGCTAAGTGAATTTGAAAGTGAAGGAAACCTCCCTGAGAACCCCGAAGTAACTCCATAGTATTCACCCTTTTAGCCTAAATTTTTTCCGAAGCCAGAATCTAGCAATAGTCAGGGTAATTTTGGTTTTCCCTGTCCCCCTACTCCCCCTACCCCCCACCCGCCTCCCCTCATGAATCCCCCTCCTCCCTCGAGACGACATATGACCGACGATATTAAGCTACCTATGTTTAAAGGAATTGGATCAGAGGATCTGGAGTAATTCTCATTTTTATGTGATGTAATATGGACAAGAAAACATGTCCATGATGAAGATATAAAGAAGGCATAGCTCGTCACGACATTCTGAGATCAAGCATTGATGTGGTACATGAAGTATTCGAGCAATCCTATCAAATAATTCATAGCTATTAAAACAACATTGGTAAAAGAATTTAAGAAGTCGAAGTCTGAATCACAGTGTATCACAGAGTTAAATGAGATCAAACAAAGGCCTCTTGAGTTTGTTTTGGAATTTGACCAGAGATTCAAAGTTTTATTAGATTAGGTGAGCTTTGACATAGCTCCAAAAAAACATAAGGCATGGTTCATAGCTGCGCTGCAGCCACATATCAGATTGCCTTTGACACAACAGAAGATAGAAACTCAAGCTGAATCTCTAGAGCTTGCAATGAAATTAGAAGCTTCGTCGAGAGGAGATACCCATGCAAGTATGTAGCAGACCCAACTTCAACTGGAAAATTTGACTCTAGAGTTACAAGATATGAAGAAAAGTAAAGAAGTTCACAAAGAAGTGTGGTGTACAAAGTGTAAATCAGAGGCCACTTTAAAGAGCAATGCCCTCTCTTCAGAAATTACATGGCTAGTGGAGCTTCAAACCCTTTGAATGCCAGATCCAGCTTATGGTGCGAGATATGTAGAACTAGTGGCGAACATCATGCAAAATATTGTTATTTTTTGCAAAAATATGTGCAGATCCAAAGAATTTATATTGAAAGTTTTGTAAATTGGTGGGACATGATGAGAATAACTGTCGAGATTATGAAGTAACGATAGATCGCGGTGCTGACACATATGGAATGAAAGCTGAAGAGCATGGACAAGAAGGAAGTGGACTTCATGGTGGTCAAGGCGACTATAAAGGAATAGGTCGAGGTGGCAGAGCTGGTCGAGGTCGTGGATAGATTATATGCTACAATTGCAGCTGGGTAGGTCAATTTGCAAGATATTGTCAGAATCCTTCTACTACATGTAAGCATTGCAAATCATTTGATCATGTAATTGAGGAGTGTACGATACTTATGGAAAAATGAAAGAAAATAAAAATCAACAGCCGACAAAGAATATTCAGATGATGATTGTGGAACTAAGTACCGATGAATATCAGATTAATATTGTAATAATGAGTGGAGCCGCGTCTGGAAATGATAAAACAAATGAAAAGAAGGAAGATGAAGCTACATGGGTAAGAAAGACTATGGAGAAAGCTCTTTTCTTTGATGTTCAAAAGGAAAAACAAGTGTTCATGGAAGCCAGGTGAAGCTTTATGGATGCTAGGGCTTCGATCTCTAGCGCGTAGCCAAAACCAGTGTAGAAGAATAACTGTGACATAATATTAGTTGTGACACAAGATGTGGATCCCGATATTTTAAAGTATTTCCTACAAAATTGCATAAAGTTGTTAAGAAACCAAAAAGTTGTAGAAGGGTTGCAAGAATTGATAGATTCCTATGTTTCTAAAGAAGTACCACGAAGCGATATGCACGCAGTTAACAATTTACATCGACATAAGAGGAGGACTGGAAAATAAATGAGGCTCACTACACAAATTAGAGAATACGACATGGATTCAGTTATTCTAGATTTAGGATCTCATGCCAATATTTTACCAAAGCAGACTTGGGAATTGATGGGTAAGCTAAAGTTACAATCGTCACCAATTTAGTTGAGAATGGCCAATCAACAGAAAATATTCCCTATGGGGAGGTTGCCAGGTGTTATAGTAGACATTGAAGGAGTTCACACTATTGCAGACTTTGAGGTGATATAAATTATGGATGATAAAAACCCCTATCCAACATTTCTTGGACTGGATTTGACATTTGATAATCTGGATATAATCAACTTAAAGAAGAGGCAAATGGTATTTTAAAAAAGACACCATGAGAGTAATTGTTCCATTGGACCCATCAGAAGGGGTGAGATATACAGAGCCTGTCAAAGATGAGTATTGTGCAACAGATATAGACAACATTTATCAGATAACAACCAAAGAAGAGGAATGGATCAACCCCACTGTAGATGGAAAATTGAGCTGGGAACATGACAATTCTTGTACCTCAGATTCAGAAGAAGAATTGGAAAATTGGCAGAATAGGCTACACGAAGTGTCTACAAGGTGATGTGCAAGGATCACTAAATCACTTCATTGTATAACTTATGAGGTATGTAACTTGCCTTACTATGATGGTTTAGGTAATGTAAGAACTTTCCTTGATGATTATGAAAGACAAATACTAGAAGAGAAAAGGTTTTTAGCTTTGGATGTAGCCCTGAGATCTACCCCTGCTAGATGGTGGGGTGCACATAAAAGAAATATAACAGATTGGCAGGAGTGTCGAAGATTAATGTGGATCAAGTTTGGGCCAGTAGATATAGAAATAGAGGTGAAATATGATGGTAAAACTGACCCTAGGGAGCATATTCACCGATGCACTACAATATGGGAGGAGATCCCACAACATGAATGGGTACACGGGTTTATCCACACATTAGAGACAATTCCTATGAATTGGTACCTAGAAACAGAATTGCACCATGGTACTATAAATTGGGTAGATTTGGTTGAAGGGTTTATATTAACATTCAATTTTGAAGATGATTGCCCATGCATAGACTCGTCTCTTCAGACAGTCACAAAGAATATCTTTGGGAATGCGACCTCTCTGACATGGTAGCAATCGGATTGGATTACGTAGCTAGAACATGCACTGGAATGCTATAAAATTATTGCAGAAGAAGATGAAGATCCAGGTAATATCGACATAGCATAGTAAGAAGGACACCGCGAAGTCACTGGAACTGAGCCAAAGATACTAGATATAGTGAATCCAGTAAAGACTAAGAAGGTGAATATATGATCAAAAGAGGAACCAAAGTTCGCAACGAATGAAGATTATTGGGATGAGGATACAGTTAGTAAAGTTACAAAATTGCTTCATGAATATCAGGAGTTATGAAGATACCTCTTAAGCCTGATGTGAAGCTAGTTAAGCAAAGACCGTACAGATTGAATCCAAAATATAAGGAGAAACTAAAAGTTGAGTTGGATAACATGATAACAGTAGGAGTAATTGAACCTGTGGAAGAATCATAATCGGTAAGTCCCATGGTGGTACAAGAAAATAAAACTCAAGGAGAAATTAGGATTTGTGTGGATCTAAGGAAATTAAACGATGCATGCGTGAATGATCCCTTCCCTACACCCTTTACAGATGAAGTGCTAGATAATGTTGGAGGATAGGAGGCCTACTCATTCATAGATGGATTTTCTTGTTATCATCAGATCATGATTCCACCAGAAGATAGTCATGAGACCACATTTGCAATAGAGTGGGGCTCATATTAGTATACAATGATGCCTTTTGGGTTGAATAATGGCCTTGCTATATTTTCAAGAGTTGTGGTTGAAAAATTTAAGGAGTAAATACATAAATTCCTAGAGGTATAATTTGATGATTGGACAATATTTGGACTGTTGAAAAAGCATGTTGCAAGCTTAAAGCTTATGTTGGACACATGTAGGCAGTACCAGATCTCATTGAACTTAAAGAAATGTATATTTTATGTTCCCTTTGGCATACTATTGGGCATGTTATGTGCAAGCAAGGTTTGATGGTGGATCCTGTGAAGATAACTGTCATTGCGAACTTACCTCCACCAAAAACAGTGAGATAGATACGCACTACATTGGGACACACTGGATATTACATAAAATTAATTAAGGGGTATGCACAAATAACTGTGCCAATGGAGAAACTATTGAATAAAGATGTTACTTTTCAATGGAATGAAAAATGCCAGAAAAGTCTTGATATATTGAAAGAAAAGATGGTAACTGTGCCTATCTTGGTTTTCTCGGACTGGAATAAGGAGTTTCATGTTCATGTAGATGCATCTTGCATAGATTTGGGAGTAGTATTGGCACAACCTAGTGCAGGAGAAATCGATCACCCTATAGCTTTTGCAAGTAGGAAGTTGTCTAAAGCAGAGAAGAAATACACTACCATAGAAAGAGAAGGCTTGGCTATGGTATATGCATTGCAGAAATTCAGACATTATTTGTTGGGATCACATTTTAAGATGTTCACAGATCATTCTACATTGAAATATCTGGTGAATAAGCCTGTCCTAGGAGGGAAGATTTGTAGATGGTTGTTGTTATTTCAGGAGTATGATTTTGAAGTTGTTGTTAAACCAGGAAGGTTGAATGTCGGGCCTGATCATCTATCAAGGTTGGAAACAAGGGAAGAACCAACAAACATTGAATATAATATTCCCAACGCATAGTTGTTTGCAATCAGGATTGCAGATGATCACTTCGCGGACATTATTCAGTTTTTGGCCACTGGAATGGCCCCTACAGAATACACTACACAACAAAAGGAGTTGGTGATAAAAGAAATTGATTTTTCATCGATAGCGGGAGATTTGTATAAGATAGGACCAGATGAAATACTGCGCAGGTATGTCCCCAAACATGGACCATATGAAATAATGCATAGGTATGTCCCTAAACATGAAAGACATACTATTTTGGTAGAAGCTCATGGAGGCGTAGCTAGTGGACATTATGCAGGGAAGGCTACTGCACAGAAGGTCTTAAGAGTAGGATTATGGTGGCCCACACTACACAAGGATGCAAAGGAGTATTGTCAAGTATGCAATGTATGTCAAAGAACTGGGAAGACATCAAGGAGGGATGAAATGCCATTGGTGCCATAGGTTACATTACAGGCCTTCGACAAATGGGCCATTGTTTTCGTTGGACCTATCAACCCACCTGGGAAAAATACTGGTGCGAGGTATATAATCAAAACCATTTATTATTTGACAAGGTGGGCTAAGGCTCAAACAGTAAGGGATTGCAGCGTAGGAACTACTGCGAAGTTCATTTTTGAGTATGATTTGTCCATATTTGGGTGTTCAAAGGTCTTGATGATTGATAAAGGATGACATTTCCTGAATAAGACCATTGAGGCATTGACTGAAGAATTCCAGGTGTATCATTAGAAAAGCACCCCGTATCACCCTCAAGAAAATGGCAGAGTCGAAGCTTTTAACAATATTTTGGAAAATGCAATGACCAAAGTGTGCAATGTAAACAAAGACGACTGGATCCAAGAATTCCAACAATGTAATGGGCTTATAGAACCACATGCAAGAAATTGACAAGCCAGACACCTTTCAGGTTGGTTTATGGGCAAGAAGCTGTGATTCCCATGGAGTGTATTGTGCCAAGCTTAAGGATTGCAGCCTTTACAGACATGACCAACACTGACATAATGGAGGAAAGAATGGCACAGTTGCTCACATTAGAGGAATAAAGATTTGTAGCAAGATTTCTTTAGTAGGGGCAGAAAGCAAGAGAAAAATCTTGGCACAACTGAAATATCAAGCAAAACACGTTTTAGGAAGGAGATCTTGTCCTTCTGTATGATAGTAAATTCACGAAGTTCTTGGGAAACTTTAAGATGCATTGGTTGGGCCCCCATATCATCAAGCATATCACGAATGGAGGCGTAGTTTAGTTTGAAAACTTGAAATGAGAATTGATGCCAGGGAAGGTGAATAGCAGCAGGTTGAAACTATATAGGTACAACCTTGCCATGGTAGCCTCAATATAAAAAGAAAGGAGGAAAGTCTTAGTGCCACCTGTAGTTGAAAGTGGGCACTAGAATATAAACTACGTTGCAGAAAAGAGCTTCGACATAGGAAGGTTCCTTCGCGACAGCCAGGAGTATCTCATAACTCGTAAGAACCACGACACAAGAAGGATTTTTCACTACAATGAAAGGTGCACCAAAGTTCGCTGGAAATATGACCATTAAAAAGAAGCTGGCCATTGGAGGAGAAACAAATTACATTTATGGAGACAGGCTGGCAAGGATCTAGGGATAGATATGTAGTTAATAAACAAAATCTTGGCAAGATCTAGGACAATGATGAGGTTCGAAGATCAGAAGCGCTATAAAAGGCCACGTCTGCCAAGGTTTTAGCACTTTGCTATCTGAGAGCTCAAAAATCGCTAAGTATTGATAAATTACAGAAGTCGTGCTACTGCATGAACAGTGGCGAGACAATTTGCATATTTGAAGAGAAAGGTATAGAGGGATTTATGGAAGCTACAACACCATCTGGTACACTTCCAACATCGCCTCTCTCGCAGTGAAGATTGCTAAGGAAGAAACCAACACTGGAGTAGAGAACAAGGAAGAAGCAAGATAAGAATCCTAAGAATCCTATTGAACTGCAACTAGAAACCCAACCTGTAAGAGACAACAAAGAGGAAGAAGACCAACTAGAGAAGGAGATAGAGAGCACAACAATTCTATCCCCGATGCCACCATATTTACCACCCAGGAAACGCAACGCTAAACCAGTCAAAGCCTCCAAGGATGCGAAGAATGACACATTTACACCATTGCTACTAGAGAATATACCATTTGAAGGAGAATTTGTTGGAACAATCCCACTGTTCAAGTTCGAGGATAATGACTTCAACGACTGTAATAAATACTCGCAGTTCGCACGAAGCAGGTACCTAAAGTAGGTCCATTACGAGCAGAGTAACAAGATTGGAACCACATCAATGGGCACAAGAGTTGGAGTGACTAGGCTTACTGAACATGCTAAACATGCCACACTTCAGAATAAGTACACCTAACACAACTTGCGTAAGACAATTGCACGATAGATGCCTTTGGTTGGGAAAGAGGATCCCTATTGACGAAATGCTAATATTGCGGATTACGAGGTTGTCATACTAAGGGAGGGACCCCGCCAAAGAGTTCGTGGATAAGGATCAGGATAAAGCGATAGCGTAAAGTATGATGGACAAGTTTGGATTGGTTAAGAAAAATCAAGGATATGAGATAAATTCCATCAGTGACCAAAGAGTACGCTTCGTTTCCATGCATATCTTAGCTGGGAAGATTATGCAAAAATGTCGAGCCAATGAAGTCCCTGTAGCAGTTGTTTCCTTAGCTGCGTAGTGCAACAATGGGGTCCAGTACAACTGGGCCAGATATTTATGTAGAGAATTCCTAGAATATTGTTGGGAAGCTCAGGAGGAAGGTAAGACCTTTCATTACGCATGGTTGATTTTGATCATAGCCTTGTTGGCATGGAAGGAGCCAGAGGAAGATGCAGTTTCCTCCTGTAGAAAAAGATGTGCGTGAAACCGTGTGGTATGCATTACTCTGGTATACCAAGGAGACATCGCAAGCACAAGAGAACAAAATATTCTTTGTCTTGTATCACATGGATTTACACATGGTGGTAAATCAGTACCCTAGACTATCACCAAGCTTGTACCAACAATATAAGTTTGTTGCGAAGTTCAAAGCAGACTTTCATAGGATCTACATACAGGCTTGAAAGGATACGATGAAGACATGGCATCCTTTGCCATACTTAGTTACCGAAGATGATATTCTAACATTAATATAGTAGTGGCCCACAGAATGGATGACTGCGATGGAGAAAGATGTAGGAGATAGTGAAACAGAGGAAGAAACTTCACAGCATGGGGAACCAAGTGGAAAAGATAAAGACAAGGATGAACAAGAGAAAGAACAGGAGTTGGAGCATGACGAAGAGGAGACCAGGGAGAAGACAAAGATAGAAAAAGGAAAGAGGAAGATGTAAAGTGACACTTCACTGAGGAGCAGAAAGAAGTAGAAAGCAGATAAATCCAAGGGCACAATGCCACTAGTCCTTACTAATGGGGACCTAGATGAAATTGGGGAGAAATTTCAAGAAGTCACAGTGGAGTCATGGAGCAAAATAGAGGATTGCTACAACACACTCCTAACAGGTGTTGAGCAGAGTATTGCAGAATTGAAAATATTGGCGCAAACATCCAGAAAACCAGTGCAAATAGGCCAAAGACTCCATCTAGAAAGACTAATAGAGATGACATTTGGGATGAGGATAATGTAGATACCTGTCGAAGCTCTGCAATTTGACTTCGCCGAAGTCAAGCAATAGGAAAAAGGTTGGGATCATGTCAATATGAACATGGTAGTGCTGCCCATTCTGGTATTACATGAACTGCACCAAGGCATCACAAATGAGCTAAAGGAGCGCGAACAATGCACTTCACAATTAAATATTCATGTAGAACAAGAGTGCATTGCACTGAAGAAACAACTTGACTAGGCCATCAAGGATAAGGATTAAGCAGAGCTACAACAACAGAGATTGAAAGAGGTGGTCGAAGCCACTTGTAGGGAAGTTCCAGACATGGATGTCCACGAGGAGGAATCAATCGAAGATAAGGTTGCGAAGCTCAGCCTTGTAGTCAAGGAATCAAAGAAGAATATCACGGATGTGCAGTTCGAATATGAAGTAAAGATCAATGAGCTGCAATTGAAGCTACAGCGAGCCACGCCACCAGAAGTACATGAACAAAGGGAGATTGACCTAAAGACTGCAGTGACAGGCATCTCCGAGACAGTGGAAGAGTGTGGAAAATTATTGGACGAGACTGTGCAGATTTAGACTTCGCTGTAGGAAGATCTGGAAATACAAAAGATAGAAGACGAAATCCAACAGAAGAATAAGAAACTAGAGGAGATTCAAGCAATTGCGAAGACCTTTCCAGTCTCGCAAAAGCTCGCCAGAATCAGTGAAGCCAAGGAACTTCAAAAATAGATAGAATAACTCAGAAGGGAAGAGAAAATTTTGACAGAGAGAACTCAACCATGGTAGGATGAGGCTCTCCAGCTATCACAGGAAGTGGATGGGAAGCTCCAGGAGCTTCGACAAAAGGAAGAAGTAGTGTTGCAGAAGACTGCAGGACCAGTGATAGAGGCACTACTGGAAGAAGTGCACAGGGAAGAGAAGCAGGTAGCATAGATACTACAATAGTACAATGTCGCCTACAACAAAATTGCAACAAAGTAGCTGAGTGACTTCGGTCGAGTCACATGTGAGTGTTGGGGGCCTATTGGGCACAGCCAAACTTGGCCCATGTTTTGGTCAAAACTCCACATTTTGGGGAAGCAAAGTGTGCGGTACCGTAGAGATATGAACCACACGATGTTTTAGGGGCTTTGAGATAGGTCAAAATCCCTTATTTTTGTAATGGTTTTGGGCAATAGTTGATTGTTTTTAGTCGAATAATGGTATTTGGACCATTGTATTTTGATGTACCCATTGATGTAATTATATATATATATATAGGAGAAAATATGTAATTTGAAGTAATGAATGAATAATAATGATAGAATCATAAGAAAATATCGTTGTAATATGTTTTGTGCTTGAAGGAAAGGCTCCGCAGCTGAGTGCATAGAGGCCTCAAGTCTATAGCTGAGTGCACAGACACTTGCAGCTAGGTGCGCATGTTAAGGATTTGTACGTTTTTCAAATAATTAATATAAGAAGTACATTTTTGATGGGCATAACTTGTGTATGATTATTGTGTACCTTTTGCTTTTTGTTTATAATTTTGGTTATATTTTACTTCCGTGCAATATTTTTTATGGTTGTAAATTGGTTAAGTAGATAATCCAACCTTGCGAAGTAATCTATGTATGTTAAGGATAAAAGAACATAAAAGCACCACATCGCATCATTCCTTAAGGTTGCAAAAACCTGGTTCTGCAACCCCCCATAATCACTTCGGGTGAGACTGCAATCTGCTTGCAGGTCGTTGCCGAGAGGGCCAATGATTGAGGGTTTTGTTGGTGCACAGTAAACTCAGAACCTAGGTTAACACAAAGTAAAGCCAATAATATACATTGACACAATGAACATCACTACCTCCAATGGTGGAGTGTTAAGCCACCACTTGCTCCCCAAAAGAACTATCTTCCTCTCTAATGCCTAGTTGGAGAAGCCAAGGTGAAAAGTCCTTTGCTTGAGATATGAGGGTGTACATATAACCATGATGAAGCCCCGAAAATTAGGTCTACAACAAGGGGGATACCCATCGGGTCCGGACCTTGTTTAGCAGCTCCTTTCCCGTTTGGTATAGTGGGTCCGACTGGGGATATAGGACCAGTTTCCCAATTTATGTGTGTGTGTGTTGAGAATTGATTTTTCCTTCCTAATAATTTCTAAGTAAAATGATTTTTATTCTAAATCTAATTTATCAACATGCAAATGTATTCTAATGAATAGAAATATATAATTCTAAAACTAACCTGGGATTTAATCTTTCAGTTACACGATCTAAAATAATTTCTAATGGAAATTGGTAATAAAGATCATTCAATTGCTATGAGAAAAGAATTCAATAAAGATAAACCGTTTCGTATAAAAAGTTAGACGAAACAATTGTGAAAAGCATATCACATAATAAGTCACTCATATATTAAGCATAAATAAGTAGCTATCACCGTACAAAAGTGCCAAATGATAACTCAAGCATTCATATATAAATAACTGAACATGAATATCACCTTAACACATAAGCAGAAATTGTTAAGAGATAAAAGTACCATTTATAATGAGTTCTACTCATCAGCAATAATGATTTATCTCTTCTTAATTCAACATCTACTAAGAGTACAAAAATACAATTTCAGTAGTAGATATTAAACACAAATATCAATAAATCCTGTTCCATTAATTCATCAAAACCTCCTCGGAGGGTGCAAAAGTGCATGTTCTGAGGACAAGTTTTTGACAATTTCAGGGCCCTTCTCTAAATGCATGAGAAGGGTTCAAATACTACTAGCTAAATCTAAAAATAGTTTATTACAAAAATATAGGAGGCGGTTTAAATGACCGCCCTCTTTTTAGGCAAAAATAAAGCAAAACTAAAACTAAAACTGAATCTAAAACTAGAACTGGAAATTAACTATCTATGTATCTATTCCTTGTAGTCTCAAGCATGCAGCGTTTGCTTGAGGAGAGTTGGCTGGCCGACCTCCAACTTTAGCTGTCCTGCAAAAACGGAATCGACAAGTGCTGGCGCCATCTTCTTGGCAGAGTTAGTGATACATTTGAGAGTCATGCACTGGCTGTGTGGTTTTACCAAGTACGTCCAGTAAGAATCCAAATTTAACTTGGTTAACCTTTTGATAGACTCTACTCTTTCTTGAGCCTTTTGTTTCTAGCTTGTCTGTAGATGCTATACATTTGGTAGATATTTACATACCACTTAAGGATATCCCTGATAGATACCACTGGCTTTTTAGAGCTCGGGTTTTGCCTTTAGCCTTTAGCACTTTTTCCTACAATTTTCTGGGCTTACAGGCGATTGAGTGATTGGAGGCTTTCCTTCTCAAGGGGTTTTTCCCGGCGATGCGTGATTAGCTAGGTGCTAATCACGCACCGGAAACTACCTCCGTTTCTCGATCCCGGCTTCCCTGGTGCTATTTTTCACCTCTTGCGCGCTTTTGCTAGAGGATGTAAACCTTAAATTTTGTGGAAAGAATCACCCAATGAGTCCTTGGCTCTGAGTCTTAAATTGTTTGTCTGTGATATCAGCACTACCCAGTACCCATTTGACCATGTCCGTGTATAGAAGAACCTTGGGTCTCGCCGCTATCTGGTGCAAGAACGAACATGCTAGTTCTGTAATCGACACCTCAGACGACCCGCGTGAATCTGCAGTCGCTGTAACCTCCATTACTCTGGGATTTTCTTTCTCAAGTAGGCTGTGCATGCCTTCCCAAGTAGTAACGTCGGCATCTCTGTTACAGGTGGTGTCCGTGTATAAGGGCGTCATTTCTTTGTCTTCAGAACTCGGAGCTTTACCCTTCTTTCCCATAATATTTTGAACACTGCTATGTATACCTCTCTGCTTTTCACTCCTGCAATTTACAAATGAGGCAAGAGTAATGATAAGAAAAAGGTGAGGGGAAAGCTTTAAATGTTGAAATCATATAAAATATACCACCCTACATGAAATGGCCCTTCGATCAGATCAAAACCATATTTCATTAATGATTACCAACTAACTCATTAAATTGACATTAACGCGCATAATTGGGCTTTGGTGTATGGAAAAAACTTTTTCGAACGACAAGCCCTGAAGATCTGCGATAAGGCGATTTTGCGATTTGCTTCGCAATATCACAAATCTGTTGCGTGTGTCGATCATCCATTACCATATGTTTTCTGCGAAATGCGATTTGCGAGACGCACCATCGCATATTGGCAGTTTGAGGTACTTCACTTTAAGTGATATTTGAGGCATATGAAGAACTGCGATGCGATGAGTGTGTTCAGTGTGTGATCTCGCACCGCAATTTCACAATCTTAGGAGTTTGTTTATAGAATGTTATCCATTACCTTTTTGTGATGCGACGTTTTTTTATTGAGAGAACGGTTTTATTCGAACTTATCATAAAACTTAAGTCTTTTTGATTTTTTGGGTATTCTCCTAAGTTTATGATAGTAAGATTTATTCAAAAAGGGAATACAAGAACTAATTTATTTTTTTTAAATTTTATGGATAAGGGTCCCCACTTTTTTAGTATTAGTGATAAAACTAAATAAGAAGGGGGGTTGTTGCTGGCCACAATAATTTGCGATTCACTTTGAAGAACTAGTTATCTTTGCTTTTCTTTATTTTCTAAACTTCCAAAACAGAAGGTTTTTTAGAGAATCAAACTTTATTATAGAAAGATAAAGTACACCATGCTTTTAGCTGTTAAGGATAGTTTGTTTCTTCTATGTAAACTTTGGTTATTTACTTCCTAGAGCTAGTCATTGTATTTACATTAGTCAGTACTTGGTTAATAAAGATAAAAACAAAGCCTTCTTTGTAAATTAGTTTTAAATATGCTCATTTGTCGTAGGTAGAGCTTCTGCTGCCAGCAGGCGTTTATAGCCTCGACAAGGTTACTTGTTACCCAGCAATGATCCTGTATCCTACTTGGAGAAATATACGATTTCAAAGGGAAATCCATATCCACACTTTTTTCTTTTATTTTCTTTTAATTCTTAAAGAACAATGTCTTGGTTTGGTAGCCAAGTTATGACAGTGCCACCCACTTGATTTATAACTTTGCTGAACAAGCTGGCTTGTGATGAGACCCCTTGTCTTTTGATTGCAACGATCTCGAGTCATTGCCCTTTTGTGGTATGCAGTTTTGGAAAAGTCAGTAAGCTATAATATCTATGATCATGATAAGTCGGCTTGTGATGGGACCTCTTATTCTTTAAGTTAAAGTGTATCGCTGGATTATTCCTTGAAGCTCGTAATTCCCTAGGTGGGGAGGAAGTCATTGTTTCCTTAAGAATAGCTTTGGACGACAATGGTAGAGTTTTTGGAAAGAGCTTTTCTACAAAGAATCTTCGTTTTGTTATTGATGCTTTTCATTAGATTGATATAAAAAAAATTCCCACTAAAGGCCGTTTTTAATCAAAATTTACAAGGTTGAAACTAGTATCATTTTCAGGTTTATAGCCTTTGACTGCACCTTTCAATAATAATGACCGATTTTCTAAATCATTTCTATCTATACAAGCAAAAAATAAAATCTAAAAGAAATACTAGTCTTTTTCGTGAATTCCAAATGTAACCATTCACAACTGGTTTTATTATCAAAACAAAGGAAAAACTAATTTACAAAAATAGAAGAATGATCTCCTATAGAAAGTATTTTTTGAGGATCTTCCCATTAACAGGTAAAGATTCTATTTTTCCTGTTAAATCCTGTAACATAAAAGTAGATGGACCTATGATTTCTACAATTTGGAAAGGGCCAAGCTACATTCATTGGAATTTCGTATGTTTTCCCTTTTCCTCATGAGCCTTATCCCATTTTAAAACTAGATCTCCAATCTGAAAGTCCTTTCTGGATATCATGTTTTCATCAAAAGAAGCTTTTACTAATGCTTGGTGATGAGCACGAGTTATTTTAGCCTATTCTCGTTGCTGTTCTAGCTTAAGGATTTGCAACTACCTTAGTTGTAAGGAAGAAGTTGGTGTTTTGTCAATAAATTGAACTAAGGCCAAAGAGGGAATCGCTAGATAAGTTGGAAGGACCACTTCTTTCCCATAAACTAAATTAAAGGGAGAAGTGCCAATGGAGGCTTTCTGCGTTATCCAGTCTGCCCATAGAGAATATATTAAGGATTTGTGCCAATTCTTATGAGTTTGATTGATGGTTCGCTTAATGATTCTAATTAAGTTTTTATTTGTTGATTCAGCTAACCCGTTCCCCTGTGGGTAATAATTGGTAGAGTATTTAAGTTTAAAACCTCTTTTGAGTGCAAATTCAGTCATGGCATTGCTAGAAAAATACGATGCATTATCAAACATTAAAGCAGAGGGTAAACCAAACCTGGTGATTATGAACTGATCTATGAAATAAATGATGTGTTCGGCATTAGCTGTCCTTAGAGGAACCGCTTCTACCCATTTAGTAAAATAATCCGTAGCTGTAAGGATATTCCTATGCTGTTTAGAAGAGTGAGGAACGATCTCACCTATTATATCCAATCCCCATTGATCAAAAGGTTGATCGATATTGACTGGTTGCAAAGGAAACGATGGTTTCTTTTGTCTTCCTACAGCAGTTTGACAAACTTGACATTTCCTTACGTAGTTATGTGCGTCTTTGAATAGTGTAGGCCAATAATAGCCTGCACGCAAGATTTTATGTGTTGTAGCATCTCCAACATAATGTCCACCTGCTAGTGCATCGTGGAGTTCTTGCAACACCTTTTCAGCTTCAGATTTCTCAAGACATCTAAGGAGGACAGAATCATAATTCATCTTAAAAATTACATCGTTTACGAGTTGATATTGCTTAGCCTTCAACCTTAGGGCTCTTTTCTTTGTATAATCGAGGTTTGAAGGAGCATATCTGTTCTTTAAATAAAATATGATATCAACATATAATGATTCAATATCGTTTAAGTTTACCTCATACGTTTGTATTTTTGTAGATGGTATTTCGGAAATAAGCGATGCTCCAGCCAGAATTTTGAAAAAGCCTTGACCTTTTACAATATTTGCTGGTTTAATTTTAGCGTTGTATTCTTGTAAGGCAGTAACCCAATTGGCTCTTTTCTCATCCATGTCTTTCTTACTAAGAGATTTCTTACTGCTGGAAATGGTACTATGATTTTTGCATGGGTTTTAAGCAGAAAGGGTTTGAAATGTTTGATTGCTTTGAAAACGGCATAAGCTTGCTTCTCGACATCAGAATAATTTAATTCAGCCCCTTGTAGATTTGAACTGAAAAAGGCAATTGGGACTTCCGCCTTGTCTTGATTTGCTTGAGTGAGTATCACATCATATGATCTATTAGAGGCAAACATATACAAACTGAAAGGATTGGAAAAATTTGGAGTTTCTAAAGATGGAGCGTTTACAATTGCTTGTTTAATCAGATTGAATGCTTCATATTCCTCTTGGCCCCATTTGAAGATTGAATTCTTTTTAATCATTGCTTGTAAGGGAGATACGATTCTTGAAAAGTCTGGAACAAATCTCTTTTCAAAATCAATCTGGCCAAGGAAGGATTGCATAGCTTTCTTGTTGTGAGGCAAGGGTATTTCGGAAATCTCCTTGATTTTGTCGGGATCAATATGGATTCCAGATTTTGACACTATAAATCCAAGAAGTTTTCCTTCACTCAATGCAAAAAAGGACTTTTTTGGATTAAGTGAAATCCCATACCTTTGGCAACGTTGGAAGATCTGTTTTAAATCTCTGAGATGATTACCTCGTTTTTTGGAATATACAATTATATCATCCAAGTAGATTACTACTGATTTGTTTACTAATCCCTTAAATGTGATGTCCATGGCGCCAACATTGATCAGACCAAAAGGCATCTTTTGATATGCATAAGTACCCCATTTGGTTCTGAATGTGGTCTTTAATTGATCATCGAGATGGAACAAAACTTGGTTGTAGCCGGAGAAACCATCCAAGAAGGACATTAATTTTGATCCTGCAACTGCTTGTAATATTTGCTCCATAGGAGGCAAAGGAAAATTATCTTTTTGGCAGGATTTGTTAAGATTTCGAAAGTCAATGCAAATTCTAATGTCTCCATTTTTCTTTCTAACGGGAACCATATTGGAAACCCATTTAGAATTTCGAATGGGAAAAATGATTTTAGATTTCAATAATTTATTGAGTTCAGATTTGATTTGGTTCTCTAGATTAGGATGGATCTTTCTCAGCTTTTGCTGGACATGTTTTTCATCGTTTATCATTGGGATAATATGCTGAATGATAGAAGTGTCATAAGTATTAAGTTCATCATAGTTCTAGGCAAAGCCACTTTTGTGTTGTTTTAGGAGACGAACGTATGCCAGTATTTCTTCAGGGGCTAGGCCAAGACCTAGGTTGATATTCTGCGCTCGTTATCAGTTCCTAGATTTACTAATTCATAGTTCAGAGTTGAACTTTGAAGTTTTGAATTGGTAGATCTTTTGAATCAGCGTTTCAAAATCATATAGGTCTTCCAATTTGACTACTGATTTTGGCATAACATTATCAGTGCTATCTTGTTGCAATTGTTTGTCATGTTGGTCCTCATCATTTATCTGATTGGTGTAAGATCCCTCTGATGTGAGGAAGCTTACAATATCAGGATCATCGTTGAAAATTCTCCAAATGGTAATGTTATCAGGAATCGAGGGTCTAAATATTAATTCGATTGAGAATCTGTCCAGGCTATAGTCTACTGAGGGAATGAGCTTGGAAGCTACGTTTGCCAAGAGGTCAGCACTAGCATTTTGGAGTCTGGGAATTGATGAAATATTGGACGCTATAAAATATTCAGTCAGATCTTGTACTAAAGATTGATAATTCTTTAAATGACCTGATAGACAATGTATAGTATTTCGTACCTATCTGATAACAATTTTAGAATCTCCGAAGACTTGTAGATACTTGGTGTCTAATTCGATTGCTTTGTATAATCCTTGGACTAAAGCCTCGTATTCTGCAGTATTATTGGTGCAATCGAACTCGAGTCTACAAGTTAGCATAGTTTCGTTTCCATCTGGACTAATTAATACACATACTGCTCTTGCTCCGTCATTAGACTTAGAACCGTAAAAAAATAACTTCCAAAATAAATATTTATTTACAGGACTATTTACGAAATTAACACATTTAGAACTCTCTGTTTGAGAAAAATTTTCTACTTGAGATAAAACAGAATGTTCTAAGTAAGGCGAAGTATGAGCATTAAAATTTCCTAAGAAAGAGTCAACAGAATAGTTGCCAATTATATTTTTGCTGTATGCTACAGGTTCATTTTCTCCTTCCAATTCTGTTACTATGTATTTTTGATGCATTTCTCGCTCAACCTTTATCTGATTTGGTTTACCATTGTAAGGGAGCCACATATGCGACCAATCGGTTGCAAAGTATCCATGAAGTTTTTCAGACCAATCTCTACTAAGAATTAAGCCATAAAATTCTGGAATGTCTGCAACTAAAATATCGATAACTTGACATACCTTTGGGTTAGATGACAACCTTATGGTAACCTGATTTAGTTCACCGATCACTTCAACCTACGACCGGTCTAGCTGAACTATGCATACTGCAGATTTTTGAGGTTGAACGTTCAACTTTGCACATATTGATTTAGGTAAGATATTAGATGAAGCTCCTAAATCTACTAAACAATTATGCAAGTTTTTGTTGAAAACTTCATAAGTAAGAAGAAATGGGGGAGTATGAGATCTTGACCTTCCTCCAATTAGAGCGATATCATTTGGATCAACTTTACTAGTCACATTAGTTGGAGGTCTTCCCATCTTGTGAGAAGCTTGCGAGATTACAGCGGCAGGCAGAGGTGCAACTGGTATTGTGTGTAACTCTTTCAAAAGTATCTTTTGTTGATGTTTTAACTTGCTCAATTCATAAAAAGTAATGTTAGCCATAGTCTTCTTCATGTCTTCTATGATATTGTACTCCATCTCATCAGAAAAAACCAATGTTTTAGGTGGAGTTGGTGAATCTGCTTGGACTGGGCTTGTTTGAGTCGCTTTGGGTGAAGTTTTCTTACCTGCAACTTTATCCTTAGACATTGAGCTTGTGCTCTTTGGCTTAGGAGTAGGTTGTGGAGGATCGAGTTGATTTCTACTTCTAGTACTAACTAACGATGCCTCTTGATCCTCTTCATCTGGGAGGATGAAATCCCACATACCCTGTACTTCTACAACTTCTTCTTCATCAGTAGGCTCTTCGTTAGAAACTTCCTCTTCTTCTTCTTCTGATTCAACATTTGTGATAGCATTGGGAGGCTTTGAATCAGTCGAAGGATTTCTTCTATAAGGCTTGTAAGGATTTTTAGAAGAAGTCTCTGCTACTTGTTTCTTAATGTCAACCATTTCGTTAGACATGGTTTTCAAAACTTTCTGCAATCCTTCTAAATCAAATGGGTCTTTCGATTGTTTTTTCTTTGGATCTTCTTTAAAAGTAACCTTCTTAGATTTTCGTTCATCAACAACGTTTTTCTTTTCTAAGGCTATGATACGTTTCTCTACCGCTATTTCTTCCTTCATATTGTCAGCTAAAGTTGTTTTGTTAGCCCTATCAATGAAGATTGCTATGTTTGATGGTAGAGCAGATATGTACCATTCACTTCGAACTTCTTCGCTAGGCTTGGAAGCAGTAGGAATTTTGTTCAAAAGTTTATTGAAACGTGAGTTAAAATCTTTGATAGGTTCCCTTGACTCAGCCCTAAGATTAGACAGGTCATTGATTAGTGTTACAGTAGACCTGTCATCACCGAACTTAGTCAAGAATTGTTCTTGGAAAATATCCCAACTAGTGATAGATCCAGATGGTAATGAGAAATACCATGATCCGGCTGCTCCTTGCAAAGTGTAAGGAAAGAGCCGGACAACAACGTATTCATTAGTAACCCCATTGAGATTTATGGATAACATAAAGTTGTTTATGTGTTCTTCTGCTAGCATGCCTGATTTAGGATTAAACATAGGCAGCCATTTTTTAGGATGGGCCGGTATTTGACTCAAGGATGCAGGCATTAAGACTGCCCCTAGGTTATTCCATGGAGTTTGGGCCATTGTTGAACTACTAACAGAGTAAAGCACAGAAGATGTTCCTTGCGGTTGGGAAGATGAGGATATTACAGCTCCAAATGATTTAGAAGGAGATGTTGAAGTTCCATCGGTCTGGTGGACAATAATTTGAAGTGGAGGGGTGGATGGTTGACTTCACGGTGGAGAAGTTGAGATGGATGATGATGACAAAAGAGTCTCGATATCAGACCCTTTAGGTGATTTCCTTGCTCTTTTCCTTGTGGGTAGAGGTAATTCAGTTGGTTCAATACCAAAATTTTCACTTTGCAATCTGGTAAGAGGATGAGAAGGGTTATATTGCGAAGTCACACTACCTTGAGATTTTTCAGATTTTTGGGTGATATAGAAAATTGTTAAAATTTATGGATCAAAGATTCAACTTCAGGAGGTTCAATAGTAGATTTCTCTGAAATGTTCGAGTTTGTGGCAGTGGTTGTTTTTTTATCAACTTCTCGCTCAAGATTTAAAGATTCTAAATGCGACGGAGAAGTCGGGGGAGATGGTGAGAGAAATTTACTCTCAGAATGGTATTTAGATTTAGATTTACTTGCCATTCATAGTTCGGAACCCTCCTTCTAGCGCCAAATATGTTGAAGCCCCAAAAATCGGGTCTATAACAAGGGGGATACCCACCCGGTTCGGACCTTGGTTAGCAGATCCTTTTCCGTTTGGTATAGTGGGTCCGATTGGGGATATGGGACCAGTTTCCCAATTTATGTGTGTGTGTGTTGAGAATTGATATTTCCTTCCTAATAATTTCTAAGTAAAATGCTTTTATTCTAAATCTAATTTATCAACATGCAATTGTATTCTAATGAATAGAAATATCTAATTCTAAAACTAACTCGGGATTTAATCTTTCAGTTACACGATCTAAAATAATTTCTAATGGCAATTAGTAATAAAGATCATTCAATTGCTATGAGAAAAGAATTCAATAAAGATAAACCGTTTCGTATAAAAAGTTAGATGAAACAATTGTGAAAAGCATATCGCATAATAAGTCACTCATATATTAAGCATAAATAAATAGCTATCACCGTACAAAAGTGCCAAATGATAACTCAAGCATTCATATATAAATAATTGAACATGAATATCACCTTAATACATAAGCATAAATTGTTAAGAGATAAAAGTACCATTTATAATGAGTTCTACTCGTGAGCTTCAGTAATAATGATTTATCTCTTCTTAATTCAACATCTACTAAGAGTACAAAAATGCAATTTCAGTAGTAGATATTAAACATAGATATCAATAAATCTTGTTCCATTCATTCATCAAAACCTCCTCAGAGGGTGCAAAAGTGCATGTTTTGAGGACAAGTTTTTGAAAAATTTCAGGACCCTTCTCTAAATGCATGAGAAGGGTTCAAATACTACTAGCTAAATCTAAAAATAGTTTATTACAAAAATATAGGAGGCGGTTTAAATGACCGTCCTCTTTTCAGGCAAAAATAAAGCAAAACTAAAACTAAAACTGAATCTAAAACTAAAACTGGAAATTAACTATCTATGTATCTGTTCCTTGTAGTCGCAAGCATCCAGCATTTGCTTGAGGAGAGTTGGCTGGCCGACCTCTGACTTTAGCTGTCCTGCGAAAACGGAATCGGCAAGTGCTGGCACCATCTTCTCGGTAGAGTTAGTGATACATTTGAGAGTCATGCACTGGTTGTGTGGTTTTACCAAGTATGTCCAGTAAGAATCCCAATTTAACTTGGTTAACCTTTTGATAGACTCTGCTCTTTCTTGAGCCTTTTGTTTCCAGCTTGTCTGTAGATGCTGTACATTTGGTAGATATTTACATACCACTTAAGGATATCCCTGATAGATACCACTGGTTTTTTCTAGCTCGGGTTTTGCCTTTAGCCTTTAGCACTTTTTCCTACAATTTTCTGGGCTTACAGGCGACTGAGTGATTGGAGGCTTTCCTTCTCAAGGGGTTTTGCCTGACGATGCATGATTAAACTGCCTCCATTTCTCGATCCGGGCTTCCCTGGTGCTATTTTTCGCCTCTTGCACGCTTTTGTTAGAAGATGTAAACCTTAAATTTTGTGGAAAGAACGACCCAATGAGTCCTTGGCTTTGAGTCTTAAACTGTCTGTTTGTGATATCAGCACTATCCGATACCCATTTGACCATGTCCGTGTATAGAAGAATCTTGGGGCTCGCCGCTATTCGGTGCAAGAACGAGCATGCTAGTTCTGTAATCGACGCCTCAGATGACCCGCGTGAATCTGTAGTTGCTGTAACCTCCATTACTCTGGGATTTTCTTTCTCGAGTAGGCTGTGCATGCCTTCCCAAGTAGTAACACTGACATCTCTGTTACAGGTGGTGTCTGTGTATAAGGGCGTCATTTCTTTGTCTTCAGAACTCAGAGCTTTACCCTTCTTTCCCATAATATTCTGAACACAGCTATGTATACCTCTCTGCTTTTCGCTCCTGCAATTTGCAAATGATACAAGAGTAATGATAAGAAAAAGGTTACGGGAAAGCTTTAAATGCTGAAATAATATAAAATATACCACCCTATGTGAAATGGCCCTTCGATCAGATCAAAACAATATTTCATTAATGATTACCAACTAACTCATTAAATTGACATTAACGTGCATAACTGGGATTTGGTGTATGGAAAAAACTTTTTTGAACGATGAGCCTTGAAGATCTGCGATAAGGTGATTTTGCGATTTGCTTCGCAATATCGCAGATCACAATATCGCAAATCCGTTGCATGTGGCCATCATCCATTACCATATGTTTTTTGCGAAATGAGATTTGCGAGACGCACCATTTCATATTGGCAGGTTGACGTATTTCACTTTAAGTGATATTTGAGTCATATGAAGAACTACGATGCGATGAGTGTGTTTAGTGTGTGATCTCACATTGCGATCTCACAATCTTAGGAGTTTGTTTATAGAATGTTATCCATTACCTTTTTGCAATGCAACGTTTTTTATTGAGAGAATGGTTTTATTCGAAATTATAATAAAACATAAGTCTTTTTGATTTGCCTGTTCAGTACCCTTGCAGAGTCACTACATCAACAAAAGCATTGATTTGCTACTAGCGAGCCTAGTTTTTAACCCGACGAAGTTGCTTGCTTCACTTCTTTGCACAGGAAACCTTTCTCTTTTTTCACACTTTATTTACTTTATTTATAGCATTGTAATTAGGAACTTATTATTTTATTGGGGCAAAAGAGGGATCCCGACTTATTGAGAGTAGAAGATGTCGTTCCTTTAGAGAATGATATATATATATATATATATATATATATATATATATATATATATATATATACACATACATATATATATATATATATATATATATATATATATATATAGATATAGATATATATATATATATATATATATATATATATATATATATATGTTTTCTCACTATAGATTTTCCCCTTTCCCTTCTCTACTTGATTGGATTAACATGCGAAACACTGAAATATTACAGAACTGAGCTTAGAAATGAGGTTCCTAGAATATATATGGGAATCATGGTTCTACACAAAGATTTCCCCATGGAAGGATCATATTTTCCATTAAAACATCATTGACCAAAATATATAAACCAAGATAAAGAAGAAGGACTGAAAGTTAGCCAAATGTTGTGGTGTCACAAGGCCCTTTTCCATTTTTCCACATGCATTGGAACCAAACAAAACACTTTCACACAAGGTTTTATTCACAAGGACAACACAAAATACAACGAAAAAGACTGGACATGACGTAAAAAAACAAACAAACTAAATACAAGAAAAGAAACATGTACATCACGTAGGGACACAAACCTAGGTCGCTATTGAAAATACTGTTTAATATCTTGGCTATTGACAAGAAGAGAATCCATCTTCCCATCCAAGGATTGAAGACGATAAGTGTGGTGGCCAAGCTTGTCATGAACAACATATGGTCCAATCCATAGGGACTGGAATTTAGTGTGTTTCCCTTTCTCTTTGTGGGCTTTATCCCACTTCAATACTAGGTCTCCCACATTGTGTTGGGTCCCTATAATACTAGTGATTACCCCATTACTATTGTAGTTATACCCCTTATGTATATTGTTGTGCCCCTATTACCCCCATATTGTTATTTCTGTGCCCCATAGAATCCCTCTATTGTTATTTTTGTGGCTTTATATTATTATTTTTAGGTCGGCTGGATTATATTGTGACTCATTAGACTCCTATATATAGAAAGGAGGTTTTGTCATTTGTATCATCCAAGAATTGTTCATTTATGTAATGTAAAGGAGGTTGCCCCCTCGAAGAGGCTAATTCTAAGGCATTGATCTATCTTTTCTATCTTTTCTTGAGCTGGTTCCATAACATTTGGTATCAGAGCTTTGGATTCTAGGGTTTCGCTGCTCCAAACAGGTCATCGTGGCATTTTAGCTATAAATTTTTTCTGTGACGTTTCAGAAGTTGCAAAAAAAACCCATTTGAGAAGAAATCGCGCTGAACCTTGGGTCCAAATTTCAGAGCTTTTCGCGCGATATTTGCGGAGATATGATCTGAGGAATTTGGTATTTTTGCAGACTCCTAAATTACATTCAAAACAGGTGACCTGGGGAAAATCGTCATAACTTTCTCTCTGGGGATCGGATTGAAATTTAGTAAGAAGGTACAGAAAGAGAACAGACTGTAGTTTCTTGTGTGTGTGTTTCAGATTCAAAGGTTGAAACAGTGACTCGTGGCATGTCATACAAGTTCGCTCTACTGAACCAGTCTAAAAGCAAGTCACTGTGGGAGATTTCACATAACTCTTCCTTGGAGAATCCAATTTGGCTCAGACTTGTGGCATTGGAAAGAGGATGCAGAAGGCTACTATAGGTAGCAATTTCAGAATTGGATGATCCAAAATTACAGAGATACATCAGATTCAATATCAGGCTTCTATAAAGTGAAAAAAGGTGTGTAGTTTTTTTTAAATTTTTGTGTAAGCTTGGTTTAACGGAATTCAAAGGGCATAGTAAAACATTATTATCGGTAACTGATGCCCCGAGGAAAGAAAATGCAAACACCTAGTAAGGAACCTGAAAGCTCTAGCATGACTCATGAAGAAGAGGAAGAAATGCTACATGATATATCAAAATTACAAGAACAAGTGCAACAAATGTCACGCTCACAAAAGCTAACCGAAGCTAAGATAAGTGGCGTGGAATCTAAGATAAATGGTGTGGAATCTAAGATAAAGGGCATGGAAGCTAAGATGGAGGATTCGATGGCAAATTTAAAGATAGATTTGAAGATAGACATGGAAGAATTGAAGAAGTTGCTACAAGAAAGGGTCACTAATGGTGAAAAGGTAGTAAATGAAACTCATGATGAGAACAAAAGAAATGTTAATCATGATTCCATAGACGCTAATGTTGGATCGAAGAATCACCATATTCCAAAAATAGATATGAGGAAGTTTGATGGCAAGGATCCCGCCACATGGATATTACAGATGGAGCAATTCTTCGATCTCAATAATGTGCAAAACGCACAAAAGGTACGTATGGCAACTGTATATTTGGAACCAAATCAGTTTGTATGGTATCAATGGCTTTGCTCTTGTAAACAATTTATCACTTGGGCAATTTTTACGGAAGAATTGATAGCACATTATGAAGATACAAAAAGCAACACTTTTTTTAGCCAATTGATAAGTCTCAAACAAAAGGGTTCAGTAATGGAGCACATTGAGGAGTTCCAAAAATTGAACATAAGGGTAAAAGATAATCCAGAGGAGCATAGGATTGATGTGTTCATAGGGTCTTTAAAGGATAATATCCGACATGATGTTCGCCTTTGGGAACCTGATTCATTAGAGAAGGCATTCAGGTTAGCAAGAAAAATGGAAAGCAAAATTATGGTAACCAGGAAGCATACCACTCACAACTATAAAGACGGAAGTGTTGTTGCCCCTAGTCTTCCACAACCTATAAGGTTGAAACCACAACAATTGGAAGAAAAAAGAGCAAAAGGGCTTTGTTACAGTTGTGATAGCAAATACACTAAAGGTCATACGTGTGCTGAGAAGAAATTATTCTACATAGATTGTGAAGAGGAAGAAGAAAAGGAGCAAGAAAGGTCAAAAGAAGAAGATATACCCCAGGAACAAAGCCTAGATGAAGAACAAATAAATCCGACCATATCTTGTAATGCATTGGCGGGAATTACCACTCCTCAAACCATCAAGATAGAAGGACAAATCAAGAAGAAAAAGGTAATAGTGTTGATTGATTCAGGAAGCACCCACAATTTTATTCATTGTAGGGTAGCAAAAGAATTGAATTGCTTCCTATATCCAGCACTAGAGTGTCAAGTGATGATTGCAAATGGAGGAACAATAAATTGCTTTGGAAAGTGCCATAATATCAAGCTATCCATGGGAGAATATGTATTGACTAGCCCAATGCTTTCCATTCCAATGGGAGGTGCTGATGTTGTACTAGGAGTCCAATGGCTACAATCCTTGGGTACAATAGCTTTTAATTCTCAATAACTTTTCATCAAATTTTCTACGGAAGGAAAGGAAGTTGAATTAAGGGGTATTGCAGGGAAACCAGGAAAGATAATCAGCTCTAATGACATGACTAAGCTTCTTAAAAAGGAGCAAAGAGGTGTAATTGCACAATTATGTTCGCTAAATGTTTCCACATTGGAATCATCTATTTCTCCAGATCTCCAAAATGTCCTGGACAATCATTCCAAGGTATTTGAGACTCCCAAAGGTCTCCCACCTATGCGTGATCATGATCATGCTATTCATCTGATTCCAGGAAGTGTTCCTCCAAACATCAGGCCATACAGATATCCCTATGCCCAAAAAAGTGAAATTGAACGTATGGTTGCAGAAATGCTAGAGGCTGGTATAATTCAACCAAGTCAAAGTTCTTTCTCAGCTCCAGTAGTATTGGTGCACAAGAAGGATGGATCATGGCGCATGTGTTCGGATTATAGGGAGCTCAACAAGCTCACTATTAAAGATAAGTTCCCCATTCCTGTTATTGATGAATTATTGGATGAATTGCATGGATCAATTTACTTCACCAAGTTGGATCTTCGTTCGGGATATCATCAAATCAGAATGAAGATTGAAGACATTCCGAAAACGACATTTAGAACTCATGAGGGTAATTATGAATTTTTGGTCATGCCTTTTGGCCTTACCAATGCACCTTCAACATTTCAAGGTTTGATGAATTCAATTTTCAAACCATTCCTTAGAAAATTTGTGTTAGTATTTTTTGATGATATACTAATCTACAACAAGTCTTGGAAGGATCATGTTGAACATGTTGACAAGGTGCTACAACTATTGGAGGAGAAACAATTATATGCAAAAAGATCTAAATGTTTCTTTGGAGTCCAGGAGGTGGAATATTTGGGTCATATTGTATCTCATGAAGGAGTTAAGGTAGACCCTAGCAAAATTAAAGCCATTAAGGAATGGAAAATCCCCACATACATAAAGCATCTGCGAGGATTTCTTGGGTTGACAGGGTATTATTGCAAGTTTGTTAAGAATTATGGGAGAATAGCAGCACCTCTAACAACATTATTGAAGAAAGATTCATTTTCATGGACTCTGGAAGCAACAAAGGCCTTTGAACATCTTAAAGAGGCAATGTGCCAAGCACCGGTCTTAGCTACGCCGGACTTCACAAAAACCTTTATTGTGGAATGTGATGCTTCAGGAAATGGAATTGGTGCTGTTCTAATGCAAGATGAAAGACCCATTGCTTTTGAAAGTCGTCCAATCAAGGGAAAGTTTTTAAGCAAAGCTATTTATGAGAAGGAAATGTTGGAAATACTCCATGCACTTAAGAAATGGCGACCCTACCTAATGGGAAGACACTTCAAGGTAAAAACGGATCATGATAGCCTTAAATACTTTTTAGAACAAAGATTATCCTCTGAAGAGCAACAAAAGTGGGTCACAAAGATGTTGGGTTATGACTTTGAAATTATTTACAAAAAAGGGAAGCAAAATGTGGTGGCAGATGCACTCTCAAGAAAGGATGAGGATGTGGAAGCATTGTTGTGTGCCATTTCTATTATCCAACCAGATTGGATAAACGAAGCAAGGGAGGAATGGAAGAACGATGAAGAAGTGTGGGCACTTATTCGAAAGCTACAACAAGATTCCAGTACTTCTGATACATTTAGCTGGCAAAATGATTCGTTATGGTACAAAGATCGCTTATACTTCTGTAAGAATTCCCAGCTAAAACAAAATATTCTTATGGAATTGCAGACTTCTCCCTTAGGAGGGCACTCAACATTTTTAAAAACTTACCACAGGGTTAAGAGGAATTTTTTTGGGATGGACTTAAATCAGATATTCAAAAGTTTGTGGCGGAATGTTTGGTTTGCCAGCAAAATAATGTTGAAACAATTAAGACACCGGGTCTATTACAACCTTTATCCATTCCAAGCCAACGTTGGGAGGAGGTTTCAATGGATTTTATCACAGGTTTACCCAAGTCTGAGGGAAAGAGTGTCATCATGGTGGTAGTTGACAGACTTACCAAGTATGCACACTTTTGTGCATTATCACATCCATTTAAAGCCAGTACAGTTTCTACTGCATTTATAGAAACAGTTTAAAAGCTACATGGAAACCCAAAGATTATTGTAAGTGACAGAGATCCCATTTTCACTGGAAATTTTTGGACATAATTATTTTCTTGTCTTGGTACTCAGTTAGCTCATAGCTCATCTTATCATCCTCAATCTGATGGGAAAACTGAGATAGTAAACAAATGTTTGGAAGGATATCTTCGTTGCTTTGTATCTGATAAACAGACACAATGGGTCAAATGGTTGCCTCTGGCTGAATGGTGGTATAACACTTCCTTCCATACAGCAACAAAAATGACCCCATTTATGGCACTTTATGGGTATCAACCACCATCCATCACATCATATTTAAGAGAAAATTCTAAGGTTCAGGCAGTGGAACATCACATCGAACATCAACAACAAGTCCTCCAACTCTTAAAGGATAACCTCATGTTGGCACAAAATTGAATGAAACAACAGGCAGATCAACATCGCAGTGAAAGAAGTTTTGATGTAGGTGATTGGGTATTCCTACGGCTACAACCATATAAGCAAATGTCCCTAAAGCAAGCTGAGAAGGATAATAAATTATCACCAAAGTATTATGGTCCGTACAAGGTGTTGCAAAAGATTGGTACTATGGCATACAAATTGGATCTTCCTGCAGCTTCTCGATTGCACCTAGTTTTCCATGTTTCATGTTTAAAGAAGGTTATAGGTGACAAGCTCCCAATTCAAACAATATTGCCAGAACTTGACGAGGAAGGAAAAATTATATTGGAACCGGAAGCAGTCACAGAAACAAGAACTCGACAGCTACGAAATCGATCAATTTCAGAGTATCTTATCAAGTGGAAGAACTTATCCGCTGAAGATTCCACATGGGAGGATGAGAATTTTATGCAGAAGTATCCAGAACTACTCAAGCGTTGAGGACAACACTTTTTTGAAGGAGAGGGGCATGTTGGGTCCCTATAATACTAGTGATTACCCCATTACTATTGTAGTTATAACCATTATTTATATTGTTGTGCCCCTATTACCCCCATATTGTTGTTTCTGTGCCCCATAGAATCCCTCTATTGTTATTTTTGTGGCTTTATATTATTATTGTTAGGTCGGCTGGATTATATTGTGACTCCTTAGACTCCTATATATAGAAAGGAGGTTTTGTCATTTGTATCATCCAAGAATTTTTCATTTATGTAATGTAAAGGAGGTTGCCCTCTCGAAGAGGCTGAATTATAAGGTGTTGATCTATCTTTTCTATCTTTTCTTGAGCTGGTTTCATAACACATTGAATTCTTTAATCCCCACGGACTTCTTATCAAACCATCACTTGATTCGATTATGATGTATAACAATTTTTTCTTTTGATTTCCTCCTTTCTTCTTGTAGCTTCAAAAGAGTGTCTATCCTACTCTGAACCATAAGGCAAGGCTTACCTCGAGACTCTTGAGAGAGTTGAAGGGATGGAAGATATATCTTTGGAGGTAGGATGAATTATTTCCCATACACTATGAAGTAAGGGGAGTTTTTCAGAGAGGGCTTAGGTGTAACATGGTTGGCCCACAAAGAATTCACCAAAGCATTATGCTAGTTCCTTTGTTTATAGTATACAATTTTCTTGATAATACAAATCATATTTTTATTGGTTGACTCAACAAGACTGTTACCATGTGGATAATAGTTAGATGAATGTTTCAAAACAATGTCATTCTCTAATGCAAAATCGTAAATTTTAAGTGATGATAAATAAGTTGCATTATCGAAAACAAGTGATGTAGGAATGCAAAACCTGGTGATGATATTCTATTTGAGAAAATTGATGACTTCCTGTTCATTCACTTGTTTGAGAGGAACTGCTTCTGTCCACTATGTGAAATAGTTTGTGGTAGTTAGAATATATCGATGTTGCTTTAATGAGTGTGGAAAGATTTCACCAATGAAATCCAATCCCCATTGTTGAAAAGGCTCTTTTACAACAATGGGTTGTAATGGGGTGGTCGATATCCTCTCACGGTTAGCACTATTTTGAAAATCTGGACACTTGCGGACATAAGCATGATCATCTTTGAAAAGTGTGGGCTAATAGTAACAAGCTTGCATGACTTTGTGCGCAGTAGTATCAGCAATGTAATTCCCACAGGCTAGTCCATTGTGAAGATATTATAGCACCCTTTCTGAATCCAGTGCTTCTAGACATCTGATTAGGACCCCATTATATTGCTTCCAAAAAATCCCTCCATGTACTAACTGATATGATATAGCTTTAAGTCAAATAACGCTCTTTTTTCATGCTGATAAGTGTGAGGGAAAGGTTCCATGCTCAAGATACTGTTGCACATTTGCATACCAAGAGGTGGATGCGTCAATGGGGGTAGCTTGTTCAATGTTATACATTTCAATTTCCTCCTCCCACCTCGAATACTCCTCTTCTGGCGTGTTAACCACTTCTGTTGCAAGATAGCATATACCATGGCCTTTTATAGTGTGACTGTAACCATCCCTCTTGCATTTACCCAATTTCACCGACCTACCAGTGTAAACATTAGACTAATTGTTAGTATGACATGACCTGACCTCCAAGCTTCAGTTATAAAAGTGGGGTCAACAATTAACAACTCACAGAAATTCCTTAAGGCTTATAGGACACTCAAGGGCCAAAGAGCCACCCCACGTGACCAAATATTGAGCTAGGGTTGCTTTTCTATGACTTAACATGCCAACCACATGAACAAGATTTCAAGGGTACAGTTATAGGGTTTCAACCAAACACATGACACTGCTTCTATGTGGTTATAGCCCAAAATTTGCGGTTAAGAGGGTGCGGTCCCAAGATCAATCCATAATTCCAGGCCATCCTACATACCACTGCCCACAACTGTCTGATACTTTCTATAATCATTATTTACATGAGGACAAAGCTAATCCTTCAAACTCAAATCAAGTACTTGACCTAGATTGCCTAGAACACACTAGAAAATTTTCCAAACACATGGCAACAAATAAGATACAAGTTATGAATGCATATTTGATCATAACATATGAGACTCATTTGAGAATAACCAAGAAGTCTTTATGCCCTCTCCACATATCTACAAAAACACTTATTATTCTATATATTCATCAACCAATCAATAAATAAACAATTCATGATAAGAGCTATAAATGGTACACATCATATAATTAATATATAGCCAAAAAATAACCAACATAGAAACCATGGTAATTTAACCATAATATCTCCATCATAATCACTAAAAATGCTCATAGATCACAATAAGAAAATGTCCGATGAAAATACTAACCAAGTTAGGGACTTCCACGTACCACCCAACCATAGATTGGGCTAAACCAAATCTTTCTTTCAACCAATCACCCCCATGCCATATTCCAAGCAAGAATGTGGGATCTCATGGAATAACCAAAATAAAACCAAACCAAGGCTTCTAGAGGTCAAACCACCTCAACCCTCAACCATAGTGATTCCACCTCCATGGTTGGACATCACTAACACCAACCAAATTGGTCTCTACCCAAGCTATCTAGGGCTCTAGGAACTATTAACTCAACCCACAATCTTCTAGGGCTTCAGAGCATTTTTCCAACTCGACTTCAAGGACTAGTAACTCAACCCACCAAGGGCTCCAGAGGGTTTGTCCCAAAATAGGCTCCAAGACTAGTAACTCAACCCAAGCTATTCCCGGGCTTCCAGAGAATTTGTTCCAACCCACAACCATAAGGAATTATGAGCACAAATCAGATAAAAATCAAGTGGAAAAACCCACAACACCATGGTTATCCAAGAAATGGCAAGGCAAGGCTAAAACCCTTGTCAATCTGGGCAATCGTCCATGCCAATTACAACACATAACTAGAAAATCACATGCATATACCATGCATCCATAAATCAACAAGGAAATCATAGGTGCAACATGCCACCTGTAAATAAATCCAATTGTAGCTCTTCCTTCTTTCCTTTCCCTTCTTTCTCCAATCCAAGTGAAAAATAGAGTGCTCCAAGCATTCTCCAAGAATTCTCTAAGTGTGTAAGAGTATGAGAATGCGTGAATAAAAGAGAGCTCCAAAACTGAACTGACAAAAATCTCAACTAACAAAAGTTGTGGATTGATCCTCAAAAGTCTTTTTATCATTGGGGCCTCTATTTTATTCATTTTCCCTTTAATTTCCATCTCATGCAAATCTGTGACTCTTCATCTTCATTTTCTCCTATTTTCCTTTATTTTCATAAATAAATGCCAATTAATGCCTCTTTTACTTTTCCAATTTCCATAACCATTAATTAATCACCAGTGATACCCATCACTATGTTTTACCTAACATTCGACTTGGAATACATGTCCCAGGACCTTTGCCTTATTTTTATTTACATAGGAAATCAACCGTGGGCTACTACAATGAACTAGCTTAATTTCAATATCATACTCTTTCAAGCTTGTCATCAAGTTCACACTTATTTCACTGATATCTTGTCGAACAAGCATCGATCTGACCACTGAATGAGGTACAAAGATAACGATGTGATTTTTCAGAAGGTATGGCCTGAAATATTTCACTGCCTTGTACATTGCATACACTTGTTTATTGATGGCAGGGTAATTTAACTCAGGTCCTTATAATCCAACAATCATGAATGAAATAGGCCACTCATTACCTTGATCATCCTTTTGTGTGAGAACAATTGCAAGAGAAGTGTCAGAAGCGAAAGTATACAACAAGAAATATTTGTTGAAATTTGGACTATATAGTGCCAGAGCTTCAATGATTGCTTTCTTGATACAGGTAAAGGCATATTTTTCCTTTTTATCCCACTTATAAGTTGCATCCTTCTTAATCATCTCTTGTAATGGTTTTACTATTTGTGCATAATCTGAGATGAACTTACGAAGGAAATTGATTTTCCCTAGGAAGGATTGCATAACTTTCTTGTTCACTGTAAAGGGAATTTGAGTGATAGTTTTGACCCGTTCTGGGTCCACTTTAATCCCATTCTTTGTAATAATATGGCCCAAGATATTTCCCTCAGAAACTCCAAATATGCTCTTCTTAGGATTTAAAGATATCCCGTATTTGCGACATCACTCAAAAATCTACCTCAGATGATGCAAGTGATTGTATCTTTTCTTTGAAAATACTATCACATCATTTAAGTAGACCACAACACTTTGTCCAATCATAATGTGAAATGCGATGTCCATAGTTTGTTGGAATGTAGCTTCTTCATTAATAAGTCCAAAAGGCATATGAATGAAAAAAATACCCCGCTTAGTATTGAAAATGTTTTTGCATCTGTCGGGTTTTGCTACTAGAATTGGTTGTAATTGGAAAAACCATTTAGCAATGAGAACATCTCTGACATGATATTATTTGAAGAATTTTTTCCATTGATGACACAATATAATTATCCTTATCCAAATCTTGGTTCAAATTGTGGAAATCCACACATAGGAATATCTCTTTAGACTTCTTTCTCACAGGAACCAAATTAGATTCTTGTGTCGAATTACGAACTTTGATTATGATCTGAGCATCCAACAATTTTCAGAGTTCTTTTTGAATAAGGGTTTCAAGTGTAGGGTGAACTTTTCTAAGTTTCTGATGAAAAGGATTTACCCCTTCTTTGATAGGAATCACATGCTAGATTATTCACATGTCATAATTTTCTAGGTCATCATACATCCAAACGAATACATCTTGATACTGTTTAAAGAGGTGGATGAAAACTTGCCTCTCTTGAGGCGTGGAAAACGTATGGAGATTTACATACTTTGGACCCTATTTTGTACCAAGATTCACTTAGTCATGTGAAAGAGTGGAGATGTGAGTCTTTTCATTAACTGGTCCCTTGAAGCGATTTTGTAGGTCATACAACTTTTCCAAAGATACCACACCCTTGGGCATGGGGTTTCCTTTATTTGCTTGAGCTAATCATTGAAATGTTTTTTCATGGTCATCTTCATTGATGGATGCATCCTTAAACACATCAACATTTTCCATAAAGTCCAGTATCTGCTGGTCATCATTAAAAACATGAAAATTAGTAATATTGTTGGGCACAGATGGCTTATAAATAATTTCAATTGAAAAAACATCCTTTAAAGGTGACAACTTGGCCTACGCATCAACTAATGTATCAACAAAATTAATATTAAAATCTTGATCAAATGCCATATGTCTTGTTGATAATTTGAGACTGGGTGACACACAATGTATTGTATTTCATACTTGGTGTGTAACAATTTCTGAGTCACCTATTGCTTTGAGTACTTCAACCTTGAGGTCGATGGCTTTCTTTAAACCTATAATGAGCACTTCATATTCAACAACATTATTAGTGCACTCAAATTCCAAGCGATAAGAGATCAGATGTTTGTTCCATCTCGGGTCTATTAAAATGCAACCAACTCCAAAACCCTCTTGTGTCTTCGACCCATCAAAATACAATTCGAAATATTAGTAGTACTAGAGTTAGTTCCTACACCGATACTATTTGCATCTATAATAAAAGTGTCATTTTTGCCAATTGAATTTTTAGGAAGGAGTTCCAACTGTGTGTTAGTTGGTACTGGTGAAGGCTATGCTAGATAACATCCGTGATCTACTTCCAGAAAGCAATTTCCAAAAATGTGTTAGGATATTCCGACACATAGGAAATAGTTAAGTACAACTTGGTCTAGTGTAGAGTTAGGTATAGAGTTAGGTAAAGTGCGTTTCTTTACCGTTGTACATTTTGTAACTTACAATCAATCCGACGGTCACGATATGTAGTGATCCGACGGTTCATTCTCTCCTCGGTATTACCGACACTTGATCCGTGGCTTGAAACCGATTGGTCCATGAATTCTATTTAAAGCGCATGGAGGGTCATTTGTAGGGTAATCCGTGCATGAGAGAAACATATGTAAATTTTCATTCTTTTATTAATAAATTGCCTGAAGTGGCCGTGTTGGCTCAGGCCATGGACTGTTTCCCTCTTTGAGGGTTTTAACCACGTCAAAATACTGGTGTATTGATCTGCGATCTGGTTGTGAGCGATGTCCTTTTGGTGTTCTGTCTGAGGAACTTACCCTGTAAATTCCTACATGGTATCAGAGCTATTTGAGGGCCGCGTCCGTTGGTGATCCAAATCTGAAGCCGGTAGAACTGCATTCGACTGCCGTTTCCTAGATCTGTTGTTTCTGACTGCTTTCGGGCCGAGAGGACTGCTCTGTTGTGTTGGGAGCATCTGTTCCAGTGAGGAACCCCTTTCGTTTCACGCGAAAAGGTTTCCGGTAGCCCTAGCTGCGTCATTTTTAAGATCTGGAGGTATACAGTGTTTATTTGCAGTTTACTGTTGTTTTCTCTCTGTTTATTTCGATTTCGGTTTATTTAGCCTTTTTATTACCGGATCTATACCTTTCATTTCTGCGTATGCTCTTTTCCCTGCGACTCTGTGCGATCTGGGCAAATCAGAAACAGAAAGGAAGGATTTTTCTCATGCGTATGCTCTTTTCCCTGCGCCTTAGGGTGATCTCAGAAAATCAGAAACATTGAGGAAAATATAATTTAGTTTCCGGCCAAAGCTAACTTTGAGCCGCAAGGTTCATTTTTGAAAATATTTAGTTTTTCGGCTAAAGCTAACTTTGAGCCATAAGGTTCGTTTTCTTTGCATGTCCGTGTTGGGCTTTCTCAAAGCAAGCACGCAACCCAAAGCACCCCCCCTCTCTCTCTCTCTCTCTCTCAAATTTTTTGTATAGATCAATTGGTTCAAAGCTATTTTAAGAGAGTAGAGGTCTTGGGTTCAAGTCTCCATTTTTTGGGGGCGGACTTTTTCATTTCCGCACATTCCCGCACTTCGTCGGCAACTTCAACAACTTTTTTTCAAAAAGCCATAACTTCTTCATCCGGAAGCCGTTTTTTTTAAACCAGCCTAATTTTTCGAGATCTATCCATTGGAACACTTATTTTCAGCATCTTTAGCTTCAGTTTCCATTGAAATGGAAATTCAATACCAAGTTACCCTTGACAGCACCAACTACTTCCAATGGTTGGCTTACATTGAGGATTTACTTAGAAGTAAAGGTCTTTACAGAATAGCCTCAGGCCAAGAAAAGAAACCGAAGGATGAAGATAAGGCTGCTAAATGGGAAAATAGGCAAGATCAAGCACGTGGATTGATAGGGATGTCTATTTCTCCAGATCTTAGATTCCATATTGCAGAAATTGATACTCCTGATGAAGCAATGAAACAAATCAATAAAGTTTTTGGGATTAAAAATGAAATTAGAGCCCATCAACTTGAAAATGAGTTGCTTACATTGGACCCTAATAATTTTTCTTGCATTGAAGATTTCTTGTCCAAGTTCAAGACCCTTAGATATCTTTTGGAAGGTGTTAAAGTTAAGAAAGAAGATAGTAACCTTATCTATTCCATTCTTACAAAGTTGGGACCAGCCTACTCTGTGTTTGTTTCCACCTTCCATTCTACAAGAGAAGCCTTCATTTCTAAAGGAACAGACTACAAGCCCCCTTCCTTTGACTCTTTTTGTGATTTTTTAATAAGAGAACAAGAAAAACTCTTACACCTTGGTCTTCTTAATCTTGGAAACTCTTCCAAGAAAGCGTTAGCCGCCCAGCAGCAACCAAATTCAAAGAATCCTAAGAAGTCATATCCTAAAAAGAATGGTCCTAAACCAAACAAGGGTCCTAAGCAATTTCAGCCCCAAAATGAAAAATCATTTCAACAAAATGATAAGACAAATAAAAACAAAGGGAAGAAGACTGATAGACATTGCAATTTTTGTAATCGAGATGGCCACTTAGAATCAAAATGCTTTAAGAAGATGGAAGCCTTGGAAGCAACAATGAAGAAGCATAACATCCATTTGGGGCAATCTTCAACTTCAACTTCATCTTCAGGAATGGCACTTTCTGCATGTGGTTGTCAAGCATCTCGGTCTGGCTATGCATTAAATACATCTTCTTCTTCTTCTCATTCTCATGAGTGGCTCATTGATTCTGGAGCTTCTTATCACATGGCCAAAAACAAAGCCATGTTTTCTTCTTTAAATGATTGTAACACCAAAAATATATATGTTGGTGATGATAGATCTCTTAATGTTGTAGGGACTGGAACTGTTCATCTAGACAATGGTCAGTTTAATGATGTATTATGTGTTCTGTTAGTGTCGGTCTTGAAAGCCCTCCATCAGCGATCAAAGCTCTTTGCATTTGCATTAGTAGGTGTCTCATCAGTGTCAAATTTTGCATCCCGTTAGGCATGCCATAACCCTGATGGAGGAGCTGGTCTATTTATACCCCTCTTGGCTTTGCTGGATCAGGTTATATCAGTCATTAAGCTTTTTCAAGATTGTCTTGTTTTGTCTTGAGGTCAAAGTCCTAGGTCTAGGGTTTTGGTCATTTATCTCTGCAAGGTCATGTTTTTGAAAATCCATGAGTACTCAGCAAGCCAGAGGGAGGATTGTAAATGTGTTTCTTCGATATTTTTATCTTGTACAGTGAATTTTCACCTTGGATTTAAAAACTCTGTTTTTAAAGCCAAGGTCATTTTCTCAGTTCTTTGTAAATAAGTGATGAAATTTCAAAAGTCTTCAGCGGACAAAGTGCAACCCTGGTCCCCTTGCCAAGGTCCCTCAGATGATCTACCTGCAAAAAGAATCAAGTCAAAGCACTCAATGAGTCAAATTCAGGATAAAGGAAACCAAAAGTCAGTGTTATAAAAGTGTCAAAGATAAACTTTAGAAAGTGGGTTTATGAATGAAATTTTTTTAAATGAAACTTATAAAAGCCCAAATTCCCTCCTTTCACTCTCATTGTGCATCCTAACGCTTGCAAGAGAGGTTTGAGAGAGCGATTGAGAGAAAGGAGCAAAGGCAGAGCGATTTCGGGCAGCAGAGAGGGGCGCGACCCGTCGAGCCAGGTGCGCGACCCGTTGGGTGCGCGCGACCCGTCAGAGGGTCTCCCACAGTTCAGAAAAACAACGGGCGCGACCCGTCAGAGGGGCGCGACCCGTTGGGCGTGGTGCGTGACCCGTTGAACTGTCTTGCTGCAAACTTCAAACGAATTCCCTCAAACGCCCTCCAAGCTATCAAATTGTTCGAGGTAGGTGCTCTAAACATGGAATGGTTGCTGGTTATGAATGGTGGATGTCATGAACATGTTAAAATGATCAAAATTTTGCAAGTGAAACTCCTTTATATGGCTGCAATGTTAATGAGCAAACTGTGCTAGGGTTTGTGTTGTTTCAAGCTATTTTCCCCTTTGGTTTGTTTCCCTCCTTTCCCTTTCACTCACACTTATATGTTCATCTCTTTTCCCATATTATTTTACAAATGAAATGCAAATCTTTCCCCATCCCTAATCACTAAGATGAAAACCCTATCCCTCTCCCAAAGCATCAAAAAACAAAATTCAAACCCTAATTTCCCTCCACCATATGCATGTGTAAATAAAACAAAAAATGTTGGTAAATATGTGAGCATGTTTTGTGCATAGTTTCCCTATTTCCCCTATTAATACATGTATGCATATTCCCATGTTCACTTTCATACATGTTTTTTCCCATATGCAATGATCTTTGCAAATGATTTCCCAATTATAAATATGTATTCCTATATGCATAATGATTTGCAAAATTTCCCTTAAAAATTCCCTGTTATATTTATATATTCCCATTCCTTGTTAAAAGATCCCTCCCCTAACATTTCCCTCATGTCTTTTTCCCCTTGAAATAGCATATAGTTCAGCACTTTTTGCAGGCAGAGACAGCAGTTCAGTTTGTCCACTTTGCTCCTAAACCATGTCAGAAACCGAAACTTATGAGCAAAGTGATGACCATTCATCATCCACAGAGGTTGAGGTACAGAGGAGGCCTCGCAGGGGTGGTAAGGGTGGACATCATAAGCGAGAGGAGCCCACCTCTTTGGCAGAATTACAGGCTTGTCCTATGGCAGTCACTTGTTTTCAGTACATGTCTTGTTATCAGTTTTGTGAGAGGATCTCCCGGATTCAACATCACAGAGAGTTGGCCCGCCTCTTTGTTTTACATTTGCATGATGGACATGTCAATCTAGCAGGGGTAGATTTTACATTGACACCCGAGGTGATCTCACATGCTACAGGGATACCGAATGTTGGTGAGGTGTGGCCTAAGCGCAAGTTGCTAGATACTGTTCACTTTGAGCCTTATGTCCGGCCACCATTCTTGAGACATTTAGCGGGTGTTTTTCCATTCAGATTTCTCGGGAGCGAGTATGCTCCCATCATGAGGCTTATTATGCATTATTTTACCTGTGAGGGCAGATTTTCACAGGTGTACTCATATCACATTCGCCTCTTGATGCACTTCACCCGAGTTAGGATGATGAACATCCCGGTTTTCTTCTTTCAGAACATTCAGAAGATGGTGCCCATGTTGCAGAGGAAGACCCCGGCCCAGCAGTACAGGAGCTTATGTCATTATGGTTTGATTCAGCTCATAGTCTTGCATCAGTTGACACAGCAGGGTATCTCATGGGAGGAGTTTATCTCTCGTGAGTTTTTCACAGTGCCACCCCAGCCACATCATGAGGTCATTCATGAGGAGGGAGGACCATCTCAGCAGCCTGATATTCCGGTCACCCGACATGTCAGCTCCACACCTCTAGTCACCTATCAGAAAGGCCCAAGGGCCTTATTTGCAGCAGCCAGGCGAGTACTATCTCCACAGCAGGTGGAAGGGGTCTCGCCTTCATCATCAGCTCAGCGAGTGTTATCTCCACATCAGGTGGAAGGGGCCTCGCTCTCTTCATCAACACAGGCAGCACAGAGAGGCAAATAGCCCATGATTCATGAGGGTCCATCAGGAGTTCCAGACATTGAGATGATTGATCTTGAGGCCAGTTCTCCTAGCCGAGAGGCAAAGGAGATCATTTAGCATCTCAGGGCTGAAAATGATGCTTTACAGAGGAGACTTGAGGGTGCCCAATGGACTATCACTTACCTGGAGCAGCGGAACAAATAGTTGGAGGAGGAGAAAGCACTTGATGAGTTATGGAGGATTCGTAGTGACCGAGTCTTGAACCGAAGAAGACCCGGTGATCCATTGCCTGCTGACCGAGAGTCCATGCTCATCCAGGTGAATGCATACTTAGAGAGGCTGTTGGCTAAGGCCAACCAAGAGAAAAAGCTGCTGAGGAATATGAAAAATCATTATTGGGCAAGGATGCATGTATGCAAAGCCAAAATGAAAGTTTTTCAAAGGAGGTTGACCGAGGCCCAAAAACAGAGAAAGAAGCCAAATCCCCTCCGTATCTTGGCTGAGGCTTCACTCAAGGATCATGGCACTCACTAGCCTAGCCACAGCTCAAATCCCAAAAAAATTCTGAAAGTTTTGGGTAATTTTGGCAATTTTTGGAAATTTACAGGTTTTGGCTCCTCAACGGGTCTCACCCCTGGTGAGACCCTTTGTCATGGCAGCTGCTTTTTGCAAAAACTCAGCATTTCTAGATTTTTTATGCAAAGTTACATATGCCTATGGATGGACTTGAGTTTTTATGGAGTTTTGGGCCTCCAGAAGGTTAAAATACATGTAAAATTTGACTTTCTGCCCCTTTTTTGAGTTGCAGAAACCAGTCTTGGGAGAATTAAGTTTTGATAGGGAAAATGACCTCCAAATTCAAAAATTCCAGTTGGGTTGGAAATTAGACTCACATACCTTTCCAACGAGCTATCCTACACCCAATTCTGACACCTGCAAGTGCCTCAAACAGAGCTCCAAATGTGCGCGACCCGTCAGGCAGATGTGCGCGACCCGTCAGGCAAACTTTGCCAGATTTCACTGTACAGCTCGGAAAAGCACAGTTTGACTTGGTTTGACTTTTTGGGGTTGAAGATGATTATCTTTGATGTAATTTTTGTAACTCTAAGACACTTTTACTCTTTTGTAACTCTTCTAGAAGATTCATTCATGTAATGGGTAAATATGTGATGTATGAATTGGTTTCCAAGTTTATAGAGGCAAGTTGTTTTGACTGCCTAGTTTGTAGTGCTTAGTTTAGAAGTGGTTGAAACAGCTCCTAGGATAGTGAGCTCGACCCATGGAGGCAGGGAAAGAGGTTAGATCATCTATATTATGTACTTTCTTGCTCATTTTCATGGTTGGACTCTTGAGGGAGAAGCTATCATTGTATATTTTCACTGTATCTCTGCAATTTTTGGCTAAGGAAGACCAGGGTTTTGCAGTCATCTTTGGGATTCTTGTGGACTCATGTGTTGATGGTGTGTTTTCTCAATGTTCTTGTAAGCTTTGTTATGTGATTCATTTCCTTTCTTTACTGCTGCACATTAAACAAATGAAGTGTTAAAGTATGAATTCATGCTAGCCATGCTCTGCTTTTAAATTTGTTTAATTTCAATGTTTTCTACTGTCTAAAGGGAATTCAAAGTCATTGTTTGCTCTCTTTAGCTCCTCATCTTTCATTCCTGATCATCCATCTCAATCAAAGGCATCAATACAGTCTCCTACCTCGCCCCAAGGAACCCCCTGCAGAAACTGTGTCAAATCCCCGCACCCAAAATTGCAATTCCTCAAATTGCCACCAAAAACCCAAAAAACCCCAAATCAACCTTTTAAATCAGTTTACTAGCCTAATATCAGTGTTACCTTGTTGGTCATCTCATCCCATTGAAGATCTGCCGAGATTGACCGGAGAGAGCCTTCTCCTGCCCCGTAGGGCTAGCTACGAGGCTAAATGGTTTGATGTAGCCTTGAGGTTTACCTTTCTCAGCCTGAGGTGAAATTTCAAGCGCTAACATACTGGCGACCATACTGGGGAGAACAAACTAATCGTTTGCTCATTGATGTGTTTGTTTCATAAGTCTTAGACGGAGCCTGAAGTTATGCCAGGTAGCCTTCGAAACGCTTTTGCTTTGCATAAGCGGAAGTAGATAAACGCTGCTTCAGTCAATCTCCGTGAGCTTCTGAATACGACCACTTCATTTGCATTTCACCCCAGTACATGTATCAAGTTCAGATCTGATTGTTGATGGTGAACAACGATCAGACACTTGAAAGGCTGAAATCATTCACTTGGCGACTCTAAATCAGTTTCGAGATCAGATCCAAAGACTCCACTGGAGGATGATCCCGACCAGCAAAAACATGAAAGGACAACATGGACAGACCAGGTATTCAAGTTGGAATTTCATCCAAGACATTTTGTTCTTTGTCATAAATTATTTCTTCTCTTTTCCCAAGAATGTCAAGAAGGCTTTGCAAAGTATATTGTATTTGAGAAGAGATCCCAGGCCTGCAGTTGATTCTTTCCCTTTGAAAAGTGTGAAAACCAAAGATTTGCATGCCTTTGAGCTTGATCACGATCCTTTTTCCGAATTTTGTGATGAACCTATACCTGCTGTACATACCCCTACACCTTGTAAAATTCCAGATCGGTATAAACCTCTTGTTTTACCTTCCGTCCTCCATGCTTTCCCCAAAAACTATGATCTATACTTGCCGAGGTTTGATAGTGAAAGTAAGAATGTCAACGCTGAGCAACATGTGCAGAATTTTGAGAATTTTCTAGATCTTTTTGAAGTTGATGATGAAGATGTCAGTATTAGGCTTTTTGCTCTTTCTTTGCAAGCTGAAGCGAAGAGTTGGTTCAAAACCCTGCCTGGTGCGAGCATCTCAGATTTCCAGCAGTTCGTCAAAGTTTTTCTTGACAGGTGGATGATTGGGCAGAACCTTTTCTTGATTGTAGAAGAGTATAACCAGCTGAAAATATTGCCAGGGGAGACAGTACAACAGTTTTCAGCCATATTTAACCAAGTTTATTATTCAATGCCAGTTGATATAAGGCCTACTACTAGATCTGCTCTCTTGCACTACCCGGGCGCCTTTGATCCGGAGATGGAGTTTCAGCTGAGAGAAAGGGATATTGCAACACTTCACGAGATGCAAAACAGTGCAGTAAATGTAGAGGCTCATCTGGTGATCCGAAGGGCAAGGTTGAAAGAAGAAGAGATGAAAAACATAGATCCGGAAAAATCAAAATCTTTAGAGGTGAAGCTTGACATTTTGGTAAGTGTAGTGGATAAGATGATGGACAACATCAATGCAAGGAATGATTATGATGTTCAAGCTCATGGCTCGCTGATTGAAGAAGAACAAGTTGCTGACCCAAAACATTTTGTTTCTGATCCCAGTTGTCATAGTGATTGTTTTATAGATCATAGTGAAGAAGAAAGAACTGTTGATATGACCTACATGCTTGATGATGTGTTTTATAGTGATGATTTGCCTCATTTTGATGAGTATGACGATGATTATGTTCTCCAAAAAGAAGCTAATCTTACAGACAAATCAGCAGCTAGTTTGTGGGAGGAAGAAGTTCATTTTCAGCGGTTTGAAAACAATGTTCAGCCATCACATATAAGCTATGACATTGATGAGGAAAGTGCATCAAAGTTTGAAGTAAGTGAAGGATCTTTGCCTTTTTGTTTTGATTCGTTTTAGTTCATCAGAGATAACTACCATGCAATCAGAAATCAAATGTCAACAAATCTTGATTTGAATCATCTTGAGAGCAAAGGAAATTTTGTTCAAGACTTCTCATATTCAGATTTGCAACCCCCAAATGCCATTGATTGTCAAGTTGCAGCCGAAGACTTGGAAGTGCACACACATGATTTAATGATTCAAGGTGACTCCATACCATTCTGTTTTGAATCATTTCAGTTTTTGAAGGGTAGATTGCACGGTAAATCTTCAAATGAACAGCCTATAACAAATCGGCAATTTTTCAGTGTTAATGTTGAGGATGAGACAGATAACAAAATTCTTGAGCAGCCTGTACCATCAGATTTGCAGCCACCAAATGAACTTGAAGGGCAGATTATAGATGAAGTTGTGGCAGACAAAATACATGATTTGATGATGCAGGAAGATTCTATACCCTTTTGTTTCGAAGCATTTCAGTTTATAAGGCAGAATCTTCGTAAAATCTCTCAAGAAAAAGATGAACAGCTAGAAGGATGTCATACATTTTCAATGGATACATTGCAGCAGTCTTTTCAGGTTTTTCATGATCCAATAGCTGATGTTTTGGATGAGGTTTGCAGTCAAAGTCTTTCTCCATTGACCACATGTGAGCTTGAAACATGTGCTGATATGAATTTGATCCGGCAGCCGGTTTCTTTGTCATTTTCAGCAGAGGTCTCATCACAAGGCTTAGATCAAAGTTTGCATTCATGGTATGAGGAGAAAAGTAATCCATTGGATGAGCTAAGTTCCAGTGTGCATGAACTTCAAGATCCTTATGCAGTGTTTTTGGAGGTGGATAGAGAATTCATATCTTTCAACGGATCTGTTTCTAAGTTGTCATGGGAGTTGCCTTTCAGTAGTTCTCTCTTGTTGTTCATAAGCAAGCACTTGTGAAGAATTCGAACAACAGATGGGACACTTACTTGGTTACATTGGTTGTTTCATTTCACTTAACCAGGTGATGAATGAAACTGTTAGAGTAGGTTGTGATGAATAAGCTCCACTTTGAGCATCATTTTCAGTTTGTCGGTTGTGCTTAAGTATCGAGTCAGTTTTTAGTTGAGTGAGAGTCAATTTATGTTGTCAACTCATCAGTTTTTAGTCATGCATTTCAGCTTGAATTTTTGACTCCATTGCCCAATAATTGTAAGGCACTGGTCTGCTCTCCCAGAGGTCTAAGGTTCTTGGCACCTCCAAGGAGCTACCATCCCCATTGGAGCCAATGTTAGTGTCGGTCTTGAAAACCCTCCATCAGCGATCAAAGCTCTTTGCATTTGCATTAGTAGGTGTCTCATCAGTGTCAAATTTTGCATCCCGTTAGGTATGCCATAACCCTGATGGAGGAGCTGGTCTATTTATACCCCTCTTGGCTTTGCTGGATCAGGTTATATCAGTCATTAAGCTTTTTCAAGATTGTCTTGAGGTCAAAGTCCTAGGTCTAGGGTTTTGGTCATTTATCTCTGCAAGGTCATGTTTTTGAAAATACATGAGTACTCAGCAAGCCAGAGGGAGGATTGTAAATGTGTTTCTTCGATATTTTTATCTTGTACAGTGAATTTTCACCTTGGATTTAAAAACTCTGTTTTTAAAGCCAAGGTCATTTTCTCAGTTCTTTGTAAATAAGTGATGAAATTTCAAAAGTCTTTAGCGGACAAAGTGCAACCCTGGTCCCCTTGCCAAGGTCCCTCAGATGATCTACCTGCAAAAAGAATCAAGTCAAAGCACTCAATGAGTCAAATTCAGGATAAAGGAAACCAAAAGTCAGTGTTATAAAAGTGTCAAAGATAAACTTTAGAAAGTGGGTTTATGAATGAAATTTTTTTAAATGAAACTTATAAAAGCCCAAATTCCCTCCTTTCACTCTCATTGTGCATCCTAACGCTTGCAAGAGAGGTTTGAGAGAGCGATTGAGAGAAAGGAGCAAAGGCAGAGCGATTTCGGGCAGCAGAGAGGGGCACGACCCGTCGAGCCAGGTGCGCGACCCGTCAGAGGGTCTCCCACAGTTCAGAAAAACAACGGGCGCGACCCGTCAGAGGGGCGCGACCCGTTGGGCGTGGTGCGCGACCCGTTGAACTGTCTTGCTGCAAACTTCAAACGAATTCCCTCAAACGCCCTCCAAGCTATCAAATTGTTCGAGGTAGGTGCTCTAAACATGGAATGGTTGCTGGTTATGAATGGTGGATGTCATGAACATGTTAAAATGATCAAAATTTTGCAAGTGAAACTCCTTTATATGGCTGCAATGTTAATGAGCAAACTGTGCTAGGGTTTGTGTTGTTTCAAGCTATTTTTCCCTTTGGTTTGTTTCCCTCCTTTCCCTTTCACTCACACTTATATGTTCATCTCTTTTCCCATATTATTTTACAAATGAAATGCAAATCTTTCCCCATCCCTAATCACTAAAATGAAAACCCTATCCCTCTCCCAAAGCATCAAAAAACAAAATTCAAACCCTAATTTCCCTCCACCATATGCATGTGTAAATAAAACAAAAAATGTTGGTAAATATGTCAGCATGTTTTGTGCATAGTTTCCCTATTTCCCCTATTAATACATGTATGCATATTCCCATGTTCACTTTCATACATGTTTTTTCCCATATGCAATGATCTTTGCAAATGATTTCCCAATTATAAATATGTATTCCTATATGCATAATGATTTGCAACATTTCCCTTAAAAATTCCCTGTTATATTTATATATTCCCATTCCTTGTTAAAACATCCCTCCCCTAACTTTTCCCTCATGTCTTTTTCCCCTTGAAACAGCATAGAGTTCAGCACTTTTTGCAGGCAGAGACAGCAGTTCAGTTTGTCCACTTTGCTCCTAAACCATGTCAGAAACCGAAACTTATGAGCAAAGTGATGACCATTCATCATCCACAGAGGTTGAGGTACAGAGGAGGCCTCGCAGGGGTGGTAAGGGTGGACATCATAAGCGAGAGGAGCCCACCTCTTTGGCAGAATTACAGGCTTGTCCTATGGCAGTCACTTGTTTTCAGTACATGTCTTGTTATCAGTTTTGTGAGAGGATCTCCCGGATTCAACATCACAGAGAGTTGGCCCGCCTCTTTGTTTTACATTTGCATGATGGACATGTCAATCTAGCAGGGGTAGATTTTACATTGACACCCGAGGTGATCTCACATGCTACAGGGATACCGAATGTTGGTGAGGTGTGGCCTAAGCGCAAGTTGCTAGATACTGTTCACTTTGAGCCTTATGTCCGGCCACCATTCTTGAGACATTTAGCGGGTGTTTTTCCATTCAGATTTCTCCGGAGCGAGTATGCTCCCATCATGAGGCTTATTATGCACTATTTTACCTGTGAGGGCAGATTTTCACAGGTGTACTCATATCACATTCGCCTCTTGATGCACTTCACCCGAGTGAGGATGATGAACATCCCGGTTTTCTTCTTTCAGAACATTCAGAAGATGGTGCCCATGTTGCAGAGGAAGACCCCGGCCCAGCAGTACAGGAGCTTATGTCATTATGGTTTGATTCAGCTCATAGTCTTGCATCAGTTGACACAACAGGGTATCTCATGGGAGGAGTTTATCTCTCGTGAGTTTTTCACAGTGCCACCCCAGCCACATCATGAGGTCATTCATGAGGAGGGAGGACCATCTCAGCAGCCTGATATTCCGGTCACCCGACATGTCAGCTCCACACCTCTGGTCACCTATCAGAAAGGCCCAAGGGCCTTATTTGCAGCAGCCAGGCGAGTACTATCTCCACAGCAGGTGGAAGGGGTCTCGCCTTCATCATCAGCTCAGCGAGTGTTATCTCCACATCAGGTGGAAGGGGCCTCGCTCTCTTCATCAGCACAGGCAGCACAGAGGGGCAAACAACCCATGATTCATGAGGGTCCATCAGGAGTTCCAGACATTGAGATGATTGATCTTGAGGCCAGTTCTCCTAGCCGAGAGGCAAAGGAGATCATTCAGCATCTCAGGGCTGAAAATGATGCTTTGCAGAGGAGACTTGAGGGTGCCCAATGGACTATCACTTACCTGGAGCAGCGGAACAAACAGTTGGAGGAGGAGAAAGCACTTGATGAGTTATGGAGGATTCGTAGTGACCGAGTCTTGAACCGAAGAAGACCCGGTGATCCATTGCCTGCTGACCGAGAGTCCATGCTCATCCAGGTGAATGCATACTTAGAGAGGCTGTTGGCTAAGGCCAACCAAGAGAAAAAGCTGCTGAGGAATATGAAAAATCGTTATTGGGCAAGGATGCATGTATGCAAAGCCAAAATGAAAGTTTTTCAAAGGAGGTTGACCGAGGCCCAAAAACAGAGAAAGAAGCCAAATCCCCTCCGTATCTTGGCTGAGGCTTCACTCAAGGATCATGGCACTCATTAGCCTAGCCACAGCTCAAATCCCAAAAAAATTCTAAAAGTTTTGGGTAATTTTGGCAATTTTTGGAAATTTACAGGTTTTGGCTCCTCAACGGGTCTCACCCCTGGTGAGACCCTTTGTCATGGCAGCTCCTTTTTGCAAAAACTCAGCATTTCTAGATTTTTTATGCAAAGTTACATATGCCTATGGATGGACTTGAGTTTTTATGGAGTTTTGGGCCTCCAGAAGGTCAAAATACATGTAAAATTTGACTTTCTGCCCCTTTTTTGAGTTGCAGAAACCAGTCTTGGGAGAATTAAGTTTTGATAGGGAAAATGACCTCCAAATTCAAAAATTCTAGTTGGGTTGGAAAGTAGACTCACATACCTTTCCAAAGAGCTATCCTGCACCCAATTCTGACACCTACAAGTGCCTCAAACAGAGCTCCAAATGTGCGCGACCCGTCAGGCAGATGTGCGCGACCCGTCAGGCAAACTTTGCCAGATTTCACTGTACAGCTCGGAAAAGCACAGTTTGACTTGGTTTGAATTTTTGGGGTTGAAGATGATTATCTTTGATGTAACTTTTGTAACTCTAAGACACTTTTACTATTTTGTAACTCTTCTAGAAGATTCATTCATGTAATGGGTAAATATGTGATGTATGAATTGGTTTCCAAGTTTATAGAGGCAAGTTGTTTTGACTGCCTAGTTTGTAGTGCTTAGTTTAGAAGTGGTTGAAACAGCTCCTAGGATAGTGAGATCGACCCATGGAGGCAGGGAAAGAGGTTAGATCATCTATATTATGTACTTTCTTGCTCATTTTCATGGTTGGACTCTTGAGGGAGAAGCTATCATTGTATATTTTCACTGTATCTCTGCAAATTTTGGCTAAGGAAGACTAGGGTTTTGCAGTCATCTTTGGGATTCTTGTGGACTCATGTGTTGATGGTGTGTTTTCTCAATGTTCTTGTAAGCTTTGTTATGTGATTCATTTCCTTTCTTTACTGCTGCACATTAAACAAATGAAGTGTTAAAGTATGAATTCATGCTAGCCATGCTCTGCTTTTAAATTTGTTTAATTTCAATGTTTTCTACTGTCTAAAGGGAATTCAAAGTCATTGTTTGCTCTCTTTAGCTCCTCATCTTTCATTCCTGATCATCCATCTCAATCAAAGGCATCAATACAGTCTCCTACCTCGCCCCAAGGAACCCCCTGCAGAAACTGTGTCAAATCCCCGCACCCAAAATTGCAATTCCTCAAATTGCCACCAAAAACCCAAAAAACCCCAAATCAACCTTTTAAATCAGTTTACTAGCCTAATATCAGTGTTACCTTGTTGGTCATCTCATCCCATTGAAGATCTGCCGAGATTGACCGGAGAGAGCCTTCTCCTGCCCCGTAGGGCTAGCTACGAGGCTAAATGGTTTGATGTATCCTTGAGGTTTACCTTTCTCAGCCTGAGGTGAAATTTCAAGCGCTAACATGTTCCAACCTTATCCTGCAACCTTCTATCTGTATATCAGATAACTCATTCAGGTGAAGGAAAAATCGTTGAATTTTCACCTCATGATGTTGTAATCAAGGATTTAAGAGATCCTAAACAGATTTTGGCTACTGGCATTGCTGATGATTCTACAAGGTTGTATAAGTTTCACAACCTTGGGTCATCAAATCTTCCCTCAGTATTTGTTGCTCATAACGATGAAGTGAGCAAACTTTGGCATGAGCGATTTGGTCACTTAAACTATTACTCCCTTCAGCATCTATGTAAAGAAAATATGGTGACAGGTCTTCCTATGGTATCTTGCAGAGATGGTGTTTGTTCCGGATGTGTACTCGGAAAACATCATCGGGACAGTTTTGAAAAACGTGCCTCTTGGCACGCCTCAGCCCCTTTACAGCTTGTGCATAGTGATTTATGTGGTCCACTTCCAGTTGTGTCATTCTCTGGCTGCAAGTATTTCTTAAATTTCATTGATGATTTCTCCAGACGCACTTGGGTATACTTCTTAAAACTCAAGAGTGAAGTATTTAACACTTTTTTGGCCTTCAAGGCCTTTGTTGAAAAACAATCTGGACATCAAATTCTTAAGTTAAGATCTGATAATGGCGGAGGATATGTTAAAAACACATTCATCAACTATTGCACTGAGAATGGAATTCAAATGCAACATACTGTTCCATATACTCCACAACAAAATGGTGTAGCTGAAAGGAAGAATCGCACCTTAAAGGAAATGGCTAATTGTATGCTACAATCTAAAGGACTTGGTCTTAGTTTTTGGGCAGAAGCAATTAACTGTGCAAATTACATAATAAATCGCACTCCTACTAAGGCTTTAAAGAATATCACTCCAGAAGAAGCATGGAGCTCAATCAAACCAGATGTAAGTCACTTTCGTGCTTTTTGAAGTGAAGCGTGGGCCCATATTCCAGATGAAAAGCATAAAGCTTTAGAACCTAAGAGTGAAAAATGTACTTTTGTTGGATATTCTGAAGATGTCAAAGGCTATAGACTTATTCCATTTAAGTCCAAAAATGTTATCATTAGAAGAGTTGTAAAATTTGATGAAAATATATCGGCCTGCGAGCCTAGTCCGGCGGTTGTGCTACCTCTCCCTATCTCTTCTACCTTTGAAAACATTTATTCTTCAGATGATGAAAGTGAGGATGACAATCCTCCCCCACCATCTCAGGATCCTCCTTCAGCTCCTGAGCTTCCAAAATGGGTTCGTGCTACTCAAGATGTAGTAGGTGATCTTGCCGGTGATCCTACAGATCAGCGACGCACACGTTCTCAGTTCGAGAGAGCCTCTTCTTTACTGGCTCAAGCTCCAGTAAATTATGATCCTGACACCTTTGCAGAAGATTCAGGCCATCCAGATTGGGAAGAAGCTATGAATGAAGAATATCATTCATTATTGGCAAACGATACATGGGATCTTGTTCCTCTACCAAAGGGACGAAAACTTGTTAGATGCAAATGGGTTTACAGAACCAAGTATGGACCAGATGGGAAAGTTGATAAACATAAAGCTCGTCTTGTTGCTAAAGGTTTTTCACAGGTTGAAGGCATTGACTACACTGAAACCTTCTCCCCTGTTGCCAAAATGAACTCTATCCGCCTTGTTATTTCCCTTGCTGCCTCTTTCAAATGGGAAGTCCATCAGATGGATGTTAAATCTGCCTTCTTGCATGGGGACTTGCATGAAGAAATCTATATGGAACAACCCATTGGCTTCATACAAACAGACTCCAGCCTTGTATGTCGACTTAAGAAATCCCTTTATGGTCTCAAGCAAGCTCCTCGGGCTTGGTATGCCAAAATGGATAGCTTTCTTTTAGAATCTGGCTTTTCTAGGTGTCAATCTGACAACATTGTCTACACCAAGAAAGTGGGAAACTCTCTTATCATCCTTGTTCTTTATGTTGATGATCTTATCCTTACTGGTAGTGATCCCAACCTTATAAGCCATGTGAAGTCTAGCCTTAAAAGGAAATTTGAAATGACAGACTTAGGACACACTATTTTCTCGGTCTTCAAGTCTTGCAATCCAAGGAGGGTATTTCCCTTTCCCAGTCCAAGTATGCTTGTGATATTCTACGTCATTTTCACATGGAAGACTGTAAGCCAGCCCCTTCTCCCTTTTAGTCTGGAGTCAAACTTTCAGTCACTTGTACTTCTCCTGAAGTTGATGCTACCTTATACCGTCAACTTGTAGGAAAACTTTTGTATCTAACCCATACTCGTCCTGACCTTTCCTTTGCTGTTGGCCTTGTTGCTCGGTTCATGCAAAACCCCCGTGAAAGTCATTGGAAAGCAGCTAAAAGAATACTTCGTTATGTTCGAGGTACAGTTCAGTTTGGGATTCATTACAGTGCCGAAGCATCTCCTCTATTGGTTGGTTTCACTGATTCCGATTGGGCTGGTGACCCTGATGATCAGAAGTCTACTGCCGGTTATGTGTTCACTCTTGGTTCAGGACCTATTACATGGGCTTGCAAGAAACAAGGTGCCATTTCTCTTTCATCAACAGAAGCAGAGTATCGTGGTGCCGTAGAAGCTAGTAAGGAAGCCTTGTGGCTTCGTCAGATCCTGTTAGAGTTTGGCTTTGAGCAGCAGCATCCGACTACACTTTGGTGTGATAATCAAAGTGCCATTCAGCGATGCAAAGATCCAGTCCAACATCAGCGCAGCAAACACATTGAACTGCACATGCACTTCATCAGAAAGCTCATTCACGACCATGTTCTTGAAGTGCAATATTGTTCAACAGATGATCAAGTTGCAGACATCTTCACAAAGGCTCTCACAGAGGCGAAGTTCACTAAACTTCGATTTATGGTTGGAGTTCAGGAAGTTGTCACTAAGGGGGGATAGGCTCTAGTGCCTCCTTCCTTCTCCTATTGTGTCATATTTGTAAATCCTTCAATCCTATCCCAAGTTGTTCTTAAGGGGGGATGTTAGGATATTCCGACACATAGGAAATAGTTAAGTACAACTTGGTCTAGTGTAGAGTTAGGTAAAGTGTGTTTCTTTACCATTGTACATTTTGTAACTTACAATCCGACGGTCACGATATGTAGTGATTTGACGGTTCATTCTCTCCTCGGTATTACCGACACTTGATCCGTGGCTTGACACCCGATTGGTCCATGAATTCTATTTAAAGCGCATGGAGGGTCATTTGTAGGGTAATTCGTGCATGAGAGAAACATATGTAAATTTTCATTCTTTTATTAATAAATTGCCTGAAGTGGCCGCCTTGGCTTAGGCCGTGGACTGTTTCCCTCTTTGAGGGTTTTAACCACGTCAAAATACTGGTGTATTGATCTGCGATCTGGTTGTGGGCGGTGTCCTTTTGGTGTTCCGTCTGAGGAACTTACCCTGTAAATTCCTACAAAATGACATCTGCGAAACCCACCAACTCATTATGTCCCTCAAGTGGTGTCGCGATATACTTCATATAAGGCTCTCTTTCCACTCGAATTTGATTTTTCTTGCCCTTATAGGGAAGCTATATATGTTTCTACTTTGTTGAGAAATACTCTTGTAGCTTGCTAGACCAATCTCTACTCAAAAGTAATCTACTCGCTTCGGGAATGTACACAATAACAATGTTAATCCACCAGTGAACTCTATGGTCTGATGATAAATACATGATAACATTATTAAGTTCATTAATTGCTAGGACTAATGATCTATCCAACTGTATGATTCAAGCATTGGTATTTTCCCATTTAACATTAATTTTCTTAGCAACAAATAATTGCATGGCATTCGTGGATGCACCAGAATCAACCAAGCAATTATGGACATTGAAATTAAATATTTCAAATTTTAAAGGAAACGAAGGGCAAGGAGTGTTAGTGTTTAAATTAAAAACATTAACTACAGATTTGCAAGTCTCACGAGAATTACCAAACAAACCTTGAGAAGCTGAAACTTCGTTACCAGAAGAAGGTTGTGCTACAAGTGCTTGGAGTATCAAATCACGGTGTCATGTTATCTTTGCGAGCTCAAAGATTGAGATATTGGCACAAGATCTTTTCATGTCTTCGAAAATGTTATAATAAATATTTTCGTTGTTAACAGGATGTGCTGACGTATTAGGTGGTGTAGCTTTGTTTGAAGCTTCTAGAGTGATGAACTTGTTCTTATTATTCGAGGAAGTGATCTTAGAAGAAGGAGAAATTCCATAATTGTTCTACAAATTTTGAGCTAGATTAGAAGGTGATAGGATCCTTCTCAACAATTGCTTTTTAAGTTCTTTCTAAGAGACTGGTCCTTTTCTAATCAAGTTATATTGATCAGTTGATTGTTGAGGAAGAGCCTCACTCACCGATAGATTTTCAACACTTTGTTTTTCAGTGTTACATATGAAATGAAATGCATTAACTAAGTATCCAACACCAAAACTTTCCTCGGTCATGGTAGGTTCTCTTGTGTCTCCGGTATGAGAAAATTGTTCCTTTGTTATAACGTGTCTACAAAGTTAGTCATCATAATAGTCATTTTATGACTCCATTGAGGAAATGTCTTCTCTAAGTGTTTCTCCTTATGGAAAGTACACAAATTATCCATGCCCCAAATTTCAACATTAAACATTGTGTTAGAACTATGAGCAGATTTAGTCGATTGAGAATTTTTATTTATTTTAAAGAAAGGCAACTTAATATACTTACTGTCGGTAGATGCCTCACTAGACCTTATTTTTAATTCAGATACTTCATTCGTAAGCAATTTCAAATACTTTTTCAAGCTTTCCATATCGAATGAGTCTTTCTCTTTCGCTTTAGCAGAAGAGGATTGAGTTTTCTTACTGGTTTTCTTGGCATTAAAGAAACTCTGAGGTAAAAAATGGGCCTCAAAACAAAAATGTACAACAAAAATCAAATTTATAAGAACTAATATGATTCAGTATTATGATGTCAACCATGGGGGATGATTCACCATTTTTGAGTAAAAAGGTAAAAAGATTAAAAAAAAAAAATTACTCAAATTTTGAGCAATATGTAACAACCCTGGTGAAAATTCCATATAATAAAAGTTAATAAAGGAAAAATAATAACCACAGTTGATGGGGCACGCATTCCAAGCTGAATGTTGGGAAAAATCATAGTGATGGGGATAATTGGTGATTGATTAATGGCTAAGAAAATTGGCAAAGGAAATGGCTAAGGCTTTGGAAATGCAAAGTAGCATTTATTGGCATATTATTTATGAAGGGGAAATTAGGAGAAAAGGGGAGTGAAAGGTCACAGGTTGCATGTGAGGAGGAAAATGAAGGAAAATAATGGAAAATGAAGAAAATAGAGGTCTCATTAATCAAAAGGCATCTAAGGATCAGTTCATAGGCTTTTGTCAGTTCAGTTTTGGAGCTCTCTTTCTATTTTCTCTCTCTCACATACTCTTGGACACTTAGAATTTTCTTGGATAACTCTTGGAGGAGTGTGGTATACTTTGAGTTTTGGAGCAAGAAGGCAAAGGAAGAGCAGGAAAGTGTAAGAGGACATTGGGATCAACAACTATAGCAAGTTTTGATTGCAGGTACCAAGTTGCATGTATGTTTTCCTCACTAGTTTTGGCATGCATGGAATATGCATGTGGTTTATTGGTCATGATCTGTCATTGGCATGGAGGATTTACTAGATTGACAGTGGACTTGCCAATTCTTTCCATTTACTGGATAGCCATGGTGTTGTGCGTTCATTTCTTTATTTTTTTGGTTGGTTCTCATGTTTACTTTAGCTTGGGTTGAGTTAATAGTTCCTAGAAACCCTAGTTGGACAAATGCTCTGGAAGCCCTAGTTGGACTAGTCATAGAAGCCTTGGTTGGAAAAATGCTCTGGAAGCCCTTGGTGGGTTGAGTTACTAGCCCTGGAAGCCCTGGTTAGACAAATGCTCTGGAAACCCGATGACAATTATGGGTTGAGTTACTAGTCTTGGAAGTCTTGGTTGGAACAAATGCTTTGGAGCCTTGGAAGGCTAGGGTAGAGACCAATATGGTGATGGTTTATGATGTTCGACTGTGAGGTGGAATCAATATTTGATGGGTTGAGGTGGTTTGACCTTTGGAAGCCCTGGTTCAGTTTTAATGGATTATTCCATGAGATCCCATATTCATGCTTGGAATATGGCACATTGATAACTGGATGAAGATAGATTTTTCTCATCCATGTCTACGATTGGGTGGTTCATGGAAATCCCACACCTGATTGGCCTTTGCATAATGAATATGAGGTTATTTCTCCTTATTAATTCATGATTATTATATTGGTTCATATGTGGAATATATGGTTGTTGTTTCCTTGGTATTTCTGTGGTTATTATGCTAGTTATGAACATGTATTATGACAATGTCTATGTATGGCCCTCACCATGTTTTTACTTGTAAATGAATGAAAAATATATCTATGTCCTAATAGATGGAATTGCAGCTAATGTGTTGAGGAATCAAAGCTTCTTAGTGATTCTCAGATAAGTATGAGACCCCTATGCTCAATTCTTCTATTAAGACTTGTAGCTTTCATGTTTGTGGCATGTTTAACGAAATTCCTGTCATGGCTAGTAGGGGCCCAATCTAGTCCTTGTTGATGTTTTTGTAAATGTATCTTTGTTCTACTATGAATTTTCATTTTTGAATTTTTGGGTAGTGACCTGGGCTCTGGGCCTAAAAGTGGCACAAATCCCAAAGTCGTAGGCACAACACCAGAAAAACATGTCCCCGGATGCTCGCTTGCCCTTGCGATGGGAGCTTTTGGAGCCTCCTAGACACATCTTGGTCCATATCAAGGGAGAGTCTAGGGGTTTGATGCACTAAAATTTCGGTCGGTCTTAGGGGTTGGTTACTTGAGTGGTTGGGATGGCTCCTGGGAGTTCTGTTGCTAATGTGGAAGGTCTATGTGATGTTTTCCATCAGTTCCACTTCCTTAACTGACACATAGGGAGTTGAATCATACCATAGTAACTTCTCATCACATGTTTACCCCGTTGGCTGGTTAGTTGGGTATATGTGGGAGGAGGGTGTTACAAAGTGGTATCAGAGCATGGTTCACCCCTTAGATTAGATGGGATGTGTGTTGGTCATGCATTCATGCTAGTTTCATATGTGTTTCTTGTATTGTAAGATCGTAAGCTTGTTGCATTTGTATGCTATGGGTTATGGTTACTGTTATCACCCCAAGAAACTCACTTAGGTTGTAAATCAGTGATGCTCAGGAACATTAAAAATTCAACTATTATGTTGGATAAGATGATGGATAAATGAAGATACGCTGCACATTTAAGCCAGATAACCACTCCTACTATGACTATCCCTAGACATGGGTGAAGACCCCCAAACTACAAGGCTTTCAACCACCAACTACTCATAGTTTAAGGTAAAGGTGATGATGGAAAAAACTAATTGCACCAGCAGATGCACAGGACCCTGTGATGGCTAGCTGCAACCAGTCAGAAGATCTGTAGAACTATCGTTCAATATACAGACAGGATGACAACTCCCTGATATTAAACAACAGCAATCTGCAAGCAATTTCAATGAGCCACTAAATTATAATACAGAGGTGGGATGACAGCCCCTCTGATATCAAACATTTACAGCACATCAAATAAATGCAAGTAGACACAGCCTAGAACAAGAAAAAGAAGTGGAAAGTGAGCAGGTGACAGCAAAAGAAGCTTGTACTAGTTGAAAATCAAGACCAGAAGCTGAAGGTCTCATAGTATTTACAGTCTCCAGAAGTTAAAGGAAACAACAAAGCTTTCATTCATCAAACACTCATCAAAATCCCATTACATTTTTTGCTCTAAGTATATATAGTGTTACAATATCTCTATCAAACCATGCGTGGAGGAGCCCCATAAATGGCCACCAACCATATTCATATTCAGAAATGGGCCTCTGATATAAATCTGTCTGAGTTTTAAATAGATTTGACTCTCTCTGGCTCTCTGTGGTCCTCCTTGGGCAAGTGGAATGAGGTATGGGTGAAACCCATAACCATTGAATGCTCTGTCTAGATCTGTGGCGTCCTATCTCCTCCTCGGCCATACTGCTGATTAAATGCTGCTGTTGAATCATTGAACGGCTCTAATATGACTGCTCTGGCTTTTAAACAGAGTAACGCTGCCCAAACTATTCATTCCCGCCCATCACTGCTTCCATGTTGACTTTTTAAAGGTTTCAGGCATAGTTTTATTCACTATCGGGTCCGCCTTTGGCTTGCAATGCACGTTTAAACAGTCCCTCCTTTGTTTTTTTTAACATTTGATAAATACATGCAAAACTGCCACAAAACCACGAAAAATGGCTTTGGTGGATTTGAAATACATATATTTGGCCTTTAGAACCCTTTCGGATCCGAAATCCCATCACAATCGGTGCTTGCCACAAGCTTCCCTTTGTAATTTCTTTATACAAAGAAAATACACAAAATACATTGAAAACGCTATGGGCGTGGACTTGAAAAAATATGAAATGGAGTGTTATGCATATATCGGGTCCGGCCCATCGGCCCGCACCATCACTTATGTTAAATCCCCGCCCCTTTGAAAGTGCCGATGTGATATCAATGATCGCCACGGACCCGAAATAATATAAAGTGCAGCGTTGTATGGCCGTCGGGTCCGGCCCATCGGATCAGAACATAACATATGTGAAGGCCCTGTCCTCTTTGGCAGCCCCGATAGCGAAATGCCGACGTGATGTGAGCCGTTGATCTGTGCACGCGATTAACGGCCCTGATCAAATCGCTAGATCACAATCGCAATGCCACTGCTGATACCGCCGACCCGCCGATATGAATTGAACTGTTATGCCTGCAATTTGAGTTTTTCTTGATTTTAAAGTATTTGTGCCTCCCGATAGTGTATTTCCGCCCCTACAAGGGCTTTTCCTTTACAACCATTTTGATCGGTGGAGGCCTTAAGAGGATTTGAACAACAAACATGGATCTTGGGCATGATTATAAGTATATTTGCAGCCTTTGAGAGTGTTTGAATCCATTTTTTATTCTTTTGTTCAGCAAAGCTAACACTGGCTCCTTCTGGGGATGAGATCCTCCCTGTGAGGTCTCAAGAACCTGCAGATCAATGCCTTTCCAGCAACAAACAAATTAGCCAAAATTCCTAGTGTTCCATTGGGCATGGAGTCTACTACAACTACACTAAAAACTGATAAAAGCAGAATATTTACAGCTTTTAGGGCCAAAAGACCTTAAATCACATAGTTCTTTAGAAACCGCCCATTAACTGGGCCATCAAAGACTGCTTCTCCTCCCATACTTTTCAGTATGAAGTTATTGTTCCCTTGAATCTGTGAAATGATGAAAGGGCTTGTCCAGAGAGCATCAAACTTCCCATGATTGCCTTTCTTTTCTTTAAAAGCATCCCATTTTATGACCAAATCCCCAACCTGGAAATTGTTTCTTTTTGTCTTTTTGTCAAAGGCTTCCTTGACCTTTTGTTCATGTGCCGTAGCTTTCTCAATCAGCTGCTCTCTGGTCTGATATAATTATGTTAAATCAGTGATTCTGTTGGCCGTATCATCTTCTTCATTCTGCGCTGTTTGGAGCAACTTTTCCACAGGGAGGGTAAGTTGAATGGGAAAAACAACATCAGTACCATATACCAGCTTGGCATCCCAATTCTTCTTGTTATCCTCTAACAACTTCTTAATAATCCTGATCAGACTTTTATTAGAGGATTCTGCTAGACCATTCCCTTGGGGGTAATAGGAGGTGGAATGGACAAGTTTAGTGCCCATTGAATCACACATTTCCACCAACTCTTTTGCCTTGAAGGCTGCTGCATTATCTATTATAAGCTTATGTGGGCAACCAAATCTGCTGAAAATGTTTTCTAATAAAAATTTCATTACCACATTATGATCAGCCTTTCGTGTTGGGATCACTTCAATCCATTTTGTAAAATAATCAGTGCCAACTAATATCCACCTGTGCTGGCCACTGGAATGTGGGTTGATTTCACCAATGAAATCCAAGCCCCACTGCTGAAAAGGTCCTTTTGCAATTATTGGCTTTAGGGGCAGGGATTTCAACTGCTGCTTACCTTCAAATCTCTGGCACCTGTCACAAGATTTAACAAAAGCAAATACATCAGAAAATAAAGAGGGCCAATAGTACCCGGCTCTGAGAATCTTTTGGGCTGTAGTTCTCCAATAATGATGTCCTCCACACATGCTGTCATGGAACTGCTGCATAACTTCTATTGACTGTTGTTTATCCAGGCATCTTAAAAGCACTCCAGATGGATCCCTCCAATAAAGCAAGCCACCATTGATGCAATATTTGGTTGCCTTGAGCTTTAACGTCCTTGCTTGACTTTGAGAAAATTCTGAAGGAACCTATAGCTTTAGCATGAAATTAATTATTGCAGCATACCAACTACATGAAGCTAGGTTCTCGGCCACCGACTGTCCTGTTTGCGTTTCAGCTGTTTCATGCTCTTCCATTAGACCATTTTCTGCTACATTGAACAAGAAATCAATGTCCAAAGACCTACAATTTTCTTCAGCCAACAGTTTAGCAAGCCCCTGACCTCTTACCAGCTTGGTGGGCTTTAGCTCTATGTTGAATTCTATCATTTTTGCAATCCACTTCGCTCTTTTTCCATCAGCATCAGGCTGCATTAAAACATCCTTTATTGCAGTAGAAGGCACATATGCAACTATTTTGGAATGCAATATGTATACTCTGAAAGCCTTCAAAGATTTGATAAGAGCATAAGCCTGCTTTTCAATAATATCATACCTTAGTTCAACATCCCTCAGATTCTTGTTGAAAAAGGCCACTGGATGCTCTTGACCTGCTTCATCTTGCTGCAACAGGACAGCTACAATGGTATCCTTAGAGGCAAATGAGAATAAATGAAACTCCTTGCTATAATCAGGGCTTATTAAAGTAGGCGCTTCCACAATAGCCATCTTAATGCACTCAAAAGATATTCTAGCCGCATCAATCCACTTCACCTCTGCTCCCTTTTTCACAATGGAGGTTATGTGCTTAATCAACTCAGCAAAATTAGGAATGAACCTCCTTACAAAGTTAATTTTGCCAAGAAAAGACTGTATATCTTTCTTTGATCTTGGAAGAGTCAAGGCCTGAATCGCTTTGACTCTTTCTGGGTCAATCTGAACACCTGCAACAGACACTACATGCCCCAACAGTTTCCCTTCTTCCAAAGCAAATTGGGACTTTTTGGGATTGAGTGAAATTCCAAATTTCCTGCATTTTAAAAACACCCTTTTTAAATGCTGTAGATGATCATGATGGCTGCTAGAATAAACAATTATGTCATCAAGATATATCAGCACGAATTTATCCTTTTCACCCACAAAAGAAATATCCATAGAGCGCTGAAAGGTGGCTCCAGCATTCATTATCCCAAATTGCATTTTTGCATACATGAACGTGCCCCAAGGAGTGGTAAATGCTGTCTTTTCTTGATCATCTGGATGCACAATGATTTGATTAAAGCCTGAAAACCCATCTATGAAAGACATCACTTTGGCACCTGAGACTTGCTGCAACAAATGCTCCATTTTTGGCAAGGGATAATTATCCTTTCTAGAGCATTTATTTAGATTCCTGAAATCAACGCACAGTCTGATTTCTCCATTCTTCTTCCTTACAACAACCAGATTAGCCACCCATTTAGAATATATGAGAGGCACTATAATCTTAGCAGCCAACAACTTTTTAATTTCTTTCTCAACCAGAGGAAGGAGCATAGGATTCATTGGTCTCAGCTTCTGTTTGAAAGGAATAGCGCCTTTCTCAAGTGGAATTTTGTGTTGAATTATTCCTGTCATATGTTTTCAGATCACTGTACTCCCAAGCAAACACATCAGAAAATTGCCTCATTAATTTGTAATATTCAGCACTCTGATCAGCAGATAGATTAGTTGACAGATTTATGAATTTGGGCTAACCTAGACCTCCTATATCATGCTTGCAAACTTCAGACTGATCTTCTTTTTGGGCAGCTTTGTAAGGCACATCATTGTGGTCAAACAATCTCTCAAGAGGAATTAGACCCTTAGGGATATGGTTACTAGAAAGCTGGACTATGCTATTCTTGCCAATCTTATTTTTAAGGTGGGACTTGGGATCTTCTAACAAAGCATCATTATTTTGGTAAATTTTCATTTCAGAGAACTCATCAATAACTTGAAGGAACCTATTTAACTCAACATCATCATGAAAAACCTTCCAATGGTGGACATTATCAGGCATAGAGGGTCTATACTTCATCTGTACTTCGTAAACTAGTTTGGGAGGCGATGGAGGGATGAACAAACTAACAGAGGCAGCAAGGGAATCAGCAAGCTGATTTTGGGCTCTAGGAATGTATGAAATGCAGAAAGAATCAAAGAACTCTTTGACTCTCCATACCTCATCTCTATAAGCTCTTAGCCTTGGATGCTTTGCTTGGAATGTTTTATTTACTTGCTGAATTATCAGATCAGCATCTCCAAACACCTTCAGATTTTTTATTCCCCTATCTTTGGCTTCATGAAGGACCAACAATAGTGCTTCATATTCTGCTATGTTGTTTGTCACCTGAAAAACCATCTTTAAAGACAATTGAACTGTTTCTTGCTGTGGAGACACCAACACCACCCCTGCTCCTGCAGTCTCCTTGGTACATGCTCCATCAAAGAACATCTCCCAAATCTGACCATTTGTATCATGCTCAGCCTGAGCTGTTGGTTTCCTGATCTGCAACGTAGCCTTCTGAGATTCTTCAATTTGGAGAATGCAAGCTCCAAAGTCAGTGTCCACTGCATATATGGGATGGTTTATAGGATTCTTCTCATCACTAATGATATATGCCAGCTGTGCTTCTCTATATAACCTCCTGCTTTCTCCTCCAAACAGTGGAACAGTTGCATAAGATAAATCATTCTGCAATGTCCCTCCTAGCCTCTTAATCCACCCTCTAGACAACAACATACCAAACTTAGGAGGAAAATTAGCCACCACTATATCCATCATCATACTTTTCATGGGCAGCTGGGTTAAGGTAATGGCTAGATCCTTAATTAATCTAAGGCATTTTACCTTCCTTGAATCAAAAGAGAACAAATCATGATAGGGTCTAGTGATATCAAGGCCTAACCCTTCCATGACAGTTTTAGGCATTAGATTATGGCTGGCCCCTGTGTCTAGCAGGAAATTGTGGAGGATTTTATCATGGATAGTTAATGAAACATAGAAAGATGGAGAACTATTATCAGCAGGTTCAATCATGGGACTAAGCACAATAGCAGGCTTGTCATCTTGCAAATTGACAGAGTCAATGGAGGTTTGTTTAGGCTCTAGTTCAAGGGCCTCAAGGATGGGTTTTCTAAATAATTCACTCTTCACCAACTCAGCCAGAGGCATGGATATTTTCAATTTCTGAATTTCTGACTCAAAACTAAAAGAAGAGAATACTTTATCAGCAGTTTTTACCTCTTGAACTGGAGCTTTGAGGGTGGCAGGATCAGCTGCTGGTCGTCTTTGCCTGCTATTTTGTGGCATTGTTTGAGCAGCTGCTTCTTGTGCAACATTTTCTTTGACATTATTTGCATTGGATCTTAGATTATATCTTTGCTGCTGCTCACCAGATTGTAGAACAACACCACTGTCCCACCTCTGACTGTTTTGCTCTTGCAACAATGACTCTTCATATTCGACCAATGTTAAAAATGCAGCGCTGCCTTTATCCTCCAAGCAGTGAATTTCATCCTCATCTTCTTCAAATTGTTCCCCCTCCATGACTGCATTATGAAAGGGAGATTTTACTTTATGATCTTCTTTTGATTCTTCACCCCTTTGCATAATTTGTAGCTGCTCATTTGCTTTTCTAAATGGATTTGGATTTCTTGGAGCAAATGTGTTTTGCTGCCTTGTTTTGCCTGAAGTCTGCTCCACTTTTAGCTTAGAAATTTCAGCAGCCAATGACTCAATCATCTTAGTCATTTTGTCTAATTTAGGCTCTGAAGTTGATGCAGGGGAAGAGGAAGCCTCACCTCTCGGCTTTCTTCTATCAACTTGACTCTTTAACTGCCGTGCTGCCAAAATGTTGGATTCGACCTCCAGGGCTGCTTCTTGCATATTGCCCAGAGTAGCACATCGTCTTTCTCTCAACATTAAGCATAAATCAGAGTCAAAAGCATTGGCATATGTGAGTTTAGCAGCAGTGGGGGTAGGCTTTACCTCACCTGGTATTTTACTATACATTCTATTAAATCTTTTATTGAAGTCAGGCAAAGTCTCACCCTTTTCTCTTTTCAAGTTTCCAAACTCTGTATGATAATACAACAGGTCCTTCTTATCTCCCCATTGCTTCAAAAATGCATCATCTAATGCTTCAATATCTATTATGGATCTTTGGGGTAATTCTCTGAACCACTTCCTAGCCTCACCATCAAGGCTTTGGACAAAGACTCTCATCCATACATCATTCTCACTAATATCTAAATTATCAGCATAACTGTAAAAGGCTTCAAGATGTTCTTCTTCTGTCACTCCCTCTGTTCCAGTAAACTTAGGCATATATTTTTGATATTCTCCCACAGGCATAGGATTTAGAGGTACAGGAAATACCAAAGGTCCATATCTAGCAGCAACAATCCTCTCAATCCTAGTAGGTGCTTGCTGTCCTGCCATGTTTGGAATATGTGGACGAACACTAGAAGATGGAGCAGTAGGAAATAATGTAATGGATGGCAGGGATATTGGGATGTTTTGGACAGTATGGGAAGCTTTCTTTGGACTGAGATTCAAAGGGGAACTAAATGGACAAGGAGCTTTATGAATCTCTGCAGGTATTTCTTCATTAGCAATACTAGGCTTTAAATCTTCAAACTGTGTATCCTCAACTAAAAACTTCTCATGCAGAGACAAATAAGATTTCTTGGGCTTACCTGATCCTGATGCTCCTTTCTGTGATGTTTTCTTCGGGTTAACAATCTTCTCAGGGTCAGGTACTGGAACAGCTGGAGACTTCTGCGGATTTCTTCTAGTATGCCTCACAAACTGAGCCAGAACTTCAAAGTGGAGTCGCCAAAGGATGGTCTTCCACCAATGGAGTCGCCAGACAGAAAATTACAACTAATACTGTGTTCAAACCTTGTCTGTCATCAAATATTGAAACTATGTCGTCTCCCAGGGAAGCTGAGCTTCGATTCTCCTCTCCCCGGCAACGGTGCCAATTAATGTTATCACCCCAAGAAACTCACCTAGGTTGTAAATCAGTGATGCTCAGGAACATTAAAAATTCAACTATTATGTTGGATAAGATGATGGATAAATGAAGATATGCTGCACATTTAAGCCAGATAACCACTCCTACTATGACTATCCCCAGACATGGGTGAAGACCCCCAATCTACAAGGCTTTCAACCACCAACTACTCACAGTTTAAGGTAAAGGTGATGATGGAGAAAACTAATTGCACCAGCAGATGCACAGGACCCTGTGATGGCCAGCTGCAACCAGTCAGAAGATCTGTAGAAATATCATTTAATATACAGACAGGATGACAACTCCCTGCTATTAAACAACAACAATCTGCAAGCAATTTCAATGAGCCACTAAATTAAATACAGAGGTGGTATGACAACCCCTCTGATATCAAACATTTACAGCACATCAAATAAATGCAAGCAGACACAACCTAGAACAAGAAAAAGAAGTGGAAAGTGAGCAGGTGACAGCAAAAGAAGCTTGTATTAGTTGAAAATCAAGACCAGAAGCTGCAGGCCTCATAGTATTTACAGTCTCCAGAAGTTAAAGGCAACAACAAAGCTTTCATTCATCAAACACTCATCAAAATCCCATTACATTTTTTGCTCTGAGTATATATAGTGTTACAATACAAAACATCTCTGTCAAACCATGCGTGGAGGAGCCCCATAAATGGCCACCAACCATATTCATATTCAGAAATGGGCCTCTGATATAAATCTGTCTGAGTTTTAAATAGATTTGACTCTCTCTGGCTCTCTGCGGTCCTCCTTGGGCAAGTGGAATGAGGTATGGGTGAAACCCATAACCATTGAATGCTTTGTCTGGATCTGTGGCATCCTATCTCCTCCTCGGCCATACTGCTGATTAAATGCTACTGCTGAATCATTGAACGGCTCTAATATGACTGATCTGGCTTTTGAACAGAGTAACGCTACCCAAACTACTCATTCCCGCCCATCACTGCTTCCATGTTGACTTTTTTAAAGGTTTCAGGCATAGTTTTATTCACTATCGGGTCCGCCTTTGGCTTGCAATGCACGTTTAAACAATCCCTCCTTTGTTTTTTTTAACATTTGATAAATACATGCAAAGCTGCCGCAAAACCACGAAAAATGGCTTTGGCGGATTTGAAATACATATATTTGGCCTTTAGAACCCTTTCGGATCCGAAATCCCATCGCAATCGGTGCTTGCCACAAGCTTCCCTTTGTATTTTCTTTATACAAAGAAAATACACAAAATACATTGAAAACGCTATGGGCGCGGACTTGAAAAAATATGAAATGGAGTGTTGTGCATATATCGGGTCCGGCCCATCGGCCCGCACCATCACTTATGTTAAAGCCCCGCCCCTTTGAAAGTGCCGATGCGATATCGGCGATCGCCGCGGACCCGAAATAATATAAAGTGCAGCGTTGTATGGCCGTCGGGTCCGGCCCATCGGATCGGAACATAACATATGTGAAGGCCCTGTCCTCTTTGGCAGCCCCGATAGCGAAATGCCGACGTGATGTGAGCCGTTGATCTGTGCACGCGATTAACGGCCCTGATCAAATCGCTAGATCGCAATCGCAATGCCACTGCCGATACCGCCGACCCGCCGATATGAATTGAACTGTTATGCCTGCAATTTGAGTTTTTCTTGATTTTAAAGTATTTGTGCCTCCCGATAGTGTATTTCCGCCCCTCCAAGGGCTTTTCCTTTACAACCATTTCGATCGGTGGAGGCCTTAAGAGGATTTGAACAGCAAACATGGATCTTGGGCATGATTATAAGTATATTTGCAGCCTTTGAGAGTGTTTGAATCCATTTTTGATTCTTTTGTTCAACAAAGCTAACAATTACAATGAGGTCACCATGGGAAGTCGATGGTGTCATTGTGGAGTGTATCGTCATGAGTGCATGATTGATTATGCATTGTTTATGCACGTTAGTATTCACATGTGGTTAAGTGCACAATGATGTGATGGTTGTTATCATGCATGAGGTCATGGCATGTGTAGTTGATATGGTTATGCATTGATGACTGGAATCTAGCTAGAATGACGGGTATATGCTTATATGCTTATGTGTTATATTTCTATAGGTTGTCATGATTATGTTATACATGTATTACACTAATTTTTTTGATCCTACAAACGAGGTATCCTCCCTGAATTATGATAAGGTACATTGGTTTATTGTGTTTTGGTTTAGCTAACATGATATACCTTGCAGGAAGAATATCAAAAATGACTAGCAAGATGGTGGACTATAGTTCCCGAGACTCTCCCTATGGATCATATGAGCAACGTGGTGTTGGTAATTCTTCTAATTTGGCAGACACACTAAGAAGATTAAAAGCATATATAAGGAGTTGTAAGGCGGACAATGACAAAATCATACAGGCATAGGAGAAACAAGCATAGGTAAATGCATTTATACTTCAGAGTTTTTCAGATTTGCAGTGACAGAGACCACTTCAGAACAACCATGAGCAGGAGGAAAAAACTATTGGGGCATATGGAAATAGGTCTCATGGTGAGTACATTTCATATAGAGATGAGACGATTAGAGACGACAGGTTCTTGGACACTCCAGATAGGAGAGGTGATAGACACAAGTATTATTCTAGTTATGGTTCTGACAGGAATTATGATTGTCATCGTTATCATCCTTATGGGAGGAGTGATGAGGGATATTTTCCGGATGATTTTAAGAAGGAAATGCCACCTAAATTTAATGGAGAGATGAAGAAATCAGAGGATGAAAAGGCATGGTTTCTTTGTATGAGGAATTTCTTCAGGTTGCATGATTATTCAAAGAACATGAAAGCTAGAATAACTACATTCAGTATTAAAGGTAAAGTAGATATCTGGTGGGAAGATGTAAAGAACGCCAAAGATATTTATGATGAGGACTTGACTTGGAGTGAGTTCGAGAGGCTATTCCGAAAGAGTTATCTATCAGAGAGATAGTTTGATTACAAGGCGAAAGAATTCTATGAGCTGAAGATGGGATCCATGATTGGTGAGGAGTACACTAGTAAATTCTTGGAGCTACTGAGGTATGTGCCTTACCTCAAGGAGGAGAAGGCCAACATTCAAAGATTCATCAGTGGGTTTCTTCTATCATTCAAAGACAGGATTGAGTTCGATGAACCTAGATCATTGGAGGAAGCCATCCGAAAGCTAAAGCATTGTTATGAGCAATCAAAGCGCAGATTTGAGACTATGACAGATTGGAAAGGTAATGCAAATAACAAAGGAAAATGGGACAAGAAGCAAGAAAGACCTCAAGGTATAGGTAATAAATAGAATGAAACAACATATAATAAGTTCAATGCATCTATCTAAGGAGCAACATATGGGACTTCGATCTGAGGAGAAGAATAAGGATGAAGGTTATAATCCTTTGTAGTGTTGGACTTGTGGAGGAGAGCATCGTAGGAGAGATTTTCCACAACATTAGGGTGGTAGACCACAAATCTACAATGCTCAGGAGGCACAAACAATGGGAGATGTTGGGTAGAGTATTCCTAGGATCTATGCAACACTGGATAACAGGCAAGCAGATCACCAGGCATCTATTATCGAGATGGATGGTAAGATTTGTGATCAAGTTGTTTCTATTTTGATTAACCCTGGATCTAATTATAGTTATGTTAATCCTAACCTAGTGGATAAGTGTGATTTGAATAATTAAGTTCATGCAGATTATTGGTAAGAGCTTGTACATTTGATTTGAATGGTACACCTACCTCAACACATTTGAATGTATTTCCATTGGGATAATAGAATATGTTTTTGGGCATGGATTGGTTGTACCTTCATAGAACCAAGGTGGATTGTTATGACATATCCATTAAGTGTTTGGATGACAATGGGGACAAAGAGACTTGCAGGGTAAGAAGAAAGAAACATTAGTTAGAATGGTGACAACTATGCAGATCAAGTGTAGTTGCAGGAAAGGGTGTGTGTTATTTGCAGTGCACATTTCTAGTGACAAAGTTAAGGAATTTGAGGATGCACATGTTTTGAGTAGGTACCCAGTTCTATAGTAGTTTCAGGACGTGTTTCCTGCATATATTTCAAAGTTTCCACCTCACAGGGAAGTAGACTTTTCTATTGAGTTGGTGCCAGGGGTAGCTTCGACATCAAAGGCAACTTACATGATGAGTACACCTAAGTTGGTAGAGTTGAAGTTGCAGCTGAAGGAAATTCTTGACAGGGGGTACATTAGGCCAAGTGTATCACCATGGGGTGCATTGCTATTGTTTATGAAGAAGAAGGATGGTACTCTCAGGATATGCATTGAATACAGGTAGTTAAGCAAAGTGACCTTCAAAAATAGATATCTGTTACCAAATATTGATGACTTGTTCGATTAGTTGAAGGGAGCAGCAATGTTCTCAAAGATTGATATGAGATCCAGATATCATCACGTACGCATTAAAGAAGATGAAATCTACAAGATAGATTTTCGAACTAGGTATGGACATCATGAGTTTGTTGTAGTTCCATTTGATTTCACTAATTCTTTAGCTACCTTTATGTTCTTAATGAATAGTGTGTTGCATCCATATTTGGACAAGTTTGATATTGTGTTCATTGATGATATATTGGTATATTTTAAAAATGAAGAAGAGCATGCCGAGAATTTAGAAACAATGTTGAAATTATTGAGGGAGCATCAATTGTATACTAAGCTCAACAAGTATAGTTTCTTTCAGGCTGAGGTACACTACTTGGGACATGTGGTTTCTAAGGATGGAATAGTAGTGGACCTAGAAAAGATAAGAGATATCATGGAGTGGGCAACTCCTAGGAATGTGGATGATGTGAAGTATTTCGTGGTGTTAATAGGTTATTACCAGAGGTTCATCAGGGTCTTCTCACATATTTCTTATCCTATCACATCACTGTAGAGGAAAGGTAAGAGGTTTGAATGGACAAAGGAGTTTGCGACCTATTTTGAGTAGCTTGAGCAATTTTTGAATCATGCACTAGTGTTAAAGATTGCATATCCAGACAAAGAGTCTATAGTATGTACACATGCCTGCAACACAGGACTTGGTGGCATCCTTATGTAGGATGGATAGGTGGTATGCTATGAGTCACAAAAACTGAATGAGCATGAGAATTACTACCCGACACGTGATCTTGAGTTGGTAGCGGCCATACATGCATTGAAGATGTGGAGGCACTATCTTCTTGGGAGGAGGTTTGTATTGATGAGTGATCACAATGGTTTGTGATATCTATTTGACCAACCGAATCTAAATGGAAAGCAGGCTCGGTGCTTAGCCATGATCAGTGAATTGGACTTTGAGATCAGGTATATCAAAGGTAAAGAGAACAAGGTGGCAGATCCTCTTAGCAGGTGGATACAATTAAATCACATAACAACTATGAACTCTTATGGGATAGATTTATAGGATAGGATCTTACAGGCAGGTCAGTAGGATGACAGGTTTATGGAGATTGTGCATAGGTTGCAACATAGTACAGGTACAAGTACATGTACATGTATTGGTACGGTTTGTACATGTACATATGTAGGTGCACAATATGTGGACTATCGTATCATGGCAGATGGATTGGTTAGATTTAGGGACAAGATATATGTGCCAGATAATAGTGAGCTCAAGAAGGTGATCTTGAGGGAGTTTCATGCAAAACCATATTAAGGCTACCCAGGATATCAAAAGACACTGACAATGGTGAAGAAGTTTTACTATTGGTCGAATTTGAAGAGAGACGTAGCAAAGTTTATGGCTAAGTGCTTGGATTGTTAGCAAGTGAAGGCAGAGTGTAAGGATCCTGGTGGACTGCTACAGCCGATTCCGATTCTAGAGTCGAAATGGGAGGTCACTTCCATGGAATTTATCACAGGTTTTTTGAGGACAGTGAGACAACATGATTCCATCATGGTAGTGGTACTGGACAGGTTTACAAAGGTAGCACACTTTATTATAGTGAAGTCTACATTCTCAACGAGTGATGTAGCACAATTCTTGATCAGGGATGTGATCAGATTGCATGGAGTTCCAAAGAATATTGTGTCAGACAAGGATGCGAAGTTCACTTCCAAGTTTTGGAATGCGTTATTTGCAGGTTCGGGCACAGAGTTGGCCTTCAATACAACTTATCATCCATAGATAGATGGACAGATAAATAGGGTCAACAAGATATTGGATGACATGTTGAGGATGTATGTGATGCATCAACAATGGAAGTGGGAAGATTACCTTCCACTGGTAGAGTTCGCTTACAAAAATGGGTACAAGGAGTAATTGAGGATGAGTCCGTTTGAGGAATTGCATGGGCGAAGTTGTAATACTCCCATCAGCTGGAGTGAGCCAATTAACAAGGTGTTGATTGGACCAGATATGTTGGTAGAAATTTTGCGGGAAATGTAGGTAATCAAGAAGAATTTGAAAGGAACACAAGATAGGCAGAAGAGCTATGCAGACTAGAATAGGTTGTTCAAGGAGTTCGAGGTTGGGGAATAGGTGTACTTGCACATCAAACTGAAGAAGAGGTCCTTGCATATTGGATCATGTGCCAAGACGGTACCTTAGTTTTGTAGACCTTTCAGGATTATTGAGAGGATTAGACTAGAAGCCTATTGACTTGCACTACCTCCGACAGTGAAATTCCATGATGTTTTCCACGTGTCATTGCTTAATAAGTATGTTAAAGATTTTGATCATGTAATTGCCTGGTTTGTAGTACAGGCGGAGTCAGAAGGATAATTCTAGCCAGGACCGTAGTGCATTTTGTAGAGAAATATGCTGATGCTCCAGAACCGAGAAATCGAGCAGGTTAAAGTGAAATGGAAGAGCTTTGGGCCCGATCAAGCTGCATGGGAGATGTAGGATCAGATGCGAGCTATGTATCCTTCCTTATTCGCTGGTTGAGTGGATGTTTTGGTATATATATTTTAGTATATGTTTTTGGTACATGTTTTGGTGATGTTTGGTATATGTAGATATGCATATGGATGTAAATACCACCATGATCTATGCTATAAAGCTCTAATAAGCGGTATGGGTGTCATGTCATTATGATGTTATACTTGTTATCTTGTCATGTTGGTTTGCTTCTCAGTAGTAGGATGAGAATTGTAAATACTACAATGAGCTAAGTTATAAAGATCCATGGGCAATACATTTTTCTTACAATAACCTTTCTTGTTGTAAGTGTTGTTGAACACCGAGGATGGTGTTCCCCCAAGGGGAGGGTTCTGTAACAACCCTATTGAAAATTCCATGTAATAAAAGTTAATAAAGGCAAAATAATAACCACGATTGATGGGGCACATATTCCAAGCCTAATGTTGGGCAAAATCATAGTGATGGGTGTTGGCATTATGATTCAGGTTTGGTGCTATGGCACAGGTGTTGTACTTGATGGCAACTCTCTCAAGTGGCAAATCTTTGTTCAGGCTCTCAAAATTATGGAAAATAATGGGTACGCAGGTACACCATTCAAAGGGTGCGGACCCGCAGGCACGCCATTCACCAAGTGCGGTCATGTCCGTAGGTTATCCGAACAAAAGGTGCGGACCCCAGTCCACTCACTCCAATGCAAAGAAAGCGTGCACACGTGGGAATTCTTATGTCTAGCCCATGGTATTTAGCCCGACGTTCATGATCCTATGGTTTTGGCCCGTGGTATAAGATCTAAATTATTGAACCCCGGTTTGGATCCCTTGTATTGGTTTTCGATGGTTTTGTCCCATGGTGTGAATAAGGGCTTGCCTATAAAAAGGAAAGGAGATCACTTGGCTAGACACTTGTGAAATTTGAATATCTTACAATCTGAAATTTTGGGTAATCGGTTTAAAAAGCTAGATCTATATCAAGGTGAAATCTGAAAAGTGTAAGGCATATCTGTTGATAGGTCGTGATCTCTTGGGCGCGTGATCAGATCTGTGGATCTGACAGTTTATGGTACATTGGAGGACTGTTAATTTGGCCCTATTTGGAGGTCCGCAGGCGATCCACAGCTCAGGTGCAGAGGTACGCAGTGCAGTAGAAGGTTCAGGTGCAGAGGTACGCAGTGCAAGAGAAGGCGCAGGTGCGGAGGTACGCAGCGAGGCTGAAGGTGCAGGTGCGAGGGTACACAGAGAAACAAAAGGATCAGGTGCGGAGGTTCGCTGTTGGGAAGATAGTGCAGGTGCAGATTTGGCAAGAGGTACGCAGTTCAGCAGAAGGGCTAGATGAGGAGGTACATAGAGCACAAGAAGGATTAGGTACGGATCTGCGCATTCTAGACACAAAAGAACTGCGGATATTCACAGGATTCTATTGGTGAAGTTGCAGACCCCTTTTGAAATAATTATTGGCTGCCTTTTATCTATTGCTGCAGAGTTCTGGGTTTAGATTACTAGTATTGCTTTTCTGTTTACATCATTCTGAGAAGTTGGGTGATTCATTGGTTAATTGTATAAGGAGATTGGTTGATTCACATGTACTTGATGATTTGATGTTCTTGGATCCAGTCTGAAAATTAATGAAACATGGTCCTTAAAGAAGTAGAAGAGCTAAGGGGGTTGTATCTCCCTTCCAGGAGAGACTGGAAAACGAGAGAGGGTTGTAGCTCTCTGCAGGTTGCAGCCTATGTACTGGTAAAGGACTTCACCAGTACAAAATCATTGTAAAAGAAGTTTCTAATTGAAAGAAGATGGAGACATATTGCAGCAGGTGGTTTTCACCCACATTGGGTTTCCACCTTATATCTGGTGTTTCTTGGTGTGATTATCTATTTTTCTTGTTCTTGCTCATTATTATATGGTACTGACATACAAACTAATGATCAATATCTAAAGAATAAATTAAAGTATAAATCTGGAAGATATATTGAAAAGAATTTGATAATACTGATTCACCCCCCCGTCTCAGTATTATTTCCAACAATTGGTTTCAGAGCAGGTCCTTCTGAAGAAGCTTGATCACTTGGAGGAAGATCCATCATCATGAGCAACTATGAGAGAGAAGCATCTATCAGGCCACCGATTTTTGATGGGACAAATTTCGTATATTAGAAGGTAAGAGTTACTGCCTATCTTCAATCACTTGGTACAGAGGTCTGGGATATCATAGATATAGGGTACACTTTTCCTTCAGCAACTCCTACAGATCCGGCTGAGAAGAAGAAATATGAAACAAATGCAAAAGCAGTCAATACCCTATTAGGATGCCTATCTCAATCAGAATTTGTCAAGGTAATGCAGTATAAATCTGCAAAAGAAATATGGGACAAGATTGTTCTGAGCTATGAAGGAGATGAACAGGTAAAACGAGCAAAACTTCAAACCCTCAGGATTCAGTATGAAAATCTCAAAATGCACAATGATGAAAGTATGGCTAACTATTTCCTTCGTGTAGATGAGATTGTTAATTGTATGAAAAACTTAGGTGAAGAAATAAAAGAGGCTTTTGTGGTTGAAAAAGTTCTAAGATCTTTGTCCCCTAGGTTTGAATCCAAAGTTTCTGCAATAGAAGAAAAGGAGAATCTTCGAAACCTTACCATGTCACAGCTACACGAGATTCTAACTGCTTATGAAATGAGGAAATGAGGACCATCAGACAGGAGAGAAGCAGCTTTCAAGGCTTCAGGCAAATGAGACTACTATGAGTTAGGACATGCATCAGAAGAGGAAGAAGAATCAAATTTTGTCAAAAGCCTTCAACGGGGTACTGGAAGATTCAGAGGTAAGTTACCTTTCAAATGTTTTGCTTGTGGGAGAGTTAGTCACTATGCTGCCAAATGTCCTCATAAGGATAAAACTGACAAAGGGAAGGAACCTGTTAGATGGAACAAGAGAATGTAACTAAGAAAAGTTACTACACTCATGAAGATAGTGATGGTCTTTCAAATAGTGATGAAGATGAACGAGGTAATAACTATAAACTTTTAATGGCTTTTGAAGATGATGATTACATGGATGCTATAGATGTGGATGGCTTTTATGAAGAGATTTCTAGACTCAAAACATGTTTAGAAGAAAAGAATGCGATTATTGATACTCTGCAATTCCAACTTGATAAAAAGAAAAATTTCTTGAGAAGTTAGAATGTGAAATTGTTGGCCTTAGAAAAGAAATTGAGAAAACAAAGGCTCTTAATCTTAAATTTGTTAAAGGATCTGAAACTCTGGATGAGATTATTAATGTACAGCGTTCTCCACTAATCAAGACAGGTCTGGGGTATAATGGAGAAGCATCTCAAGCATCCACCTCAAAGAGTTATCTCAATGCAGCAAGGAGGAATGAGAAAAAGCCTAATGGAGATCACCAGGTAAAACAGGGACAAATTACATCAAGAATAAACAAAGACTACCAGGTAAATCAGGGGCAATCCACCTTAAGGATGAACAAAAGCTACAACTAGCCACAGGTAAAATCTTCTCAATTTGCCTCAAGAATGGATGACAATAGAAACTACAATCATTTGGCAGGTAGATTTGATAATCGCAGAAGTTTCTTCAATGGCCAATGTTTCTCTTGCCATAACTTTGGCCACAAAGCAGCTCAATGTGTTGCCTATAAAACAATCATGACTAGAGAAGCTCAAAAACAAAGAAGTATGACTGGGATCACGAAAAGGACCTATAACAACTTTTCGGCCCTTGAAAATGAAATTGAATGTTCTATTTGTAATAAATTTGGTCATGAAGATTCTGAATGTAGGAGCAGGTTTTGGCAGAGAAAGGAACAAGCCTCAAGTACCAGAACATGGAGAATAAAGGAACCACAACCATAAAAATGTGGGATAGCTTTTTATGCAGAAGGACAGGAAAATCAATGGTACATCGACAGCGGATGTTCGAAGCATATGACAGGTGATAAAGAAAAACTTGAATCATATAGTGCTTTAGAAAAGGGAAAGAAAGTTTCTTTTGGAAATGATACCCCTGCAGTCATAAAAGGAAGAGGCACTGCTCAGTTGAAAGAAAAGGTCAAAGCTGGAAATGTTTTGTATGTTGATGGCTTGAAGCATAATCTACTGAGTGTCAGTCAGATGTGTGATCAAGGAACCGAGGTAATATTTCGATCAAATGGATGTAGTGTTCGTGATCTTGATACAGGAAAAACAGTGATCAAAGGCAGAAGAACTCCAAATAATTTATACATATTTGAAGAAGGACAACAACAATGCTATTTGAGCAAGGATGATGAACACTGGTTATGGCACTGGAGGTTGGGGCATCTAAGCTTTTCACAAATAAGGAAAGCATGCAAATACCAGGCAGTTCGTGGTCTTCCAGATATCAAAATTCCAGACAACACCATATGCAAATCATGTCAGTTTGGTAAGCAAACCAGAACTAACTTCCCTGAGAAGGAAGGATCAGCCAGCAGGCCTCTTGAACTAGTCCATACAGATGTATGTGGTCCATTTAGGACAAGATCACCTTGAGGATAAGAATACTTTATATTATTCATTGACGACTTCTCCAGGATGATTTGGTTAGGACTTATGAAACACAAAGACGAAGCATTCGAAAAATTCAAATATTTCAAAGCCTTGGCTGAAAACGAATCAGATTACAAAATTAAGTGCCTTAGGTCTGGCAGAGGTGGGGAGTTTACCTCAAATGAATTTTTCGATTTCTGTGAAGAACATGGAATAAGAAGGGAATTCTCTATAGCTAGGACTCCTCAACAAAATGGAGTGGTGGAAAGGATGAATAGAATGGTTCAACAAATGGCTCGTGCTATGCTTGATGAGTTTGGAACTCCCGCAACCTTCTGGGGTGAAGCTGCATTTGCTGCAGTTGTTATTCTCAACAAAACAAACATCTGAGTGAATAGCACTCAAACTCCTCATGAGATCTGGTATGGTGAGACTCCTTCGGTAAAGCATTTCAAAATTTTTGGAAGCAAATGATATATTAAGAATAATTATGAACAGCTTGGCAAACTTGAACCTAGAGCAGATGAAGGGATTCTCCTTGGTTATTCTCCCCACAGCAAAGCATATAAGTGTTACAATAAAAGACTTGGAAGAATTGTTGACAGCATTGATGTGGTGGTTGATGAAAAAGGAAACATTCCTAGGCGAGTAAAGAGGAACATACAAGGATAGAAGAGAAGACTCCATCCAGGTATGTTCAAAAGAATCATCCAGAATCTCAAATCTTGGGGCAAAAGGAGGCAGGCGTACAAACAAGAAGAACAATTGCAAAAGCTTCAAGCTATTTGGCATTACTCTCCTCCACTGAACCACAAAATGTAAGAGAGGCATGCAAAGATGAATGTTGGGTCAAGGAAATGGATGAAGAACTTGAGCAGATCGAAAAGAACAACACTTGGGAGTTGGTTCCTAGACCAAAAGATAAGAATGTCATAGGGACAAAATGGGTCTTCAAAAATATGTTGAATGAAAATGGGGAAGTAATTAGAAACAAGGCCAGACTTGTTTGTAAAGGGTATGCTCAACAAGAAGGAATAGACTTTGAAGAAACTTTTGCTCCTGTTGCAAGACTTGAGGCCATCCGAATGTTCCTTTCTCTCTCAAGCTTTCAGAAGTTCAAAGTATTTCAAATGGACGTGAAATCATCCTTTCTGAATGGAGACTTAGAAGAAGAAGTATACATTGAGCAACTAGATGGTTTCATTCTTGGGAATGATCCAAATCTTGTATGCCGACTGAAAAAGGCTCTCTATGATCTTAAACAGGCTCCAAGGGCTTGGTACTACCGTTTGGACAAATATCTTCATCAACAAGGTTTTTCAAAAGGATCAACAGATAGCAATCTTTATATAAAAATTGAAAAGGACAAATTGATAATACTTGTTGTGTATGTAGATGATATTATCTTTGGCAGCAATGAAGAAGCTATGAGTCAAAGCTTTGCCTTGGTGATGCAGAAAGAATTCGAAATGTATTTGCTTGGAGAACTGACATATTTTCTTGGATTGCAAATCCAACAAAATGAAGACGATATCTTTTTGTCTCAAACCAAGTATCTCAAGCAGATCTTGAAGAAATATGGCATGGAAGATGCAAAACAAGTATGTACCCCCATGGTTACAGGATGCAACCTCAGTGCAAATGATGAATCAGCAGCAGTGCATCAACCACCTATGGATCTATGATTGGAAGTCTACTTTATTTGACAGGTACCCGACCAGACATCATGCATGCAGTGGGAATATTTGGAAGATTTCAGGCAAATCCAAAGGAAACTCATCTTCAGGCAGTGAAGAGAATTTTCAAGTGTCTTCAAGGAACTCAAAATTATGGCTTATGGTATCCTAGAAATACAGATCTCACCCTTCATGCTTATACAGATGCAGATTGGGCTGGAAGCGTGGATGACAGAAAGAGCACAAGTGGTGGTGCATTCTTTATGGGTTCCAGATTAGTATCCTGGTTCAGCAAGAAACATAGTTCGATTGCTTTATCTATCGCTGAAGCGGAATATGTGGCTGCCACATCTTGCTGCACTCAACTCCTTTGGATGATGCAAACCTTGCAGGATTTTCAGATCACTTGTACACCACCTATCTCCATCTTATGTGATAATACAAGTGCTATCAGTATTTCAAAGAACCCAGTCATGCATTCAAAGACCAAGCATATACCTATCAAATATCATTTTCTTCGGGAACAAGTGCTTGAACAAAAGGTCAAGTTGGAGTATGTTCCTTCTAAGGAACAAGTTGCTGATATACTCACCAAACCTCTGCCCAGGGAGACCTTCAAATACCTCAGGCAAAAGCTGGGGGTTGTTGATGCATCATCTTGTTGTTGAATCTCATCTGTTTCAGAGATTGTTGGTTGTACGTGAGTTTCATATGGGGTAGAAGCGTACATTCGCTGGTTTATGGATTGGTCGAAGATCGAATGGCACAGGTTCAGGGGGAGCATATATTCTTCTAATAATGCATTGTTGGCATTATGGTAGAAGATCTTGGAGGAGAAAGTACAGAAGGAGAACATGGATGCTGATCTGAATATTGCTGCTAATATGTCTCTATCTCTTTTGTCAAGGTCATTTATGGTGTATGGTGGATTATGGTTCTTCTTGAAGAAAGTTTCTTTTGCAGATCTGGTTTATAGTCAGGGGGAGCATGATCAGCAGAGCAGAAACTTCAGCATGTTCTCAGGGGGAGCATAACCCTTTGCCCTTGATGTCAAAGGGGGAGAATGACGTTGAGGATCTTGGGGTTGCCATCAAGTCCAAAGGGGGAGATTGTTGGCATTATGATTCAGGTTTGGTGCTATGGCACAGGTGTTGTACTTGATGGCAACTCTCTCAAGTGGGAAATCTCTGTTCAGGCTCTCAAAATGATGGAAAATAAGGGGTACGCAGGTACACCATTCAAAGGGTGCGGACCTGCAGGCACACCATTCACCAAGTGCGGTCATATCCGCAGGTTATCCGAACAGAAGGTGCGGACCCCAGTCCACTCACTCCAATGCAGAGAAAGTGCGCACACGTGGGAATTCTTATGTCTAGCCCATGGTATTCAGCCCGACGTTCATGATCCTATGGTTTTGGCCCGTGGTATAAGATCTAAATTATTGAACCCCGGTTTGGATCCCTTGTATTGGTTTTCGATGGTGTTGTCCCATGGTGTGAATAAGGGCTTGCCTATAAAAAGGAAAGGAGATCACTTGGCTAGACACTTTTGAAATTTGAATATCTTACGATCTGAAATTTTGGGTAATCAGTTTAAAAAGCTAGATGTATATCAAGGTGAAATCTAAAAAGTGTAAGGCAGATCTGTTGATAGGTCGTGATCTCTTGGGCGTGTGATCAGATCTGTGGATCTGACAGTCTGTGGTACATTGGAGAACTGTTAATTTGGCCCTATTTGGAGGTTCGCAGGCGATCCACAGCTCAGGTGCAGAGGTACACAGTGCAGCAGAAGGTTCAGGTGAGGAGGTACGTAGTGTAGGAGAAGGCGCAAGTGCGGAGGTACGCAGTGAGGCAGAAGGTGCAAGTGCGGGGGTATGCAGAGAAACAAAAGGATCAGGTGCGGAGGTTCGTTGTTGGGCATACAATATAGGTGCGGATCTGGGCAGAGGTACGCAGTTCAGCAGAAGGGCTAGATGCAGAGATACGCAGAGCACAAGAAGGATCAATTGCAGATCTGCGCAGTCTAGACACAGAAGAACTGCGGATATTCGCAGGTTTCTATTGGTGAAGTTGCGGACCCCTTTTGAAATAATTATTGGCTGCCTTTTATCTATTGCTGCAGAGTTCTGGGTTTAGATTACTAGTATTGCTTTTCTGTTTACAGCATTCTGAGAAGTTGGGTGATTCATTGGTTGATTGTATAAGGAGATTGGTTGATTCACATGTACTTGATGATTATTTGATGTTCTTGGATCCAGTTTGAAAATTAATGAAACGTGGTCCTTAAAGAAGTAGAAGAGCTAATGGGGTTGTAGCTCCCTTCTAGGAGAGACTGGAAAACGAGAGAGGGTTGTAGCTCTCTGCAGATTGCAGCCTGCGTACTGGTAAAGGACTGTACCAGTACAAAATCATTGTAAAAGAAGTTTCTAATTGAAAGAAGATAGAGACATATTACAGCAGGTGGTTTTCACCCACATTGGGTTTCCACCTTATATCTGGTGTTCCGGTTTCCACCTTATATCTGGTGTTCCTGTTTCCACCTTATATCTGGTGTTCCTTGGTGTGATTATCTGTTTTTCTTGTTCTTGCTCATTATTATATGGTACTGACATACAAACTAATGATCAATATCTGAAGAATAAATTAAAGTATAAATCTGGAAGATATATTGAAAAGAATTTGATAATACTGATTCACCCCGCCCCCCTCTCAGTATTATTTCCAACAATGGGGATCATTGGTGATTTATTAATGGCTAAGGAAAGTGGCAAAGGAAATGGCTAAGGATTTGGAAAGGCAAAGTGGAATTTATTGGCATATTCTTTATGAAAAAATTGGAAATTAGGAGAAAAGGGAGGTGAAAGGTCACAGGCTCATGTGATGAGGAAAATGAAGAAAATAGAGGCCTCATTAATAAAAGGGATTATGAGGATCAGCTCACATAATTTTGTCAGTTTAGTTTTGGAGCTCTCTTTCTATTATCTCTCTCTCATACTCTTGGACACTTAGATTTTTCTTGGAGCACTCTTAGAGGAGTGTGGGATACATGGAGTTTTGGAGCAATAAGTTAAAGGAAGAGCATGAAATCATAAGAGGACATCATAATCAACAACTACAACAGGTTTTTCTTGCAGGTACCAAGTTGCATGTATGTTTTCCTCACTAGTTTTGGCATGCATGGCGTATGCATGTGGTTTATTGGTCATGATCTGTTATTGGCATGGAGGATTGCTCAGATTGACAATATATTTGACTTGCCTTTCCATTTCCTAGATAGCCATGGTGTTGTGGGTTCATTTCTTTGTTTTTTTGGTTGGCTCTCATGTTTCCTTTCACTTGGGTTGAGTTACTAGTTCCTAAAAGCCATGGATGGAAAAACGCTCTGAAGCCCTATAAAATGTTGGTTTGAGTTACTAGTCCTGGAAGCCTTGGTTGGACAAATGCTCTGGAAGCCCTTGGTGGGTTGATTTACTAGTCCTAGAAGCCTTGGTAGGAAAAACACCTTGGAAGCCCGATGACAACTATGGGTTGAGTTACTAGTCCCGGAAGTCTTGGTTGGAACAAATGCTCTGGAGCCTTGGAAGGCTTGGGTAGAGACCGATATAGTGATGGTTTGTGATGTCCGACTATGAGGTGGAATAAATTTTTGATGGGTTAAGGTGGTTTAGCCTCTAGAAGCCTTGGTTCAGGTTTGATGGATTGTTCCATGAGATCCCACATTCATGCTTGGAATATGGCATGGGGGTGATTGGCTGAAGAGAGACTTGGCTCAACCATGTCTACGATCGGGTGGTTCGTGTAAGTCCCACACCTGGTTGGCCTTTGCATTACGAATATGAGGTTATATCTTATTTTTAATTCATGAGTATTATACTGGTTTATATGTGGATTATATGGCTATTGCTTCCTTGGTATTTCTATGGTTATTATGCTTGTTATGAACAAGGATTATGAAAATGGCTATGTTTGGCCTTCATCATGTTTTTACTTGTAAATGAATGAACAATGTATATATGACTTAATAGATGGAATTGCAACTAATGTGTTGAGGCATCAATGCTTCTTAGCGATTCTCAGATAACTATGAGACCTCTATGCTCAATTATGCTGTTAAGACCTATAGCTTTTATGTTTATAACATGTTTGACAAAATGCCTGTCATGGCTAGTAGGGGTCCAGTCTAGTCCTTGTTGATGTTTTTGCAAATGTATATTTTTTCCATTGTGAAATTTCATTTCTGAAGATGTCATTGAGTTTTGGGCAGCGACCTTGGCTCTAGGCTTGAAAATGTGGCACAAATTCCAGAGTCACAGGCACAACTCTGGAAAAATAAGTCCCCGGACGCTCGCTGGCCCTTGTTGTGGGAGCATCTAGAGCCTCCTAGACGCACCCTGGTTTATATCAAGGGAGCGTCTAAGGGTTTGATGCACTAAAACATCAGTTGGTCTAAGGGGTTGGTTACCTGAGTGGTTGGGATGGCTCCTAGGAGTTCTATTGCTGATGTGGAAGGTCTGTGTGATGTGTTCCACCAATTCTAATTCCTGAACTAACCAATAGGGAGTCCAATCATATCATAGTAACTTCTCATCACATGTTTACCTCGGTTATTCGGTTACTTGGGTATACGTCGGAGGAGGGTGTTAGATGGGAGCACTTGTTGGATGTGGAATTTAATTTTGCATCCAAGGATTACCCATGTTGCATTCTTTTGATGGACCCTACTACACGAAAAATGTGAAATGCATGGGAAAACTTCACTGCAATCATGATTTTTTCATGTATTTTATATTTTTCATGTAGTAGGGTCCTTTGAATGTATGCAACATGGCTACTCCTTGTATGAAAAATTAAACTCCACATCTAATGAGTGCTCCTGCTCAAAAAGTGAGTAAAATTGTAGGGAGATAAGTTGAAAATATGAGTTGAAAAAGTAGTTTTTTCTTTTTTTCCCTCCAAAACTTGATGAGTTAATATAATTTTATTTTATTATTTCCACTATTATTTTATAATATTCCTTGGGTGTCCCATTTTATACCTCAAACTTTCTCTATTGAGTCTTTAATATCATCAAGGTCTTCAATGACTCCAATAGAACGCAAGTCCTTTTCAACAATAAGAGCTTTTACAAAGTTTAAAGCCAAAGTCTCCTTTGCAACTCTTCTAACAAACATGGAAATGTTAGTTGGAAAGGAAATTTTATTATAATGTTTCTTAATTGAATCATGCGGTTGTACATCTGTGGGGAACTTTTTCAACAAATAGGTAAATATTTGGTTGAAATCTTTCACTCTTTCCTTTTCCCTCATTTTGAGATTCTCGAGTTTTTTTAATAACATGGTGGGAGTTTTATCATCAATGAAAATTTCTATAAAAAAATTCTTAAACTCCAACTATGGAATGAATTGGCCGAAAAATTGTGATACTATACTGATGCTCTACCTTGTAGAGTGTATGGAAAAAGTCTACAAGCAACATCATCAAAATGTACCTCAATAATTCATAAATGCATGTAGAAATCATCAATATGGTCTTCATCTTTGGTCTTTCAAACTTTGATAACAAATTTTCTGGGTGTTTAGGCACGCGATGAAGATTATTTAGAAGAGTAAGTGGCCCTTGGGCCACCCAATCCAAATCTGCAACAACCATGTTTTCTTCTCCTTCCTCCTCCTCTCTTTCTAAATCAAAAGAACCTTCTCCTTCACAGTTGAAGTATTCATTATAATCATATTGCTCTTCGTCTCTCAACTATTCTTCGTCAGAAAAATGAAAATCTTCCCCATCACCATCTATATCCTCGTCAATAGGTGGAAGGGTACCTTTCTGATTTATTCTTTCCGCAAACTCAACTAATTCTTCAAGGGTGGAAATAACCAAATCTTCCACCGAAGAAACCAATACACCACTAGGAGTTTTTTCTTTCTTTGCTAGTTTGTGAGGAAGAATAGAAGCAACGAGAAGTAACCCAAGAGCTCTCGCAAACTAATGAGTAATAGGCTAGATTGTCTGGGGTTGATTTTAAGTAACTTCACATACTTGTTCAAGACCAAGATGAGAATATCCCCCTACCTCAGGAGTAGGAGTTGGAGTGGAACTCGATGTGTTACTTCCTTGCACAAAAGATGAATTGTTGGGATGTGGTGAGTTATCAGCCATAAAAAGGTGGCTTCCCTCCATCTAGCACTAGAATGTTAACGATGCTATTAATTTGGTAGCTCAATGAAAAATTCAAACCATGGGACTACATTCCTCTTTTTTAGAGGACAGATTTTCACTATTGAAGCGCTCAATTTGGACAAGGGAAAGTGTATTTTTTAATTGAAGCCCATAATGCCACATTTGATCAAGTTAGCCCTAGCAAGAAAATGGAAAACCTTGGAAACTTATAAATACAAGTTACCTCAAGCTCATTTGGATATCACCAAGCATCTTCTTCTTCTCTTCTTCATTGATTGGTTCACACAGGTCTGAGGCTGGGTCGAGGAAAGTGGTTCGTACAGGTAAGAGATTATGGGTTCGAAGGTCACACTTATTTTAGGGTTTTTGTTTCCTACAGCAGGCTGTGCACATACAATGTTTGGCTATAATTGCAGGTTGGCAAGCTCGTTCGTGTAGTTGGAAGGTCTCAACTACACAAATACTTTTTCCTATGTGCGATTGAGATCTAGGGTTAGATTTTGACATTTGACTGCATTTGACCACATACAAGAAAAATTGTCTCAGATCTATATTGATGCTGGGAACATATTTCAAAATGTTGTTGGGTTAATTTTTTTAGATGATTTTGTATTGGGCTCATTGTACTCTTTGCTGAACATTTTATGAAAATCTAATAAGAGGAATAATTTCAAAGGGTTTTTGCCATAGTGGGTTTTTATGTGGTCTTTGACCAAATCCTGTGTCTCTTGTTGATGTGTTGATTGTCTCCTTTGTCATTTCATTTATTGTTATATGTTAAATTACTTTTGATGATTGGAAATATTAATTATTATTGAAAAGATTGCTAATGGGAGAATTGAATTGGGCTAAAAGTAATTGAAACAACATAGAGTAGTGTCAATTTTAACAGGTGTTGGAACATGACAACATGTAGGGGGTGGGGTCTCCCCAATGTGAAGTACCATTTAGACATCACATTATTTGGTATAGGAGCCCTTAAGGAAATATGGCCCAATTGCCATTGTTCTTAAAGATTTTCATTGGCTACAATGGGTAGCACAAGAGAGCAATGTACATGTACTTTTGAATGAACAAGTGAGTATGCCTTGTGAAATGTTCAATTGCAAAATGTATCAAGGTTATTTCACCGGAGGGAAACAAAAGTGAACCTTTAAGAGAAAATTAATAGTACTATTCTAGCAAAGACACTTGCACATACATATGAAAGAATCATTAATCAACTAGCGAAATAGTTCACATAGAAGTAACAATCATTAAAACAAGTACAACACACATTCAACAAAGTGAGCACCAAAGCCAATGAAATAGTTCAATTTCTTTAGTACAAATGAGAACAACATATATCACAAACATTCAAATAATAGTCTTACAATATTTACGATATACACATGAAAGTGTGTTGGCTACTAAGCTTCAACAATTAAGCGAAAGTTCCAAGATACATCGACACAATGAACACCACTAGCTCCAATAGTGGAGTGTTAAGCCACCACTTGCTGCCCAAAAGAACTATTTTCCTCTCTAATTCCTATTTGGATAAGACAAGGTGAAAAGTCCTTTGCTTGAGCTAAGAGGGTGTATATATAACCAACGAGGTGACTTTCCACCTCCCTTAAGACTCTTGATCTCCCCTCATGACTCTTGAACTTCCATATGACTTTTTGAATTCTCACGAGACCCTTTGACTTTTGCATGACCTTTGACATTCTATAGGTGATCTTTGGACTTCCACTTACTTTAAATTTCTCACTTGATTGAAAATTACATAGTTATATCCACAAATAATCTTGCACATGTTGACTCATATGACTCTTGAGATGACACTTTGACTAGACATGGATTGACACTAATGACATGGAATTGATGATGATGTGTCAATTTCAAACTTATCCTCTAGCTGATATCTTTATGTCTTCATGAGATATGCTTCATATTCTCCCTCTTCCTCCTTCAATAGGAGTGAGAATAGGGAGTCTTCACTATCATCTTGGTTCTTCATTTTCTATAGCAATCCAGTGTCCCTTCATCTTCTTGTTCAACGATAAACTTGTCTTCACAAATTCATAATTGTCTTCTAGCATAGTCTCAATTCTCCTCCTTTCTGAGCATCATCATGTCAGTCCAGATATAGTAGCTACAAGTAAAACGCACTCATAACAAGACAACATCAGTCTAGAAATATCCTAGTCTAATTCTCTTCATGAAAATCATTGATTTGCTTAGAACTGAGTACTAGACCGGGAGGGAGGCTCAAGGATTGCGTAGTACGCAGTTACAAAGGATAGGAGTAAGATACTAATGGATTTGACTATGCAATTCATAATACTATAGGCTTGAGAAGAAATATTGCACAGTTGAGAGTCACAGTGAGGTAGACATACCCACTATAACTGCATAATGCGCAATCCTGGAGGGAGACTAGGAAACTGGATTTCGTAGTTGCATAGTTCAGGGAGGCAGAGAGACAAACTATTGATTGAAACTATGCAATGCATAGAAAGAGACTGGTTGGGAGTAGGATTTCACAGTTTTGGGGAGTAGGAGGTTGTTCTTGAGCACTGTGACTACACAATGTGCAGTCCCTGGAGGCAGTGACTAGGAATTGCGCAGTTCTAGGAGGCAAGGATGTAGTGTTGAGGCTTGAAAATATGCAAGAGTGAGTCTAGATTAACACTTATAATGAAAATAATCCCTTTGATGGGACAACAAAGCAACACTTCCCCCAAGTGCGACACTTAAGATACACTTCACGACGCTAGTGACGACACTAACAAAACAATGCATAAAATTTTGCTAATGGGTCTAGTACATGTCTATATTGTAAATAGGACCTATTGGTACCTAATTTTCTTTTCACAATGAACCATAACTCTACTTTTATAATGTGTGACACTTCCTATGCCAAAATATCACACTTATGTTTTCTTCCAAAAGGGACTAGAAAACATGGAGGATTTACTTGGGATGGATCTTGCTACTAGAGACAACAACTCACAAGGTCAAAGTAGGCTCCAAAATTTGGAATACAGACCAAAATTTTGGAAGGTGTTGTAGCAATGACAACAACAAGATCAACCTCAATACCTACAATAGAAACAACATGACCAATAAAAACACCCTTAGTCATCATCATTATATATTTTATGTTACTCAAGGAAAGGTGGGCATCCTGGCATCGAATTAATACTTTTTAAAGATTTGCCAAAGCTTTCTTGAAGGAATCCCCATAAACAATAAATTCGTCCATGTAGACCTCAACACAATCCTGGATAAAATCTGAAAAAGTGCCCAATATTGCACTTTGGAAGGTTTCTAGGGCCTTACACAACCCAAAAGTTAAATCTAGATAGGAAAAAGTTCCCTAGGGACAAGTGGAAGTGGTTTTCTCTTGATCCTCTAGAGTGATCTGAATCTGGTTATACCTGCTAAACCCATCCAAAAATGAGAAGTATTTTTTTCTTGTTAGGGTGTCTAGGACTTTACCTATAAAGGGAAGGGGGAAATAATCCTTCATACTAGATTCGTTTAATTCCTGAAAGTATACACACACTCACCATTTTATTGAAGATTTACATGAATCCATGTAAACAATTACATCATCCAAAACTCCTTTCGACTTAATCCTAGACTGATATGATAGTTGAAAAGCGGTTGGGGTAAGACAAAGATCGTTTAATTCAAGCAGTCCAATGGTATGTGCAATCATGATGGTGATGGTTGCACCAAGGTCGATTAAAGTGTTGGGAATACATACTTCACTAATATGTATTCAAATGATAGTAATTCTAGGATCAAAGTATTTCTTCACTAAATTATTTCCAGTAATCACATCAGCACACTCTCCAACAAGATAAATAGTCGATGAATCCTTCTATTTCCTCCTTGGTTTTTTTACGCACAACTCCCTTATTGTCTTAGCATAAATGTGTATATCTCAAATAGCTTGCAGTAGTGGGATTTTAACACAAATATTTCTTAATTCATTAATCACATTATGTTCAGGAGGCTTTACCTGTTCACTTTCATTCAACCTCTCAGGAAAAGGAGCATTGGATGACTGTTTCAAAGGCCTATTCCTCTTGTTGAGGGGGCGTGGATCTTGTTAGCTCTGCTATGCAGCAATGACTTTCTGAGGTCAGAAAGAAGCATGGTCTGGTTGGTTGTGTCCAAAGGGGGCTCGCATTGGTTACTTTCCCATTTTCCTTGCCCCTCACCCCTCTCACCTTTAATCTTCCTCACTTCCTAAACGAACCTTCTAAACCTGACAAAATTCCCTTGGCCTCAGCCCCAAGCACAAAACCCCAAAGCACCCATAAAACCCTACCATATGTCTTCGCGCGTTTGTAACTCGCCACGTCGCATCCCTGTCATTGATCACCCCCGCCGATCCAACGACTCTTGTCGCACCCGATAAAGGCAACCCACTCTAGCACTCTCCACCGTCAGGTCATCTCTGTAAAGATCCGACGGTCTTCACATTCATCGCACTGGCAACTTGACCGAGCGATAGTGCGTGATGAGAGTGGTTTTTCTCTCTCATCTGTCGCTACGTGTTGATCATTGAATGGAATTGCTCAGCCCTAGGCATTTACCACTTAGCGCCCGAAAGCGGTGCGATGAAAACCGTTACCGCCCGATCAAATTACCCTTGCTTGTTAAACACCCGTGCAACTCTAATGGCCGATGACCGTCCAATCTGTTAGCTGAAGATCCAACGGCCCTAACACACCCCACTCCCACCTCAACCGATAGCCTCTACCGAGCCATCTCCACCGTTCATTTCCCCGATCCGACGATCATTCTTTTCGCTCACCCAAATCGTCCACCTATCCATGCATTCCACGTCCTATGACCATACTGTTGCCCGAAGAAGGAGATGACCAATTCTGTCAAAATCAGTTACAGTAATATCTGCAACAACCACATTTAACAGAAAGCATGGCCAAAGGAGAAAAGGACACAACACGACTCTGTGACTGAATTTATCAGTCATGGACTCCACCGATATGAGCACTCCAACCGCTTAAAGGACAGCACAACACCTAAACAGATCGAATTCACGCGTTGAAACAAGCAACTTCGTTCATAGACTCCATCAGGTGGTTAAATTTAGTTGAGGGTCAATTATGACCCCTCCATACCTAAACGGCCAGGTGCCGTTGTAACGAAAACTTATAAATATCCAGAAGCAAGATGTAGTCAAGGTTGGCATTTGATGTAAGGTTCAACTTCTGGAGACTGTAGACATTTTATCAGTTGTAGCATCTCATCTTCATTTTCAGAAAATACAAGCTTCTTTTGCTATTAACTGCTCACTGTCCATTTTCCTCTGTTTTAAGCTTGTACTTGATAGGCTGTGTTCTTGATCTCTTGATGTTTAGCACTAGATAACTGTCATCTTATCTATGTGTTAGAATATTGAATGCATCACTGAATAGGTTGCTCAGGTTTCTTTCTATCTAATCCAGGAGAGCTGTCATCTTGTCTTTGCATTAATAGATTAGATTTGCAGGTTTCTATACTAGTTGCAGCTGGCCATCACATGGTCTTATGTATCTGCTGGTGTGGTTAGTATTCTCCATATTCACCTAATATCTAAAACTGTGAGCATTGGTGGTCTAAAGCATTGTAGTCTGAGGGTGTTCATGCATGTCTGGAGTGAAACAGAGTAGAATTGGTTATCTGGCTTGAACCAAACCATCATTTCTTCCATTAAACCTTGCAACAATAGTTGAATTTATATGTTACCAGGCATCTTTGAGCTACAACCTAGGAGAGTTTATTGGAATCCTAACATAATTGGTGCCGTTTCCGGGGAGAGAAGTTTGAAGCTCAGCTTCCCTGGGAGAACGACACAGATCTAGCTTTGATGATAGACAAAGTCTGGACACATTTTTGGTTGTAATCATCTATCTAGTGACTCCACATCACAGTTCTGGCTCAGTTTGTGAGACATACTCGGAGAAATCCTCAGAAATCACCAGCTGACCCAGTACTTGACCCTGAGAAGATTGTCAAGCAGAGAAAGACATCACGAAAAGGAGCATCAAGATCAGGTAATCCTAAACAATCTTATGTATCTCTGCAAGAAAGGCTTGTAACTGAGTATGCACAGATTGAAAATATAGAGCCTAGCACTATCAGTAAAGAAATACTCTCAGAGATTCATAAAGATCCTTGTTCAATAAGTTCCCCTTTGGATCTTAGTCCAAAGGAACCCTCTCTTCCAGTCCATCAGTTTCCTTCGGCCCTGTCATTCATTTCTCAACTCCCTACCTTCCAAACTGCCAATACCCTCCCATCCACCCTAGTCATGGCAGGCCCACAAGCACCCACCAAGATGGAAAGAATCATAGCTGCTAGGTATGGACCACTGGTCCTGCCTATTCCTTTGAATGCCATGCCTGCAGGAGAATATCAGAAATACATGCCTAAGTTCATTGGGACAGAGGGAGTAACAACTGAAGAACACCTTGAGTCTTTTTATAGCTATGCTGATAACCTAGATATCAGTGAAGATGATGTGCGGATGAGAGTATTTTTCCAAAGCCTTGATGTAGAGGCTAGAAAGTGGTTCAGAGAGCTGACCCCTAGGTCTATAGCAGACATTGAAGCATTAGATGATGTGTTTTTAAAGCATTGGGGACATAAGAAAGACCTGCTATACTACCATACTGAGTTTGGCAACCTAAAAAGGGAAAATGGGAAGTCATTATCTGACTTTAATAAAAGATTGAATCGTATGTATAGCAAGATACCAACAGAAGTGACGCCTACCCCCACCTCTGCAAAAATCACCTATGCCAATGCCTTTGATTCTAATTTCTGCCTACTATTAAGAGAAAGAAGATGTGCTTCTCTAGCTGAAATGCAAGATGCAGCCTTGGAGGTGGAATCCAATATCATGGCTGCAGAGAAACTCAAAGGACATGCTGATAGAAGGAGGTAGAGAGGTGAGTCTTCCTCTTCTTCTTCATCTTCAGAACCCAAAATAGACAAAATGACTAAAATGATAGAGTCATTGGCTGCTAAAATATCCAAACTAAAGCTTGAGCAGAGTCCTGGGAAAGCAAGGCTTCCTAATACATTTGCTCCTAGAAATCCAAATCCATACAGAAGAGCAAATGAACAATTGCAAATCATTCAGAGGGGCAAAGAGGCCAGTGAAGAACAAAGGGTTAAGACTCCTTTCCAGAACATAGTCATGGAGGAGGAGCAGTTTGATGAAGAGGATGAGATTCACTGCATGGAAGACAAGGGCAGTACTGCCTTTTTGACATTAGCTGCCTATGAGGAGTCATTATTCAAGGACTAGTCTAGTCAAGAGTGGGACAAAGAAGTTGTTCTACAGACTGAAGATCAACAAAGATATAACTAAAGGTCAAGAACGAGTAATGTCAAAGAGAATCCTGCTCAAAGGACTGCACTCCCCTCAGAGCAGCAGGTCAGCAAGCAGAAGCGGCCGACAGCTAATCCTACCATCCTGAAAGCACCAGCTCAAGAGGTAAGAGGCCCTGACAAGTCCCCTTCCCCTTTCAGTTTTGAATTAGAAGTCCAGAAGTTAAAAATATCTGTACCTCTGATAGAACTTGTAAAGAGTGAGGTCTTTAAAAAGCCCATCCTGGATGCTCTTGAGCTGAAAGCCACACAAACATCCAATGACTATGTGAATTTACAAGATGATAAACCCGCAGTGGCGCTTAGCCCAATGACTGAACCTGCTGATGATAATTCTCCATCATTTTATGTCTCCTTGACCTTTCACGACAAAATCCTCCACAATTGTCCGTTGGACACAGGTGCCAGCCATAATCTGATGCCCAAAGCTGTCATGGAAGAGTTAGGCCTTGACGTTACCAGACCTTATCATGATTTGTTCTCCTTTGACTCGAGGAAGGTGAAATGTCTGGGGTTAATCAAAGACTTGGCCATCACCTAACTTAGTTGCCCATGAAAAGCATGATGATGGATATTGTGGTAGTAGATGTCCCCCAAATTTTGGTATGCTTCTTTATAGAGGGTGGATTAAGAGGTTGGGTGGGACATTAAAAAATGACTTGTCTTATGCCACTGTCCCCGTTTTTTGAGGAGAAAGTAGAAGACTATACAGGGAAGCCCAGCTGGCCTATATCATTAGTGACAAGAGGAATCCCACTAATCATCCCATTTATGCTGTGGACACTGATTTTGGAGCATGTATTCTCCAAATTGAAGAATCCCATAAGGCCTCAGTGCAGCTCAAGAAACTAGTATGCTAGGCCATGGAAGAGGAAGGGACACAGGCTTGGGATATGTTCTTTGATGGAGCTTGTTCAAAGGAAACTATAGGAGCAGGAGTGGTGCTGGTGTCTCCAAAACAAGAAAGCACACATCTATCTTTTAAACTGAATTTTCAAGTCACCAACAATATAGCAGAGTATGAGGCTTTGATATTGGGCTTAAACGCTGCCAAGGACATAGGAATCAAAGACATAAAGGTGTTTGGAGATGCTGATCTCATCATTCAACAAGTGAACAAAACGTTCCAAGCAAGGCACCCGAGGCTGAAAGCATACAGAGATGAGGTATGGAGACTCAAAGATGCTTTTGATAGCTTTTGTATCTCATATATTCCTAGAGTGAAAAATCAACTTGCTGATTCCCTTGCTGTGTCTGCTAGCATGTTCATCCCTCCCATGCCCCCAGATTGTCTTATCAAGTCCAGGTAAAATATAGACCATTTTTGCCTGATAATGTTTAGCACTGGAATTTTTTTGAGGATATTGATGAAGTAAAGAGGTTTCTGCAAGTCATTGATGAATTCTTTGAAATGCAAATTGATCAAGAGAATGAAACCTTGGAGGAATGTCACCAGCCCCAGCTAAGGAATAGAATTGGCCAAGACAACATTGTTCATTTGCCTAGAAATCATATACCTAAAGGGCTAGTGCCTTTAGAGAAGTTGTTTGACCATAACGACGTGCCTCATAAGATTGCCCAAAAGGAAAATCAATTTGGAGTCCATAGGCATAACATAGGGAGTTCAGATCATTCCAAAGTATATAAATCTGTCCACCCATTTGTCTGCTGCCCGAAGTTCTAAGTACTGCACCTTAATGAAGCAATTTGCTGATGTCTTTGCCTGGAAATACAACGATCTTAAAACTTATGAAAAGATGTCATCCAACATAAGATACCATTGGAGAAAGACACCATTCCTTTCAAACAAAAGCTGAGACCCATTAATCCTTTGCTCCTCCCTCTGATTGAAAAATTAATCAAGAAGCTGTTGGTTGCCAAAATCATAGTTCCTTTGAGGTATTCAAAGTGGGTAGCCAACTTGGTAGTGGTGAGAAAGAAAAGTGGAGAAATCAGGCTGTGTGTTGATTTCAGGAACCTGAACAAATGTTCCAGAAAGGACAACTATCCCCTGCCAAAGATGGAACATTTGCTACAGAAAGTCTCAGGAGCTAAAGTTACGTCTTTCCTGGATGGATTTTCAGGGTATAACCAAGTTGCTGTACATCCAGATGACCAAGAAAAGACTGCTTTCACCACTCCTTGGGGCACTTCTACCCTTCTACAGGGTGATGAGATAGGTTGGAAAGGGATACAATTTAGCTTGTAAGAAAAGCTAGGTTGCTTTAGTATTTGGGTTAGTGACATGTTGTATGTGCAACTTGTTCGGCCTATAAGGTTGGATAAAAGGAAACTATAATTGGGTACTTGGAGATTGCTATTGAGAAGCCGAGGTTGGGTAATTTTGTAAAAATGTTTGAGACTACGGAGGATCCTGAGGTTGAGGCAGATAAGGATATGGGGGTGGGGGTCCATAACCTGGTCGTTGCCAACCCTCATTAGGGGAATTTTGAGGTCTAAAATGGGCCTCCTAAGAAAAATGTACAACCAAAATAAACTCTATAAGAACCAATAGGATTCAAGATGATGATGTCAACCATGGGGGATGATTCACCATTTTTGGAGTAAAAAAGTAAAAAGATTAAAAAATAATAAAATAATAAAACTACTTTTTCAACTCGTATTTTCAACTTATCTCCCTAAGGTTTTACTCAAATTTCGAGTGGGAGTACTCATTGGATGAAAAATTTAATTCCTCATCCAAGGAGTACCCATTTTTCATACTTTCGATGCATCCTGCTACGCGAAAAATGAGAAATACATGAAAAACATGATTGTAATCACGTTTTTCATGGATTTCTCATTTTTCGTGCAGTAGGGTCCATTGAAAGTACAAAAAATGGATACTCCTTGTGTTAGCGCTTGAAATTTCACCTCAGGCTGAGAAAGGTAAACCTCAAGGCAACATCAAACCACTTAGCCTCGTAGCTAGCCCTACGGGGCAGGAGAGGGCTCTCTCCGGTATATCTCGGTAAAGATCTTCAATTGGTGAGATGACCAATAGGGTAACACTGATTTTAGGCTAGTAAACTGATCAAAAGGGTTGATTTGGGGTTTTTAGGGTTTTTGGTGGCAAATTGAGGAGATGACAATTTTGGGTGCGGGGATTGGACACAGTTTCTGCAGGGGGTTCTTTGGGGCGAGATAGGAGACAGTATTGATGCCTTAGATTGAGGTGAATGGATGAGAAAGACAGGTGAGGAGCTAAGGAGAGAAAACAATAACTTTGAATTCTCCTTAAACAGTAGAAAACATTGAAATTAAACAAACTTAAAAGCAGAGCATGACAGTCATGAGTTCTACTTTAACACTTCATTTGCTTAATGTGCAGAAAGAAAAGAAAGGAAATGATTCACATAACACACTTACAAGTACATAGAGAAACACATCATCAATACATGTAACCACAAGAATCCCAAAAAGGACTGCAAAACCCTGGTCTTCCTTAGCCAAAAATTGCAGAGATACAATGAATAATACAATGATAGCTTCTCCCTCAAGAGTCCAACCATGAAAATGAGCAAGAGAGTACATAATATAGATCATCTAACATCTTTCCCTGCCTCTAGGGGTCGAGCTCACTATCCTAGGAGCTGTTTCAACAACTTCTAAATTAAGCGCTGAAAACTAGGCAGTCAAAACAACTTGCCTCTATAAGCTAGGAAACCAATTCATTCATTTAATTTTCACCTTTTTCATGAATGAATCTTCTATAAGAGGTACATAAGTGTAAAAGTGTCATAAAAGTACATTAATTACATCAAAGAGCATAATAATCTACCCCAAAAAGTCAAACAGGGTCAAACTACGTTTTTCTGAGATGTACACTGAAATTTGGAGAAATTTGCCTGACGGGTCGCGCGCATTTGGGACCACTTTTGGGGCACTTCCAGGTGTCCAAATTGAGCAAGAGTAGGCTTGTTGGAAAGGTCTGTGAGTCTACTTTCCAACCCAACTGATATTTCTAAATTTGGTGGTCATTTGCCCCTCCAAAATTTCAATCTCCCAAGACTGCTTTCTGTGTCTCAAAAATGTGGCAGAAAGTCATTTTTTGCTTGTTTTTTGACTTTCTGGAGGCCCAAAACTTCATAAAATCTCTTGTCCATGGATGAGAATATGTAAATTCTCATGAAAAATCTGGAAATGCTGAGTTTTTGCAAAATGGAGTTGCCAGGATGAAGGGTCGCGCGGGGGGTGAGACCCGTTAATGGACAAAAACCTGTAAATTGCCTGAAAAATCAAAATTGACCCAAAATTTTCAAAATTTCTTGGGATTTGTGTTGTGGCTGGGCTATTTAGTGCCTTGGTCCTTCAGTGAAGCCTCAGCCAAGATATGGAGGGGATCGGGCCTCTTTCTCCTTTTTTGTGCCTTGGCCAACTGCCTTTGGAACATTTTCATCTTTGCCTTGCACACATGCATTCTTGCCCAATAATGGTTCTTCATGTTCCTCAGCAATTTCTTCTCTTGGTTGGCCTTAGCCAACAACCTCTCCAAGTGTGCATTTACCCGGATGAGCATGGACTCTCGGTCAGCGGGCAATAGATCACCGGGTCTTCTCCGGTTCAAAATGCGGTCACTACGAATCCTCCACAGCTCATCAAGTGCTTGCTTATCCTCCAACTGTTTGTTTCGCTGCTCGAGGTATGTGATGGTCCATTGTGCCCCCTCTAATCTCCTCTGCAAGGCATCATTTTTAGCTCTAAGGTGCTGAATGATCTCCTTTGACTCTCGGCTAGGAGAACTGACATCAAGATCAATAAACTCTATATCCGGAACACCTGATGGTCCCTCATCAATCTTGGGTTGTTTGCCCCTCCCTGGTACCTGTGCTGCTGAAGAAAGTGAGGCCCCTTCCACCTGATGTGGAGATAACACTCGCTGAGCCGATGAAGAAGGCGAGACCCCTTCCACATGCTGTGGAGAAAGTACTCGCCGAGCTGCTGCAAATAAGGCCCTCTGGCCTCTCTGATAAGTGACCAATGGTGAGGAGCTGACATGGCTAGTCCCGGGGATATCATGCTGCTGTGATGGTCCTCCCTCCTCGTGAATAACCTCAGGATGTGGCGGTGGTGGTGCTGTGAAAAGCTCACGAGAGATGAACTCCTCCCATGAGATGCCCTGCTGAGCCAACTAATGTAATACCACAAGCTGAATCAAACCATAATGGTAAAGGCTCCTATACTGCTGTGCCGGGCTCTTCCTCTGCATCATGGACACCATCCTCTCAATGTTCTGATAGAAGAAAACAGGGATGTTCATCATCCGTACCCGTGTGAAGTGCATCAATAGGCGAATATGGTACGAATATACCTGTGAAAATCTGCCCTCACAGGTAAAATAGAGCATGATGAGCCTCATCATGGGAGCATACTCACTCCTGAGAAATCTGAAGGGAAACACTCCTGTCAAGTGCCTCATGAGTGCTGGTCTAACGAAAGGCTCAAAATGAACGCTGTCCAACACCTTGCGCTTATTCCATACCTCTCTGACATTAGGTATCCCTGTGGCCTGTGCAATCATCTCGGGTGTCAATGTAAAGTCCACCCCGGCAAGGTTGACATGTCCATCATGCAAATGTAAAACAAATAGGCGAGCCAACTCTCTGTGGTGCTGAATCCGAGAGATCCTCTCACAAAACTCATAGCAAGACATGTACTGGAAACATGAGACTGCCATAGGACAAGCCTGTAAATCTGCCAAAGAAGTGGGCTCCTCTCTCTTATGATGACCACCCTTTCCACCCTTATGAGGCCTCCTCTGTACCTCAATCTCTGAAGCTGATGCCTGGTCATCACTCTGCTCATAGGTTTCGGTTTCTGACATTGTTTAAGGAGCAAAGTGGCCAAAATGTACTGCTGTTTCTGCCTTGTAAAATGCTGACTGTTTCAAGGGGGACAAGGAGCATGAGGGGAATGTTAGGGGAGGGACACTTTAAAAGGAAAATGGGAATAAATATATAAAACAGGGATTTAAGGGAAAAAACATTGCAAAAATCATTGCATATGCATCATTATATACATTGTTTACATGGGTATTATGAGGTAGGGTTGGGGCTTGATTTTTCATTTTTAGGGAAAAGGGGTAGGGTTTAGGTTTTCTTTACAAATTTAAAAGGGAAATTTATATAGAAAGACAAGGAAAATGACATGGGAAATGGGAAAAATGATTACAAGGGAAAAACCTTAAAACAGCATAAAACCCTAGGCATATTTTACAATTTTAAACCACAGCCATATAGAACTTTTTCTCTTGCACATGGAGATCCTTTAAAAATGCCATTGACCATAACAAGCAACCATTCTTAAGTTTGGAGAGCCTACCTTGGCAATTTGGCGATTTCGGAGGGTCCTTGGATAAATTTGCAATCGGTTTGGTAAGGAGGGCGCTGACGGGTCGCGCACCTCACCCAACGGGTCGCGCGCCTCTGACGGGTCGCGCCCGTTGAAAAATTACACTGCCGGAACACTGCTGACGGGTCGCGCACCTGGTCTGACGGGTCGCGCGCCTGTCCAGCTCCCAAATTCGCTCAAACTTTCACTCAATCGCTCTTGCAAACAACTTGGATGCACAATGAGGGTCGATGGAGGGAGATTGGGCCTTTATAGCTTTGATTTGAAATAATTTCATGCTCAAACCCACTTTATAATGTTTCTCTTTGACACTTTAATTTTTCTCTTTGACACTTTATAAAATTGACCATTTTGGTTTCCTTTATCCTGAAATTGACTCATTTAATGCTTTTCTTTGATGCTTTTTGCAGGGATATCATCTGAGGGATCTTGGCAAGGGAACCAGGGTTTCATACTGTCCTTGGAAGCTTTTTGAAATTTCATCACTTTTTACAAAAATTTGAAAAATGACCTTGGCTTTAAAAACAGAGTTTTTAAATCCAAGGTAAAGATTAACTGTACAAGATTGAAATTTGCGAAGAAACACCTTTGAAATCATCCCTCTGGCTTGCTGGGCACTTATTGACCTTCAGAGACATGACCTTGTAAACCATCTTGACCAAAACCCTAGACCTAGGAATTTGACCTCAAGACAAGACAAGACAAGCTTGAAAGTGACTAAAGACTGAAATGACCTGATCCAGCAATGCCAAGAGGGGGACAAAGACACCAGCTCCTCCATCAGGGTTATGGCATGCCTAATGGGATGCAAAAATTGACATTGATGAGACACCTACTTATGAAAATGCAAAGAGCTTTGATCACTGATGGAGGGCGACAAGACCGACTCTAACACCTTGGATGAGGAATCAAATTTTTCATCCAACAAATGTTTCTACTCGAAATTTGAGTAAACCCATAGGGAGATAAGTTGAAAATACTAGTTAAAAAATAGTTTTTTCTTTTTTTCCCTCTAAAATTTGAAGATGTAATCTAATATTATTTTATTATTTCCACTATTCTTTTATAATTTCCTTTGGAGGCCAATTTTATACCTCAAAATTCCCCTAATTGTTGTCAGGATTGGCTCGTCGATGGTTCTTACGACCACATTTTCCATGGTGTAGAAACATTCCACAATGCATACTGTAAATTAGAGAAATGTGAAAAGGTTGTGGCAACAAGGTCAACAGACATAACTTGTGGCCTAGGTTGCCATGACTTCTTAGTTCTAATGAATACAATTGATTCGTCGTAGGCTCATCCTTGTGGTATACTGCTTTCAGTCTCGGTAGAGAAGGATAACTCTTTGTGGAGTGATCTTCTGCATAGATGGCATAACCAACAAGATTATCAAGTGGATAATCTTTTCTGGGGTGATTCTTTTGACACTTGGGACAAAAAATAGTGTTGAAATATGGCAATAAGAATATTCCAATTTAATTTGTCCTTGAATTAAATTGTGAATTAAAATCGAATTTAGTCTTAAAAACTACTTGGAAATAATTTATTAATTTATTTTAAATTAATTCGTTGGAGAAATTCAAGTTAGAAGTCTTTCTGAAGTTATGCAAGAGTTATCCCTTAAATTAAGGAGATAAGATTGATTTATATTTGAGTTGTAATTATTTAACTCAGTTTACTCAGTTAAGTCCAGTTAAATTAGTTCCAACTGTTTGAGGAACTAATAGTGAGTTAATAGTCAGTTGATGCATTAATGTGCTCAACTAGTGCTACTCCAGTTAACTGAAGATTCCCTCATCAGAAACTCATGCATGTATATTCTGAGAAAGACCCAATTGAGATTAATGTTCAAGGACAATGTACTATCAGTTGCATGTATTTTCTCATGGAGAAAACTCATGCATGCAGTCAAGGATAAATCCTTGAAGATTGCACAGTTTGGAGGAAGTGTTTTCCACTTGGTAACTGGGAATCATCCACAAGGAACAGCGCAAGGAAATAGGAGCTTGGAGGGCAGAGAGGAAGGCTGGAGAGAAGCCAAGATTTCTTGTGAGCATCTGTGAGGATTGTACTGAGAGCTGGCTAGCTTTGAGAGCTAAGGATTTGTATAATTCCTATGTATTTCCAGCATGTATGATAATACAATAGTGTGGGGTTTTTAGCTGAGGCATTCCCCAAAGTATTTTCATGTGTATTGTGCCATTGATTCTTCTTCTTCTAGTTATATTGTTCAGCTTGATTTTTAAGCTTTCGAAAATTGATAGTAGAAGTAGGTTATAGTATTCTACTTTCATTTATATTGCATTATCGGGTTAATCTACCATCAAATTTTCTACAAATATCAAGGAAAGTGTGCTTGCCATCCCGTTTCTTATTAAAAATCAATGTAAAATTGTAAATTCAATGTGCTTAATATATCCAATTTAAAAGATTCCAAAATATTTCCCAATTCTAGCCTAGTTACTCCACTAGAAGTCAACTTATGATTTTTAAGGAGATCTCGAGAGCCTTTCTTTGTCTGTCCTCTTCCATGTGAATATCTCTTACAAAATTCAGTGATATCATCGAAAGTAAACACTAAGAAATCTCCTGCTCCTCTGAAATTTAACACCTTCATTGATTCTTCCATCATGTCCTTTAAGAAAATAATGTTTTTCATTTCAAGGTCCAACCAATCCTGCCTGACACGTTGAATATTATATAGAAACATCTCCATATAGTCTTCCAAACTTTCATCTTCACTTTGTACCATTCTAAAAATTTCCTCCAATTCGTCGACCTTGCAATAATCCTGATACATTTTGATGAATACTTGTCTCATGCCTTCCTAGGTGGTGATGCTCTTTTTTGGTAGTCCCATGAACCACCACAAAGCAGAATCTTTAACAACAGCTGAAAATAACATCAATTTTTATGTGTTAGTTGAATAATCCATACTATGACATAAGATGCCGAATTCAAATAGAAAAGTGTTGGGATGATCACCTACCAAGACTTGAAAGTGAAAAATTACTATTAGGTAGATGCTATTCATTTTTACATTAGTAGCTTGATCAATAATTCGAAAGCCAAAAGCTATCTCATTCTCCTTCTTTCGCTGGTTCGTTTCACCTTCTCCTTCATCCATTTTGTTACCTCCAAAAAAACTAAATTCAAATTGTAGGGGCGGAAGTCTAGTAGTTGGGTTACTGTGGAATGGTAACCCACTCCTCTTCCCAACATGGTTTCAGTAGTAGGAATGTTAGAGGAGGTGGTGGAGTAATATCCTCTTCCAACTATCGATGCTTCTCCCGAATTCTCTAACGCTTCACCTTCTTTTCTCCTTTTTGTGCTAATACGCGCCAAGTTAGTATTGGTGGGTCTTTCTATTTTATCTTTACCAATTGGAGTATTAAATTTTTCCTTACTTATACCTTTCCTACCTCTCCCTTGACTCATACAAGACCAACATCATCTGGATCCAGTGAGGCGAGAAACCCACGAAATGTGGATGCGCAGGTTCTTACCTCTCATCTTACCGCTCCCGTCACTTTGTGTTTCATGATGCTCAGATATTGTAGATGAGGAAGTCTAATCAAACATTTAACCAATCAAGACCTATTACCTTGGCACATCCCTAGCAATGGTACAGAAGATGACAAGCAATTTAATTGTTTAAATTGAAAGTTCATTAAATTATCAACCAAGGCTCATAAGCTGATGAGGCATTGACACAATATATGTAGATTATATTTGATTGGAAAATTGTATCATACATTTCAACATTTAATTAGCAATTAATTTCTACTAGACACGATTTATGCTTCTCTCAGTTAACAAATATTCAATATACATTAATATCAAAAGCAATTTACATTCATCAATGTTCAACAAAGTCTAGTAATAGTAACAACTACTCAATCAATTCACACTTATGCTGGAAAGAGTAAATAAAACCACACAGTTTAAGAGGACTATAGGTTCGAGTCCCGAGGTGTCTCTCAACCCTCTGGTGGATCCTTGGATTAGTAGTCTCTTAACACATTGTTGATAGTGTTAGATAATTCACCAACACTAGGGGGTCTCCCCGGTATGTGTTAGAAATTAAATAATAGAGTAATGGAACACACAAAATATTGCCAAAAAATAAACACAAAAACACATAAAATAAGCAATCTTTACCATCTGGGTCAAGCATTAGCTATCCTTTCGAATGTGCTATGGAGAAATTCCTTCAATGCTTTTCCCTCGAGGCGTTTTTCACACAGTGTAACATGTCATCTCTTTTATCATTTATAGTCAACACACCTTTGACCATTTGTAATTTCAATTGTCAAATTATCCCTAGTGCATTTACACTTGTAATATTGTTTGACAATGCACTTATAGTGCCATTTGCCACATATTGGGCATGCACTTGTATGGAATTCTTTGTGGTACATTATATTATTGATCAAACGAACTATTTTTGTTATTCCTTGGTGTGCCATTGGATTTGATTTTACATTTCTCCCATGACACGTTGTATTTTCCTGTGGACTTAACATGTCACATTCTGCATTGTTGAAAGAGAAAGTGACATTGCGTTAGTTGCAACTCTATTTTGTGAGAGAGCTTCACAAAGGCATGAATTTAATCACTAGGGAAGATTGTATCGCTTCTTTATAATGCAATAGTGTCAGTGGGATGATGTGTCAATTCTTCCCATCATATCATCACATAAATGTTGTCCCCTATACCTGCACCATGCACTTATAGTTTTATCCCTTTATGATTTTGTGCGGACAATTTCTCCTATCAACAGTAAGAGAAGTACCCTCATTATTATGCACTAGGGCGTTGGCGCTAACATGATGAATAGAGGGAAGAGTTAAAGACTGAAATATAATAATGCATAATGCGATCATACAGGGATTAAGAATGGACAAAAAATCCATCACTTGGGGATTTCAGTCCTGATAGAGGAGGATAGCTCTTTGTGGAGTGATATTTTGCATAGATGGCACAAATGGTGATAGAGGAGGATAGCTCTTTGGGGTGATTCTTTTGACACTTGGGGCAAAAAATTGCAAGGACGATGCAGTTTTCATCTTATTTCTTATAAAACTCAAATGTAAAATTATAAATTCAGCTTGCTAAATATATCCAATTTAAAATATTCCAAAATATTTCCCAATTCTAGTCTGGTTACTCCACTAGAAGTCAACTTATGATTTTTAAGGAGATCTCAAGAGGCTTTCACGATCTGTCCTTGTCCATGTGAATATCTCTTGCAAAATTTGATGATATCATCAAAAGTAAACACTAAGATATCTCTTGCTCCTATAAAATTTAACAACTTCGTCGATTCTTCCATCACACCCTTTAAGAAAATAATCTTTTTCATTTCAGGGTCCAACCGATCCTTCCTGGTACATTGAATATTATATAGAAATCTCTCTAGATAGTCTTCCAAACTTTTGTCTTCCCTCTTTACCATTATGAAAATATCCTCCTTCAATTCGTCGACCTTGCAATAATCCTAATACATTTTGAGGAATGTATGTCTCATGCCTTCTTAGGTTGTGATGCTCTTTTTTGGTAATCACGTGAACCATCACAAAGTGAAACCTTTAAGAGTAGTTGAAAATAGCTTCAATTTTTGTGCGTTAGTTAAATAATCCATACTATGACATAAGATGTCGAATTCAAATAGAAAAGTGTCGAGATCCTCACTTACCACCACTTGAAAGTGTGGAAGTACTGTTGGGGAGATGTTTTTCATTTGTACATTAGTAGTTTGATCAGCAATTTGAAAGCCAAAATTTGTCTCATTCTCCTTCTTTCGTTGGTTCATTTCACCTTCTCCTTCATCCATTCTATTGCCTCCAAAAAAACTGATTCAGATTGCAGGGGTGGAAGTCTAGTAGTTGGATTACTATGGAATGGTAACCCCACTCCTCTTCCTAACATAGTTTCAATAGCAGGATTGTTAGAGGAGGTGGTGGAGTAATATCCTATTCCAGCTACTGATGCTTCGCCCGAATTCTCCAACACTTCACCTTCTCTTCTCCTAGCAATGCTACTGATATGGACTTATACTGGAACACAACATAATACAGGTACAAACATAGACACCGAGATGCATAAAAAATAAAATGTCATTTCATTAATATCAAAGAACTGAAATATGTATACACACATAATGGAAATAAACTAGCTCGGGTAATGGTAGCTATCTATGAGAAGATAAGTGGAGAATACATGCCTCTAAACTGTGTTACAATGAGGATCAATGGCCTTTTTATTATTGAACAACAAGGGAAAACCCAAAACAACCAAAACATTAGCCCTAGGGTATGGAACACCAAGAGTTTGTGGGCCCCGTTGGGGTTAGTTGGGAAGCCAACTTCCCGAGGTCATAACTTGGTCATATGATATCCATTTGGCGCATAGGATACCTTGTTGGAAATATCTCTTCGACTACTACATGATTTGCTGCATACCCCTACCTATGTCTATGGGCTTACTTCATACCTCAAAAAACCATTTATGGGGTCAAAACAACTCCAAAAGTTCACAACCCAAAAAACTGCTAAAAATAGTAAATGCTGCGATATTCAAGGAAACAGATGAAACCGGCTGGAGGTTTAGGTGGAATAAGCGGGTGGCCACCAATATCCACCTGAATTAGCTACTACTTGCCAAGTTAGTATTGGGGGGTATTTATGTTTTATCTTTACCAATTGGAGTATTAAATTTTCCCTTACCTCTACCTTTCCTACCTCTCCCTCGACTTATAAAAGACCAACATCATCTAGATCCAATGAGGTGGGAAGCCCATGAACTGTGAACACGTGGGTTCTTACCTCTAATCTTATCGCTCCCACCACTTTGTGCTCCAGGATGCTCAAATGATGCAGATGAGGAAGTCTAATTAAACATTTATCCAATCAAGACCTATTCCCTTGGCACATCCCTAGCAATGGCACAAAAAATGACATGCAATTTAATTGCTTAAATTGCAAGTTTTATAAATTATCAACCAAGGCTCATAAGCTGATTAGGCACTTCAACTATATATGTAGGATTATATCTGGTTGGAAAATTCTATCGCACATTGCAACATTTAATTAGAAATTACTTTCTACTAGACATGATTTATGCTTCTCTCAGTGAACAAATATTCAATATACATTAATATCAAAAGAAATTTAAAATCATCAATGTTCAACAAAGTCCAGTAATAGTAACAACTACTCAATCAATTCACACCTTGTTGGGCAATTTATTGGGCTTAAATTGCTGCATTAAATTATCAACCAAGGAAACTCGTAAGCTTGTGATGATGCCAACAAAGTATATGCAGGAGTAGGCAACTAACTCTATGTCTAGCTAAATTATTTACGATTCAATATAATATGCAAGGGAAGAGGCTCCTAACTAAGGAGGTCCTGGTTGTCCTTCCCTACAGTATCATAGAGAAATCATTGATTACATGAAACTAAAAACTTGAAATGAAAACAAGAGAATAAACTTAGTTATTGTTCAGATTTAAGTAGAGAGAGAGACTAACTTAGTCTCTTGATTGTCCTCTCATGTACTAATCCAAACTAAACTAAGAGTCATTCATAAGCATAAGAAATGAAATGACTTGAAACATAAAAGCATAAAAGAATGAATTTCAATTACCATATAAATCAATGGAGAGAGAGCCTAACTTAGACTCTTGGTATCTCCTCATATGATACTTGAAACATAAAAGCAAAAGAATGAATTTCAATTATCATACAAATCAAATAGAGAGAGAGAGCCTAACTTAGACCCTTAGTTGTCCTCTCATATGCTGATTAGATTCTAATTTAAAACTCATTCATCAATCACAAACAAATCCTCAAACATCTAAACAAGTAAATGAAATAAGATCTAATATGAAATAACATGTTTCTCTCATCCTTTTAGAGTGAGCTCAATTCTCTTAAGAACAAGACAAATTATTCCATATACTACATTAAGGAAAATTAAATCTAAAACTACATAATGGAAATATATGTAAAACTTATATCTAAAACTACATCATGAACATATATGTAAAATGAAGCTTTATTCTATTCCATCATCAGTTGGATACAATGCTCTAAGAGTCCTCCCTTTGGAATGGAGGAGGTACTCCTATTTATACAATAGGATGAGATAACAAACTCATAATGATGATCCACTAATCTCTCTTTTAGTTCCATACATTTCTCAACCATCTAGACACATTACCCTAGCCTCCATGATTTCCTCCATGAGGTCCATGATTTTCTCCATGATCTTTTCCATGAGGCTTATCTTATCAAATTCGAATTTGATCATTCAAGGCCACATAAAGATGCCCTGGAAGCTTCCTTTGTACCTACACATGTCAACAAACTCATTCTAATTGTTAGGTATAAGTATAAGAATATTATTTTCTAAAGTTTAGCCATAAATTCACTTAAAAATGTTAATAATTAATAAACTTTGGAAAAACATAGTTATAACCCAATAATGAGGTAAATGCAATGATATGGAGGTGACATGAAGGTAAAATGTGAAGATATCGGTGAATAATGGAGTGAAAATAGGGACCATTGTGAGGCCCAACATCTGCCCCAAACTGAAGGTATTGCATGTCCTCGTGCAATCTATTACATTACTTCTTGGTACTTGAGCTTTGGCTTAAACTCTGCATGATATCATTTACATAACTTTTGCAAAGCGTTATTTTGATGAATTACAACTTGGTTGGTTCTTGTGTTTCAACCATATTTTGTTTGTTGCATACAATGTATGATCTTTGCATATTGATAATGTGATTTTTGTTGCAGAGTATTTTTGTAGGAATGCCTCATGGTTGGTTCTTGTGTAACAACCACGATTGTATTGGCATCCAATTAACTTTTAAATACTTTTGTCAAAGCCATTTGTATGCTCATGTAATAATGGCAGAGTATTTTTGTTGGAATGCGTCATGGTTGGTTCTTGTGTAACAACCATGATTGTTTTGGCATCCAATTAACTTCTAAATGCTTTCGACAAAGCCATTTGTATGCTCATGTAATAGTGAATATAGTTTGAAGGTAAGTGGGGTTAAATGGGGTAGTGATATATGAATGTGACAAAGCATATATGTAAATGTATCTTTCCCCTTAAACGGATGGTTTGGGCAGTTATGTGAAATGGGGAAAATAAGGGAAAAGGAAGTGAAGTTTTTCCAAAAATTATTATTCTAACTTTTCAAGGAATTTAATGGTTAAAAGTTAGAAAATATCATACCTTAACTTACCCTTCCAAAAATGGATGAGAGTTGTGCACATGTGGCTGCAAAAACTGTTGTTCGTAGTCTTCTTTACTTGGTTGGGAAAATGGTGGATGAATCATGCATGTCCAGCTGCCACAATTCTGCTCTGAAGCTTTTTCTTCAAGTTGTGGATGAAAGATGGAGCTGTATTGTCGTATCGGCTGCTGGATCCTCTGCTACTAGATGATGAATCTGAGGAGTCTGCTGAACATGGCTGAAAGTCGTATCTGCTGCTGGATGATGAATCCGATGAGTCTGCTAAATATGGCTGAAAATCTATAAGGCTTGGAAGGTATACAAAATATATATAAGTTACATTTCCCTCCCACCCTTATTGATTGACTTGTCTTCAAGTGATGACAAACTGATGAAAGGAAATTGGCTTCATCTGCTACAAAATTTGGGTCTTCAAGTCTTCAACGCTCGATGGCACAAATCTTACTATGTGATTAAATGTGTCGATGTCGAACATAGCAAGAAGTTGTTGACTTAGTGGCCGTTAATGAATGCCCCTAGCCAACACAAGAGCTCCCACCATTGATTCTAATGGGAGTCAGGATGCCTAACACATCTTTGTAGGTACGAATAAATTTGTCGTGGTCGAGTCACCTACAAGATCCAATGAACAAGGGATATTAATGTACTCCCATTGTTCATTGGCAAGAGTACTTGCCATTAAGGCATGCAAGCCTCTAGGTGTTTTTTCAATGATACATAGACTCTAGGACTATTGGCGGAAATGAAGGGGAATGATAATGACATGGAAATTGACAATATGCTTGTAAGGAATGGATGTAAGGAAATGCATGGTGTATGAAATAAGAACTCTTGCTATGAAAAATGGATATGGAAATGTCATGCTTTATGGATGTACAATTGGTGGAATTCATAATCTTTTTCAGAAAGGGAGGTGGAAGGTAGTGGTTGTGGATATGGATTTGTCTTCAGAATTTTTCATGAATTCAGTCTTTGGAAGACTATTGTCGTCACAATGCAATCTCCTTAGTGATCACTTTGTTATCCTGTAACCTGTAAAAAAAACTTGGCAGAAAGAAAACATAAGTTTGTTCCAGAAGAATTGCGCATTTCCTTCATGATTCTTACGCAAAAATTTCATACCAAATAAAACAGATTTAGGAAAAATCAAAGTGTTGAAAGTAACTCAATTCATGATATCAATTTCAATCCAATCTTAAAAACAACCGTGAAAAATAATACTCCCTGTTTGTCAGATAACTCATGTGCTTGGAAATTCTGTCCTGCATATTAGTGCATCGTAAAGCGTACAAGAACCATGTGATGAGTTTATGCCAACTTGAAGCTATCGAAAGAAGAATCCTCCAATGTTTGATAAATCGATTTTTAAAATTTGTTTCCAAATATCCTATTTTTTTATTTGCAAAGCTGTGTGAATTTTGTGATTTTTTTTTTTATTTTTTTTATTTTTTGAATGAAAACATAATTTTTTTATAAATGTTGATTTTTTTATTTTTTAGATTTTTCTTTAAACAATAAATTAAAAACATAATTTTTTAATTTATTATTTAAGTTGAAATTTTTTTAAAAAAATCAACAAAATTTTATTTGTTAAAACATAATAATGAAAAAACTATCACTAAAATAAAGTTAGTTGTTGTTGTTTTTTTTTTTTTTTTAAATTAAAAATAAAATAAGAAAATCTTTTTTTTTAAATAAAAATAAAATAAAAATTATTTTGTGTTGTTTTGATTTTTTTTTTTTTTTTTAATTATCAACACAAAATATTTTTTAATTTTTATTTAAATAACAAACAACACAATTTTTTTGATTTAAATAACAAAGTAAAAACAAATGTTTTTAATTTATTATTTATGTTGATTTTTTTTTTTATATGATTTTTTTTTTTAATTAAAATAAATAAACTATACAAACAACAACAAACCGTAAGCAAAAATGGCGGCAATGTATTCCTCCTCAGCCCAGAAATGGCGGGCAATCTCCTCGATCCATATCTCCTCTCCATTTCAGGGCCAATAGCTGCTTCAGTTCCGAAAGAACAATAACATTCCTTTTCTGTCAGAATAGTTTGGAAACTATGCGTAAAGTTGAATGTCATTGAAGAAATGTCATATGCCGGGTGAGATGTAACTTCCACCAGAGCGTCAACAATCATCATGGAGTCAACCGAACCACTTGCAATTAACTCAACATAAGAATCCCCCATTTCTGCAAACAAGCGAGCCATTCCCTTCTCAATCTCGTCATCCTCCATATAAGCTTGATCGATGCCAGATTCTCCTCGTTGATTATGCAACCTTTAATGACTCCTGAGTCCCATGACTTTGGGTCACAAGAACATGAACCAGTTATAAAAATTGTAAAAATTGTTATCTTAAATGAAACTCAAGAGTTGCATAAACAAGAAAAATGGGCGATACTTTGCTCTACATCATTAGAGCATTTATCCTTTCATAAAACTTTAAAAACAATATTTTCTTCGTGACCATAATTCTTGTGCATCGTCTCAGCCAAGTTGCAAATTAACACTATATTCTTGAGTTGCCAAGTTTCCGTTCAAACAAGTGCGGAAGAAGATACACTTGAAGAAAACTGACACCCACAAGAGCTATTGATTCAAAAAGTGCTTTGTGAATAACCCTCCTGCTCATGGCCGCATTTGTGAGCATTGAGGGCAAGGAAAGAGAACCTGGTGAGAATCCTGCTATTCCATCTATACTTTGGAATAAAGGTCCTATAACCTTAGCGTTGAAACCTATGGTGATATTGGAAACCGATTGAGAAGAAATTATTAATTTCTCCTTTAGAACATCCGCATGGACGGATTGCCTGCTAGCATATCCAACGTCGAAAATACATGATCCTCGATTAGAGCAGGTTAACCACGCGGCGTTGTCAGTGGACATTAAGGTGCACACATGATATTCGCAAGGGATCGGAGTTGAGGACTTTCCAGTTGCCTGGTACTTGGTCCACATTACTTCGCTGCCAGTGTTGAATAATAAGTAAAAGGATTCAGGTGGCGTACCAACTGAAACCTCAAAGAAAAATTCTCCTGTTGTTACGCTTAATGGAGTATTTATATCTTTCATTTGATAGTCACCCGACTGCAATTTATGAGCATTGAGTCTAGACCTGTGCTGCAGCACTTCAGATCTCGCTTTGCTGCGTAGGACTGCTCATTTCACGCGCTCGGCGGCAGTGATATTTGGAAAGAGCAATGAATCTCTATGGTAAAGATCTGTTCTCAATCCATTCGGCAGTTGCGCCGAATTAAAATTGCCGACATACCTCGTGCATTCGATCAAGGGAAGGAAAATAATTACAGAGAAGAATAACGAAGGAATGATAATATGAAGCTGGCGTTTGCAGCCAGCAGTGGCAGGAGATTGTGCAACCATACCGACCATGGAGATGGTCAAAGCAATTTGCCTCGCCCTCGTATCACTATGATCGGACATGATAATAATTAATTTGAAGTTTGGCAAGCTCTCTCACTATGCCGCAAAATCTTATTGTATTTATGCCCCTCGTCCCACCGCACGTTTGTGCGACATGCACACCGCCTTCCTCAACGCGTCACCATGAAGACGCCTCTTTTCTGCTGACTCGTCGGTTACCACACCTTGAACATCTTAAACCCTAGATCAAATCAAAACAACCAATGCAGAAAAATTAGGATTCTTTGATCATGCTAGAGAATCTTGGCACGATCTCCTCCTTATTTTATGAATTGAAACCTGATATTTCTCATGGAATCAGTTGAGTCAGATCAATCCTCAGGTCGGAGGGTCCATCCGGGCGAGGGTTTGAAAGTTCTTCTTCTTCGATCCATTTTTCTCTTCGCCATTGTGAGGAGGTCCTCTTGTTCTTGCTGGTAGAATGAATTTACGCCCTACTGAATACGATTTCCATCTCAGCAAAGCAGCTTGTGTGAGAGTCATTAACATTGATAGCAGGGAACAAATCGAGCCAAATTGTGGCAGCTGCTGGGCGATGGCCTTCTGAAATTCGAGGTTGCTTTTAAGTTTTTTTTTTCCGACCTGAGTCTCGGGCTGAAGATCGCCCACCTCTCCAATCTCAAAGCCCAAGTGCAACAGGTACTTACAAATCAAATGTCTCTTCATTCACTGAGATTAGGAATGATACTAAGATTTTTAATTCATAGATATCATCACCCCAATATTTCTCAGATTAACTACAGTACCCAATACCTAGGTATGAAGATAATTCGCTGCCATCATCAATTCCAGAGTAATTTCAGGTTCAATATGAAATTCAGTTTCCTTGCCGCTGGCATATTGCAGAGACCAATAAAAGTATTGGCAAACTTTCTCTAGAACAGCAGTACTAATTTCGGGAAATCTGACTTCTCCAAGTGTTGTTTCCGTGAAACTCCCTGTAGATGTTAGCATATTCTTGAGAGTGTTGGAGACAAGAGCTGCCTTCCGATCAATAACGAATTCAAAACCCTCTGCACTAATGAGTTTGACTGTGTCCTCCTTCCTCATTTTGCTGCCTTTCGCTGTCAAGAAGAAGGACGCCGACGCTGCACTTGCGATGATAGGAGGATTCGATCCCCAACCAATTGAATTTTATTGCATACAATTGCTGGAAACTAAGAAACTCGGGGCATTACAGGTTCCTTGACTGGATCGATGGCCAGGCCAAGGAAATCCCAACAAGAATAAGTAATGAAATGCAAAAGGTGGATTTTTTATTTTTATTTTTAAATCTAAAATTAAAAACTAATTTTTTATTATTATTATTTTTTAAATCTAAAATTAAAACTAAATTTCATCTAAAAATTTAAAGATGTTTTTTTTTTCACAAAATTCTTTATTGTCTTTTTGCAAATTAGCTCTCCAGCAAGAGTTTTTTTATTTGAACAAAATCAATAGATTTTCTGATCTTCCTGATCGCACGAAGCGCAGGAAGAGAGCATACTAATCACTTGATTTGTTTTTATTCATGCAGGGGGGGTGTTTTTGAAAAGACAAAATTTAAAACTAGCTAAACACTAAATCATCAGAAAACTCAAACATGAATTCCCTTATGAAGATCCTGCTGTCACCAGGTCTCACAAGTTATTTTATCTAAAGAAAAATAAATACTGAATTAAATTCTAATGCCTAATCCCTTAGCACGGTCCCTGGCAACAACGCCAAAATGTTGGGAAATTTATTGGGCTTAAATTGCTGCATTAAATTATCAACCAGGGAAACTCGTAAGCTTGTGATGATGCCAGCAAAGTATATGCAGGAGTAGGCAACTAACTCTATGTCTAGCTAAATTATTTACGATTCAATATAATATGCAAGGGAAGAGGCTCCTAACTAAGGAGGTCCTGGTTGTCCTTCCCTACAGTATCATAGAGAAATCATTGATTACATGAAACTAAAAACTTGAAATGAAAACAAGAGAATAAACTTAGTTATTGTTCAGATTTAAGTAGAGAGAGAGACTAACTTAGTCTCTTGATTGTCCTCTCATGTACTAATCCAAACTAAACTAAGAGTCATTCATAAGCATAAGAAATGAAATGACTTGAAACATAAAAGCATAAAAGAATGAATTTCAATTACCATATAAATCAATGGAGAGAGAGCCTAACTTAGACTCTTGGTATCTCCTCATATGATACTTGAAACATAAAAGCAAAAGAATGAATTTCAATTATCATACAAATCAAATAGAGAGAGAGAGAGCCTAACTTAGACCCTTAGTTGTCCTCTCATATGCTGATTAGATTCTAATTTAAAACTCATTCATCAATCACAAACAAATCCTCAAACATCTAAACAAGTAAATGAAATAAGATCTAATATGAAATAACATGTTTCTCTCATCCTTTTAGAGTGAGCTCAATTCTCTTAAGAACAAGACAAATTATTCCATATACTACATTAAGGAAAATTAAATCTAAAACTACATAATGGAAATATATGTAAAACTTATATCTAAAACTACATAATGAACATATATGTAAAATGAAGCTTTATTCTATTCCATCATCAGTTGGATACAATGCTCTAAGAGTCCTCCCTTTGGAATGGAGGAGGTACTCCTATTTATACAATAGGATGAGATAACAAACTCATAATGATGATCCACTAATCTCTCTTTTAGTTCCATACATTTCTCAACCATCTAGACACATAACCCTAGCCTCCATGATTTCCTCCATGAGGTCCATGATTTTCTCCATGATCTTTTCCATGAGGCTTATCTTATCAAATTCGAATTTGATCATTCAAGGCCACATAAAGATGCCCTGGAAGCTTCCTTTGTACCTACACATGTCAACAAACTCATTCTAATTGTTAGGTATAAGTATAAGCATATTATTTTCTAAAGTTTAGCCATAAATTCACTTAAAAATGTTAAGAATTAATAAACTTTGGAAAATCATAGTTATAACCCAATAATGAGGTAAATGTAATGATATGGAGGTGACATGAAGGTAAAATGTGAAGATATCGGTGAATAATGGAGTGAAAATAGGGACCATTGTGAGGCCCAACACACCTATTCTGGAAAGAGTAAATAAAACCACATAGTTTAAGAGGACTACAAGTTCAAGTCCCGGGGTATCTCTCAATCCTTTGGTGGATCCTAGGATTAGTAGTTTCTTATCACATTGTTGATAGTGCTGGATAATTCACCAACACTAGGGGGTCTCCTTGGTATGTGTTAGAAATTAAATAATAGAGCAATGGAACACACAAAATATTGCAAAAAAATAAACACAAAAACATATAAAACAAGAGAGACACAAATATGTGGTTCTCCCAATTTGGGCTATGTCCATGGAGAAACAACCAGTCCTTCCTTTATATTATCCAAAAAACTGAAGGGAAACAACCTACAACAAATCCAATGTAACTTCCTCTTCACTCTCACACAATCTCCTTTGTTTTTCTCATATAGAATAATACATAGGCTTAACACAATTCCCTCATATAAACCAAAGGTTGTGTTTTAGGGAAAAATTGCTAAATTGACATAACTTCTACCATTAGATCTTTTGCCTAATGACCCATATTTACTACGAAATTACGATATTTTACAAGACAAATTTTCATCTAATTTTTTCTTTGGGGGCGTTGCCCTCATATTGCCACCAAGGGGGGCTCCAAAGAATCGTTGCACCCTGCCCCCCATGGATCCTCTTGACAATGCTCTTAGTGGGGGGGCAAGCCCTCCCACACCCCATTTGGGATTGGAATCCAAACACAATTGAAACAAGACCTTTGAATCCGGAAGATAATCAGGCTCCACACCCAACAATATGAAGTCACAATTAGACTTTAGACTATTTGCGATAGGGACCCCATTCAGATACCATCATGGGTGCCATTGCATGTGTATTTTTCTCTTGGATATAGAATGCAGAGATAAGTGTGAGTCCAAATGCAATATGTTAGAAGATGTAGGAAGAGACCAACTCTCCATTGATGGCTTGTACAACATGATATAAGAATACAACATCAACATCATGAGCAAGAACATGCCTTAAGGAAGCATTAGATAACTGAAAACTAACTAAGACATACACAAGGGAAAAGTGATACAAATCAACTGCGAATTAGTTTACAATCAACCACATTGAATTGAGAGAAAAGATTCAAACACAACACACAAGATGCATGATAATGAATTGGTTCATAAACATATAACTGATGTGTAGACCACATCCATACATAATTGAATTATTAGATAGGCAATATAAAAACCGAGGAATGCATGAACATAAAAATTTCTCATTAATATTTCCACCCATTCAAATACATGTACAAAAATCTCATCAAAACCCAATAGTGGGATGGGAGAAGTTCATATCATCTTCATAACATAGAACTAGTCTCACAATCCCTCCACCTATTGGCTATCAAAAGCAAGTGCTTTCAATGCCTCAAGCACAAGATAACAATCCTATAACTAGCCTAGATTAAGTGCTAAATGTTCCCCCGAATGAGGCGTGAGGTTACATTTATAGAAATGAGGAGGCTGACCTTTCACCTTCTCCTATGACCCTTGGAATTCCCTTATGATATTTTGACTTCCAATTGGCTCTTGGGCTTCTCTAGTAACTTTGGCGTTCTTTTTTGCCCTTTCCCATGATTCGCATTACTAATAAAAATAATATTTTACAATATGATAAATATAAAGTCAATGAGTTTTCTAGTAGAATTTTTATTTTTTTATTTTTCGTTAAAAGTCTCGATGATGACTTCGTTACACCCTTGGGCCATCTTGGCCACCAATTCAGCTCAAGCATCCACATAAATGATGAACATCTGCTTCCACAATTTCAATCCTACAATCAAACACAACCAAACCATTTATTAAGCATCAAGACAAGTATAGTTTAATGAAATCAGAAGTAAACATGACTATAATAATGAACAAGAATTCATAGCCCTAGATGTTAGCATTAAGATTGCTTGGCTCAATCCTACTTTATTGCTAGTGAGGGTGATCCCCTTCGATTTATTTTCCTCTTTAATATCCATTGTTGCCTTTAAGTCGTGGCAGTGAATTTAAGGTGATGTGGTCCTTTGATCATAGTCTTTCATACACTTTGTAAGCGCTAGACTTATTTATATCATCCTTGTGTCATTGTATTCTGTGGTTATTCTTTATAATTAGGGGAGTTTTGAGGTCAAAATTGATCCAGGAGGATTCCATTGATTTAGTTGCATAGGTGTTCAAGTGTCGTCGTCAGTGTTTAGAGTCATCGTCAATTTAGTTTGGTGTCATCAGTTCGACAGTGTGGTTATGGATCAGGGTATATAGGTAATGTTGGTTTCATGGCATTCAGTTGAGATGGTTTAGCACCTGGTTGTCGACATGAGTTCATTGACATTTCCACCAGGATTGGTCAACTACATGTGTCGTGTCGTTGCCTCGCATGATTTGGGTGTCGACAAAGGGATATCGTCGCAAAGGCAGCTGGTGTCGGTGATATGTATATGGTTTATGTCACATGCGACAAAAGTGTGGTAAAAGGGTGTTTTTACACCTAATGTAAAACCTAAAACCTAGTCTACATTTAAAACCCCTAATCAAAATCCTAATCCTAACTCTAGTCCTAAATCTATGCATCATGCATTGATAAACAAATACAAACCATGACTTGAATACCTAAGACCTAGTTCTAAGTCCAAACCATCTCATTGTTAACACAATGCCTAAGTGTTAAAACCTAATTCCGAAGCCTAAAACCCTAACCTATTATCTCTTGGCCTATGTAATTACATAGAAAAAACATTATAATACAATACACAGTCAGCCCTAACTGTAGAGGCAAATCGCGTCGGAGAAGGCCAACATGTGAATGTATATTGTAAACCATTGGAGGTATGTGCTGACAGTTTTGGAGTTATCCCAAGTTTGTAGACCACAACGGAGAAGGCATGTGAATGAGCCAGAGGCGAAGTAAACTACAATCACTAAACTGTCAGCTGGAAACTATGTTGGAATCGTTAGCAAATACTGTTAGCAATGTGAACAGTCAGGTATATAGACCATTAGGGTTTGTAACCACAGTCAGTTGGAAAACCGTAGTGGGAACCGTGTCATATGAATGGGCCGGATTAACCGCCAACCATCACCGTTCGACAAACAATCAACGAAACTGCCAGAGCCCAAACCATCGAGGTCAACCGCCTGTGCACATGCACTGTAAACGCCTCCACTCAGTTAGCTAACTGATAACGGATTCGAGCTAATCCAAAGTCTATTTTGGGTTTTTTTAATACAGTTTGTCAAACAAACTAATTCGACCACCATTTAACTTCCTAGGTGTCCTCTTGCAACTAGATCGAGCCTAAACCTAACCAGATTGCAACCAAATTAACCCTGTATTCAACAAAGGAGGTTTTTAATGTATTTGTAAGCCTTTAAAAGGCATATTTTCCTTCATGGATGAGAGAGTGGTTTTCTGACTTTTGCTTGTAGATTCTAGAGGTCACAAGCAATTTTGTTTTTAGTGTTACAGGAGCATCCAGAGTCAGTTTTGGAAACCATAAGAAGCATTGGAAAGATGGTTTAGGGGGCTATCTAATGACAGTGATAAAAAGTGACTGCATGCATATTCAGACTGATAAAATCTATGTGTAATCAAATCCTTCTTTTCATTCCTAATAAAAACGGTTGCCCATCTTGAAAGCAGACCCAAAGACGTAGTCCATCAAGGACGAACTCCGTCATCAATCTCATTGTCTAGTATTTCTGTGTTTTTACTATTTTCACTTCTGTTATGCATCTATTTTGTGTTTAATCAGCTGTGGTAAAGTATTCTTCTCAAGCAATTTTCCTCAATTTCCGTGCTTTCAGCTAACATTCAATTCACTAATGGTTAATCAATTCTACATCAGTTTTAGTTTATGATCACATTTAGATCATATAATTTGGTATCAAAGGAGGCTGCATTTGTATAATTTTCCATTGAATGTTAACCAGGTCAAAGTTGCTACGAGGATAAGGAATCCTTGAGCAAATCGATCCAGAGATTGGAAAGCGACATGTCGTTCATAAATCGACCATGTCAGGATATGATGCATGTGAAAACACTGAAACTAAGATGAGTGATGAACAATTTCAACAAGCATTCTTGACTATGCAGTAGATGTTGGGAGAATTGTACGAAGACAAGAAGGCGAGAGATGCAGCTTCTTCTTCAAAGACATCGAAGAAGGACAAAGGTAAAGGCAAGGATGATAAACCACCTTCACCTCCATCATCTCCATCATCATCATCATCTTCTTCTTCTTCTAGTGCAAAATCTGAAACAAAAAAGAAACCTAAGAAAACATCTCTTTTGAAACTTGATGTGAAATTTGAGTTACCTATTTATGATGGCGAAATGAATCCTGAAAAGTTAGATAACTGGATAAAGCAGTTAGAAGTGTATTATCGCATTAAGAAAATTTCTAGCGATAAAATTAAAATTTAGTTAGCTACACTTAGAATGGGGGGAACAAATTTAATCTGGTGGGAAAGTAAAACTCAGATAGGTGTAAAGCTTAAAGGAAATGTCATCTCTTCATGGTCTAAGTTTTTAAAAGCTGTTAAGAAACAATTCTATCCTTTAGGATACATGTAACAAGCTGTTATTGATTGGAAACATCTAAGGCAAGGTAAAGGGCAGAGTGTTAAGGAGTTTACTCAGGAGTTCAGAAAGAAAGAATTGACGCTTGGGATTTCATTGGATACACGTGAAACTTTGTTAAAATACATCAGCAATTTACATTCATATTTGCAGCATACTTTATTGATGTTTAATCCTGATGATTTTGATGAGGTGTGTGTTCGAGCCATACATATTGAATCAGGTGGCAGAACCTTCAAGTTTTCATCGGAGTCATCCAAAGAGTTGGAAACCAAAGATTCTAGTGACAGTAAGGGGAAGAACAATTCAAAGAGAAAGAAATCAGCGATCATTCAGAAGGAAAGACCTACTTGTTCTCATTGCCAGAGAATCGGTCATGATGAATCAAAGTGCTGGAAACTTCATCCAGAACTTAAGCCCAAAAAGTTCCTTAAGGAGAAGGATGAAAAGAAGGCCATTGCAATAGTCCAACAAGATCTAGGTTCAGATTTAGGTGATGAAAGGAGGATAACCGCCATGGTTACGATAGGTAAAACTTCTGACACTTGTTCAGGTTCGAAAACTATTGCATCTTCATTGAACATAAATCCTCCACATGAGGATAAAAGAGTTGAATTATTTAACATAAGGATAACTTATAAGCATACAAAGATAGATACAATGTTTGACAGTGGATCACAGGCGAATTTAATCTCTAAATATTTAGTTAAAAGTTTGGGTTTGGAAACACGGAATCATCCAAGACCTTACCCATTAGGATGGATAAATAAATCAACTCAGATAAAATTCACCAAATAGTGTCGATTAAGATTTTCCATAACAGCTAATTACATTGATGAAGAGGAATTAGATGTGGTTCTAGTAGACATATGTGGAGTTGTATTAGGAAGTCCTTATCTTTATGATCGTGATGCAATATTTTACAGGAGAGAACATAAATATCACCTTAAGAAAGATGCGGTTGAATTTATTGTCAGGGCACATCAAAATAAAAATCACTTGAATTCAGTTAATGTTAATTAGATGAAGCGATTAATAAGTTCAAACAAGAGGTTTGTAATCATGTGTGTGAAGGATCAACATAAAAATCAACATGATTCTTGTTTAAGTTATGCAACTCAGCTTAAAGATGGTTTTATTAAAGAGATAGAAACTTGTTTAGTTCTATGTAAAACCAAACATCTTATTCATAAGCATAGATTACAACATGAATTATAGTTTGTGCCTAAAGCTCCTCTTCTTAATGTCAGAATGAATCAATTTAGTTTAAGTTTGGAACTTAACAGTTGTAGGGATACATGTCAGTATTGGGGAAAGTCAATGTTCGACTTCTCTTGTATTGTGTCACCATGTCATATCTCGAACAATTTGGAAACCTCTTTTCAAGTGGAGAGGAAATATATTTGTTTTCATATCAAAGCCTTTTCTAAAGCAGTGTCAAAGTGCCTAATGGGAACTTATACATCAGAGGAAAGTGCTAATCAATGGAAACATCATTTAATGAATAAGGACAAAGTGATTCAAAGAAATCAACAACTAATTCAATACTTTCAGAATCAAACTAAGTTGCAGCAAATTTCACCTTACAGTTGGATAGGTTCATCGCAGAAATTCAACTTAGTAATTAGGCATCAAGAAAGTATTTTAAGTCAAGTATCTGGTTTGATGTCAAGAACATAATTGATTGTCTTCATCTTTCCGCAAAATAGATTGTTTATACATGTTGATGGTATTAAACAACATCCATAAGATACTGTTTTCAAATATTGTGAATCACTAACTCATGGTTCTTCATGGAAAGAATTCAATTGCCATGTTTATAGCAGGTTGTTTGCCCATCGTCGCAATTTGTTCATACTACAGATGGATGGAACAGGTCACCAACTGAAAAAGTGCCATGGTCAGCATCATCAGGGTCATCACTTGTAGGTGATTGATCGAATGTATTGGTACATCGTCAAATCAAGGTGGAAAGAGAGGGAGTTCTACCCTCATCAACTATTTTGATTAGTCAAAACTTTTGTGGTCCAAAAGCTTTCAAGTGGAGTTGAATGATCCAGGAGGATTCCATTGATTTAGTTGCACAGGTTTTCAACTGTCGTCATTAGTGTTCAGAGTCGTCATCAATTCAGTTTGGTGTCATCAGTTCGACAGTGTGGTTATGGATCAGGTTGTACAGGTAATGTTATGGTTTCATGGTGTTCAGTTGAGATGGTTTAGCACCTGGTTGTCGACATGAGTTCATCGACAGTTCCACCAGGATTGGTTAACAACATGTGTCGTGTCGTTGCCTCACAGGATTTGGGTGTCGACAAAGGGATATCATCACAAAGGCAGCTGGTGTCGACGATATGTATATGGTTTATGTCACATTGAGATAAAAGTGTGGTAAAAGGGTGTTTTTACACCTAATGTAAAACCTAAACCCTAGTCTACATTTAAACACCTAATCAAAATCCTAATCCTAAATCTAGTCCTAAATCTATGCATCATGCATTGATAAACAAATACAAACCATGACTTAAATACCTAAGACCTAGTTCTAAGTCAAAACCATCGCATTGTTAACACAATACCTAAGTGTTAAAACCTAATTCCTAAGCCTAAAAGCCTAACCTATTAGCTCTTGGCCTATGTAATTACATACAAAAAAACATTATAATATAATACATAGTCAGCTCTAACCGCAGAGGCAAATCGTGTTAGAGAAGGCCAACATGTGAATGTATATTGTAAATTGTCGGAGGTATGCGCTGACAGCTTTGGAGTTAACCGCCAGTTTGTAGACCGCGACGGAGAAGGCATGTGAACGAGCTAGAGGTGGAATGAACTACAATCACTAAAATGTCAGCTGGAAACCGTGTCAGAACCGTCAACAATGTGAACAGTCAGGTGTATAGACCGTCGGGGTTGGTAACCACAGTCAGTTGGAAAATCGCAGTGGGAATCGTGTCATATGAATGGGCTGAATTAACCGCCAACCATCACCGTTCGATAAATAGTTAGCGGAACTGATAGAGCCCAAACCATCGGGGTCAACTGCCTATGCACATGCACTATCAACGCCTCCGCTCAGTTAGCTAACCGCTAACGGCTTTGGGATAATCTAAAGTCTATATTGGGTTTTTAATGCAGTTTGTCAAACAAACTAATTCGACCACCATGTAACTACCTAGGTGTCCTCTTGCAACTAGACCAAGCCCAAACCTAACTAGATTGCAACAAAATTCACCCTATATTCAGCAAAGGAGGTTTTGATGTATTTGTAGGCCTTTAAAAGGAAGATTTTCCTTCATGGATGAGAGAGTGCTTTTTTGAATTTTTCTTGTAGATTATAGAGGTCATAGGAAGTTTTGTTTTCAGTGTTACAGGAGGATCTAGAGTCGGTTTTGGAAACCTTAAGAAGCATTGGAAAGCTGGTTCAGAGGGACATCTGATGATAGTGATCAGAAAATTGTGCATGCACATTTAGATTGATCAAATCTCTGTGTAATCAACTCCTTCTTTTCATTCCTAATAAAAACGGTCGCCTATCTTGAAAGCAGACCCGAAGACGTAGTTCATCAGGGAAAAACTTCGTCATCAATCTCGCTATCTAGTATCACTGTGTTTTTATCGTTTTCACTTCTGTTATGCATCTATCTTGTGTTTAATCAGCTATCGTAAAGTCTTCTTCTCAAGCAGTTTTCCTTGATTTATGTGCTTTCAGCTAACATTCAATTCACTAATGGTTAATCAATTATGCATCATTTAGTTTATGATCACATTCAAATAAAAAATGGTCCTCCTAAGTAAATTATAAAATAATAGTGGAAATAATAAAATAATATTAGATTACATCATCAAATTTTAGAGGGAAAAAAGAAAAAAAAACTATTTTTTCAACTTATCTCCCTATGGGTTTACTCAAATTTCGAGCGACAACACTCGTTGGATGCATAATTTGATTCATCATCCAAGGATTACCCATGTTGGATACTTTCGATGGACTCTGTTACACGAAAAATGAGAAATACATGAAAAACATGATTGCAATCACGTTTTTCATGTATTTCTCATTTTTCGTGTAGCAGGGTCCATCAAAAGTATGCAACATGGGTACTTTTTGGATGAGGAATTAAATTTTTCATCCAACGAGTACTCCTACTTGAAATTTGAGTAAAACCTTAGGGAGATAAGTTGAAAATATGAGTTGAAAAAGTAGTTTTATTATTTTATTATTTTTTAATTTTTTAGTCCAAAAATGGTGAATCATCCTCCATTGTTGACATCATCATCTTGAATCCTATTGGTTCTTGTGAAGTTTATTTTGGTTGTACATCTTTCTTAGGAGTCCCATTTTAGACCTCAAAATTCCCCTAATGATTTATCCATCGCTTTGCTCGTTGCGTGGATATATTGATCCTTTGGCACCATACGAATTACTTCTTCCACAGATCATTTAAATACTTCATCACACCACCCTTTTATGACCTCGTATTAATGAGTTAATTCACTCCAACAATATTTACCATCCAAGTCAAGAATTAACCATCCTTTCGAATGTGCTATGGAGAAATTCCTTCAATGCTTTTCCCTCGAGGCATTTTTAACATGGTGTAACATGTCATCTCTTTTATGATTTATAATAAACACATCTTTGACCATATGTAATTTCAATTGTCAAATTATCCCTAGTGCATTTACATTATGCCTTGCTGAAAGAGAATGTGACATTGCGTTAGTCACAACTCTATTTTGTGAGAGATCTTTGCAAAGGTGTGAATTTAATCACTAGGGAAGATTGTCTCGCTTCTTTATAATGCACTAATGTGAGTGGGCTGACGCATCAACGGTTCCCATCATATCATCACATAAATGTTGTCCTCTATACCTGCACCATGCGCTTATAGTTTTATCCCTTTATGGTTGTGCGCACACAATTTATCCTATCAACAATAAGAGAAATACCCTCATTATTATGCATTGTGGCACTGGCGCTAGCATGATGACTAGTGAGAAGAGTTCGAGACTGAAATCTAGCAATTCATAATGTGATCATACATGGGTTAAAAATGGACAAAAAAATCCATCAATTGGGGATTTCAGTCCTAGTAGAGGAGGATAACTCTTTGTGGAGTGATCTTCTGCATAGATGGCACAAACAACGAGATTATCAAGCGAACAATCTTTTATGGGGTGCTTCTTTTGACACTTGGGGCAAAAATATCAAGGGCAGCACGCTTGTCATCCTATTTCTTATTAAAACTCAAATGTAAAATTATAAATTTAGCATGCTTAATATTTCCAATTTAAAATATTCCAAAATATTTACCAATTCCAGTCTGGTTACTCCACTAGAAGTCAACTTAGGATTTTTAAGGAGATCTTGAGAGGCTTTCATTATCTATCCTTGTCCACGTGAATATATCTTGCAAACTTTGACGATATCATCAAAAGTAAACACTAAGATATCTCTTGCTCCTATCAAATTTAACAACTTCATCAATTCTTCCATCATACGCTTTAAGAAAATAATCTTTTTCATTTTAGGGTCCAACCAATCCTTCCTCGCACATTGAATATTATATAGAAATCTCTCTAGATAGTCTTCCAAACTTTTGTCTTCCCTTTGTACCATTATGAAAATATCCTCCTTCAATTTTTCGACCTTGCAATAATCTTGATACATTTTGACGAATGTATGTCTCATGCCTTCTTAGGTGGTGATGCTCTTTTTTGGTAATCAATTGAACCATCACAGAGTGAAATCTTTAAGAGTAGTTGATAATAGCTTCAATTTTTGTGCGTTAGTTAAATAATCCATACTATGACATAAGATGTCGAATTCAAATAGGAAAGTGTCGGGATCCTCACTCACCACCACTTGAAATTGTGGAAGTACTGTTGGGGAGATGTTTTACATTTGTACATTAGCAGTTGAAAGCCAAAAGTTGTTTCATTCTCCTTCTTTGGCTGGTTCATTTCACCTTCTCCTTCATCCATTCTATTGCCTCCAAAAAAACTGATTCAGATTGTAGGGGTGGAAATCTAGTAGTTGGATTAGTATGGAATGGTAACTGCACTCATCTTCCCAACATAGTTTCAATAGCAGGATTGTTAGAGGAGGTGGTGGAGTAATCTCCCATTCCAGCTACTGATGCTTCCCTTGAATTCTCTAGCACTTCACCTTCTCTTCTCCTAGCAATGCTACTGATATGGACTTATACGGGAACACAACATAATATAGATACAAACATAAACACTGAGATGCATCAGAAATAAAATGTCATTTCATTAATATCAAAGAATTGAAATATGTTTACACACATAATGGAAATAAACTAGCTCGGGTAATGGTAGCTATCTCTAAGAAGATAAGTGGAGACTACATGCCTCTGAACTGTGTTACAATGAGGATCAATGGCCTTTTTATTATTGAACAACAAGGGAAAACCCTAAACAACCAAAACATTAGCCGCAGGATATGGAACACCAAGAGTTTGTGGGCCCTGTTGGGGTTAGTTGGGAAGCCAACTTCTCGGGGTCGTAACATGTTCATATGATCTCTTTTTGGTGCTTACGGTACTTCGTTGGAAAGATCTCTTCGAGTACTACAAGATTTGCCACAGACCCCTACCTATGACTATGGGATTGCTGCAGATTTCAAAAAAAATGCCGTTTAGGGGGCCAAAACAACTCTGAAAGTTCAAGACCCAAAAAATGCTAAAAATAGTAAATGCTGCTATAATCAAGGAAATAGATGAAAATGACTGGAGGTCTAGGTGGAATAGGTGGGTGGCCACCAATATCACCCTGGATTAGCTACTACCTCCTAAGTTACTATTGAGGGGTATTTCTATTTTATGTTTACCAATTGGAGTTTTAAATTTTCTCTTACCTCTACCTTTCCTACCTCTCCCTCCACTTATAGAAGACCAACATCATCTAGATCTAATGAGGCGGGAAACTGATGAAATGTGGACGTGCATGTTCTTACCTCTCGTCTTACCGCTCCCACCACTTTGTGTTCCAAGATGCTAAGATACTGCAGATGAGGAAGTCTAATCAAACATTTAACCAATCAAGTCCTATTCCCTTGGCACATCCCTAACAATGGCACAAATAATGATAGGCAATTTAATTGTTTAAATTTCAAGTTCATTAAATTATCAACCAAGGCTCATAAGCTAATTAGGCACTTCAACACTATATGTAGGATTATATCTAATTGGAATATTCTATCGCACATTGCGACATTTAATTAGAAATTAATTTCTGCTAGACATGATTCATGCTTCTCTTAGTTAACAAATATTCTATATACATTAGTATCAAAATCAATTTAGAATCATCAATGTTCAACAAATTCTAGTAATAGTAACAACTACTCAATCAATTCACACTTATGCCGGAAAGAGTAAATAAAACCACGTAGTTTAAGAGGACTACAAGTTCGAGTCCTAGGGTGTCTCTCAACCCTCTGGCGGATCCTTGGATTAGTTGTCTCTTAACACATTGTTGACAATGTTGGATAATTCACCAACACTAGGGGGTCTCCTTGGTATGTGTTAGAAATTAAATAATAGAGCAATGGAACACACAAAAAATTGCAGAAAATAAACATAGAAACAAATAAAACAAGAGAGACACAAATATACGTGGTTCACCCAATTTGGGCTATGTCCATGGAGAAACAACTAGTCCTTCCTTTATATTATCCAACAAATTGAAGGGATACAACCTACAAAAAATCCACTATGACTTCCTCTTCGCTCTCACACAATCTCCTATGTTTTTCTCATACAAAATAATACACAACTGTAATACAATTCCCTCATATAAACCAAAGGTTGTGCTTTAGGGAAAAAATTGCTAAATTAACATAACTTCTACCATTAGATCTTCCGCCTAACGAGTGACCCAAATTGATAATGAAATTACAATATTTTACAAGAACTTTTTTAATCTATTTTTTTTCTTTGGGAGTGCTGCCCTTGAATCCCTGCCACGTGGGGCTATAAAAAATCACTGCCCCCCCCCCCCCATGGACCCCCTGACAATGCTCCTAGTGGTGGGGCAAGCCCTCCCACACCCCCCAGTGGGGGATTGGGATCCAAACACAACTGAAACAAGACCTATGAATCAAGAAGATAATCGAGCTCCACACCCAACAATATGAAGTCCCAATTAGACTTCACACTATTTAGGATAGGAACCCCATTCAAATACCAACTTGGCTACCATTTCATGTGTGTTTTGCTCCTTTATATGGAATGCAAAGATAAGTGTGAGACCGAATGCAATATGTTAGAAGATTGAGGACAAGATCAATTCTCCATTGATGACTTGTAGAACATGATATAAGAATACAACACCAACATCATGAGAAAGAACATGCCTTAAGGAAGCATCAGATAGTTGAAAAATAACTAAGGCATACACAAGGGAAAATTTCTAGAAATAAAATGTGAATTAGTTCATAATCAACCACTAACATTAACATTGAATTGAGAGCAAAAATTCAAATCTAACACACAAGTTGCATGAAAATGAATTAGTTCATAAACATGTAACCAATGTGTAGACCAAATGCATACATAATTGAAATATTAGGCAACCAATATAAAAACAAAGGAATGCATGGAAATAAATGCATGAAGAGAAGAACTTCTCATTAATATTGTCACTCATTCGAATACATGTACAACAAGCTCGTCAAACCCAATAGTGGGATGAGATAAGTTCATATCATCTTCATAACATAACACTAGTCTCACAATCCCTCCACCTATAGGCTACCAAGAGCAAGTGATTTCAGCTCCTCAAGCACAAGATAACAATCCTAGAACTAGCCTAGCTTAAGTGTTAAAAGTTCACCTGAATGATGCATGATGTTACATTTATAGAAACAAGGAGGGTGACCTTTCACCTTCTCCTATGACTCTTGGAATTCCCTCATGACATTTCGACTTTCAATTGGTTCTTGGGCTTCTATACCTTTGGTGTTCTCTTTTATCCTTTCCCATATTTCTCATTAATGACAAAAAATATTATTTTAAAATATGATAATTATAAAGTTAATGGGCTTTCTGATAGAAAAAATAATTCATTAAAAAATTTGATAATGACTTCGTTAGGCCCTTGGGTCATCTTGGCCTCCAATTTAGCTCAAGCATCCACATGAATGATGAACATTGGCTTCCACAATTGTAATCCTACAAACAAACACAACCATTGATTAAGCATGAAGATGAGCATAATTTAATGAAATCAGAAGCAAATATAACAAATAATAATGAACAAGAATTCATAGCCCTGAGATGCCAGTATTAAGATTTCTTGGCTCAGTTCTCCTTTATTGCTAGTGAGGGTGATCCACTTTGATTTGTTTTCCTCTTTAATATCCATGGTTGCCTTTAAGTCGTAGCGGTGCCTTTAAGGCGATGTGGTCCTTTGATCATAGTCTTTCATACACTTTGTAAGTGCCAGACTTTATATCATCCTTGTGTCATTGTAATCTATGGTTGTTCTTTGATTTATCCATCGATTTGCTGCTCGCATCGATCTATTGATCCTTTGGCACCATGCAAATTACTTCTTCCACATATCATTTAAATACTTCATCACACCACCCTTTTATGACCTGGTATCAATGTGTTAATTCACTCCAGGAACCTTTACCATTTGGGTGCATTAACTATCCTTTCAAATGTGCTATAGAGAAATGACTTAGTTGCAATGTGTTCATAATGCTCGCTTTCATGTGATGCTTTGTATTACGTTATGAGCTCCTTATCATTACTTTGGTATGAAATATCTCATATGAAATTTCAACATTACCTTTTCTTATTCATTACACCCTCCATTATGACACATTCTCATGGCTTTGTCTTATTCAATTATGCTTAAATACTCATTCAGTGCAATATAGATATAACATCAATGCATCCTTTTGATGGTCCTTGAATGTGAGACTCATCACATCACCGTGTTACTTTCATTTTTTTTTATAATGCGTTCTTCATGGCTCCACATAGCCTTTTGGATGGTTATTTTTTTTATGGCAATATTGGATTTAATGTACCCTGGTTGATTTCATTTCTTTTATATATATATTGGATTCCACAATGTTTTACTGGTCTAATTATTGAGTCGACAAATGGAGTCATTTATTGATATTTTCCCTTCACTAGTATCAATTGCTTTCATTATCTTTCCTTTTATCACACCACATTTTGAGTAATATGGAAGGTGACTCATTGTTGGGTATTTTTATGTTGATTGTTGATTCTCCGAATATTAGGGAATCAAACGGACATGGGCGTGGTCAATTATTTGACCGCGCCCATGTACGTTCGATTTCTGAATATTCGGGGAATCAACAATCGACTTAAGCTCAAGGCTCGTTGGCATTGCTGGTGTAATTCCTCCCCAACTTATTCTTTGTCTTGTTGTATTGTTTTAACGTTACATGTGGCACATGTGTCAAGCAAATCATATCATAGCCTGATAACCAAAATGCTTTCTTTGTCCATTACTAGGTGTTACAACACATGTTAAGTGTAATGCTTCACTATTTCTCTTTAACTCCAGCGCATAGTATTGCACTTTTTGACCTCTTGACGCCTTTCTAAATTTTGATTTTCACATAGCCTTGCCCAATCCTCATGGTCTGTTCGCATGCACTGAAAATTCATCTTATTTAATGTGTTGATATTCCGTTGATTAGTTTCAATACAAGCCTTCATGGCTTGAGCATAATTTATATAGGTTCCGATTCGTCCATTGTATGGCCTTCAAGAAGTTCTTCAATGTGATTATTATGCACAACCTTTGATGCATTTCTTTCATTGGTGTTGCTTTTGCATTATTCCTTTTGGCAATGCATTGTATCATGCATTATAGTATTGTTTCCATGGCATTTTAATCAATCGCTCGATTTGCATTTTCCACCTATTGATCATAGGTGTGTCACATAGCCTCATCTTTCCAAAATCTCATTTGATGACATAGCTTGAAGGGTCACCTTGCAAACCATAATATAATATAGATTAGAAACAATATGTGAGGTAAAATATTTTTATTGCAATCTTAAAAGTTGAGGCTTCAAATATACAATAGTCATATTTTAAGTAATTTTGCAAATATAAATACTTTAAAAGATTTTATGATGTAAGGTGACATGTGGAACCATCTTTCATGCATGACCAAAACCTTTCCTTTGCAGGATTTAACACTAAAGTGTGTAAATAGATTCAATGATTGATGATGGCATTGGCATGTGGTGATTGGTAATGGATATTTCATTGTGTCCAATCAATTGAGAATTTCTTCTTGTGCTATTTAATCTTAAAAAAACGTTTTTTTTTTAATGGTGCATCTTAAAGAGAGATTGGTTCCAATAGAACAAAGTTGCTTCACATGACCTTCTTGAAAGAACACTATACAATGCCATATGGGGAGGCTTTTGGAACTCAATCTCAAATACAATCCCAAACCAATTTAGCCACCACACAATACTAACAATTAAAAGTTGTTGGGGTCCGAGTTGGGTAATGCAAATTAAAATATGAGGATCAAGTTAGCCTGATTTATCCCTTCACACTTAGTCATGATAATCTAGGGTTTCAATATATATGGGCCATTCAACAATGTCCCAAACCCTAATGCATTCAAAGGAATGAGGACCATAGTGAAGAAAAGTGAGCATCTGCAATATGCACAATGAAAGCATAAACATCAATAAGGCTTAGTAACATCTGGGCCAATAGAGAATTTGACAAATTTGAAACATTTGCCTAATCCTTAGAACCTTGAACAAGAAGGTGGGGGACCCAAAGTTTGGTGGTAGGAAAATTTTTATGGTGTTGTTGTAGCGGCTACAATAAATGGTGAACCACTGGTAGAATCCAACATCTTTGCCCCAAATCCTTCAATAAATTGGGTATTAAATGGAAGGAAGATTTGAATTGAATACCACAGGTACCACTTAAGTTACTTGACCATTTATAGATATGTCATTCATCTGTCTCCACAACTAGGTCCCGTTAGATTTTAAACACCACGTTACGAGCTTACACTTGTCAGCCTTCAATAGTGATATATAGATCACAACAAAGGGCTTATTATATTCAGAAATTTAGAGTGAGTTTTTGGTGTTGCTTCGCTGTTAGCGGGCCAGTTTGATACCCTGACAGAGTCACTCAAGAAATCACAAGCATTGCTTAACTGGGAGCACGCATGTTCAGTGCCCTTGCAAAGTTGCTTGCTTCACCTCTCTATGAATGAATCCTTTCTCTTCTTTACATATATTTTATTTTGATTATGCATTTGGCATTTTATTAGCCATTTATTGCGCGAGGGTGGAAGAGGGATCCCAACTTATTTTACAAGCAAGAGAGGTTGTTTCTTGTTTAAAAAAAATGAAAAAAATTATTTTGAGTTAGGTGTGTCATCATGCCATATTTCTACATCACGTCTCTAACTATAAAGTAGACAATGAAAACACAATTTAACTATTAGAACCAAATCAAAAACAAAATTCAGGTTAGAGATATCGGTCTTAAGAATGATTAGAGTTCCCCACAAATATCCATTCACATTTTCCTTGTTAATGGATCATACTCATGTATAAGCATACGAGACATGGTTTCAACACCTATATCTACATGCAACTTCCCCTTGAAGAGACCACAAGCACACAAGACCATTGGATGGGATTTCAATGTTCCAGACAAGGCAAGTGAATTGGATAAAGGGGATGATGGAAGTTATTCGTGGATATAATTATGTACAAACGTGTAGGACATGTAGATAAGAAGGACTCAAATGAGAAGCTACATGCATAATGCAAGAGAATAAATGCTGGATGTAATGCAATGTAAACAAGAAACAAATGCAAATAAGAGAGAAACAATGCTAAAATGCAATAACTGAAAACCATGAGGGACAAAATAAAAGTCAATGTGATGAAATGTACTGCCAGAAGGTAAGATAAATGAAAAATAAAAGTCAATGTGATGAAATGTACTGCTAGAAGGTAAGATAAATGCAAAATAAAAGGCAGTGTGATGAAATGTACTGCTAGAAGGTAAGCTAAATGAAATTAAGAGACATAACTTGCTTATGTAAATGATGCAATAAAGTGAAACTATTCTAATAAACAAATGAACTACCTCTAAAACTAAATCCTTATTTTAATTAAATAGAAGGTCAGGATTATGTAAAGTCAAATTTCCAATGCAACCACAAGAGCTACTCCTTACCTGCAAGCATAAATATTTTAGTAATCAATAAACACATAAGAGAATGTGCAAATGCAAAGATAGTCACCTGTATAACTTACAAAAAACCTTGAGGTTCTTGTCTACTAGTAGAAAAGTGTACCATGGAAGCTTGCATACCCAAACTGCAATCCTTCCTCGATGGACAAAATGATGGATATGAATAACTTGAAGGCATTTCACAAATGTACATTCGTCCATGTTTTCATTCGTAGCAAGCATAAGAAACTATTGAAACTTATTACCAACTACAGAGCTCACCAAGTAATATTTCTCTAGCCAATCAACAATTCGATCATGATATTGAAAACAACCAATTTGAAAGCCTTGAAATTCTTGCAAAGATGAGCTTTCAATGAATTCATTCAATCTATAGAGAAAATCTTGAGAGGAAGAGTTATTTTGTTCAGAGACCTTGTTAAAATTGTGAGGACCTGAAATAACCATGAATAGAGGTTGAAGTGCCTCAATGTCATGACAAGTATCTAAACCTTTAAATAGTGAATGATCAAATTTTATGAGCTTGGTAAAATAAGTTGACGGAGACAAACACCTATCATGATAACGAGACCACGCTGACATAAGATTAGAAGCATGCGTCAAATCAGATTCAATATTCATATCAACATGGGGAAATAATTTTTTATTATGAAGGTTTAGCTCCACCATTAAATAATTCAAACATCCACTTATGCTCAAGAGAAAGCCTTGTCCCAAAACAAAAGTGATTAGCTTCACAATATGCTAATACTCATACTCGTAAAGTGAAGGTTGCTTAAATGCTCATTTAGGGAGATTTGATCAGAACTTCCATCATGTTATGAAATTTCTAATAATTGTTCAGAAGTTTGATTACATCCTTCCCTAACTTCTCTTAGGATTGGATGATCAATTTGATCTATGTCGTCATTTTTTTTCCAATCTCATCTCTTCTTGGTAAGTTTATCAATGAATTTGTATTTTTAGTGTTCCATCCATATGTTATGTCTATGACTATTAGGGCTTCCTTCAGCAACATACCTTTTTCTTTGAGTGCATTTTAAATGGCCATAAGCACACAAATCACCTTTAGACGTATGGCCATTTCCTTGTATAATCCCTTCATGGTATCTTCTAGCACTTTGTTTTCTTCTAGTGCTTTTTCTTGGAAATATTTTCCATCAGAGCTTAAGGCTAAAAAATCTTGATTCACTTTATGAAGCCTCCAGCTTTCCTGTTGTGTAGTGCTCATGCTCCTCTCTAATTGCTCGACCTGATCCATTAGGTGCTCGATATTTATCTTAGTGGAAACAAAGAAAGTTAATCCTGCCAAAGTAATAACTAGAGGATTGTTCATGGTGTCCAACACTATATCTCATTTAGTAGTCACTTAGATTGGCTTTGTCAATTCCCAAGCTAAATACCTACAACTTTCTTGGACAATTCTACTATATCTACGATGAAAGCAAAAGCTTGCAAGATCCAAAACTTGACTTCACCAGTAGTGATACCCATTTCTATGAGTGGAAGGTGACCTACTGTGAGTAGCATTGAAACTGGAGTCAAAGGTTCAACATCCATGATAGGAAATATGACTCAAGCTTCCTTGTTAGTCTACCCATTTTGTCTTGTTTCCTCCTATTCTTGTTTGTCAACTATTTCTTTCGCTAGACTTTCCTCTTCCTATTTCTCTCTTTATTCTTCTTGTTTCTTCCTTTCCTCTTCCTATTTATTTCTTTGTTCTTCTTGTTTATTTCTTTCCTCCTCCTATTGAGCCTTTTCTCATTCTTCTTTTGCATTTTGTTCCACTTTCAATTTTTTTTTTCTTTCTTAGTTGCTATCAAGTAGTCTTCCCCCTCCACCTAAGCTCTGAAATCTCTGTCCCCAACTAAACCCATTTAATTACATTAAATTTACGATGCTTAAAATAAGTGGGAACTGTAATCAGGATTATTACAACACCTCCCCCTTAGGGTAACACTGCCCTTGATCTTTAATGATGATATACAATATAACAATAATTGTTTAAAAGACTAAACACAACTGATCTGGAGCTTTATAAGTACATATCGTTTCAAATTTTACAATAGAATTTATATGCGCGGTAGCTCATCCAGCCACTCAGTAACCTTTACTTTATAAAATTATCCATTTTCCAGTGGCCCCTTTTGCCATCTTTTCATTCAATCCAATCTTGGATTTTTTCTCTTTCCTTAGAGTGTTTCCTGCCTCTAGTGCCTAGCGCTACTACCCTTGTGCTCCTTGTTCCTTCAGCAAACAGTTCCTGGCTCATTGTTCCAAATACACCCCCAATATGATTCCGATTCCAATAATCTATGCTCATGGTAAAAAACCAATTTATTTTCTAGCCTTCCCTTCCCTACTTCCAAGTCCCTTGGGAAATCTAGTCACCTGCCCCTCCATGTTTCCTTGCATTGGAGGGGTCTCATATTGAAGGCATAACCATGTCACAAACTATTATACCAGTCATAGCATGCTTTATGGCAATTAATTGGAACCATTGGTGTTAGTGTCTCACAATGGCCCCATTCCAAAAATATATGGATTTTGCACATTGCTTTTGTTCCACCTTGTGGCTGGCTTTTTTCATATGAAGTGAGCAATCTCATGTCTATTTATGCACCATAAACACACAAATACAATGAGACTCATCATAAATAAAAATGTAATGAATGTAAATTATACCTTATTAGTAGTCTATCCTTGCAGTGAACTTGGAATTTTCCATAATTCCTACAACAAACTAGGTTAGTGCATAAATAAAATCATCATAAACTAAAACATATCATCAAGTTAGCTAAAAAATCCATGCTATCATAAATCATGCTCATAATTTAAAGATTCAAAAGATCAATAAAGCATTGGTACTTATCTTGATTTGGTGGCTTCTTATTTTCTCGTACATGCATAGGGTCAATTGCCTACCCTAGCAAGCACCCAGATGATAACATGTCCTCCATGGCTAAAGTGTTGATCCAAAGTGGTTGGTCCAAGGCTTTAGGTACCATCCAGGCTATTTTTCAAGGTACCAACTAAACAATCATGTTGCTCCAGGGATCTAGGTACCATCTAGGCTACCTGCTCAGGTACCCACCCCGTAGTCATGCTCAATAATAATCATGCTACTTAGGACTCCAGATACCCTACGGGCTAACTTCACAGGTACCATCCCCATAGTCATGTTGGATAATCCCTCTCGCGACTATGGGAACTACCAAACCAGGTAGTCACTACCCAACCAAGTAGTGTTCTTTCAACAAAAATATTTGGAATCTAGAGACTATCCCACCTCCAACTAGAGACCATACATAACATGCGGGCCCAAACAAGTAATAGAAACATATACATATACACATGGGACCATACCACATAAACATAACACGATTCCATGTACACATATCACAAACACACATATGAAATGGTACAACGTATGTGTAGCCACAAAAAAACATTGTGATTAGCATCCATTTTTTCTTCTTTTTTTGCATCTAAAGCCCATTTTTGGTGCTATTTGCGTCCATTTATCAAATATGGTGCAAAACGTGATGCAAAATGTGTACCGATTTTTACACCAAGCCTTGCATCAAGTTTAGCACCAAGTGTTGCACTGGGTTTTGCATGAGGTTTTTCAAAGGGTTTTGTACCAAGTTTTGCCACCATTCCTTGCACCAATTTTTGTGCCAGGTTTTACGTCAAGTTTGGCACCTAATTTTTCATCCTCTATTGCATCCACTTTTTTGCGCCTGCACTTGCATCAAATTTTGAATCATTTTTTGCATCCCCCTTTGCGCCAAGTTTTGCGTCGAGGTTTGTGCCTAGTTTTGCATCTATTTTTGCATATACTTTTGTTGCATCCAATTTCACATCTTGTTTTTCATCCACATTTGCATGCTCTATTGCATCCATTATTGTGTCCACTATTGCATCCACTTTTTTTGTGCCATAATTTGCACCTAGTTTGGAACCTACCTTTGCACCCACTTTTGCTTCTAATTTTGCATCCATGTTTGCATCCCCATTTGCATCTAAGTTTGCATTTACGTCCATTAGCCAATTTTACGTCCATTATTGCACCCTTTTTTGTGTTTTCTTTTGCATCCATTTTTGAACACATCAATTTTTTTGCATTGATGATATTCCTTATGACATTGACATTTATAAACCACTGATGACAATGCAAATAATCATGATGAATATGAAAATGAATATTATGATGATGGCATGAATGGTGATTAGGATGATAATGACAATGATGATAATGACGAAAATTCTCATGATGATGACAAGCTAATGACCATGGAAAATATTCCAATTTTTTAAACGTTATCATTGTCATAATCATAATCATTATCATCCAAGGCATCATCATATGATCATCATTATTAACATTTTCATCTATGTCATCATCAATAACAATAATGGCATGAACGATGGTGACAATGCTAATGATGATGACGTCCATGACGACGATGACAACAATGATGATAGAAATTACATTAATGATGATGATGGGGATGATGACAGTGATAATGACAATGATAAAGGTGGTGATGATTATTATCATCATCTCTCAAAAATAGAGTTATTTTTTCTCATGCATATATCATGTGTCTTAAACAACCATTTTATAACACTCATCACATTTTTTGGGTTTATGATATTTCTTACGACATCAATAATTATGAACAATTGATTACAATGTCAATAATCATGATGATGACAATGATGAAGATGATGATGATGATGACATGGATGTCGATTATGATGATAATGCTAATGACGAAAATAGTGATAACAATGATGGCGATGTTGATGATGATAATGAATACAATGACAATGATTGTGATGATGCCAATGACCTTACAATCTTATGGATTCATGAAAGTACTAGTTACAAGACCATCTTCTGCATACGTACTACACATAATTTTCATGTACCTCAAGTTATGTACAAAAAAATCTTTTGTAATATAGCACAAATAATCACTCTCTAGTTGGGGAATACATGGCTTATTTCTTGTCTTTTCCTATTCCCTTGCACATTTCATGGTCCTCCACATCTCTTTCTAACAACTTTTCCTTTTGCTTCATGCTACAAGCTATACATCTCCTCTTGTTCGAAGAAAGGTGATTCTCCATTTGACTTTTTAATGTTTAACCAGAACACCTTAGTTTATTTATGTTAGGAATGTATGGTTTGATAACTTATACTATATAATAGAAATGGGCATGATGCATCCACATGCAATCTCTCTTGGAATAGAATCAAGAAAGAAGGAAACGAAGAGAAAGGTAAAACACCAGATCCATGGAAAGGTAAAAAAATTGAATCTGCTCCTTATATTGTGGAACATTGTAATATTGGAGTAATTGAAGACATGTTTAGAATTCATTTTCTTCGTGGAAATATGCATGATTTCTTGATACAAATGAAACCTACCACATGACCTTTCACAAACATTCCTTTGAATAATTTCAGTGATAAAGTAGATGGAGCAGTCTACTTTGTGAAAAAGTCAAAACTCAAGGCATCCAGAATTGGTACCATCAGGCTCAAACTACATAGACTCCTTGACTTTCTTCTGGATGATGTTATCTACCTCCCATAGTTGCAAAGGAAATTTGTCCTTTGTTCATATCTGTCAACAAGGACACTCCATTCACACGTTTGAAGTGAGAAAACCATCAAACAACTCACTTGTCATGACGAGAATAGAAGAAGGAAGACTCTTGAAGCTGTAAGGAATGTCTGCTTGTGTAGAGAACTATGCATACAACTCTCAGTATAATGAAGGTAAATTTCCATCTAGTCTTTTATGGCATGCAATATTTGGATATCTGAACTATGAAATATTCGTTTATTGAAGAGAAACAATGTTACTGGTTTGCTAGCCATTCCTAGGAAACTGAAGCATTGTGATTCTTATATCTTATGAAAACATAAGAAACCACCATTTCATGATTTTGTTTCTAGAGCACATAGAAAGCTTGAACTAACTTGTTCTGACTTATGTGGCCCTAGGCCTTCTCCTTCTGTAAATGGAAATAAATATATGATGACTTTTATTGATGACTACACCAGAATGTGTTGGGTATATCTGTTGAAGAATAAATCTGAATCTTTTGAAACTTTAAAAAGCTTTCATGCATGGATTGAAAATGATACATAATATCATATTGGCTCTATTTGTATTGATAATGGAAAATAATATACTTCAAATGAATTTGAAAACTATATTCTCTAGCATGGGATTCAACATCAAACCACTATGTCTTATAATCCTCAATAAATGGTGTAGCTGAAAGAATGAACATGACAATATTAAATATGGTTTTTTCGATGATTTTTTTCAGAAATGTAAAGTTGATGTTTCGGGTTGATGCAATTCTATGCGTAGTGTATATTACAAACAAATTCCCATCTCATGGTCTAAAAAATAATACTCCTTATCAAATGTGGTATCACCACATTCCTTCAGTGAGGCATCTTAGGATCTTTGGTTCCACCTGCTATACCTTGATTCCTAAGGAAAGGAGAAACAAACTTGGTGCAAGGAGTCAAAACTGTATCTTCTCAGGGTACTCAAATACCAACAAAGCATATCATCTATGTGACAAAGTAAATAAGAAGTTTATGCTAAATTCCCTATCCTCTTAACCCCCAGTCCATAATCCTTTAACCCTCACAGTCATAACACACAACTCATCAACCCCTTTACCCATTAAATCTTAAGCCACTAACTCCTAACCTAGAATCCATGACCCCCCTAAACCTTTACCCCTTATCCTCTTAACCTATGACCCTTAAAACTTAACCCATAACACCTAAATCCCCTAACTCTTAAGCCCTTAACCCCTAAATCCCCTTACCCCAAAGCCCTTAGTCCTTAACCCTTAACTCCCAAATCCTTTAACCACTTAGCATCCAAGGCTAAAAACAACACCTCAAACCAACAAAATGACCTCCTAGGAGAATCCTTCACCTCTAACTAAGAATATTGGCACCATTTGATTTTTAGAGAACTAGTTATTAGTCTTGAGGGTATGTGTTTGTGGGTAATACCCTTATTACCATGTATACTGAATTTAGAGCAATCAAATAATTTTCAAAACCTCAATCAAAATTTCTCACAATATCTACACTTCATGTTGAGATGGAGCTTGTAGTACTCTCCCACACAAGGAGTTGGCAATGAATAGATCACTCATAATGACAAGGCCTCTCTAGTTCTTATGCACAAGGAGTTAACCCTCGATACAAATATTTTGTTTGTTAAAAAAACTCAATTGTGTCAAAGTAGAATACTATACATAAGAGAAAATAAAATGATATTATCCACATCAATGCTTGAAATAGCTTCACATTTTCCATGAGTGGTGAGCTAGGGGGTGAATGTGGGGCACTATTAAAGTTACATAATGTTTAAATTCCTTTTACTTCATGAGGTTGTTCTCCATTAGGGTTGATGCATCATCACAAGGGAGCATGACACATTTTTGTGGGGGAGAGATTAAAGTTGTAACACAATTCAAGTGACATACACCTCCAATGTAAATGACATCATTATATGTTTGTGTTAGGTTGTCAAAGAGGTTATTTATAGACAATAAATTCAATGTACTTGGAGTTCATATTTTCATGGCCTCAACTCTAAGATGGATTTGTACTAGGAACACTTCATGCAAATGAGAGGGGGGCTTATTGTTTAACCCACATACACACAAGAGCACTAGATGTTGCCCTTTAAATCCCCCTTGGTGGGTTCAAAGTGGGTTTACGTTAGTGTCAATTTGAAACTAATCATCATGATGTTCCACTTCTCAATAACATCAGATAGCTTTGACATATATGTAGATTCCCCATTTATTATGGGATTCAAGGGATGTTATATTTTCTTTATCAAGATTTAGATGGGTCATTTTCTAAATTATTTCAATACATGTCTAGCTCTTTTATGAGGGAGGTCCTTGGATTTAGATCTTTATATAAAGCCTTATGTGGCTTTCCCCTTTTGAACTCTTCCAAGGGGGTCACTTGCTTCTATGTTGCCTTGCCTACTTAGGGCCAAAATTGACAAACCAAGATTAAAAATTCTTCAACTATCAAATTGGTAGGGCCTCATACCTATTCTTGACCCCCTCAATGGGACATATTTCTTTAGAGATACTTTTGAGGATTTCCCATTACAAATTTTAGGTTGGATGTCATAGGACCTATTACCCCACTTTCTATATGAGTTTTTAGAGGATAGTTTTAAATTTTGATTGTCATTTCAACCCTTGTGATTCTTGTGACATTGATCATTTTCCAACTAAGATATATGAATCTATATGTAATTCATGGAAGTATCATTGGTTTGATGACACCTTGCCTTGGCCATCTAGGACACTAGGTGTAGAAAGAGGTTGCTTTAGCTACCACATTTAGCTTGATATATATGATCCATGTGTATATAATATCTCCAATGTATTGTGATCACTTAATCACTCTATTCCAACTCTTAGATGCTTTGGAAATAAGTTCTAAAGTAATTTGTTCCATAGTGTTTCATAATTTAATATGTCATCTTCTTGATTTGAATAGATTTGAATATATACTTGTGTAGGTGCTATACATTGAATCTCATTGTACCCCTTAGTAAAATTTTATCCCAGGTAATTCCATATCATATTCTTTCATTTTCATCACCATTTCCCACCCTATGATTCCCGTCAACAAGAAATCAATTATTTTATCCAGAAAACTGACTTGTAAACTATTCCTTTTTCAGTTGTATCATCGTGCTTTCATGTTCGTGTTTTGATCTCAATAATATCAGTTGTGCAATTCTATTGAACAAGCTTCATTATATTAATCTCTTTGCAGGTGGATGTACTTAGAGCCTTTGGTCAAATATTAAGTGATAATGATGGCCAGGAGGTCTTCCAGGCTTAAGACAACTAGCACAAGCTTAGCTCGATCCTGACATCGAACGACAAGAAATTACATGTATGATGAATCACTTGGAAATTAGAGTCATTACATGGTCATTATATAGTGGCCAACTATTTATGGTGCCCTTAGAGTCACCTAGTTGGATGATAGTGTGAAGAAGGCTCACAATTTCTTCTATGGGGGATTTTTTCTTCTTCCATGGCTCTAGTTCCTCTATTGCCTTTACTTTTGGTTCGTCCTAGGACATCACTCTTGTTACATTAAAGTTAGACCATGTATCTATACACCTTCTTTAAACCCTCGAAAATGAAAATTTAATTCGAGTTATTAGGATATGTGAAATTGCAATGGCTTCTCTTTGTTTCTATTTGAAAATGAATCTTAATGAATGTGGTATTGAATCAATATTTCGATCTTTGATATTAAGGAAGAAACAAATCAATGCAATATGACCCAAATGAAATGAAGTAGTTACCTACTGACCTTAATGTCTTTTATTGTTGATGACCCTCCTTTGCAATTGACAAATTTTGGGGAGAAACATCCCTTTGTGCCCTTGTTTATCTGATTTTTTAGAATAGCTGGCTAAGATTAATGGAAACCGATCTGATGGTTTATGGGAATCGATATTACACTAGATATTTGTCCTTTACAAACTACTCTATGACCACTCATTTCATAGATTCAATACTTCCTTCCTTGCATGATCAACTGTTTGATGAATCATATGCATTCTTAGAGTTTTGATTTGAAGGAAATCTGCACGTTAGCCAATCTTCTCAATATGAGAAACATCATTGAAAAGATGGATAGATAATTGTTTCTTGAGAGTTATCATTATGAAATTTAGGTATTCAATTCCCTGTCTATTAATAAGATTTATACATCTACAATTAAATATGTTAATAAAAGTTTGGATACTTCTTCTATCCACACCTCTATATGCTTTGCAAATCAGAACATGTTGGAAATGCCCCTGTTTCCATGATAAAAACACATACATTTTTTTAACTATTCTATTTGCATGGAATTGATTTCATTTATTTCTAGTTGTTTGGGATTTTTCAAGGTTTTCTTTTCATGTCTCTGGGTTTGGTTTGTAATTCTCTAGAAAAATGACAATTCTGAAAAACACAGTGGCTAAATCGCTCCTGAATTGTTGCAATATGGCTTTGCTTTCAAAGCACACCCTTGCTGGATTCAACAGAGGTGTTCAAGAGAAATTAAAAATAAACAAAGAATAGAATGAGAAAAAAATTAAAATAATTCAGAACAACAGTTAAATTGCCTCCACACGTTTGTTTTTATGAAAAATACTCTGCTACAACATGCATCTAACAGTTACAATATATAACCACTGTGAAGTAAATAAGACAACTAATAATAGATTCACACTCTAATTTAGACATAGATGTTTTAAAATTGGATAAAAAATTTCTTGGGTTGAAAATTTATCTAGGATTTCATTCTTAACATCTTACAAATCAATATTTTCTATTCACATGAATAATTAAATCCAAGAGGAGCTTCGCTCATCTGACAAGCTCATTTGAAAATGTTCCTTTCTTCTAGTGAGTTTTCATGGTCTTCAGTTTATGGTGTTGAGCTAGATTGGACCTCTTCCTTCACCTGAACTTGACTGCATGAACTCCACCTAGACCCATCTTCTCTAGTGCCCTTTTTTCCATAAAGATAGTGTGTTGCTGGTGGTTAGGTTTTCCTAATGTAAGTTCTTGGTATCTTTCCACGGGATACATTACAATGTGGCATTTTTTCCATGTCAGCTAACTTTTAATTCATGTCTTTGTTTCTCTAATTTTGATTACGAGGGTGAGGGTACAATATTTGATGATTGTAGATGTCATTAGTTTAAGATAGTCAACATAAAATACATAAAATAAATAGAACACAAAAAAGGATTGTAGTAGTAAAAGAGACAATTTTTTGTGGTAAGAAATAATAAAATTAATATATGAAACCAAAGCACATCAAGAGTGAATACAAACACCTAAGAATTCCCTTGCCAATAGGCATTTTGGTTAGGAGCCTCAAAAGTAAAAGTCTTAGTTGATTCAAAATGCACACATGAATGAGTGTTTATAACGTTATGCATCTTGTGGCTATTGGACAAAATCTTGCTACAATGTTGCATACTTGGCTACCTCTTTAGCCACTGACACAACTTGGCAAAACTGAGAATCCCATAAACACAACTGGATACTTCTAGACTTCTTTAATCTTAAAGTTATAGAATCTATACTCAATTGTACCAAGTCCAACCTCCTCATGGGAACAAAATTTCTCGTGACAAACCTGGAATTTACATTTATTGATGAAAAATCTAAATGTACAATAAGTTAGAAATCAAATAGGTGTTACATGGCATCATACTTGCAGGGTGATGATTGGTTGGAAATTATTTATGGTAAAGGAATTCTCATATCCAAGAGGGCACACTGGTCAAGGTGGATATGTGTAGTTTATTTCAAACTTAATCTTATCTATCTAGTTACATTTAAGTGTGCCTTGCATATAGTGTTATCCACTTACATAGATTATTGTGTCTTGCATAAGAAACTATGTTCAAGGTTCAGTTAGAGTGAGCATGCATGACTATTCTTGGTGAAGAGTGGGGCTTTGTTATTGCTAAAACTCTCACCATGTTTAGAAATCTAGACTCTAAACCATAAATGCAAGAGCATAGAGACAACTTCTTGGTGATGCTGCTAAGGTCAAAGAAGGTGGCTTGCCTAGTAGTTGCCTCTAGGATCTTGTGATTATGGTAACTTTAGAATTTTCAATGTAGTGAGAATTTGAGTGGTAACAGGGCATTACTTAAAAGGAAGGTACATCTATTTAATTAGTCTTCAGAGATGGAGAAATAGGTTTGATCGTGGGGCTTCATTCTCCTTTGTACTTGTAATTTGTTCTTGGGATTTGATGTCAATAAAATTAGTAGTTTGACCCTCTTCTCTTTTCTTTTGGCATGCTAATTTTATCTTCTTGTTGCTGCAATTCTCCTGGTCAATTAAGTTTCTCTGTTACATTAACATATGCTATGTGGCTTCCTTGTTCTCTTTGTTGTATGAGAATTTGTTATTTGATAATATGATTCAATTCTAAGAAGTTCATAGTGTTAGATTTAGGCTTAGTTTGATTAACCTACAAGTTTATACTTCACCACTGACCTAAAATCCCATTGAAATTAAATAATATTCTTTTCCAAGTCACAATTTTTTAGAAGACTATAAGATGTCTTGCATATATTAGTTTCGATGTGATGCAGGCCAATTTGTTAGGGATATCAAGAGATGCATAACATTAATGTTGCCTTCATGCATGGATCAATAATAATTGCAGTCACTCATTGAAGTAAAAGGACCTTTTTATGTGCAGGATATTGGATGATGCAAGTGAAAGGACCTTTTTATGTGCAGGATCATCTATGTCTATACAAAGGCTTGTATTTGAAGGAGAAGCAGGAAATGTTGGACCAGAAGTGAAGAATCTGGTTGCTTCCTGGGTTTCTTGGTTGAGCAGAAATTGATAAGTGAGGTCTATGTGAAATACAAAACATAGGTGTTTTGAAGATGACATGTTTTAATTAATGCAGTTAACAAATTATTTTTTGTATGCTTCACATTTTTAAAAAGATTGAAACATTTTATTTTGGTAGGTCAAGGCATGGATAGTTGATAAGGATGCAAAAGCTCTTCGCTGTCAGAAGGAGCTTGTTGAGGAAGAAGAAGCTATCTGAAAGAAGTATGCTTAATGCTTATGATTGTTTTTATTGATTCCTAACATTAAATTTTGTGGAAAATTATATAGTTGCAGTGGTAGTCTCCTTTTTACTGTATAGTTGTTGTTTAGTTAGGCCATCACTTTCTCTAATTCTTTGAACTTTGCAAAGATAACTCTTCCTGGAATTTTATATAGATGGGTGCACCCCATGTTTATTTTTTCTTAGAAGCACTTCATGTTGTTTGTGAACTTATATATGGATTTCTACTTGACAGGCTAGTGATAAAATGGACCCAACAGAGTTGGTGAAGGTTTGTGAGATATTGACCCTACAAATAAACCAGGGAGGATGACAATAATAGTCCAAATGGGTGCTGAGAAATTGAGGTTGAAGCTGCCCCATTTGATTAGAGCAATGCACCAGGCAAGCTTGATTGTTACATGGGTCAATGACCCTATGCATGGGAACACAATTAAAGCACCTTTTGGGCTGAAGACACATCCATTTGATGCTATCTGGTAAGTCATGCTTAAGATTTCAATAAAGATGAAGGATTTCCCAACAGTTATTAATTTTTCCAGTGGCACGTTAACTAGTAAATATTAGATTTTGAAACTGACCTTACATATACTTGTTTTCACATACTACCCTTGATGCTAGCACTGTGCACTTAGTCGCATTTTTAACAAATGAAGTTGCAGCCACTACATTATATTGAGGGATTTCATCTGCTTTGTTGCTTTATATGTTCTAAATTGCCTTATTGCTAAAGTTGGATGAAACTTTCAGGGATTAATTTAGTCTGGATTTACTACAAAAAATATATATCATTTTTTCTTTATTTTCTTTTCGTGCCTGTGGTCCTTTCATATGAATTTAATCCAGGATTGGAATTGTCACTAAATAAGTTAAAAATGTAAATAATGGAACTAGATTCAGAACTCCTTAGTCTTTTCAAGTTTGTGATCATTGGGGTTGTCATCGGTTTGTAATCCATCAAGTCAAACCTCTTCAACATGTCGATCACATACTTCCCTTGACCTAGATAGATTTCATCAGGTCCTTGCTAGAATTCTAGTCCCAAATAGAAGTGCATCAGCCCAAGATACTTCATATCAAATTCTGCAGCTAATTGGTTCTTGCATTCTTGGATTCAACCTTCTACACATGTTAAGACAAGATCATCCACATACAGAAGAACAAATAATAGCTCACCTTTTACAACCTTTATGTAGAGATTGATATAAATAAACTCTTTGAGAAGCCCAATCTTTGTAGGTATGTGTTGACGGTGTTGGACTCGCCAACATGTCAGGGGATCTCCCTGGTAAGAAGTCCTAATTAGACCTCAAACCGTTTGGTGTAGGAGTCCCAATAGTGGGTCGTACAGTAATGCCTTGATCACGATTTCACATAGAGGCAAGTAAGATGTCCCTGTTGGTACTAAGGGTGTGACAGCTGCGGCAAGTCAAGGAAGGCACATGAGAGGTTCTAACACACGGAGGGTGAGGTGAGTGCACCCCTTGGAAACCTGTAATAGTAATCATCTTGGAAGGAAACACATGAGAAAAAATGCATCACCGGCTGGAAAGAAAGATAGTGATAAATCTGAAGTGATGTTTAAACCAACAACACATCTGCAACAAAATTCATACAATTGCATATAAAATAGTTCATACACAAATGCGTAAGTTAAATACCAAAACATTGCTACAACAACCAAAATAGTCCAACTACAATAACAACATATGCATGAAAACGTGCTGGCTATGTTATATTAAGAAGTGTAAGTTCCGGTCATACATTACATCAATGTCCAACCACTAGTCCTAATAGTGGAATGTTACAGCCACAACCGCCTGCTCCTCTAAAGAGATATACTAGCTCTGCGTAATGGAGAATCCAAGGCACATTACAATATTGTCCAAGCTTTCTCTAAGAAAGTCATATCGAAGGTTGGCTGACCAAAAGCCTATATAATGAGTTATGAGGGACTATTTATAGCAAAGGGTGGGGTGGCCCTTGACATTCCCCTTTGTGACAATTCATTTACCCTCATGCCTCTTCATCTACTCTATGACTGTTACATCCAACTATCGACACTTGAACTTCCACTTGACAAGACGTTACCTTATAATGCACATGTACCCATGTGAGACAAAAATGACTTGAGCAAGCCATGCAAGACATCACTGACACTCAGGTTGTTGTCGTGAGACCAACTCTTTGACATCCTTGTGATGGTCAATGGTGACGAACTAATGCTAAGTTTGGTCATCCATGATGGTGTCTGTGCGCGCAATGGTGACATCTTGCTGAAGCGAACTCTTGCCTTCGTTGCATCCGGGTACACTGATATGAATTCTCCATCCAACTCGTCTGATAGCATGCACATGGTTGTCCTGGGTGCAACCGAACTGAAAACATGTTCATGCATAGTGTATGTGCTGATCTCCAATATGTGTTGGTGGCCGTGCGCATCAACTTGTCGAAATACACGTTCAACTCCATTCAGACTTGCTTCTTGTATTTGCCTCGGTGAGTGTGCCGAATGGGTGGGATCGCATGCGTTTTCACAATGACATGCATGCTGCTACATTCCCTTGCATGCGAACAACAACACTACTCACCTCATCTACTTTGTGCCATCTATTGGGATGGATCTATAACTTGTATGGACGCAGTTTCATTCGTGAGTGCATGTTATGCCCCCTGCTATACTTGTTCCTGTTGCAACTCATTTTCTCATCTATGTAGCTCATGTTCTTCCTTGAGTTGCTACTTCAGCACATGCAATTCCTTCTCTGTTCCATTCTTTTCCTTCGTGCGATCTTCATGTTGCATTGTCACCTCATAGCCTGAGTCTTCAAAGTTGCTTTCATCACAGGTGGATTTGCTTGAGCTTGCAACTTTGTTTCGCCTCCGTTTTGTCAACAACCTTCCTCTTGCATTCGTTGCATCCGATATGTTTCCTTCAACTGTTGTTGATGGTGTTGCTTGCTGTGATGCTGCTACCGTCATATCTTGATATCCTTGTCTAAGAACAAATTGATGTCTTCGTGGGTAGGCAAGTTCATAGACACTTGATTGACTACATCCCCAAGTGTGTTATGAATGGTGTCTTCGACTCTGCTCTCATGGAAACTATTATACCTATGCTGTTGAGAGGCATATGAACACCTGCGATACCTAGAGACATGGCAACACTCATGGCTAGAAATATTTCAGTCAAAAACCAAAACGAACTTGAGAACTGACTTGCCACATACCTGTGTGACTGGTCATGAAGTTTGTGCAATTTATGCTGGGAGGTTGGGAGACTAACTGCCAAAACTATGCAAGGCACAGTCTGGGCTGTTAGGAGGTTGACTAACTACTGGAATTGCACAATTCACAGTCCAGCATGGCTTGCTGAGGATTGAAACTGCGCAATGCACAATTTCAGTCAATAGTGACATGCAACTAGAAAACTACATTGCGTAGTTTCTCGAGCCAACAAGACACTGCCTCTAATAATTGTGCAATGCATGCCTGGAGGTTAGTGCCTGGCTGGAATTGTGTAATTTTTGGAGGGAAGGGAAAGCATTCGCTTCTAGAAATGCACAGTGCTAGTCGAGCAATGCATGGTCCGGGCCAAGGCAGCCCGGTTCGGCTGACGGGCGACTGAAAACATGAGAAGTGCGAATGCATGATGAGATGAGTGTAACAAGAGTGAATGATTATTCATGCAAACAACAAGCGCAGGATTCAAAAACTGGGAAAGCATGCATGTGTGTGAAGCGAGTCGCCGCAAGGGTGACCATCGGTGCAAAACACTGTCATGCATGCAACAACAATGAGATGTGAATGAAAACTGAAATGGTGCTTCTACAAGCTAACATGCATGAAAATGACAACAAGCGCTCATTGAAATCAAGTAGACAACAATCACACAAAGCGAAACACAAAAAGCGATAAAAATGCAACAAAAGACATGGAAGGCGGGCTTACCCCAAAACAATTGAGCTGAATGTGCCGATGACTCCTAGATGCAATGTGGGATGTCAGAGCTGTAAGGTCGATGTGAGGAATGAGCTCTGCAGTGTCTGGTTCATGAGTTTTGATAAAATCGAAGATGTGATGCACATGCCACAAATCTAGGAAGAGCGACACTTGGTGGGAGGTTTCTAAAATGATCCTTGCATGCAACCTCTAGCTGCTAAAAGTAGATCCCTAAATCAAGGGATTCCTTTGCATGCTACCTTGGGAGAAGTAGTCCATGCATGCAAACCAATTTTTCTCATTCTTGGAGGGAACTGGTCAACTTGAAGGCACATGCATTGGTTTGCTCAACTGAGAGGAAAAAATGTGCATTTCTAGGAGGGAGTTGGGATGGCTTCCCAGAAGGTTTGCGCAAATTTTGTGTAGAGTAGCTAAATGTTGCCCATAATTGTGCAATTTCTAGGCTGAGCAGCCCTGCTGGGAGGAATTGCACAATTTTCTCAGTGAATAGGTTGCTAGAAAAAATTGCGTAATTTCTGGAGGGAAGGCTAGTTCAAATCCAGAATTGTGAAATTTCTTAAGGGAGCTGCTCAGCCTACAGCTGGACGAAGTCTAGTGAAACAACTTGTGAGGGGGATGCAACAAGTTTTGATTGACAGGTTGTCATTCTGCAAGAAAATCACTGAAGCTTGTGTACTTGACAAGGCAAGACATGCTACTATGAAACGTTGGTAGGGAAGCTCCAAAACAAAGCTAAGTAAAAATTTTGGAGGGTGGTTGTAACCACTACAATAGTATGTATCCATCTTTACATACCATGCCCTTGGTGCCTACTTGAGGCCATATAATTCCTTTTTCAATCTGCACACATATGCCTCTCTATCTTTGACTTCAAATCCCAAGGGTTGCTCTATATAGACTTCCTCATCAATTGTACCATTTAGGAATGCAGTATTGACATCCATTTGATTTATATTCCATCCCATCGATGCTGCTAAAGAGACCAATGATCATATAGTTGTATACCTTACCATTGGAGCAAATATCTTTTCATAATCGATGCCTTCTTGTTGAGAGAATCTCCTAGCCACAAACCGTGCCTTATACTTGTCAATAATTCCATCTGCTGCATGTTTGATTTTATAAAGCCATTTGGAAGTCACCACAGACTTGTTTTCAGGCCTAGGTATGATCTCCCATACCCCATTCTTCATTATCGATTGATATTCTTCATTCATGGCATCTTTCCATTCTTGATGATTGACAACTTCTTCAAAAGTGGATGGTCATTCATACCACACATTACAGGGAATATTTTGGTCACTCATACCACACATTTAGACAGATCCATGGTCTCTTAATCAGTTCGATTTTCTGATTTGTTCATATACATAAGTCAATGTGGTGTCCTTGAATTACTCGTGGTATTCTTCTGAGGCATGTAGCAAATACTAGTCCTAATGCTGAAAAATATGCACCTTGCAATAAGGAAAGGAATAGATACTTTTTTAGTTAGAAATCTTAAATAAATTGACTCATGTTTAGAGGCATCTTAGGTTTGATAACTAAGTTCTACTAAAACAAATTGAAAATCCCATGATGATAAACCAAATTCAGAGAGATTTCGAGTCAAAATCATTCATAAAGGGAAAAGGAATAAGAGGAATAAGGACAACGTTTTGTCATTATTTGGGGTTGATGGCAGGCTAGAAGTAAGAGGGTCTTCAATGGTATTCACCCTGCACTAGACAAGGTCTGGATGAAGATACAATACTCAATCAGGGAGTCTCATCAATATCTTATCCCAAAGTCCGTTTCAAGATCCTAGCCACTGAGGTTCGGGTAATAGTTCACTGGTCATTGAAGGACATCATCTCCTTTCCGGCTAGTGATCAAGTCTTAGTTACAAGGCGAAACTTGGTGAAACATAGGAAAAATGTGCTTTATTGAAAGATAACTTGTGGAATAGAAAGTTGGAAACCTAGCTAAAACTTTATTGTAACTAAGCAAGCAAGGTCAATGATTTTGTTTCTTTGGCATCTATTTTATAGTTTGTGAGGGTTGTATATTTTTACCTTTTTTCCCATTTCATTTGCCTATTATGTAGACAATTTTTTCTAGTTTGTCAATGTAGATTATATTTTTTTCTCCTCAGAAAAAAGTTGTAACTCTTTATTTAGATATGAAATGTATACAATCTGTAAATATTTTCATTTTCCCCATGTAACCAAGTACCCCATTGTGCATTTTGTAGGCATGGATAATATATTCTTCAGGGTTCAAGGTTGCTCTACAGTAAGGCTTGAAGCCTTTACAACAATATATGAGCTCAACATGTCACTTGCAAAAATTGAACCTGGGTGGGGAGGATAATATCATTCCTTATCATTCCTCTCAACATCTTGAAATTAACCCAATTTACTACAATTTGTAAATACTTATTTCAGTATTCCAAATGAGAAAAAGTTCTTAAAAGGAAAAAAAAAATCACCTACTTTCTACCTTGCCCTGCAAAAGGTTTACATGATTGTTCTTCTTCTAATATTTCTAATTCCCTACCTCTCAAAACAAGGATTATGAGTTCATTTAAAATTGTAAGCCAAGATTTCACCTATAGATTCCAAGCCAAACATTGCTAGATTGCTATCTTGAGAATGCGACATTGAATTCATTTGAATTCAAGTTATGATTTCTGATCTCTATGCAACAAAAATCCTATTAACTCTTCATAGCATCCTTTTTTAATGCACTTTACTATGCAGCTATAGAGTCCAAAACATTGATTGTGATTACAATCTTGTCATGGCACTGGTAAATTCAAATTAAAGCTAATTGTTCAGGTTACTAACCTACAGTTGCCTTATAACCATCCTTGGAGCTCCATTAAACAATATACTCTTCAGGATAACCACCATGACTACATTGGAGAGTGTGTCTTGTTCCTCTTATTAACGCTTCCAAAAATAATGATTATGAGTTCATCAAAAGTATTATGCAGACTTTCATCTATAGAAACCGAGACATTCATTGCAAGGTTGTTGTCCTGTCATTGCACTTTTAGATTGAAATAAGAACTATTTGTTTATATTTTGATAGCTCCTACACTTAGAACATTTGCTTTGTTGTCCTATTGACTTGGGAGGCCTATGGTAGAAGTCACATAACTCTTTGGAGTACCCTTTTCGAATGGACTATGCTATGCACATGTAGAGTCCGGAAATTGTCATTGCAAGACTATAGTCCTATCATTGCAGTAGTAATTTTAAATTAAAACTTATTGTTCATATCAGTACCCTGCAATTGTTTTATAACCATACTTGCAGCACCATTTGATATACTCTTCATGATAACCACCATAACCACATTGGATACAAAGAGAGTGTATTTTTCCTCTTCTTACTAATACTTCCAAAAATATCAATCATGAGTTCATCAAAAGAATTAAAGTTTAAATCAAATTTTACTTTGTAGAAACCAAGACATTCATTGGAAGTCTCTTGTTATCTCATTGCACTTATTAGATTGAAATAAAAACTATCTGTTCAGATTTAGATTGATTCTACACTTAGAACATTTCCTTTGTTGTTCCATTGACTTGGGAGGCCTATAGTAGAAGTCATATACCTCCCTGGAGCACCCTTCTTGAATGGACTCTACTATGCACTTGTAAAGTCCAAAAACTGCCATTGCAAGACTAAAGTCTTGTCATTGCACTGGTAATTTCAAATCAAAACTTACTGTTTGGATCAATACCCTACAATTATTCTATAACCATGCTTGGAGCACGATTTGATATACTCAGGATAACCATCACAACTGCACTAGATACAAAGAGGGTGTGTGCTTTGCCTCCTCTTACTAACACTTCCAAAATTATCAATCATGAGTTCACTAAGAGAATGATACCGAATTTTACTTGGAGAAAGAAAAAATTTCATTGCAAGGCTCTTGTCATCTCATTGCATCTATTAATTGAAATTAAAACTATCTATTCAGATTTAAACAACAACTAAGCTTAAAATATTTGCTTTGCTCAAGTCCCATTGAATTTCATTGGGATACATGGCTGGAATATGCCATCCTTAATCTCCACTTGCAATCTTGCATTGTAGTCCATCAATAATCCTTCTTTCGACAGGGAGTCTTCTACCATGTTGAGTTCTTAACACACATGATGAAAAGAGATATTTTGAAAAGATCCATGCCGCTCTTTTTACTTGCTTCATAATAGGATGTAAAATTATATTACCCATCTTGAAACTTACTCGATGTCTGATTGATGACCACATTGGAGTATCCAAACACTTGGAGTTCTATTACAACCTTTTCTTCTGCCATCTTAAGCAAGAGTTCCAATGCCATCCATTCAAAGTAGTTGTTAAAGCATCCCCATAGGCCTACTTTGAATTGAAATAATGAGAATCAAACATAAAAAGAATACCACCTGCTCCACATATCTCCTAGTTCCCCTGGCTACCTCCCTCAAAGTAACTGCAAGTGCCCCTTTTCTTGAAAATTGGGTGTTATCCTGGTTCAGAATCAATCAACTGGCCTTAGATCTAGTACATTAACATTGAATAACCTGGCCTCTATCCCATCATATTTCTCCCATGATGCATTAAAGGAAGTGCCTCGAGTTCTGCAACTCATCAGCGATATTTCAAAGCTTCTGCCTAGAACAGTAAAGAAAAGAGAGAAAAGTGTCAATGGAATATTCTTCTTTCTTTAGGCCAGCCAAGAACTCTTATACTGGAAATATAGGTTGTCTCAAAGGACCTTCTAATTCCAATGAACCATGTCAGAGAAAAAGACCTTACTTGAGGATCAACACTCTCAAGCATGAACATTGGGTTATCGTAGCTTTAGCCCTTGCTACGACGAACCCGTATTGGTTGGCTTCTCCCTGGCCTTCCTTCCTTTCAGTGGTAAATAGTTGAGTGATAAACTAACATATGGGGATGACAAATTCCCTTTAGAAACCTAAAATTACGTCTCAATCCCTCTTATATTTCTCTCTTACATAAGAGCACGAGCAAGGTTCAAGTAGAATACTGCCTTACCTCTTGTCTTTCTATCTAGCCTAAGTTCTAACATTGTGAGTGAGAAGCCTTAAATACCGACCTTCATGACTCTGATTCAATGACTGGATTGAATGGCATTATTTCCACCTGCTTACTCATCTCTACCTCTTAAGCTACTGGATCTACTTCCCCTGCTATTGTATCTACTTCTAGGTCTCGACTTGGTAGAAGGGATGTTGCTGGCCTAGGAACTGGATATGCATGTGGAACTGCTCCTGGTGGGTATGAATATGTTCCAACTACCTATGTCTTTGTAACATTTGCTTCATATGGACCTGGAACTACTGAAGCAACAGACTCCTAGTGCCTATCCCATAGTGGCTACTGCTATGGGTACCTATGTTTTTTATGCTTTTTCCTCTTATGCTGTTGATGCTGTAGGATCTCGATCAACAACTAGATCCAGATCTTTATATTATCTACGTCACTATGGAACTAATAAAACCACGATTATTGCATCTGTGACGAATTTAGGTACCATAGCCTTTGCTACTGGGTAAACTAATTCAACTGGTGGGTATGGGTATGGGTCTACAACTACTGTGTCAATGGCTTAATCGCCAGAAGCAACTGGGCCATAATCCATTGTTGGTGGGTAAGTTGTTGTCTTTGATAGTGATGCTCTTATAAATTGTTTTGATTTGTGATGTGCATCGGAAGGAAGGTGTAATGAATCCATAATCCAACAATCAGATATTTCTATTTTTGGTTTGAATCCTGTTCCTGGAAATCTACTAGTCACCATTAAATAAAAAAAAAATAATAATAATTGTGGCCATCCAATGATTCAAAATAGAGATTGTCTACTGGCCCCTGCAATCTAATAAAAGCCTAAATGTTTCTCAAATTTGAATTGTTGTTGTAACACTGCCATACTTGAATTTTTGTGTTTCCCCATCGGCCCCCACACTTGAGTTAAAATTCACTTGTGCTCAATTTTGGAAGTATTGTTTTCCATGTCTAGAAGGAATGACTCTGAAGTGGATATTGCAACTCTTTCCAAAGTGATGATTTGGAAAGAGTGGTTTTCTCCTCTCCAAAAGGCCCCATAATAGGAACCATAGCCCCAACTTCAACATCCAAACTCAGATTGCTGAGTACTGGTGGTTGTGTATTCCCATAATGAAAAAGTAATATTACAGAACTTCATGTTTGCAGAAACAAAGATAAGAGGAACCATGTCATATTTGTCCCACCACCTATGGACAAAACTTTGTTAACTCAAGTAAACATTCAATAGCTAGTTCTCCCTGTTTTAGCTCCGTATATGATTTCCCAGGATCCTTTTTGGGAGTATTGATATCATATAATCCATTTATGTGGGTATCTAGTCCTATTGATTTCTGGATAGAATTCATAGCACAAAGCTGCAATATAGAGTCATTGGCAATCCCTGTATATGCGGTATGGATTAATACCCACCAATAACCAACCCATTGAAAAAGAGAAATAGATGTATTGGTGAATAATAGAATAAAAACAAAAGTGCTAGGGAATTTGGACAACTCCAAGCAAATGGGAGTAGTTATGTTTTTCTTTGTCATTTCTTCTCTTTTTGTCATAGCCTCAACTCATTAAACTACTTTCCTCCCTTATCACCAAAGGAGTCATCTCTTGGGAAAATAAAATTCCTTAACTATTGGCTCAATGTTAGCTTAAGTTTTCCATGAATAAGAAAAGCATTTCCCCACTGTCCTACAACTACCGAGCTTGAAGGGTTAATAGCAGCAGTTGTAGAAAATAAATCTGCAGCCCCATATAGCAACCAATCCACAACACTGACTTCAATTTTACCTTTCAAACCATTTTGAGCTTCTTTTAAAAGGGTTTCTCCTTTGACTGAATGCCTTTGGAACTTCTAATCCTCTAAGCTTTTTGAAATTGAGGATTTAACTTTTTGGCATTTCTTATACCCAGATTTTCCACATAACTTGAACTGGCTACAATTGTTCTCACATTGACTCTGGCTTGACAATAATAGTCAGAACTAGTTATGTTCCCTCAATATACCTTGTCTAAAACTTTATCCTGTTCTCTATACCTAGCAATATTATTTCCTCTGTTTCCATGCTTTCCATCTTGTGTTCTAGTCTATCTTTGGAAGCAACCAATAAAAACAAGGGCTTCAAGTCATTCCTTAGCAATGATTAATGGGTCCTTCTCAATCAACTCGAAGTCTTGGTATGCATGTCTGAGAAAGACATAATCTTTGTCTCCCTTCAAAGAAACATAGATAATCTCTGGATGCTAGATAAGAATTTCCCTTATCCTTTGAGAAAATTTATAATCATATTTGAAATGTGTTAGATGGTATACAAGAATTCTCTTTTCTATTGTTAGGCTCAGAAGTTCATAAACCACAATATATGCTTTCTCCTCTGCCTTCATTGAAGGTAGATTCAAGTCCTTAGAATCATCATAGGAGGAAATAAATGGTATTTCCTTGAAGGCTTGTAGCCTTACCCAAAATTTATTTGTGAGGTTAAGCCTTTTGCAAGGATACCCTCTTGAAATTTAGAAGCCTGTCAATTATCCATTATTTTTTTTGCAATCCCTTTTTCATGAGCTCCTTCCTCAGCTAAATCAACATGATTAAATATAAAATATTCAATAAAGTCATTCTGGGACTTCACATCTACAACAAAGCCTTCACATTTCATAAATGTCAAAATATTCAATATAGAAATAGACATCACTAGAATCCATAAGAGGCTATTACTCCCAACTTCCAAGCTCATCCCACCAGAGCAACCTTTTGTAATTCTAAAAAAAAATATATCTCCTTTTCCATGCTAGCTACATTAGTCCAGATTATAGTAGTTTCAACATGTACCTACACATACTTATCTAAAAGGTTTTCTATGACCCCAAGTCAAAGAGGAATTGTATGATTCAATACTAAGATCTTTCAAAGAGCAATCAAAATTATTTGATTTCGATGGTCCTAAAAGGCCTTTCAAATTGTGACTTGTATGAATAAACATGGAGCCTTTAGTGGACTTGTATGGGCCTGAACTGACCTTTGACAAAGGAAACGATAACATTTTCCTTCTATATGAATAGGCTTTGTGTCAGGAATCTTGAGCCTCTATTTTGGAGTACTCAGCAATCTGACCTTTTCTTTGGCAAACTCTGTAGATGCCATATAGTTGGGAAAATTAGGAGAGATCATAAGGCTATTATCATCTCTCATAGAAGATGTACCCGCTACACCGTTACGAGAGTTGTATCTTGGTCTTTCTGACCTCAAAACATTATCATCTCTCTTTGATTTTGTGCTCATCAATGACATCTTGTTTGGTATGGAGGATTTTGAAAGAGGAGTAAATGGATTAGATATTATGCGACCAATGTTGGCCAATTTTGCATTATGATGATTTAACTCTATATGTGAATTTTTTGTCCAATATCACCTATAGTTTGAAGCTTCCTGTTAGAATTTTCCTTCATGGTCATCATGTGGTTGTCCCATGGCCTGGTTTCCATCCAGCGATCTAACCAACTCCATCCCCAGTGAGGATTCTCGGGATCAATCTCCCTCAACTTGGTCTGGAGTTTGGACTGATTTTGGAGGATTCCTCCATAGCAGTAAACATGAAAGGTTTACCAAAATGTGTCAAACAGATTGTTGAATATGGCATATTAGCAGTTTCAAGCAGCAGTTAAGCACAAACATGATGAGAAAATACATAGGTCAATGACCTCTCTCCCTTAATAACAATTGTTGAGCCAAGGAAAGGGTATGTTTTCTCCTCGTAATAGCTTAATTAAGCATTTGTCTTCATGTGTTTATCTTCATTTTAGGAATAAATCTAGAAGAAACAATAGTAGAAGCTGGGTAAAATCGATTATTAACAAATTGGATAAATCTGGCATGAAAAACTAACTTTCACTATCTTTTTATGCAGGGACGTGGATTGGATGACTGTTGTTCAAACGACAGAACAACAACAACCAGTAAAGGAAAAGGACAACGTCTTGAGTAGGAGGGACAATGGAAGACTAGGAGGACCAATGCTATTATGTGATGAAATCAGATCGAGGGTTGCGAAATCCTTAGGATCCCCTGATCTTGAGGATTCACTTCTATCCATTTATTTTTCCAAAATTCACATAAAGTCATGAGGTGAACTGAACAACTAGCGAGGAGTTTTGAGATTGTAACTATTCTTTTTGAACACATATATTTTCATTACTGTGATGTTGTAACTCTGTTATTAATTTTAATGAAGAAGACTATGTTTCATCCATAATCGTATTCTGAATATCTCTCAGTGGGGACTTCTGGAGACTTGGGCCTAGTCAATAGGAGATTTGTTGCTTCAATTGTGTTATAATCATTTCTGTTTATTTTTATAATTGTTCATTACTGTTAGTCTATAAAGTTAGCGTTATTCTGATTGATGTGAGGATTTATGATTCTGGTTTGTGTTGCTGTTCAGATGAGACTCTAGATTTAGCTGTGTGTTACATTTGTGTGATAATATTTATCGAATTGATTATGTTGATTTAAACATTTGATTGCTATTCATTATCATAGATATCAAGGTTATAGTTGATTGCTTTCCATGAGATGTTTACCTAGTTACTTGTTGATTAAATTGCTGTAGTTTTCCTTCATATCAAATGAATTAGTGTTAATACCAATTAGATTGCTAAGAGTGATTCTTTCTACTTGCATTCCGATTCAGTTTCTTGTAGAATAGATTAAGTAGATTTGAGAATGCTCTAAAGGTTTCTTTTAGAATTGCTTGGACTGAACTTAGAGAAATAGATATTAGTGATTGCAATGATTCCAAATCATTTCATTATGAATTGACCTATGAACTCACTGCATATACAATGCTGACACTCTTGAAATAAACAGACTTACCCTGGGTTGATGATTAATGTAGGTATTAATATTGCTTTTAATAAGACATCTTAGTGCACCAACATTTTGGTGCCATTGCCAGGGAGAGTGTTTCAAAGTGATTTCTTTTTATTTTGCTGTAAAATAATTGGGTTTTAAAAATGGGAGGTAAGAACCTGTGTAACCAACAAGTAAAGTGCTTTCTCTTCAACCCACTTTTTCAGCAATTACATAGAGGTTAAATAGGAATATGTTTTTTTACGAATGAATAGGAATAAAAAGATAGAAAAAGATCAGAACCCCCCACCTAAATCCACAAATCCCAAGGGATCGGTGAACCTTTGGAGATCAAATTTTATAGACGAAATTGTAAGAAAAGCAGAGTCTCAGGCATTTGTAGGATTTTAGACTGTATTTGGAAAAATTCCTACTGTAATCCCTCAGCAGCAAGCTCACCATTTGCAGTTGACACTGAGATTCATAGCCAAATTGGAGGATCAGAACAGAGCTTTCAGGTTATAGCAAATTTACATTCTGATCCTCTACAAGAGGGAAAATCATGAAATTTAAGAGAAGGAGAGGGAGAAACTAGTGGAACTGCTAAGGCAGGACCACAGTTGTCTGAAAAAGGATCTCCTGTGATCCCATATCTAGGTAGTGCTACAAAACCAACTCGGGTTGGGAATCCTTTGCTTACCTGAATAACATCCTCTGAAATCCACGAAGGATATTAGCACATTTTCGACCAAATGGAAAACCAAATACCTCAAGGTTAGACCTCGACATTAGAATACCCCATAGTCGACCAAGTGGCCAATGTCCCAATGAAAGCTATTCCCTTGCAAAGCATCCCAACCTTTCATGGGATGATCACAGAAGATCCGGATGCCTTCTTATTCGAGTTTTATGTCCTCTGCAGAGGGTATGACTATACCATTAACCCTAAAAAATTAAAGTTGTTCCCTTCTACTCTAAAAGGAGCATGTTTGAGGTGGTTCATGGGTTTAGGTGGACATACTATTAACTCTTGGGATGACATGAAAACTTCTTTCCTCATAAGGTACCAAGACTTCTGTAGGACTAGGGAATTAAAAGATGAGATCTTTGAGATGGCTGCAAAGGATAATGAAACTCTAGAAGAATATGTCAAATAGTTTCACTATAATTTGCAGAGATCTTCTCACACCACATTACCAAAAGAGGTCATGAGAGCCATATTAATTAAGGGAATGAAATAAAAATGGATAGAAACTCTCAATTTGATGGGGAAAGGAGATATTTCTCAAGAGGATTATGATGAAATCGTTCGCATGTGTATCAGGTGTTCACAAGGTAGCACACGCAACAAGTCAGGAAGCTGAGATCCTATGACCAGAGGAAGCAAATCGCACAGTGGACGCGTAATAAGAATGGAAATTAGTAACCTCCTGGAAGACTTCAAGACAGACATCCTGAGCACCCTTACAACACAGTGGGATGTCCTATAGGCTAAACAGAAACAAGCCTTAGCAGAAGAGAACTTGGCCATTTTTTTCCATGCTGCCGGAAGAAGCACAAGCAGCGGGAGTGTCCATTGGACATGGTCCATACATGTGCTATTTGCACCAAGGACCATGCCACTAAGCAATGTCCATCACTTCCAGGCCTGAAAGCAGTTTTCAAAGAAGCAGAAGAAGAGACAGAACCAGTATACTTGATGAACCAACATCGACAATGGCATGCCAAACCCACAGGTATGTCACAAGACACAACCCAGTTCTTTCCTTCTTCATCATTTAATCAAAAACAACATTCTGGGGTAGCATGACAAGGCCAATCACCTTACTTGAATTAGAAATCCAAACCATTTCCTATGAGACCTTGGCTGACTCAGTCCTTTCCAGGTAATGGCTGGCCAAATTCTCCTTTTACTCTTGTTTGGCAAGGTAATCCATATCCATCCCAGTGGCCTACCTCTACTTCACAAAATCCGAACTGGTCTCCGAATTGGAAACGAACTTTAGGGGTAACCAATATTCCTATGGGGGCGGGTCCTCAACCTTAACCTACATTATCAGCCTCGTATCCATTGCAGAAAAATCCTCAGCCCCTTCAGCGTCCCCAATTTCCAGCCCAACTGAATCCGAATCCTAATAATAGACCGGTTCTGCAGGTGAAAATTGTCGAAAGCTCAGAGTATGAGATTGAACAAAAAGAATGTAACGAACTTAGATTGAGATTAGGATGCAATATCACTCCTGAGGAAGACAGATACCAACCATCAATTAAGTTAAAAACCGCACCTGTACATACACCATCGACAGTGACTAGCACAAAAATAAAACAAGGAGAAGATATAGTTGAGCATGAAGACCCTGAAAAACTCATAGTTACTTCTCCCTCATTCCATGAAAGATTAACAATACCTAAATCGGTTGTTTATCTAGACTTTGATATTGTAGGGGAACTAAAAAATCTTTGCATTAAAATTCCTCTCTCCCAGGCCATCCAAGACATTCCTATTTATGCTAAAACAATTAAAGAGCTATGTGAAAAAAATCCTATGAGGAAAGCAAAAGCTCCACCCACCATTCATGTTGTGGGGACCTTTTCTGATATGATTGTGGGAGGGGAAAATCCGATAAAGTATGAAGATCTTGGGAATCCCATAGTTATAGTTAAAATATATGGTCGCTCCTTTCCAAAGGCACTAGTTGATTTGGGTGCAACCATTAACATCTTCACAACATAAACCTGTAAGACACTTGGTATTACAACTTTGAAACCAACCACCACCCTGCTAGAACTTTCCGATCATTCCATGGTGAGACCAAAAGGAAATTTGCAGGATATTACAGTTTTTGTTGATTCATGGGAGTATCTAGTAGATTTTCTCGTTATAAACCCAAAGAGTCAATTAGATGGGCACCCTCTGAATTTGGTCCGACCTTGGCTGGCAACAATTGATGCTTATATAGGTTGTCAAGAAGGAAGCATGACCTTTGCTAAGGGGGATGTTGTAAAAAATCTTGTTTTATATTCTCCTGCCAAACCAAGTTTTCCCATTGTAAAAATACATAAACAACCACCCATGTACCTAGAAGAAAGCATTTGTTCACTACTTACATTAGTAGAGGCACTTGAATTCAAGAATCATATTGAAGATGATGAAATCAATAACTTTATTAATCAGCCAACTAATTTGAATAATGTAAAATGTAAAATGTTGAAAGAAATTCTTGACAATGAAGCCTCAGAAGACCCTCTAAAAGATACTGATGATCAACCTATCCAGACCACTGTCGTTCATAACATTAAGCCTATTAAAATTGAACCAGGCAAGGTTTTAAACATTAATGATAGCTTGGACAGTGACCAACATCCAAAGCTCATTCAAGTCCTGCAAAAATATAAAGGGGATTTTTCTTGGGACTATACAGACATGAAGGGCATAGACCCACAGTTATATACACATCATATCTACACCGAAAAGGATGCTCGTCCTATCTAGCAGCCTCAGCAGAGATTGAATCCGCACCTCAAAGATATTGTAAAAGAAGAGCTACAGAAGCTACTGGATGTGAAATTAATTTATCCTATTTCAGATAGTAAGTGGGTATCTCCACTGGTAGTTGTTCCCAAGAAAAATAGGAAGTGGCGTATTTGTGTGGATTACTGGGAATTGAACAAGGTGACACAGAAAGATCACTTCCCTCTTCCATTTATTGATCAAGTCCTTGATACTCTGGCAGGGAAACAATTCTTTTCTTTACTAGATGGCTTTAGCAACTGCAATCAAATTCAAATCACCCCTGAAGACCAAGAAAAAATGACCTTTACCTACTCGTGGGGTACATTTGCTTACAGAGTGTTACCATTTGGCTTATGCAATGCCCCAACTACATTTCAAAGAGCCATACTCAACATTTTTGCTGATCTGATAAATGAAGGACTTAAAGTTTACATGGATGACTTTACCCGTATGGGGATGACTTTGATCAAGCGCTACAAACATTAGAGAAGGTTTTGGAACGATGCATCGCCACCAGGCTGTGTTTAAGCAATGTTAAGTGTCACATGATGATGACAGAAGGCGTAATCCTAGGACACTACATCTCTGCAGCTGGGATACAGGTAGATCCAATAAAGATACAGGTAATTCTCCTACTACCTACACCCTGTACTCAGATGGAGGTACGTATCTTCCTTTACAGGTTATTATCATAGGTTTATCATTCTTTTTTCACAAATTGCTACACCTTTATATGCTTTAACAAGGAAATTTTGACTTTAAGTGGTCTGATAAATGTGACACAACTTTTACAGATTTGAAGAAATTAGTTTCAATGACACAAGTATTCCGTGGACCCAACTGGGAACTTCCTTTCCACATTTCTACAGATGTGATAGCTGTAGCAACAGGCGTTTTCCTCGGCCAAGAGGAGGACAAAAAACCTTATGTTATATATTATATCAGAAAAAATCTTACCGTTGTTGAACTTAATTATATAGTAACAAAAAAGGAATTCTTAGTTGTCATTTATGCCATAAACAAATTTAGACATTATATAATTGGATATCAAGTTTTCCGTATACTGATCATTGCACCATAATATATTTAGCTAATAAACCTATTACAAATGGTCGAGTGACTCGCTGGTTGTTACTTTTGCAAGAGTTTTATATCACCATTAAAGATCATCTAGGGAAAGAAAACCCAGTCGTTGATTTTCCGTCTCAGGCTCCAAAGATAAATGATCCATTGGTAGTAGATGACCTCTTTCCAGATGAACATTTGTTTGTCGTAGCAGTCAAAACTCCATGGTATGCAGATGTAGAAAACTATATGGTAGTAGGAAAGCTTCCTAGACACTTGACAGCAAGGGAAAGGAAACAAATTGTCCAGCACAGCGCCCGATTTTCTTGGATTGGCAGATGCCTTTTTCATACAAAGTCTAATATGTGTATACAAATATGCATTTGTGATGATGAAATTTACGAAATCATGAAGGCTTGCCATGATGATCCCTACAGGGGACACTTCGCAGATCATAAAAAGAGACATAAGATACTACATATGGGCTATTATTGGCCCACTATTTTTAAAGACGCTAAGAAATATGTCCAGGCTTGTGATAGCTGCCAAAGGATGGGCCAGCTTGGCCAATCTGATGAAATGTTGTTGCAATCCCAATTGGTAATAAAACCTTTCGAATGATGGGCATTGGATTTTGTTGGCCCATTTCATCCACCATCAAACCAAAAGGCCTACATACTAGTTGCCACAGATTATGTAACAAAGTGGGTAGAAACAATAGATTTTCCAAGGGCTATAGAAGAAGCTATAATTAATTTCCTTTTTGGGTTATTTGTGCGATATGGTTTACCTCGGGAAGTGATAACAGATGGAGGAGGGAAATTTGTAGGACACAAAATTACAACCACTCTAAGGAACCACCACATCACACATAGAGTCACTTCCCCATATCACCCGTAGGCGAATGGGCAAGTTGAAAGCACCAATAAGGTCATAGAAGAAATTCTGACCAAGACAGTTTCGACACATCGGCGGGACTGGGCTGCTAGACTGCCAGAGGCCTTGTGGGCCTATCACACAACTTGGCAAAATACTACTGGAAATTCTCCGTGCCAACTTGTATTTGGTAAGGAACCTATATTTCCTATTGAATTTGAAATAAAGACTCTTAGAACAGCCCAGGAAGTGGGATTGGATCTGACAGAGGACCAAACCAAACAACTTCAAAAAATAAATGAATTGGATGAGGCTCGACTACTTGCTCTACAATGCACCACAATTATTTAGCAGCAAAGGGAAAAGTGGCACGACAATATTATTAAAAAGAAGACATTTCAGAAAGGAGACTGGGCAGTTGTCTATGATTCCATATTCCAAGACTTTCCGGGCAAGTTACAGACAAGGTGGCTTGGCCCTTATGAAATTCAGGAGGTACATAACAATGGCACGCTTACTTTGACTACCATTGATGATTCTGATCATTATTTCAAGGCGAATGGACATTGGGTGCGTCTTTATCACAAACCACTCACCAAAGACTCTTTTTGTCAACAGGTATGTGATGATCCCACTATGCAAATTTCAGCTGCAGGGAGTGATGACCCAACAACTTTGTTTTCATAAAAATGTATCTTTCTTTAGCTGTAAATAATTTATATATTCTCTTATGGTTGGTTGCAATTTAGTTAGGCATCACCATGTAGATATGAGGAGTTCTCTTGTTCTCTGGGCGTGTTTAATAATTGTTGTTCAATCGATTGAGCGATTTCCATTCAATCCATTGAACAACACTGATTTCTTTTTAGGTGTTTTTTTGTTCAATCGATTGAACCATTGCTGTTCAATCAATTGAAAAACACCGATTTTTTATTTTTATTTTTTTTTATTTTCAATCGATTGAGCGATTTCCGTTCAATCCATTGAACATCACCGATTTTTTTTGTGTGTTTTGCTGTTCAATCGATTGAATGATTGTTGTTCAATCAATTGCACAACACCGTTTTTTTTGTGTGTTTTGTCATTGAATCAATTGAACGATTATTGTTCAATCAATTGAACAACATCGATTGCCATTTTCCATGTGTTTTTCTGTTTAATCGATTGAAGGATTGTTGTTCAATCAATTGAACATCGTCGTCTTTTTCTGTATATTTTGTTGTTCAATCAATTGAACAACACCGATTTATTTTTGCATGTTTTGTTGTTCAATCGATTGAACGATTGTTGTTCAATCAATTGAACAACACCGATTTCTCTTTCGTTGTTTGTTGTCCAATCAATTGAATGATTGCTAAGATCAATTGAATGATTACTGTTCAAATTTTGTTGTTCAATCGACTGAACAACCCTGATTTTTTTTCTTCGTGTTTTGTTGTTCAATCGATTAAACAATTTCTGTTCAAATCAATTGAATGATTATTGTTCAAATTTTGTTGTCCAATCAATTGAACGATTACTGTTCAATCGACCGAACAACCCTGATTTCTTTTTGTGTGCTTGTTGTTCAAATGATCGAACGATTGTTGTTCAATCAATTGAACATCACTGATTCTTTTTGTGTGTTTGTTGTTCAATCAACCGAACAACTGCTATTCAATCGATTGAACAATCGTTGTTCGATAGAATGAATAGATTTGATTTCTTTTTGTTGTTCCATCACCGATCATTCTTTTCCGCCATTTTCTTCTTCTTCCATGCTTTGAGTGAAAACCATCTGATTGGATTTGAAATTTTTTACCTAAGATAAAGAAAACAGTAATATTAATACCATTATGACTTATGAAAGCTTATTATGGTCATCTATATTCCAAATCTGACATGGTGCATCTATACAATGATTGGTCAAATATCTTTTCTTTGGACACATCATACAATGATTTATTATCTTATGCCATGCTAATTTATCTTTTACACTTTCAAATGGACAAATCCCTTTGATACGATGATATAGGGATAAAAGCATAACTTTCATTGGCATTTTTTTTACTTGCTATGCCATCCTTGACTCTTAAGGAGTAAATGAGCCTCCTCCCTTTACAATAAAAGCATGAAAATATGAAAATTTGAAAATATGGAAATATGAAAATGCAACAAACATTGTCTTAAAGAGGATAAGGGGTCTCAGTATGAGCCAACCTACCATGATCATAAGGATGTAACAGGTGACATTCCATTATGGCCACCATGCCAAGGTAATGAACTTCTTGATAAGGACAAGGGGTCTCATCACGAGCCATCCTGATCACTTTGTTATATCTTGGTGAATGGCACTATGATTATCTAGTTACCATGCCAACATAGTGGTCTCTTTATAGCAAGGATAAGGAGAATCATCTAAATAACTAAAAGGAGGACTTTGGCTCATTATTGGGGTTAAAAAGCAACCCTGTCGAGGCTATGAACGCCTGCTGGCAGCAGTGGCTCTGCTTGTGGTATTGAAGTACTATGTTACACTACCAAATACTATCTATCTTATTACCACATGGATTCATTTCTAAAGGAGAATTTTCCATTTGAACAACATTTCTAATTCAATTAACCAACATGCATGGTAACCTATATCTTATATGCATTATATCATTATTGTCCAATCACTTTACCAATAGTCATTAATATTTATCACTGGTCATGTGTTTGTCACCTTTTCCACCTAAGGTAAATATCTATTTACATAATGATCTAAACCTTTGTTTTATTCTTTTTTGGGCATTTCAAATCTTTTGACGTGTACTGCTTTGATTGCCTTTGTCGTATTTTACGCCGCTTTTATTTAATTGTTCGCCTGCATTTATGACTTATCGACGCTTTCTCCCTTTTTCCATGCTTGGTAGGCATGGATGCCCTTTTCTGATTGGAGGGGGGATGGTCTGTGTTATGAACAACATGTGTGATGATTTATGAATAGCTTGTGTGATAATTATTAACTGATTTCTGGTTAAAGGACTGCATTATGAATGCACGTGTGTAATAATTATCAAACCATTTCTGATTGGAGGGGGGAAGGCAACCATTATGGGTAGCATGAGAATTAATTACGATCCTATGCCAAACATTGCTGATGAGACAAATAACATAATTGCCTTTGATATTAACTCTCAAAACAATGTCACTGCTCTATCAATAGCTTTAACGTTCTATGGTGTTGTTCCAAACTGTGAAAGTGTGAAAGGAGTGCATGCAAAATTGCAAGTGAACCAGCCACTGAAAAACAATAGCCATGGGAGAAAAATCCATTCAAAGTGAACCCACAATGCTTAGGGTATCAGACTAGGCTCGTACGATTCTTGAGCGCACCGGTTGGCTACAATACCTGACTAGATTGCAGGGATTTCACAAGGAAATGACACTTGAATTTTTGCAGAATTTACAAAATGGCCGCACCACGATGAAAGGAAGGAACATAACGATCTCTGAGGTAGTCATAGATGAAGTCTCCAGAATTCCAGTAGAAGTAATGAGATGGACGAACAAACATGTTCTTCTGCAGGACACAGTCACAGTATTCCAAGACCCAGATGAGAAATTGGTGAGAAAAGGAAAAGGGGTTCACCCTACAACTTTAAGACAACCATGACAGGAATTGGTAGCCATTATGTAGAGGTATATCATGTGCGATGGACGTCAGGACGTGGTAAAACCTCGTCAACTTAAACTGTTAGCTATTTTGAAACAGAAAATCATAGTTAATTTGCCATTTGATTTAAATTTTGTATTGCATGATGTTGCTCATCCGGTCAGAAAGGTAGAGGACCCACATCTAGTCATCAATCATCATGGTTTGATCAAATTAATCATCATTCATGAACTGGTCCAGCAACAACTAACGTAGGATAACCTTGTAAATCCTACTTTGACCCCCCCTGTAAACAACCCAAAGATTGAACAATAGGGGGCAAGAGTGACAGGTCTAAAAAGGACACATAAGAGAAAGAATCCCTCTTTGGCCCTGGGCCCAGTAAAGTAAAGATGCTCTGCGAGGGTAAAATCACAGTGGCACACCCCAATTCAAATAGAAGGAGTAGGGCCATCACACATGCCCCCTCCAAGTCCACGAGATGACCCTTGCAGGATTATGAGGAAGAGGTTTCCCGAGTACTGGAGAACATGGGGACATTCTATGAAGGAAGAAAGCTATCTAGAAATTACGAAGGGAAAAATTATGCCCCTAACTAGTCTGCCCCTGCTGGCAGTTCTAGTCATGATGAAACCTTGCCATGTACTGATAATTTAGAGGGACAGAGGGAACTAGTTCCTTCTATGGAGAATCCCCTTGAAGCAGAGGTTCATGTAGGGGAAACCCTCGAGGAGGAAAATCAAATAGAAGCTACTACTCCACTGGAACCCCCAACAGAGGAAAACACTACAGAATAAAACCTGGAAGGTGAAAATCAACTAGGGGGCACTTTTTTTATGAAGTCTCCAGAGGACGAGGCCCATATAAGAGAAGACCCTGAAAATGATAATTGCTCAGGAGACACCATTCCATTGGAGTCTATTGAGAGGGATGCTCATGAAGAAAGAGACCTAGAAGGTGAGAATCCATCAGGAGACATGGTCCCATTAGAACCCCATCCTAATGTTTGCACAATTCCACCTGAACTTGAAGTAAATGCAGATGTGCCACCATCGATAAAAGACCTCACGACAAAGAAAACATATAAGGATAGATTGAGGAAGATGCTCAAAAAGTACAGGAAGCAGAAGAAAATAGTTAAGTAGCTGAGAGAGTGGTTGAAGGAAGCAGTTAGGGTCCAGAAAGTGAAAACTGAATTGGAGATTGTAGGGACCTTTTGGGAAGATATTGAAACCCAGACTGAGACCCCTTTGGTTTGTTCAAAAGAAACCCAAATAGAGTTATGTATTTTAAAGAGTAGTGAAATGCAGAAAGAAGATCCTTGCGTTTTCCCAGACGAAACCAAAACAAATTTCCCCACTACTGATGCTGTTGTCCAAACCAATTTTGCACACAATATTCAGGAAGACTGCCATATGCCCTAAGGAACAACTGAAGTTGTTGTTCAACCTGATACTGAAGAAAACACCCAACTTGATTTTTGTATGATACGAAAAGCGACAGAGGCTGCTGTCCAAAATGACTTAATGGTAACACAAGATGATGAAGTCCAGATAGAGGAAATGCTTGATTACATTCCTCTGGTAAGGGAAGCGGTCATTATAAAATTACAAAATAAACTAGCCAAGGCTCAACAAGAGTTGGCTTGGCATAAAGAAAAAGTAGTGCCACTACAAGTCCACCAGGAATTGTGAAAGAAATTTGAGGCACTTACTGTCACAGAGGATGAGACTTTCGCTAATTATAAGGATGAACAAAAGAAAGTCAAAGAAGCACAGGCCAAGCTGCAGAAGGCTAAGGAGAAAATGGAGATTGTTTTCTCTCTCCACTTAGATGCCTTATCATGCCAAGCACCTGCCACCAACTATGCACTATTTTTGCTAGAAATATACCTCATATTGAAGGATAAAGCTGTTAAGGCTGGTAAGTCAATATAAATAAATACCACTCCGGACTTTGTCAATTGTTTCAAAGAACAGAATGAACAAGTACAACACCTTTTGTGTGCATTGTACATGGATAATTTTTTCTTAGAGGATGACCTAGATAGTAATCATGGCCCCTTCATAGGGGATATCCAATTTCAAGCTTTTCTTTCCTTTTCCATTAATCAGATTAAATGGGCTAAAGCTCATAATACTTTTCAAAAGAGGGAGTATGGCATAGACTTATGGTTTAGGGGAGAACCCACAAAACCTCTACACCTATCTATCAATCACAAACAGTTCATGAAACGAACAGGTGTTGTGGGTCAATTGGGACCAATTCATATTGACATCATACAGGAAGGGAAGGAATACTTTCAAGAAATCAAAGAAGAAGCTTCGTTTGTAGCTAGAAAAATATGGGAAGCCTCTAGTAACAATATCAGGATCATAGAGCCATTTGGGTTTAGAAATTTCAAAGCTGCCTCCACTTGCCTACACAAATACAACAATATGGTCCTAAGCATGGGCCCTGATTGGATAGGGTGTCGATACAAAAGTCTGATTATCTGGTATCCTCCTAATGGGTATCATAGTGATTATAATATGCCAGATCACTAAGTGAAGCAAGCTTTTGTAGTGCTCAAACAGAAAAACAGTTTTAGGATGTATAAGGAGGAAGTATATCCTGCTTACTCCTTGACTCAACTACACCTCAACCATCTTATTGCATGAGGACATGAAAAAAGGTAAGAAGGGGAGTATGTTGGGCTGAGGAAAAGGTATGTTTTATCCTCATAATAGCTTAATAAGCATTTGTCTCCATGTGTTTATCTTCATTTTAGGAATAAATCTTGAAGAAACAATAACAGAAACTAGGTAAAATTGATTATTAACAAATTGGATAAATTTGGCATGAAAAAATAACTTTCACTATATTTTTATACAGGGATGTGGATTGGATGACTGTTATTCAAACGACAGAACATCAACAGCCAGGAAATGAAAAGGACAACTTCTTGAGTAGGAGGGACATCAGAAGGCTAGGAGGACCAATGTTATTCTGTGATGAAATTAGATTGAGGGTTGCGAAATCCTCAGGATCCCCTGATCCAGAGGATTCGATTCTATCCATTTATTTTTCCAAAATTTATATAAAGCCATGAGTCAAATTGAACAACTAGTGAGGAGTTTTGAGATTGTAACTATTCTTTTTGAACACATATATTTTCATTATTGTGATGCTATAACTCTGTTATTAATTTTAATGAAGAAGATTGGATTTAATCCATAATCGTATTCTGAATATCTCTCAGCGGGGACTTATGGAGACTTGGGCCCAGTCAATAAGAGAATTGCTGCTTCAATTGTGTTATAATCATTTCTATTTATTTTTATAACCGTTCATTATTGTTAGTTTGTAAAGTTATCGCTATTCCGATTGATGATTCTAGTTTGTGTTGTTGTTCAGATGAGAGTCTAGATTTAGCTGTGTGTTACGTTTGTGTGATAATATTTATCGAATTGATTATATTGATTTAAACATTTGATTGTTGTTCATTATCATAGATCTCAAGGTTATAGTTGATTGCTTTCCATGAGATGTTTACCTAGTTACTTATTGATTCAATTGTTGTAGTTTTCCTTCATATCAAATGAATTAATGTCAATACCAATTAGATTTCTAAGAGTGATTATTTCTACTTGCATTCTGATTCAGTTTCTTGTAGAATATATTAAGTAGATTTGGGAATGCTCTAAAGGTTTCTTTGAGAATTGCTTGGACTGAACTTAGAGAAATAGATGTTAGTGATTGCAACAATTCCAAATCATTTCATTATGAATTGACCTCTGAACTCACTGCATATACAATGCTGACACTCTTGAAATAAACATAGTTACCTTGGGTTGATGATTAATGTAGCTATTAAGATTGCTTTTAATAAGACATCTTAGTGCACCAACAACAACCTCTATTTTTCTTTGTCATCTAGCCTCAATTTCTTCCTTGGTTATTATGATGTTGTCCCAATATTGTTGATGACCAACTTCATATTATGCAGAAACAACAATCTTGTAGCCGTTGACAAGTGAAAATGATGATTGGAAAACAAGGCGACAACGAAGAAAAATGCATTATTTTCATTGAAACCAGCTGAATTTCCTTAAGAAAATAACTATGGATACACAAAAATTGCTTATTTTGTTGGACTCAAACAATTAATGCTTCAATAATAGACAGAAAGAATATAGGAAATATTGAAGCTGCAACATAACTTGTTTGCCATAACATACAATAAAGTAGGTATAGATCACCAGAAACTACAAAATTTCATACTCATTGTATAAAGGCTTTGACATTAAATCTATTTCTCCAGCCAAGAATGGCCATTCCTATGTAAAAAGAATTTGAGAGTTTATAAATATGTTATAATACAATCACCCAACATTGGAAATAGTATATCAAAGGTCAAAAAACCTCTATTCAATAGAACTTAGTGGTATTTATAAGCAAATATAGTTCTAACTGCTGACACCTTTGAGCATAGATGTCAAGGTATATGTTTTAGAAATTCTCTACTTGTCTTTGTCCTTGGATAATTCTATTGGTGAAAGGTAGAATTCCGATCCTTCTACAAGTCACCTACACAACATCATGTTGTTTAAATGAAACTTTACATCTTTGTAATGCTTTATGTCTCACCTTCAACAAATGGGGAAGTTAGTTGCACATTGTAATCAAATAAAAAAATATTTGTTAACTGGAAATGGTACACATTATTATCATGATCAGTGAAACTAAAACTAAGAAAATTGTAGCCCCAGCTAAAAGGCATTTATTTTTTGCAAGAACTTGTTGCCAAGAGCATTGAATCCTCAGATCTTGACTTCTCAAGATACGATGATACCTTTTTTGAGGTTAGGATTTGTTCTTTTTGTTTAATATGGTTCTATATTGGACTTTTTATTGGTTTCTTGGATAATTGCAATGGATTCAACGTCTGTGATGATGTCGAAGTATTGTATTGAGGTTGGGTTTTATTTTTTAGTTAGACATCCTTACCTTTTTGGTTATATGGTTCCATGCCCTTGCCTGTTGGATTTTTTGCACACATATCCTGATAGACTGTGTTATAAGTTGGAGAGCCCTAAAGTATAAGTTTCCTAACAAGGAGTTTCCTTCATATAGTATAAGTAAGCTCTGCAATCAATGTGTCCCTTATTCAAAGGTTTGGACGTATTTTGAGTCTGTCGAGCCCTTTTAGAGTGTCTTCATGATCATCTTGGTTTTTAGATCAATTTATCACTGTTGTTGGTGGAGTAGGTCCATATGGAAATAATCCATTTATAGTTTGATACCTAAAACAAAATCTACTCCAACATTTGTGAGTCTACCATGGTAGGGTTCCACCTTGTGCATTGGCCCTTCACACTTAATGTTGATGAAGAAGTGTTCAAAAAGCCCAAATTCTCAACCCGTTTCTCATCAGGAATGTTCAATGTGCTATTAGGATCAAGTATAACATTTACACATTAATTTTTAAAATCTATTTAGCTAAAAATATGTATGCCTTGGTATCCATTTCGGTGAAGTTACCAAGGGCAAGGTATCTATTTCACTAAAGTCACCTAAGACTTGTACATTCACTTGAAATAGTCCACTTGAGAATATTACAATATAGTGTAGCTTGCTTATAATATTTGAGGAAGATCTCTTTAGCTAATTTAGTTGTGTCTCAGAATCTATTCCCATTTCAGTGAACATCTCTCTAAAGGATTTGAACCTCAGTAAAGGATATGAAATATGCCCACATTACCATCAAACCAAACCCTGTTAACATCAAGGATGATTATTTGGAATGGCATAAGATTGACTAGGCTTTCTTTTTTGTGGAAACGATAATATTGTGCCATATATGGGAATGTTCCTCCATTTGGTTTGGGTGAGATTGCAACTTTTGGATTAGATTTTGCTGCCCCTAAGCTAAAGGAAATATACAACATAACTACTCGGGATATGGAATTATATAGTGCAACTTCTTGGGGGTGTGTTTTTAAGAACTTCCAACCAAAAAAGAAAAATATAAATTGTGATCTTGCCAGAATCTTCTGTATTTGGGTTATTGTTGAGTTCAATACGCTTTTTTCGATCACCTTCATTAGGAAAGGGGTCACTCTAGGGGATGGTAGGATGGTCTGACAGTTTGGGAGAAGGTATCTGGAATGCTATAAACTTGATTAGTCTTTAATTTTTGTTGAAATATCGAGGTTGTGCCACATAATGGGATGCTACACCTAAAACCATTTTATTTGGGAAAGATTGTCATTTTTGGATAGAATATAGTTGCACCTAAGCGAGAGGAAGTATGTAATGCAGCTCCAGGAGATGTGTTTCTTGAAGAATTTCTATCCTTAAAAAATTCTAACCCTGACTAAACTAGTCTTTTGGGAATGGGTTATTGTTGACTTCAATTCTCTCTTTTCTCTCCCCTTCACTAGGAATAGGTTATTGTTGAATTCAATGCTCTCTTTTCTCTCCCCTTCACTGCGAAAGTTATTTTTTTTCTAAAGGTGGTTGGAGGATCTAATTGGGAAGAAGTATTTGGAATGCCATAAGGTTGATTAATCTTTTTCTTTCCACAAATTGGTGATGTCGTGCTACAAAATAGGGATGTTACTCCTTTTGAGTTTTATGTAAGAATGCAATTTGTAGATTATTGTGGTTACATTATTTTCAACTAGGATGTGTAGGGACCTGCCCCATCAAAAAAAAATCCCATACTTGATGTTTCAGCACTTTGGGGACATGGGGAATCCTAGGAAATGTCCTTGAACAATTGGGGACTTTATCAGGGAGTTGTTGGCCATCTCCATGATGTTCGGGACAAATTACAGGGATGTTTTAGATAGATTTTGGGGATGTTCTTGGCAGATTTCAGAGATGTTTTGGGCAGATCCAATAATATTCCAAGCATGTATCTTCAATTTTGATAATGGACATTGATGATTGGAGAATATGAACATTTTCCCCATTTTTTTGTATTACACTAGATCTAAATTTTCTATACAAGTTGTAGCCCAAAACATTTGTTCTGTATGACGGGATTCAATTCAGAGTTCTAGTGATTTAATTAGTCTCTTTTCAGCAACAACATTACAACAAACAATGCTTGGATGTAAAAAAACTAGGAAATGTAACATTTCAAAGGACTGATCCTTTTGGCTTTTTCTCTTGTTCTTGTTTTTGGGGCCATCTCAACTTTTACATATTTGCATGGGTTTTTAGGAGTAATTCAATTCCATTTATTCCATTATCCCAACCTCAAATGTTGTGAAAACAATCAGATAGTTATGACTTGGATTACGTATTAATTGTTTGAACAAATTTCCTATTCAATCACCCTTTTAATCTCAAAGATGAATTTAATCTCTTTATAGAACCAAGGTATTTTTTAGTTTTTTTCAAGACAACTGTAAGAATCTGCAGAACCTATTGAGGAGGAAATTCCTTCAAAGTTTTAACATAATGACCATTAACAAAAAATATGAGGAAGGATATATATTTGCTTATTTAATCCTTAGAATCTGATAAGATTTTGACCATAGTTATGGGATTTGCGTTTCTGCATGTTCGAATCCACTCAAGATATGTTTCAAGTTTGGAAGTGTTGGAGATCCACTTGGGATCTGTTTCTAGCCAAAAACGTTTAGCAATATGATCCTTAAAAACTTTTTTCAAAATGTAACATAAAATATAAAATAAAATTTTAAAAAGGCCAAGTATGGGGACCCAAAATCCTAATTTTTCCTTATAAAACAACCCTTCCCTCATCCTAAAACAAACAAATTTGAGCCTTTCATATCAGTCTGCATTTCTAAATTTTCTAATAGATATTTGTAGCGAAACACATTTGAAAATGAGAAATTTATATGTTTTTAATAAGTGTGGACCCATGTTTCTAATACCGTTTTTTTGTATCCAAACCTTAACATTTTTTTTGGTATCCGTTTGTTGTGTGTACAATTTCCCTTTATCTAGATCTTGAGTTTTAAGAAATCTGGTGTATCAGTATCTGCATGTGTATATGTTTCTATGCAACTTAGCTTTAGTACTTATGAAACATGGAGGTGATTTAAATAGTTCTAACTTGTTAGATTTCAAGAGAATAGGAATAGTAGATTTTGTTGTAATTGCAATTGTCAACTTCTTGTGTGTGTGTTGGAAAGCTTATCAAATTTTTGTGATGTAATATGGAGAAAAGACACATTTTGGGAATATGAAAACAAATTTCAAAGAGTTAAAGCGGTCAAAGTTGCTACATGTAAGATGTTGGTATTAAGAATTCAAATCCAGGCATGTGTTCTTGAGAGGGAATGTAAGGACCTAGAAACTGAACTCCAGGAAGAAAAGAAAAGACACAACTCTACTTTGGTAGAATTCAAAAACCTTGAAAGGGCAAGGTACATCCTCAGATTTGCATGCACTCTCATTTTCTTCTACTCCAGTTATAATGATAAATGTTGTGTTGATATTTTCCTATGGTCTTGTAAGGTAGAGTGAATAATGATTAACTCTGTTACTTTTTATTTTAAGGATGGAATCATTGTTAAGCATATTTCTTCTTCCCTATGCTTTTAAGAAGTTGTAGGTGTGTTATTTCTTTCCAGAATGCTAAACATAATATTATGTTTATGTTCTTGTTCAACATTTTAATGCTACATTGTGCTTCTTCTCTTATGTGCATGAAACTTGAAGGTATCAACTTTACCCAAACTAGTGATTGTAGCAAGGGAAACCAAGGGTTCTATTGTTTCTAATGATGGAAGGAATAGGTTTTATGCTCTGGAGTCATTATTTTGTTCTTCCAAGAAGAGTATGAGTTTCCTCTGCATGTTCATATTTAGAGTTGAATTGGTGTAGGTTGTTTCCATAAAAAGTTTTAGAGTGTTGGAAATGTGGCCCTTAAACTAGGGTCTAGAGAATTTACAACATAGGTTTGATGGGGAGGGTTTTGGGTTGGTTGATGATAGGTAGAGGCTTTGATTTGTGGCATGTCATGCTTTCCCTCTTCCTTGGGCTTTTATTTTTGGCATGTCATGATTTCCCTCTTCCTTGGCCCTCCTTTCTCAAAAGAGGTAGGTTGAGACATTTTTACCTCAATCTTGAATTATATGCTTACATTTGAAATATAGATGTCCCACACTAAATCTGCATGGTTTGGTCTTGGACTATAATTGATCATCAATTTAGCTATTAGTTGTTCGATAAAGTTATTTTTTGTAAAATTATAATAAGATATTAATGTTGATGTTCATTGATAGGTGGTCTTCATTGGAGGTCGCACACAATCAAGGACCTTAAAACCTGAAGAAGGGGATCAACATCCTTATGATGTTTTGAATTGTGAACTTGCAAGGCAAAATGTATTGCCATATGTTCTGAATATACATAAGATACTTCACAGGAGGCCTTTCCTCATCAAGAATCTTGAAAATGTTATGTGAAGGTTTTTGCAGTCCCTTGAGATTTTTGAGAACAATGAAAGGAAAAAACTTGAAATATTTACTGCACTCACTCTCTTAGAAATTATCTGGGCTTTCACCAGAAATCATTTTTCAACCGTTTCTTAAAGACAACCTTGTTTCCAAGGGGATTGTGCTTTCATTCATCACAATTTTTTTCAAGGAGTATCTGGTTGAAAACAGTCTTGATGATCTCATAGCATTTCTGAAGTGAGGGAAGATAGAAGATAATATTCTTGATTTGTTCTCAATACAGAAACACACCACTAAAGCTTTTGCAAAACACTTCAGGTGGGAAGAATTTTTTGTTGGAACCAAACTGTCTACTTAAAGTCACATGTTTTTTTTGTTGATTGTTACTAACATATGTATTTTTGAAATTTTGTGTGGCAGTAAGGAGGGTTTGGATGTTTTTTTCAAATATAATGAAAATAAAATGTTTGATGTGAAATTGAAGGACATGAAGAGTGCATTAACAACTTTGATTGCAGAGAATGTTGATATTTCAGAAGTCATTGAAACTGTAAAGCAATGCCATAAAGAGTCAAAGTTACCTGATATTGAAGTAGTGTGTATCTTATGGGATGTTATTATGGATGTTGTAGTGGTCTGGCAAAAACCAACAACAAAATTCAAATTTGGCGTTGCATCAAGTTAGTATTTAATCTTTTTTGACCATGTACTATGTTTTGTTTTTACCATATGTGTTATGCCTCATCATATCATTAACAATTTTATGGATTTTTACTGAATTTTGAAAAGTATTTTCTTCTTGTTAAGTGTTTAATATGTTTACAACTTTTAGTCAATATTAGAATCTAATGGGAAAATGGGTCCATGGATAATTGTTTTAAGGGTCATCCCCATGACTTGCATTTTTCTACTTTTAAGAATCATGTTTTGTTACACACTTTGATCCTTTCATTGATATGCGTGAGAAAATAGAATGTTTCAATTTCATAGACAACATTTGTTAAAATCTAATGCAATTGTGGATACTTTGTTTCTTGCTTTGGATATCATGTTTTTGCTTCTTGCAAATGTTTTTTTGTTTTATTGATGTATATATAAATATTTTTATCAAATTATCAATTTAGTAGATATTTTTTTGGAAATTAATTATAGAATGTATACAGATGCAATATTGAATCCTTCAACCTATGTTTCCATGAAGGTTTCATTCAATGTAAAGAGTGTGTGTGTGTCTTTTCTTGGCCATAAATATGGTTACACTAGCTTTTCTAACATATGATACATTTTTTAAAGTCTTTCGTTAATGTGTTTTCATTTTATCTCACTTGGAATTCATAAGTCAATAATTTGTTCATGCTTGTGCTAGATTGGATGTTAATTCCATTTTCCATCAAAGGTGCTACAAGGATCAAACTTAACAGTCAAAGCATGCATTTAATGTCAAGAGCTATCTCCTTTGGTTTGAGGGAATTATTATCTTGCAATTGCATTGTTTGTATGTAGTATGTGGGGATTAGTTATGCATGCAATGTTTGTATCCATGGCTTTCCATCGAGCATGTACTTTTTTTCCCATGGAAAATTTCCTTGGGGAAATCCTTGAGGGGATTCCTCACATTCCTGTGAATGGAAACCATGGTAAATGTTGATGGTGTATATGTTGTACTCCTAACCCATAGGGACTTTGCAAGACTTGAACCCATGACCTCTCTGCCTTAAAGCTGGTTGATTCAAACCGATTGAGCTAACCCACTGGGTTACCATAATGTACTTATCAACTTCTGTGTGCAATATTTCTAATGATGGTTATCCATCTGACATGGATATTTTCCTTTTGCATGTAAAATAAAAACATATTTTATTTTTTGGTTGGTATTTGGAATTCATTAGTTTTCTGGTTATTTTATTTCGAGTCTTAATAGTTCAGTTATTAGAAGTTTTGTACATGGTTTTTTTGGAAATTGTATGAAGCTTACATATTTTACTAAAATGATTCTCTACTTTGTTGAATTATCAGGTTAAGAGATGGGCAAAATGCCTTGACAATTTCTGTGCAATTGTAAAACTACAGTTGGAGATAATGTACAAGATTCAAATTCAATGTTATGAGGATGCTATACTCATGAAACTATTTCCTGAAATTGTGAGGTCTCTCTATGATGAGGAATTTCTTGCTGAAGATACTATTTTGATGTGGTTTTGCAAAGGCAGTAACCCAAAGGGCAGGTATTAACAACCTAACATTTTTTTATTCTTCGTTTTTTTTACCTTTTTGTTATGAGGAAATGCAATTAATTTAGGTTTAGACAAATCTAATTGTATGATTTAGAGAGTTTTGAACTCTATTAAAATGAGAATTGAAATGCTTGATTAAGCAACTTTTGGGATTTCATAAAGCTAATATTGTTCTTATAGTTTGAGTTTTGTCAGGGTGAAAATAAGATCTGATGTGATTTTGGGCATTTCAGGCAAACCTTTGTGAAGTCACTGGAGCCTTTTGTGAAATGGTTGGAGGAAGTTGAAGAAGAAGAATAATGTGAACTTATATTAGAAGCTTAATTATGACTACAATAGTTGGGGGGGGTGGGAGGGTGTTGGGAGGGGTGGTCAGGATGTTGGTTGCAACTCTGATATATTGTGTTCAGTTGGTATATCAACTGCTTTACATAGATAATAAGTTTTCTATTGACAATTTATGAGATCCTAGTGCTATATTCATGGAGTATGGTGTGCTAGCAGAAATACTTTAATTGGATTCTATTGGAATTTGCATCACGTATAAATTTATAATTGTTGTTTAGTATCTATAGTTTCCCTTGTGATTTGATTATTTTATAATTTAATTAAAGTTTTAGAATTTAGAATTTATAAAGTTTCAAAGTCTAATTCTTTGAAGGGTGTTAGCTCAATGGAAGAGCACCTGCTTTACAAGTAGGTGGTTGGTGGTTCGATTCCATCGTGCCCTAATATTCATGGGGAATGGTGATGATCACTATCCATCCATATATATGTATCAATAGTGAGGGTCATTAAAGGGCCATCATCAAAAGTCATTTTTTTATATATGAAATGGTGACGATTAATGAACGTCGCCATATATATGCATCAATAGTGAGGGTCATGAAAGTTCCATCATCATAAATCACTGTTGTAAATTTGGGATGCAAACTTGGACACAAAAAAAGAAAAAGAAAATGTAAGAAAAGACATAAAAAAAGATGCACAATGGGGCTAAAAAATGATGAAACTAAGGACGACATATTGGATGCCTAAAATGATGCATAATCAGATGCAAATTCAGACACATGATGAGATGCAAAAGTGGACACAAAATGAGGCTGAAAAATGATGCAAATTTGGATGGCGAAAATGATGTAAAATCAAACACAAAAAAAGGATGCAAAATTGAATGAAAAAGTGGATGTAAATAATGGTGAAACATTGGACACATAAGTAGACACAAAAAATAATCCAAAAATTGACATAAAACTAGCTCAAAATTGGATGCGATGTTGGATGCAAAACTGGTGCAAAAACAAATGCAAAAGTGGATGTAAAAAATGGCTCAAATTTGAATGTATTAGTAGACACAAAATGGGATGCAAAGTTGGACACAACACATGGATTAAAATAGGATGCAAATATAGATACAAATTTGAATGCTCAAAATGATATAAAATTGGATGCAAAAAATTGTGTTAAAAACAATGCAAAATTAGATGCAGTAAATGATGCAAAATATGGTGCAAAATGGGATGCGAAAAAGAGAGACAAATCAAACCTAAAAGTGGACGTAAAAAATGGTTCAAAAAAATATGAAAAAATGGACACAAAATTTGGTGCTAAATCAAATGAAACACATGGTGCAAAGATATGAATGAAAGCTGGTGCAAAACTAGGTACAAAATTAGAAGCAAAAACTAGTGTAAGACTAGATGCAAAACTTGGCACAAAATGGATGCCAAAAAATATGCTAAATTGGATGCAAAATATGGCGCAAAAATGGAAGAAAACAATGACACAAAATAGGAAGCAAAAAACGATGAAAAATAGATGCAAAAAATGGCACAAAAGTAGAAGAAAAACTTGTCATAAAATCATATGCAAATCTTGATTCAAAATTTGACGCAAACAATGATGTATAATCTGGTGTAAAAAAGGATGCAAAATATGGCGTGAAAAATGATGCAAAATCAGGCGCCAAAAAGGACACTTTAAAAATTGTACAATAGAGTCAGATTTAGCACCAGTTTGCTCATCCCAATTGTAAAAAAAATGCACTAAAATCTGGTGTAAATCGGTTGTTTTGTTGTAGTGTATACATTTATACATGTACGTCACATGCACACATACACAAGAAATAAGGGAATCTAGAGGCTTATACCTTCACCCTCAAATCAATAAGGAATCCAAGAATTTGTTTGAGTTCCACCTAATACACAAGAAGAGTTTAGAGCAATTTCTCCACTTACGTGTCTTTTCCTCGTTGTACCATGTTCAACCATTGTTCTTGTACCAGAATGATTCTTACCAAAACCTATCAGTCAAAATGGCATCTTCATATTAGCATAATCATGTATACAATATATAAGCACATGTGCAAATAAATTTAGGGTTAAGAGAACTCCCTTTTACCATTTTGTTGTCCATCATTTCTATGGACTCAACCAGCCTACTTGGCTATCATATCACATTCCACTTACCCTTTCTTTTGCATATTCCTATTACCATGTTCATGCCAAGTTTCCTCATGGTGTTCCATGTTACCTTTCCCTCAGAAATATGTGGCTATCCTGCCACCCACCCTCTTGTCCAAGGCCCCCAAGTATGTAAATCAAGGGACAATTATAAAATCAACAAGCAATGCAAGAGGAAAAATCAAAGGCAACATCACAAAAGAAAAATAAAATCCATAATCGCAATCATATAGGAAAACCACACACAAAAACAACATGGCCATGCATGTCCATAAATCAAATTGCATAAATAAAGTTCAAAATCATAACACATCAATCAACAAGTAAAAGAGTCCCAAAATTTCTTCTTTTCCCTATCATTGTCTCTGGGTCTTCTGTTTTTATTTCTTGGAGATTTGAATTTCTCCTTGGATGAAGTTGAATCCCGAGGGCCTTTGGCTAGGCTTGGCTCGCTAGTTGATTTTTTCATTGATAAAATTGATAAAATCCAACTTAATGAGGTTGAATCAATACAAATAGTCCCGACATGGAGGAACTACAGAAATGGAGAAGAAAAAGTGGCCAAAAGAATCGATTGATTCCTTATGTCAAATGAACTTCTTGATCAATTTAATTTGATTAAACAATGGATTGACTCAGGAGGTGAATTTGATCATTCACCCATCTTCCTGGAAGTAAGGATGCAAAGATGAAACCTCCATGTCCCTTTAAAATGAATGCAAACTAGATGAAGGAGAAGGAATTTATTAATCTTGTTAAATTGTGTTGGAGGAGTTTCGATCCAACGAATGGATCCTCGGTAACATTCCAGTTTGAAGCTAAACTGAAATTGATAAAAGATGAAGCAAAAGTGTGGTCCAGGCAAAAGAAACAAGAAACTAAAATGGATATGGTGGATATCATCAAGAATCAGTTGCAATCCTTAGCTGGTCAGGATGAACAAAGATTTGAATCAAATTATGGTAGGGAAGAGATCCTCAGATTAAAAAAATGGAGAAAGGAATTTTTGGAAGAAAGGAAGAATAATGGAGTCTAAAAAGTAAATCCATTTTGATGGAATGTAGGGATGAGAACACAAATTTATTCCAAGCTTTTGCTAAAGGTAGGAAAATGAGTAACATGATCCAGAGTATGAAAAACCTTGAAGGTCATGAAGTCTCAAAGTTTGATGAATTCGCCAACATGGGGATGACTGAATTCCAAAACCTATTTGGTACTTAAGAAGGCCCCTCCATTGCTGAAGTTATGAGAAAAACATTGGTATTTCCAAGATTTTTTGAGGATGAGGAAGACAAAGCTCTTATGGAGGAAGTGTCAGAGGAAGAGCTCAAATTAGTCATGCATATATTAAAAAATGACAAGAGTCTAGGAATATTAGATGGATGGACCTTAGAATTTTTCATGGTACTATATCTAATCATTGGAAAATAATTGTTGGTTTTCATTGAAGAATCGAGGTAGAATCAAAGTGTGTTTCCTGCCTTCAACACCACTTCTATAGCCCTTATCCCTAAGGTGGACTTACCTAAATCCTTCGATGATTTCTAGACCATATCCTTGTGTAATTTGATATAAAAAATTATTTCCAAAGTGATTGAAAATATATTAAATACCATCCAATCAAAATCTATATCAAAGGAGCAATTTGCTTTTTCAGAAGGGAGTAAAATCCATGAAGCAATTAGTGTTGCGCAGGAAGGAATCTTCAACATTAAAACCTAGAACCAAAAAGGTGAAATGTTTAAAATAGACTTATCAAAGGCCTATGATAGGGTCAATTGGATTTACTTAAGTCTCCTTCTAACTCATATCAGATTTAGTATTGATTTCATTAACTGGGTCATGAGATGTATACAGACTGTTTCCTTTGCAGTATTGATCAATAGTATAACTTCCCTTTTTCTTTCATGCCCAGAGGGGTCCTAGACAAGGATGCCCCGTGTCCCCTCTACTTTTTATTTTGTTAGCATAAGGTCTAAACTGAATCATTGTTGATGTCAATCGCAAAGGATAGTTTCAAGATATTTTTATAGCAAGGGCAATTACTATCTCTCACCTTCTTTTCATAGACAATATTATAATTTTCTGCAATGGTTCTTTCAGAGAGGTAGAAAATCTATTAAAATTCCTTTCCTTTATGGTACTGCTACTAGGATGTCCATAAACTTCAGGGAATCTACAATTCTTATAACAATTTGGATGAAAATGAGATATGACATATTTTTCAGCTAACCCCTTTCATATCAAAATTTTTGGATGAAGGTATTAAATACTTGCAATTCAACCTCAAACCAAACTGCTATAGTAAGGAGGATTAGTCCTAGTTGATAGTCAAAATAGAAAAAAGATTGAAGCATTGGAGTTTAAAATGGCTCTCCAAAGTTGGGCACCTTGAACTGATCAATTCAGTTCTTGAAGCCATGCCAATTTATTGGGTTTATGTGGCATGGGTTCCTAAATGTATCTTGGAAAGAATAAGGAAATTATGTTTCAAATTTCTATGGTATGGAATTCAAGAGAAGAGGACCCTTCCTTGGGTTAAATGGAAAAAGTTAGTAGTGCCAAAAATGTTGGGAGAATGGGGATTAATTTTTTTGTTTTTTCAAAGGCTCTAGTGACAAAGTGTGGTTGGAGATTGGTGTCTACTCACAATATATGGACCATGGTGGTGAAGAATAAGTATATTGTACCGAACATGGGTTTTTTAAGGGTTTTCCAAACCTGTGTTTTTTTGGGTATCTTTGCAATGTTTTTTATAATAGAATTTTAATCTTTTTTACCAAAAAAAAAACAAAACAAAACAAAAAGCCATTAAAAATACATAAAAAGATAAATATATATAAAAAAGACAAAAAAAACCATAAAATATGTAAAAAATATAAAATTGTCTTGTAAAAAAAAAGAAAAAAAAAAAATTTTTTTTTTTTTTGAAAAAAACTAAAAAAATACATATGTTTCAAAAAATTGAATATATATATTTAGAAACAAACCTAATTAAAAAAAATAAATAGAGGATTAACAAAAAAAACAAACAATTTTTTTTACACTAAAAAAAATATATAAATAAAAGAATTAAAAAAAAAATTAATAAAAAATTCGAAAACATTAAAATACAAAACATATTAAAAAAAATTTAACTAAAAAGCATTAAAAAAATCAAAACAAAAAATTAAAAATTAAAAATCCGAGGCGCATTGGCCTTGGGCTTGGTAGGTCAGAGCCTGCCTCCGATTTTTAACTTTTTAATTTTTTTAATGTGTTTTTAGTTAATTTGTTTTTTAATATGTTTTTAATTTTAAAGTTTTCAATATTTTTTTAATTTTTTTAATTTTAAATTGTTTTGGTTTTTTTTCACTGTAATTGTTTTGTGTTTTTAATGTTTTTTTTAATGGTTTTATTTTTATTTTATTTTTTTTAAATTGTTTTTATTTTTTAGTTAATCTTCTATTTTTTTTTATAAATTAAGTGCGTTTTTAAATATTTTTTGTTTTTTTTTAATGTTTTTTTATTTGTGCTTTTTGCAATGTGTATATATGTAATTCTATTTTATATTATTATGATTATTATTATTATTTATTATTTATTATTTATTTTTTTATATTTCTCAATGTCTTTTTTTTTTTGTTTATTTTTGTCACGTTTTTATATTTTAAGATATATATTTTATTTATTTATTATTATTTTTTAAACTTTTTTTTCAAAGTTTTAATTTTTGTTTTCTTTTGTATTTTTAATTTTTATTTATTTATTATATTGCTTTATTTTAGTTTTCTTAAACGGTCCATGTCAATCTTCGACTAGCAACCCAATCTCATTATGTGTCAATTTGATTGTTGCTTTTAAAGTTTTTGTTATAAAGGATCGAGTCTGCCCTCACAATGTGTCAATTTCATGGTTGATATTTAAGTTTTCATTACAGTGGGTCGAGTTTGCCTACATTGTGTGTTAATTTGATGGTTGACTTTTAAACTTTTTTTGTAATGTGTTAAGTTGTCTTAGGCTAAGATTTTAAAGTCATCATATTTTTAACATTTAAAAAAGAAACTACTCTTGGTATAATGACTCTTTCATTTAGGTGTTCATTTTTAAAGTTTTTTTAGTCATAAATTTTTTCCATAATGTCATGATTGAAAAATTGTCAAAATTTTAAGGTTTTCCAGCGTTTCATGTTCCAGCCTCAACATTTTTCATTTTTACGCTGTTTTTATTCTGTATTTTTATTTTTATTTTTTTGGCTAGAGTTTTCGTTTTGAGTTTATAGTTCTTGTTTCAAAGTTTACATTGTTTTTAATATATTATGATACACACATAAACTTATGTGTATGAAAAATAAATTAAAATCCACATATTTTATTAGAATTAGTATTATGGATTAAGGATCTTTGCTAGAGTGTTTTGGTGAACAATTTATTTCCCTAGCTCATTAGTTTGTGACATTTATGAAATAGATGTATTTAATGTAATAGTTGCATCTATGAAATAGTTATATCTAGTGGAATAGTCACATGACAACTAATATTTAGAAGTTAAAAGAAATTAGTACTATGGATTTAACTTTTACTCACCACTAAGTAGTTAGTTAGTTTTTATATGTCTATATTTACATTATTTCAATTTGAAAATTTTGTATATGTTATAGGACATTTAGAAAGATAATTTTACATTTTTTCATGTGAAATAACATATTTCAATCCATTATATGAAAGGGTCACAACCATTACATCAAATCTCATCATATCGCTAATACGAATTCAACTTTGGTTGGGACGGTCCTAATCATTCCTGTGATCCACATAAAATCAAATCTCATCATACCACTAATGGGAATCGAACTTGGGTTGAGATGGTCTTAATCATTCCTCCCATCCACCCCATGTAAGTAAGACTAGTAATTTTCCACATATTTATGATTAGATATTTATAACATGAAATTTTCTTATGAATTATGTTATTGAATTGATTTTCTTATTATATATAATTTTTTATTACTTTTAATATATCATTTAGATTATTATTATTTTTTTATTTTTTGATATTATATTTTCTTATTTTATTTTATATATTATTTTTTTTAACATAAATGGTTATAGTTTGTATTAAAAGAAATCCAAAGCCTATTGGCCGGTTACATTTAGGAAGCCCATGAACCATCTGTCCTCAACATATAGAAAAACTAACTCCCTAACCTTAATGTTCTAAATCTTCTTAACTCAGTTAGACAATTTGAGTTCCCGAACTTCCCCATGCTTGTGAATACAAACAAACTGTTGAAGCAAAAGGCATTAATACATGAGAAACATAATTAAGGGATTGGATCCCAATCTTCAACCCTGTCTCTTATACAGATACCTGCAGGAAGGAGGACTGCTTTGTTGGCTTCCGCATCCACTTCCTTATTTCTGCTGAAGAATGTGGAAAAAATTCACCTGAAGAAAGGAATCAACTAGCTTCCTTATTCTGGCAACCACTCTTGCTAGTCGAAATTCCCTTGGGGACGTGTTATCCACTAGAATTCGAATCAAGGATTGGGAGTCACCAAAAATATTGGCTTTCTCAATACTAAGAACCTGTAAATTCTTAAGACCCTGCAACAAAGCCATTGCCTTTGCTTGCATATTGGTACTGTGACCCAGACCCCAGGCATACCTGTTCTCAATTCAACCAATCAGATTCCTGATGACACCTCTAGCCCCAGGAGTCCCCGGATTGCCTTTGGCGGCCCCATCAAAAAACAAGGAAGAACTGTCACAATTGTGGAGCCATTTTCGGAAATCGCCCTCAGCAAGCCTGATCTACCAGTTTTTTGTAGTTTGGAACTGTCTCTCATCCTCAGAAAATTGAAGGCAAGTTTGCTCCCCCACGCCAATTCTTGAGGATTTAAATTTTTTGTTTCCAACTTCTCAAATTTCTCCCCAAGAAATTCCTTGAGCAGGCTGTTGGCTTTTGACAAAACAAGATTACCCTTTTGCGCTTTCTCTTGAAAAATTCTGTGGTTGCACTCAATCCATATTTGCCAAAAAATGAATTTTGGGTAAACCATCCAAGCTGCCTTGAACCAATTGTTTTTGGGGAGTTTTCCAGGATAGAGGTGAGCCCAATCAGCAAAGTAACTAGCAATCGAATTTGGCAGACGAACAGAAGATCCCCATGAGGAAAACGCGTCAGCCCATATGCTCTTGGCGAACCTGCATTCAATCAATAAATGAGTGGCATTTTCCTCATTTTCCAGGCAAAGATTACATCTGGAAGGGCCCAGGAAGCCTTTCTTTTTAAGTCTATCCTCAGTTAAAATGTTGTTGTGGCACAACAACCAGCTGAAAAAATCAATTTTTGGCACACATTTCTGCCTCCAAAGTCCTCGCCAAGTCGCTGGGCAGCAAGGAACGTGGGGAATTTTTCTGAGTTGTGCATAGCCTTGTGAAACAGTATAAGAACCAGTTAGAGAGCCCCAGCCTCTCTTGTCTTGTTTTCTGATGCTCATCGGGCTCATTCCTTTCAGCTTAGTCAGAAGGAAAGACCATGCCTGATCCAAAGCATCCAGCATTTGAGGCTTCTTCCAACCTGCCCACGAATTATCCTTCCAGCTAGATATATCCCACAATGTTTTGATGCCTTTGTTTAACGTCCAACTTCGAAGTTCTAAGAGCTCTTGGACTTCACCCAAAGGTTCTTCACTCATGATTTTATCAGTCAAAACATTAATAAGCTTGCCATTACCCAGGATCCAATAGGAATGCTATTGTATAAATGGTAAGGCCTGCATGCAAAGCCTATGAATTTGAGAACCTTTACTGGTGTGGGTGAGGTCATCCAAGCTTCGTAACATCTGACCCCTAAAATATTTCTTCCATAATGCCTTTTGAGCCTAGCCCCGTTTCGAATCTATTTGTCTCCATAGAATCTTAGCCCCCATAACAATATTTTGAGTCCTCAGGTCCTTGAATTTTAGATCTCCTTCTAGCAGAGGTTTGGCAACTTTGTCCCAACTGACAAGGGGGATTTTCCTGTCATTTTGCTTGCCTCATTTCCAAAAGAACCTTTGTATCCAATCCTCCATCTTCTTGAGGATACTAGAGGGAGCCAACATGGACGAGAAACGGAAGATGGGCAGGCTGGTAAGGACAGATTTAATAAGCACTGTCTTCCCAGCTAGATTCAACCATGAGAAGCCCCAGGACTGATTTTTTTTTCTTGAATTTCTCGACCATTGGAAGCCAATCTTTACTAGAGTTCCTCCTTTGGAATATAGGAAGGCCCAAATAGATGAATGAGTTCCAAGAAGCAGAGCTAGTGAAACCCAAACATCTGGAAATTAAGGAGAGCTCTCTGTTGGAGATATTCCAGCCATAAAAATGGCATTTCCCTTCATTTAGTTGGCTAGCTGAGGTATCACAGAAATATTCTAAGACTTTTTTAAAACTGGAGGCAGAGTATACGGAGGCAGAACCCAGCAAAAGAGAATCATCAACGAACAATGCATGATTAATATCCTTGACACCTCGAGCAATCCTAAGGCCCATAATTTCTTGGTCCACCTAGCACTTTTCTAAATAGAAACTCAAAATTGAAGCTTGCAAAACAAAAAGAAGAGGAGAAAGAGGACAACCCTCTAGAGGCTTTAAATAACTCTGTTGCTCTTCCATTCACCAGAGAGGCAATCCAGGGCTCAGATATGCAAGCCAGGACCCATCTGATAAACTCCTGACCAAACCCAAACTTGTGTATTATGTCAAAGAGAAACTTGTGACGAACTCGGTCAAACACATTAGCGAGGTCCAGCTTGATCACCATACCTTGCTCTTTCCACTGCAAGCTAGAATGAATCGCCTCTTGCACAAGGATTATGTTGTCCACTATCTGCCTACCTTGAACAAACCCCCCTTAGTTTTCAGGAATAATGAAGGGCAAGAGGAACTTCAGTCTATTGGAAATCACTTTTGTTATAAGCTTGTAGCCAATTTTGCATAACGAAATCGGTCGAAACCTGTTAAAGGTGTTGACTCCCTTCTCCTTTGAATGAGGGCAAAGAAGGCAGAATTCGTGCTTCCTCCAATTTTCTGGAAGCTTTGAGATTTGGATACCATTCTGTGCAGATCCTTCTTCACTATTTGCCAACAGACTTGGATGAATCTGGCAGTGAAGCCATCCAGACCCGGGGCTTTGTCCGGCTCCATTTCATAGAGCACAACCTTTATCTCTTTTCTGGTGACTTTAGCTTCCAGCTGTTGATTCATGTTTGAAGAGATCTTGGGGGGGACAACGTCCAAGAACATAGTGTCCTGTCTCATTACCTCGACTTCACTATATAGATTCTCAAAGTGGGAGAAGGCAACCCCTTTGATACTTGTAAAGTCCTTATGGGTAACTCAATCTTCTTTTATTTCAAAAATTGTGTTGAAGGACCTTCTAGCTTAGGCCTGCTTGTGGAAGAATGAGGTATTCCTGTCTCCCGCTTTCAATCATAGGCTACGGGATTTCTGCCTCCTATATTCTTCCTCTTGCAAACAAGCTTTGTGGAATTTTTGCTACAACTTTCCTTCTGTGACTGTCGATTCCTCCATGAGTTCCTCCTCTTCCATCTGCAGTTGATGCTTCTCGAGGGAGGCATGGGCCATCCTCCTTTCATCAGCCGGATTTGGAAGAGATTTAGCCCAACTCTTCAAAGCAGCCTTTACTCTTCTTAATTTTTCTTCCCATACAAAGAAAGGAGACCTTGTGATAGGTCGATTCCAGCTCTCTTTAACCTTGTCCATGAAGTTTGAATGCCTTATCCATAGAGCACTGAATCGAAAAGGAATGGGCCCAAAATTTCTATGTGCTGAGAGTTCCAGCCTTATGGGCTTGTGATCTGAAATATTGCATGGCAGAATGAGCATCCTAGCTTCTAAACCAAGGAGAAGATAGGAACTTTGAATAAGAAATCTATCTAATCTCGCAGCAATATGGCCAGGGCCAATTCTTTTATTTGACCAAGTATACTTACCTTTCAAAGGCTTGATGTCAAGCAGATCCTAATCTTGCATGATGTCCTCCACCCATTCCCTCGCTGGATCTCTTACTATGCTGCCACCTCTCTTCTCGGAAGAGCTTAAGGTTATATTCAGATCCCCTGTGATAATAATATTTCGCAGTGTTTCTTCCTCAGCCATGAGTTTGATTGAGTCCCAACACTGCTTCTTTTCCACTGCGTTTACTGACACATACACATTAAAGAGGCTAAAGGCCTCCCTTGTTTCTCGGCTTATGAGTTGCGTAAGCTGCCAGTGTGTATTCTGCCTTCCATTGACCAATTCTAACTTGTCTTCATTCCAGAGAGCTCTCAGCCCACCCGATGCACCTCGGGCTGAGACAGCCTGCACTCCACTTTTTCTCCAAAGGTTCCTGCTTACTTCGAGGAATCTCTTCTCCTCCAACTTAGTCTCCTAGAACAGAAGGATGTCTAGGGTTTCTATTCTAATCAAACTTCTCATTGCTTCCTCTTTTTGCTTGCTTCCCAATCCCTTGCAATTCCAGGAGACAATATTCATTATTTACCTTTTTGAGAATGGGTGGCCCCTTTGGGCCCCAGTCCATGGCTTCTTGTAATCTTTGGTGTCTTTGTTAGCAGCTTCTCCAACATTGGCTGGCTACCTTGGAGTTTGTCTTTATATGCTTCTTTCCCTCTTTTTTCTCGGTCAAATTTCCTTCCTCTTGTCGATCTGCGGGACATTGTTTGGGAGTCTCCTATTTCTCCTTCCTCCTCAGATTCTTCTGAATCTAGATTTTCCTCTCCATATTTGTAACCTTTTCCTTAGGGCTTATTGTTGTGCTCTCACCTTGCCTGTAATTTTCAAGAATCTCTTTCTCATTTGCCTCCTTCTGTTGTTGTTTTGTTTCATGCACTTCAGTTGAGGTAGAGGAAAGAGGGGCGAATGCATTCTCTTGTGCCTTTGGTTGTCCTTGGCCACTAGAAGAAGGCTGCATCCTTTTTCCTTTTGTAGCTCCAGAAGGGTTTGAAGGTTTAGGGTTAGCCCTTGACCTTTTGACTTGCTTCCATCCTTCTTCCTTTCCTTGCGCCGCCTCTTCATTTTTTGTGCAGTTCTTGGAAAAATGCCCGTATTCCCGGCACTTGCGGCACTTAAAAGGAAGCTGCTCATAATCAAGCTTTTGCACATGAGTCCAGCTTCCTACATTTATCTTTATAGTCTCCGGCAGTCCCACTTCTAGATCCACTGCGACACAGATCCAAGTGCAGTCATATTGATCCTTAGTGTTTGCATGATCTATGAATTTGCCTAGTGTGTTACCTATATGTTGGAGGGAGACCCAGTTCCAGCAATGCATAGGGAGATTGAGAAGCCTTACCCACACTGGAACCATCGACGGAACATCTTCAGCTGGGTCAAAATCGGGATTCCATCTGTTCAAATAGAGACCTTGAGGACCCATAAAATAGGGCCCATTCCTGAAGATGAGATCCTTGTCTTCTTTTGAGATAAACTCAAACAAAAATAACCTCACCTTAGAAAATATGAGGTGACACTTTGCTTGATTAATGGTCTCCAATTTTTACATACCCAGGCATCCATGGCTTTAGGAGAAGGCCAAAGGCTAGTGAACTGTCCTACCAGGGCCCTCTCTGCCAGTGACAGAGCAACCTTGATCAGCCCTTCCGGAGGGAGGGAGACCTTCGGTATATTTTCCAGCTTTTTAACAAACTTTGAAGCATTCGGTTTCTTCTTGGCTGGCAACGAAGCTAGAAGAGACTTGAACGCGACGTCTTCAGCCTTGGGGGAGGACGAAAGGTTGATAGGAGGAGCCTGGGACGAGCCCAGCTCATCCATAGCAGAGGGGCGTAGCCCTAGGGCAGCTAACGAGCCCATGAGAGCACGATGCAGCTCACAGAGCTCGGGGAGGCAGAAGGCAGCGATTTGTATGCATCCAATTATTATATATTAAATTTTAATAATTACTAAATAGTTAATATTTTTAGCAACTAATGTAATAAAAATTTTAATATATGTTTAAATTTAGTGAGTCTGCTAGTTAATTAGCCTATTTACAACTCATTTTCATTTATTGAGACATCGAATAAATGTTATGTATTTTATAATAGTTATAGATTTCTCACATCAAAATGCAACATATCATTTATGTTTTCTTCGATTATTGAAAGATGATTAAAGTTAATTTCAAAATATCTTTTATTCTGTTATTATTATTATTATGTGATATTAAATAATTTATATTTATTACGTTTATGAAAAAAATGATATATTTATAATTTTAGAAGTTTAAATGATTATTACATGAATATGGTGGTATATTTTGAATAATTAGGCCGTAAAGTGTTCTTATGGGAAGAACTCCTTCTACTTTGCACTCCTTTGCATTGTTCGATCCAATGTTAGAGGATTGAAAGTTCTTCCACCATTAGATTCCACTACTTTAACTGTCAACTGAATATTGATTTGTGCAACTGTTCAACTTGTTGATCTTTATTATAACCTATGAACATATTGCAGGTACTTTGTTGGTAAGGAATTCATCCCTTCCAGCTGTTAAAGTTCTTCAACGAGCCTATCGAATCGAACCTTCTCTATCTTTTGGATCTTATTTCCTTATTTTTGTTCCAGGTTCATCCGACTGTTAGTTGGAACTAGGGTTTTTATTTTACAAAAGAGGGCTTTTGCCTGGCAGTAGTTGCAGTTGATGGAGTTACGATATTTTCCCCACTCTCAAATATTCTGAAGTCCATAGAAAAGTTGAAGCAACTGGAATGGATCGTGGTCCATGGCCGCGAGGTGCAAAACCACCATTGTTTTTTTTACCATTTATCTAAATTCCACTCTGGGTTATGAGCAAGCCCTTTCTTTCTTTTATGACTTTTCCTATTCTTGAAGTTGTATTACTATTATTTTGTAGGGAAACTTTGCCAGTAAGGAATTCGAGGAGGAATGAGAGTGGCCAACTCCACTTCTCTGCCTCTCTATTTCTTGTATCTACTTGACCTACTACTAGAGCCAATATGGCTATTCCTTTCCCAGAATCTACATTTATTTCCACTACACATCTAATGAACCCCTGGTTCATGTCCTTCATTAAACAAATCAGATGCTCACCGCTGACAACAAAATATCTTTCTTCTTTCTTGCTCCAATTCATTATGGAGATAATGATGGGGCTAGCAGTTAGATCGCAACAAGGTAACTACCAACAACGATGAATCCCAATCTAGACATGATAAATAAAAGTCAAAATGGGATGAGTTTTATTTATTTATTAATATTTACTCTAGTTGTGTCGAGAATGAATCTATCTCAAGTCCCAAACAATATTCTTCATACACTGCTCAATCCTGACTTCCCCTCTTCTTATTCTAGCTTGCACCTTGACACTCCTTGTGCAAATTTAAACTATGAGGCACAAGGTAGTTGTTGCATATAGGAGCATTTAGATATCATAAGAAAAGTGTGATACTTTGTTGTAATTTTCTCTACAAATGTGATGGAAAGTGTGCCCTGAATGTTGGAAATTTCATGGTTAATGTAGTATAAGCTAAATGCAAATTTATAATATTCTATACAATATCAAGAAAGATATACCCAATAGCCAACACCATAGAGAAAGACATGTTCGACAATTCCATAGCTGCTACCAAATCTCTCTTAGTGTTGGAGTTGTTTTCTCAATATACTTGTTTTTTTTTTATTTCTCATGAAGTGATGAAAGCCATCATTGTTGCATATAGAAGCATTTATATATGATAAGAAAAGTGTGATACTCTATCATAATTTTCTCTACAAATGTGATGGAAAGTGTGCCCTGAATGTTGGCAATTTCATGGTTAATGTAGTATAAGCTAAATGCAAATTTACATTCTTCTATACAAGATCAAGAAAGCTATGCCCAATAGCCAACACCACAAAGAAATACATGTTTTCCAATTCCACAACTACTACTAAATCTCTCTCGGTGCTAGAATTGTTTTCTCAATAGCCTTGTTTCTACTCCTCTTGAAGTGATGAAAGCCACTACACCATATTTTTTTTACTATCTGCATAAAGAATAAAAGCGACCAACTTCATATCAGCTGCTGAAATATAAATCAATTCCTTTTCATTCACTTAGATAATATGAAAAATTAGTAGATTAAACAATATTTAATAAGTTAAGAAGCCACAAAGAAAGAAGCATACTCAATTAGCATGCAATCAAATCAACATAAAATGGTTAACAACATCCATATAAAACCCTCAACACTATGGAAGTAGAATTTGTACAAAATTTAGGTTCATTATAGTACAATATTAAGATTCTTTAGGTTGGAAAGAAGAGTACCTAAAGAAATGATAACATAGAACAACATATTCTCAAGAGAAAAAATCTTCATGCATGAATGACACAAAATTTATCAATTCAATCTGAACTCTCATCACCTAGCAATGGAAACAAGGAGATAGAAAAATGTCAATAAAAAAAAGTCTATGCTTCCTTTCTAGGCAAGGAGAAGTTGATGATGAAGTGAATGTTATGTTGTGATGTATTGTATATCAGGAAGGATGAAAAATTAATGAAGGATGAAGATTTGAATAGTTTATATAACACGTTGAGTTTGGCCTCTAAACAAGTAGTTATATGAAATATGTTTTACAACTTTAAAAAAATGAGGATTGATAGTAAAAAAGGGAAAAAAAATAGAACCCAAATATCTAAATGGTTTAAAGTTTGCATAGCTTGTTCAAATTTTCTTCTAAGCAAGTGAGCAACTATATAAAAAGGGTTTTGGAATTTAGTATTTATAGCATACACAGAGTAAGTTGAGACAACCCTTAGGATTTTTTGTATAAATTTTATTATAATATTTCCATCCATCCAATAGATACTACAAAGATTTATGAAGAGAGAGTCTATTCTAGTCTATAACCTGATCCACAATCAGAGGAAAGGGCTAGGGATGTCACAAGCTAAAATAAATAATGTTATAGAAGCAGGAACCTAGAAGAAAAGTTCATTGGATCTGTTAAGACTGAGCATATTGAACATGATTCTCAAGGTAGTCCATCGATTCCATGTTACATGATTGTTGCACTTGGAAAATATAATTCCTACTTGTCTTTGGTGTGCTCATCAATTCTAGATTGAGTTTGTTCCTATTCTCTAGAGTTGTTTAGATCTAGTTGTTTCCGATATTGGTGTGTGGTCGAGAGAATAATTGTGTGTCCAAGGCAGTCTCCCTATCTTGAGACAACACTTCATGTATATATGTAATTTGATTAATGTAAATTTTGAGTACGTTCAGAAAATCTAAATTGGTATAAGAGGTCGTATGGGCCTAGGCCTTGGCCCCTTCTGGGTCGAGGGAAATAAAAGAGTTTGGTGAATATTTGTTTGTCCATTCATTTTTTTATTTTTCCATTCATTCGGGCCGAGCTTGGCATGTAGAGAGCCATGTGTGGTTTTTCCGCTTCTATTAAAGAGGATACAGAGGATCAGTGTTTGGGCATTCAACTTTTTCAAAGTTGTGGAGTTGTTTCACAATCAAGTTGTATAATGTGTAGATTGAAGTGGCACATGATGTTGTGTCCAGATTAATTAGGGGAATTTTGAGGTCTAAAATGGGCCTCCTAAGGAAATTATAAATTAATAATGAAAATAATAAAATAAGATTAGATTACATCATCAAATTTTAGAGGAAAAAAAAGAAAAAACTATTTTTTCAACTCGTATTTTCAACTTATCTCTCTATGGGTTTACTCAAATTTTGAGTGGAAACAATCATTGGATGCAAAATTTAATTTCTCATCCAAGGAGTACCCATGTTGCATACTTTCGATGGACCCTACTGCAAGAAAAATGAGAAATACATGAAAAACATGATTGCAATAACGTTTTTCATATGTTTCTCATTTTTTGTGTAGCGGGATCCATCAAAAGTATGCAACATGGGTACTCCTTGGATGAGAAATTAAATTTTGCATCCAACGAGTACTCCCACTCAAAATTTGAGTAAAACTTTAGGGAGATAAGTTGAAAATACAAGTTGAAAAAGTAGTTTTATTATTTTATTATTTTTTAATCTTTTTACTTTTTTATTCCAAAAATGGTAAATCATCCCCATGGTTGACATCATCATGTTGAATCCTATTGGTTCTTATAAAATTTATTTTGGTTGTACATTTTTCTTAGAAGACCTATTTTAGACCTAAAAATTCTTATAATAGTGCTTGTTTGATAATAAGTGTATATGGGTGTTAGAACTACGTCACGTTGATAACCAAATTTGGTGAGATTATGTATTCTATCTCGCGTGGTATGCCACAGTGGTGAGAAATTTGCTGGAGTTTTCTCCATTAGAGTTGTGAGATTGTGGAGCTAAGAAGCATTATGTGAGGCCAAGAGGTCAATAGTGCCAGCACCCGGACCAGCAGAAGCGTGGTTGTGTTGTGTTGAAGAAGAAGCAAAGTGTAGGCATGAGGAGACTATGTAGCTCAGTTTGCAGCGTTGAAGTTGAGCCGAGCGTGGATGGTATTGTGAAATGGTCGCTGCAAGAAGGCCGTCGAGTTCGAACCTAAGGAAGTCACGTTCTGGAAGGACGACGAACACATTCCCCTGGATTTTGAGTTGATGGAGCCTTTCAAATTAAATATTGTCGGTTCTGATGAGTTCTTTTCAATGATAGATTTTTATTTGTAGTCGCGTCGATGTGAATGAGTGTTGGTCGAGCTTTGTGGTCAACTACAACATCGATTGGTATTGACTAGGCTTTTTGGTCGACTACAACATCGATCCGTAGATATACAATGGGCCAATTTCCACTATCATTTAGAAGCTAGTGATGGTGTCTACGCTAGCGTATGAAAATCTGATCAGCGTTCTAGGAAGTTGATCAGCAAGCAAGATTATGACCGCTTCAGTTGCACTGAATACGATGCATTTACATTCATGGGTGCTTCCCTTCGATGCAGGAGATTTCACAGGAAATAATCGGAGGATGGTGGAGTGCACATTATAGGCATTGGATATATACTTCATAAACTGCTTCATCCAAAGAATGGGTGCGCAGTTTGACAACATGACCACAGAAACTTAAGAGTAATCTGTGGATGTTGTGTGCCTGAACCCATTATTGATGTCCTCAAGTTTGGGACCTCTCATGGTGGCGAGAATATCCCTACCACCCAATTCCAAAGCAAGCTTGCCTCGTAACAAACTTGTGACAAACACTGCCAGATTGCCTAAGCAGGTCATTCCTATACCGGGAACATTAGTAGAATCAGACAATGAATTGAATAATTAAGAAGCGGATCAGGCGTTGCCAATTCATGAATACAACACCCATTTCAAAATACATCCCAATGGAAATGGAAACGGAAACACAGTCTTTGTAGTGATAAAAAACCGATTCGAAATCGCTGCTATGGCCGGAATGTTTTTATAACAGAATTGCACTGGCCCACAATCAATGAGTTTCCCGTGGTTTTGTATTCTGTGAGGCAACCGATCTATGGTGCACAATACATATGGCGCTAAAAAAAAATAGACGAGGATTATTATCTTTTTAGGAATTGTAGAGAAGGATTATTATCATATTCAACTTTCACTTTGGCATGTTTACAATTTTTATGGCCATTATTTGAAGTGTCACTTTGGCATATTTTCTTTATTGGCATGATTAAAGCATCAGAATATTTGTCATGGGCCAAACGAGTGTAGGTCCTATGCTCGCTAAAAGCTTTTCACTTTGTAATATTTACAATATGATTAGAACAAATATATTCATCTTATTTAAATTAATTATATCATCTTGTAAAATTCTTTTTGATAATCTATATCATTAGTGAAATTTTTTGGATTTTTGAACGCTGCAATTAAGATAGGTTTAATTTTGATAACTTAATTATGAATTTTATAAATATTTTACATTTTGGAACTTAATAAATAAAAGTGAAGTTAATTATAAATTTTTTATTCTTATTTTTTATCTAAAATATAACTCTAAATGTAAATTAGCTGAAATTGTATTTAATTACTAAACCAAGAGGCTCATTCTACATTCTAGTATAAGGGGATGTGTAAATTTTTCCATCCGTCCGTCCCCTTTTAAAATAAAATTTAAAATTATCTTCTAAATAGAAAAATAATGTCGACTATAATTAAAAAAATTGAGTATGTTGTAAAGTAATTAGAAGTAAAAGAAAAGGTGTGAATTAGATGTTTAAATCTTAGACTTTTCAAAAATATTTCAACAAGAGATTTCTATAAACTATTTGAATATTTGGACGAGGTGGATCGGGGGAATTGTTCTCCAGGTGATACGTACTCCGACTTTTTGCATGAGGAAAGGACTGGGGTTCTTTTTGTATAATTTCCACTGATCCCATATTCTCTTGTCATTCTATCTGAGGCCACCATGACATTAATTTGACTTTATTGCCTTTACATCAGTGTGCCGTCTTCCCCACCTACCCGTACCAACGTGCTGGATTGGTTGTTGTTTACCTACGGGTGATTATGGACCTATCAAACCCCTTTAATTCGAATACCTCCACTCAGGAGGCATTCATCTGGGCCAACCTGGAGGCTGAGGTGGCACACACTAGTGGCATCCCGAGGTGTGCTCCCTCAGTAAATGATTGGAATATTGGACAGGTGGACGGTCTTCCAATTGGCCACACTGTGGTGGGTCCTGTACAACCCCTATGTTTTCAGCTTCACATGGCGTTCCTCGATGTCCCAAGCCCAAACAAAAGCGAAGAGTTGCTACGACTACCACACAAATGTCGTTACTAAGCTTCGGCTACGATGTTCTTCTAGATCAAGTGTGCAATTTATAGAAGTGTTCCCTAGTAGGGCGATGGTATTTTGGTGACGTACATGAGGAAGAAATGCCAAATTGGGTGGCGGCTATTTTTGCATGGTGTAAGAAGACTCATGAACTCTTAGTACAACTTTCATTTCCTCTGTCAGGATGATCTAGAGAAAATTCGTATACTACCGTGGTTGCATGGGTGTGGGTTCCTATCTTTCCGTCCATGGTACATTGGCTTCAATACGCTCAGTGATACTCCTCAGAACAAGTTGATTTTGGTTAAACTTCTTGGTTTGCCCATTGAGTTAGGGACGAGATGGGTTTTCAATGATATTAGGAATGTTATCGAGAAATTCATATATGTCGATCTGTAGTGCTTCGGTGCCAGGGACAAACACATTTCTTGGATATTAATTGAATGAGGTTTCTGGGGAGGCTTCTCAAATCATATTGACCTGGTATGGGACTAGACTAACATTCATCAGCGATTGGACTTCTGGTCCATCCCCTTCAGCTGCCTAATCTACCACCGCACCAAGCATCTCATGGCACAATGCCCTCGTAAGCACGAAAGGATGAAAAGACAGAACGATGCATATCACTTCTGGACGAACGAAGAATGGGATGATGCCAGCCTCATGGCATTGGAACTTTGGAAGCTCACAAAACAAATGATCCTCTCCGATTACACTCCACAGGTACCACTCTTTTGAACTTACCTAATATTTTTGGTTTGAATCCAATAGATTATCCATCCTCCTCTCTGAACGCAGTCCCATCCTCTCTCCCATTGACCTCACTAAACTCTCAGGAACCGGGTTCCCCTACCTCAGATTTGCCTCTGGTCCATTCCATTCCCACTTCGATCCTACCCGCTCCGACCCCATCTATCCCACCACTGCCTCCATTGGATGCCCCACAACCTTTGCTCATGATATCCAATGTGAACGTGGATAAAGGGGCCTATTATCCGTGCTCCTCCCCTCCACTGCCACTCCATGATATCCCTGCCCCTGGCGTCCTCCCCCTCTCCCCCAGGTCGCTTTCCTCCTCACCTAGAAATTCTGTGGACATTGACATGGAATTCCTATTGCACACCAAAACCCTTGAGCTCGGTACACTCACTATTCATCGACCGCACCCTCCACCCCCACTTAAGATTAGTCCCAACTTTGCTCGCAACATTATGGTGCGACATAGGCACAACCAAGACAACATACACTTCCAAGGTTGACCCAGAGTGTTACCTTTCTCAACTACCGACTCCCCCACTCTTGTTGTTATTATGATTTTCTCCACATCTGAACCACGGGCTCTTAGAGACTCACAACTCGATCGCCTGGCGTCATGACCCTATGCTTATCTCTCAATTTGCAGGGTTTGGGGGACTCGATCAAATACCTTGCCCTCAAAAATCTCATCTCTTCTGCTAGTCCTTATATAATCCTATTACAAGAATCCATGACTAATGCCCAAAAGGTTATAGATTATTTCATAAAAATGCTTCCGGAATGGCATCTGGCGTTGATTGACTCTAATGGCCTCTCCAGGGGTCCGGCTACCCTATGGAACCTGAGACGGGCTAGATTTAACTGTCAGGGTGACTGCATATCCTCAATATATATGCCCCATATCAAGATAGGACTTTTTTTGGAACAGATTGGAGGAGGCAGATATTTTGAATATTGGTTCTCTTATTGTCGCGGGAGACCTAAACGCCACCACTGGTTTGGAGGAGTGTTGGGGTTAGACATGTAAGTCATACCCATTTGCTAACAGACTTGGAGAAATTACTTTCGAACACAATCTTGTGGACATCAGGCCACAAAAACTGGCTCCCACCTGGCATAATGGATGGGAGGGTATACATCACATTGCTAAAAGATTAGATAGATTCCTGATACATGAAGATCTGATGGACAAGATGGGCATTCTTCAATTAGAGGTTATTAACACATTTATTTCTGTTCATTGACCCATCACCTTAATCTAGCGAAGGGGGCAGATAAGGACAGGCTTGCCTTTCAAATTCAATAGGATCTGGCTGGAAGATCTGTAATTTAACTCAATTATCAGATATTTTTGGAAAAAATATATAGGAACAAAGCTTTCCCCTATGTTGGCTATATATGAGAAGCTCCATAAACTAAAAACAATGGTGAAGAAATGGGATCAGGAAAAAAAAATTAGATGAACATTGACCTCATGGATATCAAAGAAGAACTAGATAGAGTAGGATCGATTCTGGATTTGGGATGCCCTACTACAAACCTTTTGATCAACATCAAGACACTGGAGGAAGAAAGACAAAAGATATTACAATATACAAGGAGTCACTTGGAGGTTGAAGAGCAAGGCACTGTGGATCCAGGAACGGGACATAAACACGAAGTTCTTCCATAGATATGAAAACCATAGAAGAAAGATTAATACCATCTAGGACATATTGGATTCAAATGGATGTATGATACATGGACTTTTAGAAATTCAGCAGGTTGTGATCACTTTTTTTGAGGAGGCATACAAAATGAGAGATGTTGATTGTATCAAAAATCAGATCTAAGGAACTGACTCCTATCCCACCATGTTCGATGAGGCCAGAAATGAAGAAATTTACAAAGCTGTCAATCTGGAGGAGATTCTTGCTATCCTAAAAACATTCACAAAGGACAAATGTCCTGGCCTAGATGGTTGGACAATTGATATTTTTCTGCATTTTTTTGATATTATGGGGTTGGATCTACTAAGGATGGTTGAAGAATCTGGGTTGGGTGGCCGTATAATCCCTAAAATAAAATCGACATACATTGCCCTTATTCCAAAGAAGAATGATACAAGGACTTTCCATGACTGCAAGCCCATCTCATTATGTAATTTGATATCATTATAATTTAAAATCATTATAATCATTTTGAAATTAATAATAAAAAGTAATAATTTATGATGCATAATAATAAATTAGTTTATAATTATCATTAAACATTAGATATTAATTATTATACATTTTAATCATTCCAATATAATTAAATAAAGATAATTTTCATACAACTTATTGTATCTAAATCACCAACATTCATTTAAAATAAATAAATCAATTAATTAATTAAATTAAGTAATTAATAATCTTTAAAGGAAACTGCATATTAAATTAAAACTAAAAAACTAAAAACATTAACATACTAAAACATAAATATAAATAAATTATAACATGAATTATATCATCATCAAACCTGTTGGCTATTTTCCCTTCCCAACCCTAACCTTTATTTATTAACCCTATTGAGTTCTGACTTATTCATTCATGGATCTAATCCTAATGATGAACCACAGAGGTTGGTTCGAAACGTTGATTCCGAAAAAACATGAATGTGATGACTCCGGAAGATAACACTACACAAAATACGGATCACAGAAGCTTCAAATCAATAATACAAATTGATCTCGAAGATCATTGCTCTTAGGATCAAGAACACTATGTTCACATACATCACTCTGGAGCAATATGTTTCCTACAAGACCGTTTGATACATGATGCTGCTGCTACAACATAGGAGTGCTTACATACCATTCAAACCAAAAAATTTAAATGCGGTTGTTATGAAGGTGGACCTCCAGAAGGCATATGACTGTCTTGATTGGGCATACTTGCATATTGTACTTCACAAAATTGGACTCCAGGTACGCAACATTGAAAGGATTATGGCATGTGTTACTAATGTTAAATATGCAATAAATATCAATGGTATACCCACGAAATATTTTGGGGCTGGCAAAGGTTTGAGGTAGGGATGTTCACTCTCCCCACTACTTTTTATTCTAGCCATGGATGGCCTCAGGCATAAAATAAAAAATGCATGCATGAGAGGGGATTTCATTGCTCTCAAGGTTGGCATTGGCATGAGGATCTCTCATAGTTTTTTTGTTGATGACATCCTAATCTTTGGTATGTTATCAAAGATGGCTTGGACTACATTACACCATATCTTTTACAGGTTTGGTTGTGCAACTGGGCTGCTCATGAATAAACATAAATCTATGATATTATCCGGGGATGGGAATATGAAGGATATTGAGCATATTAAACATATTCTTGGGGTGGATGCAAAGCTGATTGGTATTGGCTTGAAATATTTTGGCTACTTTATTAAGCCTAACAACTACATAGTTAAGGATTGGCTTTGACTTGTGGATAGATTCCATAATAAGATTTCAGGATGGGAACATAGATGTTTAACCCTAGGAGGCAGGGTTACACTCATTCAATCGGTCTTGCAACAACTTGCAGTTTATTGGGCACATTTATACTGCCTACCTGCTTCTATTATTTTGAAGATTAAGGAGATCATGATTAATTTTATTTGGGCGGGCTCTAGAAAGGCACACAAATTCCACCTTACCAAACTGGAAAGGATCACCCTTCCCAAGAGCCACGGAGGATGGGGATTGTTGAACATAAAATTATTTGGTTGGGCCTTGCTAATTAAAACGTTATGGCGGGAATTATTTGGTAACTATTTGTGGGGTAATATCATCCATTCCAAATACCTCCTGGGCATCAAGGCCACACATTGGATACGTCAGGGGCTCGTTGGAAAACAAACCTGCTATGTTATCTAGATAAGCTTGAACAAGGTCAAACACTGGTTGATATAGAGGATTAGCTGGATTTTCGGCTCGGATAAGGAGATTATCAACAGAATGGATCACATGCTTGGAACGACCATAGAAGGTCTTTACTCAGATGAACTCACACACTGCCTAAACAACAATGGATATTTCTTTCTGGATTAGACTATCAGTTCCTAGTCTGGGGCCATGTCGGTTTGGAAGGAGGCTGGGGAGATTGGACTGCTGGGGGAGGTGGCCAGAAGGTGGGAACAAATTCGGATTGCACTATGACAGTCTGACATCTGCTGGGCAGAACAGGGTGATCAAATGGGATGGAATGGCATCATAAAGTGGAATGCAATCCTGGTCTTGGACACATACAAATTTATTTGTTGTTGCATTTAGAACTCCCATGAGGTAAGCTAGTTCACTAAATTTTGGAAGACTAAGATCCCTTTCAAGATTGTCTTATTCGTCTGACTAGCATGGAAGAACAAAAATATTACATAGGACAACCTCAGGAAGAGGAACATGTAGGGCCCGGGCATATGTGTTTTCTATAGACAGGAGGAAGAAAGAAATTTACATATTATACTTGGATGCCCAGTGGTTGTTCAGGTCTGGCACGAGATCTTTGGTAAGCTCTCTTTCCCTTATACAAATCATGCCTTGATTGATTCATTCTTGTTATGGTGGAGCAAGAAAACAAAACCATGGACGACTATCCCTTTGGTGACATTATGGGAAATCTGGCGATCCAGGAACTTTATTACATTTGAGGGATCCCTCTCAATGTAGACCTAATTGTGAACAACATCTTAACCTGGGTGACACCACTTCTGTCTATCCAACCTGGGCCACATCGGAACCCATGTGGTACATCTGCCCCGCACATATCCTACCCAACTAGGTACTTCGATGGCGCAGAACAACGGGGCAATTGTGGATGCGGTTGTTGGATTGTTGTTGAACATGACCAACAATATAAGATTCATTGGGGAGGGGGTAGAGGGACCAACATGAAAGTGGAGGCGATGGAACTTTGGGGAATGTTGTGGTTCGCAAACTTCCTGAACATCCCTACTCTTCACATATATGGGGATTCACAATCCATTATTAACCATGTGCTGGGCAAATCCTTCATACAACAAACACACCTACAAGGTTGGCTAAAAAACATCAGCCATCTCATGGGCACTTTCCATGAGATTTCCATTCAACACATTCGCAGGGCACACAACTCTACTGTTGACGCGAGGTCTAAGATTGGAATTGTTGCTCCTGAGGATGGTCTACATATCGCGCTAGTGTTGGCAAGTTGTTCCCGTGATGATGGATTCCTTCCCTTCCCCTGAAGGGGTCTACTATCTTGATCTTGTTGCCCTTGCTATGTTTACAATTGTTTTTGTCTTTCTAAGTTTTGGTTTTCCTTACTATGTTTGGAGCAACATATATGTTGTTTTAGATGATAGACATTTAAACTGTTATCACTGCTTATTTTTTTTCATTATGCAATATGGAGGTCTTATGTGGATATGGCATGAAGCCTTCTGGCTGGAACTCATATCTGGATGATATCATTTGATGAAGCTACTATTGTAGACAAATATACTGGTTATTCACTTATAATACCAACGTTTTTTTCACACTGATAAAAAACAAATAAACAAATAAACAATTTGAAGATCTATGTTAACTAATTTATGTGAATATCAACTTCATATATATCTATATATAGAAGAAGAAAAAAATTTATTTTTTATGGTTAAATTTTTTAATTAATTATATATATATTCTATCTAGCAATCAAAAATATAATTTAAACAATAAAAAATAACACATTATATTTTACACTTTAAAATATACCGATATCACACATTAATAAAATCAATCTCATTAATATACATTTTCATTCCTTAACTGATGCTTAGTAGAAATGGAAATAAATAATTTTTGACGAGGATTAATATTATTTTCTAAGAATTCCTTATTATCTTTTTCAACTTTCACTTTGGCATATTTCCAATTTTTATTTACATGATTAAAGTAATGTTCTTTTTAATTTTTAATTTTAACGAAACAAAATCTTTTGTTTCATTTTAATGGATTACCAAGTCCGATTTAAAGCGAAACAATCTTCCCGTGTGCGATTTTCTATGATTTAAGAAAATATTGGACCAACAAAGCAATTTTTGATTTAATTTTTGATTAATTATATTTATGATTTTAAGTTTTTGTTAATTATATTTATGATTTAAAATTAATTTTTAATATGTTAAAATGTGAGTTTACAAAGGATTACAAATTTAGTTAGGGTGCACCTATTTAGTTAAGGCTTTTAATTTTTAATTTTATATATATATATATATATATTTTGAAAATAATAATTTAAAATATATATTTGAATAATAATAATGAAGAATAGAGTAGGTGGTTGGTGATTTGTTAAAATATTTTACGGATAAAGGTTATTTGTTCAAATTTTGTGGGTTAGTGTGATCTAGAATAATTTTGACAGCTTACATGTCCATAGCTACTCAAGCCACAAGTTACATAATTCACATAACCTAAGAAAAAAAATGAAAAATATAAATTATTCATCAAGCCACAAGTTACATAATTCACATAACCTAAGAAAAAAAATGAAAAATATAAATTATTCATCAAGAAAAATAGATATTAGATATATCGTTTTTTATTTTAATTTTATTAAATTTGTAATATAATTAAATATAAATATATAAAATTATTTAAATTAAAATGATAAATAAATTTTTTTATTTAAAATAGTAACTTTAAATTTAAAATTAAATATTTAAATAAATATGTCCGCCTTGGGTAGCTCAAGTGGTGATGGGTGTAGAATGAAGTCTCACCGAACGAGAGATCCTGGGTTCGAATCTTGTACTACCCTCCCTCGTGGTGAATAATGAACATGTAAAAATGAGACGTAGAATAGACAATGTTGAAGTGTACTATGATGTGAAGTCATTTTCAACGTTGGCCTGTCCTAGGCAAAGTGTAATCCCAAATGATTTTTATGACTTAGATGCTCTAGGTTGCAATTTCTGAAACCAAAAGTTAAACATGCAATCATTTCAAAACTAAAAAAAAAAAGACCACAAAAAAATAAAATAAAATTACTTGTATTGCATTAGACAATGTTGAAGTGTACTATGATGTGAAGTCATTTTCAAGGTTGGCCTGTCCTAGGCAAAGTGTAATCCCAAATGATTTTTATGACTTAGATGCTTCTAGGTTGCAATTTCTGAAACCAAAAGTTAAACATGCAATCATTTCAAAACTAAAAAAAAAAGACCACAAAAAAATAAAATAAAATTATTTGTATTGCATTAGACTTGTCTTGAAAGAATGTTTTAAGATAATAAGTGTAATCCCAAATGATTTTTATGACTTAGATGCTTCTAGGTTGCAATTTCTAAACCAAAAGTTAAACATGCAATCATTTCAAAACTAAAAAAAAATGACCACAAAAAAATAAAATAAAATTATTTATATTGCATTAGACTTGTCTTGAAAGAATGTTTTAAGATAATAAATTATTCATATCGCATTATGCGTGTTTTGAGAAGATGTTTTAAGGTATGTTAGATTACATATTGGTATATAATTTTAATATAAAAATTTAATGTGTTTTAATATATTTTTTTAAATATGAGAAGAAAATAGAGGAAAATAATAGAGAAAACATAAAAACATTGCTAAGTATCTCAATGGGTTGAATTCTCGTTACTAAATATCTCGATATTGGAAAGTCACTAGGTCAATTTTCCACACCCTTGGTGTCACGCCCCTGCACCTGCGGTGATCTTCCAACCGCTTGTAGCGAGGTGCGGCACCACCAAGCGCTTTCTTTTTAACAATACTAACACCCGTGGACTACGCCTACTTCAACATGAACATACTTAGCTTATGTTTTTGCAACTGAATAAAGCATTATCCTTTATACTTTAGTGAAGACCGTTCTCAATTATTAAACATGAACAATAAACCGAGAACATCAACAATAAGCAAGTACAAAGGGAGGGGCAACTCCCAGAAAGTCTGCCCAACAATATATTATAATAGCTTCTTCAATATTACAACACAAGTAATGCTTGGCAAGCTCCAAGCCAATACTTAGAATAATTTTACAATCAAGGCATAGAACAGCCTTTTACAACATCAATGCCAACCTACATGGTAGGAGGGTGCTCACCCGAGACACCTAAGACTCCCCCTTAGATTCTGCACGACTCCACACTCAAACCGCACTCTGAACAACCTACGAATGACCTCCGGTAAATCTGCGCACTTTCACCTTGGAGCGCATGAGCTATGCGCACTCCAACCTTTTCTGCGCACTTTTTACCCCTCGTCCTTTGCGTAGAAGGAAGTGCGAGTTGCTTGCTTCGAATGAGCCTTGCGCCTTCACATATATACACAAGGTTGCCTTAATGTATGGGGTGTGCACGCCTTAAGGCCGACCCCCAAACATATGATAACATGCCCATTGGATGACCCTTGCAAGTCGGCTTGCAAGTCATTACACCAACGCATATATATATCGTTCACCATTCAAGTGTCGTCGCATGTGTTCAAGCCTTCGTCGCATGCATGGCGCTCGCTTTGCGTCCGTCGTTCACCCATCGCTCGGAGGCCTTACATTCTCCTCCACCTAAAATCGTTGTCGTCCTCGACAACATACCATCATCCATGATGTTGTCTCCTCCACATAAGGCAAACATCACCGCAACATATGTAGAACCACTGTCATCTGCAATATGTTGTCCATGTGTGTGTCTCCTCCAAAGTGAAGAGATCATCTCATCAAACCGACTCTCGATGTGCCCCATTCAGGTCCATGAAGTCCTCTCCATCATCTGCAATGTGCCATCCTCAAGTCTCCATAGAAACAAGTATGCACTTGTCTCACCTATCCATGTGCTGCCCATGATCCTTGATCAAATCAGCTCCCATGTATAGAAAGTCGTTGAGTCTCGGCTCAACCCATGCTCAAGTGTATCACCAAAGCATCATCATTGTAACTTCATCACTTCAAAGTGCCCCTTATCGATCATCTACATCAAGTCATTCTTCCAAGCCATGCCCATACATGTACTTTGAAAGTATGCATCCCATACTGCATCAAAGTCACCTGACCTCAGCTCCTCAATGTGTTAGATCTTTAAGTCCACCATGCATGAAGTCCCTAAGTCACAACAATCCCATGTCCTCATGAGCTCCATAACCCATCCCCATGTAGTAGGAATGCTCCATAGCTGCTCACAAGTCCATCCAAGTCTTCAATCTTATCAACTCTCGATGTGCCCCATTCAGGTCCATGAAGTCCTCTTCATCATCTGCAATGTGCCATCCTCAAGTCTCCAATCTTATCAACTCTTGATGTGCCCCATTCAAGTCCATGAAGTTCTCTTCATCATCTGCAATGTGCCATCCTCAAGTCTCCAATCTTATCAACTCTTGATGTGCCCCATTCAGGTCCATGAAGTCCTCTTCATCATCTGCAATGTGCCATCCTCAAGTCCCCATGTCACACTAGCAAGTCCTCCTGCATAACATTCCTGCCCTAGCACTCCTCTTTGGATGTCCCTTGAGATCTCTACAAGCGCTTCCACACTATGTCCTTGCATAGGTCTGCCATGCTCCATATCTTCAAGTCTCCAACCTGATGTCCATGACTAAGTTGCCCATGTAGTCCAACCAAGTAGACACATCACAACATCTGGCCATCCCATCCAAGTCTTCAACTTTCGGTTTAGTGAACTCGGTCACCCAACCATCTCATCATCATGTCATGAGTCCCTTCATCATAGCTCCTCCACCAAAGTGTCCATCAAGACTTGCTCTTGGTCTCGGCCATGACAAGTCCACCCAAAACATCACAAGTGTGTGCCCTCCTCAACCTGTCCATGAGTCATGCCGGGCACTTAGCCAATTCATGTGGCTAAAGCATGACTCATTCTTCCACAACGATCATCAAGTTCCACCCTTGTCCCGGGTCCTTGCACCTTTCATCATAAGGTCACAAGTAACCCCAACAAGCTTTCCAACAACTGACAATCCTTGCTCTTCCATACAAGGTTCCATCATAGTCATCCATGGTGAGATGTCCTCTTGCCTTGGCAAACTGGCTTTGCCCTTCCCTGCACATGGTCCATCTTCCAAATGCCCAAATGAAACACAAGTATCAATACTTACTTCATCATCATGAGGCTCCTCCCTGTGAGTGACCTCATCCATCCATGTTGACAAACTGCACGACCCTGGTTCAACTTGATCAACCTCAAGTTCATCCTCCATCATAGTCGTGTTTGCAACATCTTCATCACAGAAGGGGACAACAATAACCTTGTTGCCCTTCAAGAATTCTTGTCCAAGTATCACATCGAAGTCATTCATCTCCATCACTATGAAGTCCAACTGACTCTTCCATTCTTTCATCTGTACAAGTACATCGTGTACCAAACCTGCCACCTTAGCTCTAGAGTTTACTGCCTTGACCTCCATATTAGATGTCAGCCCAGCCTCTTTTGCTAACCGTGTTGTCATAAAGTTATGTGTAGCACCTGTGTCTATCAGAGCTTGAATGGTCTTGCCATGAACCATCAAGTCTACGAAACCCAGACTATTCATCCATGATTTCTCCATAACCTTATCTGCATCGGCTTCACCTGTCATCAATTTCCAAGTGTCCTCACACTTGCTCCACCAGCTCCTGACCGAGCTCTGATACCAACTGTCACGCCCCTGCACCTGCGGTGATCTTCCAACCGCTTGTAGCGAGGTGCAGCACCACCGAGCGCTTTCTTTTTAACAATACTAACACCCGTGGACTACGCCTACTTCAACATGAACATACTTAGCTTATGTTTTTGCAACTGAATAAAGCATTATCCTTTATACTTTAGTGAAGACCGTTCTCAATTATTAACCATGAACAATAAACCGAGAACATCAACAATAAGCAAGTATAAAGGGAGGGGCAACTCCCAGAAAGTCTGCCCAACAATATATTATAATAGCTTCTTCAATATTACAACACAAGTAATGCTTGGCAAGCTCCAAGCCAATACTTAGAATAATTTTACAATCAAGGCATAGAACAGCCTTTTACAACGTCAATGCCAACCTACATGGTAGGAGGGTGCTCACCCGAGACACCTAAGACTCCCCCTTAGATTCTGCATGACTCCACACTCAAACTGCACTCTGAACAACCTACGAATGACCTCCAGTAAACTGCGCACTTTCACCTTGGAGCGCATGAGCTATGCGCACTCCAACCTTTTCTGCGCACTTTTTACCCCTCGTCCTTTGCGTAGAAGGAAATGCGAGTTGCTTGCTTCAAATGAACCTTGCGCCTTCACAATATATACACAAGGCTTATCAACGTATGGGGTGTGCAAGCCTTAAGGCCGACCCCCAAACATATGATAATATGCCCATTGGATGACCCTTGCAAGTCGGCTTGCAAGTCATTACACCAACGCATATATATATCGTTCACCTTTCAAGTGTCGTCGCATGTGTTCAAGCCTTCGTCGCATGCATGGCGCTCGCTTTGCATCCGTCGTTCACCCATCGCTTGGAGGCCTTACACTTGGGGCTAAGCCAAACAATAATCTTAAAAGAAAAAAGAAAAAAAACTTATGACTAACATAAAAACATATTTATTTTATTTTATTTTATTTTAAATCTATTATATGTCCAATTTTTTATTTTTATTTTTAAATCTATTATATACCTCAACCCCACCTTCACCTTCATACTTATTTTAGACAAGAAGAAAACATTTTTTTTCCTTGAATTACCTCTTTTTACCAATTTCTATCTTGAATAAAGAAAATTAACTAATCACTTTTTTCTTTTCTTTTCTTTTTTCTATATCTCTACACTCTATATTTTAAAATAAAAATGATTTTAACCATTTTTTTAAATAAATAAATTTAGAAGAATATAATACAATAATAACATCTCATCATAATATGGAAATTGTTTTTATTTATTTCTTATGATATGATTTGTATTTTCTGAAAATAATATATTTTTTAATATGTTAGAATTACATTGTTCTTCAATGGTTGTAAGTTACTATCTCTTGAGAGAAATATAGATATAAATTAATATTTACTTCTCAAAAATATAAGTTATAGTAAAACTTGAAAAAAAAATTGTTATTCACAAAAAGTTGTTAAAAATATATATCAATATAAAAAATTAAAATTTAAGAAATTGAATAAATTTTTGAAATATATAAATTTTATTTATGAAAAAATGAAATAATTAAAAAAAATCACATTATTTACATTTATTTTTTTCAGAAGAAAAAGCGTAATATATTCATATAAGAAGATTACATAGAGCAAATGCAAGAAGCATATGCAGAAACATTCATATAAGAAGATTACATAGAGCAAATGCATGAAGCATATGCAGAAACGTGGACCGAGCCACATGCAAATCTGCTAAAACAGATCCCAAATAAAGCCCCGAAAGGCCAATATTGCCCCCCAGACAAGGCAACCCATCTATAAGGTGCAGAAGAGGCACCAAAAAACCAAGCAGACAAGCATCTGAAGAAAGAGCAACAAGATCTGTCCGCCCAATATGGAAGGAGAGGCACGAAATGAGGAAGAGAGCAGCAAAAGAAGCCACTCCTTCCCCGCCCCCTCAAACTCTCCACCCGAATCAGACGAGAAACAGAGGAAGAACGCTGCCACAATCATCTGCATCTGCCTGCAGAAAAGACCAATGGAGACATCCATAGAAGCGGCACGAAATAGGGCAGAAGCACCGCTATTCCCTCAACGCTCCAAAGGATATGCCGTGGCCAAAACAAACCTAACTGTCGCCGAGAAGGAGAAGACCCACCGGAGCAGAGGCGTCACCGGGGGCAGAGGCGGCAAGGGGAGCCACCTCGCCCCCGCTTAGAGAAAACTAAAAGACCAGAAGATGAAGCGAGCAGGACGAAAACCTCTCTGTTGCCTCACGCCGCTCGACTCAGGAGAAAACCCGCGGAGTCGCCGGTGAAGCCCACTCAGATCCCCGCTCGCCTCTGTTGATGCCCTCGTTGCCTGAGGAGAACCCTCGTTGATCGCCGCGTTCCCACTCCTGCTCCTGCTCGCCCTCCTGCGCTCAAACCCCTGCTCGCCGCTCCAGCTCGACCTCCTCTTCTGCTCCTGCGCTCAAACCCCTGCTCCTGCTCCTGCTCTTGCACCAAACAAAGCCCGTAGTCGAGGGTCGTTCCGCTTCTGCGCTCCTCCGCCGCTCCTGCTCGCCCTCCTGCGCTCAACCCCCTGCTCGACGTTTCTGCTCCAGCTCGCCCTCCCCTTCTGCCCCTGCGCTCAACCCCCTGCTCCTGCTCCTGCACCAAACAAAGCCCGTTGACAAGGGTCGTGCTCCTACACTCCGTCCCTTCCGCTTCTGCGGTCCTCCCCTGCTTGCAGCTCCTACTCGCCCTCCTGCACTCAACCCCTGCTCACTGCTCCTGATCGCCCTCCTGCTCACGCTCCTGCTCGCGCTCTTGCTCACGCGCTTGATCGCCCTCCTGCTCACTCCTGCTCAGATCCTGCTCGCCCTCTTGCTCAAATCTTGCTCGCCCTCCTGCTCACTCTCCTGCTCGCTCCTGCTCAGATCCTGCTCACGCTCCTACTCGCTCCTGCTCAAATCCTGCTCGCCCTCCCCTTCTGCTCCTGCGCTCAACCCCCTGCTCCTGTTCCTGCTCTTGCTCCTGCACCAAACAAAGCCCGTTGACAAGGGTCGTGCTCCTGCACTCCGCCCCTTCCGCTTCTACACTCCTCCCCTGCTCGCCGCTCCTACTTGCCCTCCTGCGCTGGACCCCTGCTCACGCTCCTGCTCGTGCTCCATATGTTTTATATTTAATATCAAAATAATAAAATTATATAATTATAATTTATTTTTTTATTTCTCATTTTTTTTTCACATTTTTTAATATTAAATTTATTTATTTCAATAAATTACTATAGGTAAAATATTTTTATATTTTATTTATTATTCCCCTATGTTTACTCTTATCCTCGTATCTATATTATATTTATCTTAAGCACTTAAACAAAGAGAATAAAGTGACTATATTTTCTCCTAATTTATAGATAGCCTCTATATTTTAAATACATAGAAAAAATAAAATAAAGTAATCACTGTTTTTTCCACTTAATTTTTACCTTTCATATTTCAAAACCTAAAACATTTTAATTATTATTTAAAAATTTAAAAATATAATACAATAATTAGCATCTGGATTTTTTTTCCTACGTATATATAAAACCCCGTGGTTGTTGGAAAATGTCAACGAAAGGACAAAGGTATGACCGCTCCCCCACCTCAATCACATAAGGAAGGGCATAAGGCCAACTCATGCCATTTGAATCACCACTATGGCATTTAATTTTATCTCCGAGATAATACTTTCTCATTTGAAGGCCGAGAGGATGGTCTTGCCTCCAAATATGTTATCGAGTTAGGCCTCTCTATATGTCGAATTGAACTTAGATTTACTAGAATTTTCTTAGATGCGAAGGGTGGCTTCTCTCACTTCTTACGGGGAGGTTCTGTTATGTGGTTTATTTTGGCTCAATTTTTTTCTTTCTTTTTTGGCTAGTTTAATTTCTTCAGTGGTAGACAATTACAGGAAGCTGTTATAATGTGCTTTGATCTCTAGTTTATATATATGTTGGAGTTATTGGAGTCACAATCGCCATTACATCAAAATCCACAATTTTTTTCTTTCTTTTTCGGCTAGTTTAATTTCTCCAGTGGTAGACAATTACAGGAAGTTGTTATAATGTGCTTTGATCTCTAGTTTATATATATATATTGGAGTTATTGGAGTCACGATCGCCGTTACACCAAAAACCACAGGTGTTAGTAAATATATACATTGTTAGATTTAAGCACATGCCACGAAACACACGGGGAGCGTTGACCTTCTACACCGCCATTAATGGGGAGCCAACAATCTCCCCCCAACATGAGCCCAGTGTGTTTCGAACTTGAGACCTCTGACTCTAATACCACTTGTTGGAGTCACTATTGTCGTTACACCAAAACCCGCAGGTGTTAATAAATAGAGACATCACTAAATTTAAGCACATGCCAGGAAATACACAAAAAGCGTTGATCTTCTACACTGCCATTAACAAAGAACCAACTATATATACTTCTAATTTATATATATATATATATATATTTATATATTTCATTGATAAACTAAAAAATCAAAAGACATCATAATCTCTTCCTACAACTATATATAATTTTAAAACTATAATTTTAAAACTAATAATTTTAAAACTAAAAAGTTAGTGTGAGTTAATATTTCCTTCTCAAGAAGTATAAAGACATAACAACTTTTTAAAAAAATAATAATTTATTGATTGGGGGTTATTAAAAATACATACAATTTCTTAGAGCGTGGTATTAAAAAGCTAAAACTTACAAAATTTGATAATATTTTCATTTTTGTGAAAGGGTGTGTAGTGAAGACAATCGTTTTCTTTCTCGAATTTGAATCTTATATTATGACATATTTGTCTGTAATGTAATTATCTACTTTAATTTCGTAGATTATTTATAAATATAAATATAGTACAAATTAATTGTACCAAATTAATACAATAAACCATCTAAAAAAATTTCACTTTAACATATTCATAATTTTTATTAACCTGATTAAAGTGTCTAAAACATGTTAATAATTTTTATGGGCATGATTAAGTGTCAAAACATGTTAGATTGAATTACCGTGAACCACAAAAAAACACACACACTTTTATTGGCATGATTAAGTATCGGAATATTAAAAAAAGAATTTAAAAATTAATGAAACAAAATCTTTCGTCTCGAATTTTATGGATTGGAGGTCAGGTTCCAAGGTAAAAAAGTATTTCTATCTGTTATTTTGTGAGATGCGGTCGGTTTGCACGCCCTCCGACCGGTATGTTATTTTGTGAGAAGCGGTCGGTTTACATGTTCTCCGATCGGTTTTGAATCCTGTGAGTTGTGTTGCAGTGTATTTGGGGTTTTTCTCGGTGATGATTTGTACAATTTGTAAATATATGATGATATATTCAGCGTCTTCAGCAAGGCCCTACCGTCCCTGAAAAAAAACAAAAGATAATATTTATGATTTAAAATTAAATTTTAATTTTTAATATGTGAAATTTGATTTTATAAAAAATTATAAACTTACTTACGACAAGGGTTTGGAATGTTTGGAACCTTTGATTCATGAGTTTAAAATTTTAAATATATTGAAAATAATAATTTAATAAACAATATAAAATATATACTTTGTTAATAATGAAGAAGAATATAAATTGTTTATTAGAAAAATGGATTATATATATATGTATGTTTGTTTTTTAAATTAACTATAATGTAATTAAATATAAAAATGAAATATTTAAAATAAAATAATAAATAAAAAGATTTATAATTAATATTTTATTTAAAATTATAATAATAACTTAAAATTATAATAATAATAATAATTTAAAATTAAATAATAATTTATATTATATAAAATTAAATAATTAGTATAAATATAAAAATTGATATAAATTTATTGAGAAAAAATTTGTTTGACTAATTAAAAAAATTTGCTTTGCCATTGCTTTAGTGTTAGGATATTCCGACACATAAGAAATAGTTAAGTATAACTTGGTCTAGTGTAGAGTTATGTAAAGTGTGTTTCTTTACTATGTACTTTTGTAACTTACAATCCGACGGTCACGATATGTAGTGATTCGACAGTTCATTCTCTCCTCGGTATTATTGACACTTGATCCGTGGCCTAACACCCGATTGGTCCATACTGACACTTGATCCATGGCTTAACACCCGATTGGTGCATTATCTCTGTTTAAAGAGCATGGAGGGTCATTTGTAGAGTAACCGTTCATGAGAGAAGCTTATGTATATTTTCATTCTTTTATTAATAAATTGCCTGAAGTGGCCGCGTTGCCTCAGGTCGTGGACTGTTTCCCTCTTTGAGGGTTTTAACCACGTCAAAAATACTGGTGTATTGATCTGTAATCTGTTTGTGAGCAGTGTCCTTTGGTGTTCTGTCTGAGGAACTTACCCTGTAAATTCCTACATGGTATCAAAGCTATTTGAGGGTTGCATCCGTTAGTGATCCAAATCTGAAGCCGGTAGAACTGCATCCGACTGTCGTTTCCTATATCTACTGTTACTGACTGCTTTCAGACCCAGAGGACTGCTCTATTGTGTTAGGAGCATTTGTTCCAGTGAGGAACCCCTTTCGTTTGACGCGAAAAGGTTTCTGGTAGCCCTAGCTACATCATTTTTAAGATCTGGAGGTATACAGTGTGTATTTGCAGTTTTTAGTTATTTTCTCTCTGTTTATTTAGCTCTTTGTTTTTTTTTATTACGGGATCTATACCTTTCATTTATGTGTATGCTCTTTGCCCCGTGACTCTGTGCGATCTGTTCAAATCAGAAACAGAAAGGAAGGATATTTATCATGCGTATGCTCTTTTCCGCCACGCCTTAGTGTGATCTCGGAAAATCAGAAACATTGAGGGAAATATTTAGTTTCCGGCTAAAGCTAACTTCAAGCCGCAAGGTTTGTTTTTTTTGTATGTCCATGTTGGGTTTTGTGTTTTTTGTTTTGTAGGCAAAAAAGAGCTTTCTCAAGTAAGAACACACCCCAAAGCTTCAGTTACTGGTAAAAAAAGAAAAAAAACCCTTCCTCTTTTCCAAAAATTACTAACCTTTTAATCTAGCTCACTTGGTCCAAAGCTACTCTATGAGAATATAGGTCTTGAGTTCAAGTCTTTCTTTTCGTTGAGCTAATTAGATTAAGTTTGAAAAGGGGGGGGATTTTTTTTAATATAACATTATCATTCATTTCCACAAATTCTTGTACTTCGTCGGCATCTTCAACAACTTTTCTTCAAAAATCCATAACTTCTTCATTCGGAAGCCGTTTTCAGAGCTGTTTTTTTTTAATCAGCCTAATTTCTCAAGATATTTCCGTTGGAACACTTAGTTTCAGCATCTATAGCTCTAGTTTCTATTAAAATGGAAATTCCATGCCAAGTTATTCTTGACAACACCAACTACTTCCAATGGTGGTCCTACATTGTGGATTTACTTAGAAGTAAAGGACTTTACAAAATAGCCTCAGGCCAAGAAACCAAACCAAAAGATGAAGATAAGGCAGCCAAATGGGAAAATAGGCAAGATCAAACACGTGGGTTGATAGGGATGTCTATTTCTCCAGACCTTAGATTCCATATCGCAGAACTTGATACTCCTAATGAAACAAGGAAACAGATCACTAAAGTTTTTGGAATTAAAAATGAACTTAGAGCTTATCAACTCGAAAATGAGTTGCTTACATTGGACCCCAATAATTTTTCTTCCATTGAAGATTTTTTGTCCAAGTTCAAGACCCTTAGACTTCTCTTGGAAGGTGTTATGGTTAAGAAAGAAGATGGTAACCTTATCTATTCCATTCTTACTAAGTTGGGACCAACCTACTCTGTGTTTGTTTCCACCTTCCATTCTACAAGAGAAGCCTTCATTTCTCAAGGACAAGACTACAAGTCCCCTTCCTTTGATGCCTTTTGTGATTCTTTAATAAGAGAATAAGAAAAACTCTTACATCTTGGTCTTCTTAATCTTGGAAACTCTTCTAAGAAAGCCTTAGCCGCCCAGTAGCGACCAAATCCAAAGAATCCTAAGAAACCGTATCCTAAAAAGAATGGTCCTAAACCAAACAAGGGTCCTAAGTCATTTCAGTCCCAAAATGAAAAGTCATTTCAACAAAATGGTAAGGCAAATAAAAGCAAAGAGAAGAATATTGATAGACATTTCCACTTTTGTAATCGAGATAGCCACTTAGAATACAAATGCTTTAAGAAGATGGATGCCTTGGAAGTAGCAATGAAGAAGCATAACATCCATTTGGAGCACTCAACAACTTCATCTTCATCTTCAGGAATAGCACTTTCTGCATGTGGTTGTCAAGCATCTCGGTCTGGATATGCACTAAATGTATCTTCTTCTTCTCATTCTCATGAGTGGCTCATTGATTCTAGAGGTTCTTATCACATGGCCAAAAACAAAGCCATGTTTTCTTCTTTAAATGATTGTGACACCAAAAATATATATGTTGGTTATGATAGATCTCTTAGTGCTGTAGGGACTGGAACTGTTCATATAGACAATGGTCAATTCAATGATGTATTATGTGTTCCAACCTTATCCTGCAACCTTCTATCTGTATATCAGATAACTCATTCAGGTGAAGGTAAAATTGTTGAATTTTCACCTCACAATGTTGTAATTAAGGACCTAAGAGATCCTTGACAAATTTTAGCTACTGGCATTGCTAATGATTCTACAAGGTTGTATAAGTTTAACAACTTTGGGTCATCAAATATTCCCTCGATATTTGTTGCTCATAATGATGAAATGAGCAAACTTTGGCATGAGCAATTTGGTCACTTAAACTATCACTCCCTTCAGAATCTATGTAAAGAAAATATGGTGATAGGTCTTCCAATGGTATCTTCTAGAGATGGTTTTTGTTTCGGATGTGTACTCGGAAAACATCATGGGGATAGTTTTGAAAAACGTGCCTCTTGGCCCACCTCAACCGCTTTACAGTGTATGCATAGTGATTTATGTGGTCCACTTCCAATTGTTTCATTCTCTGGCTACAAGTATTTCTTAACTTTCATTGATGATTTCTCCAGACACACTTGGGTATACTTATTAAAACTCAAGAATGAAGTATTTAACATGTTCTTGGCCTTTAAGGCCTTTGTTGAAAAATAATCTGGACATCAAATTCTTAAGCTAATATCTGATAATGGTGGAGAATATGTTAACAACAAATTCATAAACTTTTGCACTGGGAATGGAATTCAAATGCAACATACTGTTCCATATACTCCACAACAAAATGGTGTAGCTGAAAGGAAGAATCACACCTTAAAGGAAATGGCTAATTATATGCTTCAACCTAAAGGACTTAGTCTTAATTTTTGGGCAGAAGCAATTAACTGTGCAAATTACATAATAAATCGCACTCCTACTAAGGTTTTAAAGAATATAACTCCAGAAGAAGCATGGAGATCAATTAAACCAAATGTAAGTCACTTTCGTGTTTTTGGAATGAAGCATGGGCCCATATTCCAGATGAGAAACATAAAGCTTTAGAACCTAAGAGTGAAAAAATTATTTTTGTTGGATATTCTGAAGATGTCAAAGGATACAAACTTATTCCACTTAAGTCCAAAAATGTTATCATTAGAAGAGATGTAAATTTTGCTGAAAATATATCGGCCTACAAGCCTAGTTCGACGGATGTGCCACCTCTCTCTTTCCCTTCTACTTCTGAAAATATTTCTTCTTCATATGATGACAGCGAGGATGACAATCCTCCCCCACCTTCTCAGGATCCTCCTTCATCTCCTCAGCTTCCAAAATGGGTCCGTGCTACTAGGGATGCAGCAGGTGCTCTTGTCGATGATCCTACAGATCAGTGACGTACACGTTCTCAGTTCGATAGAGCCTCTTCTTTACTAGCTCAAGCTTCAGCTAATTATGATCCTGACACCTTTGCAGAAGCTTCAGGCCATCCAGATTGGGACATAGTTATGAATGAAGAATATCGTTCATTATTGGCAAATGATACATGGGATCTTGTTCCCCTTCCAAAGGGATGAAAAATTGTTAGATGCAAATGGGTTTACAGAACCAAGTATGGACTAGATGGAAAAGTTGATAAACATAAAGCCCGTCTTGTTGCTAAGGGTTTTCACAAGTTGAAGGCATTGACTATACTGAAACCTTCTCCCCTGTTGCCAAAATGAACTCTATCCACCTTGTTCTTTCCCTTGCTACCTCTTTCAAATGGGAAGTCCATCAGATGGATGTTAATTCTACCTTCTTACATGGGAACTTACATGAAGAAATCTATATGGAACAACCTACTAGCTTTATACAAACAGACTCCAGCCTTGTATGTCAGCTTAAGAAATCCCTTTATGGTCTCAAGCAAGCCCCTCGGGCTTGGTATGCCAAAATGGATAGCTTTCTTTTAGAAACTGGGTTTTCTAGGTGTCATTCTGACAATACTGTCTACACCAAGAAAGTGGGAAAGTCTCTTATCATTCTTTCTCTTGATGTTGATGATCTTATCCTTACTGGTAGTGATCCCAACCTTATAAACCATGTGAATTCCAGCCTTAAAATGAAGTTTGAAATGACAGACTTAGGATACTTGCATTATTTTCTTGGTCTTCAAGTCTTGCAATCCAAGGAAGGTATTTCCCTTTCCTAGTCCAAATATGCATGTGATCTTCTATGCCATTTTCACATGGAAGACTGTAAGCCAGCCCCTTCTCCCTTTCAATCTGGAGACAAACTTTCAGTCACTTGTACTTCCCCTGAAGTTGATGCTACCTTATACCGTCAACTTGTAGGAAAACTTTTGTATTTGACCCATACTCGTCCTGACCTTTCCTTTGTTGTTGGCCTTATTTCTCAATTTATGCAAAACCCACATGAAAGTCATTGGAAAGAAGCTAAAAGAATACTTTGTTATGTTCGAGGTATAATTCAGTTTGGGATTCATTATAGTGCAGAAGCATCTCCTCTATTGGTTGGTTTCACTGATTCTGATTGGGCTAGTGACCCTGATGATCGAAAGTCTATTGCAGGTTATGTGTTCACTCTTGGTTCAGGACCTATTACATGGGCTTGCAAGAAACAAAGTGTTGTTTCTCTTTCTTCAGCAGAAGCAGAGTATCATGGTGCCGTAAAATCTAGTAAGGAAGCCCTGTGACTTCGTCAGATCCTGTCAGAGTTTGGCTTTCAACAGTAGCATCCGACTACACTTTGGTGTGATAATCAAAGTGCCATTCAACTATGCAAAGGTCCAGTCCAACATCAGTGTAGCAAACACATTGAACTGCACATGCACTTCATCAGAAATCTCATTCACGACCATGTTCTTGAAGTGTAATATTGTTCAACAGATGATCAAGTTGAAGACATATTTACAAAGGCTCTCACAGAGGTGAAGTTTACTAAACTTCGATTTATGGTTGGAGTTCAGGAAGTTGTCATTAAGGGGGGATAGGCTGTAATGACTCCTTCCTTCTCCTATTGTGTCATATTTGTACATCCTTCAATCCTATCCCAAGTTGTTCTTAAGGGGGGATGCTAGGATATTCCGACACATAGGAAATAGCTAAGTATAACTTGGTCTAGTGTAAAGTTAGGAAAAGTGTGTTTCTTTACTATGTACTTTTGTAACTTAGAATCCAGCAGTCACAATATGTAGTGATCCAACGGTTCATTCTCTCCTCGGTATTACCAACACTTGTTCCGTGGCTTAACACCCAATTGGTCTATGATCTCTATTTAAAGAGCATGGAGGGTCATTTGTAGAGTAACCGTTCATGAGAGAAGCTTATGTAAATTTTCATTCATTTATTAATAAATTTCCTAAAGTGGTCATGTTGGCTTAGGCCATGGACTGTTTCCCTCTTTGAGGGTTTTAACCACGTCAACAATACTGATGTATTGATATGTGATATGTTTGTGAGCGGTGTCCTTTGGTGTTCTGTCTGAGGAACTTACCCTGTAAATTCCTACATTTAGTATTGCATGTTAGTGTACATGATTCCCAAGCTAGCGTTAGATCAATAAAATTTGGAAATGTCCTAAAATGAATTATTCATATTGCATTATATTTGTTTTTAAAAAATAGTTTAAGATTGCATATAATTTATTGGTATATAATTTTAATATAATAATTTAATATATTATTTTTTGAAAATTTGAAAATAATTTTAATTATACATATATATGAAAAATTATTATTGTTTATATAAAGATGAAAATGAAAGAAATGATAAATACAATATAAAGAAAAAAGTAGCAATAATGCAAGGAGCAACAACAACACAAGGAGAAGCAAGCAACAAAGTAGCAGCAATGCAATGAGCAATAGCAAGGCAAGGAGCAACAACAATACAAGGAGAAGCAAGCTGCAAAAGAAGGCAAAGGAACAGAAGAAGGAGGAGGAGTTATGATATATTAAAATGTTTTGATAATGTTGCAGAGATTTCTATATTGAAGAATGTATGATGTGAAATTATTGATTAAGCTTAATTATTGTGATGCAAAGGCAAGACTCCAAGGCAAAGGAAAATATGTTGCAAAAATTGTTGTGATGCATTAATGATAAATGTTTTCATTTGATGTTGGCATTAGGTTGATTCATTTAATCATTACATGTGGCTGAAATTAATATTGGATGAATTATTTATTTCTGTATTCCAATATTCAAGTTCTGATGAGTTTGGAAACGAATGAGTGGAAGGCAAAGAGTCAAGCCTGTTCACTTCATATTCCTATGTGGAATACAAACAACCAAAAAACTATCTCTATAAAAGATGTGATTTTGGAAGGCATGTGAGTTTGGTCAATGGGAGAATGTGAGAGAGCTTATAGAACCATTATGCATTAGTTACCTGGCACATATGTGTTGGGTGTGACTTTTATACCTGTTTTCTACACTTTCTTTCCCCAGTTTTGATCCTCTTTTCCTCCACGCCCATGAAACTTCACATGTTAATCACCCTTTTTCTCATTTATACAGCCTATTTCACCGTCATGTTATTTTGCCATGTTTTGCTGAATATTACGATACTATATTCCTTTTTGTGGCTAACTAGGGTGAGCATTGGAGAAGTATTTTGGAACCTCTTCTCTTTTTCAGGTGTTGCTTATGAGGACGAGGTTATGGAGTGAACAGGACGCGTTGATCGGTTTCAGAGCAGGGTAGAGAAAATTGCTGCTACACCTTTTACACTGTTACAGGTTGTTGTTACACACTATATGCTATTACAAGCTGTTGTTACACCACGTGCTGATACAGATGACCATTGTTACACCAAGGATGTTGTTACCCAGTGATTTTTGTTACATCCCGAACCATCATTTGACCGCAGGATGTTGTTGCACTGTAGCTGGCAAAGTCGTGGGTACTATTCCACACAACAGCTGTCAGGGGTTATGAATTGTTTATTTAGAAGCAACAGATCCAAGCGGTTGTGATCTTAACCAATGTATCTAAGAAGCATTTGTATTTAGAAATAGGTTATAACTAGTAACTACTTATATTTTATGTTCAACTTGAGAATCGTGAGATTCTCATAACTGATCTATTCCTGATTTCGGGTATGTAATAACTATAAAAGGAACTTGATTTCTCATGTATAGGGATGGCAGATAGAAAAGCACGATTACTCTGATCTTGTAACTTTGAATTTTTTTAATATTGAAGTCACTACGGTGATGTTGTTACTACTCCTCATCTTATTCGTTGACTAACCTCGTTTTTATTCCTATGCCCCTACTAGGAAGGAAGGACCATCCTCTTTAGCAGGGACTGCAGTGATAGAAGTAGTTGTATATTATCATTTCTTTTGTTGTCGTATAGTTTTCCGCTGTTGTTGTATAAATTGTAAAATACATCCGCTTCAGTTCCAAATTATATTATGTTGTTACACTGATTTGATTAAACAGAATGATAGTGACCAGCTGGTGTAGTCATTAGTTTATTGTGTGGAGCGCCCTTCCTCTAGTAATTGTGAACTGCGATTTCATTTACGTGGATTTTTTAATTTCTACATGAATGATTTAATTTCTACAATTGATTCAGTGGCATCCTTTACTGTTTCTTTCTATCTTTTTTTCCATTCTTGGCTATAGTGTATCGGCACAGACAATGCGAACTCCATTGAAACATCAAGACCTAACCTGGGTTGACAATTAAATGTTGCAGTCTCGGTCAATTAGGATTGATTAAAACAACACTACATTTTGGCGCCATTGTCGGGGATGGCAGTTGACGATACAATCAACCAATTCGTTTGTTTGATGATAGAGTGGTCCTAGTCCACAATCACTTGGCAGCAATACGAGAGGTAAGAACCTGCACATCGCTCTAACACACTTGGGCAGGCTCACTATTTTGATCAGGAGGGCACTTAGGGTGGCATTTTGGTGTTTTTTTAGCGTGTCTTCAGCTCTTAATTTGTTGGGCGGTAAGACGAGAGGTAAGAACCTGCGCATCACTCTAACATACCTGAGCGGGCTCACCACTGTCCAAGACTAAGACACTTAGGGTGTGAATCAATAGAGATAGGGCCCATGTGTGCAACTGTAGGAATTATAGAAACACCAAAATTACCCCCACTTTAATTAGTCATAGGAAAAACAGGTTGTAAAAAGGAAAGGAAGAGTATAGATTTGGGAAGGAAAACATTTATCTAGGAATTGATCTCCAACGAAGAAAAAAATCAATCAAGTTCTAAAAGGGATGCAAGGAAAATAGGGCCACAAAGAGCTGTTACTGCCATAACAAGGATAGAAACCTTCGATTCCTCTATCTCCGGGCCATATCATTCTAAAGCTAACGAACATACTCGCAAGATTAAGCATCCAATTCAGGAACAATAGGGGGAAGCTAGTAGCCAGAACTTTAGGACCGAGGGACAAGGGGAAAGTGAAGGGGGACATCAAAAACTTGAGACAGGAGAGCACCTATTGGTTTATCAATATCCAGATTCAGGTAGTGCGGTGAAATAGCCAGCCCTGAAGTCGCCTAAGCCATCAAATCCACCTACAAGACAATCACAAGAACAGTTTGAAGAATGTCTGTTACAACAAGGATTAGAAGGGTTAGAAATGGGGGAAAAAAATGACAACAACGCTAAAACAAATGCTACTGTCACCACCTTTGAGTTCCCAATTGGGGATATCAAAGGCGAGGCTCCCATGAAAAATATTCCTTTATCATCCTTACCATCCTTTTAAGGGATGAATGTGGAAGACCCAAACACCTTCTTATTTGAATTTGATGTCTTATGCAGGAGTTATGACTATGTCTTAGATGCTCAGAAACTGAAATTATTTCCTACTACTTTAAAAGGAGCAGCCTTGAGATGGTTCATGGGGTTAGGCTCCACTTCTATTCGAACATGGAGCGATATGAAGGAGACATTCTTATCAAAGTACCAAGACTATTGCAGAACCAGGGACTTAACGGAGGAAGTATTCAGAATGACATAGAAGGAGGATGAGAGCCTAGAGGACTATGTAGAGCAGTTCCACTATAATTTGCAGAGGTATAAACACAGTGATTTAGACCATGAGATCTTGAAGACCATATTTATAAGAGGAATGAGGGACGACTGCCTTGATACCCTGAACCTACTAGGAAAAGGGGACATATCGCAAGAACCATTCGCTGAAATTGTAAAGCTCTGTCTAAGATGCTCTAGAGGATCGTCTAAGGGAAGAAGCACAATTTGAGATGCCTCTGCCCGAATACAAAAATATGCAGGCGGAGGAGTAACCAGAGCAGAGATCGGGAATTTATTCAAAAATTTCAAGATCGACATCCTTAGTACTCTATCTGCCTAGATAACAACAACATAGATCAAGAAAACACAAGCAAAAGCTGATACACCTCTGGCTGTGTTCTGCTTGAATTGCCAGAAGAAACATCCCTTGAGGGAGTGTGAAATGAACAACATCAGCTTGTGCAATATTTGTGAGCTAGAACATTCGACAGGTCAATGTTTGGAGCTTCCTAGACTGAAAGCAGTACTTAGAGAATCGAGTGAAGAAGTGTAGTCCTCTTATTTCATCGCACCTAGGAGACCATGGTAGCCACGACCTCCAGGTATGTCCCAAGATTTTTCTTCTTTCAATTCGTGGAACAATGCATATAATACTCAACAATATCCATGGCAATATTCTGCTCCTTCTCTAGCACAGTTTCCTTCGCCCTAGAACTAGTGGTCCCCCTCTCCCTCTATCCAATATCCTCCATATCAACCATACCCTTGGAACCAGAACTAGAGGGGGAATGCTCAGAATACAGCTCCACTTGGATTACCAATGTAGTAACAGCTACAATTGCCTCCTTTCCAAACTCTTGCTCCTACACCACCTGTGCGACCCCAACTACCTGTGCAACCTAACCCTAACCCGAACAATAAAGCAGCCCAGGGCATAGAGGCTCTGACTACCTTCTAGATTGACCTTATTACCCTTGTGGGGATTAATGAAATTCAATTGCGGTCGGGTAAGGTAATTAAACCAAATCACTCCCCTATCATTACCGAGGAGGAATGTGAACCTTCCAGAGGAGGTACAGTAGATCCTAAGGTGGATGTTACACCTATAACAATCGATACAGAGCAAACTGTTACGTTTGTAGTAGCCAACCCGAGAAGGACTGTTACACCTGTAACAACCAACTCAGGTAAGGCTGATGCACCTGTAGCAGCTGACTCGACTGCTATAACTCAGAATCCTCCATATCCTTAGAGGTTAACTGAGCTCAGAATGGCCTCACAGCCGGAATCCGACTATCTTAGGGAGTTGCAAAATTTTCATGTATGAATCCCTCTGCTACAAGCTCTTAAGGAAGTACCTATTTATGCTAAAACAATGTGAGATTTGTGCATTAAGAAACCTAGAAGGAAGCCTAAAGACCCTACTACCATACACATGATGGAAAAATTGTCTGAACTAATGTCTACTTAGCCTCTTCTAACCAAGTATAATGATCTCGGGAACCCTATGGTTACTGTCTACATTAATGACCAACCCATAACTAACACATTGATCGATATTGGGGCTGCCATTAATGTGATGACAAAGGACCTCTTTACCACACTGGGGCTACATGGGCGTAGACATACTCCTACTATAATTGAATTAGCAAACAAGTCTCGTGTCAAACCCGAGGGGGTGTTAGAGGACATAGTAATCACAATAGCCTCCTGGAGGTATCCAACTGACTTTCTTATCTTACAACCCAAATCCAACTTGGGGGGACATCCTTTGATCTTAGGGAGACCTTGGCTGGCCACTGTAGATGCATTTATAGGATGCAGATCTGGATCTATGGTGATCTCAGATGGCCAGGCTACAAAGAATCTTAATCTTTACCCCCCAAAACCAAATGTGGATTTGTATAACCCCTGGTGGGATGAGTTTGAGCCCGAATCAGATCTTTCCCTATTGCTCCTCACTCTAGGGAAAGCCCAATATTTCAAGGATGAGACATAAGATGATGTCATTAATGGTTTTATTAGTAACTCATTTTTTTCGCTTCCATTGAAAACTCAAAGGAGGAAGAGGAGGTAGAAGATATAGATTTTGAACAAAAGAGAACCACTCCAAATACTAATAGCAGTCCAATTAAAATAGAACCAGGAAATTTTCTGAACATTAAACCCAACTTGACTGCTGAGAAAAACCAACTTCTGTTACAAAAATACAAAAAGGCATTTGCATGGGACTATACGGATATAAAAGGAATTCATCCCAACCTATGCACTCACTGCATTTATTTAAAAGATGGTTGCAAACCAGTTAGACAACTGTAGCGCCGCATGAACCCTGCACTGAAGGAGGTAGTGAAGGAAGAATTACAAAAAATCCTGAGTGCTAACTTTATTTATCCAATATCTGACAGTCAGTGGGTGTCTCCACTTTTCATTGTCCCTAAGAAGAATGGAAAGTGGAGAGCCTGTGTGGATTACAGAGAACTCAATAAGGCCACTCAAAAGGACCATTTTCCTTTACCATTCATAGATCAAGTCCTTGACACCCTTTCTGGAATTTTTTTTTTCCATTTCTAAATGGGTTTAGTGGCTATAACCAGATACAGATTGCCCCAAAGGATTAGGATAAAACAACCTTTACTTGCCCTTGGGGAACCTTCACATATAGAGTACTCCGTTTTGGACTCTGCAATAAACTAACAACTTTTCAGAGGGAAATACTGGGAATTTTCTCCGATTTGTTGAATGACTACCTTGAAATCTTCATGGACAATTTTACACCTTATGGTGATGCTTTTGAAATAGCATTAGCTAATTTACAAAAAGTGTTTGAACGTTGTGTACAGACTAATGTTTCTTTGAGCACTAAAAATGTCACATGATGATGACTGAAGGGATCATTCTAGGACACTACATTTCTCCTGACAGGATCAAGGTAGACCCTGCTAAAATGGAGGTAATTCTGAAAATTCTAACTCCCAAGATGCAAAAAGAGGTACGTAGTTTCTTGGGGCATGCAAGGTATTACAAAAGATTTATAGAAAAAATTTCAAAAAATTACATTGCCATCATTTTCTTTGCTCATGAAATATGTCAACTTTTTGTGGACAGGAAAGTGTGAGTAGGCAATTTTGAAGCTGAAATGATGTGTATCAGCAGCTCCGATTTTATGTGGACCTAATTGGGAATTGTCGTTTCACATAACTATAGATGCATCTGATATTGTTGTAGGTGTTGTTTTGGGCCAACTGGAGGACAGGAAACGTTATGTTATTTATTACATAAACAAGAATTTGACTTCGACTGAGCTCAATTACACAGTGACCAAGAAGGAATTCTTAGTAGTAGTGCACACCATCAATAAATTTCGACATTATATCACTAGGTATCAAGTATTTGTACACACTGACCACTCTACCATTCATTTTTTAATGAATAATCCAATTACCAATGGTAGAATTACACGTTGGTTATTGCTGTTACAGGAATTTGATATCACAATTGTCAATAAACCTGGAAAAGATAATGTAGTAGTTGATTTCCTTTCTAGGTTAACCATTGATGACAATTGCATTCCTACTGAGGATTCTTTCCTTGATGAATATCTCTTTGCTATTTCTACTTACTCACCCTGGTATGCAGATATAGCCAATTATCTTGCTGCAGGGAAGTTTCCACAATATTTGTCCTCCAAGGAGAAGAGAAAGATCATACAGTAGAGTGCTACCTATACCTAGATAGATGGGAATCTCTATCACACTGGACCAGATTTCCAGATTAGACGTTGTGTTAGGGAAGATGAGATCTTTGACATCCTTAAGGCTTGTCACGAGGAACCTTGTGGAGGGCACTTCGCAGACAAGTGAACAGGATACAAAGTCCTTTCAATAGGGTATTATTGGCCAACAATATTTCAGGATGCTAAGAAGTTCGTGAAAGGATGTGATAGTTTCCAAAGAATGGGCCAACCACTGCAATTAGATGAGATGTCATTACAACCTCAAATCATCTTAGAACCTTTTGAGAAATGGGCCTTGGATTTTGTGGGACCAATTAATCCTTCATCTAGACATAAATCCTACATCTTGGTCTGCACTGACTATGTCACAAAATGGGTTGAGGCAAAAGCACTAACTAGAGCCACGAAGCAGGCTGCTTCAGACTTCTTGTTTGAAGACATATTTGTCCATTTTGGTATACCCAGGGAGATAGTCATAGATGGAGGGCCCCAGTTTACATCCCATATGATCTAGAAGTTGGTTGAAAAATAAAAAATCGATCATAGAATCACAACACCTTATCATCCACAAGCGAATGACCAAGTGGAAAGCAACAACAAAGTCATTGAGGGGATTCTTACCAAGACTATGGCTAGTCACTGAAGGAATTGGGCCGATAAAATTCCAGAAGTGTTGTGGGCATACAGGACTACATGGAGGAATACCACGAGATTCTCACCATATGAACTCATGTATGGTAAAACTCCCTTATTCCATATTGAATTCGAAATCAAGACATTGAGAACAACATTGTAGGTAAATTTGGATCTAGCTACAACACAAAATCAAAGGTTGAACCAGCTCAATGAATTGGAGGAGAAACGGCTAGCTGCTATCCAGCAAACAAAGATTATCCAACAATAGAGAGCTAAGTGGCATGACAGGTTCATCAAGAAGAAGAAGTTTCAGAAAGGAGATTGGGCTCTCTTATATGATTCAAGATTCAAGGACTTCAAGGGTAAGCTCTGCACCAGATGGCTAGGTCCCTATGAGGTAGATGCAGTCTTTGACAATGGGACTGTAAATTTGGTTACCATTGATAGTGCGAGGACACCATTTCTTGCAAATGGGCACCATATTTGGTTATATCATAAACCTGCTTCAAGGGATTCATTTGTCAACATTGTCACGAATTCGGATCTTCAGATTACAGGAATAGGGGAAAGCCCCCCTGTGTTGCCAAAATTCTAATTTTTCAATAAGTGTAACAACTAAAAACCAACCACTATTGGTGGTTATTACACCTTCCTAAAAAAAAACACACAGAATAAAACAATCTAGCTGTGAAAACCTTTTCCGGGCAGACAGACAACTTCTGTAGAAGTTGAAAACCACTCTGTGGCGGCTGTTACACACTCTGTAACATCATTTGTTATTTCAAGCATATTCTACAATAATGTTGTTACATGACCTTTTTTACTTTGTTTTTATCTTTTGTGAAAATCAATAATATATAACAGTCATCTTGGTTGTTACATCTGTAACAGCCGACGACTTCTCAAAATAATTCGAGTAAATTATTTATTGTAACACACAACATGCATCATCGTGGTTCGGAAAGAAGTTGCCTTGACTGCCAGAATTAAATTCATGTGCCTTGCCACCAACGTCTTCTCCCCACGTCACACCAAATACGTCATACAAAGGTAATATCGTTATTCGCTTTTATTCAGTAATTATGGAAATCTAACATGATATCCCTTTTGACGGCCGAGGTCAACTGTCACATTTAAGCTGGGGGGGGGGGATTATATGGTGACATGACCTTTGCATGACCTGTGAGTATTTAAAAACCACAACCAAAGCATGATGATCTGGTAATCATTGTCACTTAATGATTGATCATGCCAAAAAAGGGAATTGTACCTCCGACTAGACCTCCCATAACCTAGCATTAATAAGGAAACATTACTGCACAGTACGAATCATGATCGCAAATCCTAATTTGAAATTATTGCCTGCATCACCCTACCATTTACCCCCTGCTAGAGCATTGCATCCCCATTCAGAGTGCTCAGAGAAGTGGAGAAGAACAGTTGCAAGGCTGAAACAACTGAGTAGTGTGTCGACTGCTCCAGAACTTCTAAAGGGGGGAAAAAGAGAGGAGAATAACATTGAATTTGTGTAGTGATAGGTGGAGAAAAAATTCGGCATGAACCAAGGTCAACAGAGGCTTTGGAAAACTGCCACGAAGCATGTCAAATTTTTAAAGACGCAGGCTAGTTTGATTTTTTCCAGAGGCTGGAAGGATCATATGGGAGAGTTGCCATGGATTTCACGAATAATTTAGAGAGGAATCAGATAGAGGTCAAGGGATTAAAGATGGAGGTTACAGAAGGGGTAATTTCCCGAGTGACGACATTACCAATAGAAGGAAAAAGGTGGTTTAATAGGAAAGTGAATGACCCCTCCTTGAAGGAGGATTTTCTCCAAGGGGAGGAACAACTAGTGAAGAAAGGAAGGGGGATTGACAGGTTGTCACTTCCCCAGCCATGGGACGATGTCACCCTTTACCTCATCAAGTATATCACTTGTGAGGGAAGGGAAACAATCGTATTCAATTACCACTTTCCATTGCTAAACCACCTTCAGCATCGAAAGCTGATAAATCTTCCCTACTTTTTGCTAGAAAACATCAAGCATATGGCCGTGGTCGTAAAAACAGTTGCACATCCAGAGACATGTGTCACAAACCATGGCCTCATTAAGATTATTGTGTTGGATGCCCTAAGTCACCAGGGCAGGAGTTGGGAGGAATTCATGAGAAATAAGGCCAGAACTACCCACAGGAAACAAATTGGGACGTCTGAGGAAGCTCCGACGAAAACCAAGGAGCAACCCCAACCCTCAAAAGTAAGGGTTGGAAAGAGGCCAGTTGACAAGCCAATTGGTGATAGGTGGCCAAAACAGAGAATAAGGGTTAGTGGGCACCCAGAGTCCCCATCCATGTCTAAGAATAACAAGGAGGTAGCAGAGCAGAAGGATGAAGAGCAGGCTCAGCCGGAGGAACCTTCCTCACCAGGTAAGAATGAGACTCAATCCTTGTTGTTCAAAATTGAAAATTTAGAAAAATAGAATGAAAAGCTAAGGAAGTAGTTAGTAGAGGAGAAGGTAGAGGCAAGGGCCCTAGGGTTAGACACTTTGGCTGAGGCTGTAGACAGGGCCAGGAAGGGAAATGTTCTGGGTGCTATGTGCATGACCTATGCTAAGAATCTAGTGGCAACGAGGTATAGAGTCTGTGCAATGGACACCATCTCGAGGGAAACACAAACCGAATCCTCGAATGCTGAAACACAAAAATGTGTTGAGGATGCTGCTATTACACAAGAACCAGCAGCTGAGACAGAGCAGCGCACAAAAATTAATTTGGTAGCTGATACACAGGAACCCTTGGTTGACACTATTGTTATAAAAGAACCAGCAGTGGAGACAGAAGCCAACCAAGGGAAATAAGAAGAAGCTGATATCCATGAACCTGTGGTTGACACCGCTGTTACATAAGAACTAACAGTGTAAACAGAAGCTTACCTAGGGGAAAATGACACACAAAAACATGTGGATGACACTGTTGTTACATAAGAACCGACAGTGGAAGTGGAAGCTTATTAGGGAGAGAAAGAAACTGTTACACAAAAATCCATTGATGACGTTGTTGTTACACAAGAACCAGTAGCTGAAATGGAGCAGTTTCACCCTCGGGAGGTTGTTACACCCTTGATTGTTAGTGCATGTGGGAGAACACCGGGTCCTGACAAAGGATGGTGTTCTGAAAGAATGTTGTTGATACCAGAGTTACAGAAATGGAAGCAGCATGCGCTCTCTCTACAAGAGGGAATGATCTCACTCAAGGCACACAAAAGGATGATGGATTCACTCAGGGAGAAATGGTTAAAGGAAGAGTGGAGAGAGAATGGGAAGTGCAGAGACATAAGGAAACCATGAAGAAAAAGGACGAACAACTGCAGTTGTTACAACGGTAGGTTCTGGATCTGAAAAATGACAAGACAAAGCTTCGTGAGCTTTCCTTGAACCTGCTAGGATGCAGGCGGCCTTCCCCATCATATCTAATGTTCCTCTGGGAACGTTATTATTTATTTCAGTTAAAAGCAGTCTTTGAGAACATGCCTTATTTGGGTTCTTCTACCCATACTTTTCTTCAAATTTTAGGTACTTGCGATTTTGATGAACAGAGCTTACTTTGTGAGCTATTTTTTCATAACATAATGTGTGAGTATGTCAGTACAAATATGCTAGCAAGTGTCTTCTCCTCTATGGGAGATTTTCAGTTGCGGGCTTTCCTTTCGTTTATGAGAAACCAAATCGAATGGAATTTGGCCATGAAATCAACTGAAACTAATGAAGAAAGGGAAATATTATGGGTCATAGCAGAACCAAGAATATTTTATGAAGTAATACATGAGTTTAAGCTTTTCCTGAGCACCCTAGGGGTTAGGAAAAACCAACCATTTATAGAAAAAGGATTGTAAGGATTTGCCTCAATTTGCATGCACAGATGAAAATTCGAGTGCTAACAGGGTGCCTTAAGCACACCGAAGCCTGTAGTGCTAAGTTCAAAGAAGGAGATCCTTTTGAATACAGAAATTTCATGGTTGTTGTTACATGAGTACCCGAATATGCTTAGGTAGTGCAGACATTGGGGGCATTCTGGATCGGACTTAGATTTAAATTTCCTTTGATTTGGTTACCAGTAGAAGAATATCAGTTGGACTACCACCTGTGCGACTATGAAGAAGAATCCTGGCCACGACAGTTGATGGCTACTCAAGGGTACAAGGCTCCGGGTGAAGACACTGTTGGTGCCTATAATTTTACAGACTTGCATCAGGGGTATAGCAGGAGAAGTTGAGGTTCTGCATGGGGACATGCAGTTGCTTCAATTGGGGGGAGATGTTGGGTGTGACTTTTATACCTGTTTTCTACACTTTCTTTCCCAGTTTTGATCCTCTTTTCCTCCAGGCCCATGAAAATTCACATGTTAATCACCCTTTTACTCATTTATATAGCGTATTTCACCGTCATGTTATTTTTCCATGTGTTGTTGAATATTACGATACTATATTCCTTTTTTGTGGCTAAATGGTGTGAGCATTGGATAAGTATTTTGGAACCTCTTCTCTTTGTTAGGTGTTGCTTGCGGGGATGAGGTTATGGAGTGAACAGGCCACGTTGATCAGTTTCAGAGTAGGGTAGAGAAGATTGTTGTTACACCCTGTACATTGTTACAGGTTGCTATTACAGGCTGCTGTTACACCACGTGTTGATACAGATGACCATTGTTACACCTAGGATGTTGTTACCCAGTGATTGTTGTTACATCTCGAACCGTCATTTAACCGAAGGATGTTGTTGCACCATAGCTAACAAAGTCATGGGTACTATTCCACACAACGACTGTCGGGGGTTATGAATTGTTTATTCAGAAGCAACATATCCAAGCAGTTGTGATCTTAACCAATGTATCTGAGAAGCATTTGTATTTATAAATAGGTTATAACTACTTGTATTTTATGATCAACATGAGAATCGTGAGATTCTCATGACTGATCTCTTCCTGATTTCGGGTATGTAATCATTATAAAAGGAACTTGATTTCTCATGTATAGGGATGACACATAGAGAAGCATTGTTACTCTGATCTTGTAACTTTGAATTATTTTTAATATTGAAGTCAATACAGTGATGTTGTTACTGCTCCTCGTCTGATTTGTTAACTAATCTCATGTTTTTTCCTGCGTCCTTGCTAGGGAGGAAGGGCCCTCCTCTTTGTAGAAATTCTCACCTGTAGATCACTTGGTAATGCAATATACTAAAGAAAAACACTTGATCTACTTCTACAAACAATTTAGGGAAAGCTTAATCGAATTGAGCAACATCAATAAGAACACATATAACTGATAAGAAGAATTCAATCACACATAACACAGAAGATATAACCAGGGGAAAGCCAAAGCATAAAACCCCAACTCTGTATTATCATACAAGTGGAAATCCTTTCCAAGTTACAAAAAGAATCAACTCAAAAGCTTTCCTGCTCTCTCTGTAATCAGATAATGAAGCTCATGGACTACATAGACAAGTATATATCCTCATCAGGTCCTCCAAGCCCCTATTTCTTTGTGAAATTTTTCTTGGGGTCTAGTGAAGCCACATGTGTGATTTGGCCTCATCACACTCATTGTACAAGAAGAAATAAAAACACAATTCTCTTGGAAAGAAATCCTTCTCCATGCAAGGAATATTCATCTAGAAATATCCTAGCAACTGATAGTACACTGTCCCACTATCTGAACTCAACTGGGTCTCTATCTGAACTGACATGCATGAGTTATCCATGAGAGAATATTCAGTTATCTGAAGAACAACAGTTATATGCAAGCATGCATTAACTAACTGAACTTACTTAATTTAAACAAACTGTTTAAATCAAATATAACTGGACTTGACTCAGTTAACTAAGCCAACTAATTACTACTCAATATAGAACTCATCCTTATCTCTTTAACTGATGGATAAATTCCTCAATTAATGGAGAAACTGTTGCATGTCCTCTTTTTTTTTTTTTTTTTGCTAAGGCAATAACAGATCCTTCTATTCAATCATATAAAAAAGAAATAGTATACAAAAGGCTTAAGCCCACAACTAGCCATTAGATCTGGATCGAAAGATCCAGCGGCTGACAAACAAATCGGGTGGCTAACAAGCACACCGTTTACCAGGTAAAACGGACTCGATGGAGTCAATAGATCTTAATTGATAAATACATCGGGTCCATTTTTCACATAACCAACGTTTAGTTTTTCCTTCCGAAATCCGTCGAATGCGCGCAATTCCAGATGGAACGCGCAAACAGCTTGAGCAATAACCCCCAAAACGGACCCACCAACTAGCTCGATAAATCCTAGCCATAGGTTGATCGCGATTGATCCAACGGTTGCAAATCATATCGCGCTGCCATAACCCACCGAAGTTTACTGCGCGATGAGTGGTGGTATTTCCTTCCCACTCTCAGCCACGTGTTGCGTGGTGAGTGGAATCACACCAAAATGAGAAAAACTGCTTCCAGCCTGAAAGCGGTGCGATACATCGGAAACCGCTTCAAGGGTGGTAAAGTCACCGCCGAAATAAAATGTGGTTTTGCGGCTGCCGCGAAAGACTGGATTCTGGTGCCCGACCAAAGGAAGATGAAGCTCCCTTTTTCTGGCCATCTCCCTGACATTTCTGGTACGTTGTTGCCATTTAGATACCTGCACTCCAAAAGCATTCTTACAAGTGTCATAACACTGCAAAAAAGTCAATCAAGTCCCGTTTTTGTGGCCCTGTTTCAAAAAATCTTATTGTCCTCTTCCGCCTGAGCACAAAAATGCTCCTTTAATCTGTTCTGAGACATCTCTCGCCATATCAACTTGACCCTGTTTTTAGTGCATACTACTCCTTGATTGGCCATCATGTCTGCCAATTTATTTGTCGTCCTTTGGACATGAGTGAAACTCACTGTGCGTAGATCTTGGAGGTGAATTTGTATCCTTTGAATGACCTGGATTAGCCTCCAATGACTTGAGACTTTTTCCAGCTCTGTTCCACAACATATTCTTTTAACCGAGTTAATGATCAACTCAGAATCGGCTTCAATAATAGTGTTTTGGAGATTATCTTGCTTCAGGAAATCTAAACTCTGTTCAAGAGCCATTAATTCAGCCATATTATTTGTAGCTCTTCCCAGATGGCAATGGAAGATAAAGAGAATACATCCATTCTCATCTCGTAGCACACCTCCAAAACCAGCAAGACCTGGGTTGCCCTTTGAGGCCCCATCAATGTTGAATTTCAGAAAACCCTGAGGGGGAGGATGCCAATAATCTAGCTTATTAGTAGGATTCATAACCTTCTTGACCATCCCCTGTGGAATAAGCCCCTGCATCCCCAGCCGACACAGAATCTGCATCTCTGTTTCAGAAGGAGGGTTTTTTGGGGAGTTTTTCATAATAGTGCCCACCGTCTCTTTGAGCTGTCTTAAGATCCTCTCAAAAATGAGATGGGTGGTGTTGTGAACATTTTTGAAAATTCTATTGTTCCTTTCTTTCCAAACATTCCAAATTATGAAGCCTGGAATTAAAACCCAAGCCAGGCGAAGAAACTCATACTCAGAGAAGTTTCGTCTCCAGTTATTTAGGGTATTGCTAATGCTTGCTCTGTCCCTGTCCGTCTGTTGAAAAATTGTGGCAAAGGTGTCCCACAACCTAGAGGTAAAGATGCAATCATTGAGAAGGTGCTCCATTGTCTCCTCTTGAGCTTCACAGAGCTGGCATCTAGAAGGTCCCAGAACACCCCTCTTTCTAATATTGTCCCAAGTCAGAATTTTTTTATGATGTACCAACCACATGAAGAGTTTGATTTTCATCCAACCTTGCTGTCTCCATAGGTTCTGCCACACTTTGTCCTGTACATTGGAATCCCGCTCAAGCAATATCTTTTTGGCCTCCTTAATATTGAAGGTGCCTTCTTTGTTGTTGCCCCATCTGAGTTGGTCATGCCCTTCTGAAACAAGAATCTTCCTTTGTTCCAAAATAGTCAGTAGTGCATCTAATTTTGCTTTCAAGGGGTTATAATTCCCAGATTCTAAATTCTTCCAGGTTCTCCATTTATCTTATATACTAGTTTGTTCCCAAAAATTTCTAACCCTTAAAAGCCCTTTGGTGTCAGTTTCTCTCTTAAGGTCCAGAAATTCCTCTCTTAACAGTGTAGGTTCTTGTTTCCATTTATCTTCCCAAAAAAAAGCCAGATCTTCTTCTCTGATCTCCTAGAAACTTTTTTTCTGCACTAATTCTCTATTCTCCCATGCCTTATTCCAAATGCGGGATCCTTTTATGCTAGCCGTCATCCTTATGTGATCATTATCTTGCCAAGAGCTGGCATATTTCTCCTTCCAAACACTAGCCCACTAAGCCTTTGGTTCTTTCACCCAATGCCACCATAATTTTGCTCCTAGAGCCTTGCTGAGAACATCTGGATCATCCAGTCCAAGACCGCCGTGGGTTTTCAGTTTGCAAATCTTATCCCAAGTTACTAAGGCCCATTTCTTCCTCTCCTCCCCCTTACCCCAAAGAAAGTCTCTTTGAATGGTTCTGAATTGATGTAACACTCCCTTTGGAGTTGGAAGAGCTGAAAGCATAAAGATGGGGATTGATTGCAAAACTGCTTTTGTAAGCACCAACCGACCCACCAAGTTTAAAGATCTGATTGTCTATTTCCTGATTTTTTCCTGCAGCTTATTAATTACCAGCTCCCAGATGCTTTTGTGCAAGGATTTATTAGTTAGAGGGATTCCCAGGTACTTGGAAGGAAGGACCTCCCTTTGAAAACCTAGAATTCTGGAGATATTTCTCTGAATAGCGACATTAGTATTAAAGAAAAAAAATTTAGATTTGGATAGATTTACCTCCATACCTGTGGCCATGGCAAAGTCTCACAGGATTTGTTTATAAGCCAGAGCTTCTTTTACTGTGGGGATTCCCTGTAGCATAGTGTCATCAACAAATTGTTGATGGGACAAAGCTTTTCCAGTTTCATAAAGTTGGATACCCTTGATGTTACCCCCTTCTTTAGCATGCTTGATGGATCACCCAAGTCCTTCCATCATGAGGATAAAGAGAAAGGGAGAGAGTGGTTCTCCCTGTCTGAGACTTCTTCAAGGAGTAAAGTTCTTGGAAGGAGAACCATTGACCAAAATTGAAAAGCTAGAGGAAGTGATCAATGCCATGACCCATCTCACCTAGTTATGATCAAAGCCAAAGGCTAGAAGGACCTTCCTAATATAGGTCCAATTCAATTTATCATACGCTTTGGCAAGGTCCAATTGCATGATCATTCCCGCCTTCCTATTGCTTAACAATGAATGGACCACTTCATGCGCTTGAATGATGTTGTTGAGAATTTGTCTACCCTCCACATAACCTAACTGCTCCATAGAAACTAGTGTAGGAAGAAGGGGTTTTAGTCTATTGGCAACCACTTTGGATATTATTTTATACACCACATTGCACAAAGCTATGGGTCTGAATCTGTCTGGAGTCAGAGCATTATCCTGTTTGGGGATCAAGGAGATGAAAGAAGTATTGAGCGCCTTCAAAATGGTTTTATCCAATCTAGAATCCTCCACTACTTTCACAATATCTTGTTTAACAATGCTCCAACAGGCTTTAAAGAAATCCACATTAAAACCATCAGGGCCTGGCGCTTTGCCATTCTTCATTTCCTTAACTTCTTCACTTACCTCCTCTTCAGTCACTGGCTTGTTGAGATTGAAATTGTCCTCTCTTGAAACTAGTCTAGTTATATGCCTAGTTAAGTCTCTGATAAAATGTTCTCTATCTGCATTGGTTTCCTTCGTTATACCTTGAAAGTGTTGTACTAACACAGCTTCAACCTCTTCATGGGAATTGCGAAGATGACCTTCCTCGTCCTTGATTGAAGAGATCCTATTGTGGGATCTGTTTTCCATGGTGGATCTGTGGAAAAAAATGGTGTTTTGTTCCCCTTCTTTTAGCCATTGCACTCTAGATTTTTGTCTCCAATATATTTCCTCTTGTTTACATAAGTTCTCCCAGTCTTGATGAAGTTTGGTGACTTGTTCATCTCTGCCTCTATCAAAACCCTCTGTAATAAGAGTTTGATTGAGTGTCTGCATTTTATCTTCAACCTCTTTTTTTGCTGCAAAAATGTTGCCAAATTCATTCTTGTTCCAGTCTTTGAGTCTAAGCTTGATGTATTTTAGTCTTTTGTGGAGCAGAAACATTCTTGTTCCCTGAATATTCAGATCTTCTTTCCACCATCTTGCTATGTTGCTGATAAAATCTGGGTGGGTAAGCCATATATTCTCAAATCTGAAAGGTCTATTCTTTGGGGTTCCAATACCCTGTACCTCCATTTGAACAGGCCAATGGTTCGAGCCTCCAAAGGGGAGAATTCTCACTATCATTTCCTTGTTTGTGAGCATAAGGTCCTCTGAAATAATGAATCTGTCTAACTTTGAAGCTACCTGAGACTCCCCTCCTCTCTTGTTGTTCCAAGTAAAGAGGCCATTATTAATTTTAGTGTCAACTAGCTTCATATTATCTATGAAAGTTTGAAAAGCTGTAGAATCTTTGCTTAAAGTTCTTGTGCCCCCTTTTTTTTCGTTAGTGATTTGATCATGTTGAAGTCCCCACCCATGATCCATGGAACTCCTACATGCCTATCTCTTAGTTCTACAAGAGAATCTAGAAATCTGAGTTTGTCATCCATTCTTTGTGGGCCATAAACATTCGTGACCAGATAAGTCTTTCTATCTCCTACATGCTGAATAATCACTGATAAATAATTCCTAGTTGCCTCAACATCTATTATGCCAATCTTTTGGGGATTCCAAAGAGTGAGTATGCCTCCTGCTGTGTTATCTGCTTTAACTTCTAGAAACTCAAATATATTGAGCCATTTACTATGAATTTATTTGATTTTTTGAATGGAACATTTAGTTTCCTGGATAAAGATCATATCGGAGCCTCTTGTTTCATTCTATTGCTAAGTATTCTTTGTTTTCTTTTACTACCTAAACCTCTAATATTCCAAGTTGTGAACTTCATTATTAAATATTTGTGAAAGAGTAACTGGATAGATCTTTCATCTTACCTGAATCTATCATTAGCTTTCCACATTCCATTAGTAGCTCATTCTGCTTTTTCCTGCCTTGTTTCTTTCCTAGGTTTCTGGGAGCTAATCTTGGTGTGGTTTTCATAGTTTTCACTCCTTCATTGCCCTGCCTTTCATTGGTATTTTGCCTTTCCTGTTCTTTGGCCTGAGTTTTCCATAGAAACAGTTGTTGTACTCGGTTGAACTCTTCTTGAGGTACTGAGTCTACCCCTCCAATGGTGCCCTGTTTCAAGAATCCTTCCAGGTCTAGGTTTTCTCTTTCCAGAATCTCCTGCAGTTCATTATCCTCTGTTTCCATCTCACTCTGAGTCATTTCTTGATCCATCTCAAGTTCCCCATCGCTCATCATTGTTTCCTTCTATTTAGTAACATCTTGTGCTAGTTCCCTGTCTTCTTCTTTCTCCTTCTCCCCTGAGCTTCCTTCCATTACCTGATCTTCTTTTGGTATTTCTTCCTCTTCTTCGAGAACTTGGAACCTGTTCAGACTGGCCTGTTGCCCTTCTGTTTGTTGTTGCTTTGGCCCCCTTTTGCCCCCTTTTCCTCTATGACCCACTTTGTGAAAGATTGCAGTGTCTTTCATTGTGGTTGTTTTGCTTCTGTTCTCTATCTTGCCGAGAGGGCATTCTCTTAATAGGTGTCCATACTCATGGCATCTGCAACATCTAAAAGGAATATGTTCATAATCTACTGTTTGCACCCATTCTTCATCAAAAACTTCCAAGATAACCTCATCTTGTAGGGCTCCCCATAGGTCCACCTCTACACATATTCTTGCAAAGGAAGTATATTTTCCCCTTCTGGTGGCCTCAGAGGCTTTAACAAAACGCCCTAGTTTATTACCTATGGCAGATAACGATTTTGTTTGCCAATAATCAAGAGGTAAGGAGTAGAGTCTTACCCAGACCGGGATTGAAGTAAAATTTTCTCGCTCCAGGACAAAATTCATCATCCACGGCCGCATGTAGAGGCCTGCTGCCGCATAGAAATAGGGTCCTCCTTCAAACACCCTATCTTTGTCTTCAATATTTGTAAAGACCATAGTGAAGAATCCCTTTGACCCAAGGTGTAGGTCTATACTTCCTTTCGGTTTCCAATGGTATTTAATCCACGTTTGTAATGCCTTTTCAGTGGGCCATAATCCCATGAATTTACAAATGATAGCATAGGTCCGCATGTGGTCCCTATGTGCCTGCAGAGCAGGATCATTTAAAACTACTCTAGGAGTGACCACAGTCTTGGGTTTACATGGCCCCTTCTGTGCCTTGTTTTCTGCTCCCTATTTTTTGTCTTCTTCCTCATTGTCTTTCATGCTACTGACCTCCCTTGGTTTGGTAAACTCCTGATCCTCTTCCAGATTCGTTTTCCTTTCTTCAGCAGACCCTCTGACAGATTCTAAAGGTTTCTTACCGCGACTGGCCACTGCCTGCCTGTAGGAGGGAGTGGAGCTCCCCCCTTTGCGCGCCTCCATGGAGCTCAGAAACCTGAAACCCTAGCTATTCGTCCAAGTAGCAGAATCAAAATTAAAAGTATGAAGTGAAGAAAATGAAATCTACTCCTAGATATGAGGTTAAGAAGCCTGCAAGAATTCAAAGAAGAGAACATATCTCATGCTTCCATTGTCATGAACCTGGACACATAACAACAGATTGTAAGAACAAGAGGATCAAGACTATTCAGAAAAACATGCAACAAACAGGAAGGTGTTATCCAACAAGCAATCAAAGGAGAACATTAGCCACCAGGTACATAAACTATTTATATGGTTATTGGTATATGTGTCATGAATTTGGACATAAGGAATTTGAATGCAAAGTGTATATGAAGAAAAACATGAAAGCATAAAGAAAAACATAATTTTCTCTATTTCTTGGCCATACAAGATGTTTTTTGTGTAATAATATTGGCCACAAATCAAAGGATTGTAAGCTTCCTTATATTCTAATGAGCAATAAACAAAGGATGCAAGCAATTCCAAATAGATTAAACAATGCAAGAAATTCAAATAAGAGAATACAACCTACTAAAGTGTGGAAGAGAAAGAATAAAGAACAACCAGTGACCTAGCTTTGTCTCAATGGGAGTTACTCAAGAAACAAAAGAAGAATCTATTAATGTTGAACCAATAGCACCTGAGGGGGAGAGTAGCTCCATTATTGACAATGAATCTTTGAATATGTAGGTGTGAAATACATTTATACTGAGGAAAATATATTGAATAAAATATTGGAAAGAAGCAAGTTACAAAAGGGAATATGTCACCTATTTGATAACCTGAAATAATAAGAGATATGTGAAGCAATTCGAAGAAAAGTTGAAAGATAATAAGAGATTTTTTTTAAGGCTTCTGCAAAATATGCAAAAGAAAAATGGGGCATCTACAACATCAATTCATTCAACAATTGAACAACTGCACACATGCCAAATGCTACAAATAAAAATGGAGAATCAAGACAAAACCTTAAAACTTAACAGATTCAGATCCATCTTGAGTACATTAATCTCAAACTCAGACCAATCGACTCTAAATGGCCTTGATTGCAATTGTGGATACAAATCTACAAGAACGAGACATTCTCATGCATCTGATTACACTAGAAAAATTGTGAGTCAAAAGGAACCAAATATCAAGAAAATGGATGTATAAATTACGAGAGTTCCATATAGGAAATTTTTTTAATAAAGGGAAGGAGTTGAATAAAAAATAATAATAAATAAAATACAAAACTGATTCCAAGGAAATCAAAGGTGCAACTTTGAACAAATCCATGGAGAATAGGAACTGCTCAGGCTGGCAAAGTGGTCAAGTGGACCTTCAATTGAATTCCTAGTTAATACAGTCCACACAATGGAAACCTCAAGTTATCTGGGAACCATATCGAAGGGACCCAGTCATTCTCACCGTTGCATCGGATGGTGATTTACATATTCAGGGGAAACTCAAATATGTTTCACACCAAAGAATGACAATGAAGAGAGTAATTTTTCATGAAATAATAGAATCTGCCATAAGGAATTCTATGAAAACACCAAGAGAAACCAACATGGATCTTATGAATGCATATCTTGTTCGTCGTAGTCTTGATTTTTTGATAGGATTTAATATCACTCCAATTTTATGAAGGAAATACTCATTCTACTACATAAACAATTAGTGAAAGTATGGAGTGCGGCCTTCTATACGCGTGCAAGTATTTTTTTTAATGAACGGTGTTTCTTATGAATATATATGGATGTGTTACATATTATTCCAATCAGTAAAGCCTTATATTTAGATGCATTATATTAATGACATGTAGGGACAGAGAAATGATAGGGATTGGTGCATAAGTCTGTGATTCAAAGGATATTTAATTGTGTAATGGCCATGTGACCAAGTCGATAGAGAAACACTCAATGATATGATGCCATTGATATATATTTGGAAAATACATTATTGATACATTGAGGAATAGAATATGTTAATGCACAGTTCTTGTTGGCATTGGTAGCATTCAATTACTGGAAAATTCAACAAATTCAAAACAGCTACATAGCAAGTGCCACCTACAGAGCCAGTGCATTATTGCCTAGCGATATGCCTGATATTATTCTTAATGGATGGTTTTTTTTGTGTCAGTCACATAATCGCATAATATGACATTCTCAAACATTGGATACGTTGGTGTACACAACAGGGACCATATGGTGGCAGTAGATGTTACATTATATACATTAGCGTTATTATTATTTTCTGGCACCTCACACAACTTTTGGGACACCTTCTAGCAGTGTTGCATCATTTCCAGCTATGAGGCAGCATTATATTATGATTGACAATATTATACTGTGGAAGAAAGCGCTATAATTGTAGGCCCAGGGAATTCGTTACACAGTTGGTGGCATTATATATCATATGTAAATGGAGATATGAACTTGAATCCTAGATGCCAGTTTTAGCAACTCAAAGTGAATTTTTAGTCCTTTTCTGTAAAAAAAATTCGTAGCAGAAGAATCATCCATGTCTGGCATTCGAAATGGCAGAACCTCGGGTGTTGGTGCGACGAGTGTGGAGGAAGAGAAGAAGCTCATGGACCAAGGTGCCCACATTAATCTCAAGGTCAAGGGACGGGATGGAAATGAAGTATTCTGCAAGATCAAATGTAGCACTCAACTGAGGAAGTTAATGAATGCTTATTGTGATAGGCAATCCGTTGATTTTAACTCCATATTTTTTCTGTTTGATGGGAGGTGTTTACGAGGGGAACAAACTCATGAATAAATTGAAATGGAAGATGGGGATGAGATTGATGCCATGATTCATCAAATAGGAGGCAGGTGTTAAAGTGTGCTGCAAACTGGATGACAACCTCTTGTCACTTGAAAGACAGTTTGAATTTGGAAATATGTCAGAACTTTTTGAACTTAGTTTTGGCATGTAATATTAATTTTCATAGACTTAATTAATGTGCTCAGAGATAATATATATAGATGTCTTTATATGCAAAACCTTGAAATAAAAAATGGATGTGAACTCTAAGCTATCTTGATTTCCTTTTCTCTATTATGTTAATATTCTATTGTACATGTTTGGCACATAATATCAAATCTTTGGCGCCTTCAAGTGGTTGAAGTACTACACTGAATGACACTTAAATGGTTGCAATGTAATGGGATTTGACAATATCAAACACATATAAGCGCATTAGAGCTGATATATTTTTAATTTGACGACAGATAGATTTAGAAAACATCATGCAACTTGTGAGACTGAGTCATCCCTCCAATCACTCGGATCGTCAAAGTGCTCTAAAAAAATCCCATCAGGGTACTCAGTTGAAGCTCATAGGGAACTTGCTGGAATAACGTAAGATTATGAATGTGAAGAGGTGTCCAGAGAGCCTCAACTCTTGAATGAGGCCCTGTGCGAGGAAATGTAGTGCCTCTTCAACATCAAAGCTTGATACATTTTCAATTCCATCACTCCCTCCTGGTCGGCTCATTTTGTCCATGGTTTTTCAAGGACTAGGGTTTGGTGCTTGTTCCAGAAGCCACCTCAAGGTCACTCCCTTCCAATCGAGTTCTCAGTATACCATTTAATAATAGGCATTTAAAACTGTTCTTTTAAATATGTACATGACAATTGATGTTCAGTCGTTGTTAGATCACTGCCATCTCTCCGTAACTTCCATATGGGAAAGGAATGGAATTATTTCACATACCAATGGGATTATTTCGAAGAACAAACAATATAGCTCCATCAACAACGTAAAGAATTTATTGTTGGCGTTGACAGCAGGGTATTAAACAATGTACTGGGAGTATTAAAAGGGTTGTGTATTATTATGAATGTTGTGAAATGGCATGTGATGGTGTGTTTTATTTTCGGTTATGATTTCAATTCGACCACATAATTGCTTGAGTGGACGATATATTAATATGGTGTTATATATATATATATATATATATATTGATATGATATTATTATGTCCAGCATGGAATCACTGTTCCTATACTCGATTATTAATGTCAAGGGATTATGGCTCATCCATGGCCCAAAAAGTCCCAAGTTTGTTATGGATGAATGCTACGATATGGAATTGTTTGAATGGACTAAGGGGGACATCAATGATGAGGCTCATAAAGAGCATGTGAATGCCATGATTGAAGATTAAGAGCCCTTTGAGGTTCTTTCTGCATAGCAAAAGTCGTCGCCTGCTATCATCAAAGCTATTTTACTTCTGCTTGAGAGGACGATAGATTTTATATCTGATTGTGGGGCTTAATGAGGATGCATTGGAACAAGATCGTGGGTATGTTTTTTTTGGGACAAAATATGAAAAGAATTCGACACTCAACTATGGTGGATCGTTGGTCACAACTTGTTACATACTTGCACATTTATGAATGTGATAGCTTTAGGATTGGTATATTTTGTTTTCCAACATCAGCTATTATCCCACTCCATGATCACCCTGGACTGATTGTCTTGAGCAAGATCCTTTATGGCTCATTGCATGTTAAATCCTATGATTGGGTTGACCCATTTAACATACCAAAATCCATCGATAAATCACAACTAATATTAGCCAAACTGAAGGCATACACTGTTATCTCAGCTCCCTGTGAGACATCAGTGTTATATCCGACAATTAGAGGCAATTTACATTATTTCACAGCAGTGACATCTTGTGCAATACTTGAGGTCCTTGCACCACCTTACTTGGACAAAGCTAGAAGGAATTGCACATTTATCGTGATTACCCATGTGCAATTTTTCAGGGAAATTTTATCAAGAAGACTGATGAAGATCAAGGTTATGCATGGTTGGAGGTAGATTATCCCAGTGACTTTTTTGTTAGAGGCAGACAATAAATGGGCCCTAAAGTTGAGGTTTGATGATATTTGTAAATATCAACTCTTGTTGAGATATCCAATGTTCTTAGAGTGTCAAAGAAGTGGATGGCATGTTTAAGTATATGAAGTTAGCTAGTTTTTTTTCTTTGTGGCTAATCACATTGATTATCGCATGTGTGAGGAGGGATTAATTCATGGTGCAGTGAATGGTTGGCATATTAATAATATTGTTTATATACCCTCTCATTCAAAATTACTGGTCGATATAAGGTGAACAACGTTATATTATATCATTTCCAGAATACGCATTGTCTCCGAGAATATCAGTTCACATGTATGCATTTGTTGTGCATTTGAAATATGAAGGGATATGTTCTTCATATCAAATAACCACCTTACATTTCAGTAACAGAATCTTGAATGTAGCATATTATATACATAATATAGGCACATCTATGAAGATATCCTCAAATGCACATTATAACATTTCATCCCTGTAACACTATCAGCACTTAACGCTCAAGAGACATGTAGCAACAATCATCGACAACAAATAAAAAAAACCATTGAGATATTATATGGTGGCACAACGGTGTTATATCATGGCACAACGTATATATATATATATATTTGGCAAAGTGAATGTTGGATGTGCGTGTAATGAAATGACATGAAGGAGCTTATTAACAAGAAACAATATTGTGGAGGCCGGTCACAAAGTTATTACGGGCTGATTATTAAGTTGGCAGACTATTATTCTTAATATAACAAATGACAATGATTCATGATATTGGAACACATCGCACAAAGTTTATTGCTTATGCTGGTCAATTTATTTCAAGGGCGCAATTCATTCAATGATGCATTCCTTACAAAGTGTTCTCTCAACAATATTCTTTCAATATTTAACAGAGTGTTCTCACAACAATATTTTGCAATGTTAAAATTTCTGAAGAGTATTTGGAGCAACATTCATTTAATATAGAGCAGCCCTAATAATCCATATGGAGTGGAGAAGCCCTATTAAGTCATCTCAACACCTGTAATCCCCTTGCCATTGATGTCAAAGGGGGAGGTAATCAGAGGAAGGAAGACACTTCTCAAGACAAAAGGGGGAGGATTAGTGTTTTTCCATCAATGCCAAAGGGAGAGATTGTTGCCATTATTGTCATTGATGGCAAAGGAGAAAAGTAGCAATAACGAAGTAGCAACAATGCAAGGAGTAGCAACAAGGCAAGGAGAAGCAACAATACAAAGAGCAACAAACAACAAAGTAGCATCAATGAAAGGAGGAGCAACAAGGCAAGGAGAAGCAACAATACAAGGAGCATCAAGAAACAAAAGAAGGCAACGGAATAGAAGGAGGAGGAGTTGTGATACATTAAAATGTTTTCATAATGTTGCAGATATTTCTATATTAAAAAATGTATGACGTGAAATTGTTGATTAAGCTTAATTGTTGTGATGCAAAGGCAATACTCCAATGCAAAGGAAAATGTTGCAAAGATTGTTGTGATGCATTAATGATAAATGTTGTCATTTGACGTTGGCATTAGGTTGATTCATTTAATCATTACATGTGGTTGAAATTAATATTGGATGGATTATTTATTTTTGTGTTCCAATATTCAAGATCTGATGAGTTTGGAAACGAATGAGTGGAAGGCAAAGAGTCAAGCCTATTCACTTCATATTCCTATGTGGAATCCAACAACCAGAAAACTAATATGTGATTTTGGAGGGCATGTGAGGTTGTTGAATGGGAGAATGTGAGAGAGATAATAGAACCATTATGCATTAGATACATGGCACATATGGAGCTGATGTGATGCAAATTTGAAGGGAAGAACATGAATAAATGAAGAGGGAGACATGCATAATTTATGACCAGGTAAACCAACACATTGTTATTCTGTGTTTGCATAAGGAGATGGTAGTCTCCTTTCAAGTTGAAGCTTGATAACTATCCAGTTAGAGCTGGTTGAGGTAGGAGCCTCTTGTGAGTTGTAGACTACAAAAATCATATGGGAGTTGGAGCTTCCTTACATGTTGCATCTTGCAGAAAATTGAGGTAGCAACCTCATGTAGGTTGGGGCCTACAGAAAATCATATGTAATATGGAGTAGGAGCTTGCCTTTACATCACAACAATAATAAAACCGTGGTTTTCTCCCTTTATGGGTTTCCACATATATTTGGTGTCAACGTGTGATCTTATTATGTGTTCATGTGATGGTTTGGTTTGCTTATTATTTGTTGATCACATATTCAATATGTTGGTTATTATTGGTTAAGCTTCTCATGTAATGTTTCAATTAATGAGTTTTAGGAAAAGAATATTAATGTCCATGATTATACTAAATTGATTCACCCCCATCCTAGTTTAGTCAAGTTTTCATTTAAAAAAAAAAAAGAAAAAAAAAAAAGAGCAAATATTTTTTCCCTAATTTATGAGCAACCTCCTTTTACCAATGTCTATCTTAAGCAAAGAGAATAAAGCAATCACTTTTTTCTTTTAACTTAATCTCTACATTTTAACAGAAAACATTTTAATTAAAAAAATCATAAGAAAATAATAAAATAGTAACATCTCATCATAATATAAAACTTGTTTTTTTGAAAAATTTTATTCGGATTGTCCACAGTCTCCATTTTTCAGTCTACATTTTGAGTCTATAACAAGACTTATCTTTAGGACTAATGTGCAAAGAAGAGAAAGTATCGAGGTAATAAATATGGGCGAGATGCCAACAAAGAGGAGGAGAGCCGACCAACAGATCCAAAGGATGAAGAAAACCCTAAATAGAATTAACGCAATATTTAATGAGAAATTAAATATTTAATTAATTAATTTCAATTTTAATTAATTTCAATTTTTTTTTCTTTCTATAATTGATTTTAATTTATATTCAAATAATTCTTTAATATGTTATTTTTATAAAATTTTAATTTTTGAATAAAATAATCCAAAAATACTATAGTCTTTAAAATAAGAGAAATATTAAAATAAAGTTAATAATAATATTATTATTGTTAGTATACATAACAAAGTTATTAGTAATCATATTACAAAAAAATGTAGTATGATACTAATAATAAAGTTCATTATTAATAATTGTATGGTATAATATTATTTATAAAGTAATAACCATAACAATAATTAGATTAGGAACAATTTCAAAAATTATCTTATTGTCAGTATTCATAACAAAGTTATGAGTAATAATTTCCATATTACTAATAAAATGCATTATGATACTAATGATAAAGTTTATTAATAATAGTTTTATGGTTTAATATTAATTATACCTAATAAAATAATAACTATAATAATAATTAATGTAGGAATAATCTCAAATAAAGGGAAACATTAAGAGGAGGGCACATGAGAAGGAGATTATAAGGGAGGGAGCTAAAAGGTGAGATTAAAATTGAGTGCGACATTATAGACATAAGGGATAAAGGCAAGATGAGGGTGAAATGATCTAAAAATGGAGAGGGATTAACCTGTGAGGGGGAGGGGGATCAATGGAGAAAACAAGGTGGGAGGGGCTCAATGCAAGAGGATTATGTTATAGTTGTGCGAGAGAGTAAGGGAATCCAATTTCTGCTTATTTCCAATCCCCCATTCCTATTGAGATTGTGAGGGTGCTTAATGATTTCAAGGGCCTCACAAATTTTTCTTTTATACTTATGGTTTTCATTAGCGATAACTTTAGTGTCTTCCAAGCAGATGTGATGACAAGTCTTGGTTGAATTTTCAACCAGTGCTGAAGATCGTGTTCTACCATTTTTTATGTCAGTGCCATGTTCTTTAAGTCTGATCCTAAATGTCCTTCATGTTTCACCAATATAACAATTTCTGCAAGAACATATGACTTTATAAACACTCTTTTGCTGGAGTTGATCAAGAGTATCTTTCACGGATCTCATCTTTTGTTTTATTGTCGTCATGGGCTTGAAAGAGGTTTCAATATATTTCCTTTTTAGAACCTTAGCCAACTTGTCTATGACCCCTTGAATGTATGGTAGATAAGCCCTTCTGTTAGAAACTTGGGAATTTGTTTCAGGTTGTCTCCCTTTGCTTCAGGATCTAGCTCTTCTAATTCTCTTGATGATGTCTGTGTTTTTATATCCAATGCGAGTAAAGACTTTCTTTAAATATTATATTTCTTCTTTAGTGTGAGAGGAATTTGATATTATGAAAGCTCTTGTGAAAAGAGTCTTAAGAACCCCCATCTTTTGCGTCGAGTGATGGTGTGAGTCCGCATGAAAGTAGTTATCAATATGTGCTTTCTTTCTGAACACTTTATGTCTTAAAAATCCATCTTCATTTCTTATGTCCTAACTTGTTTTTTCTTTCATTTTTGATCATCCAATTTATATTTTCCAAAATAATATATTTTTTAATATTTTATACCAAAATGTTTCTTTCTTATAAAAATATAAGTTATAGTATAACTTACAAAAAAGTTGCTAATAAAAAAAATTATTAGAAATATAATGGCCACGGTTAAAAAAAAAACTAAAAAATCAATAAATTTTTAAAATATATTATTTCCATATTAATATATTATTTGTATCTAAAATATAATGCATATTAAAACATAAACATAAGTTTAATATCAAAATAATAAAGTTATATAATTATAAAGATAATTCTTATTTTCACTAGTTTTTTAATGTTGGATTTATTTGTTTTAATATTTTATATAAAGTCTTTTTACGTTTTACTAATTATTCCCTACTTCTATCCCTATTCCCTATTTGTATCTATATTATGCAAAGAGAATAAATTAACTTATCCCCCTAATTTAAAGACAACTTCTTTATCTTAGATAAAGAAAATAAAGTAACCGGATAAATAAAATAAAGTAACCACTTTTTAAAGGATTTTTTTTTACTTAATTTTTATATTTTATATTTCAAAACATTAAACATTTTACTTATTATTTTGTTATAAAAATATGATAAAATAATTAACATTTCATATATATAATTTTAAAACTAAAAGGTTAGTGTAAATTAATGTTTCTTTCTCGAGAAGTATAAGTTATGGAAAAAAAAATTAATAATCAAGAAGAATTAATATATATATATATATATATATATATATATATATATATATATATATATTTATATATATATATATATATATATATATATATATAATTTATTAGTCTTTATCAAGATAGGACTTTAATGCCATAATCTCTGGATAAAGTTGCAATATTTATGCTATGACAGGAGTTATTGCCTACATAGACATGATATTTACTATGAGTTTATTTTTTAGTATTATTTTGTTTTTATCAACAAAAAAAATGCAATTTCTCCATAGTTTAACGTTATAAATTGAATTTTATTAATATTTAAATTTATTTATCTATTATCCATTTAGGATAACTCAAGTGACCATGGTTGTGAAATGAAGTCCGTCTCACCAAGTCTTGGGTTGAAATCTTGTGCTATCCCCTTAATCAAGGTGAGAAGTTGGAAATGATGAAAATGTAGTCCAAACAAGCTTACAATTTTTATTTATTTATCTACTATAATTAATTTTATTATTTAATAATTGTTTTAGGTATTCTTCTCATATGGACCACCTTTTCAACATATAACCAATGTGTACTCTTCTTAACAACCTCACTCATAAATTCTACCCTAAACTCTAAAAAATAGGCACTATTCATGAGCAAAGTGTGATATCAAGGCTGTATCCGCGACCAGAATGTCAGTTTCTGCTTTCGGTTTTTTTCAACTCATTTACAATCTGGTCCATTTCACCAGAGATTTATCTACTCGCAACTACACAACATGTTTATCAAATACAATCAATACGATTTTTATAAATAATCCTGGAAATCTAGGATTTCAGTAATGGAGCCGAAGGTGCATAGTTCGTTATCAAATATATTCTTTCTTTAATTCGAGTATGTTTACATTTTTGTGTGAGGTAGGTATGTGCAATAGTAGCTTTCAGTTCACTAGATTTTTAGCATGTCTCCTTCGCCTAGTACAGGGCACAACCACCCTTTGTGAGGTTTGATCTTAGATCGCCTTGCTGACTAAGTACATCCTCAAATATATTTTAAAAATATTTTACAATTTAATATATAAGAATTAAATCAATCAATTTTAAATTTTAAAAATATTATATAATAGATGAAATTAAATAATTAGTTTTGTTTCTTTTTATTTTATTATAAAATATTCTTTAAATTTAATTAATCTTTAAATTTATTTTTTTTTAACTGAAACGGGTATGATTTTATTTATTTGGAGAAAAGATTGGACTTACGCCATGGTAGCCATCATTACATTACTTCTGTTTCTGTTTCTTGTGCTATTACAAGATGCAGCTTCCTCATGGGTTACAGGGATGGAATGAGCTTTTGTCATTTATGAGAAGTTGTCCTTTCCCAAGAGTGCAGCCTTTGTTCCCCATCAGATCTACTTCATTGTTCAAGTTTTGAGGATATGGAGGAATTTGTAGGAGTCGAAGTCGAGCAGGACTCTCTTTAATCTGTTCAGAGTTTTGTTGAGGCTTGCATTGGTGAACAATTTTTCCGTATTTAATTTTTTTATTAAGATCTCCGAGTCTCCAAAAGCTTGGAATTCTTTGTCTCCTCTGTCTCTGGCTATTTGACAAGCTTTGAGGAGGCCTAGGATCTCTGCTTGATTGTTGGTTTTCTGCCCGATGCCCCAGCAAAAGCTGTCCCTTCTTGATCCGTTCGGGGCATAGATGACCCCTCCAGCTCCTGCTGCCCCAGGATTGCCTTTGGAGGCACCATCGAAGAATATCGTAGTTATTTTTTGTTTTCGCCACCATTCTTGAATGATAGCTTCGGAATATCTTTTGCGCCATTCCGGATTCACTGCATGAGGGGTTGATAGCTGCTTTCGAGGGTGGGGGGAAAGGGGGCCCATCCACCTCTCTTCTTCAGAGAGAAGCAAAGAATCATCTGAAAAATATTGTTGTTGGGCTGCTTCGAGGAGGAAGGATTTGGCCTCTACCGCTGCCGAGAAGGGAGATTGCACCTTTTCGTTGAATATCAAATCATTCCGAGTCAACCAAATCTGCCAGCACACAAATTTGGGGATAGCGTTCCAGAATTTTCTCCAAAAGGATTTGCTGGGGATTTTATTGGGATAACATTGATTCCATGAGTCAAATAGATCAGCAACAGAGTTAAATGGGGGGACTATGATTTGTAGCTCATGGAGTATGAGTCCCCACACTTCTTTAGCGAACTTGCATTCCATGAAGAGGTGCTTGGTTGTTTCTAAGCTGCTTCTGCACAGCTCACATCTATGCGGCCCAGCTATGCTTTTTTTCATCAGGTTGTCTCCAGTTAACAGCTTGTTGTGGACCAATGTCCAAAAGAAGAAATTTACTTTAGGAAGAGCAAGCGGTTCCCATACTTTCTTCCAAAAATCCGGAGTTTTACTGCTATTCCTAATGGGCTGGAGGGCGTTATAAGCTGCTGCTGTTGTGTAGCTTCAGGATTGCCCCCATCCCCAACTGTCCTTCATTTTTCTGTTCACTGGAGACGCTTCTTCCAGCAATTCTTCGAGAGTGAGCTTCTGCTGGTTTAAACGATCAGGGACTCCAAAAAAGTCCCATCCTTGCCAATCATCATGGCAATCCCATTTGGATAGATCGTGAACGCTGTTAATCCCTGCGCGTTCCAACCAATTTTTTAATTCTGCGATTTCTTCAACTTCCAAGAGAGGGTCTCGGTCCATTATTCGCACAGGTTTGTTTGATTTACGTTACCTGGAATCTTCTACGCCTTGCCTTTGAAGAAATTCAGACTTTTGTTGCAAAGTTTCCAAACCTGTGTGTTGTTGATTGTTTGACTTGTTTGCAGATTTCTGAGTGACACCTTATGGGCGTACTTCGATTTCAGCGTTTCATAGACAGGTTTCTTGGAGTCTTTGAATAGGTTCCATAGGATTTTGCCTCCCATCGCCAGATTGACTAGAGCAGGGTCGCGGATTTGCAGGCCTCCCTCAGGGATTAAACGTTTGACCAAGTCCCATTTCACTAAGTGAATTTTATGTTGATTTTCCTTCCCCCCCTGCCAAAGGAAGTCACGAAGAATTTTGGAGATTTGGTCCGTCACACTTTTTGGGGCGAATAGGAAGGCTGCTTGGTAAATTGGGAGTGCAGATAACACAGACTTGATCAGGATGACCTTGCCTCCTTTTGTGAGCCAGTATCCTCCCTAGGCTGTAATTTTTGATTTAATTTTGCTGATAATTTCAGACCACAACGACCTCTTATTGAAACCATTTGTGATGGGAAGTCGAGGTATCTTATCTTCTCCCAATGGGCATGGCCATTGAAGCCGAGAAGGTTAGAGATACTTGTGAGCTCTTGCTGCCCAATGTTCCAGCCATAGACTTCACTTTTTCTTTCATTGATTGAAGCTCCCGAAACCCTGCAATATCATTTAAGGACAGTATCAAAGGCTTTGGCAATTCTAACAGAGGCACCTCCAAGGAGGAGAGAGTCATCCGCAAATAGAGCGTGGTTCTGAGCTGGAGAGCTATTGGAAGGTTTGAGGCCAGGAAGGGAGCCTGTAACTTTTTCGGCTGATAGCTTTCTACTAAGGGAATCAGCCATCAGGATGTACAGGAAGGGCAAGAGTGGTCATCCCTGCCTGAGGCCTCTCTGGGTTTGGAAAAAAGGAGAAGGGCGACCGTTGACAAGAGGGGAAATCCAGGGGTTGTCAGTATAGGCAATGATGAGATTGACAAAATGGGAGGAGAAGCCAAAGGAATGGAGGACTTTGTAAAGGAAGGAGCGATTGACTCGGTCAAAAGCATTGGCCATGTCAAGTTTTATCAGCATTCCTTTTTCTTTTCGCTGATTGCTTGAGTGAATTGTCTCCTGAACTTGGATTACATTATCCAAGATGTGCCTGCGTTCTACGAAGCCACCTTGATTGCTAGAGATCAGCCTGTTTAGCAGGGGCTTGATCTTGTTTGCTAGAAGCTTTGCCAGAATTTTGTAGGAGGTGTGACAAAGCGATATAGGCCTGAATCTAGCGAAGGTTTCGGGGTTGGCTTCTTTAGGAATAAGGGCGAGGTAGGTGGAATTAGTTCCTCCTCCTACCTTGGCTTTTTTCATGAATCCTTTTATCATCTTTAATAGATCTGCTTTGATGATGTCCTAGCAAGTCTTATAGAAGTGTATGGTGAATCCATTGGGCACAGGGGCCTTATCTGAATCCATAGACCAGATAACTTTAATGATTTCTTCTTTAGTGATAGGATTAATGAGAGCGGAATTGTCTTCAGGGCTGACCAGGAGAGGAATGTTGGAGAGGAGATCAGCAGTTTCCTCCTCATTGCCTTGATTACCTGCGGTGTAGAGTTGTCTGAAATGACTTTCAGCTGCCTCTTTTATCTAGCTGAACCCTTTACAGATCTGCCCCTCTACTGTTGTTATTTCAGAGATATGATTTCTGGAGAGTCTTGCTCGATATTGGCAATGGAAGAAGGAGGTTTTCCGGTCACCAGCCTTCAGCCACAAACTTCGAGATTTGATTCTCCAGTACTCTTCCTCCATTTGGAAAGACCGAAATGATGAACATTGAATTTTTAATTCTTTGTCAAGCAGCGTTGGTGTGATATCTCTATTTTCCATTTCGACTTGTAGTGCCTCTAAAGACTGCACTATTTCTTTTCTTTGGCTGGTTGGATTTGGGGCAGGTTTCCTTATCCAATCCTTTAGGGCTTGTTTTGTGGCTTTGAGCTTTTGTTCCCACAAATAACTAGTGGACCCTGTGAAGGATTTGGCCCATGCTGTTTTCACTATATCTATGAAACCATCCCTTTCGGTCCAGAGAGGGTTGAATCGAAAGGGGATTGAACCCAGATCTTCTTCATCTTCCAGAATGAGCTGAACTGGTTTGTGATCTGAGGTCAATTTGGGTAGAATTTTGGTGGTGATTATCTTCTTGTTCATCATCAGAGTGCCTTGGACTAGAAATCGGTCTAGTCGGGCATAAATATGATCCTCTCCCACTTTGTTGTTGGACCATGTGTAGAGCCCTTTGACCGGTATGAAATCAAGAAGATCCCACTGCTGTATGAGGTCTTCCACCAGGGGAAGCATGGGATCTCTGTTGTTGATTCCTCCCCTTTTTTCTTTGGATTTTAAAACAATGTTTAAATCCCCGGCAAGGATGATATTGCTTGGGGAATGCTGCTCTAGGAATTCGAAGAGGGAATTCCAACAGTCTCTCTTTTCAGAGTACAGAACAGGTACATAAAGATTGAAGAGGGAGATGGTCAACTTACTTGTGCAATGCGTTAGTTCCGTGTAGATCCAGTGTGGGTCTCGTGGGATTTGTTCAGCTGCAAGAGATCTTATGTCCAAAGAGTTGCGAGCCCTCCGAATGAGCCTCTTGAGATGACTTCTCTTCCTGTACTTTTCTTCCATTTTTTCTTGCTGATGTCTAGAAGGGCTTTCCCCTCTATCTTAGTCTCTTGGAGCATGAGAATGCCTGAGGGTTCTATTTTGAGAAGATCCTTGACCGCTTCTGCTTTCGAGGGGTTACCCGGACCTCTACAGTTCCAAGAGACGAGGCGCATTATTTACCAGGGGTGGGGTGGGAGCCTCCCTTAGGGGGCCTGATCCTGGAGTTTCTCCCAATAAACATCTTTATTGTGGGCTGGCTTCCTTGGGTTTTGAGCCTTTCCGCCTCCTCTTCCCTTACTTCTCTGCGGGATCTCCTACCGACTTTTCTTGTGGGCTGCTCGTAGGTTTCATCCTCCGAGGAGCCGGAGCTATCAGCTGGTTTTTTCCTTGTGACATCTGTGTATGAGGGATTGGAAGGGCTTCCTTGGGAGGTTTCCAGATGAGCCGTTTCCCCATCTTCTTTGTTAGTGATAGGAGGAACAGTCAAGTCCAAATTTTCCGAGACTATTGTAGCTGACTTGCTTTGACTGTTTTCTGTACCATTTGAGTTCTTTTCTTGGGTGGGGTTGGAGCTACTTGGTGCCTCTTTCCGAGTGCCTTTCCCGTTGCCTTTTTTGTGATTGGTGGTTTTTTGTATTAGAGTCCATTGCTCGCCATTTTGTTTGTCTGGTTGTTCTTCTGCCTTTTTCTTGCAATGTTTGGCGAGGTGCCCGTAGCCATGGCAGTGTCTACATTTGAAAGGGAGTTTTTCATAGTCCAGCTCTTGGACATGTGTCCATCCTGCAACTGTAAGTTTAATGGCTTCTGACAAACCCTCCTCGAGATCTACTTCAACACAGATGTGGGCACATGAGTATTGATCTTTTCTTGCAGCTTGATCTATGTATTTTCATAAGTCGTTTCCAATGATCTGAAGAGACTTTTGATTCCAGCAGTGGAGGGGGAGATGGGGAAGCCGCACCCACAGCGGTACAGCAGATGGGACATCCTGAGCTGGGTCGAAGTCTGGCGACCATTTGTTGAGATATAGACCTTGGAGGCCCATAAAATAAGGTCCGTTTCTGAAGATTAAGCTTTTATCCTCTGCGCTTTCGAAGATGAAAACAAAAAAACCTTTGCCTACGAAGTAGCTTTTTATTCCTTCTTTAGTTAATGGCGTCCAATTCCTTTGAGTCCAATCCTCCACCGACTTGGGAGAGGGCAAGAGGCCCGTGAACTGGCCTATGAGATCTCTCTCAGCAAGATTCAAAGTTGCTTTGCAGGTTTCTTCTTCAGGAAGGGCTACCGAGGGAATGGTTTCCATCTTCTTGACGAACTTCTGTTGACTGGCTGAAGGCGGGCGCTTGCTACACGAGGCAATCATAGCTTTGAAAGCAATAACCTCCGGGGGAGGGGGCAGGGGAGGGTCCAAGGGATTCGGACCCCCAGAGAACGGCATGGCTAGGCGTAGCAGAGCTAGAGCCTAGGCCAACCCTAGCACAAGCGTTCAGCAGGAGAGGTCGCTCCGCTCAGTAGAAGAGGGCTGCCGAGAGGGAAGATGGAGTTGGAGGCGGCCCAGGGCGAGGGGGCCGAGAGTGAGGATGAGAAGGCCTAGCAGCAGGACGCTGCCAAGTGGGGGGGCCACAGGGGGTAGCACAGGGGAAGGGGGTGGCTAGGTCGAGCCTGCGGGGATAAAATAAAATAATTAATCTTCAAATTTAAAGATTAATTAAATTTGGTAAAAAAAATAAAATAAAAATTATAAAAAAAGTTTTAAAAATTGTACATTTATTTACTTTAATTTAATAAAAATATTTTCTTTAATTTTAAAGATTAATTAAATTTGGTAAAAAATAAAATAAAATTATATATTTTTTTTAATTGTACGTTTATTTATTTGAATTCAATACAAATATTTTCTTTAAACTTAAAGATTAATTAAATTTAATTAAAAAAATAAAATAAAAATTATAAAAAAGTTTTTAAAATTTACGTTTATTTACTTGAATTTAATAAAAGTATTAAAATCTAAAAATATTTTCAAAAGTCAAAATCAAACGATATTTTTTTTTATTAAATCTTAATCCAAAGTTTTAAATGAATTAAACCTTATGAAATTTCCAAAAATCAGTTTGATTCACAAACCTTTATAATCTTTAAATCACCGAATTTGAAAGAAATATATTCTAATACTTTTATCTCAAAATATGAGGAACATAGATATATTGCAGCGGTTTGATACTTTATTTTGGTTTAACTTATCTACTTATTAGGAATGTGAATCTTCAATTTTATGAGGAACAAAGATATTGTAGTAGCATGATGGTGTGATATTTTTTGGTTGACTTATTTAATATGTGAATCTTCAATTTTATGATGGTGTGATAATTTTTTTGGTTGATTTATCTAATATGTGAATCTTCAAGTTTATGGTATAATAGGGTAATTGATAATTGTGAATCTTTAATTTTATGCTTTATAGTTTAAGTGAAAAAAATTATTTTTAAAAATTTATTAAAATTAAATTTTATATTAAAAAAATAAAATTTAAGAAATTAATAAAATTTTTAAATATAAATTTTTATTTAAGTTATAACAAAAAAATTTAAAAATAATAATTTATGACTAAGAGAAATTATTAAAAATATACCTATACAATTTATTAGAGTATGATATTAACAAGCTAAAATTTAAGAAATGAATAGGATTTTCAAATATATAATTTTTATTTATGAAAAATATGCATAACTTAAACAATTTCATACTATTTTAAATTTTTATATTGAATGTTATTTTTTTTCAATTTAAAATATAATGTATATATTTACATTAACATGTAGAATTTTTTGAAACAAAATTATGTAATTGTAGAGATGATTCTTATGTCTCATTATTTTCCATATTTTTAAAGGTTGAACTATTTGTGTAACACCTCTCTAATAATTGTAAATATTTGTGAGTTACTTACATTTACTTTTATTATTTAAGATTTTTATTTGTGAGTGGAAGCCTAATGAGAATTTTGATTAATTAATTGTTGTGTTTATCTTAAAAAATAATAATAACCAACGAAAATCTTAGAATTTACCCAAGGGAACCTTAGATAAAACTCCTTTACTAGACAATTATGAGTCATTTACCTTTCTTTCCTTTGAGATAAAAGATGATAACAAAGAAAGGAGCCAAGGAAGGCAACCAAGGGGAAGGAAGTTAGAGGCAATAGAAATAAAGGGAAGGGAAGGGGAAAAAAGGAAGCTGGAGGCAACAGAAGGAAAGGGAATGATTCAGGTAAAGAAAAAAGGGGTAAGGCAAGACGTTGTGAGGGTAAGGTAGGACGACACCTGAGGTATTCTCTAGCTGGAGCCAGTGGAAGCCTCAAGATTAATATAAGTTCCAGGTTGAACCTTGGAGGGTTTTGTTGCCTGTGAATTAACCTTGTTAGGGTTACTAACTAAGAATTATTCTGGTATAAAGATGTTTGGGGGAGAGAAAATGAAGTAATTTCCTTTCTCAAGGTTGGGTGGTGTGGTTATTGAGTCGATTCATAGACAACCTGACACAACAGATAAGTACTCATAGTAATTTTAGTATTAGCATTGAAAGTTTTGTGAACCATTGTAATTCTTTTTGTGAATGAAGTCACTATGTTTAAAAGGATATGAAATGCATTTGTGTGATGGAAATTAATAGACTGTGAGTAAAAAAACATACACACACACACACACACACACATATATAACTAATATTTTGTGGAGAATAAATAAAGTTAGGACAAGCACGAAGATTGTGATAATGTCGAAGTAAATAATCTGTGTATTTTGTTTCTTTTTCTAAAATGCGTTAAGGATAAAATGGGAACTAAAGGCCCTAGTAGGTAGCTTATGTGCGACAAGAAAATTGTTGGTTAACTAGCTAAAGGTTGAATCAAATGCGTGATATGAAGAACTTGTATAAATAATGTAAAATGGTGAATATCGTTCCAGAAAAGTAACCAGAATTGGGAAGGATTTAAGGAACAAAAGACACTGGTCGAGGGTTATAGCCCAGGTTAGTTCCCTGGAAAGGCCAAACTTAACCAACCACCGGGGAATAGTCTTGGGAATGAACCAGACCGATAATGAAGCCAGACAACTTAGACCAACCCAGGCTCAAATTATGTTAAAAGCTTCATATATGAAAGTGATAACAAAACTCTACATTTACACAGTTTAACGCCAAAGAATTGAGTACTATTTTAAAATAGTTTGAAACTTGTAAACAAAATTTTGAATTAAATAGGAACCCTGAAGGAAATTCATTCAACATTTCATATTAAACTTAGTTATCCAAAAGAAACATAATCTCATTTCTATACTATGTTCTAAACAAGATATGAAGAAACTAAACGCTTATGTTCACCATGACTAGCAAAGAAATTACCGGTGATTATATATATAACAATACAAACATGGCCGCAAGTATGACATGTACACAACACAACATGTACGACATGTACACAATACCACATGTACAACAATACCACATGTACAACAATACCACATGTACAACATGTACAAAACACCACTTTCACAATGTGTACACAACACCACATGTGCACATCACCAACTAAACAACGTGTACACAACACTACATGCACAATGTGTACACTACACCACATGTACAACATGTACACAACACCACATTCACACAACACCACATGTAAAACATGTACACAACACCATGTTTACAACATGTACACAACACCACATGTAAACAACATCATATGTACAATGTGTACACCACACCACATGTACACAACACCGCATATCCATATACATAGCACCATCTGTACACAACATCACATATACAACATGTACACAACACCACATATGCATGTATACAATACGATCTGTACACAACACTGCATATACAACATGTACACAACACCATATATACACAACATCGTATATGCAACATGTACACAATACCATATATACATCTGGACACCACACTGCCTCCATTATCCATGTTTATCCTAGCATGTTGCAGATCACATTGCTTTCATTCCACTGATGTATCCCTCAACATAACTTTCCATGACATAAACATAGGAATAGTATAAACACATAATATCAAATCATATCCACATGATACTAACCTCATAGATTTGTCATGGCTACTCTGCCCACTTGATTCCTCATAAACCAAGAACCTTTTAACAACCCCGATTAAAAATCCATGTAATAAAGTTAATAAAGGAAAAATAAGTCCAAGGTCATGGGACATGTATTCCAAGTTGAATGTTGGGCAAACACATGGTGATGGAGATCACTGGTAATTAATAAATGGCTATGGAAATTGAAAAAGGAAATGGTAAAGGCAAAGAGGCATTAATTGGAATTTTATTTATGAAAATAATAGAAAATGAAGGTGAAAGGTCACAAAATTGCATGTGAGGAAAATTGAAGGAAAAATTGAGGAAACGAAGAAAATAGAGGCCTCAATGATAAAAAGGCTTTTGAGGATCAGTTCACAACATTTTGTCAATTTTAGCTTGGAGCTCTCTTCCATTCTCTCTCTCATACTCTTGCACACCTAGAGTTTTGTTTGGAGCACTCTTGGAGGATTGTGGCATACTTTGGATTTGGAGAAAGAAGGAAAAGGAAAAGAATGAAAGTGCAAGAGGACAACATGATCAACAACTACAATGAGTTCTCTTTGCAAATACCGAGTTGCACGTATGATTTCCTTTCTAGTTTTGGCATGCATGTGGTTGTTTGGTTATGATCTATCATTGGCATGGAGGATTGCCTGGATTGACAGTGGTTTTGCCTAGCCTTTCCATTTCCTGGATAGTCATGGTGTTGTGGGTTTCCTATTTGTTTTCTGATTGGTGCTCATGTTCCTTGTGGTTGTAGGTTGAGTTATTAGTTCTTGGAGCCTTGGTTGGACAAACATTTTAGAAGCCCTAGAACAACTTGGGTTGAGTTACTAGTCCTGGAAACCTTGGTTGGACAAACGCTCTGAAACCCTGCAACAGTTGTGGGTTGAGTTACTAGTCCTGGAGTTGGGTTGGAAGAAACACTCTGGAGCCCTAGACAACTTAGGTAGAGACCTATCTATGATGTTAGTGATGTACGACTGTGAGGTGGAATCCTTGGTTGAGGGTTGAGGTGGTTTAGCCTCTAGAAGCCCTAGTTTGGTTTTGTTTTGGTTATTCCATGAGATCCCACGTTCATGCTTGGAATATGGCATGGGGGTGATTGGATGAAAGAGAGACTTTGTTAAGCTAAATCTATGGTCGGGTGGTACATGGAAGTCCCCGACTTGGTTGGATTTTGCATATGTCAATAAGAGTTATTTCCTCTTGTATTTCATGAGTAATTGTATTTGTTATTATGTGGCTTAGATGACTCGTTTATCATGATGTATATGTTGTTCATTTACTAGTTATATGCTAGTCATGAGATGTATAATGGATATGGCTCTTGATGTGTTTCGATTGATTGAGTAATGGTTAATGAATGCAAGACCTAATAGATGATATTGCAACTATTGTGAGAGGGCATTAGACCTTCTTGATGATTGTCACATAAGTATGAGACACTTATGTTCAAATGTGTAATTATGTCCTGTACATTACATTTTCATGATGTGTTTGATTTTTTTTTGTCATGGTTAGCATGGGTTAGGTTAAGTCCTTGATTAAGTTTTGAATTAAAGGATTTGTCTCTATGTTATTTATCATTTCTGAGAGTTTCATTAAGTTTTGGGTAATGATCTGGGGACTAGCCCTGAAAAGTGGCTTAGATCTCAGTGTTTCTGGCACAAAACTGAGTCAATTAGTCTACAGTCACCGGGAAGCATGCTTATGGGAGAGATTGGAGGCTTACAGTCATTTTTTTTCCTTGTCATGGGAGCGAGTGAGAGCCTAGGTCAATGAAAAAGTAATTTATTCAAGGGTTGGGCACTTGGAGTGGCTGGTTAGCTCCTGGGGGTCATGTAGCTCCTGTGGAAAGTCAGTTTGGTTTGGGTTCATCAATTCCATGTCCTTAATTGTACCTAGGAGGTTGAGTCATATCACAGTAACTCTTTGTCACATATTTACCCTAGTGGACCGGTGAACTTGGATAAGTGTGGGAGGAGGGTTTTACAAACCTCTTCATGCCATTCACCTGCATAAGCAATCATTCCTCCACAAGAATGATCCCTGATGATCTTGTCATACAACAACATACATGCATACATACATATATACATATAAACATTAGCATAAAGCAATCATGATCTCTGATGACCTTGTCATACAACGACATACATACATACATATATACATATATAAACATCAGTATAATCATAATCACAACACAATTACAAGATATCATGAGGTCAAGGTTAAGAAAACTCTCTTTATCCATGCACAACATGCATAACATTGAGAACAACAATTCCCAACATAGACAAGGCATCTGAAACCTCAAATCCACTTACTCTACCTTTCCTACGTCCTTTCTCATGACTATCCTGCCACCATCAATTTATCCCAATGAACCCAACCAATCCATCTGGATGTCATATTATTACCTTCAACTACCCTTATACATGCACCAAGCTTCATCCGGGTCTTACCACTTTACCTGTTGGGTTTCATTCAGAGCTCTCCAAGCTCCATTAACTTTCCTCTTCCCCCAACCAATTCCCAAGACCCTTAAAACATAAACGGTAAGAACAAGAAACAAACAAGGAGAAAACAATAGCAATACTACACCACACCAAAGTGGCATGGCCATGCACTAGAAATAAACAAAACTACAAATAAAGTGAAAAAAAATCATAAAACAGTGAAAGCACAAAAATTTCAACATACACCATGACTTAATCCCCATGGGTTCTGTTAGAGTCGGTCTGTTCAGCCCTCCGTCAGACATCAAAACCTCTTTTGCTGCGTTTCATTTTAGGTGTCTCATTCAGCTCGATCATTTGCATTCCATTAGGAGCATCGATCTTCTGAGGGAAGGGTCTTTTCACTCATCTCCCTCATGTCATGTGCCTGTTGGTCCGTGTCTACTCATCAAAGTCAATTTTAAAGTCATGTACAGTCTTGTTTGGTCTCGTGGTCAGCAAAGAGTCATTTCAGTCATTAGGTCTAGGGTTTGGTCTTGAGAATGTCAAATAATGCCAGCAAGCCATGAGGATGTCTCCAAAAGTTTTCATTTCGGAATTTTCATCGTAATGATGCCCGATCATGACTTTTCTTCAAAAACTCTGTTTTGAAGAAAAATTGTCAAATTTTGTCTTTTGTAATAAATATTGTGTGATTTTCAAAGTTGTTTCAGTTGTAACGTCCTTCAGGCACAACCCTGGTCGCCTTTGCCAGCTCCAATGCCAGCTATCCCTGCAAAAATAGACAGAGGTTCATCATTCGGCTAGAAATCAAAGTGGAAGTAAAAAACAAAGTGATGTGAAAGTGCCAAAGTCTACAACATTATGAAAGTGGGTTTAGGCAAAATGAATTTAAAGGCTTCATGTATAAAACATCTATCCAAGTGTTTGAGGTTCATTCATATTCCAAGAGCAAAGAGAAGCAAGAAAAAATGATTTTGGTGAGTTAGTGCGCAATTTAGGTGAATTTAGAAGAAGCCTGGCCGACGCGACGCACCCACCAGGCGCGGCGCACTGGGACGACGCAGCGCGTTGGGTATGCGGCGCGGCGCATACACCTGAAAGCCCGAAAATGTTTGAAATTTCTCCAAATTGCCATGTATTTGCGTGGATTTGCCAAGTAGGGTCGACATCTTAATGTTTCATCCATTTTTGTGCTGAGTGATGGTGGTTTATGGATGCTAATAATTGAAACAAAAATCCAAACCCTACTTCAACATACCTCAAAGGAAAATTGCTGCGGGTTTCAAAATCAGTGTTTTGCTACCAAAGTCACTCCTCCTTCCCATTCCTCCCTTTTTTTCATCATTCCCTAATTTCCTACCCCCCTAAGCTCATTAATTCGTTCTCCTAAATGCTCTGTCCCAAATTCTCCAGTCTCACACCTCAAACCCTACACAACAATTCCTAACCCTATACATCAAATCCTACATCAAAACCCTCCTACATTTCCCTAACTAAATCTATCCCAACAGTCCCTAACCCTCACTATTTTTCCCTCCCCTTCCTTATTTCATTATTTTTCCTTGGTGGCAGAGGTTGCACAATCATTAAAGACAGTCCAACACACTTTGACACATCAGCACCACAGGTCCAGGATTAAGAAAAAAGAGGCAAAAAGGAGTATGATTGTCTTTGGATATTGGTCGAAGCCTATTTAGCCCAGCATGACATTTGATAGAGAAGCTCCATCCCAAATTTCAAGAAATTTGGGGCATTTTTGGCATTTTGACAAATTTTGGCACAAAAAATAGGGTTTTTCTCCCTATGCGCCGCGCCACGTGGCGCGCGCTTTTGCTAGGGAGCTCCAAATTACAAAAACTTTGCATTTCTAGATTTGGCATGAAAAATCATGACTACTAGTGCATGGCCAAGAAGTTTGGGCAAGTTTTGAGTCCTCAAGAGGTCAAAAACACTCACAAAATGACCTCTCTGCCCTTATTTTGACACACAGGAAGCAGTCCTGGGAGATTGCAGTTTTGGAGGGGTAAATGACATCCAAATTGAAAAATTCCACTTGGGTTGGAAAGTAGATAGGCAGGGCTTTCCAATGAGCTATCTTGGGCTCAATTTGGACTTCAGGAAGTGCCTCAAAATCAGCTCCAAAGTGGCACGACGCACACAGATTTTGGCGCGGCGCATAGAGAATTTTGGCTTGTTTTTCACTGTTCAGCTCAACAATTCGCCCAGTTTTGACCAGTTTTGCTTCTTGAAGTTATTATTGACTTTTCATGATGTAATTTGACAACCATGATGTAATATTGACACATTTTTACTTGTTCTAGAAGACTCATTCACCAAAAGGTGAAATGTGAGTGAATGAATCAGTTTCCTAGCATATAGAGGTAAGTTGTTTGACTACCTATATTTCAGTTCCTTGTTTAGAATTAGTTCAAACAGCTCCTAGAATGATGAGCTCGACCCCTAGAGGCAAGGGAATGGGTTGGGCTAGTCTATATCATGTAATTCCTAAGTCATTTTCAGGGTTGGACACTAGGGATTGCTTTGGCATATCATTGTACATTCTATCTCTGCATTTTTGGCTAAGGAAAGACCAGGGTTTTGCAGCACTGTTTGGGATCCATGTGGCTTTATGTTTTTATGGTGTTATTCTCTAAGTAATTGTAAGTTCATTAGTGTTATATGTATCATTTTCCTCTCTCTTCTTCTGAATTTGAACAAATGAGTGATTAAGGTAGAATCCATTAACTACTATGCTCTGCCTTTGAATTTGTTTAAATTTCCATGTTTTCATCTGTTTAAGGAGAATTCTTGAGACTCTCTTGCTCTCCTTAGCTCCTCACCAGTTTGATATATCCATTCACTCGCTTGAAAGCATCAAAACGATTGCCTTCCTTGCCCCAATCAGAACTCTGCAGAAACTGTGCCTCATCCCCGAGCCCAATTTGCCTTTCCCTGTTTCCAACACAAAACCCCCAAAAAATCAAATCAAACCTTTGTACTTCATACCTAGCCTAAAATTAGCTTTTATTACAGTCATCTCGAGCCCCATCGATTATCTTTGCCGAGATCGACCCGAAGAGAGCCCTCTCCTGTCCTCGTAGGGCTAGCTACGAGGCTGAGCGTGGTTTGATGTGGACCTAGAACCTTGTCTTTTCAGCCTGAGACAAATCTAGGCTCTAACATAGTGGCGACCATACTGGGGAAGAAAGTTTATTTTCATTGTTTGGCTTTGTAGACTACAGACAGAGCCTGAAGTTAGCCAGGTAGCCTTCGAAACGCTTTTGCTTTGCATTAGCGCAAGTAGATAAAAGTTGCTTCAGTCAATCGTCGGTCTAGTTTATAAACTGAACATCTGATCAAAACGATCACCCCAGTACATGTATCAAGTTCAAATCTGATGGTTGATGGTGGAAAACGATCAGACATAAGAAGGCTGAAATCATTCACCTGGTGACTCCTGTAAAGACTCCACTGGAGGACTAACTCTTTCTCTGAGAAAATGGAAGGATCTTACTCAAAGTTCGGGTATCCAAAGTGGAATGGGATTCTGGATCTAGTCTGCTTTCTTGTAAATTACATCTTTGATGTTCTTGAAGCTGTCCTGAAAGTTTTTCAGAACTTTTTGTATGATAAAGGTGATCAAAATCTTCACTCGATCTATTCAAAAAGTGTAAATACTGAGTTTCACTTTGATCCTGGCCTCCTTACTTTTCCCACATCTCATGATGACTCTCTTCAGCGTGATAAGCCTAAAGAACACAAACCTGATCCCGTCGCTCTTGTATGTACTCCTACACTTTTTATAATCCCAGATAGGTATAAACCTCTTGTTTTACCTTCTGTTCTTCATGCTTCCCCAAAAACTATGATCTATACTTGCCAAGGTTTGATGGTGAATGTAAATAAAGTATAATTAATTAGTTGATTAAAATAATTTATGAATTAATTATATTAATTAAAAGATATTTTTAGATTCTTAGGTTAAATAAAACAAAAATAAAAATAAAAATAAGAAAATTAATAGAAAGGACAATAAAATTAACCTATAATCAAGAGAATTAAAAGGATTATTAATCTACATATTAAAATCAATTAAGTAAAACAATTAAAATAAAAATAAAAATTAAATTAATCAAACTAAAATTATTATAATATTCATAGGTATATATGAGGGTCGGCTTCTTTATAAAATTTATTAATTAAACTAAAATTATTATAATATTCAGCGGTATATATGAGGGTCGGCTTCTTTATAAAATTTATCAAGATTTAGGTTTATTTATACTCTGGTCACATGATTCTTCTCTCAAAGAACTATCAATCATATTCTAAAGATTAGTCCTGATGATGGACCCACTTTGGGGTTTGAAACGTCGACAGAATGAACATGACACTGTGGATAATCCGGATCATGCTACTCCAATGTAACAATGTCAATGTTGAGCAACATGTGCAGAATTTTGAGGCTTTTCTAGACCTTTTTGAAGTTGATAATGAAGATGTCAGTATAAGGCTTTTTGCTCTTTCTTTGCAAGGCAAAGTCAAGAGTTGGTTCAAAACCCTACCTGATGCAAGCATCTCGTATTTCCAGTAGTTCATCAAATTTTTCTCGACAGGTGGATGATCGGACAAAACCTTTTCCTTATTGTAGAAGAGTATAACCAACTGAAAAGATTGCCAAGGGAGACAGTACAACAGTTTTCAGCCAAATTTAACCAAGTTTATTATTTGATGCAAGTTGATATAAGACCTCCTCCTAGATCTGCTCTCTTGCACTATCTGGGTGCCTTTGATCCGGAAATGGAGTTTCAGCTGAGAGAAAGGAATCTTGCAACACTTGAAGAGATGCAGAAAAATGTAGTAAATGTAGAGGCTCACTTGTTGATCCGAAGGGCAAGGTTGAAAGAAGAAGAAATAAAAACGTAGATCTGGAGAAATCGACACCTCTAGAAGTAAAGCTTGACCTTTTGGTAAGTGCAGTGGAAGAGATGATGCAAAAGATCACCGCAAGGAATGAGAATAATGTTCAAGCCCATGGCTCACTGATTGAAGAAGAAAAAGTTGTTGATCCAAAACATTTTGTTTCTTATCCCAGTTGTCATAGTGATTGTTTTATAGATCATCTTGGAGAAGAGAGATTTGTTGATTTGACATGTATGCTTGATGATGTGTTTAATACTTATGAGTTGCCTTAGTTTGATCAGGATGATGATGATTATGTTCTCCAAACAGAGGCTAATCTTGCAGACAAATCAGCAGCTAGTTTGTGGGAGGAAGAAGTACACTTTCAACAACTTGAGTACAGTGATCAGCCGATGCATATCAGCTATGACAGTGACAAGGAAAGTACAACAAATTGGGAAGTAAGTGAAGGATCTTTACCTTTTTGCTTTGATTCATTTCAGTTCATCAGAGACAACATTCATGCAATCAGAAATCAGCTGTTGACAAGTCTTGATCTGGACCATCTTGCGGGAAATGAAAACCTTGTTCAAGACTTCTCATATTCAGATTTGCGGTCCCCAAATTCCATTGATTTTCAAGTTGCAGATGAAGACATGGAAGCTGGCACATACGATCAAATGATACAAGAAGGGTGCCTACCTTTCTGTTTTGAATCATTTCAGTTTTTGAAGGATAAATTGCATAGTAAATCTTCAAATGAACAGCCAGTAGGATGTCATACAGTTTCAATAGATACATCGCAGAAGTCTTCACAAATTTTTGATGATCCTATTACTCGTGTGTTGGATGGTGTTTGTTGTAAAAGTTCTTCCCCATCGGCTAACCATGTGACAGAAGAGAATGTTGATAATAATCTGATTCAAAAGTCGCCTTCATTGTCTTGTTTAACAGATTGTTCATTGCATACCCCATACCAAGGTTTGCAGTCAGATGAGGAGATTGATAAAGGAGACTTTTGTTCTGTTTGGAATCAGCAACAGAGTTTGGTTATTCACGAAATTCGGGATCCTTTTGACAGTCTGTTGCTATCACCAAAGAAAGACAGCACAGATGTGAGGAAAATCTCAATATTCAGCTATGAAGATTACTTGGACCAGAGCGGTAATGTGTTAATGGAAATCAATTATGAAGATACTTTTGCAGTATTCTTGAAGTCATCCAGTCAATTCATGCTTTGCAAGTTTATCAGCAGTCAACTTGATTATGAGTTTCCATGGGAGTTGCCTTTCGATTCTTCCCTTTTCCTGTGCATCAGAAAGCATTTGGGAAGAAATCAAATACCAGCCAGGATGCTTACATGGTTGCATTGGTTGTTCCATTTCACTTGATCAGGTGGTGAACGAACAATTAGAGTAGGTTTGATAAATAAGCTCAAACGAGCATCTTTCAAGTTTGTTAGTTATGATTTAGCCATGTTTGGTTTTATTTCAGTTTTAGTCTTGAGTCAGGGTCAGTCTGCATAATGTCAGTTTTTGTGTTTTGACTCCATAGCCCAATGGACGAAGGCACTGTCTGCTCACCCAAAGATTTGTAGTTCTTGGCACCTCCTAGGAGCTACCATCCCCATTGGAGCCAATGTTAGAGTCGGTCTGTTCAGCCCTCCATCAGAGATCAAAACCTATTTTGTTGCGTTTCATTTTAGGTGTCTCATTCAGCTCGATCATTTGCATTCCATTAGGAGCATCGATCTTCTGATGGAAGGGTCTTGTCACTCATCTCCCTCATGTCATGTACCTGCTGGTCCGTGTCTGCTCATCAAAGTCAATTTTAAAGTCATGTACAGTCTTGTTTGGTCTCGTGGTTAGCAAAGAGTCATTTCAGTCATTAGGTCTAGGGTTTGGTCTTCAGAATGTCAAATAATGCCAGCAGGCCATGAGGATGTCTCCAAAAGTTTTCATTTCAGAATTTTCATCGTAATGATGCTCGATCATGACTTTTCTTCAAAACTCTGTTTTGAAGAAAAATCGTCAAATTTCGTCTTTTGTAATAAATATCATGTGATTTTCAAAGTTGTTTCAGTTGTAAAGTCCTTCAGGCACAACCCTGGTCGCCTTTGCCAAGTCCAATGCCAGCTATCCCTGCAAAAATAGACAGAGGTTCATCATTCAGCTAGAAATCAAAGTGGAAGTAAAAAACAAAGTGATGTGAAAGTGCCAAAGTCTACAACATTATGAAAGTGGGTTTAGGCAAAATGAATTTAAAGGCTTCATGTATAAAACATCTATCCAAGTGTTTGAGGCTCATGCATATTCCAAGAGCAAAGAGAAGCAAGAAAAAACGATTTTGGTGAGTTAGTGCGCAATTTAGGTGAATTTAGAAGAAGCCTGGCTGGCGCGGCGCACTGGGAGGAGAAACCCAGTGTAAATTTCCTCAGGCGCGGCGCGTTGCGTATGCGGCGCGGCGCATACACCTGAAAGCCCGAAAATGTTTGAAATTTTTCCAAATTTCCATTTATTTGTGTGGATTTGCCAGGTAGGGTCGACATCTTAATCTTTCATCCATTTTTGTGTTGAGTGATGGTGGTTTATGAATGCTAATAATTGAAACAAAAATCCAAACCCTACTTCAACGTACCTCAAAGGAAAATTGTTGTGGGTTTCAAAATCAGTGTTTTGCTACCAAAGTCACTCCTCCTTCCCATTCCTCCCTTTTTTTCATCATTCCATAATTTCCTACCCCCCTAAGCTCATTAATTCCTTCTCCTAAATGCTCTGTCCCAAATTCTCCAATCTCACACCTCAAACCCTACACAACAATTCCTAACCCTATACATCAAATCCTACATCAAATCCCTCAAAACCCTCCTACATTTCCCTAACTAAATCTATCCCAACAGTCCCTAATCCCTCACTATTTTTCCCTCCCCTTACTTATTTCATTATTTTTCCTTGATGGCAGAGGTTTCACAATCATTAAAGACAGTCCAACACACTTTGACACATCAGCACCACAGGTCCAGGATTAAGACAAAAGAGGCAAAAAGGAGCATGATTGTCTTTGGATATTGGCCAAAGCCTCTTTAGCCTAGCATGACATTTTATAGAGAAGCTCCAGCCCAAATTTCAAGAAATTTGGGGCATTTTTGGCATTTTGACAAATTTTGGCACAAAAACAGGGTTTTTCTCCCTATGCGCCGTGCCACGTGGCGCACGCTTTTGCTAGGGAGCTCCAAATTACAAAAATTTTGCATTTCTGGATTTTGCATGAAAAATCATGACTGTTGGTGCATGGCCAAGAAGTTTGGGCAAGTTTTGAGTCCTCAAGAGGTCAAAAACACTCACAAAATGACCTCTCTTCCCTTATTTTGACACACAGGACGCAGTCCTGGGAGATTGCAGTTTTGGAGGGGAAAATGACATCCAAATTGAAATATTCCACTTGGGTTGGAAAGTAGACAGGCGGGGCTTTATAATGAGCTATCTTGGGCTCAATTGGGACTTCAGGAAGTGCCTCAAAATCAGCTCCAAAGTGGCGTGACACATATAGATTTTGGCGCGACGCATAGAGAATTTTGGCTTGTTTTTCACTGTTCAGCTCAGCAATTCGCCCAGTTTTGACCAGTTTTGCTTCTTGAAGTTATTATTGACTTTTCATGATGTAATTTGACAACCATGATGTAATATTGGCACATTTTTACTTGTTCTAGAAGATTCATTCACCAAAAGGTGAAATGTGAGTGAATGAATCAGTTTCCTAGCATATAGGGGTAAGTTGTTTGACTACCTAGTTTTCAGTTCCTTATTTAGAATTAGTTCAAACAGCTCCTAGAATGATGAGCTCAACCCCTAGAGGCAAGGGAATGGGTTGCGCTAGTCTATATCATGTAATTCCTAAGTCATTTTCAGGGTTGGACACTAGGGATTGCTTTGGCATATCATTGTACATTCTATCTCTACATTTTTGGCTAAGGAAAGACCAGGGTTTTGCAGCACTGTTTGGGATCCATGTGGCTTTATGTTTTGATGGTGTTCTTCTCTAATTAATTGTAAGTTCATTAGTGTTATGTGTATCATTTTCCTCTCTCTTCTTCTGAATTTGAACAAATGAGTGATTAAGGTAGAATCCATTAACTGTTATGCTCTGCCTTTGAATTTGTTTAAATTTCCATGTTTTCATCTGTTTAAGGAGAATTCTTGAGACTCTCTTGCTCTTCTTAGCTCCTCACCAGTCTGATCTATCCATTCACTCACTTGAAAGCATCAAAACGATTGCCTTCCTTGCCCCAATCAGAACTCTGCAGAAACTGTGCCTCATCCCTGAGCCCAATTTGCCTTTCCCTGTTTCCAACACAAAACCCCCAAAAAATCAAATCAAACATTTGTACTTCATACCTAGCCTAAAATTAGCTTTTATTACAGTCATCTCTAGCCCCATCAATTATCTTTGCCGAGATCGACCTAGAGAGAGCCCTCTCCTGTCCTCGTAGGGCTAGCTACGAGGCTGAGCGTGGTTTGATGTGGACCTAGAACCTTGTCTTTTCAGCCTGAGACAAATCTAGGCTCTAACAGGTTCCCAATACTTCCAAGGGAAAGATCAACCTGGGCCTTCTTCAACATTTCATGGGAGTCTCTTTTACCATGTAATGCCCTGCATCATCTTTCCATAAACACACAATTTTCAGTGCATAAATAAACATAAGAATATACTAGTTACCTTACCTTGTTGTGCAAAGCACACTTCCTTGTAACTGAACACATACATATATCATCTCTCAAGGGACTCTAATTCCTTGACGGATCCTACCATAACTAGAAACCAACTATTATACCTATCAAATACATATTCATGAATATAGCACATATCCACATAACATCAGACAAAATGAAGGTTAAGAACACTTCATGTAATTCATGCAAAGTACTCATTCGTTTGGAATTGTGGTTTCCAAACATAGCCAAAGGAATTCTCACCCAAATCCTGTATTTTACGTTTTACCTTGTTACAATTGAGTCTTGTTATGTGTTATAACACCACCCAACTATTAGTTCTATAAACAAATCAATTGTTACCTTGTCATGCTAATACCAAGCATGTTGCCATGCAAATGTTCACACATGTCAGTCACATGTTCCAAAGATCAAGACTGTCTATTAACTTGAAATCAACCTTTACCAAGACTAAAACCATATCATAATCAAATCACAATAATCAGTCGTAATACTACAACTATCGCCACTTGTACTCAAATGCATTTCGATTGTCTCAGCACATATTGTGTTAGTACAACTATCTTAAAACAAGATCATTCCTTCATTCAATCTTATAGACACACACTCATATCATGCAATTGATCAAACATTTAAAAAACCTATAAAAATACCATGTTAGATAAACCAAATAGACAAAAATCATACCTCAATGTATCTCATGAGAGGTTATCACATCTACCCAAGTCAATCCAGACTAGTGCGACACAATATCACAAGTATATCAACTCATACCTAAATATCATAACCATAACATCTGCATAGGCCAATATAGATTAGCACGATCATCAATATCCTAGCTACAATGACCATACTCATCATGTGTATAACCGCAATGCATATAAAAACAAATTATTATCATTCATGACTATACGACGCATGTGTATATGACCACATTGATTAACTAACATCTATCATGAATGTAACCATAACAATAATAGAATGAACAGAATGCATATAACCATAATGCATATAATGACTATTAACCATCATACCTGCATGCCCAACATACAAACTTGTATGATGATTTTCTCCTGCCCCGAGGTCTAGTGTTGCAACCTCGCTCTGATGATATGCATCTCCTGTTCCATCTTAGCCAACACATCAACATCATAACTTACCAATAGCATCATGATGACACAAACTACATAATAACCACCACGATGCATGTTTGACCTACTATGCATGCATAACCATAGCCAAAACAATGCGTGTATAACAACATGCATCTAGCCCATCCAATCCAAGTGTTTGAACCTGGAAAATCTGATACCACCTTGTAAAGCCCCCTCCCACATTTCACCACTTTTACAAGCCCTCTATGTAAATGTGAAATAGAGTGCCACTGTGACATGACCCGACCTACTAGCTCCAGTTAAGGAAGTGGGGCCTACAACTAATACTTACTGACCGCAACTTAACTTCCTACAAGAACTACAGACCACCTAAGAGCTGAAGAAACACCCCAGGTGGTCAATCCCTAAGATGGAATTTTGTTTCAGTGATGTAGACTCCCAGCCACACCCTTGACACTACCTACATGTGGTTGAAGGCCTCCAATCGCTCTCGCAAGCCTTTCTCCATGTGGTTGTGACCTAAATTGATCAGTTCAGTGCCTATGGTCCTGAGATCTGAGCCACAATTATAGGCCAGCCTCTAGAGCCCTTCCCAGAACTGCTTGGTACTTCTCAGAATGATGAATTACATAAGTATGATGCTAAACATACAAAAATTGAACAAGAACTTGACCTAACCAGGCCTAACCATGACAGTCATTCTATCAAGCATATGGTGGACATGTAAACTACAGGTCATGAATGCATATTTGATCATAGAAGTCTGAAACTTATCTGAGAATCCCCAAGAAGCTCTAATGCCCTCTCATAATAGCTACAATAACACTCGTTATCCCATGCATTCATTAACCAACAATTACTTATCAAATCCTAAACAAGTCATAGCCAGAGCACATTACAAATCCATGTTTATAACCAACATAAAACCAGATTATTAACCATGAAAAAACAACCATCAAATCACCATAATAACATATATAAATTCTCTTAAAACACAATAGGCAAATAGCTCTTATTAACTTATGCAAAAACCAACCAAGTCAGGGACTTCCACATACCACCCAACCATAGATTAGGTTGAACCAAATCTTTCTTTCAACCAATATTCCCCGTGCCATATTCTAATCATGAATGTGGGATCTCAAGACATAAACAACTAGGGATCCAAAGATTAAGCCACCTCCACCCTCAAGCTACTGTGATCTCACAAAATCGGTCAAGAGATCACGAAGCTTGAACAAGCTTAGATGCCTCAAAGTTTCTTAATCATTACCTTGAGGAATTTTCCTGACACCACCAACCTATTGAGGGCTTCCCATAGATTAAACCACCTCCACCCCCAAGCCTTGGGAATTTTCCTAAGACCACCTCACCTAGTTCCAAAAACTTTTGGAAATCCAAAGCTCAAACACAAAAGAATCCCATCACACCATGGCTATCCAACAAATGGCAAGGCAAGGTTGAAACCATTGTCAAACCCAACAAAACCCATGACAATGACAACAAATGAACTAAATAAACAAATGAATGTACCATGCGTTCATACATCAGCTAGGAAATCACACATGCAACCTGTTACCTGCAAAATATTCCTTCTAAAGCTACTAATCCAACTTTCTCTTTGCTTTCCTTTGCTTTTCCTTGCTTGTCCTTTTCCTTCCTTTCCTTTCCTTGTCTTTCCTTTGCTTACTTGTGTTCTCCTATTGATGCTCTTCTCTCTCTCTCTCTCTGAAACTACTTCCAAAGAAAAACTAACAAAAGGCCCCCAAGTGATCCTCTGATGCCTTTTTATTATTGATGCCTCTAATTTCTTCATTTTCTTTAAGCTTTCCTTCAATTTCCCTCACATGAAAATCTGTGACCCTTCATATCCCTTTTCTCCTATTTTTCTTTATTTTCATAAATAAAATTCCAAATAATGCCTCTTTACCTTTTCCAATTCCTTTGCCAATTTCCTTAGCCATAATAAATTGAAAGTGACACCCATTAGGATGTTTTCCCCAAAATTCAGCTTGGAATATGTGTCCCTTTACCTTGGTCTTATTTTTCCTTTATTATCCTTTATTAAATGAATTTTTAACCCAGGGATGTTACTCTATCGGTCGACGAGGGTGAATCTGACAAACATTTTTATTTGCTTAAAAGGCAGTCCCACACTTCCTTTGTGCTTTTACATTGAGCTTCAAGAAATTCTCCTAGTTAGCCTACCTCTTAGTTTGATCAGATTTTATTGGTGCTTTCATGGGTGGTCGATATTCAACTATGTGTCCAGCTCCTTTTTTTAGGAGAAACTTGTGTAACAAAGTAGTTGCAAAAGAAATTATCGTGGAAATCGTCGAAAGACTATGCTTTGATTCTTTCAATATAATTTCTCTCTTCTATTGTCTACTCCTTGTAGAAGTCATCTAAGATATTTTCAACCCACTCATGCAAGTTTGTTCTTCCTCTATTTGTTAACTTTAGCGTTATTCGACCGTCAGGTTCTATATGTTGCATTAGTTACATGGTCAAGGAATTTATTGATCTCAGAGGGGTTGTTTAGATAAATCTTTCGTGCGCTTCCGTGAAGAAGTGTGCTCTAGCTTCTACAACAAACAATCTATTTATTCTGGCATAATTCTTTAGGTAATTATTAATTTTCGTCTACCACCATGCTTGTATCTCTTCCAAAGTTAGCATTTATGCATGCATATTGTGAGTATTCAAGTCCAACACTATTAGCAATGGAACCAATGTTGTAATCTAGCAGAAAGTATGCATTAGTTTCCAGTAGGAAGGAACATCAAGAAACTACATAATCATATGCAATATAAGGAAAAGAGAAGAGACACAAAGTAGCGGAGAACAAACAAATCAATACTTATATTAGATATCCTCAATATCCAATCATGACTAATACATATAATCAAGTACAAGCATTTATCAACATGGTCAATCAACTCGACTTGGGAGTCGATCGACTGATAATACAATTCTTCTAAGTCGATTTGACTGGGATAGTCAACTAGCCCCTCCAACACTAGTCAAGGCAAAATAATATTTTTGGTTTTTGAGATTGGAGGGGATCACCTCCTTATAATTGGTGAGCTCCAGTATTGTAGCAATAATGCTACAACTCCTGGGGCTTCCTGTCTCTCAATTTTATCAACCCGGTAGTTCGTACAAACTTGGAAGCGGCGGTGCTATATGCACAAGTACTAGCTCTTGTCGCAGTTGTCACTTGGTCAGCTGGCACAAGTCCGCTAGGGCTCAAGCCAACTTCTATAGGCTCTCAGAAGAAGCTTGCTAATTGATGGATGAAAGCTAATCTCAAAGGAAAGCTACTTTACTTGACAAAAATGAACTGAAAGCAAATCAAAGCATGTAAACCTAGGAAACCCTAATTTAACTAGTCCGACCTCTACAATGCAAGGAATGTAAATGCAACTTCTACCAATGCTGTCATTACCTCTAATAAATGAAAATGCATGGATCTAAACTACTTGCATCATGAAAGTTATGTTTTTGTATTTTTCCTTTAAGTGTGTGGAATGATTGTGATCTTGTGCTAACTAGGGTTTGGTTGTGCGGATGGGATGGAGAAGGAAGGAAAGCGTGGGACAGGTTAGGGAGGCTAGGAGAGGTTCCTAGGGATCCTTAGCATCCATCCACAGAGGTCCCTCACATTCAGAAGCTCAGCAACCGAGTGAGTGGCCTCCTACAGGAAGCCTGCAGAGGATCCTACAGGATACTCTGTTTTCTACAGGATGTCTACAAATGGCTACAGGATGACCTACCGTGACTGTTTGGAGTGATGGAGGAGTAATGGAATGGTAGGGGGAGATGTGTAAGGTAGGAATGAGGCTGGTGATGGCTGTAGAAGCTGGAAAATCAGATGAGGGAAGAGTGTATGCAATGGTTTGATGATTGGAAGGATGGAACCAACGAAAGTTGAAGGAGATGGAGCTATGTGGGAAATGAGAGAGCTGGAGGGTAAATGAGTGAGACAGAGGTTAAATAGAACTTGAGGAGGTGATGAAGATGATAGAGATGCCCTGCACAATGCTCATTTAAACGAATCAATGAATTCTTGCAAACAAACCAAGTCCTAGCTAACTTAATCTAATTGTCAATGAAATAAATGAACAGCAGCTTTGTTTGGAAAGAGAACCATGTACTTCACGTGAGAAAGAGCATTCCAAAAGATCTAAATGCATAACAAACTCCTACCAATCGATTCTAAGCATAAAAACTATGTTACCCATCAAAACCAACTACCATAACAAAGCAAGATCTAAAGAGCAGATTTTATTATGAGAATGCAGCAAAGTCACATAAGGATGAACAAGGGAGGTACTGGGCGCTTGAGATGGGCCCAACCCCAAGAACTACAGCCTCCCAAGAAATATTTAGAGCTGGTGCAAAGCTGGATCCATCTTTATTAATCAAGAAATGAAAAGTACATCAAAATTGTCCATAAGGAGAGCTTGAGAATGAGCTGAAAGCAAAGCTAATCCATGGCCTAAAAATCGAACTACAAGCTAGCTAACTAATGGCTAAAACAAAATGACTAACTAGCTAAACGAATTGACTACCAACTAGCTACCAAAAAATGACCAACCAACTAGCTAACCAAAATGAGGCCCCAAGCCCTCTTATTTATACAATTTGAGGACCCAATAGTCCTCCTAAAAGTTAGGGACTTGGCTGCCCAAGACTTGGAGTTAACAGCAGTCCAACTTGACTTGCTTGGCTGCCCTTGAGCTGATTGATTCGGTGGCTCTTGAACTCCGAGCTGATGGTGGAGAATTCGAGGTAAGGGCCCATAAATGAGGGGGAAACCTTCCTACAAATCCTCTAGCTTGTTCTCCCACGAATTTGGCTGCCAAGTGCTCATTAAGACCTTCAAATTTGTCTCCAAGTTGACCAACAAGGCTACACAAAGCACCCATTAGACTTGTTGGCATAATGACTAACCAAATTCACTCTATTAACATAAAAATAATCAAAAACATGCAATAAACAAATGAGAATGGTGGACTAAGCCAAATTAGGAAGTTGAATGAGCCCAAATAATTGTACATTTTTGGGGCTCATCATCACCCCCCTACTGAAAGTGTTGCTCATCCTCTGAGCAACCAATCTCTCTCCTCATCTGATGGCCCTGATGGACTCCTTGTCATGCCAAGCTTCTGAAGTGATGTCCTCTTCTCTGTCATGAAACCATGCTTCTTTGCTTCTTCCCACTACTTGCTCCTTTTCCTAGTGAATTCTCAGCCTTGGTATGAGTGTGCAAGCATATTCAATCTGATGGTAGCAAGGGTGGCGAAAGGAGATGAAACCAGTGGAGGATGGAAGAAAAGAGTGGTTGCATGCCTCCTCAACAGACTTCATGCTTCGAATCCCTCTCCAAAATTGACTCTGGCCTGCCAAAAGGCTTCTACAGGAAAGTCCTGTAGCTTCCTGTAGAAGGTTGAACCGTGACTAAATTGTGCCCGAACCTTGAAAGAAATGAGTGTTCATAGAGGGGATGGATGTGCTTGGGGTGGCCAACACAGGTGCTACCTCCTTAGCTAAAATCTCGGCCGATTTCTCCTTTTGCTGCCCTTTTTTCAAACTTTCCTGTAGAAACTGTTCGCTGGCTTCTACAGGAAAGTCCTGTAGTGGCTTTTTCTGTCTTCCTGTAGACACGGGTGTCACCACGGGTGTCACCACCATTTAAATAATAATTTGCCATCATTCCAAATAACCAGCATGTCCTTGGCACATAAATAAGTCTGAGATGCAGAACAGAACAACCCTTTTTCTAATCAGAAAGACAGCCACCAATACATGTAATCAGTATGTTCTTTGATGCACAAAAACTGAGATGAACCCTGGAAGTTTAGGTTGAGTGAATGAGAGTGCAGAGATCAATCCGGCCTCTGTGGCACACAGTATATAAAATTCACGATTTTCTGCAAGTGAGCCTTAACAGTGGCTCAATTATGAATCAACCCCTGGAGAAAATCCCGCATACAACAATAATTCTCATGCAGCGATAAGAAAATGACTTGTAATTTCATGAACAGACTTTTATTCACAATTTCCTACCCCTTCAACACGTCAACTCCACCGGCTTTTTAATCAATTGCGTGGGAGAATTATGTTCAGGCCTACCTCATTAAGAATCGCCACCCCTGACATGAATAGTGCAAGCTCTTCGTAGGCTGGGTTTCTTGTAAAACAGCTTCCTGTAGAAAAACGCCTGTAGAGTGTGATTCGGCTTTTGAGTGAGCCCGCTGCACTAGAGAATTTTGAAAAGAGGTAGGAAACTCAGCGGAGGAAGATAGATTAAGCCGATGGTGGAAGCAGAGGATGTATTCTTTGAGTGAACACGATGCAAGTGCAAGTTGACTAACGGTCTTTGGATTTCAGCCGAGCGCTCAGTGATGTCTGCGTGATTTTTGGAGTGAGGTGGCAGAGACGTGTGCTGGCCCATGCAACTGTTGTCTCCACTGCAGTTTTAACTATTGGTTCTCTGCTGTTAATCTCTTACCATCAAACACGCTGAAGTTTAACTGTTCATTACTGCCCGTTCTTAATTTCCTCCCTGAGATGGCTGAGTGCACGTGTCTCATTCACCCACCAAGTGCTGTTGAACTGGATGAGGGTGGCCAGTTAGCTGGCCACCGATTTGTCTAAATCCAACCATCTCATTGTTCACGCAGATTTCGAATTACATTCATGCAACAGAGGAATTAGTTTAGTCACGTACCTGCAAGTCGACTGGCTGCTGTGAAGCTCTTTGCTGATGCATGCTTGGATTCCTTGGTTGCATGAGGGCGTGGCTGATGATTTTTGATTGTTGTTCCGTGTGCAGGTGTCCTCTGGCCGGATCTGAGCTCCAGACAATCGTTTCCATGTTCAAACCTGCACGTCCAAGCTGCTGTTGCTGCATCTTCACCAAACCAGAACTTGTTTTCGACATTTCTCCCAAACGCCAAAGCGGATCGAGCTGAAACTTGCTGAGCATGTTTCTACCATCATTATGCATCTCCCATATCAAATTCGTGATCAATGGATGCACGGATTTCGAGAAAAATGGAAAATGGCTGAAGAATTCAGAGGTCGATTTCTCGGAAACCGTGCATCGGAATTGGCTAAAACTGCTTGGGTAGGCTACTATCACCCACGTGCATCTCCCCATGAAACAAGTTTTGAAACGGATGCACGGTTATGGAGGAAATGCAAAAATGGCTGATGGCGATGGAGGTTGATTTCTTGGAAACCGTGCACCGGAATTGCATGAAACTGCTCAGGCATGTTGTCACCGACCTTGTACAATCCCCCATAGAAAGGTTTTTCAAATGGATGCATGGTTCTCAAGTTATGGCAAAAACAAATTCTGCTCTATGTGTTTTTGGCTTCAAGGCATTTTGCATGTGCTTGCATGGGATGACAAAATGAATTTTGGTTGTGATGCAGGTATGGAGATGATGGAGGAGGAGTTGGGAGATTGCAGGAGGACTTCTGAACCTTTGAGAAAGCTACCATGCTCGCCAAACCATTTTTTGAAATGCATGCCTAGTTTCCCATAATTTCTACAGGAAGATCCTGTAGAAGCACAAGGAGGTGAAAAAATGATGAATGAAGGCAAGGGATGGACACACAAGTGCTTGTAGGCCTAATCAACAGATTCCCACCATTAGATTCACTTTTGAAATTGGATTTGGCTCGTCCAAAGGTTCTACAGGATGTTTCCTGTAGAAATTCAGAGCTTTCCTGTAGAAAACACAGTTTTGAGGAAAGAAGCATAATGACATGAAAAAATGATGGAAAAGGGGTGAGGAGTGGAAACATGGATGAGTGTAGGCCTCATGGACATATTCCAAGCCTTCAGGTCCTCTTCGGAGATCAATTTGGCTTTTTTGTAAGCTTCCTGTAGAAGATACGAAACTTCCTATAGAAGGCACAAAAACTCCTTTAACCTTGATTTGAGTGCTCCTCCGACCTCTACAATGCAAGGAATGTAAATGCAACTTCTACCAATGCTGTCATTACCTCTAATAAATGAAAATGCATGGATCTAAACTACTTGCATCATGAAAGTTATGTTTTTGTATTTTTCCTTTAAGTGTGTGGAATGATTGTGATCTTGTGCTAACTAGGGTTTGGTTGTGCGGATGGGATGGAGAAGGAAGGAAAGCGTGGGACAGGTTAGGGAGGCTAGGAGAGGTTCCTAGGGATCCTTAGCATCCATCCACAGAGGTCCCTCACATTCAGAAGCTCGGCAACCGAGTGAGTGGCCTCCTACAGGAAGCCTGCAGAGGATCCTACAGGATACTCTGTTTTCTACAGGATGTCTACAAATGGCTACAGGATGACCTACCGTGAGTGTTTGGAGTGATGGAGGAGTAATGGAATGGTAGGGGGAGATGTGTAAGGTAGGAATGAGGCTGGTGATGGCTGTAGAAGCTGGAAAATCAGATGAGGGAAGAGTGTATGCAATGGTTTGATGATTGGAAGGATGGAACCAACGAAAGTTGAAGGAGATGGAGCTATGTGGGAAATGAGAGAGCTGGAGGGTAAATGAGTGAGACAGAGGTTAAATAGAACTTGAGGAGGTGATGAAGATGATAGAGATGCCCTGCACAATGCTCATTTAAACGAATCAATGAATTCTTGCAAACAAACCAAGTCCTAGCTAACTTAATCTAATTGTCAATGAAATAAATGAACAGCAGCTTTGTTTGGAAAGAGAACCATGTACTTCACGTGAGAAAGAGCATTCCAAAAGATCTAAATGCATAACAAACTCCTACCAATCGATTCTAAGCATAAAAAGCTATGTTACCCATCAAAACCAACTACCATAACAAAGCAAGATCTAAAGAGCAGATTTTATTATGAGAATGCAGCAAAGACACATAAGGATGAACAAGGGAGGTACTGGGCGCTTGAGATGGGCCCAACCCCAAGAACTACAGCCTCCCAAGAAATATTTAGAGCTGGTGCAAAGCTGGATCCATCTTTATTAATCAAGAAATGAAAAGTACATCAAAACTGTCCATAAGGAGAGCTTGAGAATGAGCTGAAAGCAAAGCTAATCCATGGCCTAAAAATCGAACTACAAGCTAGCTAACTAATGGCTAAAACAAAATGACTAACTAGCTAAACGAATTGACTACCAACTAGCTACCAAAAAATGACCAACCAACTAGCTAACCAAAATGAGGCCCCAAGCCCTCTTATTTATACAATTTGAGGACCCAACAGTCCTCCTAAAAGTTAGGGACTTGGCTGCCCAAGACTTGGAGTTAACAGCAGTCCAACTTGACTTGCTTGGCTGCCCTTGAGCTGATTGATTCGGTGGCTCTTGAACTCCGAGCTGATGGTGGAGAATTCGAGGTAAGGGCCCATAAATGAGGGGGACACCTTCCTACAAATCCTCTAGCTTGTTCTCCCACGAATTTGGCTGCCAAGTGCTCATTAAGACCTTCAAATTTGTCTCCAAGTTGACCAACAAGGCTACACAAAGCACCCATTAGACTTGTTGGCATAATGACTAACCAAATTCACTCTATTAACATAAAAATAATCAAAAATATGCAATAAACAAATGAGAATGGTGGACTAAGCCAAATTAGGAAGTTGAATGAGCCCAAATAATTGTACATTTTTGGGGCTCATCAATAATATCTTAGTTTCATTTTCCCCTCTAACTATTTATTGCCTCACAATTTCTCCTTAAATTCGAAAGCAATAATAATTTTAACAATATTCTTATTCTACAAGATGATCTCCCCATTTATCCCTCAATGGTCCAGTGAGCCCTAGGCATCCTTATGCCATCCCCACTTGAGTCAGAGGTGTGTGTTTTGGCTAGAGTTCGAAGTAATTTTAGGAAACCCCCTGGCTTCCATATTGTGTAACTTCTTTTGATACATAAGATACTTAGATAGCCAAAATTTCAATACGGAAAAATATTGTTTGTATTTTTTCTTAGTAAATTCTCTAGATATGCATTATAAGCATAGGACTCAGGGTAAATTATCTTAGTGGGTTCTCTGGTTACTAAATTAGAAATTAATTATCTTTTAATTTTTTACCTTTTCATCTACTTTTCACCTACAGTCTTTGTGGCTCTATTCAACTTAGGCTTCCATATAATGGAGCCTTCAATTGCTTTGTTGGACCTTATTAAATGACATTTGACAAGTCAACCATAAATGATAATGATTCATGATTGGAATTTAAATGAAAAGTGAAGAGATGGAAAGTGTTAAGTATGGTTACAACTGAAACACACTATCCTAACTCGATCTCTAGTGGTACGACTTGACCCAAGATGTGATGATGCTTATCTAAAGTAAAATTATGTATCCTGTGATATCGTGAGCAAAAATAATATTTTTTTTATTGTTAGAAGGTGTTATCATATCACACTTTAGTGTTTATCATGTCCAAAACTATACAAGAAACAATAAGGCCATGTTTAAGTATCAAACCCGTACACGAGAACATAACATAGCAAGTGAAGTGCAGGAAACTAAACCAAAGTACCGTGACCATGCGCATAAAAGCATGATGCATCATTTGCAACTACATGTATAATATAAGATGTAAATAATAGGATTCACGTACCATGACCGAGTCATTTGAAAGTACTGAGAAGTGATGAGGAAATATCATTGTATATTTGAATCAGAATTAGAAAAACATGTTTGAATAAAAGGATATGAGCAAGAGAGCTCATGCAAGTAGCAACACCACACCCCAAGAGAGGGTGGTCATGAAAGTAGTTACAGTTGTGGGGGTAACAAGCCCCAAATGAAGGTCATTTGGATCTCTATCACTATGGTTAGGGGAGGAAAACACTCGGGCCTCAGGCTATAAACGTTGCTACTCAGGTTTAGTTGCCATAACAACAACCACAAAACCACAACAAAAACCTTCTCTAAGGGGTGTTTGGCATCCAATTTAGTTTCCATCAAGAGCCTTAGTATTACTAAGGATGGGTTGTAGGGCCTTGAACATCATTCAAAAAAGAAAATACATGCCTCAAGATATTGTTGAACCTCCTTGAGCTTAAGAACCTTGAATGAATTCTCATACCAACACATGATTCCTCCAATGGGATGGTGTATCTGTTTCTTGAAGGTAGTTCTTGGCTGCGAAACTACGTTGAGAAACCAACTCAACCAACTTTAGGTTCAAGATGGCACTCAAACCAGAGGGTGCTCCCTCAAGTGTTATGAGACTTTTAATTTTGTTCACTGTCACTGAACAACAACCTACGAAACGTAATGGCCATATCTAGGATTTTTTGTATAGGTGGTTGTTGATGTGTCACAAATATTGACTTAACAAATAAAGCCCTCTCTTGAAAAGGTCTGATAAAAGTGCTAGCATTCAACTATGACAGAATAACATATCTTGAAAGGTTTCAATAGAGGAATATAAGAGAAATTAGATAATCAAGTATCCTCCCTGAATACCTAATCATCTAACAAGAGCAGAAACATGTAGAAGAACCTTTACAATGAACAAAAATACATTCAAGTATAGCATAGAAGCAACATCTAATGATTTATGGGTGATCAATTAAACAATTTTTTTAATCTTTTACTTAGTAGATAAAATAACATTGTAGAGGGACGTTAGGGAGGTTGATATTCAACGTAGCCCTTCCCAATGTCCTACACTACCTCAAATATATGCAGAAAATATTATGTAATCACTCACAAATACACAATTTATGTCATAACATAGAGCCATAAACCTTTGATTAAAAACTCTGTAATAAGAAACTTTACAAAAATATGAGGGTCTTTCTGGGCTCAAAATCCAACCCTTTTACATTACAAATAAAACAATATATAGGAAAACATTAATCCTAAAGTCGTTACAAACTATAGGAAACAAATCCTAATAATAAAACTCAAAATAAATACAAAATTTGGAGTTTGTTGTAGGAACTTTGGAGTTTGTTGTTGATATTGTTGTCTGGAGATCTGAATATGTTCTTTGAAGATGTGTTAACTACTCAAGAAACAAGACAAGCTCTGCCACCTGTTTAATCTTTTTGCCTAAAATTTTGGAGTTTGATCCTCATTGTGTTGATCTTTTGCCTTGGAATTTGGGGTTGCTAAGTTGTTGTCTCTAATAAGTTGTCAATTGTCCATCAATCAAGGAAATGAACCTTTGACTCTTGATATTTTGCCACTTGTGTGCTCATCTTCATCCTTGAGAAGCTCTGCCACCTGTATCATCCAACTATCTATTTTTCACAATAGTACCTATCATTTGACTTTAATTCACAAGATCTTTTGTTCTTGAACTGATTCTCCAATCCTAAATAGACTACATCTGCCTTGAAATTTGTAGACTGATTCTTATGTTGAACTAGAAACGTAGCCACGTGTCTCCACTAGTGATCGGGTGCTCTATTAAGGCAGTTCTTGATGTGAAGTCACTAGTTCAATTCCATGCTGCAATCGGGGTGATATATTGGACATGATTAAGATGTAGTCTTGCAAAATTTACAAAAATAAAAATAAAATTATATAAGATGAATTAATATTTAATTTTAAAATTATAATTATATTTTTTTATTTTTCAAGTTATTTGTGATCCTCTAGGCTTGACCTTGGGCTTGAGAAACCATGACCCAGGGGCGTCTAATCCTCCGTCAAAGTCACCCAGAGATTGCACCCAACCTGGGCCTCACCAGTCGTAAGTTGATTGGATTTGTTAGCATGTCTAGTCTCCCTAGCACAGACACGACCACCCCTTGAGATTTGATCTTGGGTTGCCTTGCTAACTAGACCCATCCTCAGCCAATTACGCTAATAAAACTTAACAATTTTAAAATTATAATTATAATTTTAAATATAAAAATTTTTATTTATTATTTTATTTTGAGTAATTCCTTTTTTTATTTAATTACATTATAAATCTAATAAAATAAAAAACATATATATAAAATTCATTTTCCTAATAAATCATTTATATTTTGTATCATTATTATCAAAATATATATTTTAAACTTTTTAATAAGTTATTATTCACTACGTTTATAATCCTTTATAAAATCATATTTTAACATATTGAAAATTTCAAATTATAAATATAGTTGATAAAAAATTAAATGAAAAATTGCTTAATTGGTCACTGTTTTCTTCAATCTACAAAATAGCACATAGAAATAATTTCTAACTTTAAATCTGACATGCAGTCCATTAACAGAAAAATTTGTTTCGTCAAAATTAAAATAATAAAAATAAAAATTCTTGACACTTTAATTGTGCCCATAAAAATTGTAAATATGTCAGAGTGAAAGTGTTTTTTTAATGGTGATTCACTGTACTAATCTAAGACTAACTACGCACATAAAATAATAAACAATCCTAGCAAACAACCTATTCTAACACGAAACAAATATTCTGACGCAAAATATTTAATAAATTATTATTTTCAATATATAAAAAGTTCCAATCACTAAGTTTATGACACTTTTTCCCGGATGCGGGTGGCTCCAGCGCGTAGCAGGTTAGTGGCTCGTCACATGGGCATGTGTCAGCCCGGACGAGCCACGCAATATCGAGCCGGTGGTTATTTAAGACTGGCGGCGGCAGTCCCTCTGCGGGAATTAATTCAAGTCATTTCGGTCTTAACTGCTCTCCTGGGAAGTGGAAAAATGGCGCTACAAAGGCCAGGCACCTCTGTCATTCTCCAGCAGTCTTGCATAAGGTCTGGGCATTGGGCGGTAGCGTCGGATTATTCTCTGGTTCTGAGGAAGATTACGCAGGGATACTCCTGCTCTCTGGCCAATTTGGGGATGCAGCGTGAGCGCCAAAGGATGATTAGCAGGCGCGGAAGCTCCAGGGGTCGTGCTTCGGCTCAGAGGCATGCTATTTCTCCCTCTTCCTCAATTGAGGTTACTTCAGACCACCGTCGCTCCAGGGGACGAGCAGCTGGCCGCGGTAGGGCAACGGAGCATAGAGAAATCATGGATTGTGGCCACTCTGCGCATCCCATGGTCAGGTATCGAATTCCCTGCTCTCTGGCAAATTCAACATTCATCGTTTCGGTTTCTGTGGAGCACTGTGGCAATCCAAGAGGTCAAGAGGAAGCTCCGCAGGCAAACCCTCCTCGGGTTCCAGGGATTGTTCCCACAATCGACATGCAAGTACCTACTATCGATCTGCTACGCCCCATTAAGGATAGCTCCTCCCCAGACTCTCAGGCAGGCCCCAGCGAACCAGCGCAGCGGATCCATCTTCCCGACCCGGACATCCCCAAGCACTTCAGGGGCAAAGAGGAGGACGAACCGCACACCACCGATGATGAATAACTCGACCTGCTGTTCGCTCTTAGTCGCTGAGAAGGGAAAGTTTTCTCTGTTTGCTCTCACTGTCATCTTGTATGTGTTCGGACTCAGTCCTTATGTGTCTAAGTGTCGGCTATCCATATGTTTTAAGTGTCGGTCTTATGCACTGTCCTGTGTCGTTATGCTAGTTTGTCATCGCTTCCAATTTTTGTACCCATGTAATTTTGGACATGTTTAATCCTGGGCAATCTGTCAATCTCTCGACAGGAATCACAGGGCTACGGCTCTGTTGTAACACTGATGCTGTAATTTTTGACTTTTTTGTAATATAATAGATTAGTCTGATTCAGAAAAAAAAAAAAAAAAAAAAAAAAAAAAAAAAAAAAAAAGAAGAAAGGAGAAAAAGTTTATGACACTTTTTTAAATTATTTGCCAATTCCAAATGGCATGTTTATTACTGTAGAAAGTGATGTCATATTCCTCATAGCGTCCGCAGTTTGACTCGCAAAAAAATGTTTGCCAAAAAAAACGTTAGACACATGGGGCTGACGGTGGTACTTGGCATGGGGCTTAGCCCATTGGGATCCGCTTCAAAGGCTCATGGGCGTTCCATCATATTTCTATCTGTTTGAAAGGTCTTACCAAGTCTGGAATTTCAAATTATCTTTGTCCGTTAAATGGGAAACTGGAAATTTTTTTATGAAGTTCTTGCATTTTTCGTGCTCTTCAATTTCTTTTGATTAGGAAATTCTCTATCAATTGCTCTTGCATCTCAACTTTCATTAATCTTTTTTTAAAAGTGCTTTGTTTTTCCTAAATAAACATAAACATGTTAATTGTTGCAATTTTATTCCGTAGTAATATCTTTTGTTTAATTCTTTCTCTTTTCGATCATATTGTCTTTTAATTTCAAATTAAAGGAACACGTTATTTTATTCTCAGTTTTATTTTATGTTATAAAATATTTTAGACATTAAAAACTATTTCAATTTTCAAAGTGGATTTAAGGATATAGATTTAGTTATTCATATGATAAATTTCTATTTATATAATGAAAAATAATTAGACCTTAATTCCATTGATTATTATATCTTCAAATTTTATATGATTCTAATTTAGTATATGTGTGTGTGAATTGATGAAGAAAGAAACTACTAAAACTCATATTGAATGTTTTTGGCTAAGCGATCTATAATAATGAGATAGCCATGATTTATTCTGATTCTTACTTATACAAAGCATTATAGATTCCTCACATTATTTTGATTCTTACTCATACAAAGCATTATAGATTCCTCAGATTTTGTAGCCCAAAGTGTTACTCCACTTGTATAAAAGGTTATGAGATTGAAGCAATATAAAATGCCTTTGTTATAGAGTACCAAAATTTAAACTCAAGTAGGGGCGGAATGCACGACCTGAATTGGTCTGACTATTTGGTAGACAACCATTGACCCTTCATGACCCTATCAATAAATTCGATATATAAATTCCCAGTCTATAAGAGACTATGTAAAACCCCTCTATGAAAAAAGTCCTCACAACATAAATGGCCTGCAGCATGGCAAGCCCCAACCATGTACCCAATATATGCCGATTTGTCCAAATAATACTGAAAACCTCTCCAAATGTTGCTCTTCTATCTAGCTATGGCAGAGGAGGGCGAGTCCCCACGCCGTCCTCACCAACATTTGCATCCCTATGAACAAGACATAGCACATAAATGTTGTGTATATACCTAAGCTCGATGGTATGTTGCGATATACACTTACTATGTAGACTGCGATCCAAAGGCCTTCAGCCGAAAGGGAATTTCCCCGCATGAGATGGAGTCTTACTAGTGCCAGAATCCTGTGGGAAATGGGAAGGGCCCCTGGGTGCGAGGCGTAGTTGAAGATGGGGATTAGGGAACCCCGTTTCCCAGGACTATATTTTAGAAATATTACATTGGAACACAATCTGGGTGCACTAAATTATTGTGATATTGATGGGGCCAGCCCACGTGGTCCCACGCTATCCCAACTTACGTGGACCTACACTAAGAATCTGGCTCAGATATTTGGTGATTGCAAATTGATTTTGGTTTTAATTGACAATCAATCCATGGTACTTGGTATTGTTTCTCCTTATGACACCTGCCCTCCTCGAATTTGACAAACCCTAATTCACTTTTTACTGCCGGTTCGCGCCTCTCTCGTCATTCTTACCTTTGTTACTTGGTCTCGGTGGTCTCGAACTGGTTTTGGCTCCGCCTCTGGTTATCTCTGTCTGTGGTGAAACCCTGTTGAGTTTCCGCCGGTCTTATGGTGAAATAATGCTGCTTAGCTCTGTCTGGTCATTACTGTGAGAGTCTGTAATTTCGGCTTCAAGTTTTTGTTGGTAAGTTACTGTGACTCCACCGTGCATTCAATTCGTTTTTATGACTGTGAGAACATTTCTGGGTTTGCTCTTGTGAATACTGTCGGTTCTGGTCTTCTTAGCAAATTTGTGGTGAATGCCTGTAATGAATGATGTCTGGTCCGCTCAGTTGACAGATGCACAGGTCGATGGTCTCTCAGCTTGGTTCTTCTCCGGCGCTCGGCTCTGTAAACAAGGTATGACTCCGTTTCATGCTATTTTCCTTTTTCCTCTGTTTGTGCTGAAACTAACGTTCCGTAGCCCCTCTGTGGACAGGGTCAATGCTTCGGTTCTGTAGGCCTTTGGTTCCGGCTCACTGTAAGGTATGGTGACTTCACCTCAGCCATACACAGGTTTTCTTATACTTACAGTATCATAGTTTCATTCTTATGTGCAAGGGTTTTGTCTGGTTATAAACCCTGACCCTCCACCTTATATTTCGCTTGCAGGTGTGGCCGGTTCCCGTGTCTTCGCAAGGGCTCTTATCGATTCCACCCGGGTAGCTCTGCTCTCGTTTCACTTTCTTGCAATGGCTCTTGGTCTTTGTCGTGTTTGCTATCGCTTGTTGTGTGACCTGTTAGTTGGTCTGTCGAGTCTGGGCTTGTTGGGTTTTCTCAAACCCTCAGCCGTAACGTAGGAGGGTTTTATTTGTGGGTCGTTTGCAACTTGTTCGGTGAACCCTCGATGTACAGCATATGTAATTCTTTTGTTATGTAGAAATACAATGTAATATTCAGCGATATATAAACTTGGCTACAGTTGGTTCTGGTGGCTTACCCGGTTGCTGTTATGGTCTAGTTTGTCCCTCTGTATTTGCTGGTTCCTTCCCGCCTTGTGCTCACTGTTGTCTCGGCCAGTTAATCGATTCTTGGATACTGTAAAACACTGTTATTGTATTTACCTGAAATGAAATAATTATACAACACTTATACATGTAGATTATTTGTTACTGAGGACATAAATATTTGAACAGTTTGTTTACTCGTGCACTGAATTAGATGAAGGAAAAAATATGTATATCTATTATTCTCATTCAAATGCTCCGCTGCTGAACCCCTCTGTGTTATCTTGCTTGTCTTTTTGTACAATAGTTTCAGGCAGTTTGATAACTGCTGGTAGTTATTCTATTACAGTTTATTTTGCAGTTACTGTAGGCATGATTTTCTTGACTATTCATTAGTTTACTTTGTCTGCCTTTACACCATAAGGGTTAGTTGTCTTTAATCACCTATTGACACTAATCTATTCTTAACTTGTCTAACTAGGCCCTATTACAACATTTTAAATATAATGAACAGAAATTTAAAACAACAGAAGTCAATACTGTAGTTGACCATGAAAGAAATAAAACAAAAAAAAACATAGGAACTCGGACAGGCTTGCTGTCCACTCAATGAATTGTTTATCCTTCCCAATCTTCTTCAGAAACTGTGTTCGCCCTCTCTCGGTCTTCACCCTGTTGACCAAATGCTCCTGCATCAGATATGGTGTTGAATATTCATTAATCAACTTTCATCGTATTGGAGTTAATACGGGCAAGCACGCCAGAGAGCTTGAGAGTGCAGAACAATTGTTGGAAATATGGATGACCGTTATAAATGTTCAATGCAAATATGCTTTATGGCGGAGTTGTGGATTTAATACGAACACCCTGGAGAGATTGAGTGTTGTAGAATTTGTTGTATTTAAACTTATGCTAAGTGGAATCCCTCATACGGTAGAGGTATCATAATTTTTGATGATTTAAATTTGAAATCAGAGGTCATTTTGACAGGTTGCAGATATAAAAGGAACGTCAAATCTGACTGGGAAAAATTCCGGCCGGTCGTTAAATACATCTTAAAACCCAAATTACGTCTTACACGACGTCAAATTTCAGGCCTGGGTCTCACTCAAAAAATATGTAGCCTGCGAATGAGCATTAAATGAGTGGAGCAGTTTATGCCTATAATTGGATAACTAACCTCCCAAAATCCAACAATGTGCATATACAACCCCACTCATTTAATATTCATTTATGAGTGGGGTAGTTTATGCCTATAGTTGGATAATTAACCTCCCAAAATCCAACAATAAGCATATACAACCCCACTCATTTAATACTCATTGACAAACTACTTATTTATAACGTCACTCAAATTGTTATGAGTGAGAGTCTAAGTTTGACCTAGGTTAAAATATAATCGCATCTTTTTGGAGTCTGACCTAGGTTAAAATATAATAACATCCTTTTGCTTTTAGAGGGGCAAGCCATAATGTTAATGGCCAACAATAGGAGTTATTCCACAGTTATCGACGTCATAAAGTACATAACGACTGGGGATCTCGGAGTGAGAAGAAGATATCAATTCATATCATAAGTGTCTGGAGCAATGTGGGTGGCTAGTATTATAGAGCAAAAGCAAGTGCAAAGGCCATTATAGTGCTCACTTGCTCAGTGACATCATCATTATTTTAATTGGTGAGTTATTCTCCACGTAATTTTTATTTTGCTAGTGAGTAATTGGAAACAAGCTTTGCAGAGTAAGTGTGTGGAGGAAGCATCCATGGGCATGGAGGGCGTTGTGTAAAGGTGGCTATGCCGAGGAAGTTATGCAGAAAAAGAGTGTGCAGAGGAAATATGTGCGAGATAGAAATGTGAGTAAAAAAGAGACCCCATTAAAATCGATTAATTAGCAATAAAAACATCAACTACAATACCTTGTAATTATTACCTATATTTTTTTTAAAGTAATTTACAATATCAATTAATACAAATTTTGTTACAGATGGAAAAAACAAAACACTGCTGTATGCTGTCCCCACCACATGACCTATACTTAACTTAAAAAAAAAATCCCACACTTTAATCATGTCAATAAAAAAGGATATATATTCTGACGCTTTAAATCAAGCGAATAAAATTTGTAAATATGCTAAAGTGAAAGTTGAAAAAGATAAAATCCTCCTCTTGAATTCCTAAAAAGATAATAAGAATATCTTTAGTTCCATCTGTATTGCGCGCCACATCTGTTGCCAACAGAATACCGAAACATAGGGAACTCATTGATTGTGGGCCACTGCAACTCCGTTATAAAAACATTCCGGCCATAGCAGGGATTTTGAATCGGTTTTTTATCACTGCCGACTGCGAAGACTGACTGTTGCCATTTCCATTGGGCTGTCTTTTGAAATGGGTGTTGTATTCATGAATTGGCAACGCCTGATCCGCTTCTCAATTACTCAATTCATTGTCTGCTTGGCATGCCTATCCAACATCGCTTTAGCAGGGGGATTGATGGGTGAAGAAGTGACCGGTTCTGCTAATGTTCCCGGTATAGGATTGGCCTGCTTAGGCAATCTGGCAGTGTTTGTCACAAGTTTGCTACGAGGCAGGCTTGATTTGGAATTGGGTGGCAGGGATGTTCTCGCCACCATGAGAGGTCCCATACTTGAGGACATCAATAATGGGTTCGGACACACAACATCCACAGATTACTCTAAAGTTTCTGTGGTCATGTTATCAAACTGCGCGCCCAATCTTTCGATGAAGCAGTTTATGAAGTATATATCCAATGCCTATAATGTGCACGCCACCGTCCTCCAATTCTTTCCTGTGAAATCTCCTGCATCGAAGCGAGCCACCCATGATTGTAAATGCATCGTATTCAGCGCAATTGAAGGGGTCGTAATCTTGCTTGCTGATCAGCTTCCTGGAACGCTGAAACGTCTCTCGGATTCCCTGTTCCTACTGCCATCTGAGCAATGCTTCAAAAACGGTTGCCATGGATGCAAGGAGCAACTGCTGTATGCGAAGGATGGAAATGGAAACGAGAAACTCACAGAGGGTGACTCCGAGTTCGGAAAGAAGTTATTTACAGAGCATGAGGACAAGATCAAGATCGCAATCAAGAGATCAGCAATCTTTGAGACACTTCAGAAGTTTCAGGACGAAGAGCATAAATGCATTTGCATCCCACTTTGTCCATTGGGGCATGACTATTGGACAAAGCTGTTGAGCAGATCCTTCGGAATCAGAGACACACAGAATGCTGAGCCAGAAAATTTCAGCACTGCTTCTTTAATAGTCCCAAGGTTAACAGAAGTATTAATTAACCTTGTGCTCACAGTATGGTTTAGAGTTGATGGCTTCTCTAGCTCTGTTGTTGCTCGAAGGGCTATACGAGACTATGTTGTGGACAGCAAAGGAAGTGGGTTTGGTGCAAATGCGTTTCTGACCAAAGCTGAGTCCCGGGTTCAATCCCGAGATAACTTCAAATATGTTTGCCATGTGCTGAGCTTCAGAGGTAAACTTGGTATCAGGACCTTCTCGTTTATGGTGGGCACTGTCAATTTCATATGCTCCATTAGCTGGGTTGTGCTGATTGCAATTCATGGAAGCGTTGGGAAATGGTTTGATGGTCACCCCACAACACTGTCTAAACCTAGAGTAGCAGTGATAATGGGCATCATGAGTATTTTGTTGGGCATGGACATTTTGCATCTTTACCTGTGTTGGCGTCGTTTTAAAAATTCCCTTTCCAGCAGTTCTAAGAATTCCCTTTCCAGCAGTTTTAAGAATTTCATTTCCAGCAGTTCTAAAAATTCTATGGTTTTGGTAGTCATAATTTTAGAAATAGCAGGCACTGTAGTAATGGGGACTTTGGGCATAAAAGTATTTGGAAAATGGTTATACAGTGCTCTGCATGTTTTAGTCTGGGTGAAGTGGGGAGTTGGTAGTTATCTTCTGGGTGAGTATCCACCAGAATATGAATCTGAAATAGATTATGATAATGGGATTTTGGTGTATTCTTCCTTATTCTTGCTAAACTCAGTTTTGGCGGGAGTTAGAGTCTCCTGGAAGTATCCACTTGAGTTAGAAGAGCTGTTGTTCTGAGTTTATCACAAACCCTGTGAACATTATTGTAAGAAATGGTTTGATTATAGTTAAATTTATCACATTTAACTTATGTTTTATCATTTTTTTTTGGTTGTTTTATCAATTTGATTTTTTTAGTTTTTATTTTGCTCTAAGTATCATTTTAAATAGGGATGATACACTTTAATATCATGTGGTCTCTAAAATAACAGACATTTTGATGACTAAACATTTGAAAAACCAAAAAAATAGATCAATACTTTAATACAGATGCTGACCCAGATATAAAAAAAACAGAAGAATGTGCTTTCCTGACCCTATCATGACTGTGCCCAACCAGTGAGTAGGCCAGCATGGTTGAGGCACCAGTGAGTAGGCCAGCATGGTTGAGTTGCCCCAGGACAGGTGTCAGACAATGAAGTACGTCCTCTCACATTAAAAAAATATATCACTCTTCTATGGAAAAAATATATTATTAAGGAAATTAAAGTAAAGGAACATTTTAAGAAATTATGGAAATTTGACATTAAAGGAAATTACGAAAGTAAGAGAATATTTTAAAGAGTTCTGCAAATTAGAAATTTATAAATAATGTAGAAATACATAGATCGTGTATAATAATTATTTATAAATATTTGTTTATAAAATAAAAGATTTAAGGGTTTTCATGTTTATGTGAGATTGATCTTAAAAAAATTGAATGTTTATTAGTATATTTTAATTGAAATTAAAAAATTATGATTTAATAAATGTTTGATAATAATATTTGATTTTTTTAAATGTAATTTAGAAATAAAAATTAATTTTAATATTTTATATTTTATTAATGTTTTGTTTAGATCGAATAAATTTAATTTATTTATTAATAATTATTGATGAATTAATTTTTATTAAATATTTTTAGTAATAGTTATTATAGAGGGTTGATGGATAGTCTCAAAGGTAGTTATGTTTTTTTTTTCATTTTCAATTAATTAATAAAAGGATATGTTTAGATATGTTATTGGACTTTTGTTGCTTTTTGTTGTTTTAGTGTGTATTTTTCCCCATCAATTACCCTCTTGATAAATGACATGGCATCCTCATTTAGTATGAAGTACCCCGATGTGAAGGAGCTCATTAATTTTTCTAACAACCTTCCCAGATCCCTTATCTTCCACTTGCAATCAAATTACTCCACCCATGAAAACACTAGACCAAGGAAAAAACTTGCATCCCTCTTATTCCACCATGTACCATATGCAATTACTCTCGAGTTTCTTGCGATTATGGCCCCTCGACCCCCACACACTCGCTACCTCGTCATAGCTCCCCTCCTTCATAGGATATGGACATTCCCTCATCCCGCGCTTTTTCCCCTACCTTTCCCCTGCCCCCCTCCCCAATGGATATAGAGGACATTGTCTCTTTAAGATCCCCATGTAGAAAATATTATGCCCACTCCCTCCCCAAAGTAAACCCATCAAGACCAAACCCTCACCTGTCACTTATGGTTGTAGGTCAAGATATCCCTATCAATGCTATCGCAAATGTGATGGCGAAAATTCTGTGGGCTTTTTCAATGGAAAAAATCCCTCCATGTTGACGTTAAATAATTGGATCTCCTCCTCATGGATCCCTTTGCTTGCTTATTTTCCAAATTGTTTTCTCTTTTTCCAGAATTTGATTGCTTTTGTTTTCACACTTCAAAGGATTGATCCTCGATAACTTATCGTGATTGGTCATGGGGGGTCTCTAGCCTCTAGTTGACACCCTGAGCCACATATTTTGACCCAACTAGAGAATCAACCACAAAGAAAAGTGTGGGATATATTATCAATGCTTCACCTAATATACTTATCGAAACATATTTTAGTCGCCACGGGCAGGGATGAGGGGATTTAGATGATTTCCTCATATTGAATAGACTTGTGTAATAAAAGAGGATAAACAACGACTCTAGCTACAAGTGGAGGTGGATGTGTGAGAGGGTTTCCTAGGGAAAATGCATATAATACATGATAATATCTCCTAGATTCAAAGGATAGATTATTAGTGACTTCCCTTCAGGTGTTTCATACGTCATGTGGTTGGACACCTCAAGCACCAATACTAGGGTTTTGGTCCACCTATGAAAGGAAACAAATGAATCCGGGTAAAAAAATATGTGAATATTTTGAAAGACCACAAAGACTCCACATAAGACTAGATAAGTTTGCAAATGTGCATGACTACAAGGATCCAGGCGGAGATACTAGCTCACGACTCCTAAAAACATGGTAAGCATACATTTTCCTTCCCCCGTTTCCCACATAAGCTTTATTTCTATGTCGGTAGCAAATTTTTAGACATACAGATTAACTTCACATACCACTCTTCCCTCTCTAGCTTCTTTGATCCTCCCCTCCCCTCTATTTTTTGTCTCCCATCCCCCCTCTATTATCTCATTTTCCCCCACGACCCATGCCTTCAGCCCTCCCCCTGGATTTATGCCTTCCACTCCTCCCCTTCCCCTATGCCTTTTGATTCTCGTAACAACCAGGATCCCTTAGAGTCAAGAACTGATACCCTGGTTGTCCCCTCCAACCTTGTTCCCCCTAACCCCCTCTCCTGCAAGCCCCCATATGAACTCAAGCCTCATTCCAAACCCTTAGATACTATACCCTCTTGGGTGGTTTAACTCTAAACCCCTTTCTCCCCAACCTTGTTGGTCGAAAATCCAACCTCTAAAAAGGGTAGTATAAATCCACCTTGGATATCAGTAAGGGAAAACAAATGACTATCTCTAGGACCCTTAAAGAAGAAAATTCACTCAACTCCATCCCTTAATTATGATACTCTCTTACAACACCAGAGGGTTGGATTGTAGTATATTTGACCTGCAAATACATTAAATTGCAAAAATGTCCAATAATTGCCAATAATTCCAATACAAATACAAGAACGAAATATAGAAGCTTCAGATCTTTATTAATATCAAAACCTTGAGGTAGGGACACCATACAACTACTCCTTAATGAAGGATATCACTCCACAAGCCATATGTTTTTCAATACAACAATACTTGACATCTCTCAATGGAGATTCTCTAGCCTCTATATAGGCTTCATACATACAATACCATGGGTCTCTCAATACTATACATGTAATACAATGGACTTATCACATTATTCCCCAGCTACTTGTGGTCCCTTGCATAATGTGGGTTAACCACTTTATTTATTAATTATGACCCATTTATTTATCATCCTTACATTATTACATTACATTATTCCCTTGGGTACCTCCTTTTGTATCCCATATTACCCCCCTAGGTATACTACATTCTATCCCCCTTAAGCATTTGTTATCCCCGAAACATTAGAAGAAAACAAATAATAAGATACTCAAATGAGTAGTCCAATGGTACCATGCACATGCTTCTAGCCATTCTGAGGAAATGTTAACACTAGATTTAGTTGGTGCCTCGATCGCTTGAGATGGAAGTTGGTTCTAGTGGTTCTTCTATTATGATGTGTCATGGATGGATCTCCGCACCTCTCTCTGTGTTGTCCCAGGGCTCTTGTCCTTATTACTAATTCGTTTCCATATTGTTGGTTGTTTTCTTGTTAGGTGATGTGGGTGGTGATATGTTGAAACTTTAACTGGTGATATATTTTGTTACTTCCTACACTATTGGTGCCTGAGTGGTGTCTGGTGTTTTTTCTGGTACCTAGTTTGATGTTTGTGTTTGGTTGTCTACCATCACAGGTTCATCATTTGATATGTCAGTGTCATTAGAGTTTTTTGTTTCTACCTCCACAGTATCTTCTTGGTTCCTAATGGAAATATCTTGCAAGTAATTTTCTTCTTTTTATACCATAGCTTCAGGAATTTCTTTTGTACATTAATATTAATGGTGCCCATTGAGTCCATTCAAGGATACCCCAAAACAACATCTGCCTTATCCATGTCTAAAGTGTAAAAGTCAACATGTAATACATATTTATTCATGGTCTTCTTCAAGTCCTTAAATATTTGAATAGGTGCCCCATCAACCAGTGTGCTTGCAATATGTTGTGTTGGAACTTGCAAGCGTTTGGCCAATTTGAGATTCATTAGATTATTCTTGCAACTAGAGTGAATAACAATAATGATCTTCTCTTTTTGAATACTTCCATGAACCTGTAGTATGGAGATATCCGTAAGAAACAACCCTTTATGTTTCTTATTATCCTGTCTTCTAGCATGAGACCATTTTTCCAAAAGGACTTTTTCAAATTCTTCATCAGGAAGGCTTACCAACTTCTTTTTGTCAAGTGAGTCCCACCATATGGTAGCCTCATCTCTAAAATTAAGCCATGCTACCTCTTTCCAAACTCTTGGACATGTTGACTTTTCCCTTTTTAGGAATTCTTCAATAGTAGGGCCATCATCTTTTCTTGTAAACTTCATCTTGCTAGAACCCTTAAAATAGAGTAAGGGTTTTGAAGAAAATCACTTACTTTGGCAAAAATTTAAAATGGGCATAACTCGGTCAATATAACATAGAATCCTTATTATAACATGTTTTTGGAAATGAAATGACCATTCTGCATCTTCCCAATTGATTGAAATCACAATCTGGGCGCTCTGGAAACATAGATTTGCGTTGCAATTATCCGACAATCACAAAAATTTCATCAGCAATATCTCCCTCATCTAGACTCCGATTCGACCAATTGTTCTTTTTAAATGGGGTGATTTTTCAAGAGGATCTCATATCTACTATTGTTTTTCTGAATTCTGTACAAAAATTGTAAAATATTACAAGACAGCCACCATCCACAAATTGTTGTGAGAAAAAATTTTGCAAAACAATTGATTTAAAATCAATGATATCTCCCTCATCCAGGCTCTTATTTGATTGATTTTTTATTTATTTATTTATTTATTTTACTTTAAATTGGGTACTTTTTTCACTAGGAATTCAAATATGTAATTTTTCTTGCGATTTTTTCACCAAATTTTCATATCTTATCTGTAAACATGTCATCCAAAAATTTCCTACAAAAAAATGAAAAATAAATCTCCCCACTTTGCCCAAGAAAGAGCTCTAATACCACTTATAATAGATATGACCTGCGAATGTATTAAATTACAAATATGTCCAATAACTACCAATAATCTCAATACAAATATAAGAATGAAATATAGAAGCTTCATATCTTTATTAATATCAAACCCTTGAGGTAGGGAAACACCATACAACTACTCCTTAAGGAAGGAGATCACTCCACAAGCCATATGCTTGTCAATACAACAATACTTGACATCTCTCAATAGAAAGCCTCTAGCCTCTATATAGGCTTCATATATACAATACTATGGGTCTCTCAATACCATACATCTAATACAATGGTCTTATCTCATTATTTCCTAACTACTTGTGGTCCCTTGCATAATGTGGACTAACCACTTTATTTATTAGTTATGGCCTATTTATTTATCGTCCTTACATTATTACATTACATTATTCCCTTGGGCACCTCCCTTTGTACCCCATATTATCCCCCCCTAGGTATACTACATGTACGAGGCTTAAAAAAGCCTTACCCTCCGCTACCTCATAAAAATCACAATCCTAATATCATTCTAATCTAGGAAACATGATCGATGATGCCAAAGTCAAGTTGGATATACAATATAGATTAAAGGATTGTTCTTTCGTGACTTTAGATGTAGAAGGACACTCAGGTGAACTACTAATAAGGTGGAATATGAACTTCAGGGCCCTCACCTCCACCTCTTACAAATCCATTGTTATGGTCACACTAGAATCATTAGAGCTTGGAACGAATTTTTTTGTAATCAATATATATGGGCCTCACAATGATCACATCTCCTTCTAGAATGTTCTCACGGATTCTAGTGCCTACTCCACCCCTTATGTCATCCTTGGCGGATACCTTAATCTCACCCTATCCTTAAGGGAGATCTAGGGTACCAACCCTAGAGCAAACCCATTCAATGGATTCTTCTCTAATTTCTTTGCTTTTCTCTACCTTATCAACATTTAACCCCTAAAGGTATCCCCTACCTAGAAAAATTTACACACAAATGAGGATGCCATAACCAAAAGGCTCGACAAGTTCCTCATTTCAGATGATTTTCCCAACCTCGAGACTATTTCACAATGGATTTTTAGATCATATCCCCATTTTTCTTAGACCATTTTTCGATTCAGACAAACTTCAACACCCACTTTGTTTCAACCACTCTTGTTTTTCTAAAGAGGATTTTAAAAAGATGGTTGAGGACACATGGTCACACTTACATCCCTCATGACTGAACTCCTATATGTATTAATTTGCAGAAAACATTTCCAGATGCCTATGAAAGGATGGTCTGGACATCATAAAGAAACTCAATAAACCTATTTAAATAAAGTGGAATAAAACATAAAATTCTTGTTGAGCTGAAAGGCTCATTCTACAATCCAGTATGAGGGGGATGTGTAAGTTTGTCTTTCTGTCCGTTGAGTTGACTCGTTTCGTTTTAAAATAAAAATAAAAATTATGCTCTAAATAGAAAAATAATGTCAACTATAATAAAAAAAAATTGAAAATGCTATAAAGAAATTAGAAGTAAAAGAAATGTGAGTAAAGTGTTTAAATCTTATACTTTTCAAAAATATTTCAACAGTAAATTTAAATAAACTATTTGAAGATCTATGTTAACTAATTTATGTTGATATAAACTTCATATATATCTATATATAGAAAGAAAGAAAAAAATTGTTAAAATAAAAATATTTTAATAATAAAAAACTATTTTAATTTGCACTATAAAATGTTTCTATGTACATGTTATGTCAAAAAATTTAATGTCAATTATATATATTATATATCATTTAAAAAAAAATATGCATATAACATGAAAAAATTAAGTTTTTATGGTTACAACTTATATTTGGTTAGATATATACTCTATATAGCATTCAAAAATACAATTTAAACAATGAAAAATAACACATTGCATTTTACACTCTAAAGAAGTTTGTATATGAAGAAATTTGATCCCTCTTAGCTCATATTAGATCCATACTTAAGATGGATCTATGGCTGGTAACTTTGAGCCGAGAGGCTCATTCTACAACCTAGTATGAGGGGGATATGTAAGTTTGTATGTAGGTCCGTTGAGTTGACACATGCCCTTTTAAAATAAAAATAAAAATTATGCTCTAAATAGAAAAATAATGTCGGTTATAGTATTTTTTTTTTAATATGCTATAAAGAAATTAGAAGTAAAAAAATGGGAGTAAAGTGTTTAAATCTTATACTTTTCAAAAATATTTCAACATTAGATTTAAATAAACTATTTGAAAATCTACGTTAACTAATTTATGTTGATTTCAACTTCATATATATCTATATATATAAAAAAAAGTGTTAAAATAAAATATTTTAGCGTTGTATATAAAAAATATTCAATGTGGGTTATCAATAAAACATTTTAATACGAATTAATATTGACATATACGTAAAATTATATGAATAATAAAAAAGCATTTTAATTTTCACTATAAAATGTTTCTATATACATGTTATGTAAAATATTTTAATGTCAATTATGTATATATTATATATCATTTTAAAAAAAGTATGCATATAACATGAAAAAAATTAAGTTTTATGGTTAAAACTTAAATTTGATCCGATATATACTTTATATAGCATTCAAAAATACAATTTAAACAATGAAAAATAACACATTGAATTTTGCACTCTAAAGAAGATTGTACATGAAGAAATTTGATCCCTCTCGGCTCATATTAGATCCGTACTTAAGATGGATCTATGCTGGTATCTTAATTCCAATGGGGCCTTCTCGAAGGATGTATCAACCATTTTTAGAGAATTGGAACATAAGAGATATGATCTTCCTAAAAAAAAGGAGATCGAATGACACCTTAAAAGTAGAGTTGTGTGGATTAGTGAGGGTGACAAAAATTTAAGCTTTTCTATTGCATAGAATAGGGCATACTTTATGAAAAAATATGAAAAAAAGGTAGTTACACATCTCCCCCCAGTTGGCCTTGTTGCATCTCCTCATACAACTCCCAATAATTCCAGTTATGGAACTCTAGCATGTAGTTCTCCCTAGTCAAAATCTAGGTGTCCATACTCTCTTGGGTTGTGGTGGAAATTTCTATCAAGTTGAATACATTGAGTCCTCTTTATTTGTTCTTCTAATTATGTATGTGCCTTATAAATTCATGTAGGAAACTAGATAAGAAAGTGAAACTTTAACCCATCCCATTAAGATCCAAATCTCATTAATGATTTGTATACAGATATGCTCTATCAAGGGGTAGACTGAAGTAATGATATCCCATGGGACTCCTACTTTTTAGATAATTTGGTTGCTTCTGCCAAATTTCATGGGAAACTAGTAGAGAATCTAAAGAGAGGTTCCTTGCTACTTCTTGATACTCTATTACTGCATACCTATGATGATGTTAAATAGTCATTGAATCCCTAGGGTCCTACCTAAATCTTTTATAATCATCCACAATAACCTTGGGTAATGGATATTCATCTTTTACCATAAGTCTAGCCTTTGCTTTTGTCCTAAAATAGAAATATGCCCCTTTCTTCCATTGTATCATGTTAAGAATATAAGATATAAATTCCCTGAGCAAGACACCCTTAATATATGGGTTGGGATTCCAACAAGTGTTATCCTAAAGAAAAAATTAAATTGATATAATTCACATAACAAATTTTATTCCAAAGGATAAGTGGAAAATAAAATGTATGTGAATTCCTATGGCTTTTTATTTCATGAGGTTGTCCAGCTGCCAACCATTTCAACTTGAAGACAATCCATTGTTTGTGCAATAAAATGGGATACATCTTGTAGGGTATCCTAAATGTTATTCCTTCTAGAACCAATTCAGAAGTATCTTTCTTTTGTGCTTGTGTCACGTGCCAAGTGTTCTTTATATTCATTAATCTTTGCCTTCCAGTTGTCCTCTCATGTGAGATACATTGAAAACTATATTGGCCTCAATTTCACATTGATTTTTTGGTGGCTCTTCTTGTGAAAATATCATCCTTGGTTCACCATTGATACAAATAGAATTGGATTTGGATGAAGGCATATGTGTTAGTAATAACATCTTGTAAAATAGCATTTATAGTATATTGGGATTATTTAACATTATTTTGAATAATTATAGGCTCTTAGCTTAGGACCTTCAACCTAATCTATGGATTCTAACAATGTTTTTAAATTACTAATTCCAAGCTTAGCTTGTTGGAGTTTGGACCTAATCTTCTCATTTTAAAATAACTATCTCATGTTTTACCTTCATAGATCTTGATAGGTCGAGCTGAAAAAATGAAAAGGTTTGGGTCTGAGGAAATTACCTTTCTTCCTTATAGTTTTCTTGGCTTAGCTAGGTCCACATCTATCATGTACGAAGATGAAGTTGAAATGTTGAAGCTCTTTCTCCATGAATTCTTCTATCTACGCTTGTGTCGATGGTATAGGTTCAAGGGTTCTAAATGAACTAGCCACCTCATAACACTAGGTTTCCTCAAATCCTTCTGTTGACCATCATTCCCTTTGAGCTAGAGGTGAACTGGGATTTTCACCTAACATTTTAGGGCTTGTTTCATGTGATGGTCCTCGTTTTTCACTCTAGAGAGATTCCCCTAATTCCTCACAATGTTTAGCAATGTCTACATCAATTAGTTCCGTAGCAATTCAAGTGTCGAGGCTAGCAGCTTGTTACCCTTTTTTTCCTTATTAATATTGTGCATACATGGTTTGATAACGAGAATCCTAACGGGGAGTTGATTTGGAGACTAGTGATTACTTTTGGCCAATGTCCCTTTTAGCAATGAAATCCCTACTCTAGGTTTCATTTGGATACCCTAAGGAAAAAATTCCATAGAATATTTAATTTATCCAACTCGGCTGAGATTAACATTTTAATGAGCCCTTGGTGATATAACCTGGTATTGAGGTCCTTCTCTTTATTGTGATTATGGCCATTTTTGTCAAGGTTGTGAGCAAATAAAATGGTATGTTCAATAACTATCTTTCAATAACTAGAAATATGTGTTAATAGTATAATATATATTTTATATACAATGAAATGTTAATTATTTTATTATATTCTTACACATTTAACTTTTTTTAAATGATATTTAAAATGCATCTTTCTTGGAAATATGGTCTTGAACTTTCTGCCTTGACAATGTAGAGATTAAGTCAAAAGAAAAAAAACAATTACTTTATTCTTTATAAAGATTGACACTACTAAAAGGAGCTTAAAAAAAATTGTGGTTACTTTATTCTTCTTGTCTAAGATTGATATTGGTAAAACACTAAAACATAACAGGAAAATATCGCCTAAAATAACGTTGAAATTTAGTGTTTTTCAGTTCATGAATTGGACACTTTTCCAAGTATGTTTATCATGGCGCTAGATTTGGCACCATAAATTTCTCTAGAAACAACATCGTAAATAACACCAGAAAAATAGTTCCATAAATAGTGCCTGAAATAGTGTCCAAAATCTTTCCTGGAGTTGCGCCAAAAATAACACCATAATTAGTATCAGGAATAATGTCATAAATAGTGTCTGGAATAGCGCGAAGAATATGGCCATAAATAGCACCAGAATTTGCTTCTAATTTGGCACCTGGTTTGGCTTCCAATTTAACGTCCAATTTTTCTTCTCGTTTTACTTCTAGTGTGGCTTCCAATTTTTCTTCCAGTTTTGCTTCTAGTGTGGCTTTCAATTTTCCTTCTAGTGTGGCTTCCAATTTTGCTTATGGCGTGGCTTCCAATATTGCTTCTAGTGTGGCTTCCAATATTGCTTCCAGTGTTGCTTCTAGTGTGGCTTCCAATGTTGCTTCCAGTTTTTCTTCTAATGTGGATTCCAATTTTGCTTCCAGTGTGGCTTCCAATTTTGCTTACATTGTTGCTTCTTTTTTTGCTTCCAAGTGTCAGAAATATCACCATGTTTAGTGCCAGGAGATAAATTCAGTTTGAATTCTGATTTGGCTTCCATTTTTGCTTCTCATTTTGCTTTTAGTGTGGCTTCCAATTTGGATTCCATTGTTGCTTCTTCTTTTTCTTCCAAAAAATGATTATTACTTTGCATAAAGTCAAATTAATATGTTTTATTTCAATTTAATTAGTTAAATATATCATGTCTCTTAAAAATCTATATGATTACACATTATATGAATGCATTTGAAATATTTTATAGGATAACACATTAAGTAAATTTTAATGAAATAAACATCCATAAAAATTAACAACATCATTATACTCATTAAATCTCCATCAAAATAGAATCTACAACATCCAATATATATCAAATAACAAGATAATTATTGTAACATGATCATCATCTATAACTAAAATAAGTGAGTCAAATATCTATAATTTAAGTGAATTTGAAAACATCCATCATGAATAGTAAATCAAAACTATCATACGTAATAAATATGCTTCCAAATCATCAACCACTTTCAACATATAAATATTGACGAGTCAATACTGACAAAATCATCATCATATATAACTAAAATAAGTGAAATTCACATATACTAGTAGATCAATAACATGTGGAAATGGTCTATGGGGGGAGGTAGGAGCGGGAGGGGTTATCTTTTGCCCCGATGGAAACGTTGAAGTTTTTTTACGTGGGTTCTAGGATTCACCTCACACGATCAACCAGAATAATTAGGGCTATGGGAAGGGCTCAAGTTGGCAGCAGTTGAAGGAATCCTCCAATTAAGTGTCTTTGGAGACTCTCTCAATACAATTCAAAAATGTATTAAATTGAATCATTGCAAGGACCCAAATACAAGACCAACTCTACAAAGAATCCATTTGATCATGGATAAATTTGAAATTTTGGATTTCTATCATATCAAGAGAGAGAAAAACACTTTGGTGGACGATCAAGCCAACAAAGGCGTCAATTTGGTTCAAGGCGAGTTGATGGAGGAGGGCAGCATAACAACTATATGTCACATACCATGATTTCTCATAACTAGAGGATCTCGAGATGCTTAAGGGTAATTAAGGAGGATAATATCACTAACAGGTTGCATAAATTGGTAGTCATTTCACGGTATAAAAGATCATCGGTAATCACTCCAGCAGAATGACAGGCCATTCATCCAACATATGGTTAAACATGGGGATTAATGCTAAGCATGTGGACAGGTTGGATGTCATCGGCCAAGAATTAAGGTAGTTTTGTAGTGAAGGATTTGATATTTATGTTTACGAGAAAGAATGTCTCAGTTCAACCGTGTGTATTTATGGTCCATACCAAGAAGCAATGAATTCACAATTGTTTGCCGGGTGTGCAATGAATGTGAGCAACATTAAACTCGAAGGGACTCCCCCCATCATCATTTTGGAGTTAAGTCTAGCTATAAGGGGATGGTTGTGCAGAATTTACCCACAGTGGCTCTCCATACATTTTTTCCAAGCCGAAGAGATGGCCTCCTCATCAAGCGATGGCGTTGGTCGCTCCCCAAATGATAATGACCGGGTGTTCAAGCAGGAAATCAAGGAGTTGATCTCCAGGATTGGTGGGAAAATAATTTCTGAGGCTCGCTCTCATTTCACCTTGGTAATAGGTAATTTGGAAGGTCTGAAAAAAGATGTTGAAATTGTGCAAGCGATGGTGGAGGTAATCATATCCAAGATAGAAAATATTGATTACAAGGTGGAGAACTTTGAGGTCGTGGTGGAGAATACATTTGTTTCAGTGTTAAAATAAATATTTGGCCTAAGTGATAGTAGTGAACAGGATATGGTGACTGGTGAGGGAGGGGATCTCCCTCCGGTGTTTCCCAATCAACAGGAGTTGTGGTAGGAGCAAGGGCAACAAGGAGCCGTGAAACCATTCCAACAGGGGGAAGAGGACAAGGTTGCTATGGAGGAACTCAACCGTAACTATATGGATGGAACTAGGTAGTTAATATGATAGTAATAGGTAGATTATGTTATATATGTATGTAAGTATTAATGGGGCATTTTGGATAAATTACAAGAAGAATGATGTAGTAAATCTGGAAAAAGCATTACGGCATACCCAAAGATATTGGTTAGAGCAATTTTGGAGGACTCTAGAAATTTTGACGCTTTTTTATGTAATGGCACTAGCCAAATTCTAGTTTGATTAATAGAAGTATACCCATTCCTTTGAAAAAAAAAGTGAAAATGATGCATGTCCAACAACCAACATAAGTCAAAATGACACAACATGTACAAATGATATAAATAAAAATAATGAATTATGTAATACAAAATGATACAAGTCAATATGATACGTCATGTACAAATGATATAAGTCAAAATGATACATGTCAAAAAGATACAACTCAATAATATGGTACATGAGGTCGTGAAAATGATACATATGATAGTAACCATGAAAATCAACATCATAACAATATATCAAAAATGATCCATGATGTAGTGTATATGATCATGAATGTCACTAGCGGCTACCAACAACTGCCTCATGATCATCATCATCATCATCTTTTGTATCAACATCGGCCTCATTATCATATATATATATATATATATATATATATATATATATATATATATATATATCTATATATATATATATCTATATATATATATATATATATATATATATATATATATATATATCTATATATATATATATCTATATATATATATATATATATATATATATATATATATATATATATGTGTCATCATGAGCATCATCTGCCATCTCAACATTGGACCCAACATGATTTGGATCTATGTGTTGAGGATTATTTAGATCCTTTGGAAGATCCTTGTTCTACAAAAAAAAAAACATTTAGAATGAAAATTTATTATTTATTTCATGCAATAATTAATTTTTATGTTCCTTACATATATAATATTACAACATATGAAATGAAACAATAATCATATTATATCATATCAAAGTGCACATACAATAATAAAATTTCAAATAAGTTACAACTAAGATATTGTAACAGAAAGTCATTTCATCTTGCTTTTCAGAGCTTGAAAGTGTGTAGCCAAAGAGGTGTTTCTACCACCAAACACTACACTTGCACTTGGGGGATCAAGAAAACAAATTGAGAGGCAAAAACATAGGTAACAACAGATTGAGAAGAAGATGTTAACAACATAGGAAATTTTTGAGACACTTGATCATAATTTTCTGGAGGAAGAGAATAAATGCATCTACATTCCACTTTGTCCATTATGACAAGACCACTGGACAAAGTTGTTAAGCAGATCCTTCAGAATCAGAGACACACAGAATGTTGTGGAAAATTTCAACACTGCTTCTTTAATAGTGTCAAGGTTAACAAAAGTATTAATTAACCTTGTACTCACTGCCTAGTTCAAATTAGAGTGCTTCTCTAGCTCTCTCGTTGCTCAAAGGGCTATACGATACTATGTTGTGGACAACAAAGGAAGTGGATTTGGTGGAAATGTGTTTCTAACCAAAGACAAGTCCCTGGTCAAATCCCAAGATAGCTTCAAATATTTCTTCCATGTGCTAAGCTTAAGAGGTAAACATGGTATCAGGACCTTCTCATTTATGGTGGGTTGTGTCAATTTGATATGCTCCATTAGTTGGGTTGTGTTGTTTGCAATTCATGGAAGCATTGGGAAATGGTATGATGATCACCCCATAAAATTGTCTAACCCTATAGTAACAATGATAATGGGCATGATTAGTATTATGTTGGGAATGGACATTTTGCATCTGTACTTGAGTTGGCATCCTTCTAAAAATTTTCTTTCCAAAAGCAATGTTATGGTTTTGGTAGTGATAATTTTAGAAATAACATGCAAAGTATCAGGGAATGTAGTAATTGGGACTTTGGGTATAAAGGTATTTGGAAAATGGTTATAGAATGCTTTGCATGTTTTAGTTTGGGTGAAGTGGGTAGTTGGTAGTTATCTTCTGGGTGAGTATCCATCAGAATACAAATCTGAAATATATTATGATAACGGGATTTTAGTGTACTTTTTAATATTTTTTGGTAAACTCGGTTTTTGCAGGAGTTAGAGGCTCCAGGAAGTATTCACTTAAGTTAGAAGAGTTGTTGTTGTGAGTTTATCAAAGATCTTGTGAACATTATTGTAATAAATGGTTTAATTATAGTTAAATCTATCACATTTAACTTATGTTTTTATCAACTTTTTTTGTTTTTTTTATCAATTTTTTTATTAAAAATATTTAATTATTTTTTCTCCAAGTTTCATTTAAATAATGATGATACACATTACTCTCATGTGGTATCTAAAATAAGAACAATTTCATGACTAAATATTTGAAAAACCGAAAAAAGATACATAAATATTTTAATATGGATGCTCGCACGTGATTCAAATATAAGAAAAAAAGAATGTTGTGCCTAGACCATGAGTGTGTCTGACCAGTGAGTAGACCTACATGGTTGATCTGCTCGACAGTAGATGTCAGATAATCAAGTATGTCATCTCACATGAAAGAAATATATCACTCTGTTGTAGCGGCTACAACCACCCTCCAAAATTTTGCCTTAGCTTCATATTGGAGCCTCCCTACCAACCTTTCACAACACCTTGTCTTGCTTCGTCAAGTACACAAGATTTAGTGTTTTGCCTGCACCAAGACAACCTCTCGATCACAGCTTGATGCCTTCCCCTCATAGGTTGTTCACCTAGACTTGGTCCAGCTGCAGGCTGAGTAGCTCCCCCAAGAAATTGTGAATTTCTACAGGGAAACCAACCTTCCCTCCAGAAATTGTGCAAACCTGTCTCGCAGCCTACTGGGCTCCAGAATTTCGTAATTCTGCCAGTCAGCACTCCCAGTGAGAATTGTGCAATTTTCCCCAACAGGGTTGCTCAGCCCAGAATTTGCGCAAATCTGGGCAGCAGTCAGCTTCTCTTTCCATAAATTGCGCAAATCTCCTGGGAAGCCAGCCCAGGGCCCAGCCAGAAATGCACATTTCCTTCAAGCAGTTGAGCAGTTGCATGCATAAGCAGTCTAGTTGACCAGTTCCACCTAGGACCAAGGAAACTTGACTTGCATGCATGGCTTGCTTTTTTCCAGAATAGCAAAAGGCAACATGCAAAAAGCATCCCATGATTTAGGGAGATATTTTTAGTAGTTGGAGGTTACATGCAAAGTTCATTTAGAAACTTCCCTCCAATTGTCGTTTTTTTCTTGATTTATGACATGCGTGTTGTGAGCCTAAAATTATCTATTCGACGCATTAGAGCTCATTCTTTCACATCGATCTTGGAGCTTTGACATCCCATAGCACATCCAAGACTCTTCGACACATTAAGTTCAACTATTCACGGGTAAGTGGCCTCAATTTGTCTTTTCCAACATTTTTGTCGTTTTTTTTTTTTTTTTTCTTGTGTGAGTGTTGTTTGCTTGATTTCTTTGAATGCTTGTTGTTGTTTACATGTATAATAGCTTGCCCTAGCTCTATTTCAGTTTTCGTTGTTATCTCACTGTTGTCGCACATGAAACTGTTTTGCACAAACGGTCATTGATTCGTCCACTCGCTTCACTTACATGCATGTTAATCTGTTTATAGAATCTTTCATTAATGTTTGCATGCATTGTCAATCACTTCTGCTTTCACTTAGTGTCGCCATGCATTCACTGTCACATTTTCTTTTAGTTGCTTGTCAGCGAATTGGGTCAACCATAGCCTAGACTCTGCCTTCACTGAGACAACATTCCGCAATATGGGGAAGGAAGGCTCTACCTTCCTCTCCAGAAATGTGCATTTCTACCCAACACTATCCTCTAGGATTGTTTTGCGCATTTCTGAGGGACAGTGACCACTGGCCCATAAAATTGCGCAATACAGTCCCTGAGCCTAGAGTCACTCCCAGCTGGAATTGCGCATTCCACAATCCCAGCAGCCAGTCTTGCCTCCTAGACAGCCCAAACTACCTTTTGCGCAGTTCTGGCAGCGAGTCACCCAACTTCCCAGAAGAAATTACGCAATCTTGCCAATCAGTTTCCCTGGTATGTGTTGTGACGTTCCCCGAATTTGCTTTGGTTTTTGCTAACATATTTCTTGCCATGCATGTTGCTTGTCTCCAGATCTTTTAGGTGTTCATCCGTATCTTAGCAGCACCAGATCAATGGCTTCCAAGAGAACAAGATCATAGGACACTGATGGAAATGCAGCTGGAGCAACAGTTGAGCGAATGTCCTCTAGTCTACCGATCTATGAAGATACAAAGTTGTATCTAGACAGGGACATCAAACTGAAGTGGCAAGAGGTCAATGAATCATTTGCAGGAACTTTTGAGGAAGGCCTCAAAGACCGTCAAGTGTACGTGAACATACACAAGTCTGACCTATATCAGATTTCATGCAGATACCCCACGTTCCCATGCGTGGACATGATACACTAGATCGTCTCTCACATTGATCCCGAGATGATGACCTTGAGCAGTGTCAGTGGGACAAAGCTTGCATCCTTTCGGGAACGAGATTATGATTATATGTATCAAATGTGAGATCCTGTTACTGTCATGAAGACTCCATTCAGCTTACCCAACAGCATTACTAACTCTAGAGACATTCTGAAGCACTGGGTAAAGGAGTCGGCTCGATTCAGGTTGACACCCAACCATATCTACAAGACAAAGATAATGAGGAAGGAGTACCAATACTTGGTCATGTTTTCTTGTCGACTGTATGGCCAAGCAAGCACGGAAACCTTCCCACAGAGTTGAGTGATTGGACTGGACCAAGTGGCTAGAGAAGGAAAACCATGTAACTGGTCTGGCATTTTGGCTCATCAGCTAAAGGAACAAGTAAAAAAGGCTCAATAGTCACTTGGAGGTATGCATGCAGATATTTACATGTTCGCCTACATCTTAGATGTAGTCTGTGCCCAACAGGAGTTCCCGGGTTTGGAGTGGGCATGGTCACCGGTGGAGACTGTTGTGAACACATATTTCAAGTTGTTATCTGAAAGCAGCTTCAAAGGACTAATCACACGGTTATCTAATCATTTTGTCACCCTTGTGTACAAGGTGATATTTGAATAGGATCCACCCTGCATGTCAAAGGAAGAAATGGAGGCATTGTTAGGCATTGCTGATTGTTATGCCTCACCATCTGGCACCTTCATCCGAATGTTTAGCGTGGAGAAGCCTCCGCATGTTCTACCGAATTTTTCCTTGGACATACTTGTCATGCAAGAAATAGCATATCACATCTCGACAGGATTGACAGCTAGACTGAATCGAAAGAAGGCACCTTGGCCCACTCTTTCATTGCGAATTGGGTTATATGAGATCTGGAGTATCAAGCAAGCGGAGGTCAAAGTAGAACATATGAAGAAGTACCCACTCAACCTTCGAAGCTACAATATGTATGACCCACATTGCATTGTGAAATATTTCTGCACACGAGTTATGTTCAACTGGATCCACGAGGTGTTTCATTGGGCTGAGGAGGACCCATGGAGATATTGCTACAACTTCTCTAGACCCAATGAACAGGTCGGCTTCGATGTGGTGTGGTTAGTGAAGCAACATGAAGCAGCATCACGGAGAGCACCAGCAGCACCAGTAGCAGCAATGGAAGCAAAGGCAAGCATACCAATGCATGACAAAGGTAAGAGGAAGATTGTCGATCGCATGGAGGAGGAGCAAAGCTGCAAGTTTTGAGCATATCCACTTGTAGAGCAAGCATCTATGGCTATAGAGGCAAAGAGGCACCAGCGCGACAAGAAAACCGCACGAAGGCGGAGGGATAAGAAGAGAATGGAAGAAGTAGAGAAGGAGTTGCATGAGCTGAGGGAGCAACTCCTAAAGGAACAAGAGTTTTGCAAACAGGAGAGGGAAGTGCAGCAACAACAGATACAGCAGGGGGCACAACAGGTGCAAACAGATGAAGCAACGCCCGTACAATTATTTGATTCATTAGAACAACTGGCATTAGGAAAACAGAGTGAACCATCGCAAGGGAAAGACTTCGCTCATGAGATATGTAGAGTCTCCACTTTACACTTGGTTATCCATCATTTCCTACAGTTTTCCCTCACTCATCTCTCCCTTTTGCTCTATTTTGCTGCATAAACTCACCCAGATCATTACATATGATGGCATTAAGCATGATTTAGGGATTTTGCTAATGTGTGACTGTTTTGTTTAAATTTTGACATACTTACAGGCATTCCGCAGCCATCTGCTGATTCCGCAGCCATCTGATGATCCCAGCAGCCACACCATATGTAGAGTCTCCACTTTACACTTGGTTATCCATCCATTCACTACATTCCATTCCATCAATAAAGTCATTTTTAGATAGCTAAAGTTGTTTTTGTGCAGCCGGAGGTTACCACTGCAGATTCCGCAGCTGTTTGACGATTCTGCAGCCATTCAGCCATTCCGCAGCCCTCTGCACCTGCATAAAAAAAAAGAACACACAGTCTGTTTGAAATTTCTTTACAGCTCAGTAGTCATCAATAATAAATGGAAAATAGTCATGCAACAGCCATAAATCAGTGAAGGGTTAGTGGCAAGTCATCAAAGGCAAATCCAAGCGGGAATCTGAGGTATGGTTTAAATTCTAAACTTACGGTTATTTCATTATGCAAAGTTTTCTAGGTTATGTTTCTTGCCACTAAATGTAATGATTACCAGTCATGCGACCATATGCCCACGTATCTCCCAAGTCTATCAGTCCTTGATTACCACGATTTTGAATTTCGCTTGCGGCTGCTTCTTCCATTAAGGTTTCGTACCTAAGTGACGTAGCCTAATGTACTACGTCTCTATATGACATAATCCCGCAGCCAAGTGTAACTCTGAAACCGAAACCTAAGGACATAGCCGTTTCCATTTATTATTCCATAACCCTTCTACCCTCCTACGCTCATATCATTCCATTCACACTGTTTCATTTCCACGTTGTTTCATTCCATTCACGCTGTGCTCACTACGCTGCCACCATTAACCATACTCTGTTTTATTCCCCTCTGCTAATTCTGATTACCAGTGAAAGTCTGTTACGACTGTATCAAAAGGCCGTAATCCTCTGTGTTAAGGCCGTAAACCCACTGTGTTAAGGCCGTAAATCCACTGTGTTAAAACTATTGCTGAAGCCGTGTAACCTCCTTTTCCACAAAGTTCTAGAACAGAGCCGTGAATTTACTGTGTTAAAGCCATTATTGAAGCCGTGTTTTAGAACAGAGCCGTAGAGCCAATGGGGAAACTCTTAAGGGCAGAACCCGAAGGTTCAAAGTTTCTGGAGGGATATCCTCAGGTTAAAGAAGCATTGCAAAAGGCAAATTGGTTACAATGCATCCAGAAGTTTAGAGGCTACCACAAGGAGGTTACGAAGGCCTTTGCACGGTCCTTCAGAGAAAAAGATAATCACGTGGAGATAGGGGATTTACAGTTCACAGTCACTGAGAGCAGCATAGCACAAGCTACCTCACTTCCACAGACTGGAGAAAGGTGGTTTAAGAACCGGTCAGTTCAAGATCAACAGTGGAAGCAAATCTTAAAGAACCCAGGTATGGATACCAGCATCTTTACAAAAGGGATTCCTGTTTCCTATGTTAAGGAGGAATGGACAACTTTACTCTTATTAGTGCAAAAAATTTTCACTTGTGAGGGAAGATTTGGAGTCTTATATGTTTACCATGCAAAGGTCATGATGCATTTCTTAGGAGATGATATTAACCTCCCATACTTTCTACTCTCAAGTCTTAAGAAAATGTGTTCAATGGCCCAAAAGAACCCAAGAAATATTGAATCACATCTATGTCATCATGGTCTTGTTAAGATGCTAGTAGAGGAACAGTTGAAAACAAAAAGAGATACCTGGGAGAGATTCCTTGTGAGAAACCATTTTGAAGAAGCAGGAGAAACCTCTGTGCCTAGAAAGAGTAGAAGGAAAAGAAAAGAGGCTACCCCTGAAACTGTTGTCCAAGAGGAAACTGTCCAAGAACAGATTGAAGAAGAAACTGATGTACATCATTCTGAACATGATATTGATCCTGAGCCTGCTATGGACAATGATCAAACAGCTCAAGGAATCATCACAGAAACTCTTTCAGAACTTGCCCAAGAAATTGCTCAAAGGAGAAAAGAGAGTAAGAAGAAACAAAAGAGAGATAAAGGGAAATCCATAGCTCAAGAAACTTACCTCACTCCTGAGAATTCTAGTGAGGAAGACACTCAGCCCTTAGCACAAAGATTGGCTCAACTCCATGAAACTGCCCTTTCCAAAAAGGTGGAAAAACAAAAGCAAAAAGTACCAAAAGAAAAACAGAATACCACCTCTGTGAGAAGGAGCAGCAGATTACAAAACAGAAAAGTAGGGGCCACAAAAGGTAAACAGTCATTCTTTATTGACTTGAGCACACCTCAAAAAGGTGCTACAAGTCCTGACTTGGAGAAAAGTCCTTCACACGCTGAGAATGTTGAGACCAGTCCTCCACATAAGGAAAGTCCATTTGAGCATGAGCCTGAATTTGAACAAGGATCCGAATTTCAGTATGAGCATAGCCCAAGGCGGTCACCTGAGGTTGACCCGGATCAACAAAAAGTTTATAATTACCTGGAGACGCTGGAACAAGCAGTGGCTGGGCCAAGCACTGCTCAACCCTTGGAGCAACAAGTCCAATCACTGAAGCAGGAAATATTTGAACTAGAGGTACTAAATCGCCACATCAAACAAGAAAATGAAAAACTGAAGATACAGAGCAATGTGGACAAGATGGTCCAAGATAACACCATGCTTCATATGGGCTTGTGGCAAAAGGAAAACAAAAAGCTCAAGAAGAGATGCAGAAAATTAAACAGAGCTTTAATCAATCTGAAATTCAGGTGTTTGATGAAAAGACCAAGGGTCAATGTAGCCACACAGAGAAAGAAGAGAAGGCTGGATGTCCTAGCAGAGGCATCCCAGCAGGTGGACTGAACCATGTTTTTGATTGCATGAGGACATGCAATACCCTCGCAGTGGGGGTATGTAGAGTCTCCACTTTACACTTGGTTATCCATCATTTCCTACAGTTTTCCCTCACTCATCTCTCCCTTTTGCTCTATTTTGCTGCATAAACTCACCCAGATCATTACATATGATGGCATTAAGCATGATTTAGGGATTTTGCTAATGTGTGACTGTTTTGTTTAGATTTTGACATACTTACAGGCATTTCGCAGCCATCTGCTGATTCCGCAGCCATCTGATGATCCCGCAGCCTTTTTGTTAATCTCAAGGTTCCACGTGTCATTTTTCCAAATGAGCCACATGGGCACTTAGGAATCAAGGTGCTCGAGGTTCCTGTGCTATCAGTTCAGCCAGCCACGTCAACTGTACCTCCGGTCAAGTTACGGTCAAATAAAGGCAGCTTAACGTTGATGCGTAAGCTGTTGGGTCACGTCGGTGGAAAAGGTGACTTGTCAGTGTTTTGCAAGCTGTGGGGAACATGATCCAACGCTGGATTCATTGCCCATAACGACCAGGACCTCTAGCTCGACCATGAAACATATGACGTGTTAACTGCACCTTTAATACGCATGATATTCAGTTTATTTTCCGTTTTATGCTTTACGCATTAGGCCATCTTGCAGATGCCTATAAATACTTGCGTCTGCGTACGCTTATGTTACTTTTTAGTTGCTGCATTTTATAAACTTGTTGTTATTTTAGAGCATTCGAAGACTCTGTTTTTATAGTGCTGTTCTAGCACTCTGGACTGTATTTTTCTGCATATGGAGTAATAGAAACAGTGCTGTTTTGAAGTTTCCAATTCCTTGAGTCTCTTTTGGATGATATGAATGGAGGGCCCCTGTTCATGTTAGCCTTGTAAAGTATTTTATGTGCAGCATTTCCTTATTTCTATTCAGCATTTCTTTTAGTTGAAACATGTACAGCGTAATTTACTTTCTTGTTATTTCATTTCCAGCCTTTCTTTTTAGCTGATCAGCATTGTTCTTTTGCAGGTTTTTGAGCCCGGGATTGATTTTGTGTTTGTGTATTTGCTTAAATATCTAGTGGTAGTTTCAGTTGACAGATTCAAGTTGCTGCCTTTACTTTATTTTCATAGTTGATTTTTAGTTTTATTTCTCACAGTTGTCTGCTAACATATGAATGATCTCTTTATCATAAATTGAGTATCTTTTAGAGATCAGAATATTAATAACTTGTAGTTGGCTTTGGGTGCTTTTTAGACTAATCTTTAACTACTTTCTAATCGTGTCTTACACAGTACTATGTGTTAGAGGCAGAGAGTTAGAAAGAGCAAAACATTATAACTAGTCTTTAAAGTAGATTTTTCTCATTTGTTATCATTTCTTAGACTTATCTTTAGCTACTTCCTAATCGTGTCTTACACAGTACTATGTGTTAGAGGCAGAGAGTTAGGAAGAGATAAACATTATCATTGGTCTTTTAAGTGATTTTCTTACCTTTATTTGCAGCAGCATGAATGGTGTCTAATGCCATTAGAAAGTGGTTCTTTGCTTTCAGTGCATTTTAATTTATTTATTTCCTTCAAGCTTTTCCTTTTCAGCAAGTAGTTAGAAACCACTAATCACACACTCTCACTCATCTAGAATTCACCTTACACACACTTTCACTCATCTGTTTATAATCATCACTCCATCTTAGGAAGATAAATTAACCACAAACAACACCCCCAAAACGACAAAAAGCTCTAAGAGGTTGCTTAAGTACATATAGTACACCTTCACTTCATCAGCTTACGAGCCCCGGGTTGACAATTAATGACATCAATTTAGAAACACTAAATTGACTAAACAAGATAGAACAAGCACTTCAATAGTTGGATGCAGACATGGAGCAGCAGGAGTTGGAACAGGACACCGACCTCATGCCTCACCACAAAGAGGTCAACTCACCCGCTTCAATGCATCCAGATGATGAGCAAGTCTCAAATGACCAAGGAGGCACTGAGATCCTTGGTGATCAGCCGGAAGAAGAGATACAAAAAATCTCGTTCGACGAATCCCAACATAGAGTTGTGTAGTCTCGTAGAGTGTCAACTCTAGAGGATCATACGTCTCCTACGCAAGTTGAGTAACGAGTGATCGTGACTGATGTGCACAAACATCCAAATGCCTTGGCCGATGCAACCAGAGTGTATGCCAAAGCCACTAGCTCAAGTGTCTGCTTTCTAATAGCTAAGAATGAGCAAATGGAAAAAGAACTATAAATGACAAAGCAAGGAGGAGACTTGGTGGCAATGTCTGCCCGCGCTAAACTGAAGAAGGAAATACTAGATGAAGTATTGTCCCTTGACATAGTTATGTGAGCATTGTACTCCAAGTTTGGTACCGTGCCAAGGCAGTCGTCCATCTTAATGGATGGAAACAACGATGTGCTAGAAGAGCACGTATCTTGATGAACTTGCATGCTGTTGTTGATGACATGCAAACATGGATGATGAAGTACAAGGGAGCCCCACTTCACTTGCTTAAGATGATGAGGGCCAATGCGGTTGAGCTGAAGGCATGTATCCGGAGTCAGATCCGAAATTATGAAGAGTTCCCGCAATTCATCACTAGCATATAGGTTTCCCATGCATGAGTATTCAAGAGTATGGATTTTGTGGTGCGCACAAATGCGATCCCATCACTTGGAACTCTCACCCACGTGAAGACAAAGAAATAAGTATGAATAGAGCTTGACTCATAATTTGACGAGTTGATGCGCATTGCCACCAACTCAGAATTTCCTATTAATGCACACATCATGCACAAGTATGTTGTTGGTCCAACCACATTGAAGACAATGATGCACATGCTTTTAGACGAGTTGGACAAAGGAGCCCGAGCAGTGTACCCAAATGCTATGGAGCCAAGATTGAGGTTTCAGATGAATGCCACCATAGAGCACATGGACACCATTAAGGACTACCGATATTGGCATCAATATGTTATTGTTGATCAGCATGAGGATGTTGAGGAGTCGGACTTCCATGGTTTTCTAAGTCAGAGTGATGTCTAGCATGGTTTTCTCAAGCCATTTTGTTTCACATGGGTACATGTGCATTGTAATGTTAATTCATGTCAATTGTAAGTCAAGTTTCAATAGTTGGATGTAACAGTCATGGAGTAGGTGAAGAGTCATGAGGGTAGTTGAACTGTCACAAAGGGGAATGTCAAGGGTCACCCCACCCTTTGCTATAAATAGTCCCTCATAACTCATTGTATAGGCTTTTGGTCAGCCAAGCTTCCAATAAGACTATATTGGAGAGAGCTTGGACAATATTGTAACGCGCCTTGGCTTCTCCACTACACGAAGCTAGTACATCTATTTGGAGGAGCAGGCAGATGTGGCTGTAAGGTTCCACTATTGGAGCTATTGGTTGGACATGGATGTATTGTATGACTGGAACTTACACTTCTTTATATAATAAGAGCCAACACGTTTCATGCATATGTTGTATTATATTCCAACTATCTTGTTTATTCTAAATGGAATATGTATTTTCTTTCTTAAGAATGCATGTATGGACTATTCTATATGAGTATTTATGAATCTTACTTAAAAGTGTTGATTGGTTTAACCATCACTTTGGATTGCTAGTTGACTTGTTTTCCATCTTGTGATGTATCTTCGCTCGTGTGTTCCCTTCCCATCCGAGTACTATTACAGGTTGCCAAGGGACGCACTCATCTCAACCCACTTTTGTTAGAACCTCTCATGCACCTTCCTTGACTCATTACCGTTGTCACACCCTTGCTACCAACAAAGTTATCTTACTCAGCTCTGTGTGAAATCGCAGTTAAAGCATTAGCATACGATCCACTGTTAGGACTCCTACACCAAACAGTCTGAGGTCTAATTGGGGCTTCTTACCTGGGAGATCCCCTAGACATGTTGGTGGGTCCAACACCGTCAATATTTTTGGCGCTAGAAGGAGGGCTAGATGAAAAGCTGTGTCCTCTCATCCAGTTTTGAATCTTTTCATATCTTTCATGGACTCTTGCACTCTTCTCCCTCTGCAATGTTTTTCGAATTATGAAGATGTCACCATCATGAGGGAGTTTTTTGATCACTTGTCCACTTACACGTATGATGGTGAAGGCGAAGTGGCCTGGCCTGAGTGCTTAGATGACTTTCTTTCCATGATTCATGAGGAAGATGGTTGTTTTGATGAATATGCCAGCTTGCTGCTTTCATACACACTTCGCGAATCTCCACTTCGATGGTTGTGTAGCCTACCGGCTAATAGCATGCACTCACTTGAGCACTTCTATGATCTCATTGAAGACACTTTCTATCATTTTGATCCAGACTATCTTGACCAAAAACTATTACAGCAACGGAAGGCTCTGCATGAATCGATCATGGATTTTTGGCAGCGCTTCCATGACTTATAGTTTCAAGCTTCGAGGAGCCAAATGAAATTTGCCTATCTTTGGGACTAGTTCGAGTATTGCCTTAAGAAATCTGGTTGTCCCAAGAAGAAGCTTGAAATCAAGCCTCGCTCAACATTCTTCACTGATGGAGCTTCGTAATCTCATGCGGATGCGGCCACTGTCTCGACTAACTATCCTCCATCCCCTCATTCAACAGCTCCACCACTGTCAAGTGATGTTGAGGATCATGCTCACTCACTTGTTCAGCTTACACATCCTCCCAACATCACTTCACTCAATTTTCGCACAATGTTGGTTGTGAGTCCCTTGAGTTCCCATATGCATACTATTCCACAACCTCTGTTTAAGCACTCGGGTGTTCCTCTAGATGATACTAACTTGTGTTCTTCCATTTTGTACTCTTCACTTGTTGTGAACGAGGAACAAGCCACTAACGAAGTTGGTGTTGCACAACCAACATGTGTTGTCATTCATGAAGAGTACGAGTGGGATCTTGAACATCAACACTCGGTGAATGATGACTCCCTTCCATCCGAGCCTCCTCCAATTTTCCCTGACATCTTTGGTGAACCTGCCATCCATGATTTCGCATGTGTATCTCCATCCATGGATGCACCCATTGTTTATCACTCGCAGGACTCACTAGATGTTGGTCCATCATTCGACAATGGAGAGTATAAGTTGTTCATTGAAAATCCACTTGATCTTTCATCTGTATTTTCCATAAACATAGAGGATGAGTTTGTTCGCTTTTCATCTACCCCTCTGTTTGATTCATTTGATCATGAGGATGCCAATGAATTAATTGTTTTTCCTAATCGTGGCGGTAGTGATCCATTTACTCCCATATTTGATCACAATCATGACTCTATTGTAGTTGATCTTTCGAAGCCACTAGTTTATGATGATCTACCTGATGATGAAATTGAAACACCCAAGACTGTCGAGGCACTTCAGCCCGAGCTAATGGTTATGTCAAGTCCTCGCTCTCTTGGGGTTAGTCTCACTTCTGATCAGGGAACTGTTCAATCACCCAAGGCTCCTCATCACTCATTTGTATCCATTGAAGATCAATCTTACACACAGACCATACTTCCTCCACTGGAACTGCACGATCCCATCACTCATGCATTGGAGGAATCTTACATTACAAGCACTCGTTCGCAAAGCAAGTTATCTTTATTTCTTTCATTTGCTTGCATGTCATAGTCAAGAGTGTGCTTATGCTTCAAAGTTGCACACAATGTCACACAACACTATGATAAGTCCACGGACTCGTCATGCACTTGTACTCACTTATGTCTTGTGGGCACTTTGAAACACGAAGTGTGGTTGTCTTCATTGTTATATCTTTCTTGCTTGCTGGTTCACACAACTGGGTTGCTCGCGGACCAAGCCTTCACCAACATGGGTCAACCAATGCACCAGTGGCTGCATTGGAAATATCACTTCACATGATCAGGCCCATGCACCGTTAGTTTAGGAGTAGGAGTAGTGTTTGCTTTCAGTTAGTTTGCTTGCATGCTTGTTTGCTTACTTGCTTTGTTTGTTGGTTTGTCTGCTTTCTTGTTTTCTTACTTGCTTTACTTTCGCTTTTGCTTCTACTCTTGCTTTGCTTTGTTGTTCATTTAGTTTGCTCATTTTGTTCGTAGGTTAGTTTCGCATGAAACCATGTATGACTCTTGAAACGAGCTGGGTGAAGTACAAGAGGGCTTGTACGGCTATCACTACTTCGTTATCTGTCATCTTGCCTCTATGTGAAGAGATTGTTATTTTTAGTCCATGATACGTCGAAGGAAAATACATATTGTTCGAAGTGAACCTTGGTGAAAACACAATGCTTGCGCGCTAACTAGTGTCACCTTCTCTAGTCAGTTGTTTTTGGGTTAACCCTTTTCATCTCAGTGAAGTAGAGTAAGGTGAGGGGGAAAACCTTAATAGGCACGTCAAAGATATAATAAACTACTTCTTTGCTGGAAAAACCTCTTCTGCTCTCAATAAGTCGAGATCCCTCTTCTACTTCTGAAATGAATAAGTGTTATGCATAGTTGAAAAAATGAAAAATGAAAAAAATGCAAAAGTCAAAAAATTCAAAATGAAAAATGAATAAGGTGAAAGAAGAGAAAGGCTTCTTGCGTAGGGAGGTGATGCAAGTAACTTCGCCGGGGTATTGACCAAGCTTGCTGGTAGGGGAGCCATGCTTGCATTCCTATGTAACTTCGTCAAGGTACTATCCAGGCCTGTTGGTCGCAAAGCAACACCAGAGATGAAACTAAGACTTTGACGACTATACTGCTTATGCACCAATATACCCCTCAACCCCAATCGAAACAACTGTGTTGCCTTGGCTTGGAATGTGTGTCAATCAACCAAGAGTTTAGCAGATGCTACATATTACAATCAAGCTAGTGTGAAACCAAGATGAGCTGAGAACTGAACAATACTTCTGGAGGTGTTAGACTTGCTTTTCATGAACAAGGTCCATTCATAGAGCTGGAGTTCTACCAGTGTGTCGCCAAGTGTTGTAGCGGCTACAACCACCCTCCAAAATTTTGCCTTAGCTTCATTTTGGAGCCTCCCTACCAACCTTTCACAACACCTTGTCTTGCTTCGTCAAGTACACAAGCTTCAGTGTTTTGCTTGCACAAAGACAGCTTGTCGATCACAGCTTGATGCATTCCCCTCACAAGTTGTTCACTCGTACTTGGTTTGGTTGCAGGCTAAGTAGCTCCCCCAAGAAATTGCGCATTTCTGGAGGGAAACCAACGTTCTCTCTAGAAATTTTGCAATCCTATCTGGAAGCCTACTGGGCTCCAGAATTGCATAATTCTTCCAGTTAGCACTCCTAGTGAAAATTGTGCAATTTTCTCTAGCAAGACTGCTCAGCCCAAAATTTGCACAAATCTGGGCAGTAGTCAGCTGCTCTGCCCATAAATTATACAAATCTCTTGGATAGCTAGACCAGCTCCTAGCCAGAAATGTGCATTTCCTTCAATCAGTTGAGCAACTACATGCATGAGCAGTCTGGTTGACCAGTTCCACTTGGGACCAAGGAAACTTGAATTGCATGCATGGCTTGATTTTTCCCAGAATAGCAAAAGGCAACATGCAAAATGCATTCCATGATTTAGGGAGCTATTTTTAGTAGCCAGACGTTACATGCAAAGTTCATTTAGAAACTTCCCTCCAAGTGTCGCTTTTTCCTTGATTTGTGGCATGCGCGTCATGAGCCCAAAATCATTTATTCGATGCGTCGAAGCTCATTCTTTCACATTGATATTGGAGCTCTGACATCCCACATCACATCCAGGACTCTTCGACACATTCAACTCAGCTATTCACGGGTAAGTGGCCTCAACTTGTCTTTTCTAGCATTTTTGTCGCTTTTTGTATATTCAGTTGTGCGAGTGTTGTTTACTTGATTTATTTGAATGCTTGTTGTCGTATACATGTATAATATCTTGTCCTAGCTCTGTTTTAGTTTTCGTTGCTATCTCACTGTTGTCGCATGCATGAAATTGTTTTGCACAAATGGTCACCGATTCGGTGACTCGCTTCACTCACGTGCATGTTAATCTATTTACTGAATCTTTTATTTATGTTTGCATGCACTGTCAATCACTTCTGCTTTCACTTAGTGTCACCATGCATTTAGTGTCATATTTGCTTTCAATTGCCTGTTGGCAAGTCGGGCCAACCATGGCCCGGATTCTGCCTTCAGTGAGACAACATTGTGCAATCTGGGGAAGGAAGGCTCTACCTTCCTCTCTAGAAATGCGCATTTCTGCCTAGCACTATCCTCTAGGGCTGTTTTGCGCATTTTTAAGGGACAATGACTGCTGGCCCAAAAAATTGCGCAATGCAGTCCCTGAGCCTGCAGTCACTCCTAGTTGGAATTGTGCAGTAGCTAGTCTTGCCTCCCAGACAGTCCAGACTACCTTTTGTGTAGTTCTGGCAGCCAATCACTCAGCCTCCCAAAAGAAATTGTGCAATCTTTCCCATCATTTTCCTAGGTATGCGATGTGTCATTCTCAGAACTTGCTTTGGTTTTCGCTAACATATTTCAATCCATGCATGTTGCTTGTCTCCAGATATTTCAGGTGTTCATCTATCTCTTAGCAATACCAGATCAATGGCTTCCAAGAGAACATGATCACAGGACAGTGATGGAAATGCAGTTGGAGCAGCAGTTGAGCGAGTGTCCTCTAGTCTACCGATGTATGAATATACAAAGTTGTATCTAGATAGGGACATCAAACTGAAGTGGCAAGAAGTCAATGAAGCATTTGCAGACACTTTTGAGGAAGGCCTCGAAGATTTTCAGGTGTACATTGTTGGGTTGTGTTATATTCTTTCCATGTAGTTAATAGGGGGTTTGAGGGGCACCCATAACCCCACTTTATGGGGTCTGGGGCAGTGCCCTAGAAAATTTTGGTTTAGACCCTATGTTAGGTTGGGCGAACCCACCTATGGTTTTGTGCATGATTTTCGCACATGTTTTTTGGATGCGATGGTTTTTGATCCATGGTATTGAACGCGATGGTTTTCGGTCCATGGTATTGGATGCTTCGACATGTATAAATATGTATTATAACATTGAAAGGAACATAATGAAAAATCAAGCTGGTAGTCCCAGTTTTGGGAGTCAGGGGAAAATCTTTGTGTATATGTGTTTTATGTGTTCTGCTCTCGCATTATTTATTTTCTATGTTTTAGAATTCGTATGCAGGTAATTTCTATACGGGGTTAAAACCTACATACATGAACATTCACAAGCTCAACCTGTACCGGATTGCATGCAGATACCTCGTGTTCCCATGCGCGGACATGATACAATGGATCGTCTCTCACATTGATCCTGAGACGATGAACTTGAGCAGTATCAGTGGGACGAAGCTTGAGACCTTCTGGGCACGAGACTGTCATGAAGACTCCATTTAGCTTACCCAATAGCAGTGCTAACTCTAGATACATTCTAAAGAACTAGGTAAAGGAGCTGGCTCGATTCAGGTTGACACCCAACCAGATCTATAAGACGAAGATACTGACGAAGGCGTACCAATACTTGGTCATATTTGTTTGTCGACTGTATGGCCAAGAAAGCATGGAAACCTTCCCACAGAGTTGGGTGATCGCACTGGACCAAGTGGCTAGAGAAGGAAAACCATGTAACTGGTCTAGCATATTAGCTCATCAGCTGAAGGAACAAGTAACAAAGGCTTGACAGTCACCCGGAGGTATGCATGCAGAGATTTACATGTCCGCCTACATCTTAGATGCAGTCTGTGCCCGATAGGAGTTCCTGGGTTTGGAGTGGGCATGGTCACCGACAGAGACTGCTGTGAACACATATTTCAAGTTGTTGTCCGAATGCAGCTTCAGAGGAGTAATCACATGGTTGTCCGATCATTTTTTCACCCCTGTGTACAAGATGATATTTGAACAAGATCCACGCTACATGTCAAAGGAAGCAATGGAGGCATTTTTAGGCATTGTTGATCGGTTGGCCTCACCGTCTGGCACCTTCATCTGAATGTTCAGCGCAAAGAAGCCTCTGTATGTTCCACCAAATTTTTCCTTGGACTTACTTGTCATATAGGAAGTAGTATATCACATCTCGACAGTATTGACATCTAGACTGCATCGGAAGAAGAAGGCACCTTGGTCTGCTCTTCTGTTGTGGATTAGGTTATATGAGATCGAGAGTATCAAGTAAGCGGATGTCGAAGCAGAAAAGATGAAGAAGTACCCACTCGACCTCCAAAGCTACAATCCGTATGACCCACATTGCATTATGAAATATCACTGCACGAGATTTCCATTCAACTAGATCCACGGGGCGTTTCATTGGGCCGAGGAGGACCCATGGAGATATTGCTACAACTTCTCTAGACCCAATGAATAGGTAGGCTTCGCTATGGAGTGGTTAGCGAAGCAACATGAAGCAACATCACAGAGAGCACCAAAAACACCAGTGACAGCAATGGCAGCAGAGGCAAGCATACCAGTGCACGACAAAGGTAAGAGGAAGATTGTTGATCACATGGAGGAGGAGCAAAGCTGCAAGTTTCGAGTAGATCCACTTGTAGTGCAAGCAACTATGACTATAGAGGCAAAGAGGCACCAGGCCGACAAACGAATTGCACAAAGGCAGAAGGATAAGAAGATAATGGAAGAAGTAGAGAAGGAGTTCATGAGCTGAGGGAGAAACTCCGAAAGGAACAAGAGCTGCATGAACAAGAGAGGGAAGCACAGTAGCAGCAGATATAACAGGGGGCACAACATGTGCAAACAGACGAAGTAGTGTCCATACAAGTAGTTGATTCATTAGAACAATTGGCATCAAGCGAACAGGGTGAACCATCGCAGGGGCAAGACTTTGCTAATGTGATAGAACAAGCACTTCAACAGTTGGATGCAGACATGGAGCAACAGGAGTTGGAACAGGACACCGACCTCATGCCTCACCACCAAGAGGTCGACTCACCCGCTTCAATGCATCCAGGTGATGAGAAAGTCTCGAATGACCAAGGAGGCACTGAGATCCTTGGGGATTAGTCGGAAGAAGAGATGCACAACATCTTGTTCGACGAATCCCAACACAGAGTTATGCAGTCTCGCAAAGTGTCAACTCCGGAGGATCATACGTCTCCTACGCAAGTTTAGGAATGAGTGATCGTGACTAATGTGTGCAACATCCAACTATTTTGGCCGATGCAACCAGAGTGCATGTCGAAGCCACTAGCTCAAGTGTCCGCTTTCTAATAGCTGAGAATGAGCGAATGGAAAAAGAACTACAAATAACTAAGCAAGGGGGAGACTTGGTGACAATGTCTGCCCGAGTTGAACTGAAGAAGGAAATACTATATGACGTATTGTCCCTTGACACAGTTATGTGAGCATTGTACTCCAAGTTTGGTACTGTGCACAAGGTAGTCATCCATCTTAACGAATGGCATCAACGATGTGCTAGAAGAGTACGTATCTTGATGAACTTGAATGCTGTTGTTGATGACATGCAAACATGGAAGATGAAGTACAAGGGAGCCCCACTTCACTTGCCTAAGATGATGAGGGCCAATGCGGTCAAGCTGAAGGCACGTATCCGGAGTCAGATTCGAAATTATGAAGAGCTCATGTAGTTCATCACTAGCATACATGCTTCCCATGCACGAGTATTCAAGAGTATGGATGTTGTGGTGCACACACATGCGATCCCATCACTTGGAACTCTCACCCAAGCGAAGACAAAGAAACAAGTCTAACTAGAGCTTGACTCATACTTCGATGAGTTGATGCACATCGCCACCAGCCCGGACTTGCCTCTCAGTGTAGACATCATGCATAAGTATGTTGTTGGCCCAGCCACATTAAAGACAATGATGTGCATGCTTTCAAACGAGTTGGACAGAGGAGCCTGAGCAATGTACCTGGATGCTATGGAGGCAAGAGTCAGGTTTCAGACGGATGTCACCGTGGAGCACACAGACACCATCAAGGACTACCGATCTTGGCATCAATATGTTACTGTTGATCAGCATGAGGATGTTGAGGAGTTGGACTTCCATGGTTTTCTAAGTCAAAGTGATGTCTAGCATGGCTTGCTCAAGCCATTTTGTTTCACATGGGTACATGTGCATTGTAATGTTAAGTCATGTCAAGTGTAAGTCAAGTGTCAATAGTTGGATGTAACAGTCATAGAGTAGGTGAAGAGTCATGAGGGTAGTTGAACTGTCACAAAGGGGAATGTCAAGGGTCACCCCACCCTTTGCTATAAATAGTCCCTCATAACTCATTGTATAGGCTTTTGGTCAGCCAAGATTCCGATAAGACTATCTTGGAGAGAGCTTGGACAGTATTGTAACGTTCCTTGGCTTCTCCACTGCACGGAGCTAGTACATCTCTTTGGAGGAGCAAGCAGATGTGGCTGTAACGTTCCACTATTGGAGCTAGTGGTTAGACATGGATGTATTATATGACTGGAAATAATACTTCTTTATAGAATAAGACCCAGCACATTTAATGCATATGTTGTATTGTATTATAGCTATCATGTTTACTCTAAATGACATTTGTATTTGCTTTCTTACGCATGCATGTATAGACTATTCTGTATGAGTATGTATGAATCTTACTGAAATGTGTTGATTGGTTTAACCATCACTTTGGATTGCCAGTTGACTTGCTTTCTAGCTTGTGATGTATCTTTGCTCATGTGTTCCCTTCCCATCCGAGTACTATTACAGGTTGCCAAGGGGCGCACTCATCTCAACCCATTTGTGTTAGAACCTCTCATGCACCTTCCTTGACTCACTGCAGTTGTCACACCCTTGCTACCAATAGAGTTATCTTACTTGCCTCTGTGCGAAATCGCGGTCAAGGCATTACCATACGACCCACTGCTAGGACTCCTACACCAAACGGTCTGAGGTCTAATTGGGACTTTTTAATGTTTATTAATATTTTTTAATTAAAATTATAAACATATATATATATATATATATATATATATATATATATATATATATATATATATATATATATATCTATATCTATATCTATATCTATATCTATATATCTATATAATTTAATAAATGTGTGATAATAATATTTGATTTTTTAAATGTATTTAAAAAATACTTTTTAATATTTTATTTTTTATTAATGTTTTGTTTTTACTTTAGTTATTTTTAATTTAGAATACAAATTAGAGAATTTTAATTTAATTATCAATATAAATTAACTTCCACCAAATATTTTTAATAATAGTCAGTATAGAGAGTTGATAGATAATCTCAAAGGTAATTATGTCATTTTTCATTTTCAATTAATTAATAAAATAACATGTCTATATATGTTATTGCATTTTTTATTACTTATTGTTTTATCGGATTTTTCTTGTTACATGTTTTTTAAAATTATATATTATTTGTAATATATTAATATTTTTTAATTAAAATTAAATATATATATATATATATATATATATATATATATTAATAAAAGTGTGATAATAATATTTGATTTTTTAAATGTATTTAAAAAATACTTTTTAATATTTTATTTTTTATTAATGTTTTGTTTTTACTTTAGTTATTTCTAGTTTAGAATACAGATTAGAGAATTTTAATTTAATTATCAATATAAATTAACTTCCACCAAATATTTTTAATAATAGTCACTATAGAGGGTTGATAGAAAATTTCAAAAGTAGTTATGCCATTTTTTATTTTCAATTAATTAATAAAATAACATGTCTATATATGTTATTGCACTTTTTATTACTTATTGTTTTATCGTATTTTTCTTGTTACATGTTTTTTAAAATGTATATATTATTTATTTTTTCAAATAAAGATCAAAATGATAAGCAAAAAAAACTCTATCGCATGGTACACTATAGTAGGTTTCTATAACCTTTAGACATGCAACAACTAAACCCCGAAACCATTGACAACCCTTATAACTACGTGCCACTCGAATGATTCCATGTACGTACTATACAACGAGTCCATACTATTCCAAAGTTTGACCGTCGTAAAGTGCTTCTGGGCAAAAGGCTTATACACACACGGGTTTTACAATGCGAACAACATAAATCTGCAACACCCATAATGTGAACAACATCAGTGAGCACCTTCACTTATAGATAACAAAGTGAAAAATCAATCAATACAAAATTTGGTAGCATGGAGGGAGATTTAGTTGACATTTAAACATATTGCACATCATATTTAAAAGGGAAGGTTATGTCTTCTTCACACTTCCGAGTTTCCACAATTGTAAATGGTACATATTTGTATTTGATCATCTGCATTATATACCTACAACTTCATCGTTAGCATGAAAAATACAATCTAATAGAATAATAATATTGGTATTTTGCCAAAATACCAGCACATCAAATATCTAGAAGAATGTAATTGCGAAAGCAATAAAAAATGCCTTTGTTATAGAGTACCAAAATTTAAACTCAAGTAGGTGCATTCGCGAAATGCACGATCTGAATTGGTTTGATTGTTTGGTAGACAACCATTGACCCTCCATGACCCTATTAATAAATTCAATATATAAATTCCCAGTTTATAAGAAACTATGTAAAACCCCTTTATGAAAAAAGCTCTCACAACATAAATGCTCTGCATCATGGCAAGCCCCAACCATCTACCCAATATGTGCCGAGTAGATTTGTCCAGATAATACTGAAAACCTCTCCAAATGTTGCTCTTCTATCTGGCTATGGCAGAGGAGGGTGAGTCCCCACGCCGTCCTCACCAACGTTTTCCTCCCTATGAACAACGACATAGAGCGTAAATGTTGTGTATATACCTAAGCTCGATGGTACGTTGTGATATACACTTACTATGTACACTGCAATCCAAAGGCCTACAGCCGAAAGGGAATTTCCCCGCATGAGATGGAGTCACAATGGTGCCAGAACCCTGTGGGAAATGGGAAGGGCCCCTAGGTGCGAGGCGTAGTTGAAGATGGGGATTGGGGAACCTCGTTTCCCCAGGATTATATTTTAGAAATATTACATTGGAACACAATCTGGGTGCACTAAATTATTGTGATATGGTATTGAATATTCATTAATCAGCTTTCACTATATTGAAGTTAGTACGGGCACGCCAGAGAGCTTGAGAGTGCAAAACAATGGTTGGAAATATGGATGATCAGGTATAAATGTTCAATGCAATTATGCTTTATGGCGGAGTTGCGGATTTAATACGAAGACCCTAGAGAGATTAAGTGTCGTAGACTTTGTTGTATTTAAACTTATGCTAAGTGGAATCCCTCAGACGGTAGAGGTATCATAATTTTTTATGGTTTAAATTTGAAATCAGAGGTCATTTTGATAGGTTGCAGATATAAAAGGGACACCAAATTTCACAAGGAAAAATTTGGACTGGTCGTTAAATAATCTTAAAACCCAAATTACGTCTTATACGACGTCAAATTCCAGGCCTGGGTCTCACTCAACAAATATGTAGCCTGCCAATGAGCATTAAATGAGTGCAACAGTGTATGCCTATTGTTGGATAACTAACCTCCCAAAATCCAACAATGAACATATACAACCCCACTCATTTAATACTCATTTATAAGTGGGATAGTTTATCCCTATAGTTGTATAACTAATCTTCCAAAATCCAACAATGGACATATACAATGACAATTCTTAAAAACAAGTCACTAAGCCAATGATGACTTAGTGAAGGACGAATACACATGTATGGTAGGGATGGTATGGATGACAGTTTCAACTCTCTCGGAAATTTTCCAGAATTTATCTGGTAGACAAACCTGCTGCCTTGATTGACTGTGTATGGGAAATGGACAGTGCCGGATGGGGTCTTATTAATGAGACTGCCACTGTCGGCATCTTATTAATTAAGGTGGAATGGACTGTTGGCGTCTACTAATTAATGTCGAATGGACATCCAACAACCAGACGCACAATTGTTTAATTTGGTTTAATCTCTGAATACGATAAACTAACCCAATCTCTGAACAATGTGTGGCTATTTTCCGAGTCCGGGAGCTATACCAGAAATCTCTGCAAACAGAAAGCTTGAGCGATACCTGGTCTGGGAGTGATACAATGTTGCAGCATTCATTTATTTTCTCTCATCTCTTTTCCATTTAGAAGTTTGGACCAATGCGTTGGCGCAAGGAATCATATGGGTATTTTAATTTGTTCAATTCTTTTCTCTGATCTTAATTAATTTCTCATGTGTTATTTGTTTGGTTTTTGATGTGTTATTTGTTCTCTGGTCTGTATGGCATGGTTTGGCAAATTAGGCAGCTGCGATTGCATAGAATTCTGATAAATAGAATCGCGGGGAACATTCCATCATAACACGTACATAAATATGTGTTCCAGAAGGAAGAACCTGTTGACGTCCACCGTGAAATTATAAGCACTATGAAGTAAGTAGTCACCCATTGAAATTATAAGTAGTTAATACATATTTTTTAAACAGCTACTGGTTGACGTCTCCCTTGAAATTATAACCACTATAAATTGTGGTAATGATAGATTGTGAGTATTAGTGAGGGAAGGTAACGACAAATACTAGTGGGTTCACACTTTTCGAAGTTTAATAATTAAACTAAGCCCAAAAAAACATAAAACCTTGTTTTTTATTAGATTTTCAAAATCAAAATAAAATGATTTTTACATCCAACACAACCCATCTAATAAATCAATGTAATAAACATAATTACTTAAAAATAACGACTTCGTTGCTAATGGCTCTTAGGATTGCAGGGTAAAGAATGTCGTGCTTAGCTACTGATGTGGAGTCTCATGTGGTTAATGAAAACCTGGTATCACCCTCCCTCTATTAAGGAAATGAAGATAAGGATGAACATTAAATAAATGCCCAGAGATGCCGATGGCGACTAGGAAATCGAAAGTCATCAAAATAGTTGTGATGCGCTTGGTTACAAGAATCAAGCGCCTTGGCTTCTCCACTACATGAGGAGAAACTTGTGTAACAAAGTAGTTGCAAAAGAAATTATCGTGGAAATCGTCGAAAGACTATGCTTTGATTCTTTCAATAGAATTTCTCTCTTCTATTGTCTACTCCTTGAAGAAGTCATCTAAGATATTTTCAACCCACTCATGCAAGTTTGTTCTTCTTCTGTTTGTTAACTTTAGTGTTATTCGAGCGTCAGGTTCTATATGTTGCATTAGTTACATGGTCAAGGAATTTATTGATCTCAGAGGGGTTTTTTAGATAAATATTTCGTGCGCTTTCGTGAAGAAGTGTGCTCTAGCTTCTACAACAAAAAATCTATTCATTCTGGCATAATTCTTTAGGTAATTATTATTTTTCATCTACCACCACGCTTGTATCTCTTCCAAAGTTAGCATTTATGCATGCATATTGTCAGTATTCAGGTCCAATACTATTAGCAATGGAACCAATGTTGTAATCTAGCAGAAAGTATGAATTAGTTTCCAATAGGAAGGAATATCAAGAAACTACATAATCATATGCAATGTAAGGAAAAGAGAAGAGACACAAAGTAGCGAAGAACCAACAAATCAATACTTATATTAGATATCCTCAATATCCAATCATGACTAATACATATAATCAAGTACAAGCATTTATCAACATGGTCAGTCAACTCAACTCGGGAGTCGATCGACTGATAATACAATTCTTCTAAGTCGATTTGACTGGGATAGTCAACTAGCCCCTCCAACACTAGTCAAGGCAAAATAATATTTTTGGTTTTTGAGATTGGAGGGGATCACCTCCTTATAATATCTTAGTTTCATTTTCCTCTCTAACTATTTATTGCCTCACAATTTCTCCTTAAATTCGGAAGTAATAATAATTTTAACAATATTCTTATTCTACAAGATGATCTCCCCATTTATCCCCCAATGGTCCAGTGAGGCCTGGGCATCCTTATGCCATCCCCACTTGAGTCAGAGGTGAGTGTTTTGGCTAGAGTTAGAAGTAATTTTAGGAAGCCTCTTGGCTTCCATATTGAGTAACTTCTTCTGATACATAAGATACTTAGTCATAGCCAAAATTTCAATAGGAAAAAATATTGCATGTATTTTTTTTTCTTAGTAAATTCTCTAGATATGCATTATAAGCATAGGACTTGGGGTAATATTCTCTTGGTGAGGTGGAATAGCTCTAACATTAATTATCTTTTAATTTTTTACCTTTTCATCTACTTTTCACCTATAGTCTTTGTGGCTCTATTCAACTTAGGCTTCCATATAATGGAGTCTTCAATTGCTTTGTTGGACCCTATTAAATGACATTTGACAAGTCAACCATAAATGATAATGGTTCATGATTGGAATTTAAATGAAAAGTGAAGAGATGGAAAGTGTTAAGTATGGTTACAACTGAAACACACTATCCTAACTCGTTCTCTAGTGGTACGACTTGACCCAAGATGTGATGATGCTTATCTAAAGTAAAATTATGTATCCCGTAATATCATGAGCAAAAATAATTTTTTTTATTGTTAGAAGGTGTTATCATATCATACTTTAGTGTTTATCATGTCCAAAACTACACTAGAAACAATAAGGCCATGTTTAAGTATCAAACCCGTACACGAGAACATAACATAGCAAGTGAAGTGCAGGAAACTAAACCAAAGTACCGTGACCATGTGCATAAAAGCATGATGTATCATTTGCAACTACATGTATAATATAAGATGTAAATAATAGGATTCACATACCATGACCGAGTCATTTGAAAGCACTGAGGAGTGATGTGAGGAAATATCATTGTATATTTGAATCAGAATTAGAAAAACATGTTTGAATAAAAGGATATGAGCAAGAGAGCTCATGCAAGTAGCAACACCACAACCCAAGAGAGGGTGGTCATGAAAGTAGTTACAGTTGTGGGGTAACAAGCCCCAAATGAAGGTCATTGGGTTCTCTATCACTATGGTTAGGGAAGGAAAACACTCAGGCCTCAGGCTATAGACGTTGCTACTCAGGTTTAATTGCCATAACAAAAACCACAAAACCATAACAAAAACCTTCTCTAAGGGGTGTCTGGAATCCAATTTAGTTTCCATCAAGAGCTTTAGTATTACTAAGGATGGGTTGTAGGGCCTTGAACATCATTCAAAAAAGAAAATACATGCCTCAAGATATTGTTGAACCTCCTTGAGCTTAAGAACCTTGAATGAATTCTCATACCAACACATGATTCCTCTAATGGGATGGTGTATCTATTTCTTGAAGGTAGTTCTTGGTTGCGAAACTAATTCGAGAAACCAACTCAACCAACTTTAGGTTCAAGATGGCCCTCAAACCAAAGGGCGCTCCCTCAAGTGTTATGAGACTTTTAATTTTGTTCACTGTCACTAAACAACAACCTATGAAACATAATGGCCATATCTAGGATTTTTTGTATAGGTGGTTGTTGATGTGTCACAAATATCGACTTAAAAAATAAAGCCCTCTCTTGCAGAGCTCTGATAAAAGTGCTAGCGTTCAACTATGACAGAATAACATATCTTGAAAGGTTTCGATAGAGGAACATAAGAGAAATTAGATAATCAAGTATCCTCCCTGAATATCTAATAATCTAACAAGAGCATAAACATGTAGAGAACCTTTTACAATGAACAAAAATACATTCAAGTATAGCATAGAAGCAACAATCTAATGATTTATGGGGGATCAATTAAACAATTTTTTTAATCTTTTACTTAGTAGAGAAAATAGCATTGTAGAGGGACGTTAGGGAGGTTGATATTCAACGTAGCCCTTCCCAATGTCCTACACTACCTCAAATATATGCATAAAATATTATGTAATCATTCGAAAACACTCACAAATACACAATTTATGTCATAACATAGAGCCATAAACCTTTGATTAAAAACTCTGTAATAGGAAACTTTACAAAAATATGAGAGTCTTTCAGGACTCAAAATCCAACCCTTTTATATTACAAATAAAACAATATATAGGAAAACATTAATCCTAAAGTCGTTACAAACTATAGGAAACAAATCCTAATAATAAACCTCAAAATAAATACAAAATTTGGAGTTTGTTGTAGGAAATTTGGAGTTTGTTGTTGATATTGTTGTCTGGAGATCTGAATATTTTCTTTGAAGATGTGTTAACTACTCAAGAAACAAGACAAGCTCTGCCACATGTTTAATCTTTTTGCCTAAAATTTTGGAGTTTGATCCTCATTTTGTTGATCTTTTGCCTTGGAATTTGGGGTTGCTAAGTTGTTGTCTCTAATAAGTTGTCAATTGTCCATCAATCAAGGAAATGAACTTTGACTCTTGATATTTTGCCACTTGTGTGCTCATCTTCATCCTTGAGAAGCTCTGCCACCTGTATCATCCAACTATCTATTTCTCACGATAGTACCTATCATTTGACTTTAATTCACAAGATCTTTTGTTCTTGAACTGATTCTCCAATCCTAAATAGACTACATCTGCCTGGAAATTTGTAGATTGATTCTTATGTTGAACTAGAAACGTAGCCACTTGTCTCCACTAGTGATCGGGTGCTCTATTAAGGCAGTTCTTGATGTGAAGTCACTAGTTCAATTCCATGCTGCGATCGGGATGATATATTGGACATGATGAAGATGTAGTCTTACCAAATTTACAAAAATAAAAATAAAATTATATAAGATGAATTAATATTTAATTTTAAAATTATAATTATATATATATATATATATATATATCTATATATATATATATATATATATATATATATATATATATATATTTTTTATTTTTATTTTTTTTTGAAGTTATCTGTGATCCTCTAGGCTTGACCTTGGGCTTGAGAAACCATGACCCAGGGGCGTCTAATCCTCTGTCAAAGTCACCCAGAGATTGCACCCAACTTGGGCCTCACCAATCCTAAGTTGATTGGATTTGTTAGCATGTCTAGTCTCCCTAGCACAGACATGACCACCCGTGAGATTTGATCTTGGGTCGCCTTCCTAACTAGACCCATCCTCAACCAATTGTGCTAATAAAACTTAACAATTTTAAAATTATAATTATAATTTTAAATATAAAAAACTTTATTTATCATTTTATCTTGAGTAATTCCTTTCTTTTTATTTAATTATATTATAAATCTAATAAAATAAAAAACATATATAAAAAATTCATTTTCCTAATAAATCATTTATATTTTGTATCATTATTATCAAAATATATATTTTAAAGTTTTTAATAAATTATTATTCACTAAATTTATAATCCTTTATAAAATCATATTTTAACATATTGAAAACTATAAATTATAAATATAGTTGATAAAAAATTAAATGAAAAATTGCTTAATTGTTCATTGTTTTCTTAGATCTACAAAATAGCACATAGAAATAATTTCTAACTTTAACTCTGACATGCAGTCCATTAACAGAAAAATTTGTTTCATCGAAATTAAAAAAATAAAAATAAAAATTCTTGACAATTGTGCCAATAAAATTTGTAAATATGTTAGAGTGAAAGTGTTTTTTTAAAGGTGATTCACTATACTAATACTAACTACGTACATAACTACATACATAAAATAATAAACAATCCTACCACACAACCTATTCTAACACGAAAAAAATATTCTGACGCAAATTATTTAATAAATTATTATTTTCAATATATAAAAAGTTCCATATACATATGTAAAGGCTATATCCCCGGCATAATATCCAAATCAGCAAGTATTTGCATAATTACATCCATATTAAAATAAGACGGTATGAGATTTGTCTATAGATCTAATCAAAACATGGAGAATATACCTGTATAAGAGTAATTGTATTGCCTGACCCTATTTAAGACCTTATTCCAAAATAAAGGAACCAGATGCATACCAGATTTTGTCCTTTTAAATGCCTGGCATAGAAAAAGGTTGTATGGCGAATGTAAAATGATCTACAGAGATACATAGTTGCCACTTATCATCTGAAGACTGCATGCCCTTTTTAGATAGCTTATCCGCTTGCTCATTTTGTCCCCGCTTTATATGTGTGATAGGGAACTGTGAAGGCTTCCATAGGGATTTAATCCTGCCTATCCATCCAGAAAGGTTGTCATTTTTTATATTTTGGTTCCCCTTCACTAGTTCTATGATTATTTTGGAATCCCCATAGATGTTAATGGGGCCGATGTCCATAAAAGAGCAGAAGATAAGCAGGCCATGAAGGGCCATGGCCTCGGCTTTGTTATTTGATCCTTTGCCACCATTCCAAAACATGAAGTATTGTAGCTCCCTTGAAAGACAGATGTAAACTCCACATGCACACTTTCCATCTTTTGTTGCTCCATCAAAGTGTGCCCATGGAATAAGTAGCTGACGAGAATCAGTGGCTGATTTTTGCTGTATCATCTGTTGAGGGAAGTTTGGGAGAATCGAATAGTAGTAGGGGATTATCTTATCAAATATATGCCCAAAATCCTCCTTGCTGTTCTGAAATATCTTTTTATTTCTCCACTTCCATATGAACCAATTTACAATTAAAGGAATGGGATGCCAAATAGTTTTCTATGTAGCCCACCATTCGTATGCTTCTGTTATGGAGGGATGAGAAGCTACAGGAAAACCAAAGTACAATGCCATCCTCTTCCATAAAATCTGAGATAGTGGACAATTTAAGAAAATATGCATGTTATCTTCAGTATTAGAAAGGCAGATTATGCATATGGCAGGTCCCTGCCATCTTCTTTTCTGTAAATTAGTCCAGGTGAGATTTTTGTTATTATAAACAAGCCATGAAAACAAAATTATTTTTAGAGGACAGCCTGTCTTCCCATCACTAAGTTTATAAGCCTTTATAAAATCACATTTTACCATATTGAAAATTTGAAATTATAAATATAATTAATAAAAATTTAAACTAAATTTATAATCCTTATAAAATCACATTTTACCATATTGAAAATTTGAAATTATAAATACGATTAATAAAAATTTAAATGAAAAATTGCTTAGATGGTTCAATGTTTTCATAGATAATAATACAAAATAGCACATAGAAAGAATTTTTAAATTTAAATCTGACATCAAATCCATCAAATTGGAAACGAAAGAGATTCTTTAAAAATAAAAAATAAAAATTATGACACTTTAATAATGTCAATAAAAATTACAAATAGATTAAAGTGGTTTCTTTAGATGGTTAATTATAAATTTAATATAAAACATTATGAAAATTGTAAGTATGTTAAAGTGAGTTTTTTTTTCCCTTATTTCTTTGGGATTATAGTAATCGCCTTTTTTTTTTCCCCTAGGAGAAAATCGTAATTTTATTCATATTGATAAAATTACATTTTGTAGATGCTCGAAGCATATGCAAATGGCTGTTCCTGTAATAACAGGCAGCATAACAGAAATAAGAACACAGAATAGTATAAGACTAGAAAGGAATGCAGCAAAATTTATGATAATTGTGTCTACCGGCCTATATTTTCCTCCCTTTTTTCTTCTCCACTTTTCGCCATCCTGCAGTGTTGGCAGTGGGGACAATTATGGCTAGTTGGGTGTCCTCTATGTTCACAGGTTGTTCTTTGTCTGAATTTGATCCTTCGGTGCTATGTGCTTGTTTGGCACCACTTATTTCCAACTGTTTTTCTTGCTGCCGCACCATGTTGTTTGGTTCAGGTTTGTGCCCTTCGGTGTTCTCTTCCTCCATTTGTTTCTGGCTTCTGTATATGTCTGTGGGTTCTGTGTTTAGTGCCTCCTCTTCCACTGGTTCAGTGTGTTGCCAGCCTTTTGGCTTTTTCTGTTATTTCTTATTCCCCTTTGGCTCCTTACAAGTCTGTGGACATGCATATTGTAGGTTCCCTGTCTGCAAGCATCTGCGACATCTAAAAGCCGTGTTTTCGTAATCAAGTTGTTGCGTCCACAGTGAATTATTGAAATTCAATGTAATATGATCTGGGAGTCCTTGGCTTAGATCCACTTCTACACATATTCTAGCATATGTGAAAATCCCCGGCATCCTCTGTCCTCGTCTACTTTGAGATATTTTCCTAAGAAGTTCCCAATGGCTGTTAAAGCTTTTCGGTGCTAGAAATGCAGTGGTAGGTTGTGTAGCCTAACCCAGACTGGCATTGTCGATACTACCATGGTATTGGCGTCGAAGTCCGGGAACCAGGGTGTGAGAAAGAGACCAGCATTGCCCCAGAACCAGGGCCCCTCGTTAATGGCATTGTCTCGTTCCAGCTCTGTGCTAAATCTGACTATGAAGAATCCCTTAGGGCATAGATATATTTCACAATTGGGTGTCCATGATGTGTAGATCCAATGGTGTAGTGCATCAGCTTTGGGCCAATAGCCGTTAAATCTGCATATAACAGCATTATGAGTTAGATCTGAGTGTAGATCTATTACCTCTAGCAATGATATAGTTAAAATAGGTGCTTCTGCCTTCTGTTCCACAATGTAGGGTCCTGGAATCTCTGGTGTGGATGCTGTTCTGTGTTTGGATTATAGTAATCGCCTTGTTTCAAAGTGTATTGAATTTTAATATATTTTTTGAGTGTATTGTAATTTCAAGTAATGTTGGGAGAAAATGCTTAATACTTCTATTTTCTCGTAAATTCAAAAATAATTTTTTAATTTTCTGGTAATCTTATTTTTAATTTTCAATTTGTTGAGCGAGATCTTATTGGACATAATTCCCCTAGTGGAGGGAATTTTATTTTTGGTATTTGTCAGCGCCTAACAAATAATTTTAAAATCAGAAAAAGACTAATTTCGTGAGTGGCCATTTCATCTGTGAGTGCTCTGATAATAACACTAACACTGACACTATTATGCTACTGCACTGACTAGTGATGCCAAAACTAACAAGGTTGCAGGCCCTTTACTTGCGGGGGGGGGGGGTTGAACAAATTTGCAATTAATATTATTATGTTAATGCTATGTCTTATGGTTTTGTACACAATAGTTCATTATGATTCTTTTTGTGCAGAGCTTTGCTTGTGTGGAAAGACGCACACAAGCAGAGCTCCGCACACTACTTGTCCTTCTTCAACAAACTTTATAAGCGTGATAAAGGTATTAACTTTGGTTATTCCCTCTTTACAAAGCGGGGTCACTTTGCTTCTGTTGAACCAATTTATCCAGTCGATGAACTAGTAATTGCATTTTATATAGATACAAATGCATATATAATTTGAGTTTATCCAGTTATGGGTGCATATTTAGATGCAGGGCCATAGCTCGAAGCTCTAGTTTCATATCCAAAGGTAGAGTCTCTAGTTTCAATTCCATATTTAGTTTCAAATCTCGTTCCAAATTCATATGCAGTTCTAGAAGCAGGATAAAAACAACCAATAATAGATTGAGATTGATTAGTTTACGTTGCAAAAAAAAAATGCAGTTGTTTCACCAATTCCATAACCAGAAGCAGCAAACATGGGGGCTTCAATCAATAAACCTCTAACATATCATGTGTGTTCATGGCATACTAAACAATATTGTTAATTTGACTACATATTGGAAAATATCTCTAAAAATGATATTATTTAACCCCCTACCAATATGAACCCAATTCACCTTCCCAATTTAAGAAACCCCTTCTTTGACTAGATATTGTAGGTATCCATTTTTTCATTAACATTTTTTATACCCCTTTATATTTTTCATTTAATTTGATCTCCATTTTTTATACTTTCCAATATAAAAACTCTTTACCCCCTATTATATGCTCAATATATTATGTCATTTTTTCCTCAATATATATCCTCCAATATGAATGCACGTGGTATGGTATTTCTCCCCCAGTGAAACCCCATGGCAGTAGAAGAGGGAGCTAGAGCATAAGTAGTATTATAGACAGAAGCAAAGTATAGGCAACATATTGTTTTTGCAGAACCAACAAAAGGAATTTCATTTGAAGCAACAAAAGTGGTGATATACATGGGCGGGTTGTTCAAACTACGTCTATTACAACAAATCAAATAACTGGGCCTCTCAGGGTTTCTAAAATACACCCCTAATGAGGTTGGGAAGGAAGTTGGGAACAAATGTTGAGATTCTAGGTAAACTGAAGGTTTCCTACTAGCACTGATTATTTTACTCAAATAGGGCACTATAAATAGCTTCACAAAACTAACAAAGTGGATAGGCAATGGGAAAAGTCGAAAAGTGCATCATCTAGCTCTGAAATGGGGACTCTAATGGGTTTTTCTTAAATGGGTGAAACTGGTGCTTCTGCTAATGGGTCATAAATTGGAACTGGATCTACTACCTTCGAATCTAGAAGGTAAATTGCCTTTTCTCCTATTGGTGCTAGTTAAACTAGCTACGTTGCCAGGTCTCGATCTTTACCTATGTTGGATTTGCGACTATAGAATTGCAGACTATAACTGCAACTGGAGTTTTTAGAATTATACAAAGGGATGGGCTCTATTCCTTTGTCTCCACCTTAGTTTCTACCTATATCTGCTTGTCATAGCCTAGGTTGAATAAGAAGTGGCTTTAGCACCAGTAGCAGATCTCACAAATCCAAGCACATCTATAGCCGACCACACCATTGAAAGCACAACACTGTAAGCCATAAACACATCTACGCAACTCGTCTCTATAGGTTTGGCTATGAGATAACAACACAAAAGAACTCACTATGCACCTAACGATCCTTTTGCTCCCTATGCTCTCTACGCCCAACAAAATATCTCTAAATAATCGAACTTATTACCTTGCATTTCTACATTTTTCATTTGTGACATTTGATGCCATCGCTTGTAAATGCTTGTCCAGATCTATGTCCATGTGTAATATGAGTAGTGTTTAATGTTTTTGAGATAACATTTTGATTTAATTATTAGCACATAAACTATTAATTAATGGGTTTTTGGAATTGCATTTTTGCATTAGTGTTTCAAATTTTTAATATCTATTTCAAGAACCATTGGTATCAATGTCTATGTGTCAATGTCAATTTTCATATAACATTATGTAATTAGTTATAAAACAAGATATTCTCATTATATCAATTTGTTATAAAACAAAATAAGTTTGCATAGCTTTACTTTTGTGCAATTTTCCGCACAAACAAAGCTCCACACAAATCTACCGAATCTTTTCCTGAAATCAACTCCGCACCAATTACACATATTAATCTTATAATTAAAAAAACTAATAATATGTCGTATACTAGCAATTGTCCCAAAAGGTACAAAGAGAGGCCGATAGGATTATTATTAATCCCAGTTGGACTTGTATTCTGGAGAAGTTAAATATTGAATGCATCCAAATGTCTGTCTTAAATGAATATCTCTTATGTTGTTATATTTTAAAGAGTTAAGTAATTAGTTCATGTTTAATCTTTCTAATAATAAGTAATTAGTTCATGTTTCAGAACTGCAGTTCAAAACTTCAATGTCAAATTTTGAGGGTTGTTATTTGTTTCTGATCTCAGGGAGATTACTTTTTCATTGGGAATATTGGGGATTCCAGGGCTGTCCTGGTTTCAAATGTCGTGAAAGAAAAGGCAGGCACTGCAGACTTCCTACAAGAGGTATTCAGGTTATAAAATTTCAAAATATTTATTTCTTTCATCAAATCGGTGCTGTCTAATTCTAATCGTACATTAGACTTACATTACCTCGCCAATATCCCATGGTTACAGGTTACATCTAAGAAGGATCAAGAGCAATACTGGGCAGCCAAAAGGCGGCCTTATCGCTATGTCCCTGTCAAGGAATTTGTATTCAGATTCAAGTAGTTTAATGTAGGTTTGGATTCGCAAAACGAGTTATCTTTAAAACTGTACAGGTGAGATGCTTCAGACTATAATTTTGTCTGATTTGAGATAACTGATGCGTTATTTGAAAATGTTAATCTTACATAAGAATCATTAGCACAAGGTTAAAGGATATCTTACTGGAACCATTTCTCTTTGCAGATTATGATTGTTGCCTTCATTGGAGCCACTGTATTCTTGAGGACTGAAATGCACCATAAAACCTCAAGTGATGCTAATCTATACCTTGGAGCGCTCTTTTTCAGCCTACCCATTTTCGAGAGCACTAACCTGCAATTTAAACAGAACAGAGGAATTCTGAGAACCTGGGAAACAGAGAGCTGTACCTGCATTAAAATTCACATCGAGTCCTGTGTTGGTTATTTGTGGTCTCATTGCCACTGTCAGTTGAAGGAGCCGCTACAAAGTTTGTAAATGCTGCGAGATTGTCGTAATGGAAGCCTCCAACAGTTGGAGGAGGCGGTGAATGTAAATGCTGCGAGATTGTCGTAATGGAAGCCTCCAACAGTTGGAGGAGGCGGTGAATCTAATATCTAGAGTTGACAGCTCCACCCTGTATAGAGCTGTCAGGAATATCCCCTTTTTCGATCTTTAGTTTAGAAAGTTATTTCCATACATGATCCTCCAGCTACTTTAGGGTTTTCCCTGCATGCAATTTATGTTCTATGCTTGAAACCTCTTCCCTTTATCGAACTTGTTTAATGAAATCATTTAAACTTCAAATGCCTAGAGTTGAGAGGGGAGGTGGTTATGCTTGCTGTATGAAAAATTCAAGTCTTGTAAAACCTGAGTCTTAAAGTCAGCATGCCTGCAAGCTCCATTCTGTATCAAGCTGTCAAAACTATCCCTCTTTTTTTGAATCGTTGCTTTATGCCACTCTTTGCATACATGACCCTACAGCTGCTTTGGGTTTTCCAAGCATGCAATTTCTATGTAAGCACTTGCATGTAGATAACCTGTGTTCTATGTTTGAATTTAGTGAGAACGTTGTCCTGTAATATTTCTGGCTGTGTATCCTGACACAAAATGCTTCAATTATCTGAGAGTAATTGTAATTAACTTGGTGCAGCGGAGACAATTATTTTGGGTTTTCAACACTACATTTTGATGTTGGGAACTACAGTCATGGTTCCAACTTTTCTTGTTCCAGCGATGGGAGGAAATGATGTAAGTGCCTCCTCATAATATCTTTGATTTTAAATTTCTTTAGTTTTGTGAAATTTGGGTGGACTGTAGCCTCAATTGATTATTCATCTGAAACAGCATGACAAGGTGCGAGTAATACAGACATTGTTATTTGTTGCTGGGCTCAATACGCTTCTGCAGTCATTATTTGGAACACGTTTGCCAACAGTTGTTGGTGGTTCATTTGCATTTATTATACCAATAACATCTATTATAAATGATTCATCCCTTCGGAGTATTCCCGATGACCATGAGGTAGGCATGTGTGGTTATCAGTCAATACTGATACAGTACAGATGATATTGATTGTGAACAAAAGAAAGTACGTTCTCATGATGATTAATAAGCTGAACACCACCAGGGCCATAACATTTCAGGTTTGTCATTGCAGAGATTTGTTCATACCATGCGAGCTATCCAAGGAGCATTGATTGCTTCGTCAAGCTTGCAGATCATCCTTGGTTACAGCCAACTTTGGGGTATTGTTTCTCGGTATGTCACTGCACTATCAGCTTTAGTATACATCATAGGTCTTTTCATATATGCCATGGTTTCTAATTTTGACACTCCTGGGGATCTGCATCAGGTTTTTCAGTCCACTTGGTATGACGCCAGTTATAGCTTTGGTTGGATTTGGATTATTTGAGCGTGGTTTACTTCTAAAAGCTTTTATGACTTTCTCTACTCTATAGTAACCAAAAATCCTCATTCTGAATACCAAAAAATGGGCCATTTTAAACATTAGTATTGATGAGTAAGGGAGGGTGTCACACAAACAGGTTTTAACTTGATATTGACCACCCTTTACAAAATGTCATTAGTATTGACCCATAAGGGAGGGTGTCACACAAACAGGTTTTAACTTTATATTGACCCTTTACAAAATGACATAAGATAACTGAAGACTAATATAAAAACATCAAAAACAACAAACTTAACACAACACTTAGTAGCAAGAACATAGATAAAAGTAGACTAATCAAGGATGACAACAAACTTAACACAACACATAGTAGCAAGAACATAGATAAAAGTAGACTAATCAAGGACGATGAGAGCCACCATCATGGGAGTTTTTCTCCGGTAAGGTTGAATTTGCAATGATGGTATTAAGAGGAATTGAGTTGATCATCCTTTTCCTCATGTCCTTATGTCCATTGGATTGAATCCATCATGGGAGTTTTTCTCCGGTAAGCTTGAATTTGCAATGATGGTATTAAGAGGAATTGAGTTGATCATCCTTTTCCTCATATCCTTATGTCCATTGGATTGAATATCAAAGTCTGAAGCTATATACCTTTCCACCTGAGTCAACCTTACCACTATGTCATTCAAGTTATATCTAATATCCCGCATGATGGGCTTGATTGACTTGTTTATCATGGATGCTCATGTTGAGCACTGGAGCTTTCCACCTGAGTCAACCTTACCACTATGTCATTCAAGTTATATCTAATATCCCGCATGATGGGCTTGATTGACTTGTTTATCATGGATGCTCATGTTGAGCACTGTCTCCATTTGACGAGGGTGGGTGATTGAATGAAGAAAATGGAAGCGACTCTTCCAAAAAAATTCAAGATCTGGTACCCATTTGAGACTGCCTCTAGTCATCTAAGAATTGGAAATATATTCGTTGTGCCAAATTCCTTGGCTTCCAACCTACTTTGTTATGTTGTTTGTAACCAAACATACAACCTCTACTTAGAGTACATGATTGTTTATTTTTAAATCTTTTTATTTTATTTTTTTAAATAATTAAATTATTTTAAAATATTAGTATAATATTTTTTATAATCTAAATTAATAAGATAATTTATGTATTCAAATTTCTGTGATCCATAATGAATTAAGCAAAGTCTTTCCATAAAACTTACATAAAAGAAATTTTTAACCAGCACTTTTCCAACGAATAAATGTATTTTTATTATTTAATAATAATAATTAAAAATCATATAAAAGTATATAAAACACATTTACATTTTAAAATATTAAATCTCATATTTAATAAACCTCAATTGGAAAGAAATTTATACTTGCTTTTCAGAACTTTAACTTTATCACATGATTATACTATTTTACAATATCCAATTAAAATAGTATAGTATGTCGCAGCGACCTCTTACTTTCGGTTAGAAAGGCATAGACCATAAACGAAATAACCAATCAAACCCCGTACAATGGAGTATTCACTTGAATCGTATAAACTTAATAAACAAGCAAACCGCGTACAATTCAATTGAGTATTCACTTGAATAGTATAAACTTAATAAAAAACCAGGGGAAAAAAATGGAAATGAAAATATTGAAACAAAGTGAAAAGCTATGATTGAAACAAAGTGAAAAGCAATGATTCCATTCCTGTAACGACCGGATGATCGAAACAGATATTCGCAACCCCATTAATCGACTGTAATTTTAGAAAATTTTCCGATGTGAACAGAGGTTCGCCCTCCTCACCATTCAAATATATAAATGCATTGAACCACGTTAAAAAAAAATTTGCATTGATTCCAATGTATTTGCCGAAGTACTTTATCTTTAATCTGTAACTGCATTATGTTGTTGCAGTATCACAAATTCTCCATTAAACCTGCACCCAGATGTCTCTGTAATTGACCAGAATGCGCAAGTCCGGTGCAGGGGAAGACCCCGACGGCATTATAGCCTGCCATTTCTGATTTATAGGCAGAATTGTCTTGAGGATGCCTTCTAATGGTTAGTGGGAGGGTTGATCGTTTAAAAAATCAAAATTGTATGTAAACCAGAAAAAAAAACAAATAACAAATTCGGTGAGGTATCGTCGCCTCAGGAAACCATAAACTATGTATTTCTGAGCTGTCGGCCACGATTTCTTCAATTGAAAAAGAAAAAATACAGAATGGCCTGTAAACCAGAAGAAAAAAAATATCGGTGAGGTGTCGTCGATGCTTCAGGGGACCAAATCTGAGGTATCTTCAATGGGAAGGTTGTCATCCATTATGCTTGCTTCAGTTAAATTCGGATCTCGCCCCAATACCTCCATTAGTCCTCTGGTTTTTCCCGCTATATACAGCGATTTCGATACCTCTGCTTCATCTAAACCCCTCGCCCACCTTCTGGTGTTAGCCACAAGCGCGTCTGCAGCCCGATCAATGCAACGGTCAATAACATCTGCCAGAGACCTCACTACCTCATCGAGCAATTCTGTGACATTCCCCTCTTTGAAGTCAATACTCTTGCAGAGCTTGTATAAGCTGTTCCCTGCTGCAACGTCCTTCCAATCCATGGAATCGTGCCTAAGTTCTTCGGCATTTGCTTTTTTCTTCCCCTTTTCCGCGAGCTTCCGGATCTCATCACGGCCAATTTCCCTAATCTTGCTCTCGGAATCTGTCTGAAGAGAATCAAAGTAGCGAAATTCGACATCTGCTTTCAAATTCTCGAAAAGCTTATCGGCGGCTCTGCTCATGAGATGCGTCTCAGGGTCCGTGAACTCGTCCACAAGATCCATGATTTCCCATGCTTGAGAATAAGCTTCCATGGCGTCGGTTGCCACTTTGAAACGCCTGCGCCCCCTCGGAGATTTATAGTGTCTGTTCCAGTCCAAGGGGGAAAGTATGACTATGATATTGATCAATGCAACAGCCGTCATTTTCCAGCATTGTTTCTGCGCATAAGCGAAATATTTCTCCACTCGCAATGTCCCGGCATTGACCCTGCACAGGTACTTTAAATCACAGCTCTGTGGTAAGTCAGGTCTCAGGCATCTCACACCAACATAGCCTGGCGAAGTTTTTTCTTTCAGAAAAGTTATCAGAGCCTGGCATCTTTTGCCCTCCTCGCAGCCTTTCGTGATAAGATTCTTGGCCTGCTGAATCGACTTTCGATTAGCAATCCAGACGCTACCCGGTTTCTCCCCAGGCATCTGCAGCAAATGACCGCCCATCCCATTACGATGAACAGACACTCGAGCGCGATGGCCGTGAACTTGAGCCAATCGAATCGAGTCTTGAAATGCTTGCTGGTTCCTTCCATTCCCCATCCCACAACCGCGACAATAATGCAAATCGTGAGAACCAGTCCAGCGCAAGAAACCAGCACAGATCTACCCACAATATATTCGGGATGGCAGACGCGAATCACAATCCGTGACTTGAGAACTTGATCCTCAACCCTCTGCCATGAATTCTGCTGGTCGTGGCTCGTATTTTTGAAAGACAAAATAACCCGGAAGTTCTCGGCACTGAGAATAAACAGAAGCCCGCATGGATGCCAGGTGTCAACCTGAGATTGAAAAGGACGACGAAAGGTCTGTTTCAATAGGAAGACCTATCGGCCTAATTATATTAGAAATACAATTTTTTGTCTTATAATTAAAGGGAACTTTATTTAGTTGTTATTTAAAAAATACTTTATATAGTTAGTCGATGGTTGTTTCTTCGTATCAATAATTATTCCATCAATACCACCATTTAATACAGAAGAGTAGGACGCCCGTCACTTTATTTTCACCGCCAAATTTGGCATGAGGCACATGGGATTCCATCTTATGTCAATCCATTTGAAAGGGCCTGAACAGGGATTAAATTTGACGGGTCCCCTGGCCCATCAAATAACAAATTTAATAAATAATTTATTGATCCCAAATATCCTTAGCAGAGTCTGACATTGTTAAGGAAAAAAATAATTAAACTTGTCATTTTATTACATGCCAGTCATTATGACACTTTTTAAATTATTTGCCAATTCCAAATGGCGTGTTTATTACTGTAGAAAGTGATGTCATATTGCTCATAGCGTCCGCGGTTTGACTCGCAAAAAAATGTTTGCCAAAAAAACGTTATACACATGGGGCTGACGGTGGTACTTGGCATGGGGTTTGGCGTGAATGTCAATTTCTTTTTATTAGGAAATTCTTTATCAATTGTTCTTCCATCTCAACTTTCATTAATATAAGGAATATGCTTTGTTTTTCCTAAATAAATATAAACATGTTAATTGCTACAATTTTATTCCATATCAATATCTTTTGTTTAATGTTAATTGTAACAATTTTATTCCATAGTAATATCTTTTGTTTAATTCTCTCTTTTCGATCATATAATTTTTTAATTTCAAATTAAAGGAACAAGTTATTTTATTCTTAGTTTTATTTTATGTTATAAAATATTTTAGACATTAAAAACTATTTCAATTTTCAAAGTGGATTTAAGGATATAGATTTAGTTATTCATATGATAAATTTCTATATGATAAATTTCTATTTATATAATGAAAAATAATTAGACCTTAATTCCATTGATTATTATATCTTCAAATTTTATATGATTCTAATTTAGTATATGTGTGTGTGAATTGATGAAGAAAGAAACTACTAAGACTCATATTGAATGTTTTTGGCTAAGCGATCTATAATAATGAGATAGCCGTGATTTATTCTGATTCTTACTTATACAAAGCATTATAGATTCCTCACATTATTCTGATTCTTACTCATACAAAGCATTATAGATTCCTCAGATTTTGTAGCCCAAAGTGTTACTCCACTTGTATAAAAGGTTATGAGATTGAAGCAATATAAAATGCCTTTGTTATAGAGTACCAAAATTTAAACTCAAGTAGGGGCGGAATGCACGACCTGAATTGGTCTGACTATTTGGTAGACAACCATTGACCCTCCATGACCCTATCAATAAATTCGATATATAAATTCCCAGTCTATAAGAGACTATGTAAAACCCCTCTATGAAAAAAGCCCTCACAACATAAATGGCCTGCAGCATGGCAAGCCCCAACCATGTACCCAATATGTGCCGATTTGTCCAAATAATACTAAAAACCTCTCCAAATGTTGCTCTTCTATCTGGCTATGGCAGAGGAGGGCGAGTCCCCACGCCGTCCTCACCAACATTTGCGTCCCTATGAACAAGACATAGCACATAAATGTTGTGTATATACCTAAGCTCGATGGTATGCTGCGATATACACTTATTGTGTAGACTGCGATCCAAAGGCCTTCAGCCGAAAGGGAATTTCCCCGCATGAGATGGAGTCTTACTAGTGCCAGAAACCTGCGGGAAATGGGAAGGGCCCCTAGGTGCGAGGCGTAGTTGAAGATGGGGATTAGGGAACCCCGTTTCCCAGGACTATATTTTAGAAATATTACATTGGAACACAATCTAGGTGCACTAAATTATTGTGATATGGTGTTGAATATTCATTAATCAACTTTCATCGTATTGGAGTTAATACGGGCGAGCACGCCAGAGAGCTTGAGAGTGCAGAACAATTGTTGGAAATATGGATGACCAGGTATAAATGTTCAATGCAAATATGCTTTATGGCGGAGTTGTGGATTTAATACGAACACCCTGGAGAGATTGAGTGTTGTAGAATTTGTTGTATTTAAACTTATGCTAAGTGGAATCCCTCATACGGTAGAGGTATCATAATTTTTGATGATTTAAATTTGAAATCAGAGGTCATTTTGACAGGTTGCAGATATAAAAGGAACGTCAAATCTGACAGGGAAAAATTTCGGCCGGTCGTTAAATACATCTTAAAACCCAAATTACGTCTTACATGACGTCAAATTTCAGGCCTGGGTCTCACTCAACAAATATGTAGCCTGCGAATGAACATTAAATGAGTGGAGCAGTTTATGCCTATAATTGGATAACTAACCTCCCAAAATCCAACAATGTGCATATACAACCCCACTCATTTAATACTCATTTATGAGTGGGGTAGTTTATGCCTATAGTTGGATAATTAACCTCCCAAAATCCAACAATAAGCATATACAACCCCACTCATTTAATACTCATTGACAAACTACTTATTTATAACGTCACTCAAATTGTTATGAGTGAGAGTCTAAGTTTGACCTAGGTTAAAATATAATCGCATCTTTTTGGAGTCTGACCTAGGTTAAAATATAATAACATCAATTAGCTTTTAGAGGGGCAAGCCATAATGTTAATGGCCAACAATAGGAGTTATTCCACAGTTATCGACGTCATAAAGTACATAACGATTGGGGATCTCGGAGTGAGAAGAATATATCAATTCATATCATAAGTGTCTAGAGCAATGTGGGTGGCTAGTATTATAGAGCAAAAGCAAGTGCAAAGGCCATTATAGTGCTCACTTGCTCAGTGACATCATCATTATTTTAATTGGTGAGTTATTCTCCACGTAATTTTTATTTTGCTAGTGAGTAATTGGAAACAAGCTTTGCAGAGTAAGTGTGTGGAGGAAGCATCCCTGGGCATGGAGGGCGTTGTGTAAAGGTGGCTATGCCAAGGAAGTTATGCAGAAGAAGAGTGTGCAAATATGTGCGAGACAGAAATGTGAGTAAAAAAAAGACCCCATTAAAATCGATTAATTAGCAATAAAAACATCAACTACAATACCTTGTAATTATTACCTATATTTTTTTAAAGTAATTTACAATATCAATTAATACAAATTTTGTTACATAGGGAAAAAACAAAACACTACTATATGCTGTCCCCACCACATGACCTATACTTAAAAAAAATTCCCACACTTTAATCATGTCAATAAAAAAAAGGATATATATTCTGACGCTTTAAATCAAGCGAATAAAAATTGTAAATATGCTAAAGTGAAAGTTGAAAAAGATAAAATCCTCCTCTTGAATTCCTAAAAAGATAATAAGAATATCTTTAGTTCCATCTGTATTGCGCGCCACATCTGTTGCCAACAGAATACCGAAACATAGGGAACTCATTGATTGTGGGCCACTGCAACTCCGTTATAAAAACATTCCGGCCATAGCAGGGATTTTGAATCGGTTTTTTATCACTGCCGACTGCGAAGACTGACTGTTGCCATTTCCATTGGGCTGTCTTTTGAAATGGGTGTTGTATTCATGAATTGGCAACGCGTGATCCGCTTCTCAATTACTCAATTCATTGTCTGCTTGGCATGCCTATCCAACATCGCTTTAGCAGGGGGGTTGATGGGTGAAGAAGTGACCGGTTCTGCTAATGTTCCCGGTATAGGATTGGCCTGCTTAGGCAATCTGGCAGTGTTTGTCACAAGTTTGCTACGAGGCAGGCTTGATTTGGAATTGGGTGGCAGGGATGTTCTCGCCACCATGAGAGGTCCCACACTTGAGGACATCAATAATGGGTTCGGACACACAACATCCACAGATTACTCTAAAGTTTCTGTGGTCATGTTATCAAACTGCGCGCCCAATCTTTCGATGAAGCAGTTTATGAAGTATATATCCAATGCCTATAATGTGCACTCCACCGTCCTCCAATTCTTTCCTGTGAAATCTCCTCCATCGAAGGGAAACACCCATGAATGTAAATGCATCGTATTCAGCGCAATTGAAGCGGTCATAATCTTGCTTGCTGATCAGCTTCCTGGAACGCTGAAACGTCTCTCGGATTCCCTGTTCCTACTGCCATCTGAGCAATGCTTCAAAAACGGTTGCCATGGATGCAAGGAGAAACTGCTGTATGCGAAGGATGAAAATGGCAACAAGAAACTCACAGAGGATGACGAGTTCGGAAAGAAGTTTTTGACAGAGCATGAGGACAAGATCAAGATCGCGCAAATAAAGAGATCAGCAATTTTTGAGACACTTAAGAATTTTCAGGACGAAGAGCATAAATGCATCTGCATCCCACTTTGTCCATTGGGGCATGACTATTGGACAAAGCTGTTGAGCAGATCCTTCGGAATCAGAGACACACAGAATGCTGAGCCAGAAAATTTCAGCACTGCTTCTTTAATAGTCCCAAGGTTAACAGAAGTATTAATAAACGTTGTACTCACAGTATGGTTTAGAGTTGATGGCTTCTCTAGCTCTGTTGTTGCTCGAAGGGCTATACGAGACTATGTTGTGGACAGCAAAGGAAGTGGGTTTGGTGCAAATGCGTTTCTGACCAAAGCTGAGTCCCGGGTTCAATCCCGAGATAACTTCAAATATGTTTGCCATGTGCTGAGCTTCAGAGGTAAACTTGGTATCAGAGCCTTCTCGTTTATGGTGGGCAGTGTCAATTTCATATGCTCCATTAGCTGGGTTGTGCTGATTGCAATTCATGGAAGCGTTGGGAAATGGTTTGATGGTCACCCCACAACACTGTCTAAACCTAGAGTAACAGTGATAATGGGCATCATGAGTATTTTGTTGGGCATGGACATTTTGCATCTTTACCTGTGTTGGCGTCGTTTTAAAAATTCCCTTTCCAGCCGTTCTAAGAATTCCCTTTCCAGCAGTTTTAAGAATTTCATTTCCAGCAGTTCTAAAAATTCTATGGTTTTGGTAGTCATAATTTTAGAAATAGCAGGCACTGTAGTAATGGGGACTTTGGGCATAAAAGTATTTGGAAAATGGTTATACAGTGCTCTGCATGTTTTAGTCTGGGTGAAGTGGGGAGTTGGTAGTTATCTTCTGGGTGAGTATCCACCAGAATATGAATCTGAAATAGATTATGATAATGGGATTTTGGTGTACTCTTCCTTATTCTTGCTAAACTCAGTTTTGGCGGGAGTTAGAGTCTCCTGGAAGTATCCACTTGAGTTAGAAGAGCTAATGTTCTGAGTTTATCACAAACCCTGTGAACATTATTGTAATAAATGGTTTGATTATAGTTAAATCTATCGCGTTTAACTAATGTTTTATCATTTTTTTTTGGTTGTTTTATCAATTTGATTTTTTTAGTTTTTATTTTGCTCTAAGTATCATTTTAAATAGGGATGATACACTTTAATATCATGTGGTCTCTAAAATAACAGACAATTTGATGACTAAACATTTGAAAAACCAAAAAAATAGATAAATACTTTAATACAGATGCTGAGCCATGACTCAGATATAAAAAAAAGAAGAATGTGCTTTCCTGACCCTACCATGACGGTGCCCAACCAGTGAGTAGGCCAGCATGGTTGAGTTGCCCCAGGACAGGTGTCAGACAATGAAGTGCGCCTCTCACATTAAAAAAATATATCACTCAGCTATGAAAAAATATATTATTGATATGCAAGTCAAAGGAAATTAAAGTAAAGGAACATTTTAAGAAATTATGGAAATTTGACATTAAAGGAGATTATGAAAGTAAGAGAATATTTTAAAGAGTTCTGCAAATTAGAAATTTATAAATAATGTAGAAATACATAGATCGTGTATAATAATTATTTATAAATATTTGTTTATAAAATAAAATATTTAAGGGCTTTCATGTTTATGTGAGATTGATCTTAAAAAAAATTGAATGTTTATTAGTATAGTTTAATTGAAATTAAAAAATTATAATTTAATAAATGTTTGATAATAATATTTGATTTTTTAAAATTTACTTTAAAAACAAAAATTAATTTTAATATTTTATATTTTATTAATGTTTTGTTTAGATCAAATAATTTTAATTTATTTATTAATAATTATTAGATGAATTAATTTCTATTAAATATTTTTAGTAATAGTTACTATAGAGGGTTGATGGATAATCTCAAAGGTAGTTATGTTTTTTTTTTTCATTTTCAATTAATTAATAAAAAGATATGTCTAGATATGTTATTGGACTTTTATTGTTTTTTGTTGTTTTAGTGTGTATTTTTCTTGTTACATGCTTTTTTTAATGTATATATGTTTAACTAATATATATATATAGATATTTTAAGGTAAGGGTCAAGATGATATGCAAAAGGGTCAATTTCTACAAACTTCAAGCCTACAACAACTAAACCCCGAAAATATTGGCAACCCTTGTAGCTATGTGCCACTCCAACGCAATCCCCAACTATCTTAGCCCACATGTTTCCTCTTTTTGGGGACCTCCCCATCAATTACCCTCTTGATAAATCACATGGCATCCTCATTTAGTATGAAGTACCCCGATGTGAAGGAGCTCATTGATTTTTCTAACAACCTTCCTAGATCCCTTATCTTCCACCTGCAATCAAATTACTCCACCCATGAAAACACTAGACCAAGGAAAAAAACTTGCATCCCTCTTATTCCACCACGTACCATCTGCAATTACTCTCAAGTTTCTTGCGATTATGGCCTCTCGACCCCCACACCCTCACTACCTCGTCATAGCTCCCCTCCTTCATAGGACATGGACATTCCCTCATCCCACACTCCATCCCCCACTTTTTCCCCTACCTTCCCCCTACCCCCCACAATGGATATAGAGGACATTGTCTCTTTAAGATCCCCATGTAGAAAATATTATGCCCACTCCCTCCCCAAAATAAACCCATCAAGACCAATCCCTCACCTGTCACTATGGTTGTAGGTCAAGATATCCCTATCAATGCAATCGCAAATGTGATGGCAAAAACTCTGTGGGATTTTTCAATGGAAAAAATCCCTCCACACTGACGTTAAATAATTGGATCTCCTCCTCATGGAGCCCTTTGCTTGGTTATTTGCCAAATTGTTTTCTCTTTGTCCAGAATTTGATTGCTTTTGATTTCACACTTCAAAGGATTGATCCTCGATAACTTATCGTGATTGGTCATGGGGGGCCTCTAGCCTCTAGTTGACACCTTGAGCCACATATTTTGACCCAACTAGAGAATCAACCACAAAGAAAAGTGTGGGATATACTATCAATGCTTCACCTAATATACTTGTCGAAACATATTTTAGTCGCCACGGGCAGGGATGAGGGGAATTAGATGATTTCCTCATATTGAATAGACTTGTGTAATAAAAGAGGATAAACAACGACTCTAGCTACAAGTGGAGGTGGATGTGTGAGAGGGTTTCCTAGGGAAGATTCATATAATACATGATAATATCTCCTAGACGCAAAGGATATATTATTAGTGACTTCCCTTTAGGTGTTTCATATGTCATGTGGTTGGACACCTCAAGCACCAATACTAGGGTTTTGGTCTGCCTATGAAAGGAAACAAATGAATCCGGGTAAAAAAATATGTGAATATTTTGAAAGACCACAGAGACTCCACATAAGGCTAGATAAGTTTGCAAATGTGCATGACTACAAGGATCCAGGCGGAGATACTAGCTCACGACTCCTAAAAACATGGTAAGCATACATTTTCCTTCCCCCGTTTCCCACATAAGCTTTATTTCTATGTCTATAGCAAATTTTTAGACATACAGATTAACTTCACATACCACTCTTCCCTCTCTAGCTTCTTTGACCCTCCCCTCCCCTCTATTTTTGGTCTCCCATCCCCCCTCTATTATCTCATTTTCCCCCACTACCCATGCCTTCAGCGCTCCCCCTGGATTTATGCCTTCCACTCCTCCCCTTCCCCTATGCCTTTTGATTCTCGTAACAACCAGGATCCCTTAGAGTCAAGAACTGATACCTTGGTTGTCCCCTCCAACCTTGTTCCCCCTAACCCCCTCTCCTCCAAGCCCCCATATGAACTCAAGCCTCATTCCAAACCCTTAGATACTATACCCTCTTGGGTGGTTTAACTCTAAACCCCTTTCTCCCCAACCCTGTTGGTCGAAAATCCAACCTTTGAAAAGTGTAGTATAAATCCATCTTGGATATCAGTAAGGGAAAACAAATGACTATCTCTAGGACCCTTAAAGAAGAAAATTCACTCAACTCCATCCCTTAATTATGATACTCTCTTACAACACCAGAGGGTTGGATTGTAGTATATTTGACCTGCAAATACATTAAATTGCAAATATGTCCAATAATTTCAATACAAATACAAGAACGAAATATAGAAGCTTTAGATCTTTATTAATATCAAACCCTTGAGGTAGGGACACCATACAACTACTCCTTAATGAAGGATATCACTCCATAAGCCATATGTTTGTCAATACAACAATACTTGACATCTCTCAACAGAGATTCTCTAGCCTCTATATAGGCTTCATACATACAAAACCATGGGTCTCTCAATACTATACATATAATACAATGGACTTATCACATTATTCCCCAACTACTTGTGGTCCCTTGCATAATGTGGGTTAACCACTTTATTTATTAATTATGACTCATTTATTTATCATACTTACATTATTCCCTTGGGTACCTCCTTCTGTATCCCATATTACCCCCCTAGGTATACTACATTCTATCCCCCTTAAGCATTTGTTATCCTCGAAACATGAGAAGAACACAAATAATAAGATACTCAAAAGAGTAGTGCAATGGTACCATGCACGTGCTTCTAGCCATTCCGAGGAAATGTTAACACTAGATTTAGTTGGTGCCTCGCTCGCTTGAGATGGAAGTTGGTTTTGGTGGTTCTTCTATTATGATGTGTCATGGATGGATCTCCGCACCTCTCTCTGTGTCGTCCCAGGGTTCTTGTCCTTATTACTAATTAGTTTCCATCTTGTTGGTTGTTTTCTTGTTAGGTGATGTGGGTGGTGATATGCTGAAACTTTAACTGGTGGTATATATTTTGTTACTTCCTGCACTATTGGTGCTTGAGTGGTGTCTGGTGTTTTTTCTGGTACCTGGTTTGATGTTTGTGTTTGGTTGTCTACCATCAAAGGTTCATCATCTGATATGTCAGTGTCATTAGAGTTTTTTGTTTCTACCTCTACAGTATCTTCCTGGTTCCTAATGGAAATATCCTGCAAGGTAATTTTCTTCTTTTTATACCATAGCTTCAGGAATTTCTTTTGTACATTAATATTAATGGTGCCCATTGAGTCCATCCAAGGATACCCCAAAACAACATCTACCTTATCCATGTCTAAAGTGTAAAAGTCAACATGTAATACATATTTATTCATGGTCTCCTTCAAGTCCTTAAATATTTGAATAGGCGCCCCATCAACCCGTGTGCGCAATATGTTGTGTTGGAACTTGCAAGCGTTTGGCCAATTTAAGATTCATTAGATTATGCTTGCAACTAGAGTGAATAACAATAATGATCTTCTCTTTTAGAATACTTCCATGAACCTGTAGTATGGAGATATCCGTAAGAAACAACCCTTTATGTTTCTTATTATACTATCTTCTAGCATGGGACCATTTTTCCAAAAGGACTTTTTCAAATTTTTCATCAGGAAGGCTTACCAACTTCTTTTTGTCAAGTGAGTCCCACCATATGGTAGCCTCATCTCTAAATTTAATCCATGCTACCTCTTTCCAAACTCTTAGACATGTTGACTTTTCCCTTATTAGGAATTCTTCAATAGTAGGGCCATCATCTTTTCTTGTAAACTTCATCTTGCTAGAACCCTTAAAATAGAGTAAGGATTTTGAAGAAAATCACTTACTTTGGAAAAAATTTAAAATGGGCATAACTCGGTCAATATAACATTGAATCCTTATTATAACATATTTTTGGAAATGAAATGACCCTTCTGCATCTTCCCAATTGATTGAAATCATGATTTGGGTGCTCTGGAAACATAGATTCGTGTTGCAATTATCCGACAATCACAAAAATTTCATAAAAAAAGATGATTTTCAATCAGCAATATCTTCCTCATCTGGACTCCAATTCGACCAACTGTTCTTTTGAAATGGGGTGATTTTTCAAGAGGATCTCATATCTACCATTATTTTTCTGAACTCTGTACAAAAATTGTAAAATATTACAAGACAGCCACCATCCACAAATTGTTGTGAGAAAAAATTCTGCAAAACAATTGATTTAAAATCAATGATATCTCCCTCATCCGGGCTCTGATTTGACTGCTTTTTTTTTTTTGAAATTTGGTACTTTTTTCAATAGGAATTCAAATATGTAATTTTGTTTGCAATTTTTTCACCAAATTTTCATATCTTATCTGTAAACACGTCACCCAAAAATTTCCTACAAAAAATGAAAAAAAATCTCCCCACTTTGCCCAAGAAAGAGCTCTAATACCACTTGTAATAGATATGACCTGCAAATATATTAAATTACAAATATGTCCAATAACTACCAATAATCTCAATACAAATACAAGAATGAAATATAGAAGCTTCATATCTTTATTAATATCAAACCCTTGAGGTAGGGCAACACTATACAACTACTCCTTAAGGAAGGAGATCACTCCACAAGCCATATGCTTGTCAATACAACAATACTTGACATCTCTCAATGGAAAGCCTATAGCCTCTATATAGGCTTCATATATACAATACTATGGGTCTCTCAATACCATACATCTAATACAATGGTCTTATCTCATTATTTCTAACTACTTGTGGTCCCTTGCATAATGTGGACTAACCACTTTATTTATTAGTTATGGCCTATTTATTTATCATCCTTACATTATTACATTACATTATTCCCTTGGGCACCTCCCTTTGTACCCCATATTATCCCCCCTAGGTATACTACATGTACGAGGCTTAAAAAAACCTTACCCTCCACTACCTCATAAAAAATCACAATCCTAATATCATTCTAATCTAGGAAACATGATCGATGATGCCAAAGTCAAGTTGGATATACAATATATATTAAAGGATTGTTCTTTCGTGACTTTAGATGTAGAAGGACACTCATGTGAACTACTAATAAGGTGGAATATGAACTTCAGGGCCCTCACCTCCACCTCTTACAAATCCATTGTTATGGTCACACTGGAATCATTGGAGCTTGGAATGAATTTTTTTGTAATCAATATATATGGGCCTTACAATGATCACATCTCCTTCTAGAATGTTCTCACAGATTCTAGTGCCTACTCCACCCCTTATGTCATCCTTGGCAGATATCTTAATCTCACCCTATCCTTAAGGGAGATCTAGGGTAACAACCCTAGACCAAACCCATTCAATGGATTCTTCTCTAATTTGTTTGTTTTTCTCTACCTTATCAACATTTAACCCCTAAAGGTATCCCCCCCAGAAAAATTTACACACAAATGAGGATGCCATATCCAAAAGGCTCGACAAGTTCCTCATTTCAGATGATTTTCCCAACCTCGATACTATCTCGCAATGGATTTTGAGATCATATCCCCATTTTTCTTAGATCAATTTTCGATTCAGATAAACGTCAACACCCACTTTGTTTCAACCACTCTTGGTTTTCTAAAGAGGATTTTAAAAAGATGGTTGAGGACACATGGTCACACTCACATCCCTCATGACTGAACTCCTATATGTATTAATTTGCAGAAAACATTTCCAGATGCCTGTGAAAGGATGGTCTCGACATCATAAAGAAACTCAATAAACCTATTTAAATAAAGTGGAATAAAACATAAAATTATTGTTGAGCTGAGAGGCTCATTCTACAATCCAGTATGAGGGGGATGTGTAAGTTTGTCTATCCGTCCATTGAGTTGACTCGTGTCGTTTTAAAATAAAAATAAAAATTATGCTCTAAATAGAAAAATAATGTCGACTATAATAAAAAAATTGAAAATGCTATAAAGAAATTAGAAGTAAAAGAAATGTGAGTAAGTGTTTAAATCTTATACTTTTCAAAAATATTTCAACAGTAAATTTAAATAAACTATTTGAAGATCTATGTTAACTAATTTATGTTGATATAAACTTCATATATATCTATATATAGAAAGAAAAAAAATTGTTAAAATAAAAATATTTTAATGTTGTATATAAAAAAATATTCAATTTGGGTTATCAATAAAATATCTTAATACGAATTAATATTGACATATACGTAAAAATATATTAATAATAAAAATAATTTTAATTTGCACTATAAAATGTTTCTATGTACATGTTATGGAAAATATTTTAATTTAAGTATATTTACGCAGTGCATTATATTAGATATCATTTTTGGGATTCAACTGCGTTAATAAGTCATTCAAACGTATGACCATTTCCATGAGAGGTAGTCGTAACTGACTAATTTCTCATGATTTTAATGTCAATTATATATATTATATATCATTTAAAAAAAAATATATGCATATAACATGAAAAAATTAAGTTTTTATGGTTACAACTTATATTTGGTCATATATATACTCTATATAGCATTCAAAAATACAATTTAAACAATGAAAAATAACACATTGCATTTTACACTCTAAAGAAGTTTGTATATGAAGAAATTTGATCCCTCTTAGCTCATATTAGATCCATACTTAAGATGGATCTATGTTGGTATCTTTGAGCTGAGAGGCTCATTCTACAACCTAATATGAGGGGGATATATAAGTTTGTATGTACGTCCGTTGAGTTGACACATGCCCTTTTAAAATAAAAATAAAAATTATGCTCTAAATAGAAAAATAATGTCGGTTATAATAAATTTTTTTTGAATATGCTATAAAGAAATTAGAAGTAAAAAAATGGGAGTAAAGTGTTTAAATCTTATACTTTTCAAAAATATTTCAACGGTAGATTTAAATAAACTATTTGAAGATCTATGTTAACTAATTTACGTTGATGTCAACTTCATATATATCTATATATAGAAAAAAATTGTTAAAATAAAATATTTTAATGTTGTATATAAAAAATATTCAATGTGGGTTATCAATAAAACATTTTAATACGAATTAATATTGACATATACATAAAATTATATTAATAATAAAAAACCATTTTAATTTGAACTATAAAATGTTTCTATATACATGTTATGTAAAATATTTTAATGTCAATTATGTATATATTATATATCATTTTAAAAAAAGTATGCATATAACATGAAAAAATTAAGTTTTATGGTTAAAACTTTAATTTGATCATATATATACTTTATATAGCATTCAAAAATACAATTTAAACAATGAAAAATAACACATTGAATTTTGCACTCTAAAGAAGTTTGTACATGAAGAAATTTGATCCCTCTCGGCTCATATTAGATCCGTACTTAAGATGGATCTATGCTGGTATCTTAATTCCAATGGGGTCTTCTCGAAGGATGTGTCAACCATTTTTAGAGAATTGGAACATAAGAGATATGATCTTCCTAAAAAAAAGAAGATCGAATGACACCTTAAAAGTAGAGTTGTGTGGATTAGTGAGGGTGACAAAAATTTAAGCTTTTCTATTGCATAGAATAGGGCATACTTTATGAAAAAATATGAAAAAAAGACAGTTACACATCTCCCCCCAGCTGGCCTTGTTGCATCTCCTCATGCAACTCCCAATAATTCCAGTTATGGAACTCTAGCATGTAGTTCTCCTAGTCAAAATCTAGGTGCCCATACTCTCTTGGGTTGTGGTGGAAATTTCTATCAAGTTGAATACATTGAGTCCTCTTTATTTGTTCTTCCAATTATGTATGTGCCTTATAAATTCATGTAGGACACTAGATAAGAAAGTGAAACTTTAACCCATCCCATTAAGATCCAAATCTCATTAATGATTTGTATACAAATATGCTCTATCAAGGGGTAGACTGAAGTAATGATATCCCATGGGACTCCTACTTTTTAGATAATTTGGTTGCTTCTGCCAAATGTCATGGGAAACTAGTAGAGAATCTAAAGAGTGGTTCCTTGCCACTTCTTGATACTCTATTACTACATACCTATGATGATGTTAAATAGTCATTGAATCCCTAGGGTCCTACCTAAATCTTTTATAATCATCCACAATAACCTTGGGTAATGGATATTCATCTTTTACCATAAGTCTAGCCTTTGCTTTTGTCCTAAAATAGAAATATGCCCCTTTCTTCCATTGTATCATGTTAAGAATATAAGATATAAATTCCCTGAGCAAGACACCCTTAATATATGGGTTGGGATTCCAACGAGTGTTATCCTAAAGAAAAAATTGGGTTGGGATTCCAACGAGTGTTATCCTAAAGAAAAAATTAAATTGATATAATTCACATAACAAATTTTATTCCAAAGGCTAAGTGGAAAATAAAATGTATGTGAATTCCTATGGTTTTTTATTTCATGAGGCTGTCCACCTGCCAACCATTTCAACCTAAAGACAATCCATTGTTTGTGCAATAAAATGGGATACATCTTGTAGGGTATCCTAAATGTTATTCCTTCTAGAACCAATTCAGAAGTATCTTTCTTTTGTGCTTGTGTCACGTGCCAAGTGTTCTTTATATTCATGAATCTTTGCCTTCCAGTTGTCCTCTCATGTGAGATACATTGAAAACTATCTTTGCCTCAATTTCTCATTGATTTTTTGGTGGCTCTTCTTGTTTATGATCCCAAGTTTGAAAATATCATCCTTGGTTCACCATTGATACAAATCGAGTTGGATTTGGATGAAGGCATATGTGTTAGTAATAATGTCATGTAAAATAACCTGTATAGTATATTGGGATTATTTAACACATTATTTAGAATAATTATAGGCTCTTAGCTTAGGACCTTCAACCTAATCTATGGATTCTAACAATGTTTTTAAATTACTAACTCCAAGCTTAGCTTGTTGGAGTTTGGACCTAATCTTCTCATTTTAAAATAACTATCTCATGTTTTACCTTCATAAAGCTTGATAGGTCGAGCTGAAAAAATGAAAAGGTTTGGGTCTGAGGAAATTACCTTTCTTCCTTCTAGTTTTCTTAGCTTAGCTAGGTCCGCATCTATCATGTATGAATTTGAAGTTGAAATGTTGAGGCTCTTTCTCCATGAATTCTTCTATCTACTCTTGTGTCGATGGTGTAGGTTCAAGGGTTCTAAATGCACTAGCCACCTCATAACACAAGGTTTCCTCAAATCCTTCTGTTGACCATCATTCCCTTTGAACTAGAGGTGAACTGGGATATTCATCTAACCTTTTAGGGGTTGTTTCATGTGATGGTCCTCGTTTTTCACTCTAGAGAGATTCCCCTAAATCCTCACTATGTTTAGCAATATCTACTTCAATTGATTCCGTAGAAGTTCAAGTGTCGAGGTTAGCAGCTTGCTACCCTTCTTTTCCTTATTAATATTGTGCATACATGGTTTGATAACGAGAATCCTAAGGGGGAGTTGATTTGGAGACTAGTGATTACTTTTGGCCAATGCCCCTTTTAGCAATGAAACCCTGCTCTAGGTTTCATTTGGATACCCTATGGAAAAAATTCCATGGAATATTTAATTTATCCAACTCAGCTGAGATTAATATTTTAATGAGCCCTTGGTGATATAACCTTGTATTGAGGTCCTTCTCTTTATTGCGACTATGGCCATTTTTGTCAGGGTTGTGAGCAAATAAAATGGAATGTACAGTAACTATCTTTCAATAACTAGAAATATGTGTTAATAGTATAATATATATTTTATATACAATGAAATGTTAATTATTTTATTATATTCTTACACAATTTTTTTTAAATGATATTTAAAATGCATCTTTCTTGGAAATATGGTCTTGAACTTTGTGCCTTGACAATGTAGAGATTAAGCCAAAAGAAAAAAACGATTACTTTATTCTTTATAAAGATTGACACTAGTAAAAGGAGCTTAAAAAAATTGTGGTTGTTTTATTCTTCTTGTCTAAGATTGATATTGGTAAAACACTACAACGGAAGAGGAAAATATTGCCTAAAATAACGTCAAAATTTAGTGTTTTTCAGTTCATGAATTGGACATTTTTCTAGGTAAGTTTATCATGGCGCTAGATTTGGCACCATAAATTGCTCTAGAAATAACATCGTAAATAACACCAGAAAAATAGTTCCAGAAATAGCACCATAAATAGTGCCCGAAATAGTGTCCAAAATCTTACCTGGAGTTGCGCCAAAAACGCCATAAGTAGTACCAAGAATAATGTCATAAATAGTGCCTGGAATAGTGCCAAGAATAGAGCTAGAAATAACACGATTTTATCATTGAAAATAGCACCAAGATTTGCTTCTAATTTGGCACCTAGTTTGGTTTCCAATTTAACGTCCAATTTTTCTTCTCGTTTTGCTTCTTGTGTGGCTTCCAATTTTGCTTCCAGTTTTGCTTCTAGTGTGGCTTCCAATTTTTCTTCTAGTGTGGCTTCCAATTTTTCTTCTAGTGTGGCTTCCAATTTTGCTTCTAGTGCTTCCAATTTTGCTTCTAATGTGGCTTCCAATATTGCTTCAGTTTGGCTTCCAATATTGCTTCCAGTTTTTCTTCTAATGTGGATTCCAATTTTGCTTTCAGTGTGGCTTCCAATTTTGCTTACATTGTTGCTTCTTTTTTTGCTTCCAAGTGTCAGAAATATCACCACGTTTAGCGCCAAGAGATAAATTCAGTTTCAATTCTGATTTGGCTTCCATTTTTGCTTCCCGTTTTGCTTCTAGTGTGGCTTCCAATTTGGATTCCATTGTTGCTTCTTCTTTTTCTTCCAAAAAATGATTATTGTTTTGCATACAGTCAAATTAATATGTTTTATTTCAATTTAATTAGTTAAATATATCATGTCTCTTAAAATTCTATATGATTATACATTATATGAATGCATTTGAAATATTTTATAGGATAACACATTAAGTAAATTTTAAGGAAATAAACATCCATACAAATTAACAACATCATTATACTTATTAAATCTCCATCAAAATAGAATCTACAACATCCAATATATATAAAATAACAAGATAATTATTGTAACATGATCATCATCTATAATTAAAATAAGTGAGTCAAATATCTATAATTTAAGTGAATTTGAAAACATCCATCATGAATAGTAAATCAAAACTATCATACGTAATAAATATGCTTCCAAATCATCAACCACTTTCAACATATAAAAATTGACGAGTCAATACTGACAAGATCATCATCATATATAACTAAAATAAGTGAAATTCACATATACTAGTAGATCAATAACATGTGGAAATGGTCTATGGGGAAAGGTAGGAGCAGGAGGGGTTATCTTTTGCCCCGATGGAAACTTTGAAGTTTTTTGTGTGGGTTCTAGGATTCACCTCACACGATCAGCCATAATAATTAGGGCTATGGGAAAGGCTCAAGTTGGCAGCAGTTGAAGGAATCCTCCAATTAAGTGTCTTTGGAGACTCTCTCAATACAATTCAAAAATGTATCAAATTGAATCATTGCAAGGACCCAAATACAAGACCAACTCTACAAAGAATCCATTTGATCATGGATAAATTTGAAATTTTGGATTTCTATCATATCAAGAGAGAGAAAAACACTTTGGTGGACGATCAAGCCAACAAAGGCGTCAATTTGGTTCAAGGCGAGTTGATGGAGGAGGGCAGCATAACAACTATATGTCACATACCATGATTGCTCATAACTAGATGATCTCGAGATGCTTAAGGGTAATTAAGGAGGATAATATCACTAACAGATTGCATAAATTGGTAGTCATTTCACGGTATAAAAGATCGTCGGTAATCACTCCAGCAGAATGACGGGTCATTCATCCAACATATGGTTAAACATGGGGATTAATGCTAAGCATGTGGACAGGTTGGATGTCATCGGCCAAGAATTAAGGTAGTTTTGTAGTGAAGGATTTGATATTTATGTTTACGAGAAAGAATGTCTCAGTTCAACAGTGTGTATTTATGGTCCATACCAAGAAGCAATGAATTCACAATTGTTTGCAGGGTGTGCAATGAATGTGAACAACATTAAACTCGAAGGGACTCAACCCATTATCATTTTGGTGTTAAGTCTAGCTATAAGGGGATGGTTGTGCAGAATTTACGCACAGTGGCTCTCCATACATTTTTTCCAAGCCGAAGAGATGGCCTCCTCATCAAGTGATGGCGTTGGTCTCTCCCCAAATGATAATGATCGGGTGTTCAAGCAGGAAATCAAGGAGACGATCTCCATGATTGGTGGGAAAATAATTTCTGAGGCTCGCTCTCATTTCACCTTGGTAATAGGTAATTTGGAAGGTCTGAAAAAAGATGTTGAAATTGTGCAAGCGACGGTGGAGGTAATCATATCCAAGATAGAAAATATTGATTACAAGGTGGAAACTTTGAGGTCGTGGTGGAGAATACATTTGTTTCAGTGTTAAAATAAATATTTGGCCTCAGTGATAGCGGTGAACAGGATATGGTGATTGGTGAAGGAGGGGATCTCCCTCCGGTGTTTCCCGATCAATAGGAGTTGCAGTAGGAGCAGGGGCAGCAAGGAGCAGTGAAACCATTCCAATAGGAGGAAGCGGACAAGGTTTCTATGGAGGAACTCAGCCATAACTATATGGATGGAACCAGGTAGTTAATATGATAGTAATAGGTAGATTATGTTATATATGTATGTAAGTATTAATGGGGCATTTTGGATAAATTACAAGAAGAATGATGTAGTAAATCTGGAAAAAGCATTACGGCATACCCAAAGATACTGGTCAGAGCAATTTTGGAGGACTCTAGAAATTTTGATGCTCTTTTATGTAATGGCACTGGCCAAATTCTAGTTTGATTAATAGTAGTATACCCATTCCTTTGAAAAAAAAGTGAAAATGATGCATGTCCAACAGCCAACATAAGTCAAAATGATACAACATGTACAAATGATATAAATAAAAATAATGAATTATCTAATACAAAATGATACAAGTCAATATGATACGTCATGTACAAATGATATTAGTCAAAATGATACATGTCAAAAAGATACAACTCAATAATATGGTACATGAGGTCATGAAAATGATACATATAATAGTAACCATGAAAATCAACATCATAACAATATATCAAAAATGATCCATGATGTAGTGTATATGATCATGAATGTCACTAGCGACTACCATCAACTGCCTCATGATCGAAATCATCATCATCTCTTGTATCAACATTGGCCTCGTTATCATATATATATGTGTCATCATGAGCATCATCTGCCATCTCAACATTGGACCCAACATGATCTAGATCTATGTGTTGAGGATTGTTTAGATCTTTTGGAAGATCCTTGTTCTGCAAAAAAAAAACATTTAGAATGAAAAATTATTATTTATTTCATGCAATAATTAATTTTTATGTTACATATATAATATTACAACATATGAAATGAAACAATAATCATATTATATCATATCAAAGTGCACATACGATAATAAAATTTCAAATAAGTTACAACTAAGATGTTGTAACAGAAAGTCATTTCATCTTGCTTTTCAGAGCTTGAAAGTGGGTAGCCAAAGAGGTGTTTCTGCCACCAAACACTACACTCGCACTTGGGGGATCAAGAAAACAAATTGAGAGGCACAAACATAGGTAAGAAGAGGTTAACAACATAGGAAATTTTTGAGACACTTGATCATAATTTTCTGGAGGAAGAGAATAAATGCATCTACATTCCACTTTGTCCATTAGGGCATGACTACTGGACAAAGTTGTTGAGCAGATCCTTCAGAATCAGAGACACACAGAATGTTGTGGAAAATTTCAACACTGCTTCTTTAATAGTGTCAAGGTTAACAAAAGTATTAATTAACCTTGTACTCACTGCCTAGTTTAGATTAGAGTGCTTCTCTAGCTCTCTCGTTGCTCAAAGGGCTATACGAGACTATGTTGTGGACAACAAAGGAAATGGATTTGGTGGAAATGCATTTCTAACCAAAGACGGGTCCTCGGTCAAATCCCAAGATAGCTTCAAATATTTCTTCCATGTGCTAAGCTTAAGAGGTAAACATGGTATCAAAACCTTCTCGTTTATGGTGGGTTGTGTCAATTTGATATGCTCCATTAGTTGGGTTGTGTTGATTGCAATTCATGGAAGCATTGGGAAATGGTATGATGATCACCCCATAAAACTATCTAAACCTAGAGTAACAGTGATAATGGGCATGATGAGTGTTATGTTGGGAATGGACATTTTGCATCTGTACTTGAGTTGGCATCCTTCTAAAAAATTTCTTTCCAGAAGCAATGTTATGGTTTTGGTAGTGATAATTTTAGAAATAACATGCAAAGTATCAGGCAATGTAGTAATGGGGACTTTGGGTATAAAGGTATTTGGAAAATGGTTATAGAATGTTCTGCATGTTTTAGTTTGGGTGAAGTGGGTAGTTGGTAGTTATCTTCTGGGTGAGTATCCACCAGAATACAAATCTAAAATAGATTATGATAATGGGATTTTAGTGTACTCTTTAATATTTTTTGCTAAACTCGGTTTTCGCAGGAGTTAGAGGCCCCTGGAAGTATTCACTTAAGTTAGAAGAGTTGTTGTTGTGAGTTTATCAAAGATTCTGTGAACATTATTGTAATAAATGGTTTAATTATAGTTAAATCTATCACATTTAACTTATGTTTTATCAACTTTTTTTGTTTTTTTAATCAATTTTTTTATTAAAAATATTTAATTATTTTTTCTCCAAGTTTCATTTAAATAATGATGATACACATTACTCTCATGTGGTATCTAAAATAAGAACAATTTCATGACTAAATATTTGAAAAACCAAAAAAATACATAAATATTTTAATATGGATGCTTGCACGTGATTCAAATATAAGAAAAAAAGAATGTCGTGCCTAGACAGTGAGTGTGCCCAACCAGTGAGTAGACCTTCATGGTTGATCTGCCCGACGGCAGATGTTAGATAATGAAGTATGTCATCTCACATGAAAAAAATATATCACTCTGTTGTACCGGCTACAACCACCTCCAAAATTTTTCATTAGCTTCATTTTGGAGCCTCCCTACCAACCTTTCACAACACCTTGTCTTGCTTCGTCAAGTACACAAGATTTAGTGTTTTGCTTGCACCAAGACAACTTGTCGATCACAGCTTGATGCATTCCCCTCACAGGTTGTTCACCCGGACTTGGTCCCGCTGTAGGCTGAGTAGCTCCCCCAAGAAATTGTGCATTTCTGGAGGGAAACCAACCTTCCCTCCAGAAATTGTGCAATCCTGTCTGGCAGCCTACTGGGATCCAGAATTTCGTAATTCTGCCAGTCAGCACTCCCAGTGAAAATTGTGCAATTTTCCCCAACAGGGTTGCTCAGCCCAGAATTTGCGCAAATTTGGGCAGCAGTCATCTTCTCTTTCCAGAAATTGCACAAATCTCCTGGGAAGCCAGCCCAGGTCCCAGCCATAAATGCACATTTCCTTCAAGCAGTTGAGCAGTCTGGTTGACCAGTTCCACCCGGGACCAAGGAAACTTGACTTGCATGCATGGCTAAGGCAACATGCAAAAGGCATCCCATGATTTAGGGAGCTATTTTTAGTAGTCGAGGTTACATGCAAAGTTCATTTAGAAACTTCCCTCCAATTGTCATTTTTTTCTTGATTTATGACATGCGTGTCGTGAGCCCAAAATTATTTATTCGACGCATCAGAGCTCATTCTTTCACATCGATCTTGGAGCTCTGACATCCCATAGCACATCCAAGACTCTTCGACACATTCAGCTCAACTATTCACAGGTAAGTGGCCTCAACTTGTCTTTTCCAACATTTCTGTCGCTTTTTTTGTATTTTCTTGTGTGAGTGTTGTTTGCTTGATTTCTTTGAACGCTTGTTGTTGTTTACATGTATAATAGCTTGCCCTAGCTCTATTTTAGTTTTCGTTGTTATCTCACTGTTGTCGCACATGAAACTGTTTTACACAAACGATCATTGATTCGTCCACTCGCTTCACTCACATGCATGTTAATCTGTTTATTGAATCTTTCATTAATGTTTGCATGCATTGTCAATCACTTCTGCTTTCACTTAGTGTCGTCATGCATTCACTGTCATAATTTCTTTCAGTTGCTTGTCAGCGAGTCGGGTCAACCATGGCCTGGACTCTGCCTTCACTGAGACAGCATTCCGCAATTTGGGGAAGGAAGGCTCTACCTTCCTCTCCAGGAATGTGCATTTCTACCCAACACTATCCTCCAGGATTTTTTTGCGCATTTCTGAGGGACAGTGACTGCTGGCCCAGAAAATTGCGCAATACAGTCCCTGAGCCTGGAGTCACTCCCAGCTGGAATTGCGAATTCCACAATCCCAGCAGCCAGTATTGCCTCCCAGACAGCCCAAACTACCTTTTGCGCAGTTCTGGTAGCCAGTCACCCAGCTTCCCAGAAGAAATTCTCTTGCTAATCAGTTTCCCTGGTATGTGTTGTGTCATTCCCCGAATTTTCTTTGGTTTTTGCTAACATATTTCTTTCCATGCATGTTTCTTGTCTCCAGATATTTTAAGTGTTCATCTGTATCTTAGCAGTACCAAATCAATGGCTTCCAAGAGAACAAGATCATAGGACACTGATGGAAATGCAGCTGGAGCAGCAGTTGAGCGAGTGTCCTCTAGTCTACCGATCTATGAAGATACAAAGTTGTATCTAGACAGGGACATCAAACTGAAGTGGCAAGAGGTCAATGAAACATTTTTAGGCACTTTTGAGGAAGGCCTCAAAGACCGTCAAGTGTACGTGAACATTCACAAGTCTGACCTATACCGGATTTCATGCAGATACCCCACGTTCCCATGCGTGGACATGATACACTGGATCGTCTCTCACATTGATCCCGAGATGATGACCTTGAGCAGTGTCAGTGGGACGAAGCTTGCATCCTTTCGGGAACGAGATTATGATGATATGCATCAAATGTGAGATCCTGTGACTGTCATGAAGACTCCATTCAGCTTACCCAACAGCATTGCTAACTCTAGAGACATTCTGAAGAACTGGGTAAAGGAGTCGACTCGATTCAGGTTGACACCCAACCATATCTACAAGACAAAGATACTGAGGAAGGCGTACCAATACTTGGTCATATTTTCTTATCGACTGTATGGCCAAGCAAGCATGGAAACCTTCCCACAGAGTTGGGTGATTGCACTGGACCAAGTGGCTAGAGAAGGAAAACCATGTAACTGGTCTGGCATTTTGGCTTATCAGCTAAAGGAACAAGTAACAAAGGCTCGATAGTCACTTGGAGGTATGCATGCAGATATTTACATGTTCGCCTACATCTTAGATGCAGTCTATGCCCGACAGGAGTTCCCGGGTTTGGAGTGGGCATGGTCACCGGTAGAGACTGTTGTGAACACATATTTCAAGTTGTTATCTGAATGCAGCTTCAAAGGAGTAATCACACGGTTATCCAATCATTTTGTCACCCCTGTGTACAAGATGATATTTGAATAGGATCCACCCTGCATGTCAAAGGAAGAAATGGAGGCATTGTTAGGCATTGTTGATTGTTATGCCTCACCATCCGGCACCTTCATCCGAATGTTCAACATGGAGAAGCCTTCGCATGTTCTACCAAAGTTTGCCTTGGACATACTTGTCATGCAGGAAATAGCATATCACATCTCGACAGGATTGACAATTAGACTGAATCGGAAGAAGAAGGCACCTTGGCCCACTCTTCCATTGCGAATTGGGTTATATGAGATCCGGAGTATCAAGCAAGCAGAGGTCGAAGTAGAACATATGAAGAAGTACCCACTCGACCTTCGAAGCTACAATCCGTATGACCCACATTTCATTGTGAAATATCACTGCATGAGAGTTCCGTTCAACTGGATCCACGCGGCATTTCATTGGGCCGTGGAGGACCCATGGAGATATTGCTACAACTTCTCCAGACCCAATGAACAGGTCAGCTTCAATGTGGTGTGGTTAGCGAAGCAACATGAAGCAGCATCACGAAGAGCACCAGTAGCACCAGTAGCAGCAATGGCAGCAAAGGCAAGCATACCAATGCATGACAAAGGTAAGAGGAAGATTGTTGATCGCATGGAGGAGGAGCAAAGCTGCAAGTTTTGAGCATATCCACTTGTAGAGCAAGAATCTATGGCTATAGAGGCAAAGAGGCACCAGCGGGGCAAGAAAATCACTCGAAGGTAGAGGGATAAGAAGAGAATGGAAGAAGTAGAGAAGGAGTTGCATGAGCTGAGGGAGCAACTCCGAAAGGAACAAGAGTTGCGCAAACATGAGAGGGAAGCGCAACAGAAACAGATACAGCAGGGGGCACAACATGTGCAAACAGATGAAGCAGCGACCGTACAATTATTTGATTCATTAGAACAACTGACATCAGGAAAACAGGGTGAACCATCGCAGGGGAAAGACTTCGCTCATGAGATAGAACAAGCACTTCAATAGTTGGATGCAGACATGGAGTAGCAGGAGTTGGAACAGGACACCGACCTCATGCCTCACCACAAAGAGGTCGACTCACCCACTTCAATGCATCCAGATGATGAGCAAGTCTCAAATGACCAAGGAGGCACTGAGATCCTTGGTGATCAGTCGGAAGAAGAGATGCACAACATCTCGTTCGACGAATCCCAACATAGAGTTGTGCAGTCTCGCAGAGTGTCAACTCCAGAGGATCATACGTCTCCTACACAAGTTGAGGAACGAGTGATCGTGACTGATGTGCACAAACATCCAACTGCCTTAGCCAATGCAACCAGAGTGTATGCCGAAGCCACTAGCTCAAGTGTCTGCTTTCTAATCGCTGAGAATGAGAGAATGGAAAAAGAACTATAAACGACCAAGCAAGGAGGAGACTTGGTGACAGTGTCTGCCCGAGCTGAACTGAAGAAGGAAATACTAGATGAAGTATTGTCCCTTGACATAGTTATGTGAGCATTGTACTCCAAGTTTGGTACTGTGCACAAGGCAGTCATCCATCTTAATGGATGGCAACAACGATGTGCTAGAAGAGCACGTATCTTGATGAACTTGCATGCTGCTGTTGATGACATGCAAACATGGATGATGAAGTACAAGGGAGCCCCACTTCACTTGCCTAAGATGATGAGGGCCAATGCGGTTGAGCTGAAGGCACGTATCCGGAGTCAGATCCGAAATTATGAAGAGCTCCTGCAATTCATCACTAGCATACAGGTTTCCCATGCATGAGTATTCAAGAGTATGGATTTTGTGGTGCGCACACATGCGATCCCATCACTTGGAACTCTCACCCACGCGAAGAAAAAGAAATAAGTATGAATAGAGCTTGACCCATAATTTGACGAGTTGATGCGCATCGCCACCAGCGCGGACTTTCCTATTAATGCACACATCATGCACAAGTATGTTTCTGGTCCGACCACATTGAAGACAATGAAGCACATGCTTTTAGACGAGTTGGACAAAGGAGCCCGAGCAGTGTACCCGAATGCTATAGAGGCAAGAGTCAGGTTTCATATGAATGTCACCACGGAGCACACGGACACCATTAAGGACTACCGATCTTGGCATCAATATGTTGTGTTGATCAGCATAAGGATGTTGAGGAGTTGGACTTCCATGGTTGTCTAAGTCAGAGTGATGTCTAGCATGGTTTTCTCAAGCCATTTTGTTTCACATGGGTACATGTGCATTGTAATGTTAAGTCGTGTCAATTGTAAGTCAAGTTTCAATAGTTGGATGTAACAGTCATAGAGTAGGTGAAGAGTCATGAGGGTAGTTGAACTGTCACAAAGGAGAATTTCAAGGGTCACCCCACCCTTTGCTATAAATAGTCCCTCATAACTCATTGTATAGGCTTTTGGTCAGCCAAGCTTCCGATAAGACTATCTTGGAGAGAGCTTGGACAATATTGTAACGCGCCTTGGCTTCTCCACTACACGAAGCTAGTACATCTATTTGGAGGAGCAGGCAGATGTGGCTGTAAGGTTCCACTATTGGAGCTATTGGTTGGACATCGATGTATTGTATGATTGGAACTTACACTTCTTTATATAATAAGAGCCAACATGTTTCATGCATATGTTGTATTGTATTCCAACTATATTGTTTACTCTAAATGGAATATGTATTTTCTTTCTTATGAATGCATGTATGGACTATTCTATATGAGTATGTATGAATCTTACTGAAATGTGTTGATTGGTTTAACCATCACTTTGGATTGCTAGTTGACTTGTTTTCCATCTTGTGATGTATCTTCGCTCATGTGTTCCCTTCCCATCCGAGTACTATTATAGGTTGCTAAGGGGCGCACTCATCTTAACCCACTTGTGTTAGAACCTCTCATGCACCTTCCTTGACTCACTACAGTTGTCACACCCTTGCTACCAACAGAGTTATCTTACTCACCTCCGTGTGAAATCGCGGTTAACGCATTACCATACGATTCACTGCTAAGACTCCTACACCAAACGGTCTAAGGTCTAATTGGGACTTCTTACCTGGGAGATCCCCTAGACATGTTGACAGGTCCAGCACCGTCAACATTTTTGGTGCTAGAAGGAGGGCCACATGACAAGCTGTGTCCTCTCATCCAGTTTTGAATCTTTTCATATCTTTCATGGATTCTTGCACTCTTCTCCCTCCGCAATGTTTTTCGAATCATGAAGATGTCACCACCATGAGGGAGTTTTTCGATCACTTGTCCACTTACACGTATGATGGTGAAGGTGAAGTGGCCTGGCCTGAGTACTTAGATGACTTTCTTCCCATGCTTCATGAGGAAGATGGGTGTTCTGACAAACATGCCAGCTTGATGCTTGTATACGCACTTCGCGAATCTCCACTTCGATGGTTGTGCAGCCTACCGGCTGATAGCATGCACTCACTTGAGCACTTCTATGATCTCATTGAAGACACTTTCTATCATTTTGATCCAGACTATCTTGACCAAAAACTATTACAGCAACAGAAGGCTCTGCATGAATCGGAGTTTTGGCAGCGCTTCTGTGACTTGCAGTTTCAAGCTCCGAGGAGCCATATGAAATTTGCCTATCTTTGGGACTAGTTAGAGTATTGGCTTAAGAAATCTGGTTGTCCCAAGAAGAAGCTTGAAATCAAGCCTTGCTCAACATTCTTCACTGATGGAGCTTCGTAATCTCATGTGGATGCGGCCACTGTCTCAACTAACTATCTGCCATCCCCTCATTCAACAGCTCCACCACTATCAAGTGATGTTGAGGATCATGCTCACTCACTTGTTCAACTTACACATCCTCCCAACATCACTTCACTCAATTTTCGCACAATGTTGGTTGTGAGTCCCTTGAGTTCCCATACGCATACTGTTCCACAACCTATGTTTTCGCACTCGGGTGTTCCTTCGCATGATACTAACTTGTGTTCTTCCATTCTGGAATCTTCACTTGTTGTGAACGAGGAACAAGCCACTAACAGAGTTGGTGTTGCACAACCAACATGTGTTGTCATTCATGAAGAGTACGAGTGGGATCTTGAACATCAGCATTCAGCGAAGGATGACTCCCTTCCGTCCGAGCCTCCTCCATTTTTTCCTGACATCTTTGGTGAACTTGCCATCCATGATTTTGCATGTATATCTCCATCCACGGATGCACCCATTGTTTATCACTCGCAGGACTCACCAGATGTTGGTCCATCATTCAAAAACGGAGAGTATAAGTTGTTCATTGAAAATCCACTTGATCTTTCATCTGTATTTTCCAGAAACACAAAGGATGAGTTTGTTCGCTTTTCATCTACCCCTCTGTTTGATTCATCTGATCATGAGGATGCCAATGAATTAATTGTTTTTTTTTTTCTGATCGTGGCGGTAGTGATCCATTTACTCCCATATTTGATCACAATCATGACTCTATCATAGTTGATCTTTCGAAGCCACTGGTTTATGATGATCTACCTGATGATGAAATTGAAACACCCAAGACTGTCGAGGCACTTCAGCCCGAGCTAATGGTTATGTCAGGGCTTCGCTCTCTTAGGGTTAGTCTCACTTCTGATCAGGGAACTGTTCAATCACCCAAGGCTCCTCATCATTCATTTGTATCCATTGAAGATCAATCTCACACATAGACCATACTTCCTCCACTGGAACTGTACAATCCCATCGCTCATGCATTGGAGGAATCTTACATTACAGGCACTCATTCGCGATGCAAGTTATATTTATTTCTTTCATTTGCTTGCATGTCATAGTCAAGAGTTTGCTTATGCTTCAAAGTTGCACGCAATGTCACACAACACTATGACAAGTCCACGGATTGCTCGTCATGCACTTGTACTCGCTTATGTCTTGTGGGCACTTTGAAACACGAAGTGTGGTTGTCTTCATTGTTATATCTTTCTTGCTTGTTGGTTCGCACAACTGGGTTGCTCGCGGACCAAGCCTTCACTAACATGGGTCAACCAATGCACCAGTGGCTGCATTGGAAATATCACTTCACGTGATTAGGCCCATGCACCGTTAGTTTAGGAGTAGGAGTAGTGTTTGCTTTCAGTCAGTTTGCTTGCATGCTTGTTTGCTTACTTGCTTTGTTTGTTGGTTTGTCTGCTTTCTTGTTTGCTTACTTGCTTTTCTTTTGCTTTTACTTCTGCTCTTGCTTTGCTTTGTTGTTTGTTTAGTTCGCTCATTTTGTTCGTAGGTTAGTTTCGCATTAAACCATGTATGACTCTTGAAACAAGCTGGGTGAAGTATAAGAGGGCTTGTACGGCTATCACTACTTCGTTATCTATCATCTTGCCTCTGTATGAAGAGATTGTTATTTTTAGTCCACGATACGTCGAAGGAAAATACGTATTGTTCGAAGTGAACCTTGGTGAAAACACAACGCTTGCGCGCTAACTAGTGTCACTTTCTCTAGTCAGTGGTTTTTGGGTTAACACTTTTCATCTCAGTGAAGTAGAGTAAGGTGAGGGGGAAAACCTTAATAGGCATGTCAAAGATATAATAAACTACTTCTCTGCTGGAACAACCTCTTCTGCTCTCAATAAGTCGGGATCCCTCTTCTACCTTTGAAATGAATAAGTGTTATGCATAGTTGGAAAAATGAAAAAGTCAAAAAATTCGAAATGAAAAATGAATAAGGCGAAAGAAGAGAAAGACTTCCTGCGCAGGGAGGTGATGCAAGTAACTCCGCCGGGGTACTAACCAAGCTCGCTAGTAGGGGAGCCATGCTTGCGTTCCTATGTGACTTCGTCGGGGTACTATCCAGGCCTGCTGACAGCGGAGCAACACCAGAGATGAAACTAAGACTCTGACGACTATACTGCTTATGCACCAATATACCCCTCAAACCCAATCAAAACAACTGGGTTGCCTTGGCTTGGAATGTGTGTCAATCAACCAAGAGTTTAGTAGATGCTACATATTACAATCAAGCTAGTGTGAAACCAAGTTGATTTGAGAACTGAACAATACTTCCGGAGGTGTTAGACTTGCTTTTCATGAACAAGGTCCATTCAGAGAGCTGGAGTTCTACTAGTGTGTCGCCAAGTGTTGTAGCGGCTACAACCACCCTCCAAAATTTTGCCTTAGCTTAATTTTGGAGCCTCCCTACCAACCTTTCACAGCACCTTGTCTTGCTTCGTCAAGTACACAAGCTTCAGTGTTTTGCTTGCACCAAGACAGCTTATCGATCACATCTTGATGCATTCCCCTCACAGGCTGTTCACTCGTACTTGGCCCAGCTACAGGCTAAGTAGCTCCCCCAAGAAATTGCACATTTCTAGAGGGAAACCAACCTTCCCTCCAGAAATTGCGCAATCCTGTCTAGAAGCCTACCGGGCTCCAGAATTGCGTAATTTTGCCAGTTAGCACTCCCAGTGAAAATTGTGCAATTTTCCCTAGTAGGGCTGCTCAGCCCAAAATTTGCGCAAATCTGGGCAGTAGTCAGCTGCTCTGCTCATAAATTGTGCAAATATCCTGGACAACTAGCCCAACTCCCAACCAGAAATGCGCATTTCCTTCAATCAGTTGAGCAACTACATGCATGAGCAATTCGGTTGACCAGTCCCACTTGGGACCAAGGAAACTTGAATTGCATGCATGGCTTGCTTTTTCCCAGAATAGAAAAAGGCAACATGCAAAATGCATTCCATGATGCAGGGAGCTATTTTTAGCAGCCGAAGGTTACATGCAAAGTTCATTTAGAAACTTCCCTCCAAGTGTTGCTTTTTCCTTGATTTGTGGCATGCGTGTCATGAGCCCAAAATCATTTATTCGATGCATCAGAGCTCATTCTTTCACATCGATATTGGAGCTCTAACATCCCACATCACATCCAGGACTCTTCGACACATTCAACTCAGCAATTCACAGGTAAGTGGCCTCAACTTGTCTTTTCCAACATTTTTGTCACTTTTTGTGTATTCAGTTGTGCGAGTGTTGTTTACTTGATTTATTTGAATGCTTATTGACATTTACATGTATAATAGCTTGTCCTAGCTCTGTTTTAGTTTTCATTTCTATCTCACTATTGTCGCATGCATGAAACTGTTTTGCACGAATGGTCGCTGATTCAGTGACTCGCTTGACTCACATGCATGTTAATCTGTTTACTGAAACTTTTATTTATGTTTGCATGCACTATCAATCACTTCTGCTTTCACTTAGTGTCACCATGCATTTAGTGTCATATTTGCTTTCAATTTCCCGTCGGCAATTCGGGCCAACCATGGCCCGGACTCTGCCTTCACTAAGACAACATTTCACAATCTGGGGAAGGAAGGCTCTGCCTTCCTCTCCAGAAATGCGCATTTCTACCCAACACTGTCCTCTAGGACTGTTTTGCGCATTTCTAAGGGACAATGACTGCTGGCCCAGAAAATTGCGCAATGCAGTCCCTGAGCCTGCAGTCACTCCCAACTAGAATTGCGCAGTAGCTAGTCTTGGCTCCCAGACAGTCCAAACTGTCTTTTGTGTAGTTCTGGCAGCCAATCACTCATCCTCCCAAAAGAAATAGCGCAATCTTGCCCATCAGTTTCCTACGTATGTGCTGTGTCATTCCCAAAACTTGCTTTGGTTTTCGCTAACAAATTTCAAGCCATGCATGTTGCTCGTCTCCAAATATTTCAGGTGTTCATCCGTCTCTTAGCAATACCAGATCAATAGCTTCCAACAGAACATGATCACAGGACACTGATGGAAATGCAGTTGGAGCAGTAGTTGAGCAGTGTCCTCTAGTCTACTGATTTATGAATATCCAAATTTGTATCTAGATAGGGACATCAAACTGAAGTGGCATGAGGTCAATGAAGCATTTGCAGACACTTTTGAGGAAGGCCTCGAAGACTGTCAGGTGTACGTGAACATTCACAAGTTCGGCCTGTACCGGATTGCATGCAGATATCCCGCGTTCCCATGCGCGGACACGATACAATGGATCGTCTCTCACATTGATCATGAGACGATGACCTTGAGCAGTGTCAGTGGGACGAAGCTTGCGACCTTCTGGGCTTGAGATTATGATGAGATGTATCAGATGTTAGTGCCCGTGACTGTCATGAAGACTCCATTCAACTTACCCAATATCAGTGCTAACTCTAGATACATTCTAAAGAACTAGGTAAAGGAGTCGACTCGATTTAGGTTAACACCCAACCAGATCTATAAGACGAAGATACTGACGAAGGCATACTAATACTTGGTCATATTTGTTTGTTGACTGTATGGCCAAGCAAGCACGGAAACCTTCCCACAGAGTTGGGTGATCCCACCGGACCAAGTGGCTAGAGAAGGAAAACCATGTAACTGGTCTAGCATATTAGCTCATCAACTGAAGGAACAAGTAACAAAGGCTTGACAATCACTCGGAGGTATGTGTGCAGAGATTTACATGTTCGCTTACATCTTAGATGCAGTCTGTGCCCGACAGGAGTTCCCGGGTTTGGAGTGGGCATGGTCACCGATGGAGACTGCTATGAACACATATTTCAAGTTGTTGTCCGAATGAAGCTTCAGAGGAGTAATCACATGGTTGTCCGATCATTTTTTCACCCCTATGTACAAGATGATATTGGAACAAGATCCACGCTACATGTCAAAGGAAGCAATGGAGGCATTGTTAGGCATCGTTGATCGATTTGCCTCACCGTCTGGCACCTTCATCTGAATGTTCAATGCAGAGAAGCCTCCGTATGTTCCACCGAAGTTTGCCTTAGACGTACTTGTCATACAGGAAGTAGTATATCACATCTCGGCAGTATTAACAGCTAGACTGCATCGGAAGAAGAAGGCACCTTGGTCCACTCTTCCGTTGTGGATTAGGTTATATGAGGTCCAGAGTATCAAGTAAGCGGATGTCGAAGCAAAATAGATGAAGAAGTACCCACTCGACCTTCAAAGCTACAATCCGTATGACCCACATTGCATTATGAAAGATCACTGCATGAGAGTTCTGTTCAACTAGATCCACGGGGCGTTTCATTGGGCCGAGGAGGACCCATGGAGATATTGCTACAGCTTCTCTAGACCCAATGAATAGGTAGGCTTCACTATGGAGTGGTTAGTGAAGCAAAATGAAGCAGCATCATGAAGAGCACCAACATCACCAGTAGCAGCAATGGCAAGCATACTAGTGCACGACAAAGGTAAGAGGAAGATTGTCGATCGCATGGAGGAGGAGCAAAGCTGCAAGTTTCAAGTAGATCCACTTGTAGAGCAAGAAACTATGACTATAGAGGCAAAGAGGCACCAGCCCGACAAACGAATCGCGCAAAGGCAGAAGGATAAGAAGAGAATGGAAGAAGTAGAGAAGGAGTTCATGAACCGAGGGAGAAACTCCGAAAGGAACAAGAGCTGTGTGAACAAGAGAGGGAAGCGCAGTAGCAGCAGATACAACAGGGGGCACAACATGTGCAAACAGACGAAGTAGTGTCTGTACAAGTAGTTGATTCATTAGAACAGTTGGCATCAAGCGAACAGGGTGAACCATCGCAGGGGCAAGACTTCGCTCATGAGATAGAACAAGCACATCAACGGTTGGATGCAAACATGGAGCAGTAGGAGTTGGAACATGACACCGACCTCATGCCTCACCACGAAGAGGTAGACTCACTCACTTCAATGCATCCAGGTGATAAGAAAGTCTCGAATGACCAAGGAGGCACTGAGATCCTTGGGGATCAGCCGGAAGAAGAGATGCACAACATCTTGTTCAATGAATCCCAACACAGTGTTGTGCAGTCTCGCAGAGTGTCAACTCCGGAGGATCATACGTCTCCTGTGCAAGTTTAGGAATGAGTGATCGTGACTAATGTGTGCAACATCCAGCTATTTTGGCCGATGCAACCAGAGTGTATGTCGAAGCTAATAGCTCAAGTGTCTGTTTTCTAATAGCTGAGAATGAGCGAATGGAAAAATAACTACAAATAACCAAGCAAGGGGGAGACTTGATGACAATGTCTGCCCGAGTTGAACTGAAGAAGGAAATACTATATGACGTATTGTCCCTTGACACAGTTATGTGAGCATTGTACTCCAAGTTTGGTACTGTGCACAAGGTAGTCATCCATCTTAACCGATGACAACAACGATGTGCTAGAAGAGTACGTATCTTGATGAACTTGAATGCTGCTGTTGATGACATGGAAACATGGAAGATGAAGTACAAGGGAGCCCCACTTCACTTGCCTAAGATGATGAGGGCCAATGCGATCAAGCTGAAGGCACGTATCCGGAGTCAGATTCAAATTATGAAGAGCTCCTGCAGTTCATCACTAGCATACATGCTTCCCATGCACGAGTATTCAAGAGTATGGATGTTGTGGTGCACACACATGTGATCCCATCACTTGGAACTCTCACCCAGGCGAAGACAAAGAAACAAGTCTGACTAGAGCTTGACTCGTACTTCGACGAGTTGATGCACATCGCCACCAGCCTGGACTTGCCTCTTAGTGTAGACATCATGCACAAGTATGTTGCTGGTCCAACCACATTAAAGACAATGATGCACATGCTTTCAAACGAGTTGGATAGAGGAGCCCAAGCAGTGTACCTAGATGCTATGGAGGCAAGAGTTAGGTTTCAGATGGATGTCACCGTGGAGCACATAAACACCATCAAGGACTACCGATCTTGGCATCAATATGTTACTGTTGATCAGCATGAGGATGTTGAGGAGTTGGACTTCCATGGTTTTTTAAGTCAAAGTGATGTCTAGCATGGCTTGCTCAAGCCATTTTGTTTCACATGGGTACATGTGCATTTTAATGTTAAGTCATGTCAAGTGTAAGTCAAGTGTCAATAGTTGGATGTAACAGTCATAGAGTAGGTGAAGAGTCATGAGGGTAGTTGAACTGTCACAAAGGGGAATGTCAAGGGTCACCCCACCCTTTGCTATAAATAATCCCTCATAACTCATTGTATAGGCTTTTGGTCAGCCAAAATTCCGATAAGACTATCTTGGAGAGAGCTTGGACAATATTGTAACGCGCCTTGGCTTCTCCACTGCACAGAGATAGTACATCTCTTTGGAGGAGCAAGCGGATGTGGTTGTAACGTTCCACTATTGGAGCTAGTGGTTAGACATGGATGTATTGTATGACTGGAAATAATACTTCTTTATAGAATAAGAGCCAACACATTTAATGCATATGTTGTATTGTATTCCAGCTATCTGTTTTACTCTAAATGACATATGTATTTTCTTTCTTACGCATGCATGTATGGACTATTCTGTATGAGTATGTATGAATCTTATTGAAATGTGTTGATTGGTTTAACCATCACTTTGGATTGCCAGCTGACTTGCTTTCCAGCTTGGGATGTATCTTCGCTCATGTGTTCCCTTCCCATCCGAGTACTATTACAGATTGTCAAGGGGCGCACTCATCTCAACCCATTTGTGTTAGAACCTCTCATGCACCTTCCTTGACTGACTGCACTTGTCACACCCTTGCTACCAACATAGTTATCTTACTTGCCTCTATGCGAAATTGCGGTCAAGACATTACCATACGACCCACTGCTAGGACTCCTACACCAAATGGTCTGAGGTCTAATTGGGACTTCTTACCAGGGAGATCCCCTAGACATGTTGGCGGGTCCAGCACAGTGAACACACTCTTACATGAAAAAATATATTATTGATATGCACCTCAAAAGAAATTATGGAAGTAAAAGAACAATTTAAGAAATTATGGAAATTTGACCTGAAAGGAAATTATGGAAGTAAAGGAACATTTCAAGGAGTTTAGGAAATTATAAATTTATAAATAATGTAGAAATATATAGACTATATATAATAATTATTTATAGATATTTTCTTATAAAATAAAGGATTTAAGGAGTTTCATGTTTATGTGAATTTGATATTTTTTAAAATGTTTATTAATATTTTTTAATTAAAATTATATATATATATATATAATTTAATAAAGGTGTGATAATAATATTTGATTTTTTAAATGTATTTAAAAAATACTTTTTAATATTTTATTTTTTATTAATGTTTTGTTTTTACTTTAGTTATTTCTAATTTAAAATACAGATTAGAGAATTTTAATTTAATTATCAATATAAATTAACTTCCACCAAATATTTTTAATAATAGTCACTATAGAGGGTCGATGGATAATCTCAAAGGTAATTATGCCGTTTTTCATTTTCAATTAATTAATAAAATAACATGTCTATATATGTTATTGCACTTTTTATTACTTATTGTTTTATCGTATTTTTCTTGTTACATATTTTTTAAAATGTATATATTATTTGTAATATATTAATTGTTTTTTAAATAAAGATCAAAATGATAAGCAAAAAACTCTATCGCATGGTAGGCTATACTAGGGTTTTTGTAACCTTTAGATATACAACAACTAAACCCCAAAAACATTGACAACCTTTACACATACAACAACTAAACCCCAAAAACATTGACAACCCTTAGAACTACGTGCCACTCGAATGCATTTCCGATCTAGCCTAGCCCACATGTTTCCACTAACGTAACAATTGTGGGTAAAACATTCCTACGGAAAAAGTGATAGAATTGGCTTTTTTGGGAAGTGAGATTCCATAATAATAATAATTCGAAAAAACATCATTAATGTCTCATTCTCCATGTACGTACTATACAACGAGTCCATACTATCCACAGTTTGACTCTCGTAAAGTGTTTCTGGGCAAAAGTCTTATACACACACTGTTGCAATTTTATTATATAGTAATATCTTTGTTGTAATTTTATTCCATAGTAATATTTTTAGTTTAATTATTTCTCTCTTTTGGATCATATAATTTTTTATTTTCAAATTAAAAGAATAAGTTATTTTATTCTCCATTTTATTTTATGTTATAAAATATTTTCGACATTAAAAACTATTTCAGTTTTCAAAGTGGATTTAAGGATATAGATTTTGTTATTCATATGATAAATTTCTATTTATATAATGAAAAATAATTAGACCTTAATTCCATTGATTATTATATCTTCAAATTTTATATGATTCTAATTTAGTATATATGTGTGTGTGAATTGATGAAGAAAGAAACTACAAAGACTCATATTGAGTGTTTTTGGCTAAGAGATCTATAATAATGAGATAGCCATGATTTATTCTGATTCTTACTTATACAAAGCGTTATAGATTCCTCACATTATTCGATTCTTACTCATACAAAGCATTATAGATTCCTCAGATTTTGCAGCCCAAAGTGTTACTCCACTTGTATAAAAGGTTATGAGATTGAAGTCATATTTATTTATTTTTAATAAATTTCCATAAAAAAAATAGGGTATCTAATCCATTGACACGAAAACAAACTATTTGAAATTATAAGCAAAAACAACTAATCCTTACTTCTTATTTAATAATTATGTGTTATAATTATATTAAATTGAACTTAAATTTCATTTAATCAATACAACCATTAATTTATAAAACAACCAAAAATATATTATGACTAATTAAATTAACATTAAACCTAAAAAAACAATTGAATTATTTTAAAAAGAACACAATACTATTCCGATAAAACAAAAACAAAAACCAAAAACAATTTATAAGAAACACTTCCAACCTCACCTTCACGTGCACTCTTCCAACCTTCAAAATTGATTTTCTATAGGTCAAAGTGCTATATCTCAAATTTTGACACTCTTGCCACCACTAGATGAAACAACTAAATTTTCATTAGCCTCACACCATGTACAATCATAAATCTCCCCAACTCAATCAAATGTACAAACCCATTGGGAATAAATCCTAACATTTCTTTCATAAGTCAAAAACACCTCAAAATACTTCAGTGCTTTACTGCACCGATAGCAACTCAGTAAATTATAGACATTTTAAAGCCTGGTTGGGGTCCGAGTGGGATCAAGATAGCTTATCAACTCTTGAGGAAGTGCATAAGCATGCTTATATCAATAAATCTAAAGTTTAGGGGGCATTCTCTAAATCTAAAGTTTAAGGTGCATTCACTACAATTAGTATGGACGCTATCTCAACCCATCTAAATATGGATATGTGAAGTTTTAAAATGCATATGACAAGTTTACACAAATAAACAACATATCAAATTTGGAACTTGATATATGCAACCAACCATATTATTATATAATAACCATTTTGAAAACTTATAATTATATGTTTTCCTCCTTAACCGATTATCCTAGAGAGTTGAGACAACAATTTGCCTATTGGGATTGTACAAAATTTGAACCCTTAAGTAATCTAGTTATAAACATACAAATTCTAACCATAAATAATTATGGGTGTTATATGACATTGAATTACACAACAAATTGACATGAATCATCTCGATAAAAGATCAATTGCATTCCGGTTTCTAAAAATAGATACATTTTACCAAAAAAAATTGTAGTGTTCCAAAAAAAAGTATAGTAAAAAAGTACGGTAAAATCTTAGACCACATATTGTATTGAAAAAAATGACTTAAAAGATGAAAAATTCAAAGAGAAAACATTAGAAAGGGATAACTGTGCACAAAAAAAAAATCAAAGATTGAGTTTGGAAACATAGGATTATGATAATGAATTGATGCTCAGGTACTTAACCATATTTAAATATTTAAACAAGGAATTATATGAAACTACTCACAAAACCATTTGAACCGTTCATAATAAACCAAGCTTTCAATTTGCATTAAGAAAATAAATCATGTTTTGATAATAAAACCATATCTTAATTTTAAAAAATTGTGTCATATCCTCCTCTAGTTCCATTTCTACACAATACCCACAATGCCAAAAACATTGGGCAGAGAGGAAAAGGCTTTTTAGAGATCTCATTTGACAACACCCACAATGGGAACAACATAAATCTGCAACACCCATAATGTGAACAACATCAGTGAGCACCTTCACGTATAGATAACAAAGTGAAAAATCAATCAATACCAAACTTGCTAGCATGGAGGGAGATTTAGTTGACATTTAAACAGATTGCATGTCATATTTAGCGAAGGTTATGTCTTGTTTAGATTTCCGAGTTTCCACAATTATAAATGGTACATATTTGTATGTGATCATGTGCAATATATACCTACAACTTCATCGTTAGCATGAAAAACACAATCCAATAGAATAATAATATTGGTATTTTGCCAAAATACTAGCACATCAAATATCTAGAAGAATGTAATTGTGAAAGCAATACAAAATGCCTTTGTTATAGAGTACCAGAGTTTAAACTCAAGCAATTGCAAAATGCACACCCTGAATTGGTCTAATTGTTTGGTAGACAACCATTGACCCTCCAAGACCCTATCAATAAATTCAATATATAAATTCCCAGTCTATAAAAAACTATGTAAAACCCCTTTATGAAAAAAGTCCTCACAACATAAATGGCCTGCAGCATGAAGCCCCAACCATCTACCCAATATGTGCCGAGTAGATTTGTCCAGATAATACTGAAAACCTCTCCAAATGCTGCTCTTCTATCTGGCTATGGCAGAGGAGGGTGAGTCCCCACGCCATCCCCACCAACATTTGTGTTCCTATGAACAACAACATAGCACATGAATGTCATGTATATACCTAAGCTCGATGGTACACTGCGATATACACTTACTATGTGGATTGCAATCCAAAGGCCTGTAGCCCGAAGGTAATTTCCCCACATGAGATGGAGTCACAATGGTGCTAGAATCCTATGGGAAATCGGAAGGGCCCCTAGGTGCGAGACGTAGTTGAAAATGGGGATTGGGGAACCTCGTTTCCCCAGGATTATATTTTAGAAATATTACATTGGAACATAATCTGGGTGCACTAAATTATTGTGATATGGCACTGAATATTCATTAATCAGCTTTCACCATATTGGAGTTAATACAGGCACACCAGAGAGCTTGAGAGTGCAAAACAGTTGTTGGAAATATGGATGACCAGGTATAAATGTTCAATGCAATTATGCTTTATGGCGGAGTTGTGGATTTAATACTTGGAGAGATTGAGTGTCGTAGACTTTGTTGTATTTAAACTTATGTTAATTGGAATCCCTCATACGGTGGAGGTATCATAATTTTTTACGGTTTAAATTTGAAATCAGAGGTCATTTTGATAGGTTGAAGATATAAAAGGGATGTCAAATCTGATAGGGAAAAATTTCCGTTGGTCGTTAAATACATCTTAAAACCCAAATTACGTCTTACACGACCTCAAATTCCAGGCCTGGGTCTCACTCAACAAATATATAGCCTGCCAATGAGCATTAAATGAGTGGAGCAGTTTATGCCTATAGTTGGATAACTAACCTCCCAAAATCCAACAATGGGCATATACAACCCCACTCATTTAATACTCATTTTATGAGTGGCGCAGTTTATGCCTATAATTGAGTAACTAACCTCCCAAAATCCAACAATGGACATATACAACCCCACTCATTTAATACTCATTGACAAACTACTTATTTACAACGCCACTCAAATTGCTATGGGTGAGAGTATAATAGCATATTTTTGGAGTTTGAACTAGGTTAAAATATAATAACATCTTTTTGTTTTTACAGGGGCAAGCCATAATGTTAATGACCAACAACAGGAGTTATTCCACATTTATCGATGTCATAAAGTACATAACGACTGGGGATCACGGAGTGAGAAGAAGATATCAGTGCCTATCATAAGTGTCTGGGGCAATGTGTGTGGCTAGTATTACAGAGCAAAAACAAGTGCGGAGGCCATTATTGTGCTCACTTGCTCAGTGACGTCGTCATTATTTTAACTGGTGAGATATTCTCCACGTAATTTTTATTTTGCGAGTGAGTAATTGGAAACAAGCTTTGTAGAGTAAGTGTGTGGAGGAAGCATCCATGGGCATGGAGGGCGTTGTGTAAAGGTGGCTATGCTGAGGAAGTTATGCGCAACAATAGAGGAAATATGTGCGACACAGAAATGCAAGTAAAATAAAGACCCCATTAAAATCAATTAATTAGCAATAAAAGCATCTACTACAATACCTTGTAATTATTACCTATATTTTTTTAAAGTAATTTACAGTATCAATTAATACCACTGCTGTCTGCTGTCCCCACCACATGACCTATACTTTAAGAAAAAAAATCTACACTTTAATCATGTCAATTTAAAAGGATATATACTTTGACGCTTTAAAAATTGTAAATATGCTAAAGTGAAAGTTGAAAAATATAATAATGATGTCAATAAAAAAGGATATATATTCTGACGCTTTAAATCAAGCGAATAAAAATTGTAAATATGCTAAAGTGAAAGTTGAAAAAGATAATAATCCTCTTATAAAATTCCCAAAAAAATAATGGCAAGCCATAAATCCCATGCTATAGGGATTTTAATGCCTTATAGTATGCCCTTTTATGTATGACCATAGCCATTTCATGCCATGGTAATCGGCCACAATAAATGTGGTTACGAGACAGCCCTAATCCCCGGATGTCAGATATCCTGATAACTGCATACATACATGGACATACAACCATAGGAATTTCGTGCCGCCTCCGCCTTGATCACCACCGCCACTGTCACCACCAGTCCATAGGAACGCTGGCATATACGATACAGAGTATACAACCTACGCATTTAATTCGTATATTAGTTTGAATTTGAATTTTGAGCTTGAATGTGAAAGCCCGCTCTCACAATTTTAATTTTTGATTGTAGAATACCAAATCCGGCTTACATCGTTGTTGTGGCCCGCGTCTCCGTCTAGATTTTTTAAAATCTAATTTATTAATTTTATAGATTTTATATATTTATTTTATTAATCTTAATTAAAATAAATAATTCAATTTCATATATTTATTTTTAAAAAATTATAATGAGTTATACCTTTATCTTATTTTACTATGTTTACACATTAAAATTAAAATATGTTTTTTTAAATCTAATTTATTAATTTTATAGGTTTTATATATTTATTTTATTACTTTTAATTAAAACCAATTAAATTGATTAAAACAAATAATTTAATTTAGATATTTATTTATTAATTTTACTTAAATAAATAATTATAAAATAATATTAAGTATTTCTATATTTTATTAAATTTTAAAAAAATTCATATAATTTTTTTTTAATAAAATACAAAAATATTATGTTTTATTATTTTAATAAAATACAAAAAAATTATTATATTTTATTATTTTATAAACATAAAATATGGGATTTTCTATTGGGTGTAGAATATAAAGTGACAGGTTGTTCTATTAAGATAATTTGTCGTTAAAAGGTTGCTTATTCGAAATTTGGCTTAAACACTCCTGGATTATGGCTGCTCAAACCACAAGTTAAACATGCTAGTCATCTCAAAATTCACATTGCCTAATAAATAAACAAAAAAACATAAAGTTTATAGTTTATACATATCAATCATAGTTTTTTATACATATATAAAATTAAAATATTATTGGAAAATATTAAAATAAAATTATACTAAATATTTAATATTTTAAAATAAAAATGTGTTATATTATAAAAATAATAATAAATTTATTTTTTGAATATGAATAAATTATATATATATATAAAATTAAAATTTTGCTGAAAAATATTAAAATAAAATTGTATTCCATATTTGATATTCTAAAATATTAAAATAAAAACTTTTACAATATAAATTAATAAATTAGTTTAAATTCATTTTAACTATTAATTTATATAATATTTATTAAAATTAAATAAATTTAAAAAATAAGAAAAATGATTATATAAATATTTGATATATATGGACTAAATATGATGTGCAATACTACCAATGAAAAAAGTGGCATACCACGAACAATACGTTGTTAATATTGATCAAAACACTTAGGTCTTCTTGTGATCCGTGTTTCTTGGGGGGCGGGGAGTTTCTTTCTTTTTTTGGGTTCTATTTTTCTATTTTCGGATTCTCGCATATTTTACTTTCCAATTTCCATGTCACTCATCTCAGTTTAAGTCTTTGTTGGCATTTTTCTTCTCGAGTTTATTATGGATGATGAACTATTTTATTATGGCGATGATAACCCTTAAAGTGGGCATTCATACCCATCCCATGAAGATTTATTTTTATAAAGGATCGCCCATTGGTTTCACCTCCCATTCACATGATAGTGGAAGTGTCTCACTTTCCTCAAGGCTTATTTAATTTGTCATCAAATCATCCAGATAATGCACAACATTTGGAGGTTACATGCCTGATTCCTTCTGCTAAGCATGCTTCGTCTCTGGATACAGCAAGCCCTAATCACAATAAGCATCACGTGACAGCCTATAAAGCAACGAAATTCAAATATTTAAATGGTAATAGAAGATGATATCCCCCTTTGATACATTCTACAACTTAAATGTATAGGGATCTAATTGGTCGGTTTGCTAGGAAGGTGGTTAAACCTTCTTCTCTACCACACTTGATCGATTCCAATTGGGTTCTTATTATCAGTGTTTTATGCAATTCCACATATTTCCTAAAGCTTAATTATGTGGTATCCTCACTAAAGTAGATGAAGTGAGAACTCTCCTATCCTCCGACTAATGTTGGTGAAAATCTAGGTTGATGCTTCAAAAGTGGAATATGGATTTCGACGCTTCGCTTAGCCCCATGAATGAAAAGAAAATGGGCCCTCCTCACATATTTGTCAACGCCATTCTAGAACAAATCAGTTTTGGAAAAAATAGGAAATCATATTGGCCAATTTGTTTGTTGGGAGGAAGTTTTCCTTTCAAAGCAAGATGGATGAGTGGCATGGAAGTAAGTGGAGATCAACCCAAGTGAAGGTTTCCTAGAGGATATTTAATTGGTATTCAACGAGGTTGCATGGAATCAAAAGATTGATTGTTGGAAGTTTCTCTTCCATTCTTTTCCTTTCCATGAGGTAGGTCACCTCGTCTCTAATTGCACAAGAAAGAAAAATTCTAATCATCTAAAAAAGTTTATATTAGGAAACTTTTGAACATGTAGATTGAGGCCTCAACACTGAGGGAGAAGGATCCTTTGGATTCCAAACTCAAAGATAATGACGACAATCATCATCCCTCCTTAGGTAAGTGGTTTCACACCCCCTCATTTTTTTCTATAAAAAATAATGATAAAATTCTTCATGATGGTAATATGCTTGAGAAATTTTCCAAAGTTATGTCCCTGATAGCAACGTCTCTAGTGCCTTCTATTCAAGGTCTCTCCCTCTATAAAATATTTCTACATGTCAAGGAGAATGATGTCTTTCCAAAACCGATTTTTCCTTATGGTTCCAACTCTTCATCCAACTCTTGTGGGAAACCTCCTTTTGTAGATTATAAGGTCATTTGTTCCTCAAACGAGCTCTATGTTTCTATTGACCTCCATGTTAAGTGAAATGCTCTCTATTCATCTTCTTTGACGCATGAATATGTCTCAGTGTCTAGTGATCTAGCCATGGATGCTCCTTCTGTTATTCATAACAATCACAAATCCTTGCTTTCTAAGGCCCAATCTAAGGTTAGGGAAGACATTCTAAGTGGAAAAAATACCATAATATCCGAGTTTCTTAGATAAAACGCCCCTCCCATGAAGGAAAATGAAGGTCTTGTCTTTGAATATTAGGGGGTTTAGGGCCAACCCCAAAAAATTGACTCTAAAGTGGCTCATTCGAGCCCACATCTTGGATGTTATAATGATTCAAGAAACTATGTCATCGAGTGCCTATGTGGTTTCAATTTTAGAAATACGGTGTAGAAATTAGACTTTCTTCTCATTAGATTCAAAAGGTTTTTTGGGTGGCTTTCTTATGGCTTTGCGGCCTGATCCATCGTTTTACTTTTATCGATCTCTTCCAAACATATAGCAATTGATTTTGTTTCAAACTAATTGGAAGAGGCGAGTCATCACATTATTCCAATTACAAATTATTATGATGCATTAATGAAGTCAAAATATTTATTTGACTCACTCTCATAATTGGAAGTAGTTCATAAATTATACCTATGATGCATGATGTGGAAGCCATTGGAATTAAAATGGGCATCCCTATCATAGCCTTTGTCAAGGCCCTCTATCCTACATATTATCACTATCTTCAATCCATACAAGTTAGTTCCCAACTCAAGGATGATACTTTTGACACTCTTGTGGAGGCGTTCGCAAGAAGGGATAAAGCTTTTGGGAAGAGGAATATAGCTTATCAATCCCATGAAGAATTTGTGTGCCTTGCACAAAAAGAGAGGAATTAGTCACAATATTCTTCTAGAGGAAGAATTGGTAGAATAAGACATGGAAGGAAGAATAACAGAGACAATGGGGATAAATATCATCAAGGAGGAAAAGATGATCTCCATTATATTTGTTTAAAGATTTATAAACCTTGTGTGATTTAGTTAGCAAACATTTGGATAATATTTAATATGTCATTGAAAATAAAAATAAGAATAACAAGTTTGAAAAATGAATGTGTGTTTATTTATGTAGGCTGATCCAATAAGTTTTGCAATCATAAGCTAAAACCAAAGAATACAACTCATTAAACATGTAGAGGAAAACATGTATATCCACTAATTATTTTTTAATATATATTCCTATTACATAAATTAATAACCATGCATAATGAAGAAGGCATATGCCCTTTATGCAAAACTTACCAAATGGTACCTAAAATACCATATGGGGTCAAGGACACCAGAGAGAATGCATGTGTCATGGTTGGACACCTTGATCATAGTGCCTAAAGCCTACAATATCCATTTTCTTATGTAAGGCTCTTATTTTCCTCTTCAACCATGGCTTAGGCCCTTAGACCCCTCACTACTATCCAAAACCAATTAATTGTAGCCACTTTCCACTTAAAGGCTAAATATCTCATAAAAAGTTCGTATGTGGTGTTTCAATTTATCTTTCATCATGCTTAAGCCTTGGAAGCTTGGATAAATTCCTAAGTCCCTTTTTATGCTTTCCTAACCATTGATAAGTTATAAAGACCGATCATGGTTACTAGAAGCATCATAATATCCCATGGTAAAGCACTCATATTTTAGACTCGTGGTTATCAATTAGAGGTGTTTTCCATGTGATTGAGACTAGCAAGCATCATTTTGGGCATAAGGTTGTTATTGTTAACTCATAACCTTGGTTGGGACTATAGACCCATTTTTGATGCATAATTAACCTAATCATGGTGTCCATTAGACACTTGGAAGAAAATTGTATCTAGCAAAGGTCTAATGTGGTGGTTCAAGGACTTGCCCATGGTGCTTGAGGCTGATAAGAAATATTTATGGCTAGATGTTCTTATTTCCTTCCCTTAACTACAATGATAGACTTGAGACCCATCAATTATGCCTATGTATAATGTGTTAATCGACTCAAATGTGAGAGAATCCCTATAAAGAGATTAACTCAATGTTTCTAGGTGTTGTTCATGGTGCTTGATCTCAAGAAGGTTTACGTAGGGGGGTCACTATTTCCCACTTGACCATGCATATACCTCAACATTTCAACTACAAAATGACTACTTATGATTCTTGTATCCTACTTAGAGGTGAGAGAACCCTAAAATATTCCTACATATTGGTTTTTGGTTTCCTAAAATGTTTGAGCCTAACATATTTTTCTTCAATACCCCTATGACCATTCAAACATCTCAAGATGAATGGGTATATAATGAAGCTCCCTTTTGTCTGAATACATTGGAGCCTCCCTTGTAAGAAGTCTCTGAGAACAAAAGTTTGGGAAAAGCTCGTGCAAAGTATAGAGAAAAAAATATATTGTTGGACCTTTAGGAAACTCAACCTTTCTATTAGACTTACCTTTATTAAATTACTTTTGCAAGCCATCCTTATGTACCTATTCTCATCCTTGGCAACCCCTAAAGCCATTCTAGAAAAAATAAGAAACATACAGAGATCCCTCCTTTGGGGGGAGCTAGAGAGTAAAAAGAATGGGCCCTTGTCACCTAGGAAAATTATATTATCCTAACCACCTAGGGGGCCTATGACTAAGTGACCCTAAAATTCTCACTCAATCACTAGGAGCCAAAACTTGGTGGTGGTGTCTTAGAAACCTAGAAGCTTTATGGAGTAAAGTATGGAAGGAATAATGCATGCCATGAACAAACAATAATCTGTTGATTTGGATGGGGGGTGGAATTGATGGATCTCATCTTCGGAATTCAAGCTCACAAGTTTTTGGAAATCAAGCACATAAATTTAACCCTCTTTTGGTAGGATTCCTATAAGAAATGGACTAGTTTGGAAAAAGGAGAGTTTAATTAGCTAAAAACTTGTTTGATATTTCAAGGTGGAGTCGCGGTCTAATAGTGTTGGGTATAACCTCAATCTCAAAAACAATGGAGGCGGTGGGAGAAGTGCACACACTAACCATTGAAGATAAGAATCGAAACACAAGGAACCATCACAAACGAACTAGAAATTGGAAGAATTAAAATACAATCTGGGAAAGATATCCTCTACTAAGGACATTGGCCTAAAGGATATTTTAGCTTCAAGGAGGCTTACATATAGTTAGTTGGCATAGAAGGACACCCCAACAAAAGTAAATGGAAAAAGCTATGGAATCAAAACTCTGGCCCAAGGTGATCCATTTTCTTTAGATGCTCATGCAAAACAAGATATTAACTTGAGACAATCTCCAAAAAGGGGTTTTCAAGGTCCAGGTAGACTCTAGCTTATGCTGGAAAAGCATAGAAACAACTAAGCATTTACTTAATAACTATAAATTTTCATCATAAATATGGAATTGTTTGGCCATAATTTTTAGATGATCAAATTGGAATGGAACCAATATCCATGTTACACTTTAAGAATGTAACTTTTGGCCTTTTACAAGTATTACAGTGAATAGAACATTAAATTGGTTTCCAGGTTTTATAATGTGGGAAAGATGGAAGGAAAGGAACATAAGAATATCCAAATATTAGTCATTAAATCTGGACACTATTCGAGCTCCATAATGGGAAGGGTAAGAGAAGCAATCCTCACAACCCCTTGGTTTACACAAGATTGGGGATGTAGTTCCAAGGAATCACGCATTCTCACACTTTTTGGGCTCAACCAATCCTTCATAATTTTTTAAGCTCCACAACCCCAACATATTCCCTTAAGTCCTGATAACTGGAAACCACCTCTATTGGCTTCTTAAAACTAAACTTTGATGAGGCCTCTAGGGGTAATCCTAGCCTTGTTAGTTTTGGAGGGGTATTTAGAGATATCATGGACAAACTACTCACATTTATGTGGGAAATATAGGAAATTAAATTAATAATGTGGCGAAACTCTCATTCTTGGAGCAAGGTATAATAATAGGCAAGCACTTTAACTATCAAAAATTGATCATTGACGGGAATTCTAAAATTGTTATCCTGTCAATTTTGTTGATCTGTCATCACTACATTGGATCAAACAAATTCAAAAAATTTTAATCAAACAAACTCAGAACTGTCTTGTTATGACCAGAGAAGAAAATGCAATCAAAACATAGTGGATGACAAGAGAAAATACCACACATTCTATTAAAAAAATTAATTTTCCATGAATCCATTGAATCAAACAGATTCAAAACTCTTTAATCAAACAAGTTCATAATTGTCTTGTTATGAATAGATAACAAAAGGTGGAACAAACATAATGGATGACAAGAAAGAATCCTAGAAGAATCTGGGCATGTTGAAAAGTCTCAAATGCAAAATGGAACTCATCCTCAACTTCCTCGGTATTACAAATTAAGAAAATTTGTTTATCCCAAGGTGTTTTTAACTCCACAACTCATGTCAATACTTATTAGTCAACTGAAACGTATATCATCATTAAAAATCGAGACAAACAAGTGGATTAAATATGAGTGTCAAGTGTAGATTAAATTGTTGAGCAAACTACAACCTAATTTGAGCTAAACCTTATCTGTATAACTTTCTATCTTTTCAGGCATAAGTTAATTGTAAGGAGGTTTACTATCAAGGCTCCTCTCTAAGGATGATTTTTCAAATACAAGCCTTGAACAAGGAGATAGAAACTATGAAGTTGCCAAAAACCTGTGAGGATTTTTCTTAATGAATTTGATGATTATGGCTCAAACCGAATCAAAATGAGGTTTATGTAAATGAAAATTGAGCAAAGCAGCTATACTTCACCCTTTTGTTTGCAAGAACAAAAAAATACTTTACTTTCATTACTTAAAAAAAGAGAGGTTATAAGTAGCATAGATCAGATCATCAACAACAGAGAGATCAATGTCCAACTAAAGTCTTCCTTCTAGGGCAGAGTTCACCAAAGAAACATAGCAAAAAAAGACATCGTTCACAAAAATTGAAAACAAATTAGACCAAATTATAGTGGAATTTGCAATGTCCAAGGTACCCCAGGGAGTGGCTCAAAACTGTTGAAAGACCCAATCATAAATTCTAGAATGGGCAAGAGATATTTAGCTGGGAGGCCTGCGAGTTACCCATGTTATATCTCCTCTCATTTGTCTCATTGAGTTCTCTCAAATCAATCACTCTGCACAACACACCAAGATGTTGCAACATGGATCTTCAGAAAGTCTAATACCTCTAATAGGAAGGTTGGGGCAGAGGTTGTTAAGTTATGGTATGTTCTATGCTTATAACAGTTTACTTCTTTTTCTTATTATATTCCACCAATTAGCAATCACATGTACATAAAGTAAAGTGCAGATAGAACATTAAACGATCGACAAAAAACAAGCCAAGACAAGAGACACAAGATGTGGCGGCTAGCCAGGGACAAACCCCACAATGTGTGGGGAAACCCTTTGATCAAATCTTCTTTTATCTTCAATAATTCAGCAGAGAGAAATAGTACAATAAATCTTATTCATATCAGCAGTAGCAAACCCTAGATCAGCAGCATCAACATTAGCGGCTTCATTATCAAACTAGGGCAGACGATATCTCACAAACCGACCGTCGGATTGACTTCATTCCACCACCAAAAGTTTCGGCTTCCAGAGGAGGCTCAGATGAACCTACATCGCAGTTTAGATGAGGAGATCTTCTAGGCCACGCAAGTCAATCTTTACTTCTGCAGTTGCAGCTTCAGTTTCAGCAGTTTCTGGCTTCAAACTAGGGCAGTTGATATCTTGCAAACCGTTCGTCGGATTGACTTCATTCCACCACCAAAAGTTGCGGCTTTCAAAGGAGATTCAGATGAACCTACAGTGCAGTTCCAAAGAGGAGATCTTCTAGGCCACGCAAGTCAATTTTTACTTCTGCAGTTGCAGCTTCAGTTTCAGCAGTTTTCGGCTTCAAACTAGGGCGGTCGATATCTTGCAAACCGTTCGTCGGATTGACTTCATTCCACCACCAAAAGTTGCGGCTTTCAAAGTAGATTCAGATGAACCTACAGCGCAGTTCAGATTAGGAGATCTTCTAGCCCACGCAAGTCAATCTTTACTTCTGCAGTTGCAGCTTCAGTTTAAGCAGTTTCCAGCTTCAAACTAGGTGAGAGAGAGAGACCCATTTCAGCGCAGTAGAGAAGAGACTCATATCTGCGCAGTAGAGAGAGAGAGATGTGATGAGATGAGTGAGTCCAAATGAGGAAAAGTCCTCTTATATTTATACACAACGTTGGTGGGTGAATAGATGCGACTGTTGGGCTTCTGGGCCTACATGAGTTGTAGGTCGACTTGATAATAATTCCATAATCAAAATAAATTCATATCTCCATGAATACTTATCGGAATCGGATGATCTTTATATCAATCCTACACCTCTCGACGAGAGGAATCTAATAAAAATATTATCAGCCATGAATAAGATGACCCACAAGAAGTTTTGCCCTGGTTTCCAATTTTAACACTCCCTCTCAACCATGGAGAACTTCATCTGCAATCTGTCTATCGGTCGTTACTATTCATCCATCAAATGCACTTCTCTGTACAGCCTGACCCTTGCCCTGCTCTGCTCTATTCTGCCTGTTTTGCTTTGTCTTGTTCTGCCTGCACTGATCTGTACTGTTTTGCTGTGTTCTGCTCTGCTCTTGCATTGTTCTGTTCTACTCTGCTTTTATCCGAATTATGAAGAATAAGAAATGATCGAGGATGTATCATACTGACTCAAAGTTAGTCTCAGAGTATGTACCACTGGTCCCAGACCAGTCTCAACCAACCCAAATTTAGCGTCATAGTGAGTACAACTCCAATGGTCCCAGACCAATATCATCCTCCACTGACTCAAAGTCAGTCTTAGAGTATGTACCACTGATCCCAGACCAGTCTCAACCGACCCGAAGTCAGCGTCATAGTATGGTACAACTCCTACCACTGGTCCCAGACCAGTATCATTGATCCCAGATCAATGGAGGTCATCCTAGCGTAGGGATTACAGTAGTTACAACGATGCGTCCATCGGTACTACTATGGTCCCTAACTTCATTTCCCTGCTCATTGATCAGATGAGAGGTACTTCCCATGAGTCCCAGACTGCATGGGTAGGATGCCTCGACAGGAGAACTAATCAATCCTGTCCTCACAGGAGAACACATCAATCCTGCTACAATTGCCATGGAGAACACATCAATCCAGGCCTCACAGGAGAACTAATCATCCTGCTACACAGGAGAGTGAATCATCCTGTTCCACAAGAGAGCAAATCATCTTGTCCCACAAGAGAGCGAATCATCTTGTTCCAGTGTGCACCACCAAGGGAGGGTGAGTCACCCTGTGATCATATGTTGCTCCAGTAGGAACCGCAAGCCCTTAGAGCTCCCAGAGCTCAATGTATGCAACATGCAGGACCCTTGTACAAAGGTTTCTTGTCGACTCCAAGTCGTTTGGGAAAATCACAGATTAGATCTCTCCTCGGGGCTTTGACAAGGTGTATCAACCTGTACATCATCTTAATGTGATGGAGCTTCCTTGCTCATCAACTTACCATATCCCAGATGATGTCTATCTGCTGGAGTAATTGACGAATACGGGATTCCTCAATAATCGAATCCCACCTCTGGTTGTTACAGAGAATCACAGTGGGATCCAATGTAAATCCAAATAGCTCACTGAAGAGCTTTTGCAACCAGACTGCCTCACATGAGGTTATGTTAGCAACAATATATCCTGCTTCGGCAGTGCTCAAAGCCATCAACTTCTGCTTCCTGCTCATCCAGGATATCGAAGCAGATCCCAAGGTGAAATAGTACCCGGAAGTGCTCTTACGGTCCACCACACTGCCTACCCAATCAACATCAATATATCCAAGTAGTCTCACATCTCCGGCAATGTATCTTAATCCATGAGAGATTGTGTCCTGAAGACATCTCAGAAGATTCCTGGCATCAATCCAGTGAGGCTCAACCAAATATGAGCTCACAATGCTAACTGCAAAACATATGTTCGGACGGAGGTTCACCAAGAACATCATTGCGAATGAGTTTTTGAAACTCAGAGGCATTTCCCAAGTTTGGTCCGACATAATTACCATATAACTTATAAAAGTTAAGATCCTCGAGGTAGTCACAGGCTTGCAGTCCATCATACTGAATCTTTCCAACATATTTACCACATATTTTCCTTGAGATAGGAAAATTTTCCTTGGCTTCTGCCACACTTCAAGTCCTTGGTCCTTCATTTCAAATTCAGAAGCCATCTCCCTCTTACATTTGTGAATGAGAGGGTTTGCACCTGTTAGAAAGAGGTCATCCACATACAACACCAGTATGAGAGGCTTGTCATCTTCAACCTTAAAGTAAAGGTTAGGATCAGCTTCACTCCTAGTGAATCCCAGCTTCATCAAGTAGCTATCGATCCTCTCATACCATGCTCGGGCTGCTTGCTTCAGCCCATAGAGAGCTACATACATGAGATTTTCAATCATAAATCTCAAATCCTCCAGGTTGCTCTACATAGACCTCTTCTTTGATAGAACCATGCAAGAACACGGTCTTAACATCCATCTGATGTAGGTTCCATCCTTATGAAGCCACAAGGGCTATGATTAAGCGGATGGTCGTATATCTGGCAACAAGTGCAAATATCATAGTCTATACCTCTCTTCTGGGATAAACCACGAGCAACAAAATGAACCTTATACTTTTCCATACTTCCATTTGCTGCATGCTTTATCTTGTAAAGCCATTTTGAAGTAACAATTGTCTTGTCCAGGGTCTGGGAACTACTTCCCAGACATCATTCTCCATAATAGACTCATATTCCGTGGTCATAGCATTCTTCCATAGTTAATTCTTGATGACATCTGAGAATGATGAAGGTTCATTTTGTATGATCGTGCTCATGATGGTCAGGTATCCCTGATACCTATTAAATTTCTTACTTTGATGGAAGGTTCCTCAGGGTGCAGCATGTCCTTCAGCATTGTTATGTTCTGCTCTGCTTTTGTCCGAATTATGAAGAAGAAGAAATGATCGAGGATGCATCATACTGACTCAAAGTTAGTCTCAGAGTATGTACCACTGGTCCCAGACCAGTCTCAACCAACCCAAAGTCAGCGTCATAGTGAGTACAACTCCAATGGTCCCAGACCAATATCATCCTCCACTGACTCAAAGTCAATCTCAGATTGATCCCAGACCAGTCTCAACTGACCCGAAGTCAGCGTCATAGTATGGTACAACTCCTACCACTGGTCCCAGACCAGTATCATTGATCCCAGATCAATGGAGGTCATCCTAGCGTAGGGAGTACGGTAGTTACAACGATGCGTCCATCGGTACTACTATGGTCCCTAACTTCATTTCCCTGCTCATTGATCAGATGAGAGGTACTTCCCATGAGTCCCAGACTGCATGGGTAGGATGCCTCGACAGGAGAACTAATCAATCCTGTCCTCACAGGAGAACACATCAATCCTGCTACAATTTCCATGGAGAACACATCAATCCAGGCCTCACAGGAGAACTAATCATCCTGCTACACAGGAGAGCGAATCATCCTGTTCCACAAGAGAGCGAATCATCTTGTCCCACAAGAGAGCGAATTATCTTGTTCCAGTGTGCACCACCAGGGGAGGGTGAGTCACCCTGTGGTCATATGTTGCTCTAGTAGGAACCACAAGCCCTTAGAGCTCCCAGAGCTCAATGTATGCAACATGCAGGACCCTTGTACAAAGGTTTCTTGCCGACTCCAAGTCGTTTGGGAAAATCACAGATTAGATCTTTCCTCGGGGCTTTGACAAGGTGTATCAACCTGTACATCATCTTAATGTGATGGAGCTTCCTTGCTCATCGACTTACCATATCCCAGATGATGTCTATTTGCTGGAGCAATTGACGAATACGGGATTCCTCAATAATAAAATCCCACCTCTGGTTGCTACAGAGAATCATAGTGGTATCCAATGTAAATCCAAACAGCTCACTGAAGAGCTTTTGCAACCAGACTGCCTCACACGAGGTTATGCTAGCAACAATATATCCTACTTCGGCGGTGCTCAAAGCCACCGACTTCTGCTTCCTGCTCATCCAGGATATTGAAGCAGATCCCAAGGTGAAATAGTACCCGGAAGTGCTCTTACGGTCCACCACACTGCCTACCCAATCAACATCAATATATCCAAGTAGTCTCACATCTCTGGCAGTGTATCTTAATCCATGAGAGATTGTGTCCTGAAGACATCTCAGAAGATTCCTAGCATCAATCCATTGAGGCTTAACCAAATATGAGCTCACAATGCTAACTGCAAAACATATGCTCGGATGGAGGTTCACCAAGAACATCATTGCGAATGAGTTTTTGAAACTCAGAGGCATTTCCCAAGTCTGGTCCGACATCACTACCATATAACTTCTAAAAGTTAAGATCCTCGAGGTAGTCACAGGCTTGCAGTCCATCATACTGAATCTTTCCAACATATTTACCACATATTTTCCTTGAGATAGGAAAATTTCCCTTGGCTTCTGCCACACTTCAAGTCCTTGGTCCTTCATTTCAAATTCAGAAGCCATCTCCCTCTTACATTTGTGAATGAGAGGGTTTGCACCTGTTAGAAAGAGGTCATCCACATACAACACCAGTATGAGAGGCTTGTCATCTTCAACCTTAAAGTAAAGGTTAGGATCAGCTTCACTCCTAGTGAATCCCAGCTTCATCAAGTAGCTATCGATCCTCTCATACCATGCTCGAGGTGCTTGCTTCAGCCCATAGAGAGCCTTCTTCAACCTGCATACATGAGATTTTCAATCATAAATCTCAAATCCTCTAGGTTGCTCCACATAGACCTCTTCTTTGATAGAACCAGGCAAGAACGCGGTCTTAACATCCATCTGATGTAGGTTCCATCCTTGTGAAGCCATAAGGGCTATGATCAAGCGGATGGTCGTATATCTGGCAATAGGTGCAAATATCATAGTCTATACCTCTCTTCTGGGATAAACCACGAGCAACAAAATGAACCTTATACTTTTCCATACTTCCATTTGCTGCATGCTTTATCTTGTAAAGCCATTTTGAAGTAACAATTGTCTTGTCCAGGGTCTGGGAACTACTTCCCAGACATCATTCTCCATAATAGACTCATATTCTGTGGTCATAGCATCCTTCCATAGTTAATTCTTGATGACATTTGAGAATGATGAAGGTTCATTTTGTATGATCGTGCTCATGATGGTCAGGTATCCCTGATACCTGTTAAGTTTCTTACTTTGATGGAAGGTTCCTCAGGGTGCAGCATGTCCTTCAGCATCATTAAGTATCCCCCTAAGCCATGAAGGCCTCTTCCTAGAAGAGGAAGGCTCATGTGAATGAGGATCAATTGGATCCATGGATTCTTCTACATCAGGCATCGATTCATCATCCTTTTCTTTCGGTTCCCTGGTGTCATCTTCTTAAGAGCTACTCAAAGTCAGCAGATTTTCCACCTTGCTGAGAGCCATATCTTTGTCAAAGGTGACATCATGACTAATCATGACTTCCCTTTGACTGGTGGTGAACATTTCTTCAGGAGTTTAGGAACCCAATGCTTGATGAGGGCATCAATTTTGTACATATACGACAGTGATTGTAGTTTCAGCCCATAGAAACTTTGGAAGTCTTTGATCATGTAGCATGGCCCGGACAACTTCCATCATCGTGTGGTTCTTCCTTCCTGCCACACCATTCTTCTCAAGAGTATGTGGTGTAGTAGTCTCCCTATTAATGCCAGCCTCAGATATGCCTGAGTGAACCAACTGTAATACATCGAAGGTCTTGCTTTGGCTTGAGGGGAACGGTCCCCTTTTGAGCTTTCCTTCGACACATCCCGGACATACACCTTCTTTCTCTACTTGGAATTCGGGCATCCCTGTCACCATTTGTTTTACACCAAGTAGAGCTTTGTAATGAATGTGGGCAAACCTCTGATGCCAAAGTTCGGACTGAACAGTTGTGTCACAAGACATGACACCTAGCGGACTTCCATCGACCTGATATGATGAATCAACACTAAACCCAAGAGTAAAGGCATTTCCATATACATACCTTGCCATTGCTTAAGGTTACCTTGTAGCCTTTGTCTTCCATTGCCAAGATGGACACTAGGTTCTTTTTGAGGTCAGGTGAATTTAATACATCCTGGACTTTCTAGCCTTCTTGAATGGTTGTCCTCTTCCTCGATCCCCAGCTCTCCTCTTACCTTTGCTGTTGAATTTGTCATTCCTTTGATTTTCCATCAGAGGGATTTTGATCATTGTCCCGGTGTGAGTCCTTTCTATCAGGGCACTCCCTTGCATAGTGACCTGCTTTATCGCAGATGTAACATCATCCTTTTCTTCCACCCTAAGGTCCAGCCTTTCCTTTTGATTTAGACCCAGAATTATTTCTTTTCTTAGCATGAGAAGAAAAAGCAGCAGGAGGACCTTTAGGCAAGGGCATTTCCTGCTCTTCTACCCTTGTTTGTTCTTGAATTCATCTAGCCATTAATTCCTCGAAACTAGGAATTACATTATTGTTCAGAAGAGTAGTCCTGAACACATACCATTCAGATGGTAATCCTCCGAGAGTTGTGAGTGCCATTTCTCTGTCAGTAATGGTTTCCCCAATAGATAGGAGATCGTTCTTGATCTCGGTGATTCTTAAGAAGTATGCTTGCATACTTTCATCTTTACCCTTCTTGATTTCCCTCAACTTATTTCTAAGAAACAAAACTTGATTTGCATCATTAACTTTAAATAAACTCACCAGTCTGTCGTAGATTTCCTTGGAGGTGTCTAGATCAGAGATGTAGGCCACCAAGCGCTTGTCGATAGAGTCCCGGATGATCTTCTTTGTTTTGACTTCTCCATTTTTCCATTTGTTCCAGGCAGCAACAGATGCATTTGATGAAGGCTTCAACAATATTGCCTCTTACATGGTCCAGCACTCCTTGATCTTCAAGGGTTAGGTCGATAGACATTTTCCATCCGTGATAGTCAGCTTTCTCATAGAGCTTGTCTTTGGCAGGAAAGAGTGTTGAGGACCCCATAGTTCTTTTAGGATAGCCTTGCCAATCTTCTCTTCAATGATTGCTCTTGCTCTTGCTCGGGCTTTGTCTTCACCTCAGCTCTGATACCATGTTAAGTTATGGTATGTTCTATGCTTATAACAGTTTACTTCTTTTTCTTATTATATTCCACCGATTAGCAATCATATGTACATAAACTAAAGTGTAGATATAACATTAAACGATCGACAGAAAACAAGCCAAGACAAGAGACACAAGATGTGGCGGCTAGCCAGGGACAAACCCCACAATGTGTCGGGAAACCCTTTGATCAAATCTTCTTTTATCTTCAATAATTCAGCAGAGAGAAATAGTACAATAAATCTGATTCATATCAGCAGTAGAAAACCCTAGATCAACAGCATCAGCATTAGCGGCTTCATTATCAAACTAGGGCAGACGATATCTCACAAACCGACCGTCGGATTGACTTCATTCCACCACCAAAAGTTTCGGCTTCCAGAGGAGGTTCAGATGAACCTACAACACAGTTTAGATGAGGAGATCTTCTAGGCCACGCAAGTCAATCTTTACTTCTGTAGTTGCAGCTTCAGTTTCAGCAGTTTCTGGCTTCAAACTAGGGCAGTCGATATCTTGCAAACCGTTTGTCGGATTGCCTTCATTCCACCACCAAAAGTTGCGACTTTCAAAGGAGATTCAGATGAACCTACAACGCAGTTCCAAAGAGGAGATCTTCTAGGCCACGCAAGTCAATATTTACTTCTGCAGTTGCAGCTTCAGTTTCAGCAGTTTCCGGCTTCAAACTAGGGCAGTCGATATCTTGCAAACCGTTCGTCGGATTGACTTCATTCCACCACCAAAAGTTGCGTCTTTCAAAGTAGATTCAGATGAACCTACAACGCAGTTCAGATGAGGAGATCTTCTAGGCCACGCAAGTCAATCTTTACTTCTGCAGTTGCAGCTTCAGTTTTAGCAGTTTCCGGCTTCAAACTAGGTGAGAGAGAGAGACCCATTTCAGCGCAGTAGAGAAGAGACTCATATCTGCGCAGTAGAGAGAGAGAGATGTGATGAGATGAGTGAGTCCAAATGAGGAAAAGTCCTCTTATATTTATACACAACGTTGGTGGGTGAATAGATGCGACTGTTGGGCTTCTGAGCCTACATGAGTTGTAGGTCGGCTTGATAATAACTCCATAATCAAAATAAATTCATATCTCCATGAATACTTATCGAAATCAGATGATCTTTATATCAATCCTACACCTCTCGACAAGAGGAATCTAATAAAAATATTATCATCCATGAATAAGATGACCCACATGAAGTTTTGCCCTGGTTGCCAATTTTAACAGAGGTCCTTATAGAGGCATAGCTAGCCATATTGCAATGCATATTTATATATGTGGAGAAAATAGAAGAAACAAAAAAATATGGCGAAAAATACTACCCTCGTTGAACTATAAGCAACGCAAGATGACAAACTAAGGTGAACCCTAAAATATTCCTAGTGAGATGGAAGTAATCATAGAATGTGCAATGGATTAGGGCCCAATTACTACCTTCGGGTGGGGGATTTGACAACTTTTGAAAGATCAAATGAACAACCTTGAGAAATATATAAACCCCCAAAGAAAGTAGCACTTTTATATGTTTATTTTCTGCTGAAGGCGCGGTCAGGGCCATGGAATGTCGACAAAGAAGGTTTTTAGGATCCAAATGACTCATTCTTTTTGGTCATGAGGCTCAAAAGATGAGGGTTCCTCAAATTTACAATGACCCACAAGCAAAAAAACCTTGCAAAAATTATAGTGAACCTCAAACATAAAACCCTAGAAAAATTACACTGAACCCCAAGAAAAATTTCAGTGAACCCCATTCAAAAAAACCCTGCAAAATTTATAGTGAACCCCAAGCAAAAATTATAGTGAACCCTAAGCATAAAAACAAGGAAATATTTACAATGAACCTCGAGCAAAATTTACAATGAACCCTATGCAAAATTTACATTGAAATGTAAACATAAAAACACTAAAGAGCACAAACTTCCCATGGTTTGAATGTGTTTAAAAACATAGAGTTAGTAACTAGTAGGAATGTAATCCTACCAGACAATCATCGACGAAGCCACCAAGCTACACAAACCATGTTGCATCAGTGTTGAAGACCTCAACCCTTCACGACACCTCATCTGCGAACCCAACCATTCTCACTTGTCGCAAAAATCACAAAGGTGTTAAAAATAATTGTAAATAAACCAATGAAAATGCTAGAAAAATTCACAAACAAGAGAACTTGACCTCTAAAAAACCCACTGGAGTGCGAAAACCCCATGTCCACCATGTCCATTGTTGAGCTGATGGAAATTTTGGGCTTGATCGACAATGAACGACTGTACCAAGCGTTGGTGCACTACAACCATGGAGCAACGAGGCATAAAAAATGAAGCCCTAAATCACAACATTCAAACCCCTGAATCCCCCACAAATTTCTTCTCTCAGCACACAAACCACTTCTCTTAGCAATGAAACCAGTCGAGCACAATCACCCAGTGTATGTTGACCAACATCAAGGCATCAATCGAACAACAATGGGGCAGAAGAATGCCCACACACCGACCCCAATCAAAATAACACAACCTTCCAAATGCAGTAAAAACTAAACCCTAAAAGAGGAGGAAAAACATGAGAAACGAGGCAGGTGTTAATTCCCCAGCTACCATGACAAGTGGGATGATCTGTTAGACACGTGTCGTACAATCCATTCAATACTGAGATGATCGTTTGATGTCATGGCAGAAAAAAACACGCAACAATTGATGTCCTTCCCCTAGTTTTTTTTCCTAATGCAACTCTTCTCACACTCGCCTACTCTTTTTTTAAATTTTGAAAAATAATTGAAATTAAAAAAAAAATACTAAAAAAATGAAAAATTAGCAGTAATAGCATCACTGATGGGATTTGAGCACACGTAGCCAGTCACAACATGGCACTCTCCCCACTAAAGCAATGATGAAGCACTATACTTTAATTGGTCCATATGCTTATGAAATGAATAACTAATTAAAATTGTACTTGTGTCACCAAAATGGGCTTACAGTGACATCAATGGATGAAAGTACACTATAGTTCATTTATGAATCATAGTGGTAGTAAAGGTATTACTAAAAACATTGGTTGTATTTTTTTTTAGAACGAGAATTTTTATTTGTTTATTTATTTTAATGGTGTAATTTGTAAAATTTATAAATGAGATTATAGGACTCCGTTTTTTACATTCTATGGGTATTTGGAGAAGCCTAAATGTATATATTTTGGAAGCGATAGCGATAGATGTAAGATACACTTGCTTGAAGTAACAAGTTTTTATATGTAGATTGGGCGAAAAACCAAAAAAATTTCTACAAGGGTTTACTAGTTGGAGGATATGTGGATTCCAACCAAAAAAATCCAATACATTTAATAAAAAATATTTTAAAATATGAAATTGAGAAAACTTATTATGATAAAATGTTTTATAATATTAAATCTATTTTTATATAATTTTAAAATTATTCAATAAAAAAAATTTACATTTAAATTTTAAAATAACCATTAAAAAAATTAAAATCAAATATAACCTCCTCACAACCATAACGACCAAAACATGTATAGATATATAACAATTCTATTTCCATGATATATTAAAACACGAGTACTCAAACTTTAAAAATCATTTGCAAAATTACAAATGGTCCAACTTAGACATCTTATGAACCCATGAACCTGTAAGAGTTTCAGCAGACATCATTTAAAAAAAAGGCAAAACAATTTCGCATTTCGCCAGAGTTTCTTTCAAAGATCTATAGCAGTTGTTTCTGGCTCTCAGTATTTTCTCTCTCTTATGTTTGAAAAAATATGTAGAAAGCTCTAGGATACTCAACAGTTTTGCCAAAGCAATGATTAAATTTTTCCTCCGAAACCGAGACTATGCAGTGTAAACTTATCAAGCATAACTGAGACTATGCCATTGTAAACCTCTCTGGCAGAGCAGAAAATAAATGGTATTCACAATAAAATAACTAGTAGTACCCTTTACGTGCCATTACCCGTAAATGTAAACCTGCAAACGCATAAGACAAAAGATATAATAAATGAAAATGTGTGATCTCTGGAGGAAGTAACTGCGCAAAGTTACTGAGAAGAAACAAACTCAACAAATTTAAACAAAGAAAAATTTTGATGAAAATATATTGCACTGCGTATGTAGATATATATTCTAACCTCAATAGTTAAACTTAAAGAAAACCTCAGCGGCTTTTGGGCATTTGAGTACAGAGAAACTACCGTTCCCTCCATCCTGATAAATCTTCATCTCCAGGCATTCAGGAAGGTCATCGAGACTACTGTTTGGCTGCCGTGGGTGAGATGAAATATTTAGCAGCATGAGAGGACTTGGTAGAATAGCTGTTGTATATCTTGCTGTGCCTCAGCGTCTTCGTGCAAGTGAGTGCAATGTCTGAGAAGTCCCCAGCATCTGAAAAGCAGTGCTACCACCGCGCTGAGGATTTGAGACCTTGGCATTGCCTTCGCCATGAGGGCCACCGACACTACCAGACCGCATTTCGTTACACCCTCAAGAGAGCAGGATGGGCAGCCTTTTGCTGCACCCTCCAGGCAGTCACAGTTATAGAAATTAAATTTTTGAAAGCGGGCTTTCAAATTCAAATTCAAACTAATATGTCAATTAAATGCGTACGTTGTATATCCTGGTATATCCTGTATCGTATATGCCAGCGTTCCTACGGACTGGTGGTGGCGGTGGCAATCAAGGCGGAGGCGGAGGTGGCTCGAATATAAATTCAAATCCGTAAAATGCATGCATAGGTCATCACATTTAAGATGGGCCTCAGGATGCATAGCATGGTTTTATATATGGTGGATGAAGAGCTAACCAGCCTGCCATAGGGCATTTAATGCCCCTACGGAGGCTGGTTCACCCTACATGGCCATGGGAAGATTTGACAGCATCGGGCAGCCTCGGTTCGATGGTCAAACATTTTCCGGCTTCCAACACCTTCACGGCTCTCCTCTATTTCCCGGCAGCTTCGCAGCTCTGACTCCCGCATTAATGCACATCGCCTGGAGGACGCGGCAACAGTCCCTCTATTTCAATTTTCAAATTTGAGTTTTGAGCGTGGATGCGCCTTTGTATACGATACATATACCACGAGTTACTTGAATTTTGAAAACCCTCCAAACTTTGAAATTTGAATTTCAAATCGCGCTCAAAATTTTTGAAATGTACTGACGACAGAACCATTGCTGGGTTTCCACCATGGTTTTTGTGTTACATTCGCCCAGCGCTGAGGTTTCAGGAAGTTGGTGGTGACAGTATCAAAACATTTCTAATATTTCAGTACAATGCCCAGGTGAGCTCTGAAGAAATGCATGCGAATTACAGAGAGCTTGCAAAGCTCTCTCATTTCTACCAAGTGAAGTTGCTCCTGGTGAAATTGGACAGATTCATTTCCAGGGATTGTGAACCAGGACAACTGTGTTGAAGTTTTGAATATGGATTACTAGTATGATTTGGAGACAAGGAGAGAGGCCGCTATGAATGTTATTGTTAGTATCTCAACGATGAGTTGTATGACATAGCCTTTGAAGTACTGCCGCTGGACCATCCATGGATGGCTCTGATCTTTCCAAATCTATTTATAAACGGTTGCGAACAAACGGTTGAGGGAAAAAACAAGAAGAAAATGACTACAGTGTTTTCGTGACAGTGACCCAATTTGTTCTAAGTGGTTCTCCTCTATTCTTTCGTGTTTTCCTAACAGTGAATTAGTTTGTTCTGCTTGGAATTTTGGGTTTCGTCTTAAAGTTTCGGTATCTTGTGATATAATATAATAAGGTCTGAGCTAGATGGTTCTTTTGGTTACTCGTCTTTTCCTTGTTATAATTTATTTATTTTATGGGATTTTTAAGTCCATAATTTTTTTTTATTTTGGGTTTTGAGATTTCTTATTGATTTTTTTCTAAGATTTTATTGGAAATAAGCGAAATTGTTTTTATCCAATCCCAATATGTTATTGTTTAAAATGTGTTTTTATTCTAATATGGATTTGGTATTTTGGAAATTTTTTGGAGAACTTGATTATAAGAATTTATAATTTAAACTTGTAATTCCAATAAATCTCTATCCAATTCAAAACAAATTCACTTTAAAAATATATCTGAAAAATTCCAAATTTAATGCAGATAAACTATGAGTTTTATTTTATTTTCCAACCAATCACTTCTATAACTATTTTATTTAAATTATAAAATATGATTATTTAAAATTTTATATAAATATAGTGTATATGTACTTTGCTTGAGATATGTTTGCTTTGAATCAATGTATTTTCACTTCTTAATGCTTCGGTTAACCATGATTATTGATATTATGTTCGTGAGTATTGATACTATATTCTAGTGAAAGAGGTTTATCTTTATGTGTATTTTAAAGAAAATATGTCCATAAAAAATGTGTATATTTTTAATTATTTAACATATATATATATATATATATATATATATATATATATAATTCAATTCTAAAATTAATATATATTTATAAGGTTATTTATCAAATATAAAACAATTGTCTATCATGTTAAGTTGTAAATTAGGTTACTCGCTACTTTTTTAATATATATAAAAATAAAATTGATTTTTATATTTTATTATTTCTTTCCATATATTTTAATTGATGCATCCGGAGAAATATAATAGCATTTGAGAAACTTAAATTCGAAATCTCTATGAAGAATGAAATAGATTCCAAGTTGCTTTGCACCCAAGTTGTGCATGACTGCTTTTTAGGAAAGAGTTTTTAATTCATTAGAGTGAATGCTCATGTAAAGCATAGGGTAGTCTATGTTACGTTCAAGTAGAATAAGTCAATATTCACATTCAATTTTGTGATTGACCTTAAGAAAGGATTTTACTCAAAGATGTTGATTTAAATGATCATTATAATAATATTGGACATCAAATTTAGATTACAAAAAAGAAAAGACATTGCAAGAAAACAATCCATATAAATAAATGTGATGTAAAAGATGTACTTAATTTACTTGATCGAATTTAATATTATCATTTTAAAAATCTATTAATATATATGCAAAAGCAAATTTCAATATTTTTTCTGTATTAAATATTCTTTAGTAGTTTTGTATATATATATATATATATATAGATACAAAACTATATATATATATATATATATATATATATATATATATATATATATATATATATATAACTTAAACCTATTGATGTAAAAATACATCATGAAAATTATATTACACTATTAAATTAACATAATTTGTCACTATACTAAATAGTCATAATCAAATTTAATAAGCACTTAAAATCAACATTTTCTAGTCTTGGTTTATTAAAATTATATTGAAGTAGTGACATATACTTTTCAAGGGTTCCCAAATTCTTGTTGTTAAACTTTGAGACTCTACAATAATCATTTTGTGGAGAGCCTTTAAACCTAGGTTGGCTTATTCAAGCTCCTTGGATTCTTTCTAATTTGATTTTATTTCGACCCTATGTGTTTGGTGTTTGATTTACTCTGGATTTGAGTCCCTTTGTGTGTATACCTCTCTCTCCCCGACACACCCATACATTCCCTATCATATTGTTAGATGCAACACTTAACAAGTCCTTGAGCTTTGGTACGAAAATTGGTTATAATGGTCTCTAGTTTTGGTGCTTTGCTACTCCATGGGATAATTTTGGTTTTTAATAGACTTTTTTTGCTTGTTTCAAGTTTCTTTATCTTAAATTTTGTTTGATTTCATAGTTGAAGTTATCGAATATCAAGATAAAAAAAAAATATCCAAAAAATTGCAAGCACAAGTGAAGATTATCAATAATAACAAGTCTACTATTTGCACTTTTTAAGTGAAGGTCCTAGACAAGTAACCTAGAGACAAAGTGCACCATGTTAAGGAATTTGGGTGTTCCTCTAAGCAAGAATGTCAACTCAAAGACCTCAAATCAAATAACTCTAGACAATTTAGTACAAGGAGAACTCAAGGAGGAAGATATTGTGGATATCTCTTTGAAGTTATAAATCAATGAGTAAGAGCTAGAGCTACTTAATCAAAAACCTATTGAAGCTATGAGCTACAACATATTCTATTTAAAAAAAACTTGCTGGAGTTATGAGACTCAAGAGGATGAGACTCAATGAGTAACAATGACACTAGAGGATGAGACCAAGGCTAAAGTAACAATGGCACTAGAAGGATGAGACTCGGGCAATATGTGGGGTTGCCATGGGCTCCCCTTGTCCCCTGTGGTCGCTAATCTCTTCATGGAGGATTTTGAGTCTAAGGCTCTGGCCTCCTCTCGTCTCTTACCAAAGCTTTGGAAAAGATTCGTCGATGATACTGGTGTTGTCTGGTCTCACGGTCCTGATGAGCTGGATCGTTTCTTTTGTCACCTCAATAACCAATCCGCCTCCATTAAATTCACGATGGAGAAGGAAGAGAATGGTTGTCTTCCGTTCTTGGATGTCCTCATCTCGAAGAAGGCGGATGGTTCCTTTTCTCATCAGGTGTTTAGAAAGAAGACGCATACTGAGCAATACTTGCATGCCTCGTCACATCATTTCCCCGCTCAGAAGTTAGGAGTTCTTAGCACTCTTGCCACCCGTGCTGTGAGAATTTCAGATAAGGAGAGCCTGGAAACTGAGAAGGCTCACCTCCTTGATGTCTTTGAGAAGAATGGTTACAAGAGGCACCTCGGTCAAAAAGCCTTCCTCAAGGCCAGGAAGGAGCCTTCAACCCGAAAGGTTCCTAAAGATCATGTTCTAGGTGTGAACCTTCCGTATATCCAAGGGACCACAGATAGGATTGCGAGGATTCTAAGGAGGTATGATGTATCCGCAACTTTTAGACCTCTCAATACTATCCGTGGCTCCCTCAGGTCTGTAAAAGACCCGGTTGACCCTAAGAGCATGAAGGGTGTCTATATCATTCCTTGTTCCTGTGGGACCCCCTATATTGGTGAAACTGGTCGTTCTATCAATCAGCGGATCAGCGAGCATTCTGCTGACTTAAGACATGGTAGGACCAAGTCCTCGGCCCTGGCTGAGCATGCAGGGAAGACTATGCATCATGTATGCATAGAGGAGGCTCAAGTCATTGCCAAGATTCCGCAGTTTCACCATCGCAAATTTAGAGAGGCCCTGGAGATTGAGAAAAGGCCGAGCAATCTCAATAGGGATGATGGCTGGAAGATTAGCCGTTGCTGGGTCCCAGCCCTGTCTTCCTAGCCTCCTCATTCTCCTTTGTGTTTTGTCTCTAGGTTTCTGTCCTCCTTGTTTCTCTTTTGGCATGTTTATCCTATTATTTTGGTGTATTTTAGTCTTTCGGGCTTCCTGGTGAATTAACCTTAACCCATTTTTCATTCTTTTGGGCGGTCTTTTGATTAAATTCTGATTTTCCTTATTTCATTAGTATTCTATTATTTTCCTAGAATTGAGTTGGCCTTTAGCTTTTGTCGAGTAATTAATTTTATTGAAATATTTATCATCAAACTTAAATAGGGATCTTTAAAGTGGGTTTATGGGTATATTATGTTAGATTAATAGTATTATCATCATAATATTAATATTTAATATCAATAAGATATATTAATAGTATTAATATTTAATATCATAATATTAAATTAAATATGGATTATTAAGGTATGTTTATGGGTATATTATGATAGTATTATCATCATAGTATTAATATTTAATATCATTATGATAGATTAATAGTATTAATATTTAATATCATAATATTAAAGATTTATCATCAAAATTAAATATGGATTATTAAGGTAGGTTTATGGGTAAGGTATTTTATTAATAGTATTAGTGTGAGTATATTTAAACAAAAAATTTTAAGTATTTAACCATGGGGTCTTATAGATATTTACGATATATTGGTTTGGTCTTTAATAACCCTAATTTATGATTTTTACCATAAGGAGCAAAATTCTAGGTAGAATTAAGAGTTAACAATTTATTTGGAATTATATATCATTTAATAAGCATATATAACTTATTAAAATTAATTTTGGAATAAACCTTTATATGTAAATAATAGATAGAAATAATATATTCTAAAAAGTTATTACCATTCTTACCATACCTATTAGGGTTTATTACTTTGTAGAAATAAATAAATGCGATATAACCGTTAGATTATTAGATAGGGTACTACTTAGAACTCTCTTATTAATTAATTAATATTAGACTGATTTATTATTTATATTTTTAATTAACGCCTTTATAAAAAGTTACAAAAAATAGGTAAATATTAATTTAACTAATTTGACTAGGGTCATTGGTCATAATTAGCCGTTGGTATTTTTAACCCTGGAGTCTCTGCACCTCTATTTAAGCAAGCTAGGCCAGATTGGTTCTTCAACTTGTCCTGACGATGAACCACACTGGTTGGTTCGAAACGCGTCGACAAAAGATTGGTTATGTGATTTTGCCGAAGATTATCTAAACAATATGTCAATTTCCGCATATACGGTTGTCCTAAAAGAACATCAAAAACTTTGAGTGGGAAAACATCACACAATACCTCATCTTTGAAGGGCTTAATGCCATAGGGCATGTGCCATTGTTCACTAATGAAAATGTATCATCCATGGCTCAACCAACAACTACTGTATTGGTAGGGATGTGGCACTATTGAAAACTTCAATATATTGATTAACTCAATTGAGATTAGGTTCTTTTATCTTCCACTGTCAATGATGAAATGTAGTGGGGTCCCCTACCCACATCAGAATAGAAGAGTTTCCCCCCTCTTCATGCTCCTCTGGCTCTTTTAGCTATATCTTCATGGTTGAGATGGTTGTATTGGGTTATACATCAATGGACCACTTTCCAATATCCTATTCTAAATTATAATAAGAACCAAAGTCTATTCCTTTTCTTTAAGGTTCACCAACAATGATTGTTCTGAGCAACATTCATGAGTGTTATGCAAGGGGATTTTATGGAACTTACACCACTTTCCAATGTATTTTTTTTACTTCCCATTACCCTTATTTTTTCTGTGACTTGGGATGGTTGTCTTGAGGCTGGATCTCCTTGCTTTGTCCCTATTAGAAAGTGTAGCAATAAAGGCTCAATTTGACTTTAGCCTTAGTCAAATTGAATTTCCACATCAGTAGGACAACCTGGAGGCGGTTAACTAGTTGACATGGTTCTTGTCATTCAGTTAGCTCAGTAAATTCAAGTTATAGGCTTGGATTTGAGTGATGCATGAGTTGACTACTAAATTTTAGCAATATAGCTAAGTTATTTTTAGTTGTACTTAGTTAATTAACCTTTAACAATTAATAGAGTCAGTTGAAGGTAGAGATCTTAATACTTTTTGAATGATCAACTCTTCCTTGACTTCATCACCAAGTCCTCTAATCATATTAACTACTTCTTCAACTTTGAGGAAGTAATCAACTATGGTTTCATTCTCAGACATCTTCAAGCTTTCAACCTCATTCTGAAAGTCTAAAGTTTTGCTTGCTTCACTTTTTCATCTCCTTCATGACACTGGTTAAGCTTCTCCCACATCTCATAAGCTGACTTACAATGCATAACCTTCACAAGTTCTGACTGATTGAGACTAGCAAGAATGGCATGCTTGGATTTATCATTGCTTAGATATAGTTTCTTGCCATATTCATCTATGGGGGGGGGGGGGGATATCTAGGACATTGTAATTTACTAGTACTGAGGTTCAAACATCTATCCCCAGGGACATAAGATATGCCTTTATTCTTACTTTCCAAAAGGCATAATTAGCTCCATCAAAGACGGTACCCTACTCTAGTAAACTTCTTGACTCTCTTGCCTGTTCATAATTCCTATAGGATCTACCTTCCAGTGGTTAAATTGTTACTCAAGGAACTTTGACTCTTTGAATTCTCCAAAAAGTGATTTTACTTATCTAATAGTATCAAGAATAGGTGAGATGTGTTTCCCACCAACCTTGTACATGTATACAATGATTTGGTTTTGAATAATAAAAAAGAGAAATAGAAGTTTCATTACAAAAAAATTTAGAAAGGTGACCTTGGATTATTAGGCATGTAAAACCCCCTTTGACAACCCCTTTATCTTCTTCTCTTGTGGAATCATAACCCCCCAACATTATCATACAAATCATATCTTAGCTGACAATGTATTATGATTAGTAATTCTAATGTGCAATTTACATATTATGGTCTTCATCCATACTACTTGACTCATAGCCTTAATCACATATGCAAAATTACATTACAATTTCATGGAGATAAAAACTATGGTGTTACAAATGAATGTTTTCTTTTAATACAAGTTAAAGGTGCAATAAAATCCATATTCAAATAGAATATCACAAGAAATAAACATTCAACAATAAGTACTTGTTACAAGATTGCATGTTGCAACATAAATCCTACTTATTATTCTTGTGTATTACATTGTTAAATGAAGCCAATATGTACACGACCTATGAGTTTATGTTGTTCATAAGTCATACATGTATCATATGTAGGTTGTTGATGAGTAATACATGTGTCATACATATAGAAGGTGTAGCTAGGAATGTATTAAAGTGGATTTGATTTTCCTAGCCAATAAACTTAGACAAATACATTCTTGTGTTAATAATTAGGAAAATAAAGAAATATTTGGTAATTTTGAATATTAGATGTGCATGAGAGGTAAGCCTTTCATTAGAGAAATACATTCTTGTGTTAATAATTAGGAAAATTAAAGAAAAAGTTAGTAATTGGGAATATCAAATGTGCATGGCCCACGGGGCTTTGGATTGACGGTGAATGGGTGCGATGTTAAAGCCCTCCTTGCGATAGGTCACCGGTTCAAATCCTCGTGGGTACTTAGGTTAGTCTTAACTAAAAAAAAAAAAAAAAAAAAAAAAAAAAAAAAAAAAAAATTATCAAATGTGAATGAGAGGTAAGCCCAAGGTATTCGATTAATAACTTTGAAAATATTGCTTCACAATCTAGCTTATATTAAATTATTTAATTAATAAATTTAAATTTAGTTAAATTACAAATAACTATCATAATACTTCTTCATATAAAAACAATATAATTTTTTTTGTTAATTAATATTTTCTTTTAAATATACTTGATCCATTATATCTAAATATCTAGCTTATATTAAATTATTTAATTAATAAATTTAAATTTAGTTAAATTACAAATAACTATCATAATACTTCTTCATATAGAAACAATATAATTTTTTTTTGTTAATTAATATTTTCTTTTAAATATACGTGATCCATTATATCTAAATATCTATATATATATAATGAAATATAAAATGTTACTAACATATATTTTAAATTTAAATTTAATATTTAAAAAATTAGATTGAAAATTCTATATATTTAAAAATATGTTTTATTTAAAATAAATATAATATTATAAAAAATTAGATTGAAAATTCTATATATTTATAAATATATTTTATTTAAAATAAATATAATATAATAATATATATATATATTTTGTGAATATATTTTATTTAAAATAAATATAATTTATAATATATATATATATATATATTTTGTGAATATATTTTATTTAAAATAAATATAATTTATTATATATATATATATATATATAAATAAAGTAAAAGAGTTTTATTTTCCAATTTTTTTTAGTTTTTAGAATTAGATGATTTTATATCTTTATTTGGGAACACAATATTTTATGTAAATCAATCAATTTTCATAGATATAATCATATTTTCTATTAAAAAATCCATACATGGTAAGTAAAACTTATTAAATAGAATTACAATAATAATATAAATACATTTATGTATTTTAGCACTTTACAACTAGGAAAAGTTATAATGATGTTTATATAATTTTCTAGGAGTTCATGAATTTATTAAGTAGAATTACAATAATAATATAAATACATTATGCATTGTCTAATAGTTTTTGAGGAGTTAACTAGTTGAATATGTACATGTTGGCATGCAAGTAGAAGTCACTTCTTAGTAATAAATATATAAAAATAATAATAAAAGTCGTTTGAATGATTTTTTTCTAAATGGTGGCACAAGTATCAAATTTTATGGACCTTTACAAGATCATCCAATGCGCTGGATAAATAAGCTACATTATGGCTCTTCAAAATAGGCTACATGATGGCTCTTTCAAATATCAAATTTTATGGACCTTTACAAGATCATCCAATGCGCTGGATAAATAGGCTACATTATGGCTCTTCAAAATAGGCTACATGATGGCTCTTTCAAACCCACTGCATGTAGTGTTTTTTGTCTTCTTTGAGAAAAGTAGTAGGATTGAGGCACAAGTTGCAAGCCAACAAATCAAAGCTTCAAGGTAAACGTACCATTTGGCTCCCACTGAAAATAATATCTTATACCAAAGAGCATTGCTTATGTCAATGCACAATCCACAAAGTACTAGCCTAGTGGAAAGACGTCAATGGACAATCCACAAAGTACTAACATAGTGGAAAGATCTACATAAAAAAGATGCAACATCGGAATCAATAACAACTATATAACAATTTCCTTACCTACAAAGGGCAAATTGCTACTTTTGAAAAATAAGAGGATGTTGAAGTCTTATCCTAACCTCCTTACTTTTATGTACCTAAGAGTTGGTCAATTAATGCATGCACTCATCCTTTTTAATAAATCCATTAAACAATAGTGGTTAATTACTTAACTTAAAAATATTGTATTTCTTAAATAAGACCATGAAATAATTGATATTCACCACAGTAATATGAAGTTTTTATTATTGAAAATCTATTTAAATAGTTAAAAAGACTATAGAGTGTTTTGTCAAATGCTCTAGCATTTAGAGCTTTTCTTAATAAAAAATCATAAAAAATAAGTAAATATTATTTATATTTTTCTAATTATCATAATATACTATTATATTTTCATATATTTCTTATAAATTTGTTTATCATAAAATACTTACAACTTTTATACTCTTTATTTATGTTTTAAATTTAAATATTAAAAAACATTATACTTAATTTTATTTACAAAACTTATATATTTATATTTATAAATAACATAAAAATAACCAATTTATGTTTATGTAACATTATAATCCATGTAATAATAATTTAAAAACATTTAACATAGTATAGACATCTATTTAAAAAACTTGCAACATAAACTCAATAATTTCCATTTCCACTACTACCAGCAATGATAACATATCATAATGTATAATCTCACAAACCAACAAAACAATATTCAATAATAGGTTTTTAAACATTGCTTAGCATCTAGTTGAAAGGAATACATTGAAGTCCTTTAGCTCTCTTTTATTTAGTGTAGACTTTTTATTATTTTTCTCTTTATGGCTTATTTTTAATTTACTATGTGTAATCTTATTTATTTTTAAATTTTATTATTTTCTTTATAACATTTTATTATTTTCTTTGTAACATTTTATTATATATATATATATATATATATATATATAGCTCATTTTTCACATTATTATTTTTATTATAACATTTTATTATAATTATATATATATATATATATATATATTACTTACTTACTTACTTACTTCATTTTCCACATTATCCTTTTATTGCCTTTCCCTTTGATTTTTTTTATTATTTAAAAAATTTGTAATCCTACGAGGAAGTATTTCTCTTCATCTTAGAATATAATTTTATTTCATGATACAGATCATATAAATCTAGTTTGCACATGTTAATTTAAATATTACAAATTAATTTAATTTAAAATGATATTTAATATCAAAAATGTTTTTCACTCAAATATAGTATTAATAATCATGAACATAATATCAATAGTCATGGTTAATCGAAGCATTAAGAAGTGAAAATACATTGATTCAAAGCAAACAATATCCCAATTAAAGTACATATGCACTACATTTATATAAAATTTTAAATAATTATATTTTACAAATTAATTTTAAATAATCATATTTTACAAATTAAATAAATTAGTTATAGAAGTGATTGGTTGGAAAATAAAATAAAAGTCAGTTTATTTGCATTAAATTTGGAATTTTTCAGATATATTTTTCAAGCGAATTTGTTTTGAATGGGATAAAGATTTATTGGAATTACAAGTTTAAATTATAGATTCTTTATAATCTAGTTTTCCAAAATTTTTCCAAAATACCAAATCCATATTATAATAAAAACACATTTTAAACAATAACATATTGGGATTTGATAAAAATAATTTCACAAATTTCCAGTAAAATCTTAAAAATAACCCAATAAAAACTCTTACAATCCAAAATAAAATAATTATACACTTAAACCTCCATAAAACAAATAACAAATAACACCATAAAATAAATAAATTAGAAAAAAAAAGGACCAGTAACCAAAATAACCATTTAACTCAGAACTTATTATATTATATCACAAGATGCCAAAACTTAAATCAAAGACTAAACTTGAGATTCTAAGTAAACAAACTAACTTAAATCAAAGACGAAACTCGAGATTCTAAGTAGAACAAACTAATTTACGTTTAGGAAAACACGAAAGAATAGAGGAGACGCCAGTTAGAACAAACCGGGTCACTGTCACGAAAACACTAAACACTAAAGTCATTTTCTTTTTATTTTTTTCCCTCAACTGTTTGTCCACAACCGTTTATAAATAGATTTGGAAAGATCAGATCCATCCATGGACGGTCCAGCTGCAGCTCTTCAAAGGCTATATCATAGAACTCATGGTTGAGATCACTAACAATAACATTCATAGGGGCCTCTCTCGTTCTCTCCAAATCATACAAGTAATCAATCTTCAAAACTTTAACACAGTTGTTCTGGTTTACAATCCCTGGAAATGAATCTGTCCAATTTCATCAGGAGCAACTTCACTTAGTAGAAATGGGCAAGCTTCACAAGCTCTCTGTAATTCACCTGCATTTCTTCAGAGCTCACCTTTCTTCAGAGCTCACCTGGGCATTGTACTGAAATATTAGAAATGTTTTGATACTGTCACCACCAACTTCCTGAAACCTCAGCGCTGGGCGAATGTAACACAAAAACCATGGTGGAAACCCAGCAATGATTCTGTCGTCAGTACATTTCAAAAATTTTGAGCGTGATTTGAAATTCAAATTTCAAAGTTTGGAGGGTTTTCAAAATTCAAGTAACTCGTGGTATATGTATCGTATACAAAGGCGCATCCGCGCTCAAAACTCAAATTCGAAAATTAAAATAGAGGGACTGTTGTCGCGTCCTCCAGGCTATGTGCATTAATGCGGGGGTCAGAGCTGCGAAGCTGCCGGGAAATAGAGGAGAGCCGTGAAGGTGTTGGAAGCCAGAAAATGTTTGACCATCGAATCGAGGCTGCCCGATGCTGTCAAATCTTCCCATGGCCATGCAGGGTGAACCAGCGTCTTTAGGGGCATTAAATGCTTTATGGTAGGCTGGTTAGTTCTTGCCTGGTGGATGGGGTTATCTATTTTGTAATACTGTCAGACACTGTTTTACAGACATTAAATACCCAATAACATGGGATTTATTGGTGGCCAAAAATAATGGCAAGGGCTAACCAGCCATATATTGAGTCATAAATGCCCTTGCTAGCTATGTATGTGGTGCACGTCAGGCAGGATGGCATAGGATGGCATACATAACTCCGGCGGGCGACCTCGCGTTTCCGGCAGCCGGTGCGGGACCCACCAACGAGGGCCCGCCCGCCCCGTATCGTTTTTGACAACGGCGACCCTCCCCGCGCGCCAAAACGACATTCACAACAGTTCGAAATCGGTCTGCGCAAGAGCTTTGCCCTGTTTCATTCCCGCTTGACAATTCTATTGAGTTTAGCCCAACCAGGTGCTGGTCTGTTTGCATCTACATTCGAAAAGAAAGATCAGATTTTTATAGATGTGTATGCTGCATGATAAAATACCGTAGCCCCATATCGTTTTTGACAACGGCAACCCTCCCCGCGCGCCAAAACGACATTCACAACAGTTCGAAATCGGTCTGCGCAAGAGCTTTGCCCTGTTTCATTCCCGCTTGACAATCTATGCAGTTTAGCCCAACCAGGTGCTGGTCTGTTTGCATCTACATTCGAAAAGAAAGATCAGATTTTTATAGATGTGTATGCTGCATGATAAAATACCGTAGCACAGTGGATAAGAAAATTGCATGAAAAATGGTTTCCAGATCTTTGAGTCACTGAACTCTTTTGCCAGCATCTACAATATAGTAAAACTATGTCAGAATTCCAACGATCACAGGTATTTCTCTGCAATCTAAGTCTGCCCATAAGACACTGTTGTTTAAAAAGACGCTGATTTTATATAAATGGTTAGTTATTCCTGCAAGCTTCCGGAACTCAAGATAAAGACTCAGATTTTATATAAATTGCTAGTTGTTCCTGCAAGCTTTCATAACTAGAGATTTGCAGGCTTTTTGACTTCGGTATTTATGCCTGTGTCCTTCCATGTACTGTATGTATTGATACATCCTTGATCAATATAAGTTTTGCTTTCGAGAAGAGGTCCTACAGATCAGGGAAGTCTCTGTACTTATGTTTGCTTTGATACCTACCTGGTTAGGACTTTTTTGTAATCAATACACAAACAGATAGAGAGTAGAAACTTCTTTGAATTGAACCTCAAATGTATGGAAATTACATATATATCATGAATCACAGTTATGGAAAATTGTTACCATGCCTATATTATTTGTTATTGAATTGGTGGATTGAATTATTTGATGTTCCTTCTGCCCAGTTAGTTTATTAGACCTGGTAGTTTTTTTTCCCTTTGTTGTTTTTTTGGTTATATCTCTTTGCCCAGAGAAAAAAGTCTTGAACCTTTCCATGACTGAAAATAAAAGGACAGCTTGTGATAGTTCATCATACAATCAAGTTCAGCATACAATCAAAGGTGCACAAATTCAGCTTAGAAGCTAGCCAGCAAAATACTTTCCAAAACATTACAAAACTACTGAAACACAGAACAGTCATCGGTTCTGGGGATCACAAGAGAAAAACTACCCTATACAAGGGTTCAGTATACACCTTACACAACAATCACAGGAGATCTGAGGATCTCCTTATCCCCATCTCTGAAAACTGTCATATGGACAGAGCTTGGATCTCTTCTGCAAGCTTGTTTGGATAAACAATCCGCTTTCTGGTTGTGCTCAGATGTTATGAAAGTATATTTCGGAAAATCTGATTTTAAATGGCTTGTCCATAAAAGGACATGGATATGCTTAATGAACTATTTTTACCTTGATAATCCCAAAAAAATAATGTCTCACATCAATACTTCTCTGTCTTCTAGATCGCCTGATGTCTCCAACTCCTCCTAGAACTATTGCCATCAAAATGGAGATCACTTAGATTCCTGAAAGTTGTATACCTCTTTCTCCACATCGATTGGGAGATTTTGTAGTTGCCCTGTCAAAATACCCCTAAGAGATTTTTGTTTGAGATTCTATCAGAAATTTGATGATTTGAAATCAAGAAAATTATAAGAAAATTATAAAAATTATAATTTTAAGCGGTTGAGTTTATATAATATCACTATTTTAAGAAAAAATTTCTAAATTGTGAAATTTATTTTTACACTAAAAAAGCAATTTAAACTTGAATATATATATATAATTTTACCAAAAATTATGTAACCAAATTCCAGCTTAAAAAACCAAAAAGATCACCTCATTAAGCTAGGCCTAATACACAGGACATTTTGTGAATGCTCCTCACAATACCTGTAAGGACTTGGTGTTTCCATGCCTGGTTCTGCAACTGATCTCCGTTTTGCCATCTTTTGTGGCTGTCGAAATTTAGATAAACTCCTTTCGGTTTGGCAGAAGGACTTGGTGTTTCCATCCCTGGGTCTGCAACTGATCTCCGTTTTTCCATTTTTCTATTTTTTTCGGTTTGGCAGAAGTCTTGAATGGTGATATGTCTGTTAATTTAGATAAACTCCTTTCAGTTTGGCAGAAGTCTTGAATGGTGATATCTCTGTTAGAAGTTTTGAAGGGTGAGATCTTTGTTTGATCTTTGTTTTTCTCGGGCGGGAGATCTGTTGCTCTACTTCTCTGTTTCGTATGGGTTTTCTCAACGTTTTACAACAGCACAAACAAATTACAAATATTGATGCGGTACTTAATAGAGTGAGAGCTCTCCTTTGCCATCATGACTCAAACTCAAATCAGATACTACCTGAAATTATTCAACAACAGATCTCTTGGATCAGGAAGAATACCAGAGCTAACTGATGAGTTAAGGAGAATCCAAAACCATGGCTAACATCCAAAGTCAGGGAGGGAGACAAACACTCTTTAGACTGCATCACATTTCATGCAAAAATTAGTTATTCTACCGAAGGATAAACCAAACAAAATTAACCTGAAGAGCTGTCAAGCCAAATTGTGGTAGAGGACTCATCCACTGACACTTGCTGATGCTGAGGATGTGCATCCTCTAAGTCTTATCACTGATATTTGATTTTCTGTTATTTTTCAAGGATGTGCATTCAGACTTGAGGTAGCATAAAAATAATCAATTTCAATCAGGATATTTTGTCATGTTAAAGTATTCTAACATGAATCTATTTTGTTGTTGTCACTATGTAGTGCTTCTAAGCCCACGGAATGGTGGAAAAGTGGACACTGTGCATTGAAGTATCATGCCGCCCCAATCCGGGTCCAGCATCTTTAAAAATTGTCCTTCACAATGGGGCAAAAAATCATGTGATTTATAGAACATGGGAAGTGCAGGGAAAGACAACCAATAACGAAGCATACTACATTACACTTGTTGCAGGTTTAAAAGAGGCAAAACACAATGGGGTGAATAACATAACAGTGCTGACAAACTCAGAATTAATCTGTAATCACATGGAAGGCATCTACAATGTTCGCGCAGACAATTTGAAGCCCCTCTACAGAGAGGCAAAAATCTGGAGTGCTCGATTTAATTCTTTTTCGATAAAGCACATTGCGGAGATCCATAAAATCTCTACTGATCTAATGGTTGGAGCAATCTCAAGTGTAGATGCAGGTGCCAGGGATGATTCAGGATCATCGTTCATTCCACTGGCAAACATTGATCAGCATCAATATAGGTCTCGACTATGTATATACACCATGGTTGTCATTTTTATTGGGATTCTCATACCGTGGTTCTTTCAGTAAAGTACTCGTTAATGTACTTTTTTTTGGTTTTGTAATATCATTCACCTTGGATGTCCAATCATGTTATAACTGAATTCATGTGTCCAATTATGTATATTATATTTGATGTGAACTAATTATTCTTAACCTACTGGTGATTCTGAAGGCCATCCACAAGTTGGCAAATGTGTGGATCATTGCTTTCAGTGCATATGAATATGTGAATGTTTGATTGGTTTTAATTATGTCCATTTAATATTTTTCAAACTTGACTAGACTACTATTGGACATGGAATTATAACTCCTCAGCTTAATAATATGTATGCACAATCTTCTTCAAGCATCATTCATGATTGCCTATTAATACTTGGAGGGTACCAAAGGCTCATAGTTACCTTGTTATCTACACCTGTTAATTCCATCCACATACTTGCAGCTGCTCCATAAAACAACACAACTTTCTGCACAAGCAATCTGATTTCCTTCATTTGAAGCATTTTTGTTGAGTAGGGTTTGCAACACACAAGCAATTCTAGGTAATGTATCCTTTCTTTTCCTTGCTTTCCATACTATATGCACTCACCACATATTTATTTCCTTCAACTTGTTGCTTGACACGAAGTTGGAATCCTTAACACCTACATATAAACTTAGAATGTTGATCACTTGGAACATGTAAGTATTAATTCTCTTTTTGTTTCTTTAAGGACAATTGTTTTATAGCCAGGTTCAAGCATGTTTGCAAACCTCTGGTCGTCTGATGATAACCATTCTTCGACATTTGGGTGAGACAACCGTCACAACTGAACTTTAGTAACATTCATGTTAGACCTCTTATTTCTTGTAGGTTAATCAACCTCCATGCATAATTACGCTACACTCTCAGTGCATGGATGCTCACATTATCATGGAATAGCATTAATGATCCACAACTTCGTTAGAATAAATTTCTGCAAGAATACATTTCATACATAGAGACTACTCACTCAGCTCAAAGAGTCCACTTATTTCCTTTCAACATGTCAATTTACTTGTTTTTCCTAGAAGTGGGGAAACATCAACCAAATGGTAATAGTTTGTTTACCTTCAATGGCAATCTTCCCTGATCTTGCTGGTTCTTCATGAAATGTTTTCCAAAGGGGTAAGACTACACACTCAAAAGAAGCATGAAAATGCATCATAAATTTGTATGTGTCATATAATAAGAAAATACATGATAACCTGTGAAAAGGCTCATGCTCAAGTGAGATAAACAATGGATCGGATTAGCTATTGATGAGGCCAAAACATACAAATTGTCAACTCTTAAATCAGAATTCTAATCTAGGTAAGAAAGAACAGAAAAGGCTTCCTTCTCTGTCCAAACACAGAGTCATGTCTTGCGCAGAGGCCCCACAATCTACTCTAATACCACGTTGAAAAACATCGTAAGCACCAAAAATGAAAAGAGGGGCATTGCATTTATGTCTTCAAATAATAGAGCCTATAGATAGTTGAAATATGTTCATAACCTTTATTGCAGTTACATAGTTCCTTCATGTCATTACCTATTTCTGACCTAATTTTACACTATCATTACCAACTAAATTAAATAAATTTGAATGTTCAACTGCTCTGCCAAAATAAAAGTTATATTCACCTATCTGTTATTTTGTGAAATAAGATAGGAAATTTTTTGAGTTATAAAGATGAGCAGTCTTCAAGGCAAGCGCAGAGCATTACGTATGGATGTGCTTTATGAATAGAAACCCTGAAAACATAAGCAGAATCATAATATGTATTGAATCTGTTAGATGCGAATGAGTTGTAGCAAAAGAAGCTTCATTTAATTGGAGCAGTGGTAACCATAATTCAATGCTTGTGTAAAATATTTGTATGGTTATTGTATTTTAGGTATATCGTTTTGTACATATTTCTAATGTCTCTCTTCAAAGATGTACTATTTTATCACTGATGTAACATATAAACTCGTTAATATGCTGCTATGGTATGTTGGATGCTATTTTTCTTGAAGTTTTTGGCAGAGGATGTTGTTTTTAATATATTGTCCTGTGCACACCACTTGTTGCGGGTTGCAGAGCACTTGTTTATTGGTGTGGCACTTGTTTATATATAATATGAGGATGGCAAAGAAAGTTATATACCAGTATTTTAACAGAGAACAGGGAATCGAAGAAACCACTAACAGAACCTAAAGAGGGAACTGAAAAACCAGTCTGCAAAATTAGCATAGTGGTTGGGTTTTAAAACCTTGTTTCAAAATGGAAAAGAGGGGCAAGGGTAATTGAGTTGAAGGGCCTGGAGATATATATTAAAAAGGCACACGGATGGGGGCACTAAAATTTCAACCTGCGAACAATATCTTTTCATTCAGTTAACAAGTAAACAAATCATTAAAAAGTCATGTGCCCTGTGATGTTGTCGTAACTTGTAAAACTGTCCTTCAATATATGTGTTATATCAATATATGAGAACAGGGTATAGTCCTGGTTGATTTATATATATAATGTTCTGGCCAAACTGAAAAGGAAAAATATTCACACAAACAAGATTGTAAGTGAAATAAGCCGTTAAGAAATCATATATGTAGCTGAATAAATTCGGTTGTAAGTAATATTGAATCAAATTTACAAGAGGGGTGAGTGTTAGCTCTGCAGCTAATGTCCAATTGCCCTTTTATCATACATTTGTCACAAAGTTGTGCAGTAAACATACTACTACAACAAGGACAGCAAGCTGCTCCTGCCTTAGTGGAAGTCTACTTATCATCAAAGATGTAAAATGTTTCTCAAGTACTGATCTATTAAAAAGTCATGTGCCCTGTGATGTTGTCGTAACTTGTAAAACTGTCCTTCAATATATGTGCTATATCAATATATGAGAACAGGGTATAGTCCTGGTTGATATATATATATATAATGTTCTGGCCAAACTGAAAAGGAAAAATATTCACACAAACAAGATTGTAAGTGAAATAAGCCGTTAAGAAATCATATATGTAGCTGAATAAATTCGGTTGTAAGTAATATTGAATCAAATTTACAAGAGGGGTGAGTGTTAGCTCTGCAACTAATGTCCAATTGCCCTTTTATCATACATTTGTCACAAAGTTGTGCAGTAAACATACTACTACAACAGGGACAGCAAGCTGCTCCTGCCTTAGTAGAAGTCTACTTATCATCAAAGATGTAAAATGTTTCTCAAGTACTGATCTATTATGAATCCCGGATCACCACCAGCAATGTTCTGAAATGAATCTCTGTAGATGTATCAAGCTTCATCAATCAAATGGATGTTGCCACCATTGGAGCAAAGTGCTGGAAGATGATTGATTTTCAAGCTGAGCTGCAGAGGCTGCAGTGCCCAACCATTCATCTAGTTCACCTCTTGGCTGCAGCTCTTCCCAACTGGCAGTTTGCAAGCTGGCAATGCATTTTTCTTCTCTGAATGGAATCTCCTTGATGGAGTCTAAGTTTGACAGAGGTTTATCTGAAGTTGGTGAGTTACCTCTTGAAGATCTCACAACAACTCGCTTATCATGAGGAATTGCAGACCAATTAGGCCAGTCAGCAACATCTCCAGATTTACAACCTGCAGCCAGTGCCATCACTCTCTCCAGATTTAATTGGAGCAGTGGTAACCACTGTTTAATTGAAATTATATGTTCACCGAATCAGGTAATTCCTTTCCCACCAACCAATGTAACTTTGCTCCATTGCAGTGATTATCAATCCACACTTCTTAAAGGCAAATGGTGCAAGTGTAGACAGCAAGTTAGCATAAAGCATTGCCAACAAATTTCACCAACCACTAAGAAGTTCAAGTTATTCAAAACTGTCCGAAGAGATTCACACATAATTTCTCACTGAATCAGGTTCTAAAAGGAATTATGTTCCCTGTCAACCTTTTAAATTCGCAAGATTTTCGAAACTGCTCTGTAATTTTCTGAATTGCTTTGCTTTGTATACCGCTTGAATATCCATCCACGTTCATCAGATACTCACCAGAAGAATATCCATCCTCGGCCTTGGAAATGACACACACATCTGCAAATGTTTATGGGATATGTGATTTTCGTGGTACATGTTTAAAGGCAACATTATAGAGTTGTGTATAAAGGATCCATGAACTACCTACAGTGGTCCCAAGCTAAAGGTGAGAAAGTCATTAAATGATGACAACTCTGTAGAGGAGCAACAACAAATAAGTAATGTTTTAAACAAACTCTCCGCAACCGTTCGGGCACTTTTACACCTAAAGGAAAACCTGTCAGTGAGAGAATCCCCAGTAGATGAAACAAAGCCTTTCATGGATGCAGAAAGTACAAATGAGCCAGGCTGGTCCAAATAATTCTTTTCAGCTAAATTTGGAAAACAGCTGTAGGGATCTGTTAACTTGACTGATTGAGACCTTATCAGTCTTGTGGCATGCACCATTTCTGTGGGAGCCTTTTCAAAAGGTATTGCAGTAATTTATCGTGGCTTATCAAAAATGGATTTATCCTTGTCGTCCACTCCCTTTTCCAAAGAAAGCTCAAATAACCTTTCAACAACCATTGGTGTTTGTATAGAGTTGCATTGTTCAGACGCTGGAATTTGCATTTTATTTGTTTCCCCCCGGTGGCTCTTTGGTACACTGACAGATCTCTTTGTCCATTGTATTTTTGTCATTTTGTTTGCATGTTTCTTCCATCTATCTTCAATTTGACCATTAGAAACCACTGCACTGCAAAGACATCAGATATATTCAACAATTATTTACCTGCTCCAAAAAATATAGAAATTTCTTTAGATAAATGAAAAACTCGACTGACTGCGGCCTCCATTTTTCTATAAATTACGCAGGCTAGCATAATGACGAATCAAAGCAGGAGTGTTAATAGTAATAAATGTTATGGGTGGTGTATTTGAGTGTATCTATGTATCATTTCAGTGCAGAAGAGAGCAGGTAAAAGATGGATATCAAACTTAAATGGCTGTTGGAATGAGTAGATTTTATGTTATGCTCAGTTTGGAACTTGAATGCCTCAGATTAGAAGATCCAGGACATCCTTTAGATTTTAGTTTCTAAGAGGGTCTATCACCATGCAAATAATAATAATATAAACTAGAAACTGTGTAATCAATGGTTTTCCATCCCATGCATTAATCTCTGAATGTGTCACTAGCAAAAAACATTGATTGCATCCAATGGACATTTTTGTCCTAATAGCTGAAGAGATGAAAACGACCTTGAATGAATAGCATAACCAGAGTTTTTTAGAACGTGGTTAGACCTTCAAAGGGCTAACCCGAAGAATATTTGCTGAGATTATGAAATTTGTAAATATAATGTTAACACTGAACAATAGACCTAGCTTCTGTGAACTAGAAATTGGTACATGTACAGCTCTGTTACAACATAATGGGTCCTTTCTTAGGAAACCCCATCTCTGTAGTCTGTTTAAACCTTGGAAATGTACAGAGATTGAAAATGGAGATACATGCTTATAACCAGAAAATCAATGAATCTGGTGATAAATGCTCAATAAATCAAAGCTGGAGGGCCAAATCAGGCTGTGAATCAACCAGCATTCCAGAAGACTGCCTAACTGGAGACCTTGGAGACTGTTTTTCTACATTCAAATCTGGTGGAATCGAATTTGAAAATTCAGATGTCTGTTGAGAAGGCTGTTTTGAAGGTAAAGACTTCCATAGTTGTTTTTGAGATTGGGATGTATCAGCTCCCATTGGTATCTGCCTGCAATTAAAAGGACTCTGTGTGGTTGAATTTGGCAATTCTAACATCGAGTTTACACCTCCCTGAGAAGTGGCATGAGATGACAGATTCTAAGGATGCTTCCAACTCAGCTGTGAACGCATATGCAGAGGCATGTCCATGGGTGCCTGTTGTTGAATAAATTGAGGAACACTACTAGAAATGCCTGATAGTTTTGTATCACCATATGGTTCCCTGGCCACACAATTGGAATTACCATCCAACCTTCTATCAAAACCAGTGCTGCCAGAAGTTGTCGTTTGGACACTTGAAACAGGTTGCACATGTTCAGCTGGTTTGGCAGATGCCCATTGCATAAGTCGGTTACTTCTGGAGACAATCTCAAGCAATTTTGACTGGGATACATCTGAGGTAAATTTTGCACCTGCCAGATTGACTTCACTGGATTTAGCAATTGATGAAGCTGATTTCAACTCACTCTGTTTGACTCCTTGCAAAGGCGTTTGAAAATTTATTTTGTTGGCTGACTATGAACTCATAGATAGAGGAACAGGTAACCCAGTAGATTGAGACAGAGATACTAGTCCTGTAGATTGAGCAACTGTTGCCACACTCGACAGTGCAGAGGCTTGATCATTTGTTGCTTGATTAGCTGCACAAAGATTTAATTTAGCCTTGGTTGCAGTAAAGTCACTTGAAATTGTACTTGTCTGAGCCAAGGTATGTTGATCCTTGATCTCCTCACGCAATAACAAAGCACCAGGAGGAGCTTCAGCTATAACAAAAAAGAAAAAAACACGTTGTTATGCAATCGCATTGAAGGCAATGAAGATAATAATATTTTGAATTTCACATTAAATGGTAGATCAATTAATATTTCCATACCAGTATTTTGCAAAATAGAACCTTGTACCCTTCTAGATGTCTGGTCCAGATTGATTTCTTTTGTAGAAGAAATCTCCAATTGTTTATTCAGGCTTCTTTTCCTTCCACGACACCGTCCAACCTTTAGAAACTGTGGTCCACATTTTCTTGATTTCAATGCAGGAACACTTTGCCCCCCTTTTTTTGTTGGGCTCAAGAAACTATGTCGCCTCTTGGTAGTGACCTTGGATGGAGTTAAAACATCAAATTTCTTATTATTGTACTCTTGGCTGACATTTTTTACCAATTCATTTAGTGCATATGCCTGCTCCAAAGATTTGGGGGTTATTTGTAATAAACCCCTCAATATCTTATGAGTTGATGACATCACAAGTTCAATTTCCTCATCGATTGTTAGGGCGCTATCTTGCCTTACCATGGTTGAATCAGTGGAAGGAGAAGCTGGAAGGCTCATTTCAATTTCTGGGCTCATTGCAAACGATTCATTTAAATCAAGTAAATATCCAGGTCTTTCTGTAATAGACCTATAGACATTAGGCAATTCATTGCCACTTGAAACCTTGCTAGTCACTACCATCTCAACTTTTAGAATATGCTTGCAAATATTGCCATTTAGGGCCCATTTGCAATTACAAAAGTGTAGGTTCTGTCCTTTATAGATGACATGATACCATGTATCACGAGTTGCCGTAGTTTGGCTACGAACCAAATACTCACTTTCTCTGTTTCCATCAGCCATACAATCTTCATCTGGGATATTCTTTGCTTTGCACTTACTTAAATTTATTTGTTGCTCAATTTTTGAAGCTCGGACAAAACCAGCATTTTTTAGACGTTGCATGTGAATGTAATACAACTCAACCTTTTTTAATAAAAGGTGCAACAGCCAATCCACCCTTCTATGGGACGCATTATTCTTCTCACAGAGGTACCTTTGCTTTAGATACCGGTGATAAGATTCGATAGCATTATTAGTATCCTGGTTGGAATGTGGGAAGTCCCTATATGCTTTTGCCCACATATCTGGAAAAAAAACATATATTAGATGCGAAAAAACAATAGAAAATGGTGAATTACAAAATAAATTGATAAAATGCAACCTTAGGAAACTTACATAACTTGTTGTTGTTTAACCAGTTGGTTGCAAAATAATCCAAAAACACTGTTTCTTCTTTGAATTCATCAAAGAAACTTTGAATTTCATGTTGCACAGATGCATCATCTTCACACGAATGCATGATTGATCCCAGAGCACGGAAGATACGGACTTTATTTTCCTTTCCCCTGACTTTCGTTCCAACATTTTTCAACCAGGCTCTACGGACATGCCATACATACAACAATAGTGTACAGTTTGTGCAAGTCCTGATATAATATAACATTATAAGAGAATATCCTTGAACATTATTGCTTTTTAGCTATTCTAAAAAGAAAAAACTGGTTCACCTTAATGCCTCGATTTCCGCTGCTGCATCATCTGTGATCATAGCTCGGACATGCCAATCTGGGTTTTCCTTTTTCCCATTTGCAAATAATTGCGACATCCATTTACAAATATCAGGAGTACCATTCCGTGATGATATTACCCATGCCACTGGAATCCCATTGTGATGATCATCAAAAGCCATTATGGTGTACAGTTGATACTGCATTACAATAAGAAAACAAGATTATAAGCATATAAGAGGACGACATTGAAATAAAGTAGAATAAATGAAGTTTTGGTAAATATGTTTACCCCATATTTGTTAGTGCTAAAAGTGGAGTCCATTGATAACATGTTGTTGTGTGAGTATCTCACCATCATTGAAAGCATCCACTTAGTTTGTATGCCTATAATGAAAGGAATGTTTTTAACAACATCTTGTTGTTGGTAGAAGAAAAAGCTCTCTGGGCAATCACTAACCCAACAATTCACACTCATTGGATCATTTTCATGCTTCACATACTCTAACCTCTTGATATTATTGTACATGTTTGACACATCCTTTCTTGTCATGAAAGAATCTCGAGGTGCCCCTGTGAAAAGCTCACTAGATCCATACCTTAAATCAAAGATAAATTTTTTCCAGATCATCGTAGCATTAAAACCATCACGAACCAAATCTTCAACAATAGTTCGTATATGCTGTGTTAAATGCGGCGCAAAATTGAATTTCTTGGGCATGTCATTTGCCTCATTTCCATGACAAACCACATTTTTGTCATCAATATGTCTGCATGCTGTATATATTAGAACGGCATCATTTGGTCTAATAGCAAGTCGTCGCATAATAAAGTGACACTGACAACCAACTTTGATGCTGTGACGTGGAAGACGTTTCTTAGTTGTGGATCCAGGTTCAGCCACATTGCTGGATTGTACACGATTTGGACCATAGGCACACCTATATCTGTGATCAACAATTCACCAAAAATTAAATAAAATATTTATGCATGTTTGACATAGTGAACTTAAAATCAAAATTTTATATATATATATATATATATATATAGAGAGAGAGAGAGAGAGAGAAAGAGAGAGACTCACACAACATATTCTAGATATGTTGAATAATTTGTCCTCTTGATATCCTTCACATCTTTAATTTTTCGAATTTTAGCAACAAATTGAGTAGGTGCGGGTTCCCTCATTTGCTCTCCCCTTATAAAATCCTCAAGTCGACAATATGGAATAATTGCGACTTGGTCTCCTGCTACTTCTGTCCATGTCAAATCTTCCGCTGAAAACTCTATCATCCCTTCTGGGTCCTCAACCTCCAACTCATTGATCAATTCCCACTTCCTCATTCTTCAAATCCCTATACAAATGAGGGAACACGAATATTGACTAAACATATGAGCAACAGTTCATACTATGAATATTGAACACCACTTGAAATGCAATTTTTTGTAGTGTGTAGAATTTACACTGAAGACCCCACCAGATATAAACACATTTACAGCATAATTCCCTATCTCCCCTTCAATATTTCCTACCCATGCACAAAACAGTATTATAGACTTTCAAATGCTTCATCTTGGTATAATCAATACATTGCTGAAAGAAACATAATAACATGCAAAATCTGTTGCAAAGAAAAAACTGTTATACAACTTTAATCAGTTTGTTCCACTTTGTTATGCTCAAATGAATTCCGGTGATGTGTTCAGTGCATGAAAACAGTTTGATCTTTAATTCAAAGACTACTGAAGAAGGCTCTTCCAGTAGTTCTGGTCTGTATGCCAAACCCACACAAACCCAAAATGCGAGTGATAAAGGCTAGAAAAATGAAAAAGGAAGGGTTTTATTTTATTATGAAAGTAAGATGCTTTGATTTTGTAAGATTCAAGTGCACCTTGACTACCTACAGAAATCTAGTTTTACTATATTGTAGATGCTGGCAAAAGAGTTCAGTGACTCAAAGATCTGGAAACCATTTTTTATGCAATTTTCTTATCCACTGTGCTACGGTATTTTATCATGCAGCATACACATCTATAAAAATCTGATCTTTCTTTTCGAATGTAGATGCAAACAGACCAGCACCTGGTTGGGCTAAACTGCATAGAATTGCACTAGGTGCTGCAAGGGGTCTAGCGTACCTTCACACTTGCCTGGAAACGCCTATCATACATGGCAATCTCAAGTCCAAGAACATACTCATAGATGATAATTATGAGGCCCATCTTTCTGACTTTGGTCTTCACTTACTTATGAATCCGGGTACAAAACTGGCAATGCTAGAAGCTTCTGCTTCTCAAGGTTATAAAGCACCTGAACTGCTCAAGATGAACAAGGCAAACACAAAAACAGATATTTATAGTTTTGGTATTATATTACTTGAAATTCTCACTGGCAGAAGACCAATTGAAAGGGACTCATCCAATCAAATTATTGATCTACCAACAGTTGTGAAGAATGCAGTGCTTGAAGAAAGGATTTCAGATCTCTTTGACCTTTCCATTCTGGGAGGAGGAATGAGAAGCCCGATGGAATAAGGGCTCCTGCATTAGCTGCCAACATGTCAACGAGCACCCAAACATTCCACCACAGACTGCAGCTTCTTGAAGCTCTCACACCATGTGGGAGGTGCAGGCTGCAATCTTCAGGGATAATTTTCAGCACTTGGCCTCTCAATGACCCTATTTAGGCACCCACTCAACCAAGCTAACCCCTAGCTTGCCAATAAAAATCGTAAACACCATTTATAATTTTAAAAGACAATGCAAGACAAGAAAATTAGGTGAGTTAAAAGTATCAAGGGAAAAGTATGGCTAACTGGCTCGTTTGGTAGCCTACTGCTATTATCTAATAACAAATAATGTACATTATAGAATATAGAGTACAAAATCCAACATCATTGCTGCAAATGGCATGGATAATAAAGCAATTGGATTGGGCTACATAGATCCAACATCCACTTAGCTAGTCAAGAAGGGTCCTATTTTTACACCAAAGGACTTGGATTTCCTTGATGTTGAGACAGCCTAAGGCATATGCACATCAAAAGTTTTTCATTCTTCATGAACATGTCATGAATCATATTGTATATATGAATTTTCTTCAAGAACATGGCATGATTCATATTGTATATGTGAATTTTTTACTCTATAACACAGGATTGCTCCCAGGAATGGGAGCACCTGTTTCAAGGTCCCCCCATATACACGAGCTTTGAAGCTAGAACTAAACACTTTCAAGTGCTCAAAAGCATTCCAGGAGCCCCAATCCTGGATCTGGCCTCCTCTCTGGGACACTCCCAGGGCATTCCAAACAACCAGCAGCTTTAGCTGCCAACATGTCAACGAGCACCCAAACACTCCACCACAGACTGCAGCTTCTTGAAGCCCTCTCACCATGTGGGAGGTGCAGGCTGGGATCTTGAGGCATAATTTTCAGTACTTAGCCCCTCAATGACCCTATTTAAGCACCCACTCAACCAAGCTAACCCCTAGCTTGGCAATAAAAATCGTAAACACCATTTATAACTTTAGAAGACAATGCGAGACAAAAGAAAATCTCAAACCCTATCCTCTGCACACAATGTTGGTATGGCTGAAACTCAAGATAATATTTGATAACATATAACCAACTAAGAAGATAATTGGAAATTGAAATTATCCAATGCGATTGAAATAAAGTGAAAAATAAACTTTCAAGGGTAATTTTGTGGTCCCACCATTATCAAGTAAAATCAACATAACTTTCCACTGGCACAATATTCTTCATCTGTAGAGCTACTGTAACTTAATCGCGTTGAATGCATAAAATAGCTTGTGTAGAGTAATTGAAGAAAAGTTTGTCTAGATCTTGGTACTGAATGATTCATCATTTCACCTAACCATCCCTGCCAGAGAATACAAAAATCTGCCCATCACTCACCAGTCATCTACTTTATTCGTTCGTCCTTTCTCCAGTTTATAATAGTTGGTTTCAGGAGTTGGAACCATATTGAGCTTGTCACCTTTGAGAAGAAATAGACAAATGAAAAACCTATTTGATTTTCTAATCCATGGATGTCAAGATCTTTTGCATTGTGCTAGTCTGATAGTTGAACATGCTACAAGCACTAGACTGATCGAGTACACTTTCTGTTTGTTTATTCTAACTTCAAGAAAAGCTTTTGAATCCCTCCCATATTCTCTCTTCTAGCAATTACTTGAGTCCACCCAATGTAAAACTATATTCATCCAAAGATTCACACCTACAATCCAAAGCCTTCAGATTTTATTCTGATAGCATTCTCACCATGGCAAAAGGCTTTTGATTTTTCCTTGACTTTTGTTTGTGCCATCTTCTTTCATCCTTCGTGTACTTTCAAATGAGCCCAATGTTCAAAATGAGTCTTCGCCTCTTTCCCTTTTTTGGAGGGGGCTGGAGGCAAGGTGCCTTGGTTATCCCTTATCCTGTGGCAATATTTTGTTTTCTATAGCATGATAGTTGTAAGAACATTTGATTTGTGGAGTTCCATGTTAATCTTAACAATGTGTCTGTGTGAGTGTGCACATGTTTCTTCTACTATGTAAATTTTACATTAGACAAAAACCAACAGATAAAGATAACATAATGGATAGAATGATTTGTAACTTAAATGTTTCAAATTCAACGGTTTTGCTAATAAAATAGAAATTGCATGACTGCAAATCATTTAGTATTTCTCAAACAGCACCTTCATCAGCTTGGGGAATAGTAAGCAGAACGAACAAGCTTTCAACTAACCATTCTGCACTGAACAGATACCTAACATGTCTATCATTGGACTTCATAACTAGTTATTTGTTTCCAGGTTAAGGAACGATATCTTTATTACAAATTGTAGAGACCTTGGTGGATCTTTATAATCCTCAAAATGTTAACTGTAAAGATTTAGTAAAAAAATTGCAAAATCTTTTAAATTTTACAGAAGTATTTGACCATTTCAACCTATATACAATAATTCCACATTACAGAAGCATAAATGTAGAAATTTAGCCCACAGGGTTAGCTCAACCGTTGTCAGTCCCCTTTACCCTCTTCCATTGAGAAGATTTACCCTCTTCCTCAGTCCCCTACATATTCTCTTTCTTCACATTACACTTCGGATGATAGAAGCAGCAGAGAATTTGTGTTGTAATGGAGAGAGGCAAAATGGCATTGGTTTATCCCTATACATATTTTTTGGAATTTATATTGAAACCTACCATGCCTCAGCTAGCGGAGCAAAATGAAGGATATTTCTGTTATTTGAGAGGTAAATCCAACATCACCGAGGATTATTTGCTTTGGGGATTTTCACCTACCAAAGTTTCTATTTTGAAAAGTTTTGGGAGCCTTAAAAATATTTCAAGGATTTGAATACAGATGTAGATTGTGATTTCTTAGAAATCCATACTGTTGAATATAGATGTAGATTGTGATTTCTTAGAAATCCATACTGTTGATTATGGGCAAATCCTTGAAATATTACATCTTGTTGATTGACAAGAAGATTACACCAAAATTCAAAGTTAGTATATAGAAAAATTAATCTTTAGAACTACTCCTCCATATGGAAGGATCATATGCCCTTCTGAAAGAGGTCTATATTCCACAAATGCCTTCAAAGGGTATGTTGTGCTGTTAACTCTCAGAAATCTTAAAACTCAGAAAATTTCACAGATATGTGGTTAATTTTTTGAAGTATTGCTGATCATCTTCAAATATCTCTGAAAATGTCCTTTACATTGGTTACTTACATATTCTGCATCTTAAAAACATGCAGAGCACTGCCACAAAGTAGTGTTACCACCAAGTTCATGATTGGTGTTGTCTAACTACCTGGTATCTGTTGGTTAAGGCATTGCTCAGCGATATAAACCCTAATTGGTTAATCTTATGTCTGCATATATATATATATATATTCACAGAAATGTTGGTGTAGATATCTGATTGAGTTTCTTGTTATTTTGTGATGTGTTACATCCAGGCAGAAAAGGAAGCAAAAATAAATAGAAATGGTGGATATGATGATGACGAGTACTGACTTCATCCTATGCCCATTTGGATCAGATACTGTGTGACTTACATGACACTCAAATTCTGTTTGTAGATCTGTCTGCTGAGAGATGTAGTAGGCAAATTTCTCTGGTGACTGTTCCTAAATACAGAGAGTTTGTTTTATTAATATAGGGGGTACAAGCTTTTGTAATTATGTTTTTTCCTATGAAATCTTTTTAAATCTTCTTGAACTGAGAGGTCCGAGCAAACTGCTTTTGTTTGTGTATAATCGAAATCGATGGGACCCTGATCGTCGTAGGGTGGTCGTCCTCCCTCTGGTGTTACTATAATCAATTGGTATTAATTTCAAAGACCTTTATGGTCTCATAGAAATAATTGGCGAGACTAGTTTACCAGACCAGGTCGTGGGTTCGATACGGCCAGAAGCGCATTTCTCTTGTACATCTAATCCAACAACTGCGTTGCTGCCCCTGCATACGTTATGCACATACTGTTGATGGGTTTACATTCAATCAGGTATGAAGGTCGTGTGATCGATTCTTGTAAGGCAAAAGATTTAGGCGGTGGTCGTGAGATCGATTCTTGTTGAGGCAAAAGATTTAGGCGACGGTCGTGAGATCGATTCTTGTTGAGGCAAAAGATTTAGGGTTCACGTAGGGTTTACAACTTTCCTGTGCCCCTGAAATCAGCGGTCTTTAAAACAGATTTAAAACAAAATGAATGTTTAAAACCACGATTTGTCATTTGCAGAGACGGTGCAGGAATATACCAGGAGGTAACAGAGCTCAGTCCGGCGGGTTGCAGCGCTTCAGTAGGAGGTAACAGAGCTCAGTCCGGCGGGTTGCAGCGCTTCAGTCCGGCGGGTTGCGGGTTGCAGAGCACTGTGATTGCGGGTTGCAGCGCTTCAGTCCGGCGGGCACTGGGTTGCAGAGCACAGTGGTTCTGGTTGCAGAGTTTCGGTGGCGCGCGAAATGCAGTTTTCGGAATTATGTTATTGAGTTTTGGGCCGTATGGTGGGTCCCGCGTATGTCACCGGAAACGCGAGGTCGCCCGCCGGAGTTATGTATGCCATCCTATGCCATCCTGCCTGACGTGCACCACATACATAGCTGGCAAGGGCATTTATGACTCAATATATGGCTGGTTAGCCCTTGCCAAAAATAATAACCATGGCTTAAAATATCTTTAGGCCCATCTGTATTGCGCGCCACATCTGTTGCCTCCAGAATACCAAAACACAGGAAACTCATTTATTGTGGGCCACTGCAACTCCGTTATAAAAACATTCCGGCTATAGCGGGCATTTTGAATCGGTCTTTTTATCAGTGCCGACCACAGAGATTGACTGTTTGCCATTTCCATTGGGCTGTCTTTTGAAATGGGTGTTATATTCATGAATTGGCAACCCCTGATCCGCTCCTCAATTATTCAATTGATTGTCTGTTTGGCATGCCTCCAACATCGCTTTAGCAGGGGGATTGATCGGTGAAGAAGTGACTGGTTCATCTAATGTTCCCGGTATAGGATTGGCCTGCTTAGGCAATCTGGCAGTGTTTGTCACAAGTTTGCTACGAGGCAGACTCGATTTGGAATTGGGTGGCAGGGATGTTCTGGCCACCATGAGAGGTCCTAAACTTGAGGACATCAATGATGGATTCGGACTCACAACATCCACGGATTACACTCAAGTTTCTGTCGTCATGTTTTCAAACCGCGCGCCCAATCTTTCGATGAAGCAGTTCATGAGGTACATATTCAATGCCTATAATGTGCACTCCACCATCCTCCAATTCTTTCCTGTAAAATCTCCTGCATCCAAGGGAACTGCCCATGAATGTAAATGCATCGTATTTAGCACAGTGGAAGAGGTCATAATCTTGCTTGCTGAGCAGCTTCCTGGAACCCTGAAACGACTCTCGGATTCCCTGTTCCTGCTGCCATCAAGGAAATGCTTCCAAGAGGGTTGTCATGGATGCAACGAGGGCCTGCTGTATGTGAAAGAAAATGGAAAGAAGAAAGTAGTATATGAGGGGTAAGAAGAAAGACCCTGAGCACAACATCGTAGAAAGCAAGAGATCCGCGATTTTTGAGACGCTTAATCAGAATTTCCCGGACGAAGAGCATAAATGCATCTGCATCCCACTTTGTCCATTGGGGCATGACTATTGGACAAAGCTGTTGAGCAGATCCTTCGGAATCAGAGACACACAGGATGCTAAGACAGAAAATTTCAGCACTGCTTCTTTAATAGTCCCAAGGTTAACAGAAGTATTAATTAACCTTGTACTCGCAGTATGGTTCAGAGTTGATGGCTTCTCTAGCTCTCTTGTTGGTCGAAGGGCTATACGAGACTATGTTGTGGACAGCAAAGGAAGTGGGTTTGGTGCAAATGCGTTTCTGACCAAAGCTGAGTCCCGGGTTGAATCCCGAGATAACTTCAAATATGTTTGCCATGTGCTGAGCTTCAGAGGTAAATTTGGTATCAGAACCTTCTCGTTTATGGTGGGCAGTGTCAATTTCATATGCTCCATTAGCTGGGTTGTGCTGATTGCAATTAATGGAAGCGTTGGGAGATGGTTTGATGGTCACCCCACAACACTGTCTAGACCTAGAGTAACAGTGATAATGGGCATCATGAGTATTTTGTTGGGCATGGACATTTTGCATCTTTACCTGTGTTGGCGTCGTTCTAAAAATTCCATTTCCAGCAGTTCTAAGAATTTCATTTCCCGCAGTGTTGTTATGGTTTTGGTAGTCATAATTTTAGAAATAGCAGGCACTGTACTAATGGGGACTTTGGGCATAAAAGTATTTGGAAAATGGTTATACAGTGCTCTGCATGTTTTAGTCTGGGTGAAGTGGGGAGTTGGTAGTTATCTTCTGGGTGAGTATCCACCAGAATATGAATCTGAAATACATTATGATAATGGGATTTTGGTGTACTCTTCCTTATTCTTGCTAAACTCAGTTTTGGCAGGAGTTAGAGTCTCCTGGAAGTATCCACTTAAGTTAGAAGAGCTGAGTTAGAGTCTCTTGGAAGTATCCACTTGAGTTAGAAGAGTTGTTCTCAGTTTATCACGAACCCTGTTAACTTTATTGTAATAAATGGTTTAATTATAGTTAAATCTATCACATTTAACTTATGTTTTATCATTTTTTTATTTTATCTATTTAATTTTTTTATTTTTTTCCTGTTAACTTTATTGTAATAAATGATTTAATTATAGTTAAATCTATCACATTTAACTTATGTTTTATATTTTTTTTATTTTATCCATTTAATTTTTTTTAATTTATTTTTAGGAGGTAAAGCGTTTTCCTCTAAAATGAACACCCGTAATTGCCACCTGCCACAAGTCTGCACCATCCCATCAAATCAAATGTTAGACGATTCAAGAATAATGTGCCGTCAGATTAATACAGTTTTAATACAGTTTCACGGTTTAGTTTTAATATAGTTTCACAGTTTTAACAGTTTCAATACCGTTTCAGTTTCAACTGAATGAAACTGATATAGCATATAACCCTGCATAACGTGAGCTTGAACTTAAACTGATATAGCATATAACCCTGCATAACGTGAGCGTGAACTTAAACTTTGCATTTGTGTTTGGTCTTGCAGGAATTTAAGCAAACTTCTGGGGCATACTCCTTCAAGATTGATCCTGCGGGTATATTCATCATGCATGTTACAGGGTTTTTGGATTTGTTGATATTTAGTGCCTGGTGTTTATCCGTCGGTCTTGGCAGGTTTGAAGAAAGAGGAAAGACCACCAGAAACCTGAGCAGTAAGAAGGGTTCGTGAAACCCTCACTGGGTGTTTTTGGGAGGCAGAGCGCCGGGGGAAGAGTTGTTATGACCTGCTTATCTTTCCCTTTCTTTATTCAGACATGTTTCATAATTTAAAGTTTCTGCAACAATGTTTCTCACGTCTTTTGTAAATGACACATTCTTATAGCTACATTACTTGTTGCCTGTTAGAATTCACCGCTTGTCTTGATATAGCCCTTTTTTTGAATTTCTGCTAGACTGTCTCTTATCAATAACCATTCCCCTCTATATCAATTCTTTTCGGCCTACCATCTGGTCTTAATACGTCAGTTTCTTTGATGGGCATGTTAATACTCTCATGGTCATATTGGACCGATTCTTGAAGTATATTTTCTCTTGCTCCTGTATTGCTGATCATCGATATTCTTATAATTTTAGTCTTCTTATGTTTTCATTTGAAGTTGTCATAACCCTCTAAATTCATTATTTGTCAGTTCTTATTCCATTAATTCCGTGGTCATTCCTTCCTCTCAATGCCCACAAAATCCATCTGATGCGTGCCATAGTAGCATCAGTACCGATGTTTGGACAGCTAAGAGTTTACTAATTCATCATGCTTTTGATCCATAAGTGAGTGGCTATAAACCTTAACTCTGCATTGAGTGATATAGATACCCAGTAACATGTTGAATAGATTGAAATCTTATAACTTTTACAGCTAAAAACAAAGAATTTGCCACCATAAGAGTTTACTAATTCATCATGCTTTTGATCCATAAGTGAGTGGCTATAAACCTTAACTCTGCATTGAGTGATATAGATACCTAGTAATATGTTGAATAGATTGAAATCTTATAACTTTTACAGCAAAAAACAAAGAATTTGCCACCACCTGTAGCTTCTCTGTGTCATAAGGAATATGGGCTTCAGGTAGTTGTTATTGGACAGTCAAGTCAAGTCGCTTATTGTCAATTCAGTGGTTGGCCCACCGCCCGCCCCTTGAATAAACAGCACATTTTGCACAGTTTGACTAAACGGGCTGAATTTAGATTCATTCACATTGCATTCAGATATGAAAAGTAAAGCTTAAATACTCGTTATCATCTCATTTCTCTAAACCCTCTCTCCCTTGCTTTTGCACTCCGTTCGTTCAATATTTCAAGCATTCACTGCCTGTCATCTTCCTTAACCGCTTAACCCATTGCATTCAGTCCAAAACACAAATACCAAGATGCCTACAGCTATTGCTACTCATTCGAGGAGGAACATCCCAAAAAGAGGGCAGGTGAAGGCAGCCATTGCCTCTTCCCTCGCCCAATCCATCAGATCACTGTTAGGATCCCCTAAATCCTTCAACCACTCTGTTCCTCTTCCTCTTCTTTCGCGACTGCAAATCGTTTGAGAGCACAATGAATGACTTGCAGATCAGATGGGCTTATCTCCAGAATGCTGATACAGATTTGAGTTTTTTTCATTACAAATTCAGTGATGCAGAAATTAAATCATTATGGATGAAGCATTTGTTTCCTCTTCCTCTTCTCTCGCGACTGCAAATCGTTTGAGAGCACAATGAATGACTTGCAGATCAGATGGGCTTATCTCCAGAATGCTGATACAGATTTGAGTTTCTTTCATTACAAATTCAGTGATGCAGAAATTAAATCATTATGGATGAAAGCATGGGATCCTCAGATCTGTTGTCCAAATCATTTGCTCATTTGTCTGACTCTTTTCCTCAGATTTGAAGCCCTGCAACACCAATGGAGTTTGCTCTTTACGCTGTAGTGAGTCACCAAATATAAAGAGGGGAAATATTTTCTACTACAGCAGCTTTTCCCAGTTGCAGTTGAAAAGCTCTGAAATACAAAGTTTGTTGATCAGAGATTTTGAGTTGAAATATATGGCACTTGATTCCCCTTGGCATATCTCTTTGAGGAATTTGCAAATTTGGCAATGATCAAATATAATATCTCAATGTTAATGTTGTTTATCAGACCTCCTCCCTGTCTTGCTTTTAGAAAGCTCTGCTCTGCTAACATATTTATTGCAAATGTAAACATGCCATACAGTTTGTCGATGTGATACCAAGTTCAACTTTTATAAGGTTAATTTATGGGAGCTTGTATGTTTTGGTAGAATGTGAGAAGTTGTCAATGTGAGAAGGACGTTGGAATTTTTTTATGGTGGTAGAGGTTGCAAATGTGTCCTATTTTTTATACCATGGACAGACTTTGCTGCAAAGATATTTTTCTCAACTAAAAGAGTTTCTCACAATTAACAAGCATAGTGGACTTAACTTGTGGACAACCATTTTTGCTTTTGAAGACTGCAATTTTTCTTTTGAAGACTGCAATTTTTCAACTGCGGGATTATAGATTGTAACATAATTACAATGTATTTTATTTTTGGGCCTTCGCTTATGCTGGTTATTTGAACTTTTTTTTTGCTTTGTCTGCGATTGGAGGTATTTTGAAGCATGTTTTTGGGAACTTATATAGATGACCTCAACCTGTGCTGGTCTCACTGATTATATGTAGTATATATATGCTCTTTTTCTCCCCCCATATATTTTCCATGGATGAGTTTATGTAAGTAACTTGAGAATACACTATTGTGGAGGCAGAAACATTAATCATGATGACCTCAACCTGTACTGGTCTCCTGTACTAGTCTCACTGATTATATGTATTATATATATGCTCTTTTTCTCCCCCATATATTTTCTATGGATGAGTTTATGTAAGTAACTTGAGAATACACTATTCTGGAGGCAAACCATTAATCATGATTTAAAAATATGCTGACTGTTTCCGTTTCTCAGTTTCAATTCCTTCAACCAAGCTTCTATTGAGAGTGGACAATGCAGAAAAACATGAGTTAGTCCATTGAATGATATAAAGGATTCAAGATATTCATTTCTGTACCTTGTGGTGAGCGACCCGATATCCGTTCCATCTGAAACCCCAGTTTGTTACCCTCACCCCAGTCTAATAAAGCCAATACCAATTTTTTCTTTTTGTTACCCTCCCCTCAATTTTCTCAAAGTCAAAACCATTCTTTTTTCTTTTTAATAATTTGTAGTCATCAGGCTTGAAATGAAAGCCTAAACTTTGACAATTTCTTTTACCCTTAAAGTATGCAATCCTTCTTATGCTGCTCTCATTGACAAAAACTAGATCATTTTCTTTAAGGATCATACTGAATTGAGGAAGCTTGCCAACAAAATGCACAAGCGGCAGCTTTATTGCATCTCAAATTTCCCATGGAGACTCCAAAATAAGCAATGCAAGACGTAGGAGACCAGTAAGTAATAATTGAGGATTCCTTGAGCCACAAATTAGAATTCCTTCATTTGAGTTTCTCTGGAAGTATCACCAGATCTACAAGAAGAAAGTGGGATTGGTTTAGGACTCCAGCATATGGAAGGAGTGAGTTGTGGTTCCATTGCTTATATTTGGAGTTCAATATTAAGTTCTTTCATTTGTTATAGATATGGGTTAATATTCTGTTAAGGACAGATCCAGATGTTATGAAATCCTTGGATCCATGCTCTAAATTTTCGAGGAAGAATTTGAATAAGGATTTACACCAAGGAAAAGACAGGGTAGGATTGATCTCAAGTTAACTCCACCATTATTTCTGCCTTATTTAAACTTATATGAAGACATTGACATTATGAACACTGACTTAGCCTTCTTTTGGAATTAAATTGGCTAGGGAATCATGTGGTTTGGTGAAGGAAATGCTTGCGGACAACAATCTCTTGATATTGCATGTGATCTTTCCCTTTACCTTTGACAATGTACTATATTCTGTTAGTTGATTTCTTGCTTATAATTATTATATTATGTTAAAGACCATTACTGTATTGTGCATTGGTTGTGCATCAAACAATGTTATTATCACCTCACATTTATGATATACCATATTCAGTAAGTTACTAATGGCATCAGAATTTGGATGTTAAGGTTGGTAAGTTGTGATTGTGGCAATATTTTAGGATTCTGTGTGAAAATTTCTGGAGCTCATGGCGTGATTCTGGAGGCACTTTAAAAACAATTATCGCAAGTGATTCCAAGGCTTATTTCTTTGAAAATTCAGGACTAGTCGGGGGCCATGTTGGAGTTTCAGATTTCAATTAACAAGTTATTGAAAAACTGGAAATACTAATCTAAAAGAATACTTGGTACAGCCCACTGTTATCTGTCTAATTATGTAGTCTGAAACAACATCATTCATAAACAAAGGGATTTGAGTATCATATAAAAATTTCAGTTATTTATTTATAGAATAATCGGAAATGCCAATCTAGAAGAAGGGTTTGTACAGTTCATAATCTCTCTCTTGTATCCCTGTCAGGCTGTTAATTTTTCTTCCATTTCATCTAGAATTTTACATTTTGTGATCACTATTTTATCGTTGTACTCCTTTGTTCCACTTGGGTCTTGATTCACTACAAGTCTTGTCTCCACATCCCCTTTCTGTTGGAAATTCTGTACTCTGTAATCCTTTGTTTGTCCTAAAGCCATTTTCCCCTTTTGGTTGTGCAGAGTTTTTACATCTTTTTGTGATCACTATTTTAGCTTTGTACTCCTTTATCCCATTTGGGTCTTGATTCACAAGTCTTCTCTCCACATGCCCTTTTTGTTTGGAAATTTTGTATGCTGTTAAGCCTTTGTTTGCCCTGAAGCTATTTTCCCCGTTTGGTTGTGCAGTGTATTTGTGGTTGCATCGGTGATGTAATTCTAGACGCACGTATTTTGTGCTTTTGCAAGTTGTGTTGCTCTTCCTTGACAAGCCTATGTTATGACCTGCCTATCTTTCCCTTTATTCAGGCATGTTTCATAATTTAAAGTTTCTGCAACAATGTTTCTCACGTCTTTTGTAAATGACACATTCTTATAGCTACAGTACTTGTTGCCTGTTAGAATTCACCGCTTGTCTTGATATAGCCCTTTTTTTTGAATTTCTGCTAGACTGTCTCTTATCAATAACTATTCCCCCCTATATCAATTCTTTTCGGCCTACCATCTGGTCCTAATATGTCAGTTTCTTTGATGGGCATGTTAATACTTTCATGGTCATATTGGACCGATTCTTGAAGTATATTTTTTCTTGCTCCTGTATTGCTGATCATCGATATTCTTATAATTTTACTCTTCTTATGTTTTCATTTGAAGTTGTCATAACCCTCTAAATTCATTATTTGTCAGTTCTTATTCCATTAATTCCGTGTTCATTCCTTCCTCTCAATGCCCACAAAATCCATCTGATGCGTGCCATAGTAGCATCAGTACCGATGTTTGGCCCAGCCCAGGACATGCAGCACCTGCATGAATTATGCAGATCTATACTGTTTGTTCTAGGCCTATTCTGCTCGAGGCCTATAGTGCTCTCTCTTTCTTTGCTTGTATTTATTATATTATATCATCATCTTGGAGCCTTTCATTTATTGAAAATCTTAAATCCAGTCCTGTGTCTGTAATTTTTCTATCATCCTTGGATTTTTTTGCATTTGTTATTTGCCTCTCTTCACTATTCTATCATCTTTGGATTATTTTGCAGTCATTCCTTGCCCCTTTACAATTTATATTTTTGTTGTTGCTTCAAAGCAATAATAATAGAGCCAAAGTATACTTTTTTTGGCCCCCTTTTATCATTTCATGTTTTTGTTGTTGCATCAAAGCAATAGTAATAGAGACGAAGGTGATTTTTTTTTGTAAGAATGAATCCCAAGCAGAGACAAAGTAAACTTTTTTTTCCATGAATAAATCTCAATGGGACATCAAAATATAATCATTAGGCCTTTTTGCTTTGTCCCTAATCACAAGGGAACATTTCCTTGGTTTTGTTTGGGTTGCCTTTTGCTTAGTGTATCTTGCCTTCTTTCTCATCATTTTTATTTCTTTTCCTTCAACCCAATTCTCAATATTTTTGTTAGTCTGATTGCTATGTTTCATTTAGATTTTTCACACTAAAGTTTTCCACCCTTTTTCCTTACCATTGATATATATTGTCATGTTTAAACTCTATACTCTCCTTGTTTTTTATATTTCTTGTTTTTCCTCATTGCATTAGTGACATGGTTTTTGTCATAGCTAATTACATATGTCGCTGGTACCTCCGAAAGCAGTATGAAGACAGTGTGTGATTGTTCTCTTTTTCTCCATTGATTGATCTAATTGTATTTATAATTTTACTCTATTTTCTTATTTTATAAGTAAAAGAGGAAAATTTTAATGAATTGGTAACACATTTATAGAGGAGTCTTGGCTAGACCCCTCCATCGGCCCTGTGGCCGCCCTCAGGTCCCCGCATGGCCGGGGTCGATTTGACCCCAGCCAAGGGGCTTGAGGGCAGCGGCAGGGCCAAGCCTCTATGCCAACCCTGTGGCAGCGCTTAGGCCCTCGCCTGGCTGAGGTCGATTCTCGGAATCAACCCCGACCAGGTAGGGGCCTAAGTGCCAACACAGGACCAACGAAAGGGTCTTGGCCAGGGCCTCCGTGAGGCCCTCGCGTGGCTTGAGGGTTGATTCTCGGAATCGACAGGCGGGACTCAACCATTGGCATTTTTTTAATTTTAATTAATTTCTTTTTATATATATAGCTTTTAGTTTTTAATTTTTTAATATTATTTAAATTATTATTATTATTTTTAAAATTTTAATGTTTTTCTTATATAGTTTTTAATGTGTTTTTTAAAATATATTTTTTTTTTAGTTTTTAAATTTTTTCCTCTAGCTTATTGTTTTTGTTTTTTTTTTATGGAAGTGTTTTATTTTTTATTTTTTAATTATTTTTTTTTATTTTATTTTATCTTTAATGTTGTTTTTTAAAAGTTTAGTTGTATTATTTATTTTTAATGTTAATTTTTCTATTTTTTTCCTTAAATTATGTTATTGTTTTTTTCTTTATATTTTTGTTTTTTCATTTTTTCGGGGTTTATTTTTTATTTAATTTTAAGTTTTAGTCCATTGAATGATATAAGGGATTTAGGATATTCATTTCTATACCTTGTGGTGAGCGACCTGATATCCGTTCTATTTGAAACCCCAGTTTGTTACCCTCTCTCCCCCTGATATCCGTTCTATTTGAAACCCCAGTTTGTTACCCTCTCTCCCCTCTCTCCAGTCTAATAAAGCCAATACCAATTTTTTCTTTTTGGTACTCTCTCCTCAATTTTCTCATGAAGTCAAAACCATTCTTTTTTCTTTTTAATAATTTGTAACTCCAGTGTAATAAAGCCAATACCAATTTTTTCTTTTTGGTACTCTCTCCTCAATTTTCTCATGAAGTCAAAACCATTCTTTTTTCTTTTTAATAATTTGTAATCATCAGGCTTGAAATTCAAGCCTAAACTTCGGCAATTTCTTTTACCCTTATAGTATGCAATCCTTCTTATGCTGCTCTCATTGTCTTTTGGATTTCTTTTTTATGAAAGAAAGCCAAACTGTGATTTTGATATTATCTTGAAAATATCGTTGGAGTGAAGTGTTTTGCATTACCTTCACTTTGAACATATCCTAGTTGGAATCTCCCTAAAACATAACATATGATAAAAAGAAACAAAATTTCTAATGTTTCTTATGCCATTGCAAAAGAAACAAAATTTTTAATGTTTCTTATGCCATTGCCTTACGTCGTTTCTTTTGCAACATGTGGTGCAAATGCTAGTTTATTTTGCTCTAAGTATCATTTTAAATAGGGATGATACACTTTAATATCATATGGTCTCTAAAATAACGACAATTTGATGACTAAGCATTTGAAAAACAAAAAAAATAGATAAATACTTTAATATAGATGCTGACCCATGACTCAGATATAAGAAAAGAACGATTGTGCCCAACCAGTGAGTAGGCCAACATGGTTGAGTTGCGCCAACATGGTTGAGTTGCCCCAGGGGTCAGACAATGAAGTACGTCCTCTCACATTAAAAAAATATATCACTCTTCTATGAAAAAAATATATTATTGATATGCACGTCAAAGGAAAATAAAGTAAAGGAACATTTTAAGAAATTATGGAAATTTGACCTTAAAGGAAATTATGAAAGTAAAAGAATATTTTAAAGAGTTTTGCAAATTAGAAATTTATAAATAATGTAGAAATACATAGATCGTGTATAATAATTATTTATAAATATTTGTTTATAAAATAAAAGATTTAAGGGCTTTCATGTTTATGTGAGATTGATCTTAAAAAAAATTGAATGTTTATTAGTATATTTTAATTGAAATTAAAAAATTATAATTTAATAAATGTTTGATAATAATATTTGATTTTTTAAAATGTACTTTAGAAGCAAAAATTAATTTTAATATTTAGTATTTTATTAATGTTTTGTTTAGATCAAATAATTTTAATTTATTTATCAATAATTATTAGATGAATTAATTTCTATTAAATATTTTTAGTAATAAGTTTTTTTTTGATAGAAACGGTTATAGAGTGATTATATTCATCTTGGCCTGAATGCCGAAAGTCTGTTTACAATGAGGATGTCTAAATCCTGGTGGAAGTGAGAATGCCACTGTAACTTGAAGTCTTCTTCCTAGCTTGAGTTTCTATTGACTCTATATCCGAAATTTTTCCCCACTTGGAAATACATACAAATTTTTTTAAGATCAAGCAGTAGAACATGGCAGTGCGCAGCTTATGGGATGGGATCCCATGATTCTTCTCCGTCTTTCAGCTTGACCCCGGCAGAGAGGAGGGCTGCTTTATTTGCTTCACTATCCGCATCTTTATTGTGTGTTCTCAGCACATGATAGTAATTCAACTTTTGGAAAGCGTTTTCTAGGCCCTTAATTCTGAATATCAGCCTGGCTAGTTTAAGATCAGCAGTAGGGGAATTGGAGACCATTGCATTTATAGTGATTTGGGAGTCTCCTATAACTATTGCTTCTTTTATGTTTAGTTCCTTTAGAGTCTTAAGACCTTGCAAGAGAGCCAAAGCCTCAGCTTGAGTGCTGGTTGAATCTCCAAGCCTCCAAGCATAGGAGTGATTTTTTTTTCCAATTGGATTTACAATGACACCTCCAGCACCCGCTCTGCCCGGATTACCCTTAGTTGCCCCATCGAAGAAGAGAGAATACCTTGAATGCGCTTTGAGCCAGTCTTGAAAGTCTGCTTCTTGTTTCCTTATTTGCCAATCTTTAAGAGGAGGGGGAATTCTGATCGCTGGGAGAAATTGTAATTCAAGGGATGATCCCCAAGCGATATCCTGGTGGCTGAGGCTGGCATCATCTTTTATTTCAGACAGGCATTCCTTTATTTGGCACTTGATCTTAACTTCAACGGCCTTGTAATGCTGTCTAGAGTTTCTAAAGATTCTTCTGTTGCGTTCTAGGCATATCTGCTAGCAAATAACTTTTGGTAGTATTGCCCAAACTGTTTTGATTATCAGATTTTTAGGGGGAGGACCAGGATATTTATTTTCCCAGCTAGAGAAGAGATCGACAATGGAGCAAGGGAGTTGGAAGAAGGGGTCCAAGGAGTGAATGAGGGTGAGCCAAATCTGCTTGGAGGAGCTGCAATCCAAGGTTAAGTGGGTTGCTGTCTCGACATTATTGTTACACAGAGGACAAACAGAGGGGCCATGGAATCCTAATTTCTGCAATCTGTCATATGTAAGGATTCGGCCATGGCATACAAGCCAGGCGAAAAAGTTGATTTTAGGCCATGCTTGACAGCGCCAGCTCCCCTTCCAGGGTGCAGGATTGGTGGGAACATGCGGTCTCTCGCTCAATTTGGCATACCCCGCAGAGACTGTATAACCTCTGGCTTTCTTCCCCGAGCCAATCGCGTCTTTTTTCCTTCTGTGCATGGGCACAAGACCGTGGAGTAGATCAAACAGCGTGACCCATTTGTTGGTTAAGTGTTCTGGCGTTTCCACTGTTTTCCATCCTGCCCATTCCGTGTCATTCCAGAGGGAGATGTCCCACAGTGTACGCAACCTCTCTCTATCCATCCAATCCCGTAACTCTTCCGTGGGCATTCTGTCATTGATCGGATCTGTGAGCATAATTTTGTCTGTCCAGATTCTTAGTTTTTACCGTTTCCAGGTATCCAGTGAATGTTATCTTTGATCAGAGAAGCGGCTTTATTGTATAGCTTGAGGAACGATGAGTTGGGCAATCAGATCACTCTGACTAAGCAGCGAGAGCGAGGACCTCGGAAGTATTTTTTCTAGAGTGCTATTTCGGCCCAGCCAAGATTGGGCGCGATGATCCTCCAGATGATCTTCGCTGCCATTGCTACATTTTGCTGGCCTAAGTTTTTGAAGTTTAAACCTCCCTCCCACAAAGGCTTGGATATGACTTCCCAACTGATGAGGGGAATTTTGCTTTCGTTCTGCTTTCCTCCCTTCCAGAAGAACCTCCTTATAAACTCTTCCATTTTTTTTATTATGATTGCTGGAGCGAGCATCCCTGCAAATTGAAATAGAGGGAGGCTAGAGAGCACTGATTTGATAAGGACAGATTTGCCAGCAGAGTTGAGCCAGGTGAAGCCCCAGGCCTGGATTTTAGACTGAAATTTTTCGAGCTGAGGGAGCCAATCTTTGCTTGAGGATCTTTTGTGCACAACAGGAAGACCCAAGTATTTGAAAGAAGTCCATGAAGAGGAGGATGCAAATCCCAGACACCTAGAAATAGCAGAGAGAAGTCTGGGCGGGGTATTCTAGCTGAAAATGTGACACTTATTCTTGTTTACAACGGTGCCTGAGCCCTTGCTGAATTCTTCTAGAACTGTTTTGAATTTGGAGGCGGTGGAGAGAGAGGCAGCACCCAGAAGTAGGGTGTCATCCACAAAAAGAGCATGATTAATGTTCTTGACCCCTCTTGCTATACACAGTCCCATAAGATCTTGGTCTTGCATTTTTTTGTCAAGCATAAAGCTGAGAACGGAAGCTTGGATGACGAAAAGCAGAGGGGAGAGGGGGCACCCCTGCCTGAGCCCTCTCGATGCTTTGAAGAAGTCCGTGGCTCTTCCATTTACAAGTGGAGCAATCCATGGCTCCGATATGCATGCCCGGATCCAGTTAATGAAGTTTGTTCCAAATCCAAACCCGCTCAAGACTTTTAAAAGAAAACTATGATTTACATGGTCAAAAGCATTTGCTAAATCAAGTTTAATTACCATACCTTGTTCTTTTCGTTGAAGGCTTGAGTGAATTGCCTCCTGTACTAGGGTGAAGTTGTCCACTATCTGCCTCCCTTGAATGAAGCCTCCTTGATTCTCCGGGATTATTTTGGGCAGAATGTGCTTCAGTCGATTTGCTATAACTTTTGTGATTAGCTTGTACCCAGTGTTACATAAGGAAATCAGCCGGAATCTACTGAAGTTGCTGGCGCCTTTTTCCTTGGGTATGAGGGCTAAGAAGGCAGAGTTTGTGCTGCCGCCTATTTTCTGAGAGTTCTGAGATTTTCGAATCATTTTGAGCAGATCCTTTTCAATAATAGACCAATAGGTTTGAAGGAACCTGGCAGAGAATCCATTCGGCCCAGGGGCCTTGTCCGGATCCATGTCATAAAGGGCTTTTTTGACCTCATCTTTGGTGATTTTGGCCTCCAAGATTTCATTCATACAAGGAGAAATTGCAGCTGGGACAGAACCTAACAGATCTGAGGCTTGTTGTTCATCCTGATCTTCACTATACAATTTTAGGAAATGGGCGTGGGCTGCCTTCTTGATGTCTGCAAACTCCTTGTAAGTTTCGCTGTCCTCCTTGATCTTGGAGATGGTATTAAAGCATTTTCTGCTCTGCGCTTGTTTATGGAAAAATGCAGTGTTTCTGTCCCCTGATTTGAGCCAGAGGTTTCGAGATTATAATCTCCAGTATTCCTCTTCAACAAGGCAGGCCCTATGGTAGCTCTGTTGCAGACGGGCTTCTTGATCCAGTAGTTCCTCTGTGACTGTATTATTCTCCATGTGTAATTGATGAGTGGCAAGGGAGACTTTGATATTTTTTCTTTCTATATCAGGCTTGGAGAGGTTTTTGGCCCATTTTTTTAGAGCTCCTTTTACCCTTCTGAGTTTTTCTTCCCATATATAGAAGGGGGATCCTTTAACAGGTTGGCTCCAGCATTCCTTGACTAGTTGCATGAAGTCTGGCTCCTTGACCCAGAGTGGGCTGAATCTGAAGGGTATAGGACCCAGATCAAGGTGAGCTAGAAGGTATAGCTTTATGGGCATATGATCCGAGATACTGTTCGCGAGGATGTGCATTCTTGGTTCTAATCCAAGCAGCAATATGACGTGGGCCTATTCTTTTATTGGTCCAAGAGTACTCACCGGAAGAGGGCTTGATATCCATTAAATCCCAATCTTGCATGAGATCCTCCGCCCATTCCCTTGCCGGATCTCGGACTGCGCTACCACCCTTTTTTTCAGCCGAGTTAAGGGTGAGGTTAAGGTCTTCAGCAATAATAATATTTTCCAGATTCATTAGATCTGCTTGATGTCTTATCGAGTCCCAGCATACTTTTTTTCCCTCGCACTGACTGGAGAGTATACGTTGAAGATGCAGTGTATTTCTTTAGTATCCAGGTTCTGCATTTTCAGCAGCAACCAGTGTGTGTTGCTAGCCTCACTGGTGACTGCAAATTTGTTGGCGTTCCATAGTGTGCCAATCCCTCCCGAGGCTCCCCTGGCAGAGACTACTCTTGCTTCACTTTTTAACCAAAGTTTCTTGCTTGCTTGAAGGAAGACTATGTCTTCCAGCTTGGTCTCCTGGATGAGAAGTATGTTTGGGGTTTCTGTTCTTATCAGGCTTCCCATGGCTTCTTCCTTGACTTTACTCCCCATACCTCTACAGTTCCAGGAGATGATCTTCATTATTTATGTTTATGATGGGCTCCCTTGGAGCCTTGGGGTTGGCTTTGAGGCTAGCAGTTTTTCCAGAGTTGGCTAGCTGCCTTTTAATTTTTCCTTGTATGTCTCCTCCTCTCTTTTTTCCCTGTCCGTTTTGCGGCCTCTCGTGGATCTTCTTACCGAGGCTTGGGACTCTCCTGTTTCTCCTTCCTCCTCTGATTCATCTGTGTTCTGTTCTTCTTCATTATCTTCAGTGTTCTTGCCTTTGGGGTTTTCAGCGTTTGTACCTTTTATGGAGGCTGAAGGTGTACCTTTTCTTGAAGAGTTTGGATTTTGGTTTTCGATCTCCTCCATGGGTTCTGTCTCCTTTTGGATCTCTGCCTCCTGGGTTTTCTCTGGTTGCGAGCTGAGGGGATCAAACTTAGTTGGAGAAATATGTTGAACAGAAGGCTGGTGAGGTCCTTTGCCACTAGGTCCTCCCATCTTCTTGGATTTGGAGCGCTTGACTTGATTCCATCCATCCTCCTTTCCCTGCATAGCCTCGATGTTGGATGGGCATCCTCTAGCGAAGTGACCATAGACGTGACATTTCTGGGCAGCTGCTCATAGTCCAGCTTCTGCAAATGCGTCCAACTTCCTACATTTATATCGATGGCCTCAGGGAGCCTTACCTCCAGATCTACTTCTACACAAATCCTGGCGTAGTCGTATTGGTCCTTATTGTTCGCTCGATCTATAAATTTCCCCAAGGCATTTCCAATGTGCCGCAGTGAATCCCAATTCCAACAATGGACCGGAAGATTCGGGAGTCTAACCCACACCGGAACTGCGTTGGGTACATCGACTGATGGGTCAAAATCCGGGGTCCATTTGTTGAGATACAGACCCTGAGGACCCATGAAGTAGGGGCCGTTTCGGAAGATCAGGTCTTTGTCTTCCTTTGCAGTAAATTCGAAGAGGAAGTATCCTCTCCCCAGAAAGTAAGAGGTAATGTTTTCTCTGATTAACGACGCCCAATTTCTGGAGACCCAGCTCTCCGTGATTTTTGGGGACGACCATAGCCCAATAAACTGGCCGATGAGGGCCCTTTCGGACAGAGACAAAGTAACCTAGATCGGGGTTTCAGGAGGGAGGGAGATCGCTGGGATATCATCCAACTTTTTAACAAATTTCGAAGCTTCAGGGATTTTATTCTTAGGAAGACCTGCCAGAAGCCGAGTGAAGGCTTCCGAAGGCGAGAGTGGCGGAGGAGGAGAAGGGGACCTCTGGGGAGAGCCCATTGTCTCCATTATCACAAGCCCTAGAGGAGAGCCTATCAAAATCCAGCGTGGATCTCCATGAAACAGCCCACCCGCAGGGAGCAGTGTGACTGAGTGCAGGCACGCACGCAGGAGAGAGAGCATGCAGGGTGCGGCCTCCAGAATCTGCAGCGGGAGCCAAGTAAAAATCAATATTTTTAGTAATAGTTACTATAGAGGGTTGATGGATAATCTCAAAGGTAGTTATGTTTTTTTTTTCATTTTCAATTAATTAATAAAAAGATATGTCTAGATATGTTATTGGACTGTTATTGCTTTTTGTTGTTTTAGTGTGTATTTTTCTTGTTACATGTTTTTTTAAATATATATATATATATATTTAAGGTAAGGGTCAAGATGATATGCAAAAGGGTCAATTTCTACAAACTCCAAGCCTACAAAAACTAAACCTCGAAAATATTGGCAACCCTTGTAGCTATGTGCCACTCCAGCGCAATCCCCAACTATCTTAGCCCACATGTTTCCTCTTTTTGGGGACCTCCCCATCAATTACACTCTTGATAAATGACATGGCATCCTCATTTAGTATGAAGTACCCCGATGTGAAGGAGCTCATTGATTTTTCTAACAACCTTCCCAGGTCCCCTATCTTCCACCTGCAATCAATTTACTCCACCCATGAAAACATTAGACCGAGGAAAAAAACTTGCATCCCTCTTATTCCACCACGTACCATATGCAATTACTCTCGAGTTTCTTGCGATTATGGCCCCTCGACCTCCACACCCTCACTACCTCATCATAGCTCCCCTCCTTCATAGGACATGGACATTCCCTCATCCCACACTCCATCCCCCACTTTTTCCCCTACCTTCCCCCCCAATGGATATAGAGGACATTGTCTCTTTAAGATCCCCATGTAGAAAATATTATGCCCACTCCCTCCCCAAAAGAAACCCATCAAGACCAAACCGTCACCTGTCACTATGGTTGTAGGTCAAGATATCCCTATCAATGCAATCCCAAATGTGATGAAGAAAACCCTGTGGGCTTTTTCAATGGAAAAAATTCCTCCATGCCGATGTTAAATAATTGGATCTCCTCCTCATGGAGCCCTTTGCTTGGTTATTTTCCAAATTGTTTTCTCTTTGTCCAGAATTTGATTGCTGTTGTTTTCAAACTTCAAAGGATTGATCCTCGATAACTTATCGTGATTGGCCATGGGGGGCCTTTGGTCTCCAATTGACACCCTGAGCCACATATTTTGACCCAACTAGAGAATCAACCACAAAGAAAAGTGTGGGATATACTATCAAGGCTTCACCTAATATATTTGTTGGAACATATTTTAGTCGCCATGGGCAGGGATGAGGGTAATTAGATTATTTCCTCATATTGAATAGACTTGTGTAATAAAGGACAATAAACAACGACTCTAACTACAAGTGGAGGTGGATGTGTGAGAGGGTTTCCTAGGGAAAATTCATATAGTACATGATAATATCTCCTAGACGCAAATGATAGATTATCAGTGACTTCCCTTCAGGTGTTTCATATGTCATGAGGTTGGACACCTCAAGCACCAATACTAGGGTTTTGGTCCACCTATGAAAGGAAACAAATGAATCTAGGTAAAACAACATGTGAATATTTTGAAAGACCACAGAGACTCCACATAAGGCTAGAGAAGTTTGCAAATTTTCATGACTACAAGGATCCAGGAGGAGATACTAGCTCATGACTCCTAAAAACATGGTAAGCATACATTTTCCTTCCCCCATTTCCCACATAAGCTTTATTTCTATGTCTGTATCAAATTTTTAGACATATAGATTAACTTCACATACCACTCTTCCCTCTCTAGTTTCTTCAATCCTCCCCTCCCCTCTGTTTTTGGTCTCCCATCCCCCCTCTATTATCTCATTTTCCCCCACTACCCATGCCTTCAGCCCTCCCCCTGGATTTAATCCTTCCACTCCTCCCCTTCCCCTATGCCTTTTGATTCTCGTAACAACGAGGATCCCTTAGAGTCAAGAACTGATACCCTGGTTGTCCCCTCCAACCTTGTTCCCCCTAACCCCCTCTCCTCCAAGCCCCCATATGAACTCAAGCTTCAACCCAAACCCTTAGATATTATACCCTCTTGGGGGGTTTAACTCTAAACCCCTTTCTCCCCAACCCTATTGGTCAAAAATCCAACCTCTTAAAAGTTTAGTATAAATCCATCTTGGATATCAATAAGGGAAAACAAATGACTATCTCTAGGACCCTTAAAGAAGAAAATTCACTCAACTCCATCCCTTAATTATGATACTCTCTTACAACACCAGAGGGTTGGATTGTAGTATATTTGACCTGCAAATACATTAAATTGAAAATATGTCCAATGATTTCCAATAATCCCAATACAAATACAAGAACGAAATATAGAAGCTTCAGATCTTTATTAATATCAAACCCTTGAGGTAGGGACACCATACAACTACTCATTAATGAAGGATATCACCCCACAAGTCATATGCTTGTCAATACAACAATACTTGACATCTATCAATGGAGAGTCTCTAGCCTCTATATAGGCATCATACATACAATACCAAGGGTCTCTCAATACTATACATATAATACAATGGACTTATCACATTATTCCCCAACTACTTGTGGTCCCTTGCATAATGTGGGTTAACCACTTTATTTATTAATTATGACCCATTTATTTATCATCCTTACATTATTAGATTACATTATTCCCTTGGGTACCTCCTTCTGTATCCCATATTACCCCCCTTAGCTATACTACATTCTACCCCCCTTAAGCATTTGTTATCCCCGAAACATGAGAAGAACAAAAATAATAAGATCTACTCAAAAGAGTAGTCCAATGGTACCATGCACGTGCATCTAGCCATTCCGAGGAAATGTTAACACTAGATTTAGTTGGTGCCTCGCTCGCTTGAGATGGAAGTTGGTTCTGGTAGTTCTTATATTATGATGTGTCATGGATGGATCTCTGCACCTCTCTATGTGTCGTCCTGGGGTTCTTGTCCTTATTACTAATTCGTTTCCATATTGTTTGTTGTTGTCTTGTTCAGTGGTGAGGGTGGTGATATGCTGAAACTTTAACTGGGGGTATATATTTTGTTACTTCCTGCACTATTGGTGCCTGAGTGGTGTTTGGTGCTTTTTCTGGTACCTGGTTTGATGTTTGTGTTTGGTTGTCTACCATCAAAGGTTCATCATCTAATATGTCAGTGTCATTAGAGTTTTTTGTTTCTACCTCCACAGTATCTTCCTAGTTCCTAATGGAAATATCCTGCAAGGTAATTTTCTTCTTTTTATACCATAGCTTCGGGAATTTCTTCTGTACATTAATATTAATGGTGCCCATTGAGTCCATCCAAGGATACCCCAAAACAACATCTGTCTCATCCATGTCTAAAGTGTAAAAGTCAACATGTAATAGATATTTATTCATGGTATCCTTCAAGTCCTTAAATATTTGAATAGGTGCCCCATTAACCTATGTGCTTGTAATATGTTGTGTTGAAACTTGCAAGCGTTTGGCCAATTTGAGATTCATTAGATTATGCTTGCAACTAGAGTGAATAACAATAATGATCTTCTCTTTTTGAATACTTCCATCAACTTGTAGTATGGAGATATCCGTAAGAAACAACCCTTTATGTTTCTTATTATACTGTCTTCTAGCATGGGACCATTTTTTTAAAAGGACTTTTTCAAATTTTTCATTAGGAAGGCTTACCAACTTCTTTTTGTTAAGTGAGTCACACCATATGGCAGTCTCATCTCTAAATTTAATCCATGCTACCTCTTTCCAAACTCTTGGACATGTTGTCTTTTCCCTTTTTAGGAATTCTTTAATAGTAGGGCCATCATCTTTTCCTGTAAACTTCATCTTGCTAGAACTTTTAAAATAGAGTAAGGGTTTTGAAAAAAATCACTTACTTTGGCGAAAATTTAAAATGGGCATAACTCGGTCAATATAACATTGAATCCTTATTATAATATGTTTTTGGAAATGAAACGACCATTTTGCTTCTTCCTGATTGATTGAAATCACGATCTAGGCACTTTGGAAACATAGATTTGCACTGCAATTATCTGACAATCACAAACATTTCAAAAAAAAAAATCGATTTTAAATCAGCGATATTTCCTTCATCTGGACTCTGATTCGACCAATCGTTTTTTTGAAATGGAGTTATATTTCAAGATGATCTCATATCTACCATTATTTTTCTGAATTCTATACAAAAATTGTAAAATATTACAGGAGAGCTGCCGTCCACAAATTGTTGTGAGAAAAAATTCTGCAAAACAATTGATTTTAAATCAATGATATCTCCCTCATTTGGGCTCTGATTTGACTGATTTTTTTTTTGAAATTGGGTATATTTTCGCAATGAATTTAGATATGTAATTTTGTTTGCAATTTTTTCACCAAAATTTCATAACTTATCTCTAAACATGTCACCCAAAAATTTCCTACAAAAAATGAAAAAAAAAATCTCCCCACTTTGCCCAAGAAAGAGCTCTAATACCACTTGTAATAGATCTCTAATACCACTTGTAATAGATATGGTTTACGAATATATTAAATTACAAATATGTCCAATAACTACCAATAATCTCAATACAAATACAAGAATGAAATATAGAAGCTTTATATCTTTATTAATATCAAATACTTGAGGTAGGACAACACCATACAACTACTCCTTAAGGAAGGAGATCACTGCACAAGCCATATGTTTGTCAATACAACAATACTTGACATCTTTCAATGGAAAGCCTCTAGCCTCTATATAGGCTTCATATATACAATACTATGGGTCTCTCAATACCATACATCTAATACAATGGTCTTATCTCATTATTTCCTAACTACTTGTGGTCCCTTGCATAATGTGGGCTAACCACTTTATTTATTAGTTATGGCCTATTTATTTATCATCCTTACATTATTACATTACATTATTCTCTTGGGTACCTCCCTTTGTACCCCATATTATCCCCCCGAGGTATATTACATGTACGGGGCTTAAAAAACCTTACCCTCCGCTACCTCATAAAAAATCACAATCCTAATATCATTCTAATCTAGGAGAACATGATCGATGATGCCAGAGTCAAGTTGGATATACAATATAGATTAAAAGATTGTTCTTTCGTGACTTTAGATTTAGAAGGACACTCAGGTGAACTACTAATAAGGTGGAATATGAACTTCAGGGCCCTGGCCTCCACCTCTTACAAATCCATTGTTATGGTCACAGTAGAATCATTGGAGCTTGGAACGATTTTTTTTGTAATCAATACATATGGGCCTTACAATGATCACATCTCCTTCTAGAATTTCTCATAGATTCTAGTGCCTACTCCACCCCTTATGTCATCCTTGGCGGATATCTTAATCTCACCCTATCCTTAAGGGATATCTAAGGTACCAACCCTAGACCAAACTCATTCAATGGATTCTTCTCTAATTTGTTTGCTTTTCTCTACCTTATTAACATTTAACCCCTAAAGGTATCCCCTACCTAGAAAAATTCACGCACAAATGAGTATGCCATATCCAAACGGCTCGACAAGTTCCTCATTTCAGATGATTTTCCCAACCCCGAGACTATCTCACAATGGATTTTTAGATCATATCCCCATTTTTCTAAGACCATTTGTCGATTCAGATAAACTTCAACACCCACTTTGCTTCAACCACTCTTGTTTTTCTAAAGAGGATTTTAAAATGATGGTTGAGGACGCATGGTCACACTTACATCCTTCATGACTGAACTCCTATATGTATTAATTTGTAGAAAACATTTCCAGATGTCTGTGAAAGGATGCTCTTGACATCATAAAGAAACTCAATAAATCTATTTAAATAAAGTGGAACAAAACATAAAATTATTGTTGAGCTGAGAGGCTTATTTTACAATCTAGTATGAGGGGGATGTGTAAGTTTGTCCATCTGTCCATTGAGTTGACTCATGCCGTTTTAAAATAAAAATAAAAATTATGTTCTAAATAGAAAAATAATGTCGACTATAATAACAAAAATTGAATATGCTATAAAGAAATTAAAAGTAAAAGAAACGTGAGTAAAGTGTTTAAATCTTATACTTTTCAAAAATATTTATATAAACTTCATATATATATCTATATATAGAAAGAAAAATAAAAATTGTTAAAATAAAAATATTTTAATGTTGTATATAAAAAAATATTCAATTTGGGTTATCAATAAAATATCATCATACTAATTAATATTGACATATACGTAAAAATATATTAATAATAAAAAACTATTTTAATTTTCACTATAAAATGTTTCTATGTACATGTTATGTAAAATATTTTAATGTCAATTATATATATCATTTAAAAAAAATTATGCATATAACATGAAAAAATTAAGTTTTTATGGTTACAACTTATATTTGGTCATATATATACTCTATATAGCATTCAAAAATACAATTTAAACAATGAAAAATAACACATTGCATTTTACACTTTAAAGAAGTTTGTATATGAAGAAATTTGATTCCTCTCAGCTCATATTAGATCCATACTTAAGATGGATCTATGATGGTATTTTTGAGTTGAGAGACTCATTCTACAACCCAGTATGAGGAGGATATGTAAGTTTGTATGTACGTCCGTTGAGTTGACACGTGCCATTATAAAATAAAAATAAAAATTATGCTCTAAATAGAAAAATAATGTCGTTTATAATAAAAAATTTACAACCCAGTATGAGGGGGATATGTAAGTTTGTATGTAGTCTGTTGAGTTGACACTTACCCTTTTAAAATAAAAATAAAAATTATGCTCTAAATAGAAAAATAATGTCAATTATAATAAAAAAATTTGAATATGCTATAAAGAAATTAGAAGCAAAAAAATGGGAGTAAAGTGTTTAAATCTTATACTTTTCAAAAATATTTCAACAGTAGACTTAAATTAACTATTTGAAGATCTATGTTAACTAATTTATGTTGATGTCAACTTCATATATATTTATATATAGAAAAAAATTGTTAAAATAAAATATTTTAATGTTGTATACAAAAAATATTCAATGTGGGTTATCAATAAAACATTTTAATACTAATTAATATTGTCATATACTTAAAATTATATCAATAATAAAAAACCATTTTAATTTGCACTATAAAATATTTCTATGTATATGTCATGTAAAATATTTTAATGTCAATTATGTATATATTATATATCATTTAAAAAAAATATGCATATAACATGAAAAAAAATTAAGTTTTATGGCTAAAACTTAAATTTGATCCTATATATATTTTATATAGCATTCAAAAATACAATTTAAACAATGAAAAATAACACATTGAATTTTACACTCTAAAGAAGTTTGTACATGAAGAAATTTGATCCCTCTCGGCTCACATTAGATCTGTACTTAAGATGGATCTATGCTGGTATCTTAATTCCAATGGGGTCTTCTCGAAGGATGTATCAACCATTCTTAGAGAATTGGAACATAAGAGATATGATCTTCCTAAAAAAAAGAGATCGAATGACACCTTAAAAGTAGAGTTGTGTGGATTAGTGAGGGTGACAAAAATTTAAGCTTTTCTATTGCATAGAATAGGGCATACTTTATGAAAAAATATGAAAAATGGTAGTTACACATCTCCCCCCAGCTGGTATTTTTTCATCTCCTCATGCAACTCCCAATAATTCCAGTTATGGAACTCTAGCATGTAGTTCTCCCTAGTCAAAATCTAGGTGTCCATACTCTCTTAGGTTGTGGTAGAAATTTCTATCAAGTTGAATACATTGAGTCCTCTTCATTTGTTCTTCCAATTATGTATGTGCCTTATAAAATCATGTAGGACACTAGATAAGAAAGTGAAACTTTAACCCATCCCATTAAGATCCAAATCTCATTAATGATTTGTATAAAAATATGCTCTATCAAGGGGTAGACTGAAGTAATGATATCCCATGGGACTCCTACTTTTTAGATAATTTGGTTGCTTCTCCCAAATGTCATGGGAAACTAGTAGAGAATATAAAGAGTGGTTCCTTGCCACTTCTTGACACTCTATTACTACATACCTATGATTATGTTAAATAGTCATTGAATCCCTAAAGTCTTACCTAAATCTTTTATAATCATCCACAATAACCTTGGGTAATGGATATTCATCTTTTACCATAAGTCTAGTCTTTGCCTTTGTCCTAAAATAGAAATATGCCCATTTCTTCCATTGTATCATGTTAAGAATATAAGATATAAATTCCTTGAGCAATACACCCTTAATATATGGGTTTGGATTCCAACGAGTGTTATCCTAACGAAAAAATTAAATTGATATAATTCACATAACAAATTTTATTCCAAAGGATAAGTGGAAAAGAAAATCTATGTGAATTCCTATGGTTCTTTATTTCATGAGGTTGTCCAGCTGCCAACCATTTCAACATGAAGACAATCCATTGTTCGTGCAATAAAATGGGATACATCTTGTAGGATATCCTAAATGTTATTCCTTCTCGAACCAATTCAGAAGTATCTTTCTTTTGTGCTTGTGTCAAGTGCCAAGTGTTCTTTATATTCATGAATCTTTGCCTTCCAGTTGTCCTCTCATGTGAGATACATTGAAAACTATCTTTGCCTCAATTTCTCATTGATTTTTTGGTGGCTCTTATTGTTTATGATCCCACATTTGAAAATATCATCCTTGGTTCACCATTGATACAAATCGAGTTGGATTTGGATGAAGACATATGTGTTAGTAATAACGTCATGTAAAATAACATGTATAGTCTATTAGGATTATTTAACATATTATTTAGAATAATTATAGGCTCTTAGCTTAGGACCTTCAACCTCATCTATAGATTCTAGCAATGTTTTTAAATTACTAACTCCAAGCTTAGCTTGTTGGAGTTTGGACCTAATCTTCTCATTTTAAAATAACTATCTCATGTTTTACCTTCATAGAGCTTGATAGGTCGAGCTGAAAAAATGAAAAGGTTTGGGTCTGAGGAAATTACCTTTCTTCCTTCTAGTTTTCTTAGCTTAGCTAGGTCCACATCTATCATGTATGAAGGTGAAGTTGAAATGTTGAGGCTCTTTCTCCATGAATTCTTCTATCTACTCTTGTGTTGATGGTGTAGGTTCAAGGGTTCTAAATGCACTAGCCGCCTCATAACACAAGGTTTCCTCAAATCCTTCTGTTGACCATCATTCCCTTTGAGCTAGAGGTGAACTGGGATTTTCACCTAACCTTTTAGGGCTTGTTTCATGTGATGGTCCTCATTTTTTACTCTAGAGAGATTCCCCTAAATCCTCACTATGTTTAGCAATATCTACTTCAATTGATTCTGTAGAAGTTCAAGTGTCGAGGCTAGCAACTTGCTACCCTTCTTTTCCTTATTAATATTGTGCATACATGGTTTGATAATGAGAATCCTAAGGGGGAGTTGATTTGGAGACTAGTGATTACTTTTGGCCAATGCCCCTTTTAGCAATGAAATCCATGCTCTAGGTTTCATTTGGATAGCCTAAGGAAAAAATTCCATGGAATATTTAATTAATCCAACTCAGCTGAGATTAACATTTTAATGAGCCCTTGGTGATATAACCTTGTATTGAGGTCCTTCTCTTTATTGCGACTATGGCCATTTTTGTCAGGATTGTGAGCAAATAAATGGCATGTTCACTAACTATCTTTCAATAAATGAAAATATGTGTTAATAGTATAATATATATTTTATATACAATGAAATGTTAATTATTTTATTATATTCTTACACATTTTTTTCTTTTAAATGATATTTAAAATGCATCTTTCTTGGAAATATGGTCTTGAACTTTGTGCCTTGACAATGTAGAGATTAAGCCAGAAGAAAAAAATGATTACTTTATTCTTTATAAAGATTGACACTAGTAAAAGGAGATTAAAAAAATTGTGGTTACTTTATTCTTCTTGTCTAAGATTGATATTGGTAAAACACTACAACATAGCAGGAAAATATTGCCTAAAATAACGTCGAAATTTAGTGTTTTCCAGTTCACGAATTGGATGCTTTTCTAGGTATATTTATCATGGTGCTAGATTTGGCACCACAAATTTCTCTAAAAATAACATCGTAAATAACAACAAAAAAATATTTCCAGAAATAATGCCATAAATAGTGCCCGAAATAGTGTCCAACATCTGACCTAGAGTTGTGCTAGAAATAACACCATAAGTAGTACCAGGAATAATGTCATAAATAGTGCCTGGAATAGTGCCAAGAATAGAGCCAGAAATAACACCATTTTATCACCGAAAATAGCACCAAGATTTGCTTCCAATTTGGAACCTGGTCTGGCTTCCAATTTAACGTCCAATTTTGCTTCTCGTTTTGCTTCTAGTGTGGCTTCCAACTGCTTCCAGTTTTTCTTCTAGTGTGGCTTCCAATTTTTCTTCTAGTGTGGCTTCCAATTTTTCTTATGGTGTGGCTTTCAATTTTTCTTCTAGTGTAGCTTCCAATATTGCTTCCAGTTTTGCTTCTTGTGTGGCTTCCAATATTGCTTCCAGTTTTTCTTCTAGTGTGGATTCCAATTTTGCTTCCAGTTTTTGCTTCTAGTGTGGCTTCTAATTTTGATTACATTGTTGCTTCTTTTTTTGCTTCCAAGTGTCAGAAACATCACCACATTTAGCGCCAAGAGATAAATTCAGTTTCAATTCTGATTTGGCTTTCATTTTTGCTTCCCGTTTTACTTCTAGTGTGGCTTCCAATTTGGATTCCATTGTTGCTTCTTCTTTTTCTTCCAAAAACTGATTATTATTTTGCATACAGTCAAATTAATATGTTTTATTTCAATTTAATTAGTTAAATATATCATGTCTGTTAAAAATATATATGATTATACATTATATGAATGCATTTGAAATATTTTATAGGATAACACATTAAATAATTTTTAAGGAAACAGACATCCATACAAATTAACAACATCATTATACTTATTAAATCTCCATCAAAATAGAATTTACAACATCGAATATATATAAAATAACAAGATAATTATTGTAACATGATCATAATCTATAACTAAAATAAGTGAGTCAAATATCTATAATTTAAGTGAATTTGAAAACACCCATCATGAATAGTAAATCAAAACTATCATACGTAATAAATATGCTTCCAAATCATCAACCACTTTCAACATACAAAAATTGACGAGTCAATACTGACAAGAACATCATCATATATAACTAAAATAAGTTAAATTCACATATACTAGTAGATCAATAACATGTGGAAATGGTCTATGGGGGGAGGTAGGAGCGGGAGGGGTTATCTTTTGCCCCGATGGAAAAGTTGAAGTTTTTTAGCATGGGTTCTAGGATTCGCCTCACATGATCAACCATAATAATTAGGGCTATCGGAAGGGCTCAAGCTAGCAGCAATTGAAGGAATCCTTAAATTAAGTGTCTTTGGAGACTCTCTCAATACAATTCAAAAATGTATCAAATTGAATCATTTCAAGGACCCAAATACAAGACCAACTCTACAAAGAATGCATTTGATCATGGATAAATTTGAAATTTTGGATTTCTATCATATCAAGAGAGATAAAAACACTTTGGTGGATGATCAAGCCAACAAAGGCGTCAATTTGGTTCAAGGCGAGTTGATGGAGGAGGGCAGCATAACAACTATATGTCACATACCATGATTTTTTATAACTATATGATCTTGAGATGCTTAAGGGTAATTAAGGAGGATAATATCACTAACATGGTGCATAAATTTGGTAGTCATTTCACGGTATAAAAGATCGTTGGTAATCACTCTAGCAGAATGACAGACCGTTCATCCAACATATGGTTAAACATGGGGATTAATGCTAAGCATGTGGACAGGTTGGATGTCATCGGCCAAGAATTAAGGCAGTTTTGTAGTGAAGGATTTGATATTTATGTTGACGAGAAAGAATGTCTCAGTTCGACTGTGTGTATTTATGGTCCATACCAAGAAGCAATGAATTCACAATTGTTTGTAGGGTGTGCAATGAATGTGAACGACACTAAACTCGAAGGGACTCCCCCCGTCATCATTTTGGAGTTAAGTCTAGCTATAAGGGGATGGTTGTGGAGAATTCATGCACAGTGGCTCTCCATACATTTTTTCCAAGCCGAAGAGATGGCCTCCTCGTCAAGCGATGGCGCTGGTGGCTCCCCAAATGATAATGACTGGGTGTTCAAGGAGGAAACCAAGGAGATGATCTCCAAGATAGGTGGGAAAATAATTTTTCAGGCTCTCTATCATTTCACCTTGGTAATAGGTAATTTGGAAGGTCTAAAAAAAGATGTTGAAATTGTGCAAGCGACAGTGGAGGTAATCATATCCAAGATAGAAAATATTGATTACAAGGTGGAGAACTTTGAGGTCGTGGTGGAGAATACATTTGTTTCAGTGTTAAAATAAATATTTGGCCTTAGTGATAGCGGTGAACAGGATATGGTGATTGGTGAGGGAGGGGATCTCCCTCTAGTGTTTCCTGATCAACAGGAGTTGTAGTAGGAGCAGGGGTAGCAAGGAGCAGCGAAACCATTCCAACAGGAGGAAGCGGATAAGGTTGCTATGGAGGAACTCGGTCACAACTATATGGATGGAACCAGGTAGTTAATATGATAGTAATAGGTAGATTATGTTATATAGGTATGTAAGTATTAATGGGGCATTTTGGATAAATTACAAGAAGAATGATGTAGTAAATCTGGAAAAAGAATTACTGCATACCCAAAGATACTGGCCAGAGCAATTTTGGAGGACTCTAGAAATTTTGCTGCTTTTGAATGTAATGGCATTGGCCAAATTCCAGTTTGATTAATAGAAGTATACCCATTCCTTTGAAAAAAAGTGAAAATGATGCATGTCCAACAACCAACATAAGTCAGAATGATACATCATGTACAAAAGATATAAATAAAAATAATGAATTATGTAATACAAAATGATACAAGTCAATATGATACGTCATGTACAAATGATATTAGCCAAAAAGATACATGTCAAAAAGATACAACTCAATAATATGGTACATGAGGTCGTGAAAATGATACATATAATAGTAACCATGAAAATCAACATCATAACAATATATCAAAAATAATCCATGATGTAGTGTATATGATCATGAATGTCACTAGCGGCTACCAACAACTGCCTCATGATCATCATATTTTGTATCGGCATTGGCCTCATGTCATCATGAGCATCATCTGCCATCTCAACATTGGACCCAACATGATCTGGATCCATGTGTTGAGGATTATTTAGATCTTTTGGACGATGCTTGTTCTGCAAAAAAACATTTAGAATGAAAATTTATTATTTATTTCATGCAATAATTAATTTCTATGTTACATATATAATATTACAACATATGAAATGAAACAATAATCATATCATATCATATCAAAGTGCACATAAGATAATAAAATTTCAAATAAGTTACAACTAAGATGTTGTAACAGCAAGCCATTTCATCTTGCTTTCCAGAGCTTGAAAGTGGGTAGCCAAAGAGGTGTTTCTGCCACCAAACACTACACTAGCACTTGGGGGATCAAGAAAACAAATTGAGAGGCACAAACATAGGTAACAACAAATTGAGAAGAAGATGTTAACAACATCGGAAATTTTTGAGACACTCGATCATAATTTTCTGGAGGAAGAGAATAAATGCATTTGCATTCCACTTTGTCCATTAGGGCTGGACTATTGGACAAAGTTGTTAAGCAAATCCTTCAGAATCAGAGACACACAGAATGTTGTGGAAAATTTCAGCACTGCTTCTTTAATAGTGCCAAGGTTAACAAAAGTATTAATTAACCTTGTACTCACTGCCTGGTTCATATTAGAGTGCTTCTCTAGCTCTCTCATTGCTCAAAGGGCTATAGGAGACTATGTTGTGGACAACAAAGGAAGTGGGCTTGGTGGAAATGTGTTTCTAACCAAAGACGAGTCCCCAGTCAAATCCCAAGATAGCTTCAAATATTTTTTCCATGTGCTAAGCTTCAAAGGTAAACATGGTATCAGAACCTTCTTGTTTATGGTGGGTTGTGTCAATTTGAAATGCTCCATTAGCTGGGTTGTGTTGATTGCAATTCATGGAAGCATTGGGAAATGGTATGATGATAACCCCATAACACTATCTAAACCAAGAGTAACAGTGATAATGGGCATGATGAGTATTATGTTGGGCATGGACATTTTTCATTTGTACCTGAGTTGGCGTACTTCTAAAAATTTTCTTTCTAGAAGCAATGTTATGGTTTTGGTAGTGATAATTTTAGAAATAACATGCAAAGTATCAGGCAATGTAGTAATCTGGACTTTGGGTATAAAGGTATTTAGAAAATGGCTATACAATGTTGTGCATGTTTTATTTTGGGTGAAGTGGGTAGTTGGTAGTTATCTTCTGGGTGAGTATCCACCAGAATACAAATCTGAAATAGATTATGATAATGGGATTTTAGTGTACTCTTTGATATTTTTTGCTAAACTCGGTTTTGGCAGGAGTCAGAGGCTCCTGGAAGTATTCACTTAAGTTAGAAGAGTTTTTGTTGTGAATTTATCAAAGATCCTATGAACATTATTGTAATAAATGGTTTAATTATAGTTAAATCTATCGCATTTAACTTATGTTTTATCAATTTTTTTTGTTTTTTTATTAAAAATATTTAATTAATTTTTCTCCAAGTTTCATTTAAATAATGATGATACACATTACTCTCATGTGGTATCTAAAATAAGAACAATTTGATGACTAAATATTTGAAAAACCAAAAAAATACATAAATATTTTAATATGGATGCTGGCACGTGATTCAGATATAAGAAAAAAAGAATGTCGTGCCTAGACCATGACTCTGCCTGACCAGTGAGTAGACCTACATGGATGATCTGCCCCACGGAAGATGTCAGATAATGAAGTATGTCGTCTCACATGAAACAAATATATCACTCTGTTGTAGCGACTACAACCACCCTCCAATATTTTTCCTTAGCTTCATTTTGGAGCCTCCCTACCAACCTTTCACAACACCTTGTCTTGCTTCATCAAGTACACAAGATTCGATGCTCTGCTTGCACCAAGACAACTTGTCGATCACAACTTGATGCATTCCCCTCACAGGTTGTTCACCCGGACTTGGTCCAGCTGTAGGCTGAGAAGCTCCCCCAAGAAATTGTGCATTTCTGGAGGGCAACCAGCCTTCCCTCCAGAAATTGTACAATCTTTTCTAGCAGCCTGTTGGGCTCCAAAATTGCGCAATTTTGCCAGTCAGCACTCCCAGTGAAAATTGTGCAATTTTCCCCAACATGGCTGCTCATCCCAGAATTTGTGCAAATCTGGGTAGCAGTCATCTGCTCTGCCTAGAAATTGCACAAATCTCTTGGGAAGCCAGCCTAGGTCCTAACCATAAATGCACATTTCCTTCAAGCAGTTGAGAAACTGCATGCATGAGCAGTCTGGTTGACCAGTTCCACTCGGGACCGAGGAAACTTGACTTGCATGCATGGCTTGCGTTTTCCCAGAATAGCAAAAGGCAACATGCAAAAGGCATCCCATGATTCAGGGAGCTATTTTTAGCAGTCGGTGGTTACATGCAAAGTTCATTTTGAAACTTCCCTCCAATTGTCGCTTTTTTCTTGATTTGTGGCATGCACGTCATGAGCCCAAATTTTTTTATTCGTCGCATTAGATCTCATTCTTTCACATCGATCTTGGAGCTCTGACATCCCATAGCACATCCAGGACTCTTCGACACATTCAACTCAGCTATTCACGGGTACGTGGCCTCAACTTGTCTTTTCCAACATTTCTGTCACTTTTTTTGTATTTTCTTGTGTGAGTGTTGTTTGTTTGATTTATTTGAACGATTTTGTTGTTTACATGTATAATAACTTTCCCTAGCTCTGTTTTAGTTTTTGTTGCTATCTCACTGCTGTCGCATGCATGAAACTATTTTGCACGAATGGTCGTTGATTCGTCCACTCGCTTCACTCACATGCATGTTAATCTGTTTACTGAATCTTTCATTGATGTTTGCATGCACTGTCAATCACTTCTGCTTTCACTTAGTGTCGCCATGCATTCACTGTCATATTTTCTTTTAGTTGCCGGTCGGCGAGTCGGGTCAAACATGGCCCAGACTTTGCCTTCACTGAGACATCATTACGCAATCTGGGGAAGGAAGGCTCTGCCTTCCTCTCTATAAATGTGCAAAACTGGAATCTCTCCCAACTCGAATTATGCATTGCGCAATCCCAGTAGCCACTCTTGCCTCCCAAATAACCCAACACTTTCCTCCAGGACTGTTTTGCACATTTTTGAGGGACAATGACTACTAGCCCAGAAATGCGCAAAACTGGAGTCACTCCTAACTGGAATTACGCATTGCGCAATCCCAGCAGCCAGTCTTGCCTCCCAGATAGCCCATACTTCCTTTTGCGCAATTCTGGCAACCAGTCACCCAACCTCCTAGAAGAAATTACGCAATCTTTCCCATCAGTTTTCCAGGTATGTGTTGTGTCATTCCTCGAATTTGCTTTGGTTTTTTCTAACATATTTCTTGCCATGCATGTTGCTTGTCTCCAGATATTTCAGGTGTTCATCCGTATCTTAGCAGCACCGGATTAATGGCTTCCAAGAGAACAGGATCACATGACATTGATGGAAATGCAGCTGGAGCAACAGTTGAGCGAGTGTCCTCTAGTCTACCGATCTATGAAGATACAAAGTTGTATCTAGACAGGGACATCAAATTGAAGTGGCTAGAGGTCAATGAAGGAAGGCCTTGAAGACCGTCAAGTGTCTGTGAACATATGCAAGTCTGACCTATACCGGATTGCATGCAGATACCCCACGTTCCCATGCGCGGACATGATACACTAGATCGTTTCTCACACTGATCCCGAGACGATGACCTTGAGAAGTTTCAGTGGGACGAAGCTTGCATCCTTTTGGGAACGAGATCATGATGATATGTATCAGATGTTAGATCCCGTGACTGCCATGAAGACTCCATTCAGCTTACCCAACAACAGTGCTAACTCTAGAGACATACTGAGGAAGGCGTATCAATACTTGGTAATATTTTCTTCTCGACTATATGACCAAGCAAGCATGGAAACCTTCCCACAGAGTTGCGTGATTGGACTAGACCAAGTGGCTAGAGAAGGAAAACCATGTAATTGGTCCGACATTTTAGCTCATCAGCTGAAGGAACAAGTAACAAAGGCTCGACAGTCACCCGGAGGTATGCATGCGGAGATGTACATGTTCGCCTACATCTTAGATGCAGTCTGTGCCCGACAGGAGTTCCTGGGTTTGGAGTGGGCATGGTCACCGGCAGAGACTGCTGTGAACACATACTTCAAGTTGTTGTCTAAATGCAGCTTCAAAGGAGTAATCACATGGTTGTCTGACCGTTTTTTCACCCCTGTGTACAAGATGATATTTGAACATGATCCACCCTGCATGTCAAAGGAAGCAATGGAGGCATTGTTGATTGGTATGTCTCACCATACAGAACCTTCATCCGAATGTTCAGCGCGGAGAAGCCTTCGCATGTTCTACCGAAGTTTGCCTTGGATGTACTGGTCATGCAGAAAATAGCATATCACATCTTGGCAGGATTGACAGCTAGACTGAATCGGAAGGAGAAGGCACCTTGGCCCACTCTTTTGTTGCAGATTGGGTTATATGAGATCTAGAGTATCAAGCAAGCGGATGTCGAAGCAGAACAGATGAAGAAGTACCCACTCGACCTCTGAAGCTACAATCCGTATGACCCACATTGCATTGTGAAAGATCACTGCACGAGAGTTCAGTTCAACTGGATCCACGGGGCATTTCATTGGGCCAAGGAGGACCCATGGAGATATTGCTATAGCTTCTCCAGACCCAATGAACAGATTGGCTTCGATGGGGTGTGGTTAGCGAAGCAACTTGAAGTAGCATCATGGAGAGCACCAACAGCACCAGTAGCAGTAGTAGCAGCAAAGGCAAGCATACCAATGCATGACAAAGGTAAATGGAAGATTGTTGATCTCATGGAGGAGGAGAAAAGTTGCAATTTTCGAGCATATCCACTTGTAGAGCAAGCATCTATGGATATAGAGGCAAAGAGGCAGTAGCGCGACAAGAAAATCCCGTGAAGGCAGAGGGATAAGAAGAGAATGGAAGAAGTAGAGAAGGAGTTGCATGAGCTGAGGGAGAAATTATGAAAGGAACAAGAGCTGCGCAAATAGGAGAGGGAAGTGCAACAACAAAAAATATAGCAAGGGGCAAAACATGTGCAAACACGAAGCAGTGCCCGTACAATTATTTGATTTATCAGAATAGCTGGCATTAGGTGAACAGGGTGAACCATCACAGGGGAAAGACTTCGCTCATGAGATAGAACAAGCACTTCAATAGTTGGATGTAGACATAGAGCAGCAGGAGTTGGAACAAGACAGCGACCTCATGCCTCACCACAAAGAGGTCGACTCACCCGTTTCAATGCATCAAGATGATGAGCAAGTCTCAAATGATGAAGAAGGCAATGAGATCCTTGGTGATCAGCCGAAAGAAGAGATGCACAACATCTCGTTCGACGAATCCCAACATAGAGTTGTGCAGTATCGTAGAGTGTCAACTCTAGAGGATCATACATCTCCTGCGCAAGTTAAGGAACGAGTGATCGTGACTGATGTGCACAAACATCTAGCTGCCTTGGCCGATGCTACCAGAGTGTATGCCGAAGCCACTAGCTTAAGTGTCCGCTTTCTAATAGCTAAGAATGAGCAAATGGAAAAAGAACTATAAACAACCAAGCAAGGAGGAGACTTGGTGATAATGTCTGCCCGAGTTGAACTGAAGAAGGCAATACTAGATGAAGTATTGTCCCTTGACATAGTTATGTGAGCATTTTACTCCAAGTTTGGTACCGTGCACAAGGCAGCCATCCATCTTAACGGATGGCAGCAACAATGTGCTAGAAGAGCACGTATCTTGATGAACTTGCATGCTGTTGCTAATGACATGCAAACATGGATGATTAAGTACAAGGGAGCCCCACTTCACTTGCCTAAGATGATGAGGGCTAATGCGGTCGAGCTAAAGGCACGTATTCGGAGTCAGATCCAAAATTATGAAGAGCTCCCACAATTCATCACTAGCATACAGGCTTCCCATGCATGAGTATTCACGAGTATGGATTTTGTGGTGCACACACATGCGATCCCATCACTTGGAACTCTCACCCAGGCGAAGACAAAGAAATAAGAATGACTAGAGCTTGACTAATAATTCGACGAGTTGATGCGCATCGCCACCAGCTCGGACTTTCCTATTAGTGCACACATCATGAACAAGTATGTTGTTGGTCCGGACACATTGAAGACAATGATGCACACGCTTTCAGACGAGTTGGACAAAGGAGCCCGAACAGTGTACCCGAATGCTATGGAGGCAAGAGTTAGGTTGCAGACGAATGTCACCGTGGAGCACACAGATACCATCAAGGACTACCGATCTTGGCATCAATATGTTACTATTGATCAACATGAGGATTTTGAGGAGTTGGACTTCCATGGTTGTCTAATTCAGAGTGATGTCTAGCATGGTTTTCTCAAGCCATTTTGTTTCACATGGGTACATGTGCATTGTAATGTTAAGTCATGTCAAGTGTAATTCAAGTGTCAATAGTTGGATGTAACAGTCATAGGGTAGGTGAAGAGTCATGAGGGTAGTTGAACTATCACAAAGGAGAATGTCAAGGGTCACCCCACCCTTTGCTATAAATAGTCCCTCATAACTCTTTATATAGGCTTTTGGTCAGCCAACCTTCTAATAAGACTATCTTGGAGAGAGCTTGGACAATATTGTAACGCGCCTTGGCTTCTCCACTACATGGAGCTATTACATCTATTTGGAGGAGTAGGCCGATGTGGCTGTAACGTTCCACTATTGGAGCTAGTGGTTGGACATGGATATATTGTATGATTGGAATTTACACTTCTTTATATAATAAGAGCCGGTACGTTTCATGCATATGTTGTATTGTATTCCAACTATCTTGTTTACTCTAAATGGAATATGTATTTTCTTTCTTACGAATGCATGTATGGACTATTCTGTATGAGTATGTATGAATCTTTCTGAAATGTGTTGATTGGTTTAACCATCACTTTGGATTGCTAGTTGACTTGTTTTCCATCTTGTGATGTATCTTCGCTCGTGTGTTCCCTTCCCATCTGAGTACTATTACAAGTTGCCAAGGGGCGCACTCATCTCAACCCACTTGTGTTAGAACCTCTCATGCACCTTCCTCACTGCAGTTGTCACACCCTTGCTACCAACAGAGTTATCTTACTCACATCTGTGCGAAATCGTGTTCAAGGCATTACCATACGACCCACTGCTAGGACTCTTACACCAAAGTGTCTAAGGTCTAATTGGGACTTCTTACCCGGGAGATCCCCTAGACATGTTGGCGGGTCCATCGCTGTCAACATTTTTGGCGCTAGAAGGAGGGCCAGATGACAAGCTATGTCCTCTCATCCATTTTTGAACCTTTGCATATCTTTCATGGATTATTGCACTCTTCTCCCTCCACAATTTTTTCGAATCATGAAGATGTCACCATCACGAGGGAGTTTTTAAATCACTTGTCCACTTACATGTATTATGGTGAAGGTGAAGTGGCCTGGCCTGAGTACTTACATGAATTTCTTTCCATGCTTCAGGAGGAAAATGGGTGTTCTGACGAACATGCCAGCTTGCTGCTTGCATACACACTTTGTGAATCTCCACTTTGATGGATGTGCAGCCTACCGGCTGATAGCATGCACTCACTTGAGCACTTCTATGATATCATTGAAGACACTTTCTATCATTTTGATCCGGACTATCTTGACCATAAACTGTTACAGTAACAGCAGGCTCTGCATGAATCGATCATGGATTTTTGGCAGCGCTTCTGTGACTTGCAGTTCCAAGCTCCGAGGAGCCAGATGAAATTTGTCTATCTTTGGGATTGGTTAGAGTATTGCCTTAAGAAATCTGGTTGTCCCAAGAAGAATCTTGAAATCAATCCTCGCTCAACATTCTTCACTAATGGAGCTGCACAATCTCATGCGGATGCGGCCACTGTCTCGACTGACTTTTCTCCATCCCCTCATTCAACAACTCCACCACTGTCAAGCGATGTTGAGGATCATGCTCACTCACTTGTTCAGCTTGCACATCCTCCCAACATCACTTCACTCAATTTTCGCAGAATGTTGGTTGTGAGTCCCTTGAGTTCCCATATGCATACTTTTCCACAACCTTTGTCTTCACACTCAGGTGTTCCTTTGGATGATACTCTCTTGTGTTCTTCCATTCCAAACTCTTCACTTGTTGTGAACGAGGAACAAGCCACTGACGGAGTTGGTGTTGCACAACCAACATGTGTTGTCATTCATGAAGAGTACGAGTGGGATCTTGAACATCAGCACTCGGCGAAGGATGACTCCCTTCTGTCCGAGCCTCCTCCATTTTTTCCCAAGATCTTTGGTGAACCTACCATCCATGATTTCACATGTGTATCTCCATCCATGGATGCACCCATTGTTGATCACTCACAGGACTCACCAGATGTTGGTCCATCATTCGACAATAGAGAGGATAAGTTGTTCATTGAAAATCCACTTGATCTTTCATTTGTCTTTTCCAGAAACATAGAGGATGATTTTGTTCGCTTTTCATCTATCCCTCTGTTTGATTCATCTGATCATGAGGATGCCAATGAATTAATTATTTTTTCTGATCGTCACAGTAGTGATCCATTTACTCCCATATTTTATCATGATCATGACTCTATCGCAGTTGATCTTTTGAAGCCACCAGTTTATGATGATTTACCTGATGATGAAATTGAAACACCCAAGACTGTCGAGGAACTTCAACTCGAGCTGATGGTTATGTCAGGTCCTCGCTCTCTTGGGGTTAGTATCACTTTTGATCAGGGAATTGTTCAATCACCCAAGGCTCCTCATCACTCATCTGTATGCATTGAAGATAAATCTCACACACAGATCATACTTCCTCCACTCGAACTGCACGATCCCATCGCTCATGCATTGGAGGAATCTTACATTGCAAGCACTCGTTCACGACGCAAGTTATCTTTGTTTCTTTCATTTGCTTGCATGTCATAGTCAAGAGTGTGATTATGCTTCAAATTTGCATGTAGTGTCACACAACACTATGATAAGTCCATGGACTGCTCATCATGCACTTGTACTCACTTATGTCCTGTGGGCACTTTGAAACACGAAGTGTGGTTGTCTTCATTGTTATATCTTTCTTGCTTGCTAGTTCGCACAACTGGGTTGCTCGCGGACCAAGCCTTCACCAACATGGGTCAACCAATGCGCCAGTGGCTGCATTGGAAATATCACTTCATGTGATCAGGCCCATGCACCGTTAGTTTAGGAGTAGGAGTATAGTTTTCTTTCAGTCAGTTTTCTTGGATGCTTGTTTGCTTACTTGCTTTGTTTGTTGGTTTGTCTGCTTGCTTGTTTGCTTACTTGCTTTTCTTTTGCTTTTTCTTCTGCTCTTGCTTTTCTTTGTTGTTCGTTTAGTTCGCTTATTTAGTTCGTAGGTTAGTTTCGCATGAAACCATGTATGACTCTTGAAACGAGCTGGGTGAAGTACAAGAGGGCTTGTACAATTATCACTACTTTGTTATCTGTCATCTTGCCTCTGTATGAAGAGCTTGTTACTTTTAGTCCATGATACGTCAAAGGAAAATATGTATTGTTCGAAGTGAACCTTGGTGAAACACAATGCTTGCGCGCTAACTAGTGTCACCTTCTCTAGTTGGTTGTTTTTGGGTTAACCCTTGTCCTCTCAGTCAAGTAGAGTAAGGTGAGGGGGAAAACCTTAACAGGCATGTCAAAGATATAATAAACTACTTCTATGCTGGAACAACCTCTTTTGCTCTCAATAAGTTGGGATCCCTCTTCTGCCTCTGAAATGAATAAGTGCTATGCACAACTGAAAAAATGAAAAATTCAAAAAATTCAAAAAATTCAAAATGAAAAATGAATAAGGCGAAATAAGAGAAAGGCTTCCTACGCAGGGAGGTAATGCAAGTAACTCCGCTAGGGTACTGACCAAGCTCGCTGGCAAGGGAGCCATGCTTGTGTTCCTATGTGACTTCGTCGGGGTACTATCCAGGCTTGCTGGCAGTGGAGCAACACCAAAGATGAAACTAAGACTTTGACGACTATACTGCTTATGCACTAATATACCCCTCAACCCCAATCGAAACAACTGGGTTGCCTTAGCTTGGAATGTGTGTCAATCAACCAAGAGTTTGGCAGATGCTACATCTTACAATCAAGCTAGTGTGAAACCAAGATGAGCTGAGAATTGAAAAATACTTCCGGAGGTGTTAGACTTGCTTTTCATGAACAAGGCCCATTCACAGAGCTCGAGTTCTACCAGTGTGTCGCAAGTGTTGTAGCCGCTACAACCACCCTCCAAAATTTTTCCTTAGCTTCGTTTTAGAGCCTCCCTACCAACCTTTCACAGCACGTTGTCTTGCTTCGTCAAGTACACAAGCTTTAGTGTTTTTCTTACACCAAGACAACTTCTCGATCACAACTTGATGCATTCCCCTCACAGGCTGTTCACCCAGACTTGGTCCAACTACAGGCTGAGTAGCTCCCCTAAGAAATTGCGCATTTCTAGAGGGAAACCAACCTTCCCTCCAGAAATTGCGCAACCTATCTAGTAGCTTGCTGGGCTCCAGAATTGCGTAATTCTGCCAGTCAGCACTCCTAGTGAAAATTGTGCAATTTTCCCTAGTAGGGCTGCTCAGCCCAGAATTTGCGCAAATCTGGGTAGCAGTTAGTTGCTCTGCCTAGAAATTGCGCAAATATCCTAGACAACCAGCCCAGCTCCCAGCCAGAAATGTGCATTTCCTTCAATCAGTTGAGCAGTTGCATGCATGAGCAGTCTAGTTGACCACTTCCACCCGGGACCAAGGAAACTTGACTTGCATGCATGGCTTGCTTTTTCCTGGAATAGCAAAAGGCAACATGCAAAATGCATTCCATGATTCAGGGAGATATTTTTAGCAGTGGGAGGTTACATGCAAAGTTCATTTAGAAACTTCCCTCTAAGTGTCATTTTTTCCTTGATTTATGGCATGGGCGTCATGAGCCCAAAATCATTTATTCTACGCATCATAGCTCATTCTTTGACATCCATATTGAAGCTTTGACATCCCACAGCACATCCAAGACTCTTTGACACATTCAACTCAGATATTCATGGGTAAGTGGCCTCAACTTGTCTTTTTCAGCATTTTTGTCATTTTTTGTGTATTCACTTGTGTGAGTGTTGTTTGCTTGATTTCTTTGAATGCTTGCTGACGTTTACATGTATAATAGCTTGTCCTAGCTCTGTTTCATTTTTCGTTGCTATCTCACTGTTGTCGGATGCATGAAACTGTTTTGCACAAACGGTCGTCAATTTAGCGACTCGCTTCACTCACATGCATGTTAATTTGTTTACTGAATCTTTCATTCATGTTTGCATGCACTGTCAATCACTTCTGCTTTCACTTAGTGTCACCATGCATTCAGTGTCATATTTGCTTTCAGTTTCCCGTTGGCAAATTGGGCCAACCATGGCTTGGACTCTGCCTTCAATGAGACAGTATTGCGCAATCTGGGGAAGGAAGGCTCTGTCTTCCTCTCTAGAAATGCGCATTTCTTCCCAGCACTGTCCTCTAGTACTGTTTTGTGCATTTCTAAGGGGAAATGATTGCTGGCCTAGAAAATTGTGCAATGCAGTCCCTCAGTCTGTAGTCACTCCCAGCTGGGATTGCGCATTGTGCAATCCCAGCAGCCAGTCTTGCCTCCCAGACAGTCCAGACTGCCTTTTGTGCAGTTCTAGCAGCTAGTCACTCAGCCTCCCAAAATAAATTGCGCAATCTTTCCCATTAGTTTCCCAGGTATGTGTTGTGTCATTCCTAGAATTTTCTTTGGTTTTCGATAACGGATTTCATGCCATGCATGTTTCTCGTCTCCAGATCTTTCAGGTGTTCATCCGTCTCTTAGCAGTACCGGATCAATGGCTTACAAGAGAACATGATCACAGGACACTGATGGAAATGCAATTGGAGCAACAGTTGAGCGAGTGTCCTCTAGTCTACCGATCTATGAATATAAAAAGTTGTATCTAGATAGGGACATCAAATTGAAGTGGCAAGAGGTCAATGAAGCATTTGCAGACACTTTTGAGGAAGGCCTCGAAGACCATCAGGTGTACGTGAACATTCACAAGTCCATCCTGTACTAGATTGCATGCAGATACCCCGCGTTCCCATGTGTAGACATGATACACTGCATCGTCTCTCACACTGATCTTGAGACGATGACCTTGAGCAGTGTCAGTGGGACGAAGCTTGTGAGCTTCTGGGCACGAGATTATGATGAGATGTATTAGATGTCAGTGCCCGTGACTGTCATGAAGACTCCATTCATCTTACCTAATAGCAATGCTAACTCTAGAGACATTCTGAAGAACTGGGTAAAGGATCGGATCGATTCAGGTTGACACCCAACCAGATCTATAAGACGAAGATACTGAGAAAGGCATACCGATACTTTGTCATATTTGTTTGTTCATTGTATGGCCAAGCAAGCAGGGAAACCTTCCCACAGAGTTGGGTGATCGCACCGGACCAAGTGGCTAGGGAAGGAAAACCATGTAATTGGTCTGGCATATTGGCTCATCAGCTGAAGGAACAAGTAATAAAGGCTTGACAGTCACCCGTAGGTATGCGTGCAAAGATTTACATGTCCGTCTACATCTTAGATGCAGTCTGTGCTCGACAAGAGTTCCCAGGTTTCGAGTGGGCATGGTCACCGTCGGAGACTGCTGTGAACACATATTTCAAGTTGTTATCCGAATGCAACTTCAAAGGATTAATCACATGGTTTTCCGATCATTTTTTCACCCCTGTGTACAAGATCATATTTGAACAGGATCCACACTACATGTTAAAAGAAGTAATGGAGGCATTGTTATGCATTGTTGATCGGTATGCCTCACCGTCCGGCACCTTCATCCTAATGTTCAGCGCGGAGAAGCCTCCATATGTTCCACCAAAGTTTGCCTTGGACGTACTTGTCATACAGGAAGTAGTATATCACATCTCAACAGGATTGACAGCTAGACTGCATCGGAAGAAGAAGGCATCTTGGCCCGCTCTTCCGTTGTGGATTGGGTTATATGAAATCCAAAGTATCAAGCAAGTGGATGTCGAAGCAGAACAGATGAAGAAGTACCCACTTGAACTTCGAAGCTACAATCTGTATGACCCACATTGCATTATGAAAGATCACTGCATGAGAGTTCAGTTCAATTGGATCCACGGGGCGTTTCGTTGGGCCGAGGAGGACCCATGGAGATATTGCTACAACTTCTCTAGACCCAATGAATAGGTCAGCTTCGTTGTGGAGTGGTTAGCGAAGCAACATGAAGCAGCATGACAGAGAGAACCAACAACACCAATTGCTCCAATAGCAGCAATGGCAGCAAAGGCAAGAATACCAGTGCACAACAAAGGTAAGAGGAAGATTTTTGATCGCATGGAGGAGGAGCAAAGCTGCAAGTTTTGAGTAGATCCACTTGTAGAGCAAGCAACTATGGCTATAGAGGAAAAGAGGCACCAGCACGACAAGCGAATCGCGTGAAGGCAGAAGGATAAGAAGAGAATGGAAGAAGTAGGGGAGTTACATGAGCTGAGGGAGAAACTCCGAAAGGAACAAGAGCTACGCGAATAGGAGAGGGAAGCGCAGTAGCAGCAGATACAACAGGGGGCACAACATGTGTAGACAGATGAAGCAGTGCCCATACAAGTAGTTGATTCATTAGAATAGCTGGCATTAGGCAAACAAGGTGAACCATCGTAGGGGCAAGACTTCGCTCATGAGATAGAACAAGCACTTCAACAGTTGGATGCAGACATGGAGTAGCAGGAGTTGGAACAGGACACCGACCTCATGCCTCACCACAAAGAGGTCGACTCACCTAGTTTAATGCATCTAGGTGATGAGCAAGTCTCGAATGACCAAGAATGCACTGAGATCCTTGGTGATCAGCCGGAAGAAGAGATGCACCTCAAAGGAAATTATGGAAGTAAAAGAATAGTTTAAGAAATTATGGAAATTTGACCTCAAAGGAAATTATGGAAGTAAAGGAACATTTCAAGGAGTTTAGGAAATTATAAAGTTATAAATAATGTAGAAATATATAAACTATATATAATAATTATTTATAGATATTTTCTTATAAAATAAAGGATTTAAGGAGTTTCATGTTTATGTGAATTTGATTTTTTTTAATGTTTATTAATATTTTTTAATTAAAATTTATATATATATATATATATATATATAATTTAATAAATGTGTGATAATAATATTTGATTTTTTAAATGTATTTTAAAAAAAATATTTTTTAATATTTTATTTTTTATCTAGAATACGGATTAGAGAATTTTAATTTAATTGTCAATAATTATTAGATGAATTAACCTCCACCAAATATTTTTAGAGAATTTTAATTTAATTATCAAAAATTACTAGATTAATTAACCTCCACCAAATATTTTTAGTAGTAGTTACTATAGAGAGTTGATAAATAACCTCAAAAGAAATTAAGTCATTTTTTCAATTTTCAATTAATTAATAAAATGACATGTCCATATATATCATTACACTTTTATAGCTTGTTGTTTTATCATATTTTTCTTGTTACATGTTTTTTTAAATGTATATATTATTAACTAATATATTAATTATTTTTTTAAAATAAGAATTAAGCAAAAAGCTCTATCGCATCATAAGACTATACTGGGTTTCTATAGCAGCCTTTAGACATGCAACAACTAAACCCCGAAAACATTAACAACCCTTATAACTACATGCCACTCGAATGCATTCCCCAACTAGCCTAGCCCACATGTTTCCTCTGACGTAACAACGACACTGAATTGTGGGTAAAACATTCCTACATTTTAGGATTCCCCGACTATGTTGTTCGTTGGTATATATGAAATAGTGACTGTTATAATATGAAATAGTATATAGCTTTAGTGAGTGTTATAATATGAAATAGTATATAGCTTTTTATGCAACTATGGAGAATCGTTTGAACGACAAAAGCTTTGCTTTCTATGCATCAAAAAATATAAAAATGACAATTACGAAAAAGGTGATAGAATTTGGTTGTTTGGGAAGTGAGATTCCATAATAATAATAATTCGAAAAAACATCATTAATGTCTCATTCTCCATGTACGTACTATACAACGAGTCCATACCATTCACAGTTTGAACGTCGTAAAGTGTTATTGGGCAAAGACTTTTTTTTGGGAAAGCATTTTGGCTTAAAAAACAATATATACATTATTTATATGTTAGAATTGATACCAATATCAATTGTACACAGGCAACTCAGCATACCGATAGAATGACAAAATACAATGTTACAAATAACTGCAAAGCATCATGCAACCTTGAATCGAACCCAGGTGAGGGGCCACAAACCTACCGTCCAGACCACCGGGCCAAACGACCACATGCTCAAAGGCTTATACACACGGGTTTTACAGTGGTTTCAGAAAGCTCAAACCGGTTACAATTTGGCTAGCGAAAATGTTGGTCAAAAATGCTATACACACGGGGCTGATGGTGGAAGTTGGTATGCTTCTTTAGGGCGGTCCGTTTGGTGCACGAGGCTCGTCCCACCCGTCTACTTCATTCGCACATGGGATTCCATCAAACATGGCTTAAATTTGACGGGTCCCCTTGCCGATGAAGATTTTTTTTTGTTTTAATTACTTTCTACATAATTTTTTAATATTTATTTTTACTAGTTATGGGTCATTAGTAATGGATTTAATAAATAGTTCATTTTATGTTGTATATAAATTTGTGGGTGTTAATCTCCTCTCATCAGGAAACTCTGGCCTCTGGAGTTGAGGTGTTTGGAATCGATTTGTAAAGAGTCCCACCCGTGTTCTTGCATCTCAACTTTCATTAATCTTCCTCTAAAAGTGCCTTGTTTTTCCTAATTAAACATAACCCTGTTAATTGTTGCAATTTTATTCCATAGTATATCTTTTGTTTAATTATTTCTTTCTTTTCCATCATATAATCTCTTATTTTCAAATTAAACGAATAAGTTATTTTATTCTCAATTTTATTTTATGTTATAAAATATTTTCGACATTAAAAACTATTTCAATTTTCAAAGTGGATTTAAGGATATAGATTTTGTTATTCATATGATAAATTTCTATTTATATAATGAAAAATAATTAGACCTTAATTCCATTGATTATTATATCTTCAAATTTTATGTGATTCTAATTTAGTATATATGTGTGTGTGAATTGACGAAGAAAGAAACTACTAAGACTCATATTGAATGTTTTTGGCTAAGAGATCTATAATAATGACATAGCCATGATTTATTCTGATTCTTACTTATACAAAGCGTTATAGATTCCTCACATTATTCGATTCTTACTCATACAAAGCATTATAGATTCCTCAGATTTTGCAGCCCAAAGTGTTACTCCACTTGTATAAAAGGTTATGAGATTGAAGTCATATTTATTTATTTTTAATAAATTTCCATAAAAAAATAGGGTATCTAATCCATTGACACGAAAACAAACTATTTGAAATTATAAGCAAAAACAACTAATCCTTACTTCTTATTTAATAATTATGTGTTATAATTATATTAAATTGAACTTAAATTTCATTTAATCAATACAACCATTAATTTATAAAAAACCAAAAATATATTATGACTAATTAAATTAACATTAAACCTAAAAAAACAATTGAATTATTTAAAAAAGAACACAATAGTATTCTGATAAAACAAAAACAAAAACAAAAACCAAAAACAATTTATAAGAAACACTTCCAACCTCACCCTCACGTGCACTCTTCCAACCTTCCAAATTGACTTTCTATAGGTCAAAGTGCTATATCTCAAATTTTGACACTCTTGCCACCACTGGATGAAACAACTCAATTTTCATTAGCCTCACACCATGTACAATCATAAGTCTCCCCAACTCAATCAAATGTACAAACCCATTGGGAATAAATCCTAACATTTCTTTCATAAGTAAAAAACACCTCAAAATACTTCAGTGCTTTACTGTACCGATAGCAACTAAGTAAATTATAGACATTTTAAAGCCTGGTTGGGGTGCGAGTGGGATCAAGATAGCTTATCAACTCTTAAAGAAGTGCATAAGCATGCTTATATCAATAAATCTAAAGTTTAGGGGGCATTCTCTAAATCCAAAGTTTAAGGTGCATTCACTACAATTAGTATGGACGCTATCTCAACCCATCTAAATATGGATATGTGAAGTTTTAAAATGCATATGACAAGTTTACACAAATAAACAACATATCAAATTTGGAACTTGATATATGCAACCAACCATATTATTATATAATAACCATTTTGAAAACTTATAGTTATATGTTTTCCTCCTTAACCAATTATCCCATAACGTTTTTAGTTGAGACAAAAATTTGCCTATTGGGATTGTACAAAATTTGAACCCTTAAGTAATCTAGTTATAAACATACAAATTCTAACCATAAATAATTATGGCTGTTATATGACACTGAATTACACAACAAATTGACATGAATCATCTCGATAAAAGATCAATTGCATTCCGGTTTCTAAAAATAGATATATTTTACCAAAAAAAATTGCAGTGTTCCAAAAAAAGTATAGTAAAAAAGTATGGTAAAATCTTAGACCACATATTGTGTTGAAAAAAAAATGACTTAAAAGATGAAAAATTCAAAGAGAAAACATTAGAAAGGGATAATTGTGCACAAAAAAAAATCAAAGATTGAGTTTGGAAACATAGGATTATGACTAGCAATTGTCCCAAAAGGTACAAAGAGAGGCCGATAGGATTATTAAATCGGAATTGTTGAATTTTCTAGAAGAGATGTTGGTTCAAGCACGAATGAGCAATTTGAGTTGGCTAAAGGCTTTCTAATTGTTTTTTATTATGTTAAAATTATATTGATAATTCATTGGTTTTACTTTACTTTCAAAAGCTTGAAGGAATTTGAAAAGCAAGTATAGGATTGCTTTGTGGGATTTGATCCCAAAATCATTGCTTTGTAAATACATACTCAATGAAATGTTAATTGGTTGAAACCTGCAAATGTTTGATATAAGAAAATAAGCCAAAAAGGTTGAAAGGGGCCTGGATCATTGTGCAATTACTTTTCTTTAGATGTTTTATTTATATCTATATTACAAAGAACACATTGAATGTCTTATTTCATTTTAGAGTAAATTAATTACCCAAAATCAAAAAATCTCTATAGATGGCCAAGCATATACGAAGCTTGCTAGTGACCAAGGCAATAACCACCATGACTATCCCCTACCAATATATTTCATTGAAAACCATAATTGCCTTTAGAAAGTCAAAACATAATATTACAAAACATATTGATATATTGCTATGAAAAAGTTGATTCCATTAGAAACCATGATATTATCGGATGCCTCAGATCCATCAAGACTGAGGCTGAATTTGTTGATCGTAAGGGCTGTATTCCACAGCCTCCAACCCACAACGTTGACAGCTGAGTCAACAGTCCCAACGAATTGGGCCAAGATTTCAATTCTGCACAATCACAAACCCACAACTTCTTCAAGCTGCTCAAGTGACCTAGAGAACAGGGCAGCATTTCCAACAAAGCATTTCCCAAAGAAAATTGTTCCAAACTGCTTAGGTTTCCAATATCCTAACAATTCTTTTTATGTAATTCTGAATTTTCTAATTTTTTTAATATAATTATCTGATCATTAACTTGCAATTTCTAAATCTGTTCACATAATTTTCAATTACTAAAATGATTAATTTGTCAATCAAGTGAATTACAAAAATCTACTTTTTAATCTAAAAGGATTTCTTTCCTTTTATTGATATTGAAAAGTTTTAAAACAAAATTAATGCATTGCTTATTATGCCCTTTGGTTATTAACTTATTCTTATAAAACCAAAATGATCATTGATAACCCTACTCCTACTAATAAATTTGAGAAGTACTAATAAATTTGAGAAGATTGGTTATGTTTTGTATGACCAAAATGATAACCCTACTAATAAATTTGAGAAGATAGGTTATGCTTTGTAAGATAGGTTATGCTTTGTAAGACCAAAATGATAACTCATCATTCCACTAATAAATTTGAGAAGGATGAGCAGCAGAACATTGAAACGAGTCATCCGTAAGTTGTAACAAAAGGATTTAGGATTTCCAACCTGCCTAAAACGCTGGGAAGCCTAAACAAAGTTCAACCCGGTTAAGAGGCTGGAAGCCTAGACAAGTTTAGTCAAACCCGTAAGGGTAAAATGACCCTATACATTGAACAAGGGTGTTAACACCCATGCTGGGGAAGAGGCAAATTGAAGCAGTCTCCAGGTCCTCCCTCATGACACATGATGTAATCTACTTATTTTGCAAAGTAATATAAGATGTATTCTCTTTCTAGAAATGGAAAATAAACAGATCAAAAGAACAAATCCGGTTGAGAAGATTGGTTATGCTTTGTATGACCAAAATGATAACCCTACTTATAAATTTGAGAAGATAGGTTATGCTTTGTAAGACCAAAATGATAACTCCACTAATAAATTTGAGAAGGACGAGCAGCAGAACATTTAAACGAGTCATCCGTAAGTTGTAACAAAAGGATTTAGGATTTCCAACCTGCCTAAAACGTTGGGAAGCCTAAACAAAGTTCAAAGCCTAAACAAAGTTCAACCCGGTTAAGAGGCTGGAAGCCTAGACAAGTTTAGTCAAACCCATAAGGGTAAAATGACCCTATACACCGAACAAGGGTGTTAACACCCATGCTGGGGAAGAGGCAAAATGAAGCAGTCTCCAGGTCCTCCCTCATGACACATGATGTAATCTACTTATTTTGCAAAGTAATATAAGATGTATTCTCTTGCTACAAATGGAAAATAAACCGATCAAAAGAACAAATCCGGTCTAACTTCATTTGTAAAAGCTACAGTCCTTAAAGGTGTCTCTGCAAGAAAGATATCATGGGATACAATTCACATTTAGGGTAGGGAGAGTCAATTTGTGATTCTATTCAACTTCAACCAAATGGAAGGCAAAAGAAAACCGATCTGGAAACCAATTTATCATCCTTTTGAGAGCTTTCCCCAAATGAATGGTCATGAAAGATTTTCCCAAATGAATGGTTGGGAATGTCTTTAATTAGGTCGATTACTTCTTAACAAATCGTGCGTATAGTTAATACAATAGCCCTTACTGACTGTTGTAATTGAAAAAGCAGCATAAGAAAAGAGCTGGCCAAGCAAATCAAACTTATCCTAAATTTGATAAACAAATATTAAGTACTTTACTCATTTCCTTCAAGGAAGCAATGTTGGGATGCTATAAACATTCCTTCCCTGGCCAGATTCATCATTTCATATGTCATATATAACAGATACAAAAGTAGATAGGTAACACTAACAGTCCTAATAACGCCAGCAATAGTTGTGATTGTCATACACTATATTATAATTTATACCTAGAAATAAGGCTGCACCATTGCTTAATTTAAGCACTCAATGGTTGAACGGAAATTACATTAGAAATGCTTAAAGGTAAGCAACCCATCACTTGGATGGCACGGAATGATTGAGGGTTTATGACTAATTGTTAACTCTTCAAAGCACTACTTTGCTCACATATCAACAGTCAAGAGTGTGCCAGGAAGAGATACCTGCAATTTTTGTAAAAGCATTTTAGTCCAATGGAGGAATTGATATGTCAGAACAAACTTGTTAAAAATAGAAGGCGCAATAGATGGAAAACAATATGTATGTGGTATATATACCTTTTAAGTTTTCCCCAAGTTTGAAAGGAGATAAGTCCTTTGTAGGGACAACTACTGCACCTGAATGCATCACCGAGTCCACACTAACAAAATCAAGACATCCATTATATCAGAAAAATGAGCAAATATTATATTACATTTTGATTCCTACAGTATGTGACCTTGTTCACAGTTTGGAATATAAAATAGGGTAACTGTAATATAGTATACGCTGCAGATCCCAGCAGCCAAGATTCTCCTTCAAAAATGGAGATGGAAACTCAAGTTTTCATTAAAAAACACAGCTGTGTATATTAAGAGAGACATAAAGGAAGTTTGACAGATATCAACGCAGCATTCTGTTCTTTTATACAGAACAATTATACTCGTAAACAGTAACTAAAAGGTTAAATAAATTGGCAACCTTTCTCCACAAAATAGGGATGGCAATTTGCAAATACTTCTTCCCGAGAAAGAAATGAAATAAGAGCAAAAGATTAAAAAGAACCAGCATACATTTCCACACGCAGATTGTGGGTTATTCAACTGTTCTGCAGTCAGGCCCAACTTCGTCTGTTTCTCTTCCAACTCAGCTCGGCCACAGGTACAATTTTTGCAGGCTTTTCTTTTCGTACTAACTTCATAGTCATTGGCTGCACAACAAAACAAATTACAAAATATGGATTGAAAGAATAGATGGGAAAAGTGACCAAGCTGATCAAGTTTGTAACGTTATTAAAGAGGATTCTATCATATATATTCCTTTCCAATGGATAAACTGCAAACCAACATTAACAGCCACCAGCCCCTGTTACTAACCAGAGGGCAATGAAGATCTTTTCGAATCCTCTTCAGAAAGAAGGCTTTCTTCATCTATCAGATCCTCCAAATCATCATTCATGTCTAGCTTTACGCCCAACGGGTCAGATTTAGGCAAACGCTCTTGTTTCTGCACAGCTTTATTTTTTAGGGAAAACGATGATCCAGTTTCCCAAGTGGGCTTTTGTGCTCTCAACTGCAATGAGGAATGCATGAAAGGGAACAACTGTCAAAGATATGGCTATAACTATCACAAATTCCAAATGCACACAAAATCATGCAAGGATATTCTGGATATAACTGTTCCAATGTTTGTCTTAATAACAGGAAAAACTAAAACTCATAAATGAGATAGACTACCCAGCAGACCGATTTTACTCTACAGAAGAAGTATTTATCAGAAATTGTTAAACTAAAGGAAAAAGTAAACCACCCCTTGGGGATTATCAACTAAAGAACCTTCTAAGCAGTTATATTTTTAGCATGTTTTACAAAGAGGCACACATATTGTACTGTAATCACAATACTGGAAATATTAAATAACAATTATCTATCTTAAGATAAACAGAATATAAGCAATATAGTTTTCGCCTTGAGTCGGAACTACAATAAACAGTGAACTTACTACCATATAAACAAGAGGAATGGCATGCCCAACATGCAAGATTTAATTGCAGGACTGTTTCAAACCAAGTGTTTAGCCATAAAATACCAAAATGCATATATGTATCCTACAAGTAACCTGTGCAACCAACAGTACAGGAAAAGGATAACGTCAAACCTATTTACTTACATTCTCGGCAATAGAAAACTCAGTGGAGAATATAACCACTGTAAATTATGAAGAGAAATTTTAACACTGTAATTTGGATCTTAACAAAAACGAAAACAAAACAACTGACTTTGGTTCCGGCTAGAGCTAAAATGCTCAACATCCATAATAATTTTAAAACCCTCAAGTCGACAGAGAAAAGACGCTCTTCTCGAAAAACCATAACAGAATTTAATAATAAGTAAGCTTAGAGGAAACATAGCCACAAAAATGACCTGGTTCACTTCCGGGGTAAGGAGAAATTGTTGCCGCCACGGTTGCACTGTGGAAGCCATCGACAGTACAGACCTGTAGCTTTCCCCTGCAAAGAAGGGGAAAAGTAAGTTGTATACGATGATGAGCATGCAAAACAAAAGACCTATGATAACAGAAACATCATATATTCAACAAGGGCCTTACCTGCGAGGGTTACTGTATAGTGGGCGATAATGAACTTTCCAGGAAGACCTTACGGTTCTGTTGACTGAACCTAAGATCCAAGTGAAATTGGGAAAGATTTATCCAAGACAGATAAACAAAATTCCTGGTGAAAACCTCAGAGAGAGGATTTGTAACACTGAAGGAGGGTTTGCAACGGCTTCTAAGTCCGAGGGGGAAAAAGATACCTGTGGTGTGCTAGTGTAGGTTTCACCTCGAGCACCAGAAGAGCGAGGTTGCAGAACGCCAACGGCCAAGGAAACGAGTTGAGGCATGTCCACAATCTTCTGCTGGATATAAGCATTGTCCAAGATCAACAGAAAGCCGCCCCTGAGCACCTCAAGATTTGGTTGCAACTGCTGCATAAATCCCTTACAGAGGCCAATACCATACTCCATACCTACAGTCCATCACAACGACAAGGACGACATCTGGACTGTCTCATTGGCAACCGCGGAAGATCCACTGAACAAGACAAAAAATGGAAGGTACCTTTTAATTTCCTCTTTTAAGGCCTTCAACAAGAATTTTCAATGTTTGTTACTTCTACTTCACACCTCATTATCAATAGGGATCCGATCCAAATGGAATTCAAGAGCGTGCAAGAGTCCAGAGAAGGACAACCTCTTTCTACATATGAAGCAGAAGAGTCAACACGACCGCTCCCCAAAGATGAAACAAAAGTTTCCGTAGATGAAGCACAAGAGTCAGGGCGACCTCCCTCTAGAGATGAAGCAGAAATCTCTGCATATAAAGCAAAAGCGTCTATGGATGAAGCAGAAGCCTCTAGGGATGAAAGAGAAGGGTGTACAAATGAAGCAGAACAGCTAGAACAACCACTCTCTAAAGATGAAGCATGGATGTTATTCAGAAGAATTGCTTTCAAAGACAACCCTGCTCCTCCTATGGATATACAGGAGTGTGCTAAGAATATTGCAGACAAGTGTAAAGGTTTTGGTTTGGCCATAACCTTAGTGGCCGCAGCAATGAGGGGAAAAAGCAGAGTAGATGAATGGGAGACTTCTTTATCTTCCATTAAAATGCAGATTCTTCTTCTTCTGCAGATACTCTGCATCCTCGCATTGAACCACAACTCTATCCACTATTAAGATGGTGTTATGATGCATTGTCCAATTCAGACATCAAAAATTGCTTCCTATATTGTGCCATGTATGCGGAAAATGAAAAAATCTCTGTGCAGGAATTAGTGCAGATGTGATTTGCAGAGAGTCTTGTGAGAAGCAAACAGGGGAACCATTTAATGGACATGGCCATTGGGCAAAGCTACGTGAACCTTCTTCTAGATCGTTGCCTCTTCCAAAATGCTACCGCTGACAAGGGTATCATGTTTGCTTGGCTGAATCCAGAGCATCCATGTATAAGAGTTCACCATGTTGTTGGCGAGATGGCAATATATATTGGCGAGAAGGAGAATTGTTTACTCATGGCAGGTCAACGGCTGCAAATTTTTCTTTATTAATTATGAATTTGTTTCAGTGTGATGGTATACAGTAGTGCCGCCCTAAAAGTCAAGCAATTTTATTCAACAACAAAAATCCGTAGCCACAAAAGATTCATAGGCAATAACCAAAACATTCGCTGTGAAAACGTAAATCACTGTCTCTATGCCTATGGATTTGCAGCGAGTTGTAAGCAAAATCTCAATATCCTTCTAAATGGCAAAATTCAAATTCCAATTAGCACATCACTAATAAATCCACATGAACTGGAAAGGAAATAATATTCAAAAACCGGGGGATCTACGGGGATCTGAAAGTCTAAATTTTGAAATTTGGATTAGTAAGATACAGTACCTCTTTCCATGGCGCTGCACGAAAGGGGAATTTTTTGCATCCTCCTCTGTGAAATCAAACGATCAACAAACCGTAAATACATACAGATAGACAACTACTCCTTTACTTCAGGCAAGACTGCAAAGGAATACGTAACGGAGATCAGGGAAGATACCTGTCAAGCCAAGGGACATCTTGGTTACGATGGTGAATGTAATGCCAAAACCGACCAGAAATGGCCAGTTTCTGTTCAATTCCCTCTTCAAAAACACCCTCATTGGCTCGTTCAAACCCATTGCTCTGCTCTGCTCCGCTCCGCTCCTGACGAAACCCTACCGGACTGACAAACTTCTTTAACCTAATGTAGGTATAATATAAACTTATTTATCCTATGAGTAATGACCTTCAAGCAATTCCTATCGGCTATGGGCTAACCCTATGACAATGGACCACCACTTCCTGGCTAGCAATGTTGACCTCCTTCCTGTCAATGAGACTGTCTCTCGGCACTGCCCTTAAGGCACTTCCTCCTGGGCACGGACTAATTGGCGAGAGTCAGGTTCGGATAGGTTTCGATAAGAGATGAAAACGGCCCAGTCCGGGATATGAGAGATAGTTCCAACGTTCGGGATCGGAGCACAGGGCGACGGGGATCTCTTGAAAGGTGCAGGGATCGACCCTGGCAAGCGTAACAGGAAGAGCGAAATGCCAAAACTAAGAGTTCATATGCGCCATTACTACTGGAGCTTATGAACGCTGAAGCTTCCGAACAAAACGTCTCAAACTCCAACTAAAAATTAGGTAACCGCAGAACCGCCTTCATGAATATCCATGAATACACGACGAGCGACGAGCACGGAGGGCATATTCCCCGCATAGCCAACATATGACCGCTCGCTTTCAGAATTCTGCAGATAAAGGTTTGGGTGGTTAGAGGGTTTATGCCCGCTCTATGCCAGACGCCAGGTGTCAGCCTGGGAAACAAAGGGACAACGAAAGTCCCTTTCAAAGGAAGGCCTATCGGCCTAATAATGAATTGATGCTTAGGTACTTAACCATATTTAAATATTTAAACAAGGAATTATATGAATCTACTCACAAAACCATTTGAACCATTCATAATAAACCAAGCTCTTTAATTTTCAATTTGCATTAAGAAAATAAATCATGTTTTGACAATAAAACCATATCTTAATTTTAAAAAATTGTGTCATATCCTCCTCTAGTTCCATTTCTACACAATACCCACAATGCCAAAAAAATTGGGCAGAGAGGAAAAGGCGTTTTAGAGATCTCATTTGACAACACCCACATTGGGAACAACATAAATCTGCAACACCCATAATGTGAATAACATCAGTGAGCACCTTCACATATAGATAACAAAGTGAAAAATCAATCAATACAAAACTTGCTAGCATGGAGGGAGATTTAGTTGACATTTAAACATATTGCATGTCATATCTAGCGAAGGTTATGTCTTGTTTAGATTTCTGAGTTTCCACAATTATAAATGGTACATATTTGTATGTGATCATGTGCAATATATACCTACAACTTCATCGTTAGCATGAAAAACACAATCCAGTAGAATAATAATATTGGTATTTTGCCAAAATACTAGCACATCAAATATCTAGAAGAATGTAATTATGAAAGCAATACAAAATGCCTTTGTTATAGAGTACCACAGTTTAAACTCAAGCAATTGCAAAATGCACACCCTGAATTGGTCTAACTGTTTGGTAGACAACCATTGACCCTCCATGGCCCTATCAATAAATTCAATATATAAATTCCCAGTCTATAAAAAACTATGTAAAACCCCTTTATGAAAAAATCCCTCCCAACATAAATGGCTTCCAGCATGTCAAGCCCCAACCATCTACCCAATATGTGCCGAGTAGATTTGTCCAGATAATACTGAAAACCTCTCCAAATGCTGCTCTTCTATCTGGCTATGGCAAAGGAGGGTGAGTCCCCACGCCGTCCCCGCCAACATTTGCATCCCTATGAACAACAACATAGCACAGGAATGTCGTGTATATACCTAAGCTCGATGGTACACTGCTATATACACTTACTATGTGGATTGCAATCCAAAGGCCTGTAGCCCAAAGGTAATTTCCCCACATGAGATGGAGTCACAATGGTGCTAGAATCCTATGGGAAATGGGCAGGGCCCCTAGGTGCGAGACGTAGTTGAAAATGGGGATTGTGGAACCTCGTTTCCCCAGGATTATATTTTAGAAATATTACATTGGAACATAATCTGGGTGCACTAAATTATTGTGATATGGCATTGAATATTCATTAATCAACTTTCACCGTATTGGAGTTAATACAGGCACGCCAGAGAGCTTGAGAGTGCAAAACAGTTGTTGGAAATATGGATGACCAGGTATAAATGTTCAATGCAATTATGCTTTATGGCGGAGTTGTGGATTTAATACTTGGAGAGATTGAGTGTTGTAGAATTTGTTGTATTTAAACTTATGTTAAGTGGAATCCCTCATATGGTGGAGGTATCATAATTTTTGATGGTTTAAATTTGAAATCAGAGGTCATTTTGACAGGTTGAAGATATAAAAGGGACGTCAAATCTGACAGGGAAAAATTTCCGCTGGTCATTAAATACATCTTAAAACCCAAATTACGTCTTACACGACCTCAAATTCCAGGGCTGGGTTCCACTCAACAAATATATAGCCTGCCAATGAGCATTAAATGAGTGTAGCAGTTTATGCCTATAGTTGGATAACTAACCTCCCAAAATCCAACAATGGGCATATACAACCCCACTCATTTAATACTCATTTTATGAGTGGCGCAGTTTATGCCTATAATTGAGTAACTAACCTCCCAAAATCCAACAATGGACATATACAACCCCACTCATTTAATACTCATTGACAAACTACTTATTTACAACGCCACTCAAATTGCTATGGGTGAGAGTATAATAGCATATTTTTGGAGTTTGAACTAGGTTAAATATAATAACATCTTTTTGTTTTTACAGGGGCAAGCCATAATGTTAATGACCAACAACAGGAGTTATTCCACATTTATCAACGTCATAAAGTACATAACGATTGGGGATCACGAAGTGAGAAGAAGATATCAGTGCCTATCATAAGTGTCTGGGGCAATGTGCGTGGCTAGTATTACAGAGCAAAAACAAGTGCGAAGGCCATTATTGTGCTCACTTGCTCAGTGACGTCGTCATTATTTTAATTGGTGAGATATTCTCCATGTAGTTTTTATTTTGCGAGTGAGTAATTGGAAACAAGCTTTGTAGAGTAAGTGTGTGGAGGAAGCATCCATGGGCATGGAGGGCGTTGTGTAAAGGTGGCTATGCTGAGGAAGTTATGCGCAACAATAGAGGAAATATGTGCGACACAGAAATGCAAGTAAAATAAAGACCCCCTTAAAATCAATTAATTAGCAATAAAAGCCTCTACTACAATACCTTGTAATTATTACCTATATTTTTTTAAAGTAATTTACAGTATCAATTAATACCACTGTTGTCTGATGTCCCCACCACATGACCTATACTTTAAGAAAAAAAATCTACACTTTAATCATGTCAATTTAAAAGGATATATACTCTGACGCTTTAAAAATTGTAAATATGCTAAAGTGAAAGTTGAAAAATATAATAATCATGTCAATAAAAAAGGATATATATTTTGACGCTTTAAATCAAGCGAATAAAAATTGTAAATATGCTAAAGTGAAAGTTGAAAAAGATAATAATCCTTTTATAAAATTCCCAAAAAAAAAATGGCAAGCCATAAATCCCATGCTATAGGGATTTTAATGCCTTATAGTACGCCCTTTTATGTATGACCATAGCCATTTCATGCCATGGTAATCGGCCACAATAAATGTGGTTACGGGACAGCCCTAGTCCCCGGATGTCAGATATCCTGATAACTGCATACATACATGGACATACAGCCATAGGAATTTCGTGCCGCCTCCGCCTTGATCGCCACCGCCACCACCACCACCAGTCCGTAGGAACGCTGGCATATACGATACAGGGTATACAACCTACGCATTTAATTCGCATATTAGTTTGAATTTGAATTTTGAGTTTGAATGTGAAAGCCCGCTCTCACAATTTTAATTTCTGATTGTAGAATACCAAAACCGGCTTACATGGCTGTTGTGGCCCGCGTCTCCATCTACGTTTTTTAAAATCTAATTTATTAATTTTATAAATTTTATATATTTATTTTATTAATCTTAATTAAAATAAATAATTAAAATTTCATATATTTATTTTTAAAAAATTATAATAGGTTATACCTTTATCTTATTTTACTATGTTTACACATTAAAATTAAAATTAAAATATGTTTTCTAAAATCTAATTTATTAATTTTATAAGTTTTATATATTTATTTTATTACTTTTAATTAAAACAAATTAAATTGATTAAATTATTTGATTAAAACAAATAATTTAATTTTAGATATTTATTTATTAATTTTACTTAAATAAATAATTATAAAATAATATTAAGTATTTCTATATTTTATTAAATTTTAAAAAATTTCATATAATTTTTTTTTCTTTTAATAAAATACAAAAATATTATGTTTTATTATTTTAATAAAATACACAAAATTATTATATTTGATTATTTTATAAACATAAAATATGGGATTTTCTATTGGGTGTAGAATATAAAGTGACAGGTTGTTCTATTAAGACAATTTGTGGTTAAAAGGTCATTTATTCGAAATTTGGCTTAAACACTCCTGGATTGTCGTTGCTCAAACCACAAATTAAACATGTTAGTCATCTCAAAACTCACATTACCTAATAAACTAAACAAAAAAACATAAAATTTATAATTTATACATATCAATCATAGATTTTTATACATATATAAAATTAAAATATTATTGGAAAAGATTAAAATAAAATTATACTAAATATTTAATATTTTAAAATAAAAATGTGTTATATCATAAAAATAATAAATTAATTTTTTGAATATGAATAAATTATATATATATATATAATTAAAAATTTGTTGAAAAATATTAAAATAAAATTGTATTCAATGTTTGATATTTTAAAATATTAAAATAAAATTGTATTCAATGTTTGATATTTTAAAATATTAAAATAAAAACTTTTACAATATAAATGAATAAATTAGTTTAAATTCATTTTAACTATTAATTTATAAAATATTTATTAAAATTAAATAAATTTAAAAAATAAGAAAAATGATTATATAAATATTTGATATATATGGACTAAATATGATGTGTAATACTACCAATGAAAAAAAGTGGCATACCACGAACAATAAGTTGTTAATATTGATAAAAACACTTAGGTCTTCTTGTGATCCGTGTTTCTTGGGGGGCGGGGAGTTTCTTTCTTTTTTTGGGTTCTATTTTTCTATTGTCGGATTCTCGCATATTTTACTTTCCAATTTCCATGTCACTCATCTCAGTTTAAGTCTTCGTTGGCATTTTTCTTCTCGAGTTTATTATGGATGATGAACTATTTTATTATGGCGATGATAACCCTTAAAGTGGGCATTCATACCCATCCCATGAAGATTTATTTTTATAAAGGATCGCCCATTGGTTTCACCTCCCATTCACATGATAGTGGAAGTGTCTCACTTTCCTCAAGGCTTATTTAATTTGTCATCAAATCATCCAGATAATGCACAACATTTGGAGGTTCCATGCCTGATTCCTTCTGCTAAGCATGCTCCATCTCTGGATACAGCAAGCCCTAATCACAATAAGCATCATGTGACAGCCTATAAAGCAACGAAATTCAAATATTTAAATGGTAATAGAGGATGATATTCCCCTTTGATACATTCTACAACTTAAATGTATAGGGATCTAATTGGTCGGTTTGCTAGGAAGGTGGTTAAACCTTCTTCTCTACCACACTTGATCGATTCCAATTGGGTTCTTATTATCAGTGTTTTATGCAATTCCACATATTTCCTAAAGCTCAATTATGTGGTATCCTCACTAAAGTAGATGAAGTGAGGACTCTCCTATCCTCCGATTAATGTTGGTGAAAATCTAGGTTGATGCTTCAAAAGTGGAATATGGATTTCGACGCTTCGCTTAGCCCCATGTGAATGAAAAGAAAATGGGCCCTCCTCACAGATTTGTCAACGCCATTCTAGAACAAATCAGTTTTGGAAAAAATAGGAAATCATATTAGCCAATTTGTTTGTTGGGAGGAAGTTTTCCTTTCAAAGCAAGATGGATGAGTGGCATGGAAGTAAGTGGAGATCAACCCCAGTGAAGGTTTCCTAGAGGATATTGAATTGGTATTCAATGAGGTTGCATGGAATCAAAAGATTGATTATTGGAAGTTTCTCTTCCATTCTTTTCCTTTCCATGAGGTAGGTCACCTCGTCTCTAATTGCACAAGAAAGAAAAATTCTAATCATCTAAAAAAGTTTATATTAGGAAACTTTTGAACATGTAGATTGAGGCCTCAAGACTGAGGGAGAAGGATCCTTTGGATTCCAAACTCAAAGACAATGACGACAATCATCATCCCTCCTTAGGTAAGTGGTTTCACACCCCCTCATTTTTTCCTATAAAAAATAATGATAAAATTCTTCATGATGGTAATATGCTTGAGAAATTTTCCAAAGTTATGTCCCTAATAGCAACATCTCTAGTGCCTTCTATTCAAGGTCTCTCCCTCTATAAAATATTTTTACATGTCAAGGAGAATGATGTCTTTCCAAATCCGATTTTTCCTTATGGTTCCAACTCATCATCCAACTCTTGTGGGAAACCTCCTTCTGTAGATTATAAGGTCATTCGTTCCTCAAACTAGCTCTATATTTCTATTGACCTCCATGTTAAGTGAAATGCTCTCTATTCATCTTCCTTGACGCGTGAATATGTCTCAGCGTCTAGTGATCTAGCCATGGATGCTCCTTCTGTTATTCATGCCAATCACAAATCCTTGCTTTCTAAGGCCCAATCTAAGGTTAGGGTAGACATTCTAAGTGGAAAAAATACCATAATATCCAAGTTTCTTAGATAAAACGCCCCTCCCATGAAGGAAAATGAAGGTCTTGTCTTTGAATATTAGGGGGTTTAGGGCCAACCCCAAAAAATTGACTCTAAAGTGGCTCATTCGAGCCCACATCTTGGATGTTATAATGATTCAAGAAACTATGTCATCGAGTGCCTATGTGGTTTCAATTTTAGAAATACGGTGTAGAAATTAGACTTTCTTCTCATTAGATTCAAAAGGTTTTTTGGGTGGCTTTCTTATGGCTTTGCGGCCTGATCCATCGTTTTACTTTTATCGATCTCTTCCAAACATATAGCAATTGATTTTGTTTCAAACTAACTGGAAGAGGTGAGTCATCACATTATTCCAATTACAAATTCTTATGATGCATTAATGAAGTCAAAATATTTATTTGACTCACTCTCATAATTGGAAGTAGTTCATAAATTAGACCTATGATGCATGATGTGGAAGCCATTGGAATTAAAATGGACATCCCTATCATAGCCTTTGTCAAGGCCCTCTATCCTACATATTATCACTATCTTCAATCCTTACAAGTTAGTTCCCAACTCAAGGATGATACTTTTGACACTCTTGTGGAGGCGTTTGCAAGAAGGGATAAAGCTTTTGGGAAGAGGAATATAGCTTATAAATCCGATGAAGAATTTGTGTGCCTTGCACAAAAAGAGAGGAATTAGTCACAATATTCTTCTAGAGGAAGATTTGGTAGAATAAGACATGGAAGGAAGAATAACAGAGACAATGGGGATAAATATCATCAAGGAGGAAAATATGATCTCCATTATATTTGTTTAAAGATTTATAAACCTTGTGTGATTTAGTTAGCAAACATTTGGGTAATATTTAATATGTCATTGAAAATAAAATTAAGAATAACAAGTTGCAAAAATGAACGTGTGTTTATTTATGTAGGTTGATCCAATAGGTTTTTCAATCGTAAGCTAAAACCAAAGAATACAACTCATTAAACATGTAGAGGAAAACATGTATATCCACTAATTATTTTTTAATATATATTCCTATTACATAAATTAATAACCATGCATAATGAAGAAGGCATATGGCCTTTATGCAAAACTTACCAAATGGTACCTAAAATACCATATGGGGTCAAGGACACCAGAGAATGCATGTGTCATGGTTGGACACCTTGATCATAGTGCCTAAAGCCTACAATATTCATTTTCTTATGTAAGGCTCTTATTTTCCTCTTCAACCATGGCTTAGGCCCTTAGACCCCTCACTACTATCCAAAACCAATTAATTGTAGCCACTTTCCACTTAAAGGCTAAAGATCTCATAAAAAGTTCGTATGTGGTGTTTCAATTTATCTTTCATCATGCTTAAGCCTTGGAAGCTTGGATAAATTCCTAAGTCCCTTTTTATGCTTTCCTAACCATTGATAAGTTATAAAGACCGATCATGGTTACAAAAAGCATCATGATATCCCATGGTAAAGCACTCATATTTTAGACTCGTGGTTATCAATTAGAGGTGTTTTCCATGTGATTGAGACTAGCAAGCATCATTTTGGGCATAAGGTTGTTATTGTTAACTCATAACCTTGGTTGGGACTATAGACCCATTTTTGATGCATAATTAACCTAATCATGGTGTCCATTAGACACTTGGAAGAAAATTGTATCTAGCAAAGGTCTAATGTGGTGGTTCAAGGACTTGCCCATGGTGCTTGAGGCTGATAAGAAATATTTATGGCTAGATGTTCTTATTTCCTTCCCTTAACTACAATGATAGACTTGAGACCCATCAATTATGCCTAAGTATAATGTGTTAATCGACTCAAATGTGAAAGAATCCCTATAAAGAGCTTAACTCAATGTTTCTAGGTGTTGTTCATGGTGCTTGATCTCAAGAAGGTTTACTTAGGGGGGTCACTATTTCCCACTTGACCATGCATATACCTCAACATTTCAACTACAAAATGACTACTTATGATGCTTGTATCCTACTTAGAGGTGAGAGAACCCTAAAATATTCCTACATATTGGTTTTTGGTTTCCTAAAATGTTTGAGCCTAACATATTTTTCTTCAATACCCCTATGACCATTCAAACATCTCAAGATGAATGGGTATATAATGAAGCTCCCTTTTGTCTAAATACATTGGAGCCTCCCTTGTAAGAAGTCTCTGAGAACAAAAGTTTGGGAAAAGCTCGTGCAAAGTATAGAGAAAAAAATATATTGTTGGACCTTTAGGACACTCAACCTTTCTATTAGACTTACCTTTATTAAATTACTTTTGCAAGCCATCCTTATGTACCTATTCTCATCCTTGGCAACCCCTAAAGCCATTCTAGAAAAAATAAGAAACATACAGAGATCCCTCCTTTGGGGGGAGCTAGAGAGTAAAAAAAATGGGCCCTTGTCACCTAGGAAAATTATATTATCCTAACCACCTAGGGGGCCTACGACTAAGCGACCCTAAAATTCTCACTCAATCACTAGGAGCCAAAACTTGGTGGTGGTGTCTTAAAAACCTGGAAGCTTTATGGAGTAAAGTATGGAAGGAAAAATGCATGCCATGAACAAACAATAATCTGTTGATTTGGATGGGGGGTGGAATTGATGGATCTCATCTTCGGAATTCAAGCTCACAAGTTTTTGGAAATCAGGCACATAAATTTAACCCTCTTTTGGTAGGATTCCTATAAGAAATGGACTGGTTGGAAAAAGGAGAGTTTAATTAGCTAAAAACTTGTTTGATATTGCAAGGTGGAGTCGCGGTCCAATAGTATTGGGTATAACCTCAATCTCAAAAACAATGGAGGCGGTGGGAGAAGTGCACACACTAACCATTGAAGATAAGATTCGAAACACAAGGAACCATCACAAACGAACTAGAAATTGGAAGAATTAAAATACAATCTGGGAAAGATATCCTCTACTAAGGACATTGGCCTAAAGGATATTTTAGCTTCAAGGAGGCTTACATATAGTTAGTTGGCATAGAAGGACACCCCAACAAAAGTAAATGGAAAAAGCTATGGAATCAAAACTCTGGCCCAAGGTGATCCATTTTCTTTAGATTCTCATGCAAAACAAGATATTAACTTGAGACAATCTCCAAAAAAGGGGTTTTCAAGGTCCAGGTAGACTCTAGCTTATGCTGGAAAAGCATAGAAACAACTAAGCATCTACTTAATAACTATAAATTTTCATCATAAATATGGAATTGTTTGGCCATAATTTTTAGATGATCAAATTGGAATGGAACCAATATCCATGTTACACTTTAAGAATGTAACTTTTGGCCTTTTACAAGTATTACAGTGAATAGAACATTAAATTGGTTTATAGGATTTATAATGTGGGAAAGATGGAAGGAAAGGAACATAAGAATATCCAAATATTAGTCATTAAATCTGGACACTATTCGAGCTCCATAATGGGAAGGGTAAGAGAAGCAATCCTCACAACCCCTTGGTTTACAAAAGATTGGGGATGTAGTTCCAAGGAATCACGCATTCTCACACTTTTTGGGCTCAACCAATCCTTCATAATTTTTTAAGCTCCACAACCCCAACCTATTCCTTTAAGTCCTGATAACTGGAAACCACCTCTATTGGCTTCTTAAAACTAAGCTTTGATGAGGCCTCTAGGGGTAATCCTAGCCTTGTTAGTTTTGGAGGGGTATTTAGAGATATCATGGATAAACTACTCACATTTATGTGGGAAATATAGGAAATTAAATTAATAATGTGGTGAAACTCTCATTCCTGGAGCAAGGTATAATAATAGGCAAGCACTTTAACTATCAAAAATTGATCATTGACGGGAATTCTAAAATTTAAGTATGGGGGATTACGCAGTGCATTATCTTAGATATCATTTTTGGGATTCAACTGCGTTAAGTAAGTCATTCAAACGTATGACCATTTCCATGAGAGGTAGTTGTAACTGACTAATTTCTCATGATTTTTGAATCGTTCACTTAGCACTCATTGCATCGGGTGATGCTCACAGGGGTGAAGAAGTGGGATTGAAACTAGTGAAATGTGGAGAACGAATCACATAGCATCAATCATCACTTCCGGGGCTTGCACCCGGTAACCAGGACTTCCCAGGAGGTCAGCCATCCCAGAACTCCTCTGGCTCAAGCGCGCTTAACTGTGGAGTTTTTCCCCACAATCAAGCCCACTTAGCTTGCTACCCCATTTGCAAAACCTTAGCAAGTATTGTGCCTCATGAACCATTCAAGTAGAGATCCCTTGACTCTTTTTGAATTTAAGTATGGGGGATTACGCAGTGCATTATATTAGATATCATTTTTGGGATTCAACTGCGTTAAGTAAGTCATTCAAACGTATGACCATTTCCATGAGAGGTAGTCGTAACTGACTAATTTCTCATGAGAAATTAGTCAGTTACGACTACCTCTCATGGAAATGGTCATACGTTTGAATGACTTACTTAACGCAGTTGAATCCCAAAAATGATATCTAATTCTAAAATTGTTATCCTGTCAATTTTGTTGATCTGTCATCACTACATTGGATCAAACAAATTCAAATTTTTTTAATCAAACAAACTCAGAACTGTCTTGTTATGACCAGAGAAGAAAATGCAATCAAAACATAGTGGATGACAAGAGAAAATACCACACATTCTATTAAAAAAATTAATTGTCCATGAATCCATTGAATCAAACAGATTCAGAACTCTTTAATCAAACAAGTTCATAATTGTCTTGTTATGAATAGAGAACAAAAGGTGGAACAAACATAATGGATGACAAGAAAGAATCCTAGAAGAATCTGGGCATGTTGAAAAGTCTCAAACGCAAAATGGAACTCATCCTCAACTTCCTCAGTATTACAAATTAAGAAAATTTGTTTATCCCAAGGTGTTTTTAACTCCACAACTCATGTCAATACTTATTAGTCAACTGAAATGTATATCATCATTAAAAATCGAGACAAACAAGTGGATTAAATATGAGTGTCAAGTGTAGATTAAATTGTTGAGAAAACTACAACCTAATTTGAGCTAAACCTTATTTGTATAACTTTCTATCTTTTCAGGCATAAGTTAATTGTAAGGAGGTTTACTATCAAGGCCCCTCTCTAAGGATGATTTTTCAAATACAAGCCTTGAACAAGGAGATAGAAACTATGAAGTTGCCAAAAAACTGTGAGGCTTTTTCTTAACGAATTTGATGATTATGGCTCAGACCGAATCAAAATGAGGTTTATGTAAATGAAAATTGAGCAAAGCAGCTATACTTCACCCTTTTGTTTGCAAGAACAAAAAAATACTTTACTTTCATTACTTAAAACAAAAGAGGTTACAAGTAGCATAGATCAGATCATCAACAACAGAGAGATCAATGTCCAACTTAAGTCTTCCTTCCAGGGCAGAGTTCACCAAAGAAACATAGATAACAAAAAAAGACATCGTTCACAAAAATTGAAAACAAATTAGACCAAATTATAGTGGAATTTGCAATGTCCAAGGTACCCCAGGGAGTGGCTCAAAACTGTTGAAAGACCAAATCATAAATTCTAGAATGGGCAAGAGATATTCAGCTGGGAGGCCTGTGAGTTACCCATGTTATATCTCCTCTCATTTGTCTCATTGAGTTCTTTCAAATCAATCACTCTGCACAACACACCAAGATGTTGCAACATGGATCTTCAGAAAGTCTAATACCTCTAATAGGAAGGTTGGGGCAGAGGTCCTTATAGAGGCATAGCTAGCCATATTGCAATGCATATTTATATATGTGGAGAAAATAGAAGAAACCAAAAAATATGGCGAAAAATACTACCCTCGTTGAACTATAAGCAACGCAAGATGACAAACTAAGGTGAACCCTAAAATCTTCCTAGTGAGATGGAAGTAATCATAGAATGTGCAATGGATTAGGGCCCAATTACTACCTTCGGGTGGGGGATTTGACAACTTTTGAAAGATCAAATGAACAACCTTGAGAAATATATAAACCCCCAAAGAAAGTAGCGCTTTTATATGTTTATTTTCTGCCGAAGGCGCGGTCAGGGCCATGGAATGTCGACAAAGAAGGTTTTTAGGATCCAAATGACTCATTCTTTTTGGTCATGAGGCTCAAAAGATGAGGGTTCCTCAAATTTACAATGACCCACAAGAAAAAAAACCTTGCAAAAATTATAGTGAACCTCAAACATAAAACCCTAGAAAAATTACACTGAACCCCATGAAAAATTTCAGTGAACCCCAAGCAAAAATTATAGTGAACCCTAAGCATAAAAACAAGGAAATATTTACAATGAACCCCGAGCAAAATTTACAGTGAACCCTATGCAAAATTTACATTGAACTGTAAACATAAAAACACTAAAGAGCACAAACTTCCCATGGTTTGAATGTGTTTAAAAACATAGAGTTAGCAACTAGTAGGAATGTAATCCTACCAGACAGTCATCGACGAAGCCACCAAGCTACACAAACCATGTTGCATCAGTGTTGAAGACCTCAACCCTTCACAACACCTCATTTGCAAACCCAACCATTCTCACTTGTCGCAAAAATCACAAAGGTGTTAAAAATAATTGCAAATAAACCAATGAAAATGCCAGAAAAATTCACAAACAAGAGAACTTGACCTCTAAAAAACCCACTGGAGTGCAAAAACCCCATGTCCACCATGTCCATTGTTGAGCTGATGGAAATTTGGGGCTCGGTCGACAATGAACGACTGTACCAAGCGCTGGTGCACTACAACCATGGAGCAACGAGGCATAAAAAATGAAGCCCTAAATCACAACATTCAAACCCCTGAATCCCCCACAAATTGCTTCTCTCAGCACACAAACCACTTCTCTTAGCAATGAAACCAGTCGAGCACAATCACCCAGTGTATGTTGACCAACATCAAGGCATCGATCGAACAACAATGGGGCAGAAGAACGCCCACACACTGACCCCAAGAAAAATAACACAACCTTCCAAATGCAGTAAAAACTAAACCCTAAAAGAGGAGGAAAAACATGAGAAACGAGGCAGGTGTTAATTCCCCAGCTACCACGACAAGTGGGATGATCTGTTAGACACGTGTCGTACAATCCATTCAATACTGAGATGATCGTTTGATGTCATGGCAGAAAAAAAACACGCAACAATTGATGTCCTTCCCCTAGTTTTTTTTCCTAATGCAACTCTTCTCAGACTCGCCTACTCTTTTTTTAAATTTTGAAAAATAATTGAAATTAAAAAAAAATACTAAAAAAATGAAAAATTAGCAGTAATAGCATGGCTGATGGGATTTGAGCGCACGTAGCCGGTCACAACGTGGAACTCTCCCCACTAAAGCAATGATGAAGCACTATACTTTAATTGGTCCATATGTTTATGAAATGAATAACTAATTAAAATTGTACTTGTGTCACCAAAATGGGCTTAGTGTGACATCAATGCATGAAAGTACACTATAGTTCATTTATGAATCATAGTGGTAGTAAAGGTATTACTAAAAACGTTGGTTGTATTTTTTTATTTTTTTTTTAGAACGAGAATTTTTATTTATTTATTTATTTGAATGGTGTAATTTGTAAAATTTATAAATGAGATTATGGGACTCTGTTTTTTACATTCTATGGGTATTTGGAGAAGCCTAAATATATATATTTTGGAAGCGATAGTGGTAGATGTAAGATACACTTGCTTGAAGTAACAAGTCTTTATATGTAGATTGGGCGAAAAACCAAAATTTTTTTTACAAAGGTTTACTAGTTGGAGGATATGTAGATTCCAACCAAAAAAATCCAATACATTTAATAAAAATTATTTTAAAACATGAAATTGAGAAAACTTATTATGATAAAATATTTTATAATATTAAATCTATTTTTATATAATTTTAAAATTATTCCATAAAGAAAATTTACATTTAAATTTTAAAATAACCATAAAAAATTAAAATTAAATATAACCTCCTCACAACCATAACGACCAAAACATATAGATATATAACAATTCTATTTCCATAATATATTAAAACACGAGTACTCAAACTTTAAAAATCATTTGCAAAATTACAAATGGTCCAAGTTAGACATCTTATGAACCCATGAACCTGTAAGAGTTTCAGCAGACATCATTTAAAAAAAAAGCAAAACAATTTCGCATTTCGCCAGAGTTTCTTTCAAAGATCTATAGCAGTTGTTTTTAGCTCTCAGTATTTTCTCTCTCTTATGTTTGAAAAAATATGTAGAAAGCTCTAGGATACTCAGCGGTTTTGCCGAGGCAATGATTAAATTTTTCCTCCGAAACCGAGACTATGCAGTGTAAACTTATCAAGCATAACCGAGACTATGCCATTGTAAACCTCTCTGGCAGAGCATAAAATAAATGGTATTCACAATAAAATAACTAGTAGTACCCTTTACGTGCGATTACGCGTAAATGTAAACCTGCAAACTCATAAGACTAAAGATATAATAAATGAAAATGTGTGATCTCTGAAGAAAGTAACTGCGCAAAGTTACTTAGAAGAAACAAACTCAACAAATTTAAACAATGAAAAATTTCGATGAAAATATATTGCACTGCGTATGTAGATATATATTCTAACCTCAATAGTTAAACTTAAAGAAAACCTCAGCGGCTTTTGGGCATTTGAGTACAGAGAAACTACCGTTCCCTCCATCCTGATAAATCTTCATCTCCCGGCATTCACGAAGGTCATCGAGAACACTGTTTGGCTGCCGTGGGTGAGATGAAATATTGAGCAGCATGAAAGGACTTGGTAGAATAGCTGCTGTATATCTCGCTGCGCCTCAGCGTCTTCGTGCAACTGTTGCAGTGAGTGCAATGTCTGAGAAGTCCCCAGCATCTGAAAAGCAGTGCTACCAACGCGCTGAGGATTTGAGACCTTGGCATCGCCTTCACCATGAGGGCCACGGACACTAACAGACCGCATTTCGTTACACCCTCCAGAGAGTAGGACGGGCAGCCTGCACCCTCCAGGGGGTCACAGTTATAGAAATTAAATTTTTGAAAGCGGGCTTTCAAATTCAAATTCAAACTAATATGTCAATTAAATGCGTACGTTGTATATCATGGTATACCCTGTATCGCATATGCCAGCGTTCCTACGGACTGGTGGTGGCGGTGGCAATCAAGGCAGAGGCGGAGGTGGCTCGAATATGAATTCAAATACGTAACATGCATGCATAGGTCATCACATTTAATATGGGCCTCCGGATGTATACCACGGTTTTATGTATGGTGGATGGCGGCTATCCATTTAGTAGTACTTTCAGACACTGTTTTACAGACATTAAATACTTAATAGCATGGGATTTATTGGTTGTTAAAAATAATAATTTTGGTTAGTACAGTGATGTGTGGTTTGACGGTAAGTTATATGAGCGAAGCTAGGGAATACCGAAGTTCAAATTTCATTGAGTACAATTACTCACTGTGGTGGCAGCTAGAGGGTCAGATTCCCCTTTCCAGTGAGTCTGCTCTTGCTAAAATCATAGGAACTTAGTATACCTGACTTGCAGGTGGTTGGTTATGCTTTTGGTGTTATTGTGGCAGCTATGAGGTTTGATACTTGGTCTCCCATAGATTAACCCTGACAATTACCAATTCACCATGTGATTAAAAAAAATAATAACCCTGGATAAAAATTTTGTTTAGTTCCATCTGTATTGCGCGCCACATCTGCTGGCTCCAGATTACCAAAACACAGGAAACTCATTTATTGTGGCTTCTGCAACTCCGTTATAAAAACATTCCGGCTATAGCAGGGATTTTGAATCGGTCTTTTATCAGTACCGACCACAGAGACTGACTTTTGCCATTTCCATTGGGCTGTCTTTTGAAATGGGTGTTGTATTAATGAATTGGCAACCCCTGATCCGCTTCTCAATTATTCAATTCATTGTCTGCTTGGCATGCCTATCCAACATCGCTTTAGCAGGGGGATTGATCGGTGAAGAAGTGACTGGTTCATCTAATGTTCCCGGTATAGGATTGGCCTGCTTTGGCAATCTGGCAGTGTTTGTCACAAGTTTGCTACGAGGCAGACTCGATTTGGAATTGGGTGGCAGGGATGTTCTGGCCACCATGAGAGGTCCTAAACTTGAGGACATCAATGATGGATTCGGACTCACAACATCCACGGATTACACTCAAGTTTCTGTCGTCATGTTGTCAAACCGCGCGCCCAATCTTTCGATGAAGCAGTTCATGAGGTACATATCCAATGCCTATAATGTGCACTCCACCATCCTCCAATTCTTTCCTGTAAAATCTCCTGCATCCAAGGGAACTGCCCATGAATGTAAATGCATCGTATTTAGCACAGTGGAAGAGGTCATAATCTTGCTTGCTGAGCAGCTTCCTGGAACCCTGAAACGACTCTCGGATTCCCTGTTCCTGCTGCCATCAAGGAAATGCTTCCAAGAGGGTTGCCATGGATGCAACGAGGGCCTGCTGTATGTGAAAGAAAATGGAAATAAGAAAGTAGTATACGAGGGTAAGAAGAAAGACCCTGAGCACAACATCGTAGAAAGCAAGAGATCCGCGATTTTTGAGACGCTTAATCAGAATTTCCCGGACGAAGAGCATAAATGCATCTGCATCCCACTTTGTCCATTGGGGCATGACTATTGGACAAAGCTGTTGAGCAGATCCTTCGGAATCAGAGACACACAGGATGCTAAACCAGAAAATTTCAGCACTGCTTCTTTAATAGTCCCAAGGTTAACAGAAGTATTAATTAACCTTGTACTCACAGTATGGTTCAGAGTTGATGGCTTCTCTAGCTCTCTTGTTGCTCGAAGGGCTATACGAGACTATGTTGTGGACAGCAAAGGAAGTGGGTTTGGTGCAAATGCGTTTCTGACCAAAGCTGAGTCCCGGGTTGAATCCCGAGATAACTTCAAATATGTTTGCCATGTGCTGAGCTTCAGAGGTAAATTTGGTATCAGAACCTTCTCGTTTATGGTGGGCAGTGTCAATTTCATATGCTCCATTAGCTGGGTTGTGCTGATTGCAATTCATGGAAGCGTTGGGAAATGGTTTGATGGTCACCCCACAACACTGTCTAGACCTAGAGTAACAGTGATAATGGGCATCATGAGTATTTTGTTGGGCATGGACATTTTGCATCTTTACCTGTGTTGGCGTCGTTCTAAAAATTCCCTTTCCAGCCGTTCTAAGAATTTCATTTCCCGCAGTGTTGTTATGGTTTTGGTAGTCATAATTTTAGAAATAGCAGGCACTGTAGTAATGGGGACTTTGGGCATAAAAGTATTTGGAAAATGGTTATACAGTGCTCTGCATGTTTTAGTCTGGGTGAAGTGGGGAGTTGGTAGTTATCTTTTGGGTGAGTATCCACCAGAATATGAATCTGAAATAGATTATGATAATGGGATTTTGGTGTACTCTTCCATATTCTTGCTAAACTCAGTTTTGGCAGGAGTTAGAGTCTCCTGGAAGTATCCACTTAAGTTAGAAGAGCTGAGTTAGAGTCTCCTGGAAGTATCCACTTGAGTTAGAAGAGCTGTTGTTCTCAGTTTATCACAAACCCTGTGAACATTATTGTAATAAATGGTTTAATTATAGTGAAATCTATCACATTTAACTTATGTTTTATCTTTGTTGTTTTATCAATTTGATTTTTTTATTTTTAGGAGGTAAAGCGTTTCCCTCTGAAATGAACACCCTAATTGAACACCCCTAATTGCCACCTGGCACAAGTCTGCACCATCCAATCAAATGTTACACAATTCAAGAATAATGTGCCATGAGATTAATACAGTTTTAATACAGTTTCACAGTTTAGTTTTAATATAGTTTCACAGTTTTAACAGTTTCAATACCGTTTCAGTTTCAACTGAGTGAAACTGATATAGCGTATAACCCTGCATAACGTGAGCTTGAACTTAAACTGATATAGCATATAACCCTGCATAACGTGAGCGTGAACTTAAACTTCGCATTTGTGTTTTCATTTGTATTTGTGTTTTCATTTGTGTTTGGTCTTGCAGGAATTTAAGGAAACTTCTGAGGCATACACCTTCAAGATTGATCCTGCGGGTATATTCATCATGCATGTTACAGGGTTTTTGGATTTGTTGATATTTAGTGCCTGGTGTTTATCCGTCGGTCTTGGCAGGTTTGAAGAAAGAGGAAAGACCACCAGAAACCTGAGCAGTAAGAAGAGTTCGTGAAACCCTCACTGGGTGTTTTTTGTTATGACCTGCTTATCTTTCCCTTTCTTTATTCAGACATGTTTCATAATTTAAAGTTTCTGCAACAATGTTTCTCACGTCTTTTGTAAATGACACATTCTTATAGCTACAGTACTTGTTGCCTGTTAGAATTCACCGCTTGTCTTGATATAGCCCTTTTTTTGAATTTCTGCTGGACTGTCTCTTATCAATAACTATTCCCCTCTATATCAATTCTTTTCGGCCTACCATCTGGTCTTAATACGTCAGTTTCTTTGATGGGCATGTTAATACTCTCATGGTCATATTGGACCGATTTTTGAAGTATACTTTCTCTTGCTCCTGTATTGCTGATCATCGATATTCTTATAATTTTACTGTTTTCATTTGAAGTTGTCATAACCCTCTAAATTCATTATTTGTCAGTTCTTATTCCATTAGTTCCGTGGTCATTCCTTCCTCTCAATGCCCACAAAATCCATCTGATGCGTGCCATAGTAGCATCAGTACCGATGTTTGGACAGCTTAGAGTTTACCAATTCATCATGCTTTTGATCCATAAGTGAGTGGCTATAAACCTTAACTCTGCATTGAGTGATATAGATACCCAGTAACATGTTGAATAGATTGAAATCTTATAACTTTTACAGCTAAAAGCAAAGAATTTGCCACCATAAGAATTTACTAATTCATCATGCTTTTGATCCATAAGTGAGTGGCTATAAACCTTAACTCTGCATTGAGTGATATAGATACCTAGTAACATGTTAAATAGATTGAAATCTTATAACTTTTACAGCTAAAAACAAAGAATTTGCCACCAGCTGTAGCTTCTCTGCGTCATAAGGAATATGGGCTTCAGGTAGTTGTTATTGGACAGTCAAGTCAAGTCGCTTATTGTCAATTCATTGGTTGGCCCACCGCCCGCCCCTTGAATAAACAGCACATTTTGCACAGTTTGACTAAATGGGCTGAATTTAGATTCATTCACAATGCATTCAGATATGGAAAGTAAAGCTTAAATACTCGTTATCATCTCATTTCTCTAGACCCTCTCTCCCTTGCTTCTGCACTCTGTTCATTCAATATTTCAAGCATTCACTGCCTGTTATCTTCCTTAACCGCTTAATCCATTAATCCATTTAATTCAGTCCAAAACATAAATACCAAGATGCCTACAGCTACTGCTACTCATTCGAGGAGGAACATCCCAAAAAGAGGGCAGGTGAAGGCAGCCATTGCCTCTTCCCTCGCCCAATCCATCAGATCACTGTTAGGATCCCCTAAATCCTTCAACCACTCTGTTCCTCTTCCTCTTCTCTCACGACTGCAAATCGTTTGAGAGCACAATGAATGACTTGCAGATCAGATGGGCTTATCTCCAGAATGCTGATACAGATTTGAGTTTCTTTCATTACAAATTCAGTGATGCAGAAATTAAATCATTATGGATGAAGCATTTGTTTCCTCTTCCTCTTCTCTCGCAACTGCAAATCGTTTGAGAGCACAATGAGTGACTTGCAGATCAGATGGGCTTATCTCCAGAATGCTGATACAGATTTGAGTTTCTTTCATTACAAATTCAGTGATGCAGAAATTAAATCATTATGGATGAAAGCATGGGATCCTCAGATCTGTTGTCCAAATCATTTGCTCATTTGTCTGACTCTTTTCTTCAGATTTGAAGCCCTGCAACACCAATGGAGTTTTCTCTTTACGCTGTAGTGAGTCACCAAATGTAAAGAGGGGAAATATTTTCTACTACAGCAGCTTTTACCAGTTGCAGTTGAAAAGCTCTGAAATACAAAGTTTGTTGATCAGAGATTTTGAGTTGAAATATATGGCACTTGATTCCCCTTGGCATATCTCTTTGAGGAATTTGCAAATTTGGCAATGATCAAATATAATATCTCAATGTTAATGTTGTTTATCAGACCTCCTCCCTGTCTTGCTTTTAGAAAGCTCTGCTCTGCTAACATATTTATTGCAAATGTAAACATGCCATACAGTTTGTCGATGTGATACCTAGTTCAACTTTTACAAGGTTAATTTATGGGAGCTTGTATGTTTTGGTAGAATGTGAGAAGTTGTCAATGTGAGAAGGACGTTGGAATTTTTCTATGGTGGTAGAGGTTGCAAATGTGTCTCCTATTTTTTATACCATGGACAGAACTTTGCTGCAAACATATTTTTCTCAACTGAAAGAGTTTCTCACAATTAACAAGCATAGTGGACTTAACTTGTGGACAACCATTTTTGCTTTTGAAGACTGCAATTTTTCAACTGCAGATTATAGATTGTAACATAATTACAATGTATTTTATTTTTGGGCCTTGGCTTATACTGGTTATTTGAACTTTTTTTTGGCCTGACTCTTTTCCTCAGATTTGAAGCCCTGCAACACCAATGGAGTTTGCTCTTTACGCTGTAGTGAGTCACCAAATGTAAAGAGGTGAAATATTTTCTACTACAGCAGCTTTTCCCAGTTGCAGTTGAAAAGCTCTGAAATACAAAGTTTGTTGATCAGAGATTTTGAGTTGAAATATATGGCACTTGATTCCCCTTGGCATATCTCTTTGCGGAATTTGCAAATTTGGCAATGATCAAATATAATATCTCAATGTTAATGTTGTTTATCAGACCTCCTCCCTGTCTTGCTTTTAGAAAGCTCTGCTCTGCTAACATATTTATTGCAAATGTAAACATGCCATACAGTTTGTCGATGTGATACCAAGTTCAACTTTTATAAGGTTAATTTATGGGAGCTTGTATGTTTTGGTAGAATGTGAGAAGTTGTCAATGTGAGAAGGACGTTGGAATTTTTTTATGGTGGTAGAGGTTGCAAATGTGTCTCCTATTTTTTATACCATGGACAGAACTTTGCTGCAAAGATATTTTTCTCAACTAAAAGAGTTTCTCACAATTAACAAGCATAGTGGACTTAACTTGTGGACAACCATTTTTGCTTTTGAAGACTGCAATTTTTCAACTGCGGGATTATAGATTGTAACATAATTACAATGTATTTTATTTTTGGGCCTTCGCTTATGCTGGTTATTTGAACTTTTTTTTTGCCTTGTCTGCAATTGGAGGTATTTTGAAGCATGTTTTTGGGAACTTATATAGATGACCTCAACCTGTACTGGTCTCACTGATTATATGTAGTATATATATGCTCTTTTTCTCCCCCATATATTTTCCATGGATGAGTTTATGTAAGTAACTTGAGAATACACTATTGTGGAGGCAGAAGCATTAATCATGATGACCTCAACCTGTACTGGTCTCCTGTACTAGTCTCACTGATTATATGTATTATATATATGCTCTTTTTCTCCCCCATATATTTTCCATGGATGAGTTTATGTAAGTAACTTGAGAATACACTATTCTGGAGGCAGAACCATTAATCATGATTTAAAAAGATGCTGACTGTTTCCGTTTCTCAGTTTCAATTCCTTCAACCAAGCTTCTATTGAGAGTGGACAATGCAGAAAAACATGAGTTAGTCCATTGAATGATATAAAGGATTCAGGATATTCATTTCTATACCTTGTGGTGAGCGACCCGATATTTGTTCCATCTGAAACCCCAGTTTGTTACCCTCACCCCAGTCTAATAAAGCCAATACCAATTTTTTCTTTTTGTTACCCTCCCCTCAATTTTCTCATGAAGTCAAAACCATTCTTTTTTCTTTTTAATAATTTGTAGTCATCAGGCTTGAAATAAAAGCCTAAACTTTGGCAATTTCTTTTACCCTTATAGTATGCAATCCTTCTTATGCTGCTCTCATTGACAAAAACTAGATCATTTGTATAAGGATCATACTGAATTGAGGAAGCTTGCCAACAAAATGCACAAGCGGAAGCTTTATTGCATCTCAGATTTCCCATGGAGACTCCAAAATAAGCAATGCAGGACGTAGGAGACCAGTAAGTAATAATTGAGGATTCCTTGAGCCACAAATTAGAATGCCTTCATTTGAGTTTCACTGGAAGTATAACCAGATCTACAATGAAGAAAGTGGGATTGGTTTAGGACTCCAGCATATGGAAGGAGTGAGTTGTGGTTCCATTGCTTATATTTGGAGTTCAATATTAAGTTCTTTCATTTGTTATAGATATGGGTTAATATTCTGTTAAGGACAGATCCAGATGTTATGAAATCCTTGGATCCATGCTCTAAATTTTCGAGGAAGAATTTGAATAAGGATTTACACCAAGGAAAAGACAGGGTAGGATTGATCTCAAGTTAACTCCACCATTATCTCTGCCTTATTTAAACTTATATGAAGACATTGACATTATGAACACTGACTTAGCCTTCTTTTGGGAATTAAATTGGCTAGGGAATCATGTGGTTTGGTGAAGGAAATGCTTGCGGACAACAATCTCTTGATATTGCATGTGATCTTTCCCTTTACCTTTGACAATGTTGTACTATATTCTGTTAGTTGATTTCTTGCTTATAATTATTATATTATGTTAAAGACCATTACTGTATTGTGCATTGGTTGTGCATCAAACAATGTTATTATCACCTCACATTTATGATATACCATATTCAGTAAGTTACTAATGGCATCAGAATTTGGATTTTAAGGTTGGTAAGTTGTGATTGTGGCAATATTTTAGGATTCTGTGTGAAAATTTCTGGAGCTCATGGCGTGATTCTGGAGGCACTTTAAAAACAATTATTGCAAGTGATTCCAAGGCTTATTTTCCTTGAAAATTCAGGACTATTCGGGGGCCATGTTGGAGTTTCAGATTTCAATTAACAAGTTATTGAAAAACTGGAAATACTAATCTATAAGAATACTTGGTACAGCCCACTGTTATCTGTCTAATTATGTAGTCTGAAACAACATCATTCATAAACAAAGGGATTTGAGTATCATATAAAAATTTCAGTTATTTATTTATAGAATAATCGGAAATGCCAATCTAGAAGAAGGGTTTGTACAGTTCATAACCTCTCTCTTGTATCCCTGTCAGGCTGTTAATTTTTCTTCCATTTCATCTAGAATTTTACATTTTGTGATCACTATTTTATCGTTGTACTCCTTTGTTCCACTTGGGTCTTGATTCACTACAAGTCTTGTCTCCACATCCCCTTTCTGTTGAAAATTCTGTACTCTGTAATCCTTTGTTTGTCCTAAAGCCCTTAAGCCCTTTTCCCCTTTTGGTTGTGCAGAGTTTTTACATCCTTTTGTGATCACTATTTTAGCTTTGTACTCCTTTATCCCATTTGGGTCTTGATTCACAAGTCTTCTCTCCAAATGCCCTTTTTGTTTGGAAATTTTGTATGCTGTTAAGCCTTTGTTTGCCCTGAAGCTATTTTCCCCGTTTGGTTGTGCAGTGTATTTGTGGTTGCATCGGTGATGTAATTCTAGACGCACGTATTTTGTGCTTTTGCAAGTTGTGTTGCTCTTCTTTGACAAACCTATGTTATGACCTGCTTATCTTTCCCTTTATTCAGGCATGTTTCATAATTTAAAGTTTCTGCAACCATGTTTCTCACGTCTTTTGTAAATGACACATTCTTATAGCTACAGTACTTGTTGCCTGTTAGAATTCACCGCTTGTCTTGATATAGCCCTTTTTTTGAATTTCTGCTAGACTGTCTCTTATCAATAACTATTCCCCTCTATATCAATTCTTTTCGGCCTACCATCTGGTCCTAATATGTCATTTTCTTTGATGGGCATGTTAATACTCTCATGGTCATATTGGACCGATTCTTGAAGTATATTTTCTCTTGCTCCTGTATTGCTGATCATCGATATTCTTATAATTTTACTCTTCTTATGTTTTCATTTGAAGTTGTCATAACCCTCTAAATTCATTGTTTGTCAGTTCTTATTCCATTAATTCCGTGTTCATTCCTTCCTCTCAACGCCCACAAAATCCATCTGATGCGTGCCATAGTAGCATCAGTACCGATGTTTGGCCCAGCCCAGGACATGCAGCACCTGCATGAATTATGCAGATCTATACTGTTTGTTCTAGGCCTATTCTGCTCGTGGCCTATAGTGCTCTCTCTTTCTTTGCTTGTATTTATTATATTATATCATCATCTTGGAGCCTTTCATTTATTGAAAATCTTAAATCCAGTCCTGTAATTTTTCTATCATCCTTGGATTTTCTTGCAGTTGTTATTTGCCTCTCTTCACCATTCTATCATCTTTGGATTATTTTGCAGTCATTCCTGGCCCCTCTTTACAATTTATATTTTTGTTGTTGCTTCACAGCAATAATAATAAAGCCAAAGTATACTTTTTTTTGGCCCCCTTTTATCATTTCATGTTTTTGTTGTTGCATCAAAGCACTAGTAATAGAGACGAAGGTGATTTTTTTTTTGTAAGAATGAATCCCAAGCAGAGACAAAGTAAAAACTTTTTTTTCCACGAATAAATCCCAATGGGACATCAAAATATAATCATTAAGCCTTTTTGCTTTGTCCCTAATCACAAGGGAACATTTCCTTGGTTTTGTTTGGGTTGCCTCTTACTTAGTGTATCTTGCTTTCTTTCTCATCATTTTTATTTCTTTTCCTTCAACCCAATTCTCAATATTTTTGTTAGTCTGATTGCTATGTTTCATTTAGATTTTTCACATTAAAGTTGTCCTCCCTTTTTCCTGACCATTGATATATATTATCATGTTTAAACTCTATACTCTCCTTGTTTTTTATATTTTTTTGTTTTTCCTCATTGCATTAGTGACATAGTTTTTGTCATAGCTAATTACATATGTCGCTGGTACCTCCGAAAGCAGCATGAACACAGTGTGTAATCTCTATTGGTTGTAATATTTTATTATATTGATTGTAATATTTTATTATTTATTTGGTTGGTCAATCTCGTTGTTCTTGTAGTGATTGTTCTCTTCTTTTCCATTGATTGATCTAATTGTATTTGTAATTTTACTCTATTTTCTTATTTTATAAGTAAAAGAGGAAAATTTTAATGAATTGGTAACATATTTACAAAGGAGTCTTGGCTAGACGCCTCCATTGGCCCTGTGGCCGCCCTCAGGGCCCTGCATGGCTGGGATCGATTTGACCTTGGCCAAGGGGCTTGAGGGCAGCGGCAGGGCCAAGCCTCTACGCCAACCCTGTGGCAACGCTTAGGCCCTTGCCTGGCTGAGGTCGATTCTCGGAATCAACCCCGACCAGGGAGGGGCTTAAGCGCCGACACAGGGCCAACGAAAAGGTCTTGGCCAGGGCCTCCGTTAGGCCCTCGCTTGGCTGAGGGTTGATTCTTGAGGGTTGATTCTCGAAATTGACACTCGGCCAGGCGGGCCCCGACCATTGGCATTTTTTTTAATTTTAATTAGTTTCTTTTTATATATATAGTTTTTAGTTTTTATTTTTTTAATATTATTTAAATAATTATTATTATTTTTAAAATTTTAATGTTTTTCTTATATAGTTTTTAATGTTTATGGAAGTTTTTTATTTTTTATTTTTATTTTATCTTTAATGTTGTTTTTTAAAAGTTTAGTTGTATTATTTATTTTTAATGTTAATTTTTCTATTTTTTCCTTACATTATGTTATTGTTTTTATTTTCTTTATATTTTTGTTTTTTCATTTTTTCGGGTTTATTTTTTATTTATTTTTAATTTTTAGTCCATTGAATGATATAAGGGATTTAGGATATTCATTTCTATACCTTGTGGTGAGCGCCCTGATATTCGTTCCATCTGAAACCCTAGTTTGTTACTCTCTGAAACCCCAGTTTGTTACCCTCTCCCCAGTCTAATAAAGCCAATACTAATTTTTTCTTTTTGTTACTCTCTCCTCAATTTTCTCATGAAGTCAAAACCATTCTTTTTTCTTTTTAATAATTTGTAGCAATTTCTTTTACCCTTATAGTATGCAATTTTTCTTATGCTGCTCTCATTGTCTTTTGGATTTCTTTTTTATGAAAGAATGCTCTCATTGTTTTTTGGATTTCTTTTTTATGAAAGAAAGCCAAACTGTGATTTTGATATTATCTTGAAAATGGACCTTTGAGTGAAGTGTTCTGCATTACCTTCACTTTGAATTTTGATATTATCTTGAAAATGGACCTTTGAGTGAAGTGTTCTGCATTACCTTCACTTTGAACATATCCTGGTTGGAATCTCCCTAAAACATAACATATGATAAAAAGAAACAAAATTTCTAATGTTTCTTATGCCATTGCCTTACGGCGTTTCTTTTGCAACATGTGGTGCAAATGCTAGTTTATTTTGCTCTTGAGTATCATTTTAAATAGGGATGATACACTTTAATATCATATGGTCTCTAAAATAACGACAATTTGATGACTAAACATTTGAAAAACCAAAAAAATAAATAAATACTTTAATATAGAAGCTGACCCATGACTCAGATATAAGAAAAGAACATCAAGCCCGTGACCATACCATGACCGTGCCCAACCAGTGAGTAGGCCAGCATGGTTGAGTTGCCCCAGGACAGGTGTGAATTACGTCCTCTCACATTAAAAAAATATATCACTCTTCTATGAAAAAAATATATTATTGATATGCACGTCAAAGGAAATTAAAGTAAAGGAACATTTTAAGAAATTATTGAAATTTGACCTTAAAGGAAATTATGAAAGTAAAAGAATATTTTAAAGAGTTTTGCAAATTAGAAATTTATAAATAATGTAGAAATACATAGATCGTGTATAATAATTATTTATAAATATTTGTTTATAAAATAAAAGATTTAAGGGCTTTCATGTTTATGTGAGATTGATCTTAAAAAAATTTGAATGTTTATTAGTATATTTTAATTGAAATTAAAAAATTATAATTTAATAAATGTTTGATAATAATATTTGATTTTTTAAAATGTACTTTAGAAGCAAAAATCAATTTTAATATTTAATATTTTATTAATGTTTTGTTTAGATCAAATAATTTTAATTTATTTATCAATAATTATTAGATGAATTAATTTCTATTAAATATTTTTAGTAATAGTTACTATAGAGGGTTGATGGATAATCTCAAAGGTAGTTATGTTTTTTTTTCATTTTCAATTAATTAATAAAAAGATATGTTTAAATATGTTATTGGACTTTTATTGCTTTTTGTTGTTTTAGTGCGTATTTTTCTTGTTACATGTTTTTTTTTTAAATGTATTATATATATAAGTTAAGGGTCAAGATGATATGCAAAAGGGTCAAATTCTACAAACTCCAAGCCTACAGCAACTAAACCTCGAAAATATTGGCAACCCTTGTAGCTATGTGCCACTCCAGCGCAATCCCCAACTATCTTAGCCCACATGTTTCCTCTTTCTGGGGACCTCCCCATCAATTACACTCTTGATAAATGACATGGAATCCTCATTTAGTATGAAGTACCCCGATGTGAAGGAGCTCATTGATTTTTCTAACAACCTTCCCAGGTCCCCTATCTTCCACCTGCAATCAAATTACTCCACCCATGAAAACATTAGACCAAGGAAAAAAACTTGCATCCCTCTTATTCCACCACGTACCATATGCAATTACTCTCGAGTTTCTTGCAATTATGGCCCCTCGACCTCCACACCCTCACTACCTCGTCATAGCTCCCCTCCTTCATAGGACATGGACATTCCCTCATCCCACACTCCATCCCCCACTTTTTCCCCTACCTTCCCCCCAATGGATATAGAGGACATTGTCTCTTTAATATCCCCATGTAGAAAATATTATGCCCACTCCCTCCCCAAAAGAAACCCATCAAGACCAAACCCTCCCCTGTCACTATGGTTGTAGGTCAAGATATCCCTTTCAATGCAATCCCAAATGTGATGGAGAAAACCCTGTGGGCTTTTTCAATGGAAAAAATCCCTCCATGCGGACGTTAAATAATTGGATCTCCTCCTCGTGGAGCCCTTTGCTTGGTTATTTGCCAAATTGTTTTCTCTTTGTCCAGAATTTGATTGCTGTTGTTTTCACACTTCAAAGGATTGATCCTCGATAACTTATCGTGATTGGTCATGGGGGGCCTCTGGTTTCCAGTTGACACCTTGCACCACATATTTTGACCCAACTAGAGAATCAACCACAAAGAAAAGTGTGGGATATACTATCAAGGCTTCACCTAATATACTTGTCGCCATGGGCAGGGATGAGGGTAATTAGATGATTTCCTCATATTGAATACACTTGTGTAATAAAGGAGGATAAACAACGACTCTAACTACAAGTGGAGGTGGATGTGGGAGAGGGTTTCCTAGGGAAAATTCATATAGTACATGATAATATCTCCTAGACGCAAATGATAGATTATTAGTGACTTCCCTTCAGGGGTTTCATATGTCATGTGGTTGGACACCTCAAGCACCAATAATAGGGTTTTGGTCCACCTATGAAAGGAAACAAATGAATCCAGGTAAAACAACATGTGAATATTTTGAAAGACCATAGAGACTCCACATAAGGCTAGAGAAGTTTGCAAATTTGCATGACTACAAGGATCCGGGAGGAGATACTAGCTCACGACTCCTAAAAACATGGTAAGCATACATTTTCCTTCCCCCATTTCCCACATAAGCTTTATTTCTATGTTTGTATCAAATTTTTAGACATATAGATTAACTTCACATACCACTCTTCCCTCTCTAGTTTCTTCAATCCTCCCCTTCCCTCTGTTTTTGGTCTCCCATCCCCCCTCTATTATCTCATTTTCCTCCACTACCCATGCCTTCAGCCCTCCCCCTGGATTTAATCCTTCCACTCCTCCCCTTCCCCTATGCCTTTTGATTCTCGTAACAACCAGGATCCCTTAGAGTCAAGAACTGATACCCTGGTTGTCCCCTCCAACCTTGTTCCCCCTAACCCCCTCTCCTCCAAGCCCCCATATGAACTCAAGCCTCAACCCAAACCATTAGATATTATACCCTCTTGGGGGGTTTAACTCTAAACCCCTTTCTCCCCAACCCTGTTGGTCGAAAATCCAACCTCTTAAAAGTTTAGTATAAATCCATCTTGGATATCAGTAAGGGAAAACAAATGACTATCTCTAGGACCCTTAAAGAAGAAAATTCACTCAACTCCATCCCTTAATTATGATACTCTCTTACAACACCAGAGGGTTGGATTGTAGTATATTTGACCTGCAAATACATTAAATTGAAAATATGTCCAATAATTGCCAATAATCCCAATACAAATACAAAAACGAAATATAGAAGCTTCAGATCTTTATTAATATCAAACCCTTGAGGTAGGGACACCATACAACTACTCATTAATGAAGGATATCACCCCACAAGTTATATGCTTGTCAATACAACAATACTTGACATCTATCAATGGAGAGTCTCTAGTCTCTATATAGGCTTCATACATACAATACCATGGATCTCTCAACACTATACATATAATACAATAGACTTATCACATTATTCCCCAACTACTTGTGGTCCCTTGCATAATGTGGGTTAACCACTTTATTTATTAATTATGACCCATTTATTTATCATCTTTACATTATTAGATTACATTATTCCCTTGGGTACCTCCTTCTGTATCCCATATTACCCCCCCTAGGTATACTACATTCTAACCCCTTAAGCATTTGTTTTCCCCGAAACATGAGAAGAACAAAAATAATAAGATCTACTCAAAAGAGTAGTCCAATGGTACCATGCACATGCATCTAGCCATTCTGAGGAAATGTTAACACTAGATTTAGTTGGTGCCTCGCTCGCTTGAGATGGAAGTTGGTTCTGGTAGTTCTTCTATTATGATGTGTCACGGATGGATCTCCGCACCTTTCTCTATGTCGTCCTGGGGTTCTTGTCCTTATTACTAATTCGTTTCCATCTTGTTGGTTGTTGTCTTGTTAGGTGATGAGGGTGGTGATATGCTGAAACTTTAATTGGGGGTATATATTTTGTTACTTCCTGTACTATTGGTTCCTGAGTGGTGTTTGGTGCTTTTTCTGGTACCTGGTTTGATGTTTGTGTTTGGTTGTCTACCATCAAAGGTTCATCATCTGATATGTCAGTGTGATTAGAGTTTTTTGTTTCTACCTCCACAATATCTTCCTGGTTCCTAATGGAAATATCTTGCAAGGCAATTTTCTTCTTTTTATATCATAGCTTTGGGAATTTCTTCTGTACATTAATATTAATGGTGCCCATTGAGTCCATCCAAGGATACCCCAAAACAACATCTGTCTCATCCATGTCTAAAGTGTAAAAGTCAACATGTAATACATATTTATTTATGGTATCCTTCAAGTCCTTAAATATTTGAATAGGTGCCCCATTAACCTGTGTGCTTGTAATATGTTGTGCTGAAACTTGCAAGCGTTTGGCCAATTTGAGATTCATTAGATTATGCTTGCAACTAGAGTGAATAACAATAATGATCTTCTCTTTTTGAATACTTCCATGAACCTGTAGTATGGAGATATCCGTAAGAAACAACCCTTTATGTTTCTTATTACACTGTCTTCTACCATGGGACCATTTTTTTAAAAGGACTTTTTCAAATTTTTCATTAGGAAGGCTTACCAACTTCTTTTTGTTAAGTGAGTCACACCATATGGCAGTCTCATCTCTAAATTTAATCCATGCTAGCTCTTTCCAAACTCTTGGACATGTTGACTTTTCCCTTTTTAGGAATTCTTTAATAGTAGGGCCATCATCTTTTCTTGTAAATTTCATCTTGCTAGAACTTTTAAAATAGAGTAAGGGTTTTGAAGAAAATCACTTTGGCGAAAATTTAAAATGGGCATAACTCGGTCAATATAACATTGAATCCTTATTATGACATGTTTTTGGAAATGAAACGACCATTTTGCATCTTCCTAACTGATTGAAATCACGATCTGGGCACTTTGGAAACATAGATTTGCACTGCAATTATCTGACAATCACAAACATTTCAAAAAAAAAATCGATTTTAAATCAACGATATTTCCTTCATCTGGACTCCGATTCGACCTATCGTTTTTTTGAAATGGAGTTATATTTCAAGATGATCTCATATCTACCATTTTTTTTTCTGAATTCTGTACAAAAATTGTAAAATATTACAGGAGAGCCGTCGTCCACGAATTGTTGTGAGAAAAAATTATGCAAAACAATTGATTTTAAATCAATGATATCTCCCTCATCTGGGCTCTGATTTGACTGAATTTTTTTTTGAAATTGGGTATATTTTCGCAAGGAATTTAGATATGTAATTTCGTTTGAAAATTTTTCACCAAAATTTCATATATTATCTCTAAACACGTCACCCAAAAATTTCCTACAAAAAATGAAAAAAAAAATCTCCTGACTTTGCCCAAGAAAGTGCTCTAAAACCACTTGTAATAGATATGATTTGCGAATATATTAAATTACAAATATGTCCAATAACTACCAATAATCTCAATACAAATACAAGAATGAAATATAGAAGCTTTATATCTTTATTAATATCAAACCCTTGAGGTAGGACAACACCATACAACTACTCCTTAAGGAAGGAGATCACTCCACAAGCCATATGTTTGTCAATACAACAATACTTGACATCTCTCAATGGAAAGCCTCTAGCCTCTATATAGGCTTCATATATACAATACTATGGGTCTCTCAATACCATACATCTAATATAATGGTCTTATCTCATTATTTCCTAACTACTTTTGGTCCCTTGCATAATGTGAACTAACCACTTTATTTAATAGTTATGGCCTATTTATTTATCATCCTTACATTATTACATTACATTATTCTCTTGTGTACCTCCCTTTGTACCCCATATTATCCCCCCTAGGTATACTACATGTACGGGGCTTAAAAAAACCTTACCCTCCGCTACCTCATAAAAAATCACAATCCTAATATCATTCTAATCTAGGAGAACATGATCGATGATGCCAGAGTCAAGTTGGATATACAATATAGATTAAAGGATTGTTCTTTCGTGACTTTAGATTTAGAAGGACACTCAAGTGAAATACTAATAAGGTGGAATATGAACTTCAGGGCCCTCGCCTCCACCTCTTACAAATCCATTGTTATGGTCACACTAGAATCATTGGAGCTTGGAACGATTTTTTTTGTAATCAATATATATGGGCCTTACAATGATCACATCGCCTTCTAGAATTTTCTCATAGATTCTAGTGCCTACTCCACCCCTTATGTCATCCTTGGCAGATATCTTAATCTCACCCTATCCTTAAGGGAGATCTAAGGTACCAACCCTAGACCAAACCCATTCAATGGATTCTTCTCTAATTTGTTTTCTTTTCTCTACCTTATTAACATTTAACCCCTAAAGGTATCCCCTACCTAGAAAAATTCACGCACAAATGAGGATACCATATCCAAAAGGCTCGACAAGTTCCTCATTTCAGATGATTTTCCCAACCTGAGACTATCTCACAATGGATTTTTAGATCATATCCCCATTTTTCTTAGACCATTTTTCGATTCAGATAAACTTCAACACCCACTTTGTTTCAACCACTCTTCTTTTTCTAAAGAGGATTTTAAAAAGATGGTTGAGGACGCATGGTCACACTTACCTCCCTCATGACTAAATCCTATATGTATTAATTTGCAGAAAACATTTCCAGATGCCTGTGAAAGGATGCTCTCGACATCATAAAGAAACTCAATAAATTTATTTAAATAAAGTGGAACAAAATATAAAATTCTTGTTGAACTGAGAGGCTTCTTTTACAATTCATTATGAGGGGGATGTGTAAGTTTGTCCATCCGTCCGTTGAGTTGACTCATGCCATTTTAAAATAAAAATAAAAATTATGCTCTAAATAGAAAAATAATGGCGATTATAATAAAAAAAATTGAATATGCTATAAAGAAATTAGAAGTAAAAGAAATGTGAGTAAAGTGTTTAAACCTTATACTTTTCAAAAATATTTCAACAGTAAATTTAAATAAACTATTTGAAGATCTATGTTAACTAATTTATGTTGATATAAACTTCATATATATCTATATATAGAAAGAAAAATAAAAATATTTTAATGTTGTATATAAAAAAATATTCAATTTGGGTTATCAATAAAATATCTTAATACGAATTAATATTGACATATACGTAAAAATATATTAATAATAAAAAACTATTTTAATTTGCACTATAAAATGTTTCTATGTACATGTTATGTAAAATATTTTAATGTCAATTATATATATCATTTAAAAAAAATTATGCATATAACATGAAAAAATTAAGTTTTTATGGTTACAACTTATATTTGGTTTTATATATACTCTATATAGCATTCAAAAATACAATTTAAACAATGAAAAATAACACATTGCATTTTACACTTTAAAGAACTTTGTATATGAAGAAATTTGATTCCTCTCAGATCCATACTTAAGATGGATCTATGATGGTATCTTTGAGCCGAGAGGGGGATATGTAAGTTTGTATGTATGTTCGTTGAGTTTACACGTGCCCTTTTAAAATAAAAATAAAAATTATGCTCTAAATAGAAAAATAATGTTGGTTATAATAAAAATTCTACAACCCAGTATGAGGGGGATATGTAAGTTTGTATGTAGTCTATTGAGTTGACACTTACCCTTTTAAAATAAAAATAAAAATCATGCTCTAAATAGAAAAATAATGTCAATTATAATAATTTTTTTTTGTTGAATATGCTATAAAGAAATTAGAAGCAAAAAAATGGGAGTAAAGTGTTTAAATCTTATACTTTTCAAAAATATTTCAAGAGTAGACTTAAATTAACTATTTGAAGATCTATGTTAACTAATTTATGTTGATGTCAACTTCATATATATTTATATATAGAAAAAAATTGTTAAAATAAAATATTTTAATGTTGTATATAAAAAAATATTCAATGTGGGTTATCAATAAAACATTTTAATATGAATTAATATTGTCATATACGTAAAATTACATTAATAATAAAAAACCATTTTAATTTGCACTATAAAATATTTTTATGTATATGTTATGTAAAATATTTTAATGTCAATTATGTATATATTATATATCATTTAAAAAAAATATGCATATAACATGAAAAAATTAAGTTTTATGGCTAAAACTTAAATTTGATCTTATATATACTTTATATAGCATTCAAAAATACAATTTAAACAATGAAAAATAACACATTGAATTTTACACTCTAAAGGAGTTTGTACATGAAGAAATTTGATCCCTCTCGGCTCACATTAGATCTGTAATTAAGATGGATCTATGCTGGTATCTTAATTCCAATGGGGTCTTCTCGAAGGATGTATCAACCATTCTTAGAGAATTGGAACATAAGAGATATGATCTTCCTAAAAAAAAGAGATCGAATGACACCTTAAAAGTAGAGTTGTGTGGATTAGTGAGGGTGACAAAAATTTAAGCTTTTCTATTGCATAGAATAGGGCATACTTCATGAAAAAATATGAAAAAAGGTAGTTACACATCTCCCCCCAGTCTTGTTGCATCTCCTCATGCAACTCCCAATAATTCCAGTTATGGAACTCTAGCATGTAGTTCTCCCTAGTCAAAATCTAGGTGTCCATACTCTCTTGGGCTGTGGTAGAAATTTCTATCAAGTTGAATACATTGAGTCCTCTTCATTTGTTCTTCCAATTATGTATGTGCCTTATAAAATCATGTAGGACACTAGATAAGAAAGTGAAACTTTAACCCATCCCATTAAGATCCAAATCTCATGAATGATTTGTATAAAAATATGCTCTATCAAGGGGTAGACTGAAGTAATGATATCCCATGGGACTCCTACTTTTTAGATAATTGGTTGCTTCTCCCAAATGTCATGGGAAACTAGTAGAGAATATAAAGAGTGGTTCCTTGCCACTTCTTGATACTCTATTACTACATACCTATGATTATGTTAAATAGTCATTGAATCCCTAAGGTCCTACCTAAATCTTTTATAATCATCCACAATAACCTTGGGTAATGGATATTCATCTTTTACCATAAGTCTAGCCTTTGCCTTTGTCCTAAAATAGAAATATGCCCATTTCTTCCATTGTATCAAGTTAAGAATATAAGATATAAATTCCCTGAGCAATACACCCTTAATATATGGGTTGGGATTCCAACGAGTGTTATCCTAAAGAAAAAATTAAATTGATATAATTCACATAACAAATTTTATTCCAAAGGATAAGTGGAAAAGAAAATCTATGTGAATTCCTATGGTTCTTTATTTCATGAGGTTGTCCAGCTGCCAACCATTTCAACATGAAGGCAATCCATTGTTCGTGCAATAAAATGGGATACATCTTGTAGGGTATCCTAAATGTTATTCCTTCTCGAACCAATTCAGAAGTATCTTTCTTTTGTGCTTGTGTCACGTGCCAAGTGTTCTTTATATTCATGAATATTTGCCTTCCAGTTGTCCTCTCATGTGAGATACATTGAAAACTATTTTTGCCTCAATTTCTCATTGATTTTTTGGTGGTTCTTATTGTTTATGATCCCAAGTTTGAAAATATCATCCTTGGTTCACCATTGATACAAATCAAGTTGGATTTGGATGAAGGCATATGTGTTAGTAATAACGTCATGTAAAATAACATGTATAGTCTATTAGGATTATTTAACACATTATTTAGAATAATTATAGGCTCTTAGCTTAGGACCTTCAACCTCATCTATAGATTCTAACAATGTTTTTAAATTACTAACTCCAAGCTTAGCTTGTTGGAGTTTGGACCTAATCTTCTCATTTTAAAATAACTATCTCATGTTTTACCTTCATAGAGCTTGATAGGTCGAGCTGAAAAAATGAAAAGGTTTGGGTCTGAGGAAATTACCTCTCTTCCTTCTAGTTTTCTTAGCTTAGCTAGGTCCACATCTATCATGTATGAAGGTGAAGTTGAAATGTTGAGGCTCTTTCTCCATGAATTCTTCTATCTACTCTTGTGCCGATGGTGTAGGTTCAAGGGTTCTAAATGCACTAGCCGCCTCATAACACAAGGTTTCCTCAAATCCTTCTGTTGACCATCATTCCCTTTGAGCTAGAGGTGAACTGGGATTTTCACCTAACCTTTTAGGGCTTGTTTCATGTGATGGTCCTCGTTTTTTACTCTAGAGAGATTCCCCTAAATCCTCACTATGTTTAGCAATATCTACTTCAATTGATTCTGTAGAAGTTCAAGTGTCTAGGCTAGCAGCTTGCTACCCTTCTTTTCCTAATTAATATTGTGCATACATGGTTTGATAATGAGAATCCTAAGGGGGAGTTGATTTGGAGACTAGTGATTACTTTTGGCCAATGCCCCTTTTAGCAATGAAATCCATGCTCTAGGTTTCATTTGGATACCCTAAGGAAAAAATTCCATGGAATATTCAATTTATCCAACTTAGTTGAGATTAACATTTTAATGAGCCCTTGGTGATATAACCTTGTATTGAGGTCCTTCTCTTTATTGCGACTATGGCCATTTTTGTCAGGGTTGTGAGCAAATAAAATGGCATGTTCAGTAACTATCTTTCAATAAATGAAAATATGTGTTAATAGTATAATATATATTTTATATACAATGAAATGTTAATTATTTTATTATATTCTTACACATTTTTTTCTTTTAAATGATATTTAACATGCATCTTTCTTGGAAATATGGTCTTGAACTTTGTGCCTTGACAATGTAGAGATTAAGCCAGAAGAAAAAAATGATTACTTTATTCTTTATAAAGATTGACACTAGTAAAAGGAGATTAAAAAAATTGTGGTTACTTTATTCTTCTTGTCTAAGATTGATATTGGTAAAATATCGCCTAAAATAACGTCGAAATTTAGTGTTTTTCAGTTCACGAATTGGATGCTTTTCCAGGTATATGTATCATGGCGCTAGATTTGGCACCATAAATTTCTCTAAAAATAACATCGTAAATAACAACAGAAAAATATTTCCAGAAATAATGCCATAAATAGTGCCCGAAATAGTGTCCAACGCTTGACCTGGAGTTGTGCTAGAAATAACGCCATAAGTAGTACCAGGAATAATGTCATAAATAGTGCCTGGAATAGCGCTAAGAATAGAGCCAGAAATAACACCATTTTATCACCGAAAATAGCACCAAGATTTGCTTCCAATTTGGAACCTGGTCTGGCTTCCAATTTAATGTCCAATTTTGCTTCTCGTTTTGCTTCTAGTGTGGCTTTCAACTACTTCCAGTTTTTCTTCTAGTGTGGCTTCCAATTTTCTTCTAGTGTGGCTTCCAATTTTTCTTATGGTGTGGCTTTCAATTTTGCTTCTAGTGTGGCTTGCAATATTGCTTCCAGTTTTGCTTCTAGTGTGGCTTCCAATATTGCTTCCAGTTTTTCTTCTAGTGTGGATTCCAATTTTGCTTCCAGTTTTTGATTCTAGTGTGGCTTCCAATTTTGCTTACATTGTTGCTTTTTTTTTTGCTTCCAAGTGTCAGAAACATCACCACATTTAGCGCCAAGAGATAAATTCAGTTTGAATTTTGATTTGGCTTCCATTTTTGCTTCCCGTGTGGCTTCCAATTTGGATTCCATTGTTGCTTCTTCTTTTTCTTCCAAAAAATGATTATTATTTTGCATATAGTCAAATTAATATGTTTTATCCAATTTAATTAGTTAAATATATCATGTCTCTTAAAAATATATATGATTATACATTATATGAATGCATTTGAAATATTTTATAGGATAACACATTAAATGATTTTTAAGGAAACAGACATCCATACAAATTAACAACATCATTATACTTATTAAATCTCCATCAAAATAGAATCTACAACATCGAATATATATAAAATAACAAGATAATTATTGTAACATGATCATAATCTATAACTAAAATAAGTGAGTCAAATATCTATAATTTAAGTGAATTTGAAAACATCCATCATGAATAGTAAATCAAAACTATCATACGTAATAAATATGCTTCCAAATCATCAACCACTTTCAACATATAAAAGTTGACGAGTCAATACTGACAAGATCATCATCATATATAACTAAAATAAGTTAAATTCACATATACTAGTAGATCAATAACATGTGGAAATGGTCTATGGGGGGAGGTAGGAGCGGGAAGGGTTATCTTTTGCCCTGATGGAAAAGTTGAAGTTTTTTAGCATGGATTCTAGGATTCGCCTCACATGATCAACCATAATAATTAGGGCTCTCGGAAGGGCTCAAGCTAGTAGCAATTGAAGGAATCCTCAAATTAAGTGTCTTTGGAGACTCTTTCAATACAATTCAAAAATGTATCAAATTGAATCGTTGCAAGGACCCAAATATAAGACCAACTCTACAAAGAATGCATTTGATCATGGATAAATTTGAAATTTTGGATTTCTATCATATCAAGAGAGATAAAAACACTTTGGTGGATGATCAAGCCAACAAAGGCGTCAATTTGGTTCAAGGCGAGTTGATGGAGGAGGGCGGCATAACAACTATATGTCACATACCATGATTTCTTATAACTATATGATCTCGAGATGCTTAAGGGTAATTAAGGAGGATAATATCACTAACATGTTGCATAAATTTGGTAGTCATTTCACGGTATAAAAGATCGTTGGTAATCACTCTAGCAGAATGACAGACCGTTCATCCAACATATGGTTAAATATGGGGATTAATGCTAAGCATGTGGACATGTTGGATGTCATCAGCCAAGAATTAAGGCAGTTTTGTAGTGAAGGATTTGATATTTATGTTGACGAGAAAGAATGTCTCAGTTTGACCGTGTGTATTTATGGTCCATACCAAGAAGCAATGAATTCACAATTGTTTGTAGGGTGTGCAATGAATGTGAACGACATTAAACTCGAAGGGACTCACCCCGTCATCATTTTGGAGTTAAGTCTAGCTATAAGGGGATGGTTGTGCAGAATTCAAGCACAGTGGCGCTCCATACATTTTTTCCAAGCCGAAGAGATGGCCTCCTCGTCAAGCGATGGCGTTGGTGGCTCCCCAAATGATAATGACTGGGTGTTCAAGGAGGAAACCAAGGAGATGATCTCCAGGATAGGTGGGAAAATAATTTCTGAGGCTCGCTCTCATTTCACCTTGGTAATAGGTAATTTGGAAGGTCTGAAAAAAGATGTTGAAATTGTGCAAGCGACGGTGGAGGTAATCATATCCAAGATAGAAAATATTGATTACAAGGTGGAGAACTTTGAGGTCGTGGTGGAGAATACATTTGTTTTAGTGTTAAAATAAATATTTGGCCTCAGTGATAGCGGTGAACAGGATATGGTGATTGGTGAGGGAGGGGATCTCCCTCCGGTGTTTCCCGATCAACAGGAGTTGCAGTAGGAGCAGGGGCAACAAGGAGCAGCGAAACCATTCCAACAGGAGGAAGCGGATAAGGTTGCTATGGAGGAACTCGGTCGCAACTATATGGATGGAACCAGGTAGTTAATATGATAGTAATAGGTAGATTATGTTATATAGGTATGTAAGTATTAATGGGGCATTTTGGATAAATTACAAGAAGAATGATGTAGTAAATCTGGAAAAAGAATTACTGCATACCCAAAGATACTGGCCAGAGCAATTTTGGAGGACTCTAGAAATTTTGCTGCTTTTGAATGTAATGGCACTAGCCAAATTCCAGTTTGATTAATAGAAGTATACCCATTCCTTTGAAAAAAAAGTGAAAATGATGCATGTCCAACAACCAACCTAAGTCAAAATGATACATCATGTACAAAAGATATAAATAAAAATAATGAATTATGTAATACAAAATGATACAAGTCAATATGATACGTCATGTACAAATGATATTAGTAAAAAAGATACAGCTCAATAATATGGTACATGAGGTCGTAAAAATGATACATATAATAGTAACCATGAAAATCAACATCATAACAATATATCAAAAATAATCCATGATGTAGTGTATATGATCATGAATGTCACTAGCGGTTACCAACAACTGCCTCAAGATCATCATGATCATCATATTTTGTATCGGCATCGGCCTCGTTGTCATCATGAGCATCATCTGCCATCTCAACATTAGAACCAACATGATCTGGATCTATGTGTTGAGGATTATTTAGATCTTTTGGACGATGCTTGTTCTGCAAAAAAACATTTAGAATGAAAATTTATTATTTATTTCATGCAATAATTAATTTCTATGTTACATATATAATATTACAACATATGAAATGAAACAATAATCATATCATATCATATCAAAGCGCACATAAGATAATAAAATTTCAAATAAGTTACAACTAAGATGTTGTAACAGCAAGCCATTTCATCTTGCATTCCAGAGCTTGAAAGTGGGTAGCCAAAGAAGTGTTTCTGCCACCAAACACTACACTAGCACTTGGGGGATCAAGAAAACAAATTGAGAGGCACAAACATAGGTAATAACAGATTGAGAAGAAGATGTAAACAACATAGGAAATTTTTGAGACACTTGATCATAATTTTCTGGAGGAAGAGAATAAATGCATTTGCATTCCACTTTGTCCATTAGGGCATGACTACTGGACAAATTTGTTAAGCAAATCCTTCAGAATCAGAGACACACAAAATGTTGTGGAAAATTTCAGCACTGCTTCTTTAATAGTGCCAAGGTTAACAAAAGTATTAATTAACCTTGTACTCACTGCTTGGTTCATATTAGAGTGCTTCTCTAGCTCTCTCATTGCTCAAAGGGCTATACGAGACTATGTTGTGGACAACAAAGGAAGTGGGTTTGGTGGAAATGCGTTTCTAACCAAAGACGAGTCCCCGGTCAAATCCCAAGATAGCTTCAAATATTTTTTCCATGTGCTACGCTTCAGAGGTAAACATGGTATCAGAACCTTCTTGTTTATGGTCGGTTGTGTCAATTTGATATGCTCCATTAGCTGGGTTGTGTTGATTGCAATTCATGGAAGCATTGGGAAATGGTATGATGATAACCCCATAACATTGTCTAAACCTAGAGTAACAGTGATAATGTGCATGATGAGTATTATGTTGGGCATGGACATTTTGCATTTGTACCTGAGTTGGCGTACTTCTAAAAATTTTCTTTCTAGAAGCAATGTTATGGTTTTGGTAGTGATAATTTTAGAAATAACATGCAAAGTATCAGACAATGTAGTAATCTCGACTTTGGGTATAAAGGTATTTAGAAAATGGCTATACAATGTTGTGCATGTTTTAGTTTGGGTGAAGTGGGTAGTTGGTAGTTATCTTCTGGGTGAGTATCCACCAGAATACAAATCTGAAATAGATTATGATAATGCGATTTTAGTGTACTCTTTGATATTTTTTGCTAAACTCGGTTTTGGGAGGAGTTAGAGGCTCCTGGAAGTATTCACTTAAGTTAGAAGAGTTGTTGTTGTGAATTTATCAAAGATCCTATGAACATTATTGTAATAAATGGTTTAATTATAGTTAAATCTATCGCATTTAACTTATGTTTTATCATTTTCTTATTTTTATTTATTTTTATTTTTTTTTAATTAAAAATATTTAATTAATTTTTCTCCAAGTTTCATTTAAATCAGGGAAAATTTTAAGAACCCCCCCTAAATTTATAAATATAATAAATGGGCGAATCTCCATGGTATATAGGAAAAATGGAAGGCGATTTTATCAATAATATAATATGTATATATAATTTTTTGGCGAATATCTCACGAGGCATGGCGAATATTTTACTCAATTATAAAATCTTGTAAGATCTTGGTGAGTCTTTCACTAAATAATAAAACTTTGTAAAGTCCTAGTGAATCTTAGCATAGGCTACATGCTGGTTTAATTCCCCCATTTAAATAGGCTACATTCCAGATGAATACCATGGGTCAATACCATGTGCCATTTTGGTGAATACCATGGGTCAATACCATGTGCCATTTTTATTTTTATTAATTCTAATATTACGGTTAATAATGGTTTTTTGCATGGTATTAATAACAATCTAGTCCATGGTATTTGTCCCATACTATTTTGGCCATAGGTTTCACCTAAATATAACCCATTTTTTGAGTGTTCGTAAATATAAGGTGACTTATGGAGTAAATATTAAAAAAATGTTTTATTTGTTTACCATACCTCTCGTTTATTTATATTTTTATTAATTTACCATACCTCTTTTACAAATATGGTATTTGGCCCATAGGATTCACTTAAATAAAACCTCTTTCTTGAGCCTTCATAAATAGAACGAGGGTTATGGACTAAATACAAAAGAGGTTTTATTTATTTACGATACGTCTAGTTTATTTATATTTTTATTTATTTACCATACCTTTTGAGTAAGTATATAAAGACGTTTTATTTATTTACCATACCTCCACTTTACTTATATTTTTATTTGTTTACACCCTTACATGTATATAAGGTGACTTATGGAGTAAATATAAAAAATGTTTTATTTATTTACCATACCTCTCATTTATTTATATTTTTATTAATTTACCATACCTCTTTTATAAATATGGTATTTGGCCCATAGGATTCACTTAAATAAAACCTATTCTTGAAAATGGGCGAATGGATTCACTTAAATAAAACCTATTCTTGAAAATGAGCGAATGGAAGGTTGTATGTCCTAATTTCAAGGGCTAAATTTACCTTTTTTACCCTCTCCCTTAAAATAAGGTGGGTTATTTGAGGTCATTTGTAAAAATGTACTATGATACAAAATATTCGCCCACTAAAAATTTAAAACCCCTTAATTTCGCCAACATTCGCCCCTAAAATTATCCTTGATTTAAATAATGATGATACACATTACTCTCATGTGGTATCTAAAATAAGAACAATTTGATGACTAAATATTTGAAAAACCAAAAAAACACATAAATATTTTAATATGGATGCTCGCACGTGATTCAGATATAAGAAAAAAAAGAATGTCGTGCCTAGACCATGACTCTGCCTGAACAGTGAGTAGACCTGCATGGATGATTTGCCCCACGGAAGATGTCAGATAATGAAGTATGTCGTCTCACATGAAAAAAATATATCACTCTGTTGTAGCGGCTACAACCACCCTCCAATATTTTTCCTTAGCTTCATTTTGGAGCCTCCCTACCAACCTTTCACAACACCTTGTCTTGCTTCATCAAGTACACAAGATTCGGTGTTTTGCTTGCACTAAGACAACCTGTCGATCACAACTTGATGCATTCCCCTCACAGGTTGTTCACCTGGACTTGGTCCAACTGCAGGCTGAGAAGCTCCTCCAAGAAATTGTGCATTTCTGGAGGGCAACCAACCTTCCCTCTAGAAATTGTACAATCTTGTCTAGCAGCCCGTTGGGCTCCAAAATTGCACAATTCTGCCAGTCAGCACTCCTAGTGAAAATTGTGCAATTTTCCCCAACATGGTTGCTCAGCCCAGAATTTGTACAAATCTGGGTAGCAGTCATCTGCTCTGCCCAGAAATTGTGCAAATCTCTTGGGAAGCCAGCCTAGGTCCTAGCCATAAATGCACATTTCCTTGAAGCAATTGAGAAACTGCATGCATGAGCAGTCTGGTTGACTAGTTCCACTCGGGACCGAGGAAACTTGACTTGCATGCATGGCTTGCTTTTTCCCAGAATAACAAAAGGCAACATGCAAAAGGCATCCCATGATTCAGGGAGATATTTTTAGCAGTCAGAGGTTACATGCAAAGTTCATTTTGAAACTTCCCTCTAATTGTCGCTTTTTTCTTGATTTGTGGTATGCACGTCATGAGCCCAAAATTATTTATTCAACGCATTAGAGCTCATTCTTTCACATCGATCTTGGAGCTCTGACATCCCATAGCACATCCAAGACTGTTCGACACATTCAACTCAGCTATTCACGGGTAAGTGGCCTGAACTTGTCTTTTCCAACATTTCTGTCACTTTTTTTGTATTTTCTTGTGTGAGTGTTGTTTGCTTGATTTATTTGAATGATTTTGTTGTTTACATGTATAATAGCTTGCCCTAGCTCTGTTTTAGTTTTCGTTGCTATCTCACTGCTGTCGCATGCATGAAACTGTTTTGCACGAATGGTCGTTGATTCGTCCACTTGCTTCACTCACATGCATGTTAATCTGTTTACTGAATCTTTCATTGATGTTTGCATGCACTGTCAATCACTTCTGCTTTCACTTAGTGTCACCATGCATTCACTGTCATATTTTCTTTTAGTTGCCTGTCGGTGAGTCGGGTCAACCATGGCCCGGACTCTGCCTTCACTGAGACAGCATTACGCAATATGGGGAAGGAAGGCTCTACCTTCCTCTCCAGAAATGAGCAAAACTGGAATCACTCCCAACTGGAATTACGCATTGCGCAATCCCAGTAGCCACTCTTGCCTCCCAGATAACCCAGCACTTTCCTCCAGGACTGTTTTGCACATTTCTGAGGGACAGTGACTACTGGCCCAGAAATGCGTAAAACTGGAGTCACTCCCAACTGGAATTACGCATTACGCAATCCCAGCAACCAGTCTTGCCTCCCAGATGGCCCAAACTTCCTTTTGCGCAATTCTGGCAACCAGTCACCCAACCTCCTAGAAGAAATTACGCAATCTTTCCCATCAGTTTCCCAGGTATGTGTTGTGTCATTCCCCGAATTTGCTTTGGTTTTTGCTAACATATTTCTTGCCATGCATGTTGCTTGTCTCCAGATATTTTAGGTGTTCATCCGTATCTTAGCAGCACCGGATCAATGGCTTCCAAGAGAACAGGATCACAGGACATTGATGGAAATGTAGCTGGAGCAGCAGTTGAGCGAGTGTCCTCTAGTCTACCGATCTATGAAGATACAAAGTTGTATCTAGATAGGGACATCAAACTGAAGTGGCCAAAGGTCAATGAAGGAATTCCTTGAAGACTGTCAAGTGTACGTGAACATATGCAGTCTGACCTGTACCGGATTGCATGCAGATACCCCACGTTCCCATGCGCAGACATGATACACTAGATCGTCTCTCACACTGATCCCGAGATGATGACCTTGAGAAGTTTTAGTGGGACGAAGCTTGCATCCTTTTGGGAACGAGATCATGATGATATGTATCAGATGTCAGATCCCGTGACTGTCATGAAGAATCCATTTAGCCTACCCAACAACAGTGCTAACTCTAGAGACATTCTAAAGAACTGGGTAAAGGAGTCGGCTCAATTTAGGTTGACACCCAAACATATCTACAAGATGAAGATACTGAGGAAGGTGTACCAATACTTGGTAATATTTTCTTGTCGACTGTATGGCCAAGCAAGCATGAAAACCTTCCCACAGAGTTGCGTGATTGGACTAGACCAAGTGGCTAGAGAAGGAAAACCATGTAACTGGTCTGACATTTTAGCTCATCAGTTGAAGGAACAAGTAACAAAGGCTTGACAGTCACTCGGAGGTATGCATGCGGAGATGTACATGTTCACCTACATCTTAGATGCAGTCTGTTCCTGACAGGAGTTCCTGGGTTTGGAGTGGGTATGGTCACCGGCAGAGATTGCTGTGAACACATATTTCAAGTTGTTTTCTAAATGTAGCTTCAGAGGAGTAATCACATGGTTGTCTGATCGTTTTTTCACCCCTGTGTACAAGATGATATTTGGTATGCCTCACCATACAGAACCTTCATCCGAATGTTCAGCGCGGAGAAGCCTTCGCATGTTCTACCGAAGTTTTCCTTGGATGTACTTGTCATGCAGGAAATATCATATCACATCTCGGCAGGATTGACAGCTAGACTGAATCGAAAGGAGAAGGCACCTTGGCCCACTCTTCCGTTGCATATTGGGTTATATGAGATCTAGAGTATCAAGCAAGCGGATGTCGAAGCAGAACATATGAAGAAGTACCCACTCGACCTTCGAAGGTACAATCTGTATGACCCACATTACATTGTGAAATATCAATGCACGAGAGTTTAGTTCAATTGGATCCACGGGACGTTTCATTGGGCCAAGGAGGACCCATGGAGATATTGCTACAGCTTCTCCAGACCCAATGAACAGTTCGGTTTCGATGGGGTGTGGTTAGCGAAGCAACATGAAGTAGCATCATGGAGAGCACCAACAACACCAGTAGTAGCGATGGTAGCAAAGGCAAGCATACCAATGCATGACAAAGGTAAATGGAAGATTGTTTATCTCATGGAGGAGGAGAAAAGCTGCAAGTTTCGAGCATATCCACTTGTAGAGCAAGCATCTATGGCTATAGAGGCAAAGAGGCAGTAGCGCGACAAGTAAATCCCGTGAAGGCGGAGGGATAAGAAGAGAATGGAAGAAGTAGAGAAGGAGATGCATGAGCTGAGGGAGAAACTCCGAAAGGAACAAGAGCTGTGCAAATAGGAGAGGGAAGTGCAACAGCAACAGATACAGCAAGGGGCACAACATGTGCAAACAGGCGAAGCAGTGCCCGTACAATTATTTGTTTCATCAGAACAACTGGCATTAGGTGAACAGGGTGAACCATCACAGGGGAAAGACTTCGCTCATGAGATAGAACAAGCACTTCAACAGTTGGATGCAGACATGGAGCAGCAGGAGTTGGAACATGACACCGACCTCATGCCTCACCACAAAGAGGTCGACTCACCCGCTTCAATGCATCAAGATGATGAGCAAGTCTCAAATGACCAAGGAGGCAATGATATCCTTGGTGATCAGCCGAAAGAAGAGATGCACAACATCTCGTTCGACGAATCCCAACATAGAGTTGTGCAGTATCATAGAGTGTCAACTCTAGAGGATCATACATCTCCTGCACAAGTTAAGGAACGAGTGATCGTGACTGATTTGCACAAACATCTATCTGCCTTGGCCGATGCTACCAGAGTGTATGCCGAAGCCACTAGCTCAAGTTTCTGCTTTCTAATAGCTGAGAATGAGCAAATGGAAAAAGAACTATAAACGACCAAGCAAGGAGGAGACTTGGTGACAATGTCTGCCCGAGCTGAACTGAAGAAGGCAATATTAGATGAAGTATTGTCCCTTGACATAGTTATGCAAGCATTTTACTCCAACTTTGGTACCGTGCACAAGGCAGTCATCCATCTTAATGGATGGCAGCAACGATGTGCTAGAAGAGCACGTATCTTCATGAACTTACATGTTGTTGCTAATGACATGCAAACATGGATGATGAAGTACAAGGGAGCCCCACTTCACTTGCCCAAGATGACGAGGGCTAATGCGGTCGAGCTGAAGGCACGTATTCAGAGTCAGATCTGAAATTATGAAGAGCTCCCACAGTTCATCACTAGCATACAGGCTTCCCATGCATGAGTATTCATGAGTATGGATTTTGTGGTGCGCACACATGCGATCCCATCACTTGGAACTCTCACCCAGGCGAAGACAAAGAAATAAGAATGAATAGAGCTTGACTAGTAATTCGACGAGTTGATGCGCATCGCCACCAGCTCGGACTTTCCTATAAGTGCACACATCATGAACAAGTATGTTGCTGGTCCGGACACATTGAAGACAATGATGCACATGCTTTCAGACGAGTTGGACAAAGGAGCCCGAGCAGTGTACCCGAATGCTATGGAGGCAAGAGTTAGGTTGCAGACGAATGTCACCGTGGAGCACACGGATACCATCAAGGACTACCGATCTTGGCATCAATATGTTACTATTGATCAGCATGAGGATGTTGAGGAGTTGGACTTCCATGGTTGTCTAATTCAGAGTGATGTCTAGCATGGCTTTCTCAAGCCATTTTGTTTCACATGTGTACATGTGCATTGTAATGTTAAGTCATGTCAAGTGTAAGTCAAGTGTCAATAGTTGGATGTAACAGTCATAGGGTAGGTGAAGAGTCATGAGGGTAGTTGAACTGTCACAAAGGAGAATGTCAAGGGTCACCCCACCCTTTGCTATAAATAGTCCCTCATAACTCATTATATAGGCTTTTGGTCAGCCAACCTTCTAATAAGACTATCTTGGAGAGAGCTTGGACAATATTGTAACGTGACTTGGCTTCTCCACTACATGGAGCTAGTACATCTACTTGGAGGAGCAGGCTGATGTGGTTGTAACGTTCCACTATTGGAGCTAGTGGTTGGACATGGATGTATTGTATGATTGGAACTTACACTTCTTAATATAATAAGAGCCAACACATTTCATGCATATGTTGTATTGTATTCCAACTATCTTGTTTACTCTAAATGGAATATGTATTTTCTTTCTTACGAATGCATGTTATGGATCCTTGCTCATTGATTCAACGTGTCCTGTGAAAACGAATGGACAGAGGAAGCTGTTTAGTCAATTTAGTGTTCCTAAATTGATGTCATTAATTGTCAACCCAGGGCTCGTAAGCTGATGAAGTGAAGGTGTACTATATGTACTTAAGCAACCTCTTAGATCTTTTTGTCGTTTGGGGGTGTTGTTTGTGGTCAATTTATCTTCCTAAGATGGAATGGAGGTTTTATAAACAGATGAGTGATAGTGTGTGTGAGGTGTTTTCTAAATGAGTGAGTGTGTGTTACTGGTGGTTTCTAACTACCTTCTAAACTTGCAAAGAAAAAGCTTGAAAGAAATAACTTGAAATGAAACTGAAAGCAAAGCAGAAAAAACCACTTTCTAATAGCACTAGTCACTACTCATGCTGCTGCAATAAAAAGATAAGAAAAACTACTTTAAAGACCAGTTATAATGTTCAACTCTTCCTAACTCTCTGCTTCCAACATATGGTATTATGTGAAACACGATTAAGAAGTAGTTAGAAATAAGTCTAAAAAGTAATCAAAATAAGAAAAATCCACTTTAAAGACCAGTTATAATGTTCAACTCTTCCTAACTCTCTGCTTCCAACATATGGTATTATGTGAAACACGATTAAGAAGTAGTTAGAGATAAGTCTAAAAAGTACTCAAAGCAAGCTGTAATTTATTAGTATTCTGATCTCTTAAAGATGAACAACTTATGATAAAGAGACCATCAATATGTTAGCATACAACTTGAGAAACTAAACTAGAAATCAGCTAGGAAAACAGAGTAAAGGCAGCAACTATGAATATGACAACTGAAAATACTATTAGAGATAAAGCAAATACACAAAGACACACAATCCCGGGCTAACACATGCAGAAAACAATCCTGATCAGTTAAAATAAATGCTGGAAATGAAATGACAGTGAAAGTAAATCAAATCTGTACATGTGTTAAAGAAAAGGAAAATTGCTGAATTCAAAAGAAGGAAATGGCAAGAACATAAAGGAAATTTTACTGTACAAAGGCTGTTATGAATGGGGGCCCTCCATCCACAAAACCCAAGGAAAGATCAGCTACGTGAAGGAGTCAAAACAGCAGTCTTCTATTAATTCATAATGCAGAAATTACAGTCAAAAAGTGCTGAAACAACAACTTCAAAACAGAGTTTTTGTGCTCACTAAAAGCGTAGCAATTACATAAACAAAACAACTAAAGACTAATCCTTAAGCGTGCGCAGACGCTGGATTTTATAAGCGTATGAACAACTGCCTACTGCGTAAAACATGAAACTGGAAATTAACTGACAAACATGCTAATTAAATGGTTCAGCAACACGTCAACAGGTCCGTGGGTGATCTGGAAGGTACGGTCGTCATGGAGGTTGAATTCAAGGTTGGATCCTGTCTCCCATAACCTGCGTAGAGTGGAGGAGTCGCCATCTGGAGTGACGTGACCTTTCAACTCACGCAACACCGTTTGAGCTGGCTTTGTTGACCGAAGTTTGATCCTCGTTGACCGGAGTTATGCGTGGAGTTTCTGACAGAACCAATAGCACAGGAACCTTCAACACCTTCATTCCCACGTGCCCATGTGATTCGTTTTTCAAAATGACACGTGGAACATAGAGATCAATGAAAAGGCTGCGGAATGTCCAGATAGCTGCGGAATTGCTGAATGGCTGCGGAATTGCCAGACAGCTGCGGAAACTCTGTGCATATGTCAAAAATCTAGACAAACAGTCAAACATTAGCAAAGTTAACCAATCATGCTTAAAGACATCAAATGTAATGATCTGGGTAGGTTTATGAGGAAAATAGGGCAAAAGAGAGGGATAAGTGAGGAAAAGCTGTAGGTAATGATGGATAATTAGGTGCAAGTTAGAGGCTCTACATACCCCCACTACGAGGGTGTTGCATGTCCTCATGCAACGAAAACATTGTTTAATCCACCTGCTGAGATGCCTCTGCTAAGACATCTAGTCTTCTCCTCTTCCTCTGTGTAGCCACATTGACTCTTGGTCTTTTCATCAAACATCTGAATTTTAAATTGATCAAAGCTCTGCTTAGCTTCCTGCATTTCTTCTTGAGCTTTTTGTTTTCCTTTTGCCAAAGGCCCATATGAAGCATGGTATTATCGTGGACCATCTTGTCCACGTTGCTCTGTTCCTTCAATTTTTCGTTTTCCTGTTTGATGTGGCGATTTAGTACCTATAGCTCAAATACTTCTTGCTTCAGTGATTGAACCTGCTGATCAAGAGGTAGAACAGTGCTTGGACCAACAGCAGCTTGTTCTAATGTCTCCAAGTAGTTATATACTCTCTGCTGATCTGGGTCAATCTCTGGTGACCTCTTTGGACTAGGCTCATGCTCAAATTCGGGTTCATGCTCAAATTCAGGTTCATGCTCAAGAGGACTTTCCTCACGTGGAGGACTAGTCTCAACCTGCTCAACATGTGGAGGGCTTTTCTCAAAGTCAAGTCTTGTAGCAACCTTTTTAGGTGTGCTCAAGTCAATAAAGAATGACTCTTTGTTCTTTGTGGCCCCCATTTTGCTTTGTAACCTGCTCCTCCTTCTCACGATGGTGATGCTCTGTTTTTCCTTTTGTTGCTTCTGTTTTTGTTTTTGCATCTTCTTGGAAAGGGCAGTCTCATGAAGTTGGGCCAACCTATGTGCCAATGGCTGAGTGTCCTCTTCACTGGAATTTTCAGGAGTAAGGTAGGTTTCTTGGGCTATAGCTTTTCCTTTATCTTTCTTTTGTTTCTTCCTACTCTCCTTTTTCTTTTGAGCAGCCTCTTGTACAATTTCTTGCAGGGTTTCTGTAATGATTTCTTGGGCTGTTTGATCAATGTCTACAGCAGGCTCAGGGTCAATTTCTTTTTCAGAATGATGGGCAGCATTTTCTTCTTCAACAAGGTCTTGGACAGTTTCTTCTTGGACAGCAGTTTCTGGGGTAACCTCTTCTCTTTTTCTTCTACTCTTTCTAGGCACAGAGGCTTCTCCTGCCTCTTGGAAGTGGTTCCTCACAAGAAATCTTTCCCAGGTATCCCTTTTGGCCTTTAACTGTTCTTCAACTAGTATTTTAACAAGCCCATGATGGTATAAATGTGGCTCAATGTTTCTTGGGTTTCTTTGGACTATTGAGCACATTTTTCTAAGGCTTGAGAGTAAAAAGTATGGAAGGTTAATGTCATGCTCTCCTAAGAAATGCATCATAATTTTGGCATGATAAACATATAGAACTCCAAACCTTCCCTCACATGTAAAGAATTTTTGTACTAGTAGAAGCAAAGCTGTCCATTCTTCTTTGACAAGATTAACAGGGATTCCCTTTGTAAAGATGCTAGTGTCCATACCTGGATTCTTCAGAATTTGCTTCCATTGCTGGTCTTGTACTGATCGGTTTTTGAACCATCTTTCCCCAGTTTGTGGTAGTGAAGTGGCCTGTGCCAAACTGCTCTCGGTGATTGTAAATTTCAGATCTCCTATCTCCACTTGGTTGTCTTTGTCTTTGAAAGAACGTGCAAAAGTCTTTGTGACCTCTCTATGATAACCCTTGAATTTTTGAATGCACTGGAGCCAATTTTCCTTCTGCAAAGCGTCTTTGACTTGGGGATATCCTTCCAGAAATTTGGAGCCCTCTGGCTCTGCCCTCAGAAGTTTACCCATCAACTCTCTGGCTCTGTTTTACGGCTCTGTTTTAATACTCTGGAGAAAGGGTTATACGGCTTCAACAGTGGCTTCAACACAACAGCTTTATGGCTTCAACAGTGGCTTCAACACAATAGATTTACGGCTTCAACATAACAGCCGTAATACACTCACAACAGTGGTCAAAGTTTAGCAGAGGAGAATAATGAATGTTAGATTTTAGACTTCTGTGGGAGTTTTTTGATTCATGATCCGGATTGACCACAGTTCTGAGTTCATTCTGCCAACGTTTCAAACCCCAAAGGGGGTCCATCATCAGGACAATTATGAAAGAATAAGAATGAGAGATAATTGAGAGAGAAGAGAATGCGACCTGGAAATAAATACAAGAACAGTGGAAAACAAGGGAAATGCAGAAGTGAATCAACAGCGTGAATGAGATTATACATGCGTAGGAGGGTTATGAATGATGGGAGGAAACGGTTAAGTCCTTAGACTTCGGTCACTAGTGTACATTTGGCTGCGGAATCATAACGCAGAGAGACGTAGTACAATTGTCTACGTCACTCAGGTACAAGAGTTTAATGGAAGAGCAGCCGTGTTTGAGTGTTTAAAACCGTGATGAATGGTGGCCGTTAAGGCTGAGAGATACGGGGATTTCGGTCGAGTAATGGAGAGGATTGGCAATCATTACATTAAATGGCAAAAAACACAATCCGTAAACCATGCAAAATGTTATAACTGTAGGTTTAGAAATTAGATCATACCTTAGGTATCCGCGTTTTGATTCCTTTTGCTTATCTGACACTAACCTTTCATTTTTTGTTGCTGCTACATGACCTTTTTCAATTTTTGCTGATGACCTTTGGACTGCAGATTCCTTCTTAAAACAGACTGTGTTTTTTTTATACAGGTGCAGAAAGTGTATTGGCTGCGGAATTGGGATATTGGCTGCGGAATTGCTCCTCAGCTGCAGAAACTGCAGTAATACCCTTCTGTCTGCACAAAACAACTTTAGCTGTGTAAAATAAATCTGACAATGAATTTATTGGTGAGATGGAATGTAATGGATGGATGGATGGAAAGAAATGAGGTGGAGTGAGAGTGATTGGATGAAGGAGATGGTGAATGAAGTGGATGAAATGGCGAAATGAGATGGAAGAGAGATTTTTTTTTTGGAAAACATGAGGTGTCAGGTGACCCTGATTTTCACCTCAGGTTTTCTGCATAAGACTGCCAATCAGAGATTGGTTTTCAGGCTTATACATTTATTTATTTATTTATTTATTTATTTTTTTCAAAAACCAAAGATTAGGCTGATGGAGGAGAAGAATCCTTCTCCACCAACCTGATTGCAGAATCTTCTTTAAACAACTTGACAAATTCCTCTTTTGAGAGTGGCTTCTGGTAGACTTTCAATCTATGGCCATTCACAATAAGAGGGGTTTGAAGCTCATCAATGGTCTTCACTCGAACTGCTCCATTTTTAAAGACTTCATCAATCTCATATGGCCCAAGCCAATGAGTTTGAAATTTTCCTTTGAAGTCCTTAAATTTTGAATCAAACAATAGTGCCCAATCTCCTTTTTGAAACTTTCTTTCTTTGATGTGTCGATCATGCCATTTAGATCTTTGGTGCTGAACTAGATCGGTCCTTAGAATTGCATCTTGTCTTATTTCATCTAGCTCATTTAGCTGGTCCATTCTGTGTCTTTGGGCTTTCGTGAGGCTCATCCCCAATTGGACTGCCATCTTGAAGGTCTTGATTTGGAACTCAATGGGGAACAGGACTTCCTTCCCATAAACAAGTTCATAGGGAGAATGTCCTGTTGTGTTCCTCCATGTAGTTCTATAGGCCCATAAGGCTTCAAGAAGCCTTTCCGCCCAATCTCTTCTATGAAGATGAACATTCTTGGTGATAATTCCTTCAAGAACTTTATTGGTAGATTCCACTTGGCCATTTGATTGCGGATGGTATGGAGTAGATGTTCTGTGCTTGATCTTATATTCCTCCATCAGCTTCTCCATCAATTTAGATGTAAATTGGCTTCCTTGATCTGTTACAATTTCTCTTGGGACACCAAAACGAGTAAAAATATCCTCAAAAAGAAATTGAACAACTGAATTTTCAGTGGCAGAAGGCAAAGCTTTTGCTTCTACCCACTTAGTAACATAATCAGTACAAACCAATATATACTTCTTTTGCTTTGATGGTGGATTAATAGGTCCAACAAAATCTAGCGCCCATTTCTCAAAGGGTTCGATGCATACCTGTGGCTGTAGTGGCATTTCATTTGAAGGAGTTGGTCTCCCAACTCTTTGGCAGCTGTCACACCTTCTAACATACTGCTTTGCATCTTTAAAGAGAGAAGGCCAATAATATCCTAGAGAAAGGATTTTATAGGCTGTTCTCTTGTCAGCAAAGTGTCCGCCACACGGTTCATCATGACATGCCTTAAGGATGTCAGGCATTTCATCTTCCCGAACACATCTTCTGATTATACAATCTGGCCCTGTTTTGAACAATTCATTAGAATTCCAAGAATAATGTGAACTCTCCTGAATGATTTTCCTTTTCTCATTAGGAAATAAGTGTAGAGGTAGCTTCCCTGTTACTAGATAATTAGCAATATCTGCATACCAAGGAGTCTTGGTAGTTACTGCAAACAAGTATTCATCTGGAAACTTATCTTCTACTGGAGAATCTTCATTAGTGTTTTGGATTCTAGACAAGAAATCAGCTACTGTGTTTTGTTTCCCAGGTCTATCTAACACAGTAATGTTGAATTCTTGTAAAAGTAAAAGCCATCTTGTAACTCTGCCATTAGTAACAGGTTTGTTCATTAAATATCTTATGGCAGAGTGATCGGTATGGACAAATGTTTCATAGCCGGTTATGTAGTGTCTAAACTTATTGATCGCATGTACTACAGCTAAGAACTCTTTTTCTGTAACAGTATAATTTAACTCAGTGGGAGTCAATTTTTTACTGGTGTAATAAATGGCATAAGGGATCAAATCTTTTTGTCCCAAAACAACTCCTAGAGCTGTATCTGAAGCATTAGTAGAAATGTGGAAAGGGAGATTCCAATTTGGCCCCCTTAAGATGGGTGCTTCAGATATTCTAGTCTTTAAAGTTTCAAAGGCAGACTGACACTCAGGATCCCATTTGAACTCACAGTCTTTGGTAAGCAATTTGAAAAGAGGAGATGCTATCTTAGTGAAGTTTTCAATAAATCTTCTGTAATATCCAGTAAACCCAAGAAAACTCCTAACATCTTTCTGACAATTTGGAACAGGTAATTTGGAGATGACTTCTACTTTGGATCTATCAACTTTAATTCCATCTCCTGAAATATGATGTCCTAAAACAATTCCTTCAGTAAACATCATAAAACACTTTTCATGACTTAATGAAAGATTTGTTTCCTTACATCTAATTAGTACCTTTTCCAAATTTTCTAATGCTTCTTCAAATGTATTACCATAAACTGTGAAATCATCCATGTAGACCTCTACACAATCATGAATTAGATCTGAAAAGATTCCTAGTACAGCCCTTTGAAATGTAGCGGGTGCATTGCACAATCCAAAAGGAAGTACTCGGTAAGCAAAAGTTCCCCAAGGGCAAGTAAATGTGGTTTTATCTTGATCTTCAGGTGCTACCTGAATTTGATTGTAACCACTAAAACCATCCAAGAATGAGAAGAACTTTTTACCTGCTAAAGTATCTAATACTTGATCAATAAAGGGCAAAGGAAAGTGATCCTTTAAGGTTGCTTTGTTTAATTCCCTGTAATCAATGCAAACTCTCCATTTACCATTCTTTTTGGGCACTATAACCAAGGGAGAAACCCATTGGCTATCTGAAATAGGGTAAATGAAGTTTACATTGAGTAACTTCTGGAGCTCTTCTTTCACTATCTCCCTAAGATTTGGATTCATCCTCCTTTGAGGTTGTCTGATTGGTCTACTATTTTCCTCAATATAGATGTGATGAATACAAGTCTTAGGGTCAATACCTTTCATGTCGGTATACTCCCATGCAAAAGCAGTAGAATGTCTTTGCAAGACTTTGGTTAGCTCTTCCTGTTGAGATTTTTCCAAGTTTTTGTTAATGTTTAATGTTTTTCCTGGAAAGACCTCAATGGCGGAACTACCAAATTCTTCCATAGAGAAAAGAGACATTTGTCTAGATGATAGACACTCTATGTCAGAATCCAACTGAAATTGTGTAGAGTCATATTCTGAAGATGGTTCAAAATTTTCTAAGGTATTCAGAATTTGATTATCTTCACTAATCTCAGAAATGGTAAAGACAAGTTGTATAATATCTTCATCATCAACCCATTCATCTTCCCCTATTTCTGTTATTGCCTTTGCTGGAGGATACAAGTTGAATTTCTTGGTGGAATTACCATCTGATATATACATGTCCCCAGACCTACAACTTATGAAAGCATCAGCTGTGGCCAGCCAAGGTCTTCCTAAAATAAGAGGATGTCCTCCTAGATTGTTCTTGGGAGTTAGAATCATAAAATCAACTAGATATTCCCAAGAATCTAGGGAGACTGGAATGTCTTCTAATACACCATCAGGTTTAATGATTGATCTATCTGCAAGCTGCAGTAAAGTAGGTGTAAAGAGAAGGTTAGGAAGCTTTAACTGATCCATGGTCTGTCTACTCATGATGTTGATAGCGGCTCCTAAGTCAATCAAAGTATTTGGGATTTCAACCCCATTAATATGAGTTTTGACAATAGGGCTACCGGGATCCACATATTTTTGCATGGTAATCTTACCCATCATAATGTCTGCAATTTTTCCAACCAGATGTATTCTTCTGGTATCTCTGGTTCTTTTTCCTGTTTTCTTTAAACTCAACTCCTTTATTGTCTTTGCTAGAATGGGAATTTCCTTAATGGCTTGTAACAAGGGGATCTTGATACAGACATTCTTCAATTCATCTAGAAAATTATAGTCAGGCAACCAAATTTGCTTTTCCACTCCTTTGTCAATTTGTAATCTTTCAGGAAAAGGAGGTGTAGCTAAAGAGGTAGGTTGCTCAACTATGGGAGTTGTGGGGGTTGATTCTTTTTCTTTTTCTTTTTCTGTTTGAATGTTTGGGCGTTGAAGGGATACTTCAGAACCCTTATTAGCTCTAAGAGATTCTTCCTCAGAAATGCTTGGTTGTTGAACATTTATAGAAGGTTGATCTAGGATTCTACCTGATCTGAGTTGTACTTCGTTAAGAGGAACAATCATATAGGTAGGGAATGGTTGACCTTCCATCATGTAAGCATTTTGAGGGTTCCTATTATTGGGGTTTGGCAATGGCTGAGAGGGAAGTTGATTTGACTTTTGTTGAGATTGGAGAAAGAGTTGAGAATTCTGATTTTGTGGAGGAGGTTGTTGTTGTTGAGGGTATGGAAATGAGAGTTGTTGACCTTGATTTGGAAGTTGTGGAGCTTGCTGATTCTGAAAAGATGGAGGATATTGATAGAATTGAGCAAATCTCCCATAAGGATTTTGCATGCTTTGCATCCATGATTGAAAAGGATTTTGTGGTTGAGGCCAAGGTTGTTGCCAAGGATTCCAATTTGGTTGGGGTTGAAAATTCATAGAGTTGTTAAACCCTTGATTTTGTTGCCCCTGCCAAGGTCTCCTTGCAACAAAACAGAGAGATTCAAGTGTGTTTGGATCTTCTTGAAAGACTGCTTTGAGTCCAGGGATTGAAGGACAATCCTTGGTCTCATGAGTTTCTGAGCAAATTACACATGTTTCCACAACTTGTGCTTCCAAGGGACATTCCCTTAAAGCATGTTTCTTTCTACATTTCGGGCAAAAGATGGCCAAGGCCTCGGTTTCTGCTTTCTATTTATTGTGGATCTTAAGGGTGTCTAATTGTTCACTAAGACTCCCTAAGATATCAGTTTTAAATTCATCAAGCATATTGCCGATTTCAGCCCTACTTACTGATCCGGTTGCAGATTTATTTGCCCTAAGTAGAGAAGGATCTCTAGGCCCTTTTTGAGTTTTTGATTTGCCCCTTGAGAGATGGACACATAATTCTGCTATATCAGAAAGTGGAAGCTGAGATATATCTCCCTTCCCCATCATATTCAGAAGATCTATCCATTCATCTCTAATGGCTTTTAGTAAGAGGGCTTTCAAGGTCTCTTCATCCAAGTTACTCATTTTTGCTCTTTTCAAATTATATTGAAATCTTTCAATCAGATCCTCTAAGTTCTCATCTTCTCCTTGTACCATTTTAAATACCTCATCCTTATGATTGGTGGGCATACAGTAATCTAGGTACCTATCCAAAAATGTCTGTTTCATTTCATCCCAAGACCTAATGGACTGAGTGACTAACCCCATGAACCATTTCAAAGCTTGTCCTTTCAATGTGGAAGGGAACAATTTGAGTTTTTGAGTGTCATCTAAATAGTCATAAGTTCTACATAAGACTTCAAACTCAAATAAGAATGTTTCAGGGTCCTCAGTTCTTGTCCCATGGAAATTTGGGAGGACAGATGGCGATATGTTTTTCATAGTAGCCCGGGAATCCTCATTAACAATAGGAAACCCAAATGAGTTATCCCCATCTCTATTTCCTCCTCCAAGGGGACCTCTACCTCCTCCATTGTTGTTTCCTCCTCCTCCTCTACCTCTACCTCTACCACCTCCTTCTTCGTCTGCCATGATGGTTCTCCTAGGGATTTCAAAATCTTCTGGTTCTTCTACAAAGGGTGATCGAGAAGAGATTTCTCCTTCTTCTTCAGATAATTCTACTTCCTCAATTACAATTGGTCTTTCTGTAGGAGAAAGAGAAGGGTCTCTTCCTGGTTCAAATTCAATAGAAGGTGTGGGAGAGTCAATCCCTGGCTCTTGGATTCCAGGAATTCTAGGGCTAGGAGTGTCGGTTGGAGATGAGGGAGGTGTCTCTTTTCTATCCCTTGAGGCAGATGGACTTGTAAAAATTGAACTTCGAGCTCTAGCTAAAAACCTTCCCCTAGAATCTCTAGCTCTATGCATGTCATTTTTTTTATTATTTTTCTTCAAGTCAAGTTAACAGTTCTTTTTCTGATCTTCCAGGTCACTCTAGGTGCAAGAAGAGAGCATACTCAAGAAACTACTAAATCAATAACTTTTCTTTTCTGATCCTCCAGATCACTTTGAAGTGCAAGAGGAGAGCATACTTTGATAGGATATCAACTTCTTTTCTTGAAATTTTATATTTTTTTTTTCTAAGAATATGGCTACTTAATTTCACTTCCCCGGCAACGGCGCCAAAATGTTTAGTCAATTTAGTGTTCCTAAATTGATGTCATTAATTGTCAACCTGGGGCTCGTAAGCTGATGAAGTGAAGGTGTACTATATGTACTTAAGCAACCTCTTAGATCTTTTTGTCGTTTGGGGGTGTTGTTTGTGGTCAATTTATCTTCCTAAGATGGAATGGAGGTTTTATAAACAGATGAGTGATAGTGTGTGTGAGGTGTTTTCTAAATGAGTGAGTGTGTGTTACTGGTGGTTTCTAACTACCTTCTAAACTTGCAAATAAAAAGCTTGAAAGAAATAACTTGAAATGAAACTGAAAGCAAAGCAGAAAAAACCACTTTCTAATAGCACTAGTCACTACTCATGCTGCTGCAATAAAAAGATAAGAAAAGTTACTTTAAAGACCAGTCATAATGTTCAACTCTTCCTAACTCTCTGCTTCCAACATATGGTATTATGTGAAACACGATTAAGAAGTAGTTAGAAATAAGTCTAAAAAGTAATCAAGCTCTAAAGAAAAAGATAAGAAAAATCCACTTTAAAGACCAGTTATAATGTTCAACTCTTCCTAACTCTCTGCTTCTAACATATGGTATTATGTGAAACACGATTAAGAAGTAGTTAGAGATAAGTCTAAAAAGTACTCAAAGCAAGCTGTAATTTATTAGTATTCTGATCTCTTAAAGATGAACAACTTATGATAAAGAGAACATCAATATGTTAGCATACAACTTGAGAAACTAAACTAGAAATCAGCTAGGAAAACAGAGTAAAGGCAGCAACTATGAATATGACAACTGAAAATACTATTAGAGATAAAGCAAATACACAAAGACACACAATCCCGGGCTAACACCTGCAGAAAACAATCCTGATCAGTTAAAATAAATGCTGGAAATGAAATGACAGTGAAAGTAAATCAAATCTGTACATGTGTTAAAGAAAAGGAAAATTGCTGAATTCAAAAGAAGGAAATGGCAAGAACATAAAGGAAATTTTACTGTACAAAGGCTGTTATGAATGGGGGCCCTCCATCCACAAAACCCAAGGAAAGATCAGCTACGTGAAGGAGTCAAAACAGCAGTCTTCTATTAATTCATAATGCAGAAATTACAGTCAAAAAGTGCTGAAACAACAGCTTCAAAACAGAGTTTCTGTGCTCACTAAAAGCGTAGCAATTACATAAACAAAACAACTAAAGACTAATCCTTAAGCGTGCGCAGACGCTGGATTTTATAAGCGTATGAACAACTGCCTACTGCGTAAAACATGAAACTGGAAATTAACTGACAAACATGCTAATTAAATGGTTCAGCAACACGTCAACAGGTCCGTGGGTGATCTGGAAGGTACGGTCGTCATGGAGGTTGAATCCAAGGTTGGATCCTGTCTCCCATAACCTGCGTAGAGTGGAGGAGTCGCCATCTGGAGTGACGTGACCTTTCAGCTCACGCAGCACCGTTTGAGCTGGCTTTGTTGACCGAAGTTTGATCCTCGTTGACCGGAGGTATGCGTGGAGTTGCTGACCGAACCAATAGCACAGGAACCTTCAACACCTTCATTCCCACGTGCCCATGTGATTCGTTTTTCAAAATGACACGTGGAACATAGAGATCAATGAAAAGGCTGCGGAATGTCCAGATAGCTGCGGAATTGCTGAATGGCTGCGGAATTGCCAGACAGCTGCGGAAACTCTGTGCATATGTCAAAAATCTAGACAAACAGTCAAACATTAGCAAAGTTAACCAATCATGCTTAAAGACATCAAATGTAATGATCTGGGTAGGTTTATGAGGAAAATAGGGCAAAAGAGAGGGATAAGTGAGGAAAAGCTGTAGGTAATGATGGATAATTAGGTGCAAGTTAGAGGCTCTACAGAAGCTACAACGACAAACAAGCCAACAAGTGAGGAAGCTGAAGCAGGCGAGAAGGAAGCTGAAGAGCCAGCGAGAAAGAGGAAACGAATGGACAAAGACAGGTATGCATAAAACAGTAAACAGAGGACTGCATGTTGGTGATGGTTGTTGCAAACAAACCAGAATATGAGGTAGTAGAAGCAGCAGAGATGGTGGAGCATTGTTTGAATTTGCTAGTGAACACTGCTGCGGCTGTTGAACACTGTTGGAGCTGCTATGGGGGTGAAGAACCAGAGTGTGAGGTAGTAAAAGCAGCAGAGGCTGTAGAGGCTGCAGAAGCAACGGAGGTTATAGAGGCAGTAGCAGCAGAAAAGGCTATTGGAGACTATGCGTGGGCAGTGTGCAGAGCTATGAAGACTCATCCATAAGAAGACATGGTTTTCATTGATACTGTAGTTTGGAGACTACAGTGAAGCTGTAAATAGACAGAACTCAGCAGAGAAGAGTTCTGAGAGCAGAAGGATTGGAGTCCTTGGGGTTGGAGCCTTAAAAGTGAGAAGGATGGGAGTCTTTGAGGCTGGTGCCTCAGAAGTGAGATTGGATTGGAGTCCTTGGGGTTAGTGCCTCAAAAGCAAGAAGGATTGAAGTCCTTGGGAGTTGGTGCTCTTAAGTCCAAGATTGGTGTCTTGGGAAAATAGAGTTGGTGCTCTGGAGGTTGGAGCCTCACCAAAGTCCAAGTTGGAGCTTGGCAACCGATTGTGACCATATATATATTGTATTTATTTTACTGCACTGTTATATTAATAAAAGCATTTATTCTTGCTGTTCATATTGTGTTCTGAATATATATGTTTTAACTGGTAAAACAATAGTGGGAAAAAGAAATACTGATTCACCCCCCTCAGTATTTCCAACAATTGGTATCAGATCCAAGTTCCTTCATTCAAAGCTTAACAGCTTGAAGGTCGACATTTAGAACACAAATGGCGAGGTCAAGGAAGAAAGTCTACAATCCTCCTAAGGATGTGTCTCCCTCTACTACTAAAATAGAAGACAATGAATTTAAGGAGGCTCCAAGGCTCAATGGGAACTTTAATATATGGGAAGCAAGAATGAGGATTTTCTTACAGACTCAAGGCATTGAAGTCTGGAAATCAGTGATTGCTGATAGCAGGATGGATGAGGAATCCAAGGAGTACAATGCAAAAGCAGTAAAGGCAATCTTGAATGGGCTACCTGATTCTGTAAAGAACAATCCAGGAAAATGTTCATTAGCAAAGGGTATATGGGACAAACTTCATGACCTTCACTCAAAAGGAGCGTTGACCATGACCATCAGTCAAGAAGATGATGGAAATCTAGAAAGAAATCCAAAACCCATCATGGAAACTGAACATGAGAATGATGATGTCAATGCTAAAGCAGACTTAGAAGATGAAGAGAATGAAAAAGACTTTGTAGAAGAACTCCTCGCTCAACTTATGACTACCATGGAAGAGATTAACAATTTGAAAAAGGAAAATGAGAAAATTAAGAAGATAGCTCCAGTTGGTGACCAAGATCAAACAAGGAAGAAAGTTGATCTCATCAAGCTTCAAGTACAAGAAAGGGATGAAGAGCTTGCCAAGCTTAAGAAGGAATATCATAAAGCAAAGAATCAGGAAGATATCTTGTCAAGCCAGCTTGAACAAAGGCACAAGATGTGAAAAAACTTGAAGAAGAAATTGGTCAGTACAAGGTAGAGGTCCCCTCCCTTAAGTCCCAATTACAAGAAGCCAGGAAACAAGCACAAGGAGCTGAGAAGGAAATGGAGAGCAGTCAAGCAAAGAATGAAGAAATCTTCAAAATGAAGTCAGATATCATCTCCCTTAAAATAGTAGCAGTTGAAGCTACTTGTAGCAAGGAAGAAACTGAGGAACAACTTGCAAAGAAGAATAATGAGTGTGAAAGATTGGAAGAAGAGATTGTCCTCCTCAGGAAAAAGGTTGAAGGGATGAACAAAATCATGAAGAGCTCTCAGGCCTTGGATGACATGCTTAGCTATTACAGATGTCCATCTGATAAATCAGGTCTCAGATATGTAGGTGAATCCTCAAACAAGAATGAAAATGCTTCAAACAAAAGAGATGTGAAGAAGCTAGAAAGAAATAGTGATGCTCCCAGTTCCAACAAAGGCAAGGAGAAAAATCAAGGCTACAATAGAACAAATCCTGCTCCAAGAAGAAAACCCACTCCAATAAGAAATATAGATGATGACAAATATGCGAGAGGAAATGGTTATCATCAAAGGATCTCCAGGCAGCAAGGTTTCAGAAGTACACCAAAGAAACCTCCATCTCCCAGGTACCAAAGTTCATTTTTTGGTTATTGTTATTCCTGTTCAAACTTTGGTCATATGGCAAAAGACTATAAAGTATATCATAAAGATAGATGTTGTGGTCCCCAACCATCTCATAAAGATAGATGTTATAGCCTCCGACAACCTCCAAGAAATAATTTTGCAAGAAGAAACCATGAATTCTTATTCATGTACAATGTAGAATGCCTCAAGTGTCATAACATTGGTCATATGGCACGAGATTGTAACTTAACATGGGCTCTTACACAAGCTAGAACTATGCAAAAGAAGAAAGTTACACAAGTATGGAGAAGGAAGGAAATACAATCCAAAAGTCCCTTGAGTTCTTCAGCCAATAGCATGTGTCATTGGCCTAAATTTTGACAATCTAAGCATTTTATAAGAAGACTCTGCCAAGAGGAGATGATGCATACAATTAGGGGGAGCCTATCATGTTCTCAGGAGCACTCCATTGAAGCATATGATCCTGTAACCATGCTTTGGACTGTTGTTAAAGAAATAGGGCAAACAACCATGGTGCTAATATTACAGATGCTGAATGTATTAACTTAGAAATTAAATGTGAGAACAGATAAATTCTGGACACTGATAGAGGTAGTCTTCAAACAAACAGATACATCTGGAATGGAGGTTGGAGTAAGAGCAGCTAGCAGGATATAACAAATTGAAGCATTGTAAAAGGATGCAGATCAGCAATTGGATTTAAAAGGCAGTCACAGATTGGATATTTGAATCTGCAGAGATATGTACAAGAACGCAAGGAAAAGATGGCTCACAGGAAGGAGAATGTTGTGCAGTCAAGCATAACTGAAGCTGATATAGATCACTTAAGGAATATAGCCAAATGCAATGATGATTGAATACTAGATGGCAGTAACTTAAGGGGAAGCATAAAGACACAAATAAACTCAGATATGAAGAAAGACAATCTCAGGAGAAGTTTCTATCTTGATTCGAACTCTGAAGGTCTCTCAATTATGCCTATGGAGACATCAATATGGATTGAGCATGAAAAACTGGACTTGGACACCTGTGTATGGCCATTTGCAATCTGAATGAAAGCATTAAGGTAGAGCATCCTGAAGCATTGTTGAAGCCATGATAAAGCAGTTCTGAGACATGAAGATGATAAAGCATCAATCCTTCTATCTTGAAGAAGAAGAGCACTATGACAGGGGGAGTCACAGACCCATGAAGATCTACCATTCATGAAGAACAGAAGCAGTTTGATAGGGGGAGTCCCAGAGCACTCCTTTGCCATTGATGTCAAAGGGGGAGAGAAGAAGAATATTGCCATCAATAACAAAGGGGGAGATTGTTGAACTAGGTTGTCATTGATGTCAATATGGCAATATTCTGGATACTAGAGGATGACATGAAGCCAAGGGGATGTAGAGCAGATTCATGAAGAGACAGGAGAAAAGGCCATTAGGATAGCCGAGCCATATATATATATATATATATATATATATATATATATATATATATATATATATGCGGAAACAAACATATATGCAAGGAGGTGGTCTTTGAAAGACACTGCCAAGCCAAGAGGAGTAGATGGAGACGAGAGGAGCAGACAAAGCCACCAAGCCATCGGAGAGCCATGTCAAAGCAAGAGGAACGCTGCCTGTAAAACAGGCATATCGGAGCAAATGGAGCAAATGGACCAAGAGGAGCAGATGGAGCAAGAGGAGCCAAGAGGAGCAATATATATAGAGCCATCAGTATATTCCAAAGAGGAGGTGCACACAGAGCCATCGGAGGAGCTACAGGAGCAAGAGGAGCCATCAGAGGAGCTATCGGAGCCATACTTATAGACCATACATATATGCCAAAGAAGAGGAGCAATGGAGCAGACAGAGTAAGCGGAGCTACAGGAGCAAACAGACCAAATGGAACAGAGCACATATATATGCTAGATATATGCTCCATTAAACAAAACATTGGGCGGACGTGAATTCTTATTAAGATTGGTCCAGACCCATATCGGGTCCGAAATCAATATCGCATCGGAGGAGTGGAGCCTTTCGCAATCACCGAAGTGTATGCTCCGACAGACCGGAGCCGAACCATTATAAAGGGGAGCATAAAGTAATATCGGGTCCGCAAAGGCCTTTGGGACTGTTAAGTGTAAGCTCCGACTGTCCGGAGCCGAAATTATTATGAAGCCAAGTTTAAGGAACATCGGGTCCGCGGAGGCCTTGTATCACATCGGAGCAGCGATTAACGAAATCGCCGAAATCATCCGGACCCGAAATCATTATAGAACGGGTCATGAAAGCATATTGAGTCCGCGGAGGACTTGTATCATTTCGGAGGTAGCGATCAGCGAAATTGCCGAAGGACCTGGAGCCGAAACTCTTATCAAGCAAAATAGAAAGCATATCGGGTCTGCGGAGGACTTGTATCATTTCGGAGGAAGCGCTATGTGACATCGCCGATAATTGGAGCCGAAATATTATAAAACAGAACCTAAAGGAGCGTCGGGTCCGCAGACCCTTTGTATTACAAAACTGCCGATGTGAACCTGTCGAAAAGCCGGACCCGAAATCATTAAGAAGTAGAGTATAGAGGGCCGTCGGGTCTGAAAAACTATCACATCGCAAGAGGCTACGATAACCCCGACATCCCAGACCCGAAGTCATTTTAGGAAGGGATGTAATCAGCATATCAGGTCCGCAAGGGCGTCGGAGGTCAGAGTTAAGGGATTAATTGGGATCGCCGAAATTCGGACCTGCCGATAATTATAAAGGTGGGCAGATAAGATTTGAAATCTGCGAATGTTCATATTGAGCAGAATTACATGGGTTCCTGTGTAGTAATGTATATGTGACCGAAATCTTTATAAAGGGGTTTTGTAATGTTTCCCATATATTATATGTGGCTGTGGGTTTAACCCTTAAGACATATATTGAAATGCTTGTGTTGATTGTATGTGTGGACACGGTTGGGTGGTGGCTTCCGATAGACATAAAAGCGGCGATAAAAAGGGTGGCTCTGATTCTTAAGTGTGGAGGCGAAAATACTGTGAGGAACAGTCCCGATAGTGCGGGAGACCAAATCATGGCGATTATGATTATGATAAGGACGTGGCTGTTCGTTAAAAAATGCCATCCCTGTGTATGCCCACAATCATTGGCAAAGCAGCACTGTTACAAGTTTTTGAACTTGTGTTCTCTACGGATGACTCGATCCTTGCTCATTGATTCAACGTGTCCTGTGAAAATGAATGGACAGAGGAAGCTACAACGACAAACAAGCCAAAAAGTGAGGAAGCTGAAGCAGGCGAGAAGGAAGCCGAAGAGCCAGCGAGAAAGAGGAAACGAATGGACAAAGATAGGTATGCATAAAACAATAAACAGAGGACTGCATGTGGGTGATGGTTGTTGCAAACAAACCAGAATATGAGGTAGCAGAAGTAGTAGAGGTGGTGGAGCATTGTTTGAATTTGCTAGTGAACACTGCTGCGATTGTTGAACACTGTTGGAGCTGCCGTGGGGGTGAAGAACTAGAGTGTGAGGTAGTAAAAGCAGCAGAGGCTGCAGAAGCAGCGGAGGTTATAGAGGCAACAGCAGCAGAAAAGGCTATTGGAGACTATGCGTGGGCATTGTGCAGAGCTGTGAAGACTCATCCATAAGAAGACATGGTTGTCATTGATACTGTAGTTTGGAGACTACAGTGAAGCTGTAAATAGACAGAACTCAGCAGAGAAGAGTTCTGAGAGCAGAAGGATTGGAGTCCTTGGGGTTGGAGCCTTAAAAGTGAGAAGGATGGGAGTCCTTGAGGCTGGTGCCTCAGAAGTGAGATTGGATTGGAGTCCTTGGGGTTAGTGCCTCAAAAGCAGGAAGGATTGAAGTCCTTGGGAGTTGGTGCTCTTAAGTCCAAGATTGGTGTCTTGGGAAAATAGAGTTGGTGCTCTAGAGGTTGGAGCCTCACCAAAGTCCAAGTTGGAGCTTGGCAACCGATTGTGACCATCTATATATTGTATTTATTTTACTGCACAGTTATATTAATAAAAGCATTTATTCTTGCTGTTCATATTGTGTTCTGAATATATATGTTTTAACTGGTAAAACAATAGTGGGAAAAAGAAATACTAATTCACCCCCCCTCTCAGTATTTCCAACAGTTAGTTGCTCTACCTAGAAATAGCACAAATATCCTGGATAGCCAGCCCAGATCCCAGCCAGAAATGTGCATTTCCTTCAATCAGTTGAGCAACTGCATGCATGAGCAGTCTAGTTGACCACTTCCACCCGGGACCAAGGAAACTTGACTTACATGCATGGCTTGCTTTTTCCTGGAATAGAAAAAGGCAACATGTAAAAGGCATTCCATGATTCAGGGAGCTATTTTTAGCAGCGGGAGGTTACATGCAAAGTTCATTTAGAAACTTCCCTCCAAGTGTCGTTTTTTCCTTGATTTGTGGCATGTGCGTCATGAGCCCAAAATCATTTATTCGACGCATCATAACTCATTCTTTCACATCGATATTGAAGCTTTGACATCCCACAGCACATCCAGGACTCTTTGACACATTCATCTCAGATATTCATGGGTAAGTGGCCTCAACTTGTCTTTTTCAGCATTTTTGTCATTTTTTGTGTATTCACTTGTGTGAGTGTTGTTTGCTTGATTTCTTTGAATGCTTGTTGTCGTTTACATGTATAATAGCTTGTCCTAGCTCTGTTTCATTTTTCGTTGCTATCTCACTGTTGTCGCATGCATGAAACTGTTTTGCACGAACGGTCGTCAATTCAGCAACTCGCTTCACTCACATGCATGTTAATCTGTTTACTGAATCTTTCATTCATGTTTGCATGCACTGTCAATCACTTCTGCTTTCACTTAGTATCACCATGCATTCAGTGTCATATTTGCTTTCAGTTTCTCGTCGGCAAATTGGGCCAACCATGGCTTGGACTCTGCCTTCAATGAGACAACATTGCGCAATCTGGGGAAGGAAGGCTCTGTCTTCCTCTCTATAAATGCGCATTTCTTCCTAGCACTATCCTCTAGGACTGTTTTGTGCATTTCTAAGGGGCAATGATTGCTGGCCTAGAAAATTGTGCAATGCAGTCCCTCAGTCTGTAGTCACTCCCAGCTGGGATTGTGCATTGCGCAATCCCAGCAGCCTGTCTTGCCTCCCAGATAGTCCAAACTGCCTTTTGTGCAGTTCTAGCAGCCAGTCACCCAACCTCCCAAAAGAAATTGAGCAATATTTCCCATCAGTTTCCCAGGTATGTGTTGTGTCATTCCTAGAATTTTCTTTGGTTTTCACTAATAGATTTCATGCCATGCATGTTTCTCGTCTCTAGATCTTTCAGGTGTTCATCCGTCTCTTAGCAATACTGTATCAATAGCTTCCAAGAGAACATGATCACAGGACATTGATGGAAATGAAATTGGAGCAGCAGTTGAGCGAGTGTCCTCTAGTCTACCGATCTATGAATATACAAAGTTGTTTCTAGATAGGGACATCAAACTGAAGTGGCAAGAGGTCAATGAAGCATTTGCAGGCACTTTTGAGGAAGACCTCGAAGACCGTCAGGTGTACGTGAACATTCACAAGTCCGGCTTGTACCAGATTGCATGCAGATACCCCGCGTTCCCATGCGCGGACATGATACACTGGATCGTCTCTCACACTGATCCTGAGACGATGACCTTGAGCAGTGTCAGTGGGACAAAGCTTGCGACCTTCTGGGCACGAGATTATGATGAGATGTATTAGATGTCAGAGCCTGTGACTGTCATGAAGACTCCATTCAGCTTACCCAATAGCAGTGCTAACTCTAGAGACATTCTGAAGAACTGGGTAAAGGATCAGATCGATTCAGGTTGACACCCAACCAGATCTATAAGATGAAGATACTGAGAAATGCGTACCAATGCTTGGTCATATTTGTTTGTCGACTGTATGGCCAAGCAAGCACGGAAACCTTCCCACAGAGTGGGTGATCGAACCAGACCAAATGGCTAGGGAAGGAAAACCATGTAATTGGTCTGGCATATTGGCTCATCAGCTGAAGGAACAAGTAACAAAGGCTCGACAGTCACCCGGAGGTATGCGTGCAGAGATTTACATGTCCGCCTACATCTTAGATGCAGTCTATGCCCGACAAGAGTTCCCGGGTTTTGAGTGGGCATGGTCACTGACGGAGACTGCTGTGAACACATATTTCAAGTTGTTGTCCGAATGCAACTTCAAAGGATTAATCACATGGTTTTTGGATCATTTTTTCACCCCTGTGTACAAGATGATATTTGAACAGGATCCACGCTACATGTCAAAGGAAGCAATGGAGGCATTATTATGCATTGTTGATCGGTATGCCTCACTCTCTGACACCTTCATCCTAATGTTCAGTGCGGAGAAGCCTCCATATGTTCCACCGAAGTTTGCCTTGGACGTACTTGTCAAACAGGAAGTAGTATATCACATCTCGGCAGGATTGACAGCTAGACTGCATCGGAAGAAGAAGGCACCTTGGCCCGCTCTTCTATTGTGGATTGGGTTATATGAAATCCAAAGTATCAAGCAAGTGGATGTCGAAGCAGAACAGATGAAGAAGTACCCACTCGACCTTCGAAGCTACAATATGTATGACCCACATTGCATTATGAAAGATCACTGCATGAGAGTTCAGTTCAACTGGATCCACGGGGCATTTCGTTGGCCCGAGGAGGACCCATGGAGATATTTCTACAGCTTCTCTAGACCCAATGAATAGGTCAGCTTCATTGTGGAGTGGTTAACGAAGCAACATGAAGCAGCATCACGGAGAGCACCAACAACACCAGTAGCTCCAGTAGCAGCAATGGCAGCAGAGGAAAGAATACCAGTGCACGTCAAAGGTAAGAGGAAGATTGTCGATCGCATGGAGGAGGAGCAAAGTTGCAAGTTTCGAGTAGATCCACTTGTAGAGCAAGCAGCTATGGCTATAGAGGAAAAGAGGCACCAGCCTGACAAGCGAATCACGTGAAGGCAGAAGGATAAGAAACGAATGGAAGAAGTAGGGAAGGAGTTACATGAGCTGAGGGAGAAACTCCGAAAGGAACAAGAGCTACGCGAACAGGAGAGGGAAGCGCAGTAGCAGCAGATACAACAGGGGGCACAACATGTGCAGACAAACGAAGCAGTGCCCATACAAGTAGTTGATTCATTAGAATAGTTGGCATTAGGCAAACGGGGTGAACCATCACAGGGGCAAGACTTCGCTCATGAGATAGAACAAGCACTTCAACAGTTGGATACAGACATGGAGCAACAGGAGTTGGAACAGGACACCGACCTCATGCCCCACCACAAAGAGGTCGACTCACCTGCTTTAATCCATCTAGGTGATGAGCAAGTCTTGAATGACCAAGAAGGCACTGAGATCCTTGGTGATCAACTGGAAGAAGAGATGCACAACATCTCGTTCGACGAATCCCAACATAGAGTTGTGTAGTCTCGCAGAGTGTCAACTTCGGAGGATCATACGTCTCTTGCGCAAGTTGAGGAATGAGTGATCATGACTGATGTGTGCAAACATCCAGCTACCTTGGCCGATGCAACCAGAGTGTATGCCGAAGCCACTAGCTCAAGTGTTCGCTTTCTAATAGCTGAGAATGAGCGAATGGAAAAAGAACTACAAACAGCCAAGCAAGGGGGAGACTTGGTGATAATGTCCGCCCGAGTTGAACTGAAGAAGGCAATACTATATGACGTATTGTCCCTTGACACAGTTATGCGAGCATTGTACTCCAAGTTTGGTACCGAGCACAAGGCAGTCGTCCATCTTAACGGATAGTAGCATCGATGTGCTAGAAGAGCACGTATCTTGATGAACTTGTATGTTGCCGCTGATGACATGCAAACATGGAAAATGAAGTACAAGGGAGCCCCACTTCACTTGCCTGAGATGATGAGGGCCAATGCGGTCGAGCTGAAGGCACGTATTCAGAGTCAGATTCGAAATTATGAAGAGCTCTTGCAGTTCATCACTAGAATACAGGCTTCCCATGCACGAGTATTCAAGAGTATGGATGTTGTGGTGTGCACACATGCGATCCCATCACTTGGAACTCTCACTTAGGTGAAGACAAAGAAACAAGTTTGACTAGAGCTTGACTCGTGCTTCGACGAGTTGATGCGCATCGCCACCAGCCCAGACTTTCATATCAGTGCAGACATCATGCACAAGTATGTTGCTGGTTCGAGCACATTAAAAAAAATGATGCACATGCTTTCAGACGAGTTGGAAAAAGGAGCCCGAGCAGTTTACCCAGATGCTATGGAGGCAATAGTCAGGTTTTAGACGGATGTCACCGCGGAGTACACGGACATCATCAAGGAATACTGATCTTGGCATCAATATGTTACTATTGATCAACGTGAGGATGTTCAGGAGTTGGACTTCCATGGTTTTCTAAGTCAGAGTGATGTCTAGCATGGCTTGTTTAAGCCATTTTGTTTCACATGGGTACATGTGCATTGTAATGTTAAGTCATGTCAAGTGTAAGTCAAGTGTCAATAGTTGGATGTAACAATCATAGAGTAGGTGAAGAGTCATGAGGGTAGTTGAACTGTCACAAAGGGGAATGTCAAGGGTCACCCCACCCTTTGCTATAAATAGTCCCTCATAACTCATTGTATAGGCTTTTGGTTAGCCAAGATTTCGATAAGACTATCTTTGAGAGAGCTTGGACAGTATTGTAACACGCCTTGGCTTCTCCACTGCACGAAGCTAGTACATCTCTTTGGAGGAGCAGGCGGATGTGGCTGTAACGTTCCACTATTGGAGCTAGTGGTTGGACATGGATGTATTGTATGACTGGAAATAATACTTCTTTATATAATAAGAGCCAGCACATTTAATGCATATGTTGTATTATATTCCAGCTATCTTGTTTACTCTAAATGGCATATGTATTTGCTTTCTTACGCATGCATGTATGGAATATTTTGTATGAGTATGTATGAATGCCAGCTGACTTGCTTTCCAGATTGTGATGTATCTTCACTCACGTGTTCCCTTCCCATCTGAGTACTATTACAGGTTGCCAATGGGCGCACTCCTCTCAACCCGTTTGTGTTAGAACCTCTCATGCACCTTCCTTGACTCACTGCAACTATGGAGAATCGTTTGAGCGACAAAAGCTTTGCTTTCTATGCATCGAAAAATATAAAAATGACAATTACAAAAAAAAGTGATAGAATTTGCTTGTTTGGGAAGTGAGATTCCATAATAATAATAATTCGAAAAACATCATTAATGTCTCATTCTCCATGTACGTACGAGTCTATGCTATCCACAGTTTGACCGTCGTAAAGTGTTTTACAGTGGTTTCAGAAGGCTCAAACTGGTTACAATTTGGCTAGCGAAAAAAGTTTGTGGAAGTTGGTATGCCTCTTTAGGGCGGTCCGTTTGGTGCACGAGGCTCGTCCCACCCATCTACTTCAAACGCACATGTGATTCCATCAAACATGGCTTAAATTTGACGGGTCCCCTTGCCATGAAGAATTATTTTATTTATTTATTTTTTAATATAATTTTTTAATATTTATTTTTACCCATAAGTTATGGGTCATTAGTAATGGATTTAATAAATAATTCATTTTATGTTCTATATAAATTTGTGGGTGTCAATCTCCTCTCATCAGGAAACTTTGGGCTCTGAAGTTTAGTTGTTTGGAATCGATTTGCAAAGAGTCCCACCCCTATTCTTGCATCTCAAATTTCATTAATCTTCCTCTAAAAGTGCCTTGTTTTTCCTAATTAAACATAACTTGCAATTTTATTCCATAGTAATATCTTTTGTTTAATTATTTCTCTCTTTTCCATCATATAGTCTTTTATTTTCAAATTAAAGGAATAAGTTATTTTATTCTCAATTTTATTTAACTATTTCAATTTTCAAAGTGGATTTAAGGATATAGATTTTGTTATTCATATGATAACTTTCTATTTATATAATGAAAATAATTAGACCTTAATTCCATTGATTATTATATCTTCAAATTTTATATGATTCTAATTTAGTATATATGTGTGTGTGAATTGATGAGAAAGAAATACTAAGACTCATATTGAATGTTTTTGGCTAAGAGATCTATAATAATGAGATAGCCATGATTTATTCTGATTCCTACTTATACAAAGCATTATAGATTCCTCACATTATTCTGATTCTTACTCATACAAAGCATTATAGATTCCTCAGATTTTGCAGCCCAAAGTGTTACTCCACTTGTATAAAAGGTTATGAGATTGAAGTCATATTTATTTAGTTTTAATAAATTTCCATTTAAAAAAAAATAAAGTATCTAATCCATTGACACGAAAACAAACTATTTGAAATTATAAGTAAAAACAACTAATCCTTACTTCTTATTTATTAATTATGCCTTATAATTATTTTTAATTTGAACTTAAATTTCATTTAATCAATACAACCATTAATTTATAAAACAACCAAAAATATATTATGACTAATTAAATTAACATTAAACCTAAAAAACAATTAAATTATTTTAAAAAGAACACAATAGTATTTTGATAAAACAAAAACAAAAAACAAAAACAATTTATAAAAAACACTTCCAACCTCACCCTCACGTGCACTCTTCCAACCTTCAAAATTGATTTTCTATAGGTCAAAGTGCTATATCTCAAATTTTGACACTCTTGCCACCACTGGATGAAACAACTAAATTTTCATTAGCCTCACACCATGTACAATCATAAATCTCCCCAGCTCAATCAAATCTACAAACCCATTGGGAATAAATCCTAGCATTTCTTTCATAAGTCAAAAGCACCTCAAAATACTTGAGTGCTTTACTGTACCCATAGCAACTAAGTAAACCATAGACATTTTAAAGCCTGGTTGGGGTGCGAGTGGGATCAAGATAGCTTATCAACTCTTGAGGAAGTGCATAAACATGCTTATATCAATAAATCTAAAGTTTAGAGGGCATTCTCTAAATCCAAATTTTAAGGTGCATTCAATACAATTAGTATGGACGCTATCTCAACCCATCTAAATATGGATATGTGAAGTTTTAAAATGCATATGACAAGTTTACACAAATAAACAATATATCAAATTTGGAAGTTGATATATACAACCAACATATTATTATATAATAACCATTTTGAAAACTTACAATTATATGTTTTCATCCCTAACCGATTATCTCAGATAGTTGAGACAACAATTTGCCTATTGGGATTGTACAAAATTTGAACCATTAAGTAATCTAGTTACAAACATACAGATTCTAACCATAAATAATTATGGGTTTTATAGGACATTAAATTATATAACAAGTTGACATGAATCATCTTGATAAAAGACCAATTGCCTTCCGGTTTCTAAAAATAGATATATTTTACCAAAAAAATTATCAGTGTTCCAAAAAAAAGTATAGTTAAAAAGTATGGTAAAATGTTAGACCACATGTTGTATTAAAAAAAATTGACTTGAAAGATGAAAAATTTAAAGAAAAAATATTAGGAAAGGATAACTATGCACAAAAAAAATCAAAGGTTGAGTTTGGAAACATAGGATTATGATAATGAATTGATGCTCAGGTACTTAACCATATTTAAATATTTAAACAAGGAATTATATGAATCTATTCACAAAACCATTTAAACCATTCATAATAAACCAGGCTCTTTAATTTTCGATTTGCATTAAGAAAATGAATCATGTTTTGACAATGAAACCATATCTTAATTTTAAAAAAATGTGTCATAGCCTCCTCTGGTTCCATTTCTACACAATACCCACCACGCCAAAAACATCGGACAGAGAGAAAGAGGCTTTTTAGAAATCTCAATCGGTACACCCACAATGCGAACAACATAAATATGCAACATCCATAATGTGAACAACAGCAGTAAGCACCTTCACATATAGATAACAAAGTGAAAAATCAATCAATACAAAACCTGCTAGCATGGAGGGAGATTTAGTTGACAATTAAACATATTGCACATCATATTTAAAAGGGAAAGTTATGTCTTCTTCTGAGTTTCCACAATTATAAATGGTACAAATTTGTATTTGATCATGTGCAATATATACCTACAACTTCATCGTTAGCATGAAAAACACAATCTAATATAATAATATTGGTATTTTGCCAAAATACCAGCACATCAAATATCTAGAAGAATGTAATTGCAAAAGCAATAAACACTGCCTTTGTTAGAGAGTACCAGAATTTAAACTCAAGTAGGTGCATTCGGGGAATGCACGATCTGAATTGGTTTCACTGTTTGATAGAAAACTATTGACCCTCCATGACCCTATCAATAAATTCAATATATGACCCAGTCTATAAGATACTATCTAAAACCCCTCTAGGAAAAAAGCCCTCACAACATAAATGGCCTGCAGCATGGAAAGCCCCAACCATCTACCCAATATGTGCCGAGTAGATTTGTCCAGATAATACTGAAAACCTCACCAAATGTTGCTCTTCTATTTGGCTATGGCAGAGGAGGGCGAGTCCTCGCCAACGTTTGCTTCCCTATGAACAACTTCATAGAGCATAAATTTTGTGTATATACCTAAGCTCAATGGTATGTTGCGATATACACTTACTATGTAGATTGCAATCCAAAGGCCTGGAGCCGAAAGGGAATTTCCCCGGATGAGATGGAGTCACAGTGGTGCCAGAATCTTGTGGGATATGGGAAGGGCCCCTAGGTGCCAGGTGTAGTTGAAGATGGGGATTGGGGAACCTCGTTTCCCCCGGACTATATTTTAGAAATATTACATTGGAACACAATCTGAGTGCACTAAATTATTGTGATATGGCATTGAATATTCATTAATCATCGTTCACCGTATTGGAGTTAATACGGGCATGCCAGAGAGCTTGAGAGTGCAGAACAGTTGTTGGAAATATGGATGACCATGTATAAATGTTAAATGCAATTATGCTTTATGGCGGAGTTGCAGATTTGGAAATATGGATGACCCGGTATAAATGTTCAATGCAATTATGCTTTATTGCGGAGTTGCAGATTTAATACGAACACCTTGGAGAGATTGAGTGACGTAGACTTTGTTGTATTTAAACTTATGCTAAGTGGAATCCCTCATACGGTAGAGGTATGACAATTTTATGACTAAACATTTGAAAACCAAAAAAATAGATAAATACTTTAATATAGATGTTGACCCATGACTCAGATGAAAAGAAGAATGTCCTGCCCGTGACCATACCAGTGAGTAGGCCAGCATGGTTAAAGTAAAGGAACATTTTAAGAAATTATGGAAATTTGACCTTAAAGGAAATTATGAAAGTAAAAGAATATTTTAAAGAGTTCTGCAAATCAGAAATTTATAAATAATATAGAAATACATAGATCGTGTATAATAATTATTTATAAATATTTGTTTATAAAATAAAAGATTTAAGGGCTTTCATGTTTATGTGAGATTGATCTTAAAAAGAATTGAATGTTTATTAGTATAGTTTAATTGAAATTAAGAAATTATAATTTAATAAATGTTTGATAATAATATTTGATTTTTTAAAATTTACTTTAGAAACAAAAATTAATTTTAATATTTAATATTTTATTAATGTTTTGTTTAGATCAAATAATTTTAATTTATTTATTAATAATTATTAGATGAATTAATTTCTATTAAATATTTTTAGTAATAGTTACTATAGAGGGTTGATGAATAATCTCAAAGGTAGTTATGTTTTTTTTTCATATTCAATTAATTAATAAAAAGATATGTCTAGATATGTTATTGGACTTTTATTGCTTTTTGTTGTTTTAGTGTGTATTTTTCTTGTTACATGCTTTTTCTAATGTAGATATGTTTAACTAATATATATATATATATGTATTTAAGGTAAGAGTCAAGATGATATGCAAAAGGGTCAATTTCTACAAACTTCAAGCCTACAACAACTAAACCCCAAAAATATTGGCAACCCTTGTAGCTATGTGCCACTCCAGTGCAATCCCCAACTATCTTAGCCCACATGTTTCCTCTTTTTGGGGACCTCCCCATCAATTACCCTCTTGATAAATGACATGGCATCCTCATTTAGCATGAAGTACCCCAATGTGAAGGAGCTCATTGATTTTTCTAACAACCCTCCCAGATCCCTTATCTTCCACCTGCAATCAAATTACTCCACCCATGAAAACACTAGACCAAGGAAAAAAACTTGCATCCCTCTTATTCCACTACGTACCATCTGCAATTACTCTCGAGTTTCTTACTATTATGGCCCCTTGACCACCACACCCTCACTACCTCGTCATAGCTCCCCTCCTTCATAGGACATGGACATTCCCTCATCCCACACTCCATCCCCCACTTTTTCCCCTACCTTCCCCCTACCCCCCCAATGGATATAGAGGACATTGTCTCTTTAAGATCCCCATGTAGAAAATATTATGCCCACTCCCTCCCCAAAATAAACCCATCAAGACCAAACCCCTCACCTGTCACTATGGTTGTAGGTCAAGATATCCCTATCAATGCAATCGCAAATGTGATGGCGAAAACTCTATGGGCTTTTTCAATGGAAAAAAATCCCTCCACGCTGACGTTAAATAATTGGATCTCCTCCTCATGGAGCCCTTTGCTTGGTTATTTGCCAAATTGTTTTCTCTTTGTCCAGAATTTGATTGCTTTTGTTTTCACACTTCAAAGGATTGACCCTCACTAACTTATCATGATTGGTCATGGGGGGCCTCTAGCCTCTAGTTGACACCTTGAGCCACATATTTTGACCCAACTAGAGAATCAACCACAAAGAAAAGTGTGGGATATACTATCAATGCTTCACTAATATACTTGTCGAAACATATTTTAGTTGCCACGGGCAGGGATGAGGGGAATTAGATGATTTCCTCATATTGAATAGACTTGTGTAATAAAAGAGGATAAACAACGACTCTAGCTACAAGTGGAGGTGGATGTGTGAGAGGGTTTCCTAGGGAAAATCCATATAATACATGATAATATCTCCTAGACACAAAGGATAGATTATTAGTGACTTCCCTTCAGGTGTTTCATATGTCATGTGGTTGGACACCTCAAGCACCAATACTAGGGTTTTGATCCACCTATGAAAGGAAACAAATGAATTCGGGTAAAAAAATATGTGAATATTTTGAAAGACCACAGAGACTCCACATAAGGCTAGATAAGTTTGCAAATGTGCATGACTACAAGGATCCAGGCGGAGATACTAGCTCACGACTCCTAAAAACATGGTAAGCATACATTTTCCTTCCCCCGTTTCCCACATAAGCTTTATTTCTATGTCTGTAGCAAATTTTTAGACATACAAATTAACTTCACATACCACTCTTCCCTCTCTAGCTTCTTTGATCCTCCCCTCCCCTCTATTTTTTGTCTCCCATCCCCCCTCTATTATCTCATTTTCCCCCACTACCCATGCCTTTAGCCCTCCCCCTAGATTTATGTCTTCCACTCCTCCCGTTCCCCTATGCCTTTTGATTCTCGTAACAACCAGGATCCCTTAGAGTCAAGAACTGATACCTTGGTTGTCCCCTCCAACCTTGTTCCCCCTAACCCCCTCTCCTCCAAGCCCCCATATGAACTCAAGCCTCATTCCAAACGCTTAGATACCATACCCTCTTGGGTGGTTTAACTCTAAACCCCTTTCTCCCCAACCCTGTTGGTCGAAAATCCAACCTCTTAAAAGTGTAGTATAAATCCATCTTAGATATCAGTAAGGGAAAACAAATGACTATCTCTAGGACCCTTAAAGAAGAAAATTCACTCTACTCCATCCCTTAATTATGATACTCTCTTACAACACCAGAGGGTTGGACTGTAGTATATTTGACCTGCAAATACATTAAATTGCAAATATGTCCAATAATTCCAATACAAATACAAGAACGAAATATAGAAGCTTCAAATCTTTACTAATATCAAACCCTTGAGGTAGGGACACCATACAACTACTCCTTAATGAAGGATATCGCTCCATAAACCATATGTTTGTCAATACAACAATACTTGACATCTCTCAACAAAGATTCTCTAGCCTCTATATAGGCTTCATACATACAATACCATGGGTCTCTCAATACTATACATATAATACAATGGACTTATCACATTATTCCCCAACTACTTGTGGTCCCTTGCATAATGTGGGTTAACCACCTTATTTATTAATTATGACCCATTTATTTATCATCCTTACATTATTACATTACATTATTCCCTTGGGTACCTCCTTCTGTATCCCATATTACCCCCCTAGGTATACTACATTCTATCCCCCTTAAGCATTTGTTATCCCCAAAACATGAGAAGAACACAAATAATAAGATACTCAAAAGAGTAGTCCAATGGTACCATGCACGTGCTTCTATCCATTCCGAGGAAATGTTAACACTAGATTTAGTTGGTGCCTCGCTCGCTTGAGATGGAAGTTGGTTCTTCTATTATGATGTGTCATGGATGGATCTCCGCACTTCTCTCTGTGTCGTCCCAGGGTTCTTGTCCTTATTACTAATTTGTTTCCATCTGGTGATGCTGGTGTTGGTATGCTAAAACTTTAACTGGTGGTATATATTTTGTTACTTCCTGCATTATTGGTGTTTGAGTGGTGTTTGGTGTTTTTTTTGGTACCTGGTTTGATGTTTGTGTTTGGTTGTCTACCATCAAAGGTTCATCATATGATATGTCAGTGTCATTAGAGTTTTTTGTTTCTACCTCCACAGTATCTTCCTGTTTCCTAATGGAAATATCTTGCAAGGTAATTTTCTTCTTTTTATACCATAGCTTCATGAATTTCTTTTGTACATTAATATTAATGGTGCCCATTGAGTCCATCCAAGGATACCCCAAAACAACATCTGCCTTATCCATGTCTAAGTGTAAAAGTCAACATGTAATACATATTTATTCATGGTCTCCTTCAAGTCCTTAAATATTTGAATAGGTGCCCCATCAACCCGTGTGCTTGCAATATGTTGTGTTGGAACTTGCAAGCGTTTGGCCAATTTAAGATTCTTTAGATTATGCTTGCAACTAGAGTGAATAACAATAATGATCTTCTCTTTTTGAATACTTCCATGAACCTGTAGTATGGAGATATCCGTAAGAAACAACCCTTTATGTTTCTTATTATACTATCTTCTAGCATGGGGCCATTTTTCCAAAAGGACTTTTTCAAATTTTTCATTAGGAAGGCTTACCAACTTCTTTTTGTCAAGTGAGTCCCACCATATGGTAGCCTCATCTCTAAATTTAATCCATGCTACCTCTTTCCAAACTCTTGGACATGTTGACTTTTCCCTTATTAGTAATTCTTCAATAGTAGGGCCATCATCTTTTCTTGTAAACTTCATCTTGCTAGAACCCTTAAAATAGAGTAAGGATTTTGAAGAAAATCACTTACTTTGGAAAAAATTTAAAATGGGCATAACTCGGTCAATATAGCATTGAATACTTATTATAACATATTTTTGGAAATGAAATGACCATTCTGCATCTTCCCAATTGATTGAAATCACGATTTGGGTGCTCTTGAAACATAGATTTGTGTTGCAATTATCCGACAATCACAAAAATTTCATAAAAAAAGATGATTTTAAATCAGCAATATATTCCTCATCTGGACTCCAATTCGACCAAATGTTCTTTTGAAATAGGGCGATTTTTCAAGAGGATCTCATATCTACCATTATTTTTCTGAACTCTGTACAAAAAATGTAAAATATTACAAGACAACCACCATCCACAAATTGTTGTGAGAAAAAATTCTGCAAAACAATTGATTTAAAATCAATGATATCTCCCTCATCCGGGCTCTGATTTGACTGATTTTTTTTTTGAAATTTCATACTTTATTCAATAGGAATTCAAATATGTATTTTTTTTTGCAATTTTTTCACCAAATTTTCATATCTTATCTATAAACACATCACCCAAAAATTTCCTACAAAAAATGAAAAAAAAAATCTCCCCACTTTGCCCAAGAAAGAGCTCTAATACCACTTGTAATAGATATAACCTGCAAATATATTAAATTACAAATATGTCCAATAACTACCAATAATATCAATACAAATACCAGAATGAAATATAGAAGCTTCATATCTTTATTAATATCAAATCCTTGAGGTAGGGCAACACTATACAACTACTCCTTAAGGAAGGAGATCACTCCACAAGCCATATGCTTGTCAATACAACAATACTTGACATCTCTCAATGGAAAGCCTATAGCCTCTATATAGGCTTCATATATACAATACTATGGGTCTCTCAATACCATACATCTAATACAATGGTCTTATCTCATTATTTCCTAACTACTTGTGGTCCCTTGCATAATGTGGACTAACCACTTTATTTATTAGTTATGGCCTATTTATTTATCATCCTTACATTATTACATTACATTATTCCCTTGGGCACCTCCCTTTGTACCCCATATTATCCCCCCTAGGTATACTACATTTACGAGGCTTAAAAAAACCTAACCCTCCACTACCTCATAAAAAATCACAATCCTAATATCATTCTAATCTAGGAAACATGATCGATGATGCCAAAGTCAAGTTGGATATACAATATAGATTAAAGGATTGTTCTTTCGTGACTTCAGATGTAGAAGGACACTCAGGTGAACTACTAATAAGGTGGAATATGAACTTCAGGGCCCTCACCTCCACCTCTTACAAATCCATTGTTATGTTCACACTAGAATCATTGGAGCCTGGAATGAATTTTTTTGTAATCAATATATATGGGCCTTACAATGATCACATCTCCTTCTAGAATGTTCTCACAAATTCTAGTGCCTACTCCACCCCTTATGTCATCCTTAGCAGATATCTTAATCTCACCCTATCCTTAAGGGAGATCTAGGGTAACAACCCTAGACCAAACCCATTCAATGGATTCTTCTCTAATTTGTTTGCTTTTCTCTACCTTATCAACATTTAACTCCTAAAGGTATCCCCCCCAGAAAAATTTACACACAAATGAGGATGCCATATCCAAAAGGCTCAACAAGTTCCTCATTTCGGATGATTTTCCCAACCTCGATACTATCTCGCAATGGATTTTTAGATCATATCCCCATTTTTCTTAGATCAATTTTCGATTCAAATAAACTTCAACACCCACTTTGTTTCAACCACTCTTGGTTTTCTAAAGAGGATTTTAAAAAGATGGTTGAGGACACATGGTCACACTCACATCCCTCATGACTTAACTCCTATATGTATTAATTTGCAGAAAACATTTCCAGGTGCCTGTGAAAGGATGGTCTCGACATCATAATGAAACTCAATAAACCTATTTAAATAAAGTGGAATAAAACATAAAATTATTGTTGAGCTGAGAGGCTCATTCTACAATCCAGTATGAGGGGGATGTGTAAGTTTGTCTATCCGTCCATTGAGTTGACTTGTGTCGTTTTAAAATAAAAATAAAATTTTGCTCTAAATAGAAAAATAATGTCGACTATAATAAAAAAATTGAAAATGCTATAAAGAAATTAGAAGTAAAAGAAATGTGAGTAAGTGTTTAAATCTTATACTTTTCAAAAATATTTCAACAGTAATTTAAATAAACTATTTGAAGATCTATGTTAACTAATTTATGTTGATATAAACTTCATATATATCTATATATAGAAAGAAAAAAATTGTTAAAATAAAAATATTTTAATGTTGTATATAAAAAAATATTCAATTTGGGTTATCATTAAAATATCTTAATACGAATTAATATTGACATATACGTAAAAATATATTAATAATAGCAAATAATTTTAATTTGCACTATAAAATGTTTCTATGTACATGTTATGTAAAATATTTTAATGTCAATTACATATATTATATATCATTTAAAAAAATATATGCATATAACATGAAAAAATTAAGTTTTTATGGTTACAACTTATATTTGGTCATATATATACTCTATATAGCATTCAAAAATACAATTTAAACAATGAAAAATAACACATTGCATTTTACACTCTAAAGAAGTTTGTATATGAAGAAATTTGATCCCTCTTAGCTCATATTAGATCCATACTTAAGATGGATCTATGCTGGTATCTTTGAGCCGAGAGGCTCATTCTACAACCCAATATGAGGGGGATATATAAGTTTGCATGTACGTCCGTTGAATTGACACATGCCCTTTTAAAATAAAAATAAAAATTATGCTCTAAATAGAAAAATAATGTCGGTTATAATAATTGTTTTTTGAATATGCTAGAAAGAAATTAGAAGTAAAAAAATGGGAATAAAGTGTTTAAATCTTATACTTTTCAAAAATATTTCAATGGTAGATTTAAATAAACTATTTGAAGATCTATGTTAACTAATTTACGTTGATGTCAACTTCATATATATCTATATATAGAAAAAAATTGTTAAAATAAAATATTTTAATGTTGTATATAAAAAAAAAATCCATGTGGGTTATCAATAAAACATTTTAATACGAATTAATATTGTCATATACATATAATTATATTAATAATAAAAAACCATTTTAATTTGAACTATAAAATGTTTCTATATACATGTTATGTAAAATATTTTAATGTCAATTATGTATATATTATATATCATTTTAAAAAAAGTATGCATATAACATGAAAAAATTAAGTTTTATGGTTAAAACTTAAATTTGATCATATATATACTTTATATAGCATTCAAAAATACAATTTAAACAATGAAAAATAACACATTGAATTTTTCACTCTAAAGGAGTTTGTACATGAAGAAATTTGATCCCTCTCGGCTCATATTAGATCCGTACTTAAGATGGATCTATGCTGGTATCATAATTCCAATGGGGTCTTCTCGAAGGATGTGTCAACCATTTTTAGAGAATTGGAACATAAGAGATATGATCTTCCTAAAAAAAAGAAGATTGAATGACACCTTAAAAGTAGAGTTGTGTGGATTAGTGAGGGTGACAAAAATTTAAGCTTTTCTATTGCATAGAATAGGGCATACTTTATGAAAAAATATGAAAGAAAAGACAGTTACACATCTCCCCCCAGCTGGCCTTGTTGCATCTCCTCATGCAACTCCCAATAATTCCAGTTATGGAACTCTAGCATGTAGTTCTCCCTTGTCAAAATCTAGGTGCCCATACTCTCTTGGGTTGTGGTGGAAATTTCTATCAAGTTGAATACATTGAGTCCTCTTTATTTGTTCTTCCAATTATGTATGTGCCTAACAATGTAAACTTTGAAATGGGAACTATAAACTCAAAACGGGAACTCTAGCCAAAAAAACCCAAAAAAACATCAAAAACAGTGCTAAAAACGAAAAGTGTGTATACTGGAACGATGTTTTTTTTTTAGGTGTCAATTTTGAACGTGTTTTAAAAATGGCGGTGACTACGAAATTTACTACGAAATTTTCGTGCAAAATATAGCTTCAAAACGAAATTGATGCTACTGGAATAACGTTTTTTTTTTTTAGGGTCAATTTTCAAACTTTTTAAAAAATGCTAATAAAACCAATTTTTTATGTCTCAAACAAAGTTAATTTTTAAGGAAAAAACACATTAATGTTTCTGGTAGAATATCATTTTTCTTTCCTAAGTATAAATTTAACATGTTTTCAACCACACCATGCTAGATACAAAAGAAAATGAAATTTTTTCAACTATAAAATTAAAAAACCATGACATTATGAACAAAGTATATCGCTGAATGAAATCAAAAGTCTTTATTTGTATATTGAATAAAACAGACATTATATCTCTAATTTGATATTGCATTGTAGATATTTAAACAATAAAATTTATCATACTTAAGACATAATCCAACAACATAAAAATGCTTCATAACTTCTCATTTAACAACATATGGAAAACATTAATTTTATTTGAAGATATGATGCATACATCAGTTATATAATCTGTCTTAAACAATTATTCAAAATCACTCATATTTTCTTGCACACCATCACAATTCACATCTTCAGATGAGTGACTGGATGCTGACGAAGATGTTCCATATTCTTCTCTTTCATCAACTAGTGCCCCATCTGAGTCCACATGCATGCCCAACATTCCAGGTTTCAAAAGTCTTCTAGATCTACGACTGGTTTCAACAGACTCCCATGTCAACGCTATTCCTTCTGGTAACAACCTTTTAAGAATCTCTATCATCTTGAAGCGAAGAGTTCCTCTCTTTGTTAAATTGAAGTCATAAACAAGTATGTCAACATCCTCCAATTGTAATATGTCTGTGCGGCGGCGATTTATATTTGTACCCTTTCTTTTTCTTTTTCCACCATTTTTTTTGTCAACTACCATCTCTAGCTTATACACACCATTGAATGGGTGTGTATTTGTCACTGGCATACCAATGTACTTCAACACTTGTAACATCCTCATTTTCTGTAAAGACCTTTATAACTTTAGCAACCCAAAATGGATAGCCTTTGGGATCTCCATCTGCTAGCACTGCAATCATGCAACCCTCCTTAATATCATGTACTGAACCCCTATAAAGGTCTTCCATGGCTTCACGTTGTGCACGAGATCTTCTGGAACCAATATACACCTCTCTTTCCATTGCCTGTGAAGAATTAATAATACCTTGAGTTTGTTGCTGTTCAACAATTTTTACTTCCTCTTGTTCATTCGACACATTTTGTGGCCAAATAAATGGATTTTTCAAAGGTATATCTTCATTGGTTGTTGTTGAAATGATATCACTTTGATTATTGAAAAATGACTCCCACCAAACTGAATCAGCAATGTCAAAGTACTCATATGTATATCTAATACATTTTTTAATTTCTTCTAGGCAATCAAAATAATTTATATGTCTATTCTGTCTGCGTGCATTCTGAACTTCACCAACTGATTGTAATAACAATATTTTTGATGCAAATATTGGACGATCTGGAATGAACTTCAAAAATTGCAAACCTGATGACGATGCCCATTCTGCAGTAGTTGAAAACTTCTTGCCCCATATTAGTGTTTTCCCATCAATTTTTTTTATACGAAATTGATGTTGGAAGCTAATATCATTAAGTTGTTCAATGCATTTCCCCTCACCATATGATCCTAGAATAAACCTTCGCATGTCAACAGTTTCTTCCAACACTTCAAAAGCAGGCTCTGGCATGTATGATTTCTTAATACATTCAATTAGTGATGGCAAGCTCCCAACTTCTTTCCTCCTCAATGTGACTGAAAAACGACTGAACATCTGATCAATATGGTCATGAGTGTGCCCAACAAGAAGGAAACCAACCTTTACCTTTTGAAAAATTCTCAATTCAACAAGCATGTTCAGATACCCAAAAACAACCTGATTTTTGTTTTCACGGCAAGTGTTGTCCAATTGTAGATACAAAACTTCAGGAAGATTACCAGACCAATGAGAAATCACATCATGAATTATGGTTATGGTCAGATTTTCATCATTATGAATATTTGGAGTTGTGAAGTACACCCTTGGCAACATTTTCCCATTGAAGACCATACAATCGACCAAGTGAAACTGAATAAAATTTTCCTCTTGTAGATTTTTGGGTGTGCGAACAAAATGTGGTAAAAATGTTTTCTTCTGGTCCATACCATCAATTATCAAACACAAATATTTATTTGGATTATCATAACACTTCTTTCGATGCTTGTACAACTTCTTCCTTTCATTTGTTTGTTGTTCGCGATGCTCCTGAAGTTATTTGACAATTAAATCTACACAACATAAAAGAAATTCATTAAGAAATATGTTTTCATAGTTGATGACTATACAATTTTGAAAGTAAAAGTTATGAACACTTACCTCTTTCTGAGCCTTCACATTTGTCCCTTTTTGATTTAAGAGAAGCACATGTACTGCAAATCCCCATCCTTGTCTTCTTAGGAATACAAACATTATTGAATTCTTTCTTCCATATCTTCACAAAATATTGATATGTAATAAATTGGCCCTGTTCCTCAGCACTTTCTGCATATTCTTTGTATAAGTTATAGATTTCTCGTCTTGAAAAATTATCTAGAATATGTATTGTCTCTCTATTTGGCATACACTCTCCATGCTTTGAAAAGAAATCTTTCATCCATGACATTGCAGTATTTGATAATGGCCCAAACTGTCTTTTATAACGTACTTCTGAATAAAATGTGGGATCCTTTTCCAAATTTTCTTGAATTCTCGAGAGACGAAAATTCCCAATTGAATGAAACATTTTGAAAGCTTTTCTACACAATAATAAATTCCTAATATGATAATCATAACCTAACAATGTAGATTGCATGCAGCCAACTAAATATGAGTTTTGCATGCTTTTATTCATTGACAAATATCTCTTCCTGCTTTCTAATGCAAATGTGAAATCCATACGTTTCAAGCAATTTTTTTGGCAACATTCACTTGAAATGAGAGCGCTGATAGAACTTCTTCTCGTCAGATATTCTGCTCTACCCCTTGTATAACTAGAATTGTTTGCATTGATACGAAAAGGTCTGCTCCTACTCCTCGATACAATATTTCTTGGCAACATCTCCATCATTGGATCATCACTGCTGCTCTCATCCTGTTCTTCATCACTGCTGCTCTCATAGTCCTTAGAATCAGGACTAAGAGGACATTGTGATACTCCAATCTTTTGAAAATCATCATCCCGCGCTTCATCACTGCTGGTCTCATAGTCCTTAGAATCAGGACTAAGAGGACATTGTGATACTCCAATCTTTTGAAAATCATCATCCCGCGCTTTATCACTGTTGCTCTCATAGTCCTTAGAATCAGGACTAAGAGGACATTGTGATACTCCAATCTTTTGAAAATCATCATCCCGCACTTCATCACTGCTGCTCTCATAGTCCTTAGAATCAGGACTAAGAGGACATTGTGATACTCCAATCTTTTGAAAATCATCATCCCGCGCTTCATCACTGCTACTCTCATAGTCCTTAGAATCGGGACTAAGAGGACATTGTGATACTCCAATCTTTTGAAAATCATCATCCCGCGCTTCATCACTGTTGCTCTCATAGTCCTTAGAATTAGGACTAACTGGACACTTTGACACTCCATTCTTTTGAAATTCATTATCGCACTCATCATCACTGCTGCTCTCATAGTCCTTAGAATTAGGACTAAGTGGACACTTTGACACTCCATTTTTTTGAAATTCATTATCACACTTTTCATCACTACTGCTCTCATAGTCCTTAGAATTAGGACTAAGTGGACACCGTGACACTCCATTATTTTGAAATTCGCCATCATGCACGTCAAAACTGCTGCTCTCATAGTCTTCAGAATTAGGACTGAGTGGACACTGTGACCCTCCATTCTTTTGAACTTCACCATCACACTCTTCAAAACTGTTACTCTCATAGTCCTCAGAATTAGGACTAAGTGGACACCGTGACACTCCATTCTTTTGAACTTCACCATCATGCTCTTCATCACCGCTGCTTTCATAGTCCTTAGAATCGGGACCAAGTGGAAGAACTGACTTTCTATTCATAGTGGAAGAATTCCCGCTATATTCGTCAATATGAATAGAGTTGTTACGCGATGAAGATGTTGATAGTGTATAAATCGAAACCTCACCATCAGAACAATCCATCCCTTTCAAATAGAAGATGTTGAATGATACAAATGGAGTCTCTTAAGAATATTATATAGCTTAAAGAATGAAATATTCCCTCCAAAATTATTCCCTCCAAAAATTTTCCCGAAAATATTTCCCTCCAAAAATTTTCGCGAAAATATTTCCCTCCAAAAATTTTCGCGAAAAATATTTCTCTCCAAAAGTTTGTTAGATTTATTTACCTTTATTATTTTATTCTACAATTCATTGAAAAACATAAACTAATTTTTTTAATGAAATCAATCACTGAAATTCAAATTGTAAACTACAACTTCTATATTAATTATTCTAATAGTTAAAGTATATAATATTTACTAAACAACTAATTTTTTTTTTAAAATTTTTATAATATATTCTAAAACAAATTAATCCCACATTCAATCCATTGTAAAATAACTCTACAATATTCGCTCTATAATAATTTAAAACAAATTATCCCACATTAATCGTACATAAAAACATCTTCGTAATTTCACTTATATATTAAATTTCGTTATCACTATTACTTACCTCACATCCAGGTTTTCTGAAGTTCGTTGAAAGACGTGAATTTGTGGAGCAGCGATATTGCTATCAACAACATATTCAACGAAGAATTATCGCAATTGAAAGGTAAGTTCAATTTTTTTTTCAAAATTTTCATATTAAATTAATTTAACGTCGAAGAAGATTTTTTTTTTTAAATTAATAATTTTTCCAAGCCAAAATAACAATTATGTCAATCGTGAGCATGGTGGGCCCAATCAAACTCAATCACCCAATAACCGTGGGTAGGCCATCGTCGTGCCCCCTTCCCCCAACCCATTACCGATCTTTCACATTCACCCATGCCCTCTTCCCCCTTCTACCCTACCCATGCGCCAGCCCTTGCCACCGCCAACTCACCCACCCATGCACCCTTTCCCCAACTCTTCCTTCCCTACCCCACAACTCTCCTCCCCATAAGCCCACCCCCTAACTCCCATTCCCCTCCAATCTCAACTCCTCCCCCCCTTCCTTAACGCCAGCACCATGGGCCCCACCCCCTAACTCCTTCCCCGTGCCCCCTCTCCCTCCACCCCCTTCTGCCCCCCCAACTCGCACCCTACTCCCCCTTCTGCCCCTACCCCTACCCCCCACCTACCCCCTAACCCCCCCCCCCCCCTTCTGCCCCTAGCCCTACCCCCCCACACCATCCCCCTGCCCACCCCCAACCCCATCCCCCTACCCTACCCCCCCACCCCCTCGCCCCCTACCCTACCCCCCTCCCTACCCTACCCTAACCCATCCCCCTACCCCCCCTACCCCCCCCCGCCCTACCCTACCCTAACCCCCCTACCCCCCCCCGCCCCCTACCCTACCCACCCCGCCCACCCCTCCCCCTCCCCGGCCCCTCCCCGGCCCCTCCGCCCACCCCTCCCCCTCCCCCGCCCCTCCCCGGCCCCCTCCGCCCACCCCTCCGCCGCCCCTCCCCGGCCCCCTCCGCCCACCCCTCCGCCTCCCCGCCCCTCCCTGGCCCCCTCCGCCCACCTCGCCCTCCCGTCCCCCTCCGCCCACCCCGCCCTCCCCTCCCCAGCCCCTCCGCCCACCCCGCCCCCTCCCCGGCCCCCTCCGCCCGCGTAGGGCCACCCCCGGGAGGGGGCGGAGGAGTGGGAGGTGTGGCGGAGGGGCCCGGGGAGGGGGAGGGGGAGGGGCGACGGAGGGGGCCGGGGAGGGGCGGCGGAGGGGGAGGCGGAGCGGTGGGCGGCGGAGGGGGCCGGGGAGGGGTCGGCGGAGGGGGCCGGGGAGGGGCGGGGGAGGGGGAGGGGTGGGCCGGGTAGGGGCGGGGAGGGGTGGGCCAGGTGGGGGGATGGGGGGGGCAGGATAGGGGGCGCCGGGGGGGGGGGGGGTAGGATAGGGGGCGGGGGGGAATGGGGTAGGGTAGGGGGCGGGGAGGGGAATGGGGGGGGTAGGGGTAGGGCAGGGGGCGGCGGAGGAATGGGGGGGGGTAGGGGTAGGGCAGGGGGATGAGGATGGGGTGGGTCGGGTGGGGGGATGGGGGGGGTAGGATAGGGGGGGGGGGGGGGGGGGGGGGAATGGGGTAGGGCGCGGGTCGGGAATAGGGGGGGGATAAGGGTGGGGGGGGGGGGGGGGGGTTGGGGGGTAAGGGGTAGGGCGCGAGGATGGGGGAGGGGGGGGATGGCGTAGGGCGCGGGGATGGGGGAGGGCGGGGATGGCGTAGGGGGTGGTGCGTGGTGTGGGGAGTGGTGGGTGCAGTGGGGAGGGGTGGCTGCGGGGAGGTGCTGGGGGGTGTAGGGTGTTTGGGGGTGGGGGATGGGGGGGTAGGGGGTTTTGGGGGCGGGGGTGTGGGGGGACGGTAGGGGGTAGGGGGGAGGGAAGGGGAGGGGGAGCGGGGAGGGGGGCAAGCTTAGGGCGTTGTGGGGGGCGCGTGGGTAGGGGCTCGCCCATACTTGCCTAAATGTCTGCTTAGCCTCATTATCCCTCACCTGATCTCCCGCTCGCCCATCGACCCGCCTACCCGTTAGAGGTGGCTGGACAATTCTGATTATACAAATAAAAAATTTATGGTATATTTTTGTTATTAATTTAAGTTAATATGTTTTTTTATTTACTAATTTATGTGTTTTTTTTTAAGAAAATGGCATCAAGGAAAATTTCTGTGAATCTTTCTGGACCAAAGAGTCTTAAAGGTGTATCTTCAAAAAACATTGGTGAACGAACTCCACCTAAGCTCATGCCTACACATATTTCAAGTGCTTCAAGTGATAAGAATCTAATCTCAGATTGGAAAAGTTCAAAAGAGGTGAAATTTCCATCAAGAGTCTGGTATGTGAAAGAAAGAGAGAGCACAACCGTGAATATATATCTATACATTGATATACCCCATAATAATGAAAATTTGGAGGTGATGGGAAGAGTAATAGATATGTGTTCGGTACCAAACACTGAAGTCGTTTACGTACTTACAAAAGCTCCCAAGTCACATGAAAGGATTAAATACCGACTATCATATTCATTATATGACACGAGAGAGGTATCTACGAAGTTGTGTAAACAAATCGTAAATGAGATGACAAAAAACATCGTAAGTATTGTTATTTGTATTTTTATTTTGCGTTTTGAAAGTGTCTCACTATATTTTTTTAACTTTGTTTATATTAACATATGATATTTTGTTTGGCAGAATTTTTTTGAAAGCTGTTCAATTAGGTTGGGAGGCATTCATTTCATAGAGCATGATATCATGAAAGTTGTCAGCCATTTTTACTCAGTGTCAGAAGAAGATATGGAAAACATGGAAAATGTAGTAATTGATGATGCTACAAAACTACATCCAAAGAATCAGAAAAAAAGGCCTCTGGTGGATAAATCTAGCAAGGGTAAACAAGTTACTTTTGAGGACGATGAAGTTGAAATTGACAATGAAGCATATGTTGCCATTACTGAAGATGACATTGGAACTGAAGAAGGTCGTAAAAGACCAAAAGTAACAATGCCCAAGAATAGATCTCTTGAGAATGTTATGACGAAAAAAAGTAGAGTTGAAGATCTTGAAGTAGTCATTACCAGCAGTCAAGAACCTAGTGAAACTTCAAAAGAAAGCAGAGAAATCATTACACCAGGAGCTGATTTAGATGATGGCATAATCAAAACAAAACAAAATTCCATTCGACAGAATTTGACAAAGAGAAACTTAATTGATGGTGGTCGTACATTTCAGTTAAATGTCAGACAAACCTATAAGGCAAGTGAAGGACAATGCCAATATCAAATCAGAAAGCCACATCATCTGCATGTTCACAACTTGAAGACATTGATGAGGTACAATCCATATGCTCATGTGGTTAGTTATGTGCTTCTTGTTGATCCACTTCAAGTTCCCAACAAAGAAGAATTTGATAAGTCAAAATGTTTTGAATACAATTATTATGTGCTTGGGGGGAACCATTCTGTTGAAGCTCAAAGACAATTGATGGAGGAATATCCTAATAACCCACGTTTTGAAACAATGAAATGTATCATTTATGCTGGTTTAAATGAAACAGAAGCAAAGTTAGTGGCATTGGATCATAATTCAGATAATGAATATAGGATGTCTATGACTTTGATCCAAAAGGTTAGATTTATTGATAGTGAATTCCTAGAAAAATGTGGTGGGGATAAGATAAATATTACTGCAGATTTCCGAAAGGAATGTTGTATGGAAATAGGCTATCAAATTGAAGAGAAAACCAATTCAAAAGGTGGAAAAGACAGCAGATATAGCGATTTATTCAGAGGTGTCGATAACATTTTCCAATTGGCATTTAGAACTGGAGATATTTGGAATTTGATTGATGACATTTTTAGCATGTGGGAAGACATTGGCATTAAAAACCAGAGGGTCAAAAAGTCTAAGCCATTGATATGTAGCAACAATAAATCAGCTCCTGAACTGAAGCAACTTCCAGACGATATGACCATCACGCCTTGGAGGGCGATGCAAGGAGTGAAAGATGAAAAAATTGTCAAAACAATCTTATCTCGTGTGAGGTCAGGGGAATTATCATTGGAAGAAATGTCTGAAGAATTTCAAAAGTAAGTTTGCTGAATTATTTTTACTTATTTCCAGCATTATAGTTATCTTTTAAATAAAACATGTTGTTATTGGTAGTATTTGTTATACATATCATTATATTAACTTTTTCTTACTTTATCTATGCAGTCACAAAGTTTACATGAAAATTCAGGAACAAATGGTTAAACTGTTGAATGAAGATAGTTGGGATGATGTTGTACGCAACTATCCAGATTCAAGTTCTACATCAACATTAAAAGCTTTTTATCTTGCATTTAAAAAGGTAACTTGATTTATACATTCAGTTTTAATCATATGTGTACTATTTTTAATTTAAAACTTACACATACATTTGTTTGTTTGGTAAAAGATGAGGAAAGAAGATAATGGAGCACCAGACAGTTTCAAGACTTTTATTGAAAAAATAAAGATTGAAAGACTGAGAAAGCAACGTATTAAGAATGTTGAACTTGATCCAACTCTTAATCATTTCATTTGGAATGGGCTAGACACTATTCAATATCAAGTAATACAAGGCGACTGTGAAGACATTGCTAAACTCGTACCAAAAAGGGATTATGCCCTGGTTATTGCAGATATTCCCCATGGTTTCAATATTCCAAACATGTACTATGATAGTGACCCTTATACTTATCAAGCTTTTAATAAAGTGGTGGTGGGATTTATGGAAGTGACGTCATCACCATTATGGAGATTTGTGACATTTCATTCAGACACACAATTGGCAATGGTATTGTCAAGCTTCAAGGGGAAAACAAATTCAAGGATGCAGCCTACATGGTAAGATGTTTAAAGGTATATTTGATTAATGTTGAAAAATTCATTTATGTACAAGTTAATTGAACTTTTACTATTTTATGTTACAGGCAAAAGTCAAATCTTCTTAACAATGAAGATCAACAATTTATAAATGACTGTGAGTTCATTCATATTGATAGTTGGGCAAAAGATGATAGCCATATGTCTATGATTTTTAATCGGGTGGAGAGAAAGAGTCATAACCAAATACTGACTTATGATGCTGTTGTGAGAAAACTAACATATGAAGACAAAGAAACGAAAGGAGAGATAGTTAACATTTATCAGAAACCGCAATTATTGATTAACTATCTTATAGACATATGTTCAAATGAAGGAGATTGGGTTCTGGATTTATTTTCTGGCTTAGGTAGGTTTTGCCACATGGAATTGAATTTCAATATGTTCTTTTTTTTAATTAATATGTCATTGTCCTAATTTACTTCATTATTTTTTTGTGCTTGATAATTAGGTACAACACTAGCATGCTGCCTTCAAAAAGGAAGAAATTGCATTGCAATTGAGAAAGATCCATTACAATGCAATTTCATTCAGCAAAGAATTAATGCTCTTCAATTTCTTCCAGATGAAATGCAAGAAATTGGGTTGAGGAAAGGGGACTTTAGTGAATCACGTGTGGCAAAAAAGGCAAAGGAACCCCAACCACCATTACATGGAATGTTTGGAAAGACATATATTGGGAGATTTGCAGACATCAAAGACCCATTAGAAGAGGAAATTGCGCAAAATGAAGCAGAAAATATTGTGGAAGATGACAATGATGAAACTCTAGAGGACGAAGAGTTTGGATTACGTGACATTGTTGATTAAATTTAAGTTATACCTAGAAATCAAGCTTTGCAATGTTTTGACTCTGACATTTCATGAAAAGAATAATCAATGAATTAAAGTTGTTATGTGTTCAATATTTGTAATTTGTGATTTTCACATTGATTTTTAAGTTAATTATTATTTTTTGAAAAAAAAGTTGTTATTATTATTTTTTTGACATGAAATTCATAAAAAAAACTATTATTTGACCATTTTTAGTTAATATTTTTGTATAAAAATTGTGATTTTGACATGTTAATTCTAGCAAAAAATTATCAAAACGTTTAGTTTTTTTGTTATATTTATGTTAAAAATGGTTATTTTTATGTCCATTGTTAAAAAATGTTGTTTTTTAGAAACAATTATTTCATGTGGATTGAAAAATTAATTAAGGATGTATAAATATGTAGATTATCTAAAATTCAAACTATCGACTTTCTAATTTAAAAATGCAAAACAATAAAAACCCCACTAAAAAAATAAAAAATTAAGATAGAGAACAAGAAAATATGAATAAAATGACCACTTCAAAAACTATCAAATTTAGAAAATAATTTTTTACATTTCACACACTAGAAAATTAAAAGTCAAAAAATAGGTCTTTTAAAAAAAGGGTGTGATGCAGAATACTCACTTTTTAAAATCAGCATGAAAATCACTACCATTCTAAAACTTAATGCACATGAAAAAAATTAAAGTTCCAAAAACCATGTTCTAAAAAAAACATGTGTATTCTGCATCACCACTTTTGAAAATCGGGTCATTTTTTTGCTATCTCTACGAAACGGGTAACAGTATCAGTTCCTGTTTCAAAGTTTACATTGTTGCCTTATAAATTCATGTAGGACACTAGATAAGAAAGTGAAACTTTAACCCATCCCATTAAGATCCAAATCTCATTAATGATTTGTATACAAATATGCTCTATCAAGGGGTAGACTGAAGTAATGATATCCCATGGGACTCCTACTTTTTAGATAATTTGGTTGCTTCTGCCAAATGTCATGGGAAACTAGTAGAGAATCTAAAGAGTGGTTCCTTGCCACTTCTTGATACTCTATTACTACATACCTATGATGATGTTAAATAGTCATTGAATCCCTAGGGTCCTACCTAAATCTTTTCTAATCATCCATAATAACCTTGGGTAATGGATATTCATCTTTTACCATAAGTCTAGCCTTTGCTTTTGTCCTAAAATAGAAATATGCCCCTTTCTTCCATTGTATCGTGTTAAGAATATAAGATATAAATTCCCTGAGCAAGACACCCTTAATATATGGGTTGGGATTCCAACGAGTGTTATCCTAAAGAAAAAACTAAATTGATATAATTCACATAACAATTTTTATTCCAAAGGCTAAGTGGAAAATAAAATGTATGTCAATTCCTATGGTTTTTTATTTCATGAGGCTCTCCACCTGCCAACCATTTCAACCTAAAGACAATCCATTGTTTGTGCAATAAAATGGGATACATCTTGTAGGGTATCCTAAATGTTATTCCTTCTAGAACCAATTCAGAAGTATCTTTCTTTTGTGTTTGTGTCATGTGCCAAGTGTTCTTTATATTCATGAATCTTTGCCTTCCAGTTGTCCTCTCATGTGAGATACATCGAAAACTATCTTTGCCTCAATTTCTCATTGATTTTTTGGCGGCTCTTCTTGTTTATGATCCCAAGTTTGAAAATATCATCCTTGGTTCACCATTGATACAAATCGAGTTGGATTTGGATGAAGGCATATGTGTTAGTAATAATGTCATGTAAAATAACCTGTATAGTATATTGGGATTATTTAACACATTATTTAGAATAATTATAGGCTCTTAGCTTAGGACCTTCCACCTAATCTATGGATTCTAACAATGTTTTTAAATTACTAACTCCAAGCTTAGCTTGTTGGAGTTTGGACCTAATCTTCTCATTTTAGAATAACTATCTCATGTTTTATCTTCATAAAGCTTGATATGTTGAGTTGAAAAAATGAAAAGGTTTGGGTCTGAGGAAATTACCTTTCTTCCTTCTAGTTTTCTTAGCTTATATAGGTCCGCATCTATCATGTATGAATTTGAAGTTGAAATGTTGAGGCTCTTTCTCCATGAATTCTTCTATCTACTCTTGTGTCGATGGTGTAGTTTCAAGGGTTCTAAATGCACTAGCCACCTCATAACACAAGGTTTCCTCAAATCCTTCTGTTGACCATCATTCCCTTTGAACTAGAGGTGAACTGGGATATTCATCTAACCTTTTAGGGGTTGTTTCATGTGATGGTCCTCGTTTTTCACTCTAGAGAGATTCCCCTAAATTCTCACTATGTTTAGCAATATCTACTTCAATTGATTCCATAGAAGTTCAAGTGTCGAGGTTAGCAGCTTGCTACCCTTATTTTCCTTATTAATATTTTGCATACATGGTTTGATAACGAGAATCCTAAGGGGGAGTTGATTTGGAGACTAATGATTACTTTTGGCCAATGCCCCTTTTAGCAATGAAACCCCTGCTCTAGGTTTCATTTGGATACCCTACGGAAAAAATTCCATGGAATATTTAATTTGTCCAACTCAGCTGAGATTAATATTTTAATGAGCCCTTGGTGATATAACCTTGTATTGAGGTCCTTCTCTTTATTGCGACTATGGCCATTTTTGTCAGGGTTGTGAGCAAATAAAATGGAATGTACAGTAACTATCTTTCAATAACTAGAAATATGTGTTAATAGTATAATATATATTTTATATACAATGAAATGTTAATTATTTTATTATATTCTTACACATTTTTTTTTAAATGATATTTAAAATGCATCTTTCTTGGAAATATGGTCTTGAACTTTGTGCCTTGACAATGTAGAGATTAAGCCAAAAGAAAAAAAAGATTACTTTATTCTTTATAAAGATTGACACTAGTAAAAGGAGCTTAAAAAAATTGTGGTTGTTTTATTCTTCTTGTCTAAGATTGATATTGGTAAAACACTACAACATAAGAGGAAAATATTGCCTAAAATAACGTCAAAATTTAGTGTTTTTCAGTTCACGAATTGGACATTTTTCTAGGTAAGTTTATCATGGCGCTAGATTTGGCACCATAAATTGCTCTAGAAATAACATCGTAAATAACACCAGAAAAATAGTTCCAGAAATAGCACCATAAATAGTGCCCGAAATAGTGTCCAAAATCTTACCTGGAGTTGCGCCAAAAACGCCATAAGTAGTACCAAGAATAATGTCATAAATAGTGCCAAGAATAGAGCTAGAAATAACACGATTTTATCACTGAAAATAGCACCAAGATTTGCTTCTAATTTGGCACCTAGTTTGGTTTCCAATTTAACGTCCAATTTTTCTTCTCGTTTTGCTTCTTGTGTGGCTTCCAATTTTGCTTCCAGTTTTTCTTCTAGTGTGGCTTCCAATTTTTCTTTTAGTGTGGCTTCCAATTTTTCTTCTAGTGTGGCTTCCAATTTTGCTTATGGCGTGGCTTCCAATTTTGCTTCTACTGTGGCTTCCAATATTGCTTCCAGTTTTGCTTCTAGTATGGCTTCCAATATTGCTTCCAGTTTTTCTTCTAATGTGGATTCCAATTTTTCTTCCAGTGTGGCTTCCAATTTTTCTTACATTTTTGCTTCTTTTTTTGCTTCCAAGTGTCAGAAATATCACCACGTTTATCTCCAAGAGATAAATTCAGTTTCAATTCTGATTTGGCTTCCATTTTTGCTTCCCGTTATGCTTCTAGTGTGGCTTCCAATTTGGATCCAATTGTTGCTTCTTCTTTTTCTTCCAAAAAATGATTATTTTTTTACATACAAGCAAATTAATATGTTTTATTTCAATTTAATTAGTTAAATATATCATGTCTCTTAAAATTCTATATGATTATACATTATATGAATGCATTTGAAATATTTTATAGGATAACACATTAAGTAAATTTTAAGGAAATAAACATCCATACAAATTAACAACATCATTATACTTATTAAATCTCCATCAAAAAATAGAATCTACAACATCCAATATATATCAAATAAAAAGATAATTATTGTAACATGATCATCATCTATAACTAAAATAAGTGAGTCAAATATCTATAATTTAAGTGATTTTGAAAACATCCATCATGAATAGTAAATCAAAACTATCATACATAATAAATATGCTTCCAAATCATCAACCACTTTCAACATATAAAAATTGACGAGTCAATACTGACAAGATCATCATCATATATAACTAAAATAAGTGAAATTCACATATACTAGTAGATCAATAACATGTGGAAATGGTCTATGGGGGAAGGTAGGAGCGGGAGGGGTTATCTTTTGCCCCGATGGAAATGTTGAAGTTTTTTTGCGTGGGTTCTAGGATTCACCTCACACGATCAACCATAATAATTAGGGCTATGGGAAAGGCTCAAGTTGGCAGTAGTTGAAGGAATCCTCCAATTAAGTGTCTTTAGAGACTCTCTCAATACAATTAAAACATGTATCAAATTGAATCATTGCAAGGACCCAAATACAAGACCAACTCTACAAAGAATCCATTTGATCATGGATAAATTTGAAATTTTGGATTTCTATCATATCAAGAGAGAGAAAAACACTTTGGTGGACGATCAAGCCAACAAAGGCATCAATTTGGTTCAAGGCGAGTTGATGGAGGAGGGCAGCATAACAACTATATGTCACATACTGTTGGAGAGGTAAATACCCTTTGCGGACAGAGGCGATCCCACTAGCCCAAAATGGGACTAGCAACAATCAAAACACGCTACTACGCAAGTTCCTAGTTGTATATTAAAAGCGGATGACGAGAACCAACCTGGAGTCCAACGCTAATGTCGAAGACGAGTTGACAATCCCGTTCCCTTGCTCCGGCAGGTCACAATCCTTGCGATCCCCGCGTATGGATACCTGCACATGCAAAGAACGAAACGAGAACAAGCATAAAATCCACTAACATACAACTATATTTCAGTCAGAAAGGAAATAAACCAAACATTATCATGATGAACAATGAGATTGGAACCATAACAGTAGTCGTTTATTAATGAAATAATAAGCAGAGAAAGATACAACCAAGATTCTGACGTTGAACCTATCCTCTGGCTGGGCGAGCAGCTATATATGTCTTGCAATAGACCTTCTCTCTCTCAGGATTCCGGCAGAATAACCTCCCTATGCTTGAAGACTCTTACTATCACTCAGGACAAGCATAATCACAACTAGCATTACTCAAAAACTAGCTTGTCCAATGCATGAGGACAAACTTTTATAGATGAGGAAGGGAGGAAGATACAATGTACCAGGACACTCATTGTGGATTGACATTATCTCCGAAAAGCCACTGTGGATAGATGTCAAGGATAGATGATGATTGGCGATCCCACTAGCCCAAAATGGGACTAGCAACAATCAAAACACGCTACTACGCAAGTTCCTAGTTGTATATTAAAAGCGGATGACGAGAACCAACCTGGAGTCCAACGCTAATGTCGAAGACGAGTTGAAAATCCCGTTCCCTTGCTCCGGCAGGTCACAATCCTTGCGATCCCCACGTATGGATACCTGCACATGCAAAGAACGAAACGAGAACAAGCATAAAATCCACTAACATACAACTATATTTCAGTCAGAAAGGAAATAAACCAAACATTATCATGATGAACAATGAGATTGGAACCATAACAGTAGTCGTTTATTAATGAAATAATAAGCAGAGAAAGATACAACCAAGGTTCTGACGTTGAACCTATCCTCTGGCTGGGCGAGCAGCTATATATGTCTTGCAATAGACCTTCTCTCTCTCAGGATTCCGGCAGCATAACCTCCCTATGCTTGAAGACTCTTACTATCACTCAGGACAAGCATAATCACAACTAGCATTACTCAAAAACTAGCTTGTCCAATGCATGAGGACAGACTTTTATACATGAGGAAGGGAGGAAGATACAATGTACCATGACACTCATTGTGGATTGACATTATCTCCGAAAAGCCACTGTGGATAGATGTCAAGGATAGATGATGACTCTCGACCTCTATCAGATGGATTTTATCCTCAAAAGACTTCGTGTTCTGAAGGGAAAAAACATATGAGTGCGCGTTTGCCAAAAATCATTACCAAACTTAGTTGGCGCGAGTGTTGTTCTAAGACAGAGTGCCAATGGTCACACCCCCTTTTGAGGATCTCAGTGATTGGCGCAGATAAGACACTGTGGACCCGCGCCAATGGAAAAAGGGCACTTTTCAGGGATAATTTGCAGAAGGTGTCTTCAGGGAACATGAAGTACATACTCAGGGGAACTTAATGCAAGTGTTTTTAGACTATGTCACTGCTCACAGGTCCCGGAATGCGTCCTCCAATGTATGGAAACAGGGGTAATAGGGACGGTGACCAACGGTGACAAATTATTGTGTAACAGATGCCCCCTAAAGCATGAGGCCCGAGAGAGAGAGAGGGGTGAAATGCTTTACAAGAACACATGTAGCTGCCGCCGAGAATTTGCATTGAGAAATACAATTGATAGCTCAAATACATGATGTACGTGGTATGGTCGCAGCCATCCATAAGAGAGTACATGATAATCTAGATCCATAGTATGGGCGCAGCCATCTGGTTAGGATCAATGAATTGACTCAGGTATGGTTGCAGCCATCCAGTGAATGAGTCATATATCAAGAATCACGCCTGGATTACAACAGACACAATCCAGGGTCTTGCGCTCCATCTCGACTCGAACAGAAGTACAAGTTCAAGCATGTGAACATGTGAGCTGAAGTCGAACATGCATGAACATCGTCTGATTACCAGTCAATATTGGAAACTGTTAACAGACGCGAGAGGTACCACCAATAATGACAATGGCCCTCAAGGTACTATAGGTACAATCTACGGCGTGTGAATTAGTGATCTGAAGTCGAACACCCGCAGAATCATTTAATCGGAGGCCAATGATGAAAACCTCACGTCGAACACGAAGAACCTGCCATTAAGGCATGCAGGCTCCAAGGCACTGGCAGGGAGTCTCTAGATCAGCTTCCTGGATAATGAGCTGAAGTCGACAGGAAGTGACCTTGATCGAAGGTGGGCCATAATGTTTCCCACATCATCGACATGAGACAGAGAGATAATGTTGTGAATGAAGATTGTACGAGCTATCAGAGGGAGGTTGTTTCTTTGCAGAGGTCAACTTCTCTTGAACATATCGGCGGCACATTAATGGAATTGGCAGTATTTGACATCAATGTATCAAAGGTCATGATGACGAGGCAATGAGCAGATGAGAGGTCAAATAGGGGTACCCAAGTCCATGGAAGCAAGTGAAAAATATGAGATGAGATATCCCCACCCAGACACGAAAGCAGAGAAATGCCATGTTCAAGAGCGACATACTGCCGACACGACGGTAATTATGGTTCCATTTTTTTTCCCCCTGCCATTTCTGGCGAGTACCCCAATTATTTTTAACAAGCTTGATGGGGATAGCATATGCTTGTGGTACGTCATTTTGACAAAATCCGATGTCATCAGGTTTTAACGAGTCTGACAAAGGAAGAACTCGGCGTCTTTTCAAGTTTAGAGAGTTTGAAAAGACAGCAGAAAAGGAAACTCCAGGGGTGTCCTTTTTCGTAAAGTTGTGTCTCTCGTACCCGAAAAAGTATAAAATAATGCCCGAAAGAACCGCCCGACCATTACGATCGAGGAGTACTTTTCATAAATAGTGATTTCAACCTGAAAAAGTAAAAAAGCGATCAAAATCACGTCGTTTTGTAACCATTAACGAATTTGAAACGACAAAAACCCGGTAATATTTTTATGTTTTAACGGTCGACAAAAAGAACTTAAAACAACCGCCCCTTATTAACGTTTAACGAGTCAAGAGGAGCGACTCGGCAATCTTTTCCTCTTTAAATGGTCAGAAAAGAGCTGAAAGAAGACCTTAAAGTAACCTTTTCTCATGTTTTACCGAGCTTGAAAAAGTCAAAAAAGAAGCTCGTTTGATTGCTTTGAATTGCACCAACCCCTGTCATCATACAAAAACAACGTAATACCCACTTTGACATAAAAATATCCCAAAAATACTCAAAAAATATCATTTCTAATGTATTTTTAGGTCAAAAAATGCTATAAATAGTGAAATGGTAAAAAATAAAATTACTTTTCACTTTTTACCTTGTGAGTTTACCATTAGAGGGTTTTGGGTGCAAATTTCAAGTGCTGATTGCGATCGATCCAGGAGATCATTCGAGCCGCCGTCTGCAACAGGTAAGAGGCCTCATCCTTAGCTTTGTTTTCATTCCATTTTTTAAGATTTTCATCCATAATTTAGTCCCCTGCAAGAGGATTTGCAATTTTATAGGGTTCCGCCATTGGCGCGAGTTTCCCGCACGGGATCGCGCCAATGGCATTTTTTACCCAAAGGGGTCGCGACCTTGGCGCGACTGTTTTAGAAACAGTCGCGCCAACCGCGCGATCTCAATTTGTCACAAATTCGACCGGTAAAATTGCAAATTCTCTTCAATTTTGACTTCACCAATGATCTAACGGTGGAAATTTCAACTTTGTGGTTGCAGGGATTCGTCAGAATGTCTATAGAATGGAGAGAAAGAGAGCATGATGCCGTGGATGCCATGGCAATGGAGGATGATGCATGCATGGATGCTCTGAGAGACTGTGGCTTGAAAAAGTTTTTCCTCACCTCATATTTACGTGCACAACCCGAGCTGTTACGATTCATAGTGGATGCTTGGGATACAGAGGATCAGGTATTTCGCCTGAAAGACCAGACATTGGAGTTAGATGTTTCTGATGTCTATTTTATTACTGGTCTATCGCGGCGAGGTGCACGACCCATCTTGACTGGTAGCAGGCCTTCCGGTGAGAAGATGGGAGAGGTGATGGAAAGAGTTTGTCCTGGGGCACATTTTGGATCAAATAGTGCCAAAGTGGACATTATCACGGTTCCCGATCTGGTACTCCGGGTGATTTTATTCACTATTACCCGGACAGCTGGGGTACAGGCGCCCCATGAGGCCAGCAAAAATCATTTGCTGCTGGCCACTGAGTGTCTCCAGCCTACACTGTTTGATTGGGCCACAGCAGTGACAACAAACATCAAAAGGCAGCTTACCAAGTGTAAGCGTGATGGGAACAAACAGTTCGGCTATGGATCTATTATAGTGACTTTCTTCCTGGAGCGACTGCCGATATTCCAGGTACCGGGAGGTATAGTGGCAGATCCAGTGCCACGGGAGCCGAGGTTGAATCGATGGGCAGAACTTATGCCCAGAGGAGGAGGGGGCCAGCAGATGTCCTGGAGGCCCGAGTTCTTTATCTGGCTCCGTCACCAGATGATTGTCATCGAGGACTGGCCCTATGCGGGCACGGATTTTACTGGAGATCCAGACCTCCCATTGCCTGAGGGAGAGGACTGGGACGAGGAGCTAGGTAAGAACTCTTTGTGTTTTTGATGTTTTTACATATTCAAGTTTTTTTTGCAATACATGTCCGTCTCTGACAACCTCTATATATATGTATGCAGATGTTGGTGCAGAGCGACCAGCTGACTTGCCTCATAACGTACGGAGAGCACAACCTGCAGCCGACCTTCAGGCAGAGGGTGATGAGGGTGACGACCTGGTACAGAACCTTGAGGCACTGACTCGAGGTATTCCAGATTATGGCAGGTTGGCAGACGTGCCTAGAGCGTACCAGAGACACACGGTGGGAGTATCTACTCGCGTCCATCGTCTGTTGAGACGCTTGGTGCGGGCGGTGACATGCTATCATGAGCATCACCGTGATTAGACGCCTAGGTTTCATTTTTGCACGTTTTTGAGGAACATGTTATCAGCGGCTGTATGAGTTTTGGACATGTATTATTTTTTGGATTATGTAATGCGCGTGGCGCAAACATTATGACACACACGTATATATATACATATGCCTGTTTCTAGATGGATCTTTTCTTCATGTGATGATGTGTTTTATATGTTACGCAACTGTTTGACACACATGTGATCTGATGTATCTACTGCATAACAAACGACCCATTATGGAATGTATTTACACACACGCATATATTTTATTTTTACAAAAGCTTGAAAACACACATGGCAATCACGTATGCAAACTATGCTTTGATAGGAGATTTTATTTTTATACAAGCTTAAAAGCACATGGTACACATGCAAACTATGCTTGATAGTAAAGGAAACGGGCATGCCCCCCAGCATCGTGTCTCAATTCGAGGTACATGCCCCCCAAGCTTCAGTCCATTGAAAATGGAGTGAAGGTTGACATAATAGTAATTGCGCTCGAATTGCACGAGCTCATGTTTCATTGTTTTAACGAGGTTGATACAGGTAAATGAACTATCCTTGAGACTCCTTGTTTCATTTTTTAGCGAGCTTGACACAAGACAAGGAACTGTGCTCCATCTCGACTTCATCATAATGAATGGGAAGCGGAGGATTCCAAGGGTGCCGCTCCGGAAGGAAGGCCAACATCTTGGAAATTAGGGCCTAATGCCCCCAGGACACTATGCTTGACAGCGGCATTGCTAGTTACAGGCATGGGATAGGTGGCCACGTAGTTGACCTGCGGTGGGGCAGATGCAACTGGTGGATGACAACCAGGAGGGGATGACGACTGAGCAGGGGGGACCCGTGGACGAACGAACGATAATTGATCGATAGTCACAATTCTTCCATCGTGTGGAAAGCAAACCACACGGAAAAGTGAAGAAATAAGGGCCCCCATGGCATAAACATAGTCACGACCAAGGAGAAGATTGAAATCTAAAGCACCTTGGGTAACCGATATGTCTATATAGACGGTCTTGCCTCCCAAAGTAATAGGGAACTTTGGAAGGATCCCTAACGGTTGGCTAGTTCCTCCGTCAAAGGCCTTCAGATTCGATGCTACTGGCACAAGCTGTGGGGAACCCAAAGCTTGCCAAGTAGTGGCAGACATAAGACTAACAGATGCACCCTCATCCAAAACAGTGCCAGGTATTGCCTTGTCATAGGTGTGTACTGTGACCCAGAAAGTCACATGGGATGGGAGGCGGAAGGTAGTCAAACGTCTCCAGTCGAAGGAAACGACTGAACTACTTGGTGGGGGAATCGTATGATTGCCCCCTGCTCTAAAGAGAGCGAAGTAGGACTCTCGGAAACAGCTGGGATAGGAGAGTCATTTCCAGACTTAGGAGAATCTGAGGAGACGAGAAGAACATGAGAATGATGCTCTTCCGAAATAGAGTGGTCGGCGGGTGGTGAACTCGAGTCGACACTCTTTCCGACCAATGGTTGGTCTGGAACAGGCTTGGCAGAGCCAGATTCAGGAAGAGGAGGCTGGACAAGAGAGGAATCTTGGTTGATTTCTTTGTCAGCAGGGGAACGTTCTGCAATTGCAGAGAGACGTTGATAACCAGTGGGAAGTTGGGTTGAGGGAGCTGTAAGACTTTCCAATACAATAGAGGCTCTATCCATGAATGGACAAAGGTGAAGGGGATGATTGCCTTCACAAAGTTTACAAGGGATTCGAATCTTCTCTTTTCCCTTACCATTTCTAGGTGATAAGGTAACATCGCCGTGATCTCCAGAGGACGATGCAGGGCGGTCCGGATCGTGAGACCATACTTCTAAAACCCTGGGAATACCAGGACAATCGCGGAGAAGATGGTCTTCCTTGCACAACTTACAAGGAAATTTGACCTTCCGCGGAGGAGTACAAGGTGGCTCGACTTGGGTTATACTTTTAACCTCTGGTTTAGGAGTCTTCTTCTTCTTTGTCTTCTTCTTCTTCTTCTTAGCCACCTGGTTACTTGAATCCAGACTTTCGCCAGGCGAAGTAGAAGATGAGGACGCAGCAATAGGCGAAGAAGGGGAGGGGTCCACCTTGGAATCAACATGATGTTGTTCGGGTGGAGGAGGTGGTGGTGGAACAGGAGTCATCACACTCGAGACCACCGAGTTTGAAAACAACCATACGGGCAAACCGATGGTTAACCCGGGCAAAGACAAAGTTGCTATATACTGAACACCAACATTTCCAACAGAAGGAAATGGACTAGGGTTTCCATCAGGGGGAACACCTTGGCCGGTGGGCTCAGGGAAGGATGCCATTGAACGAGAAAGAATCCTACTCAAGCTAACGCAAACAAAATCTAATTGGGTAAATGTTATCGTGGCCAAATAAATTTTAGGACGCAAAGACACAACTTGACCTTTTCATGTTTTAAGAGTCGAGAAAAGGACAAAAGATGACTCTAGTCTCCTTCGAATGTTTAATGAGCACGAAGTGACAAGACGCTCACAGGCACCTTTTCTTTTAAGGAGTCCGAAAAGGATCAAAAGTGACTACTCTGGAGACTCTAGGCAAAAAGGTTTACCAAACAATCCGTAAAACTGCTTATACACCTTGGCAATCAAATGAAAACCAAGGACTTCCCGTACTGCAGTCAATCTTTCCGAATGCTGTGTTCAGTGCATTACGGCTTGTAAGGCGGCAGACTCGGCTTCCTATGGATAAAGGATGATAGCCTAGTGGGGTCTCCCGTATATACGCGACGGTACGTGGGAGCTCAGTCCGTACTGGTACTTATTGTCTCTCAGGAGGAATCACCCAACCATCAGCGAGGCAATAGTTACCAGGTTTAAAGACGCCAGAACACGTCTCTAGCCTAGACCTCTAGAATATGTGCGTTAGGTTCCAATGCGTTGTTAGGTTCATTTGGTTTATTTTACAGTTGATCTTCAATTAAGTTTCAGTTTTTTTGGTTCTACCGCATGTGATATCTCAAACTTGCTAAATGCACACTATATGCCAAAATTATATCATTTCGTTCAATGAATTCTAACTACAGGAGAGTTGAGATTTTCAAACAAACAAAATGCATAATAAGCAAACAACAAAGATCCTAATGCAGCTAATAACAAGAAATAAAACTTTTTCTTTTTCTTTTCTTTTTAAAAGCAACAAATAACAACAAATGCTAACAAATAGAATGCAAAAAGATCTTTTGTTTTTCTCTTTTTAAAATGGCATAATGCATTTAAACAAATTTCATGAGATATTAACAAGCATAAACAAACAAAAATCACTCAATGTAAGGAGAACCAAATCTGAAATACCAAAATGAACTGTCAAAACAACAAAAAGCGCACAGACCTTCAATGAACCATGTGATCTAAGTTCAAATGAAGTCAAGCAAAATACAAACAGGCTAGAAGTGAAGTGCTCAGAAGCACGGAATAACAAGCTTTAACAACTACTAGAATGGTGCGGAAAACAACCAAACAGTTGACTGGGTAATCAAACCAAAACTTCCCACAGAAGGCTTGACATGCAAAGCCCCTAGATGCTCTAGGGCTAGGATACAAAATCAATAGAAATAAGCAAACAACTGAAGGATAAAGGTAACAACCAGTCACACAGAGGTCCAACACACTTCCAGAAGCTGTAAAAGATGTACAAAAACTAAAATCTGAGCTTAAGGAGCTTTCAACTAACAAACTGGAAAAATTCACAGAGCTGGCGTGACTGTGAGCCTGCAACTTGCGCTATTCAATAATTGGAGCGAGTTGTTGTTGTGCAACATGCGCCAACTGGCGCGACTGTCAGAGGAAAAAATGCACCAACCGCGTTTGCTGACCCAAAAAATAAATACAATAACTCAGGGTCTGGTCAACAGTACTCAGACAGGTTTAAAAGCAGAAAACAACTTCAAAGCTGACCCAGAAAGCTCATTCATTCAAGCAGGCAAGAGAAAACTAACATGCAAGACAAAACTCCAAGTCGTTCGGTTCATAAACCAAACCGGAGATCGACTGAAGTGGCGTTGATCTACTCCGCTAATGCAAAGAAATAGCGTTTCAAAGGCTGCCTGGCCGTGCTTCAGACTCCGTCCAAGGTTTATGAATCAAACAACAAATAGCTCCTCCCCAGCGGAGTCGCCAAATTGTTGGAGAGGTAAATCCCCTCTGTGGACAGAGGCGATCCCACTAGCCCAAAATGGGACTAGCAACAATCAAAACACGCTACTACGCAAGTTCCTAGTTATATATTAAAAGCGGATGACGAGAACCAACCTGGAGTCCAACGCTAATGTCGAAGACGAGTTGACAATCCCGTTCCCTTGCTCCGGCATGTCACAATCCTTGCGATCCCCGCGTATGGATACCTGCACATGCAAAGAACGAAATGAGAACAAGCATAAAATCCACTAACATACAACTATATTTCAGTCAGAAAGGAAATAAACCAAACATTATCATGATGAACAATGAGATTGGAACCATAACAGTAGTCGTTTATTAATAAAATAATAAGCAGAGAAAGATACAACCAAGGTTCTGACGTTGAACCTATCCTCTGGCTGGGCGAGTAGCTATATATGTCTTGCAATAGACCTTCTCTCTCTCAGGATTCCGGCAGCATAACCTCCCTATGCTTGAAGACTCTTACTATCACTCAGGACAAGCATAATCACAACTAGCATTACTCAAAAACTAGCTTGTCCAATGCATGAGGACATACTTTTATAGATGAGGAAGGGAGGAAGATACAATGTACCAGGACACTCATTGTGGATTGACATTATCTCCGAAAAGCCACTGTGGATAGATGTCAAGGATAGATGATGACTCTCGACCTCTATCAGATGGATTTTATCCTCAAAAGACTTCGTGTTCTGAAGGGAAAAAACATATGAGCGCGCGTTTGCCAAAAATCATTACCAAACTTAGTTGGTGCGAGTGTTGTTCTAAGACAGAGCGCCAATGGTCGCACCCCCTTTTGAGGATCTCAGTGATTGGCGCGGATAAGACACTGTGGACCCGCGCCAATGGAAAAAGGGCACTTTTCAGGGATAATTTGCAGAAGGTGTCTTCAGGGAACATGAAGTACATACTCAGGGGAACTTAATGCAAGTGTTTTTAGACTATGTCACTACTCACAGGTCCCGGAATGCGTCCTCCAATGTATGGAAACAGGGGTAACAGTGACGGTGACCAACGGTGACAAATTACTGTGTAACACATACCATGATTACTCATAACTAGATGATCTCAAGATGCTTAAGGGTAATTAAGGAGGATAATATCACTAACAGATTGCATAAATTGGTAGTCATTTGACGGTATAAAAGATCGTCAGTAATCACTCTAGTAGAATGACGGGTCATTCATCCAACATATGGTTAAACATGGGGATTAATGCTAAGCATGTGGACAGGTTGGATGTCATCGGCCAAGAATTAAGGTAGTTTTGTAGTGAAGGATTTGATATTTATGTTTACGAGAAAGAATGTTTCAGTTCAACAGTGTATATTTATGGTCCATACCAAGAAGCAATGAATTCACAATTGTTTGCAGGGTGTGCAATGAATGTGAACAACATTAAACTTGAAGGGACTCAATCCATTATCATTTTGGTGTTAAGTCTAGCTATAAGGGGATGGTTGTGCAGAATTTATGCACAGTGGCTCTCCATACATTTTTTCCAAGCCGAAGAGATGGCCTCCTCATCAAGTGATGGCGTTGGTCTCTCCCCAAATGATAATGATCGGGTGTTCAAGTAGGAAATCAAGGAGACGATTTCCATGATTGGTGGGAAAATAATTTCTGAGGCTCGCTCTCATTTCACCTTGGTAATAGGTAATTTGGAAGGTCTGAAAAAAGATGTTGAAATTGTGCAAGCGACGGTGGAGGTAATCATATCCAAGATAGAAAATATTGATTACAAGGTGGAAAACTTCGAGGTCGTGGTGAAGAATACATTTGTTTCAGTGTTAAAATAAATATTTGGCCTCAGTGATAGGGGTGAACAGGATATGGTGATTGGTGAAGGAGGGGATCTCCCTCCGGTGTTTCCCGATCAATAGGAGTTGCAGTAGGAGCAGGGGCAGCAAGGAGCAGTGAAACCATTCCAATAGGAGGAAGTGAACAAGGTTTCTATCAAGGAACTCAGCCATAACTATATGGATGGAACGAGGTAGTTAATATAATAGTAATAGGTAGATTATGTTATATATGTATGTAAGTATTAATGGGGCATTTTGGATAAATTACAAGAAGAATGATGTAGCAAATCTGGAAAAAGCATTACGGCATACCCAAAGATACTTGTCAGAGCAATTTTGGAGGACTCTAGAAATTTTGATGCTCTTTTATGTAATGGCACTGGCCAAACTCGATTAATAGTAGTATACCCATTCCTTTGAAAAAAAAGTGAAAATGATGCATTTCCAACAGCCAACATAAGTCAAAATGATACAACATGTACAAATGATATAAATAAAAATAATGAATTATCTAATACAAAATGATACAAGTCAATATGATACGTCATGTACAAATGATATTAGTCAAAATGATACATGTCAAAAAGATACAACTCAATAATATGGTACATGAGGTCATGAAAATGATACCGATAATAGTAACCATGAAAATCAACATCATAACAATATATCAAAAATGATCCATGATGTAGTGTATATGATCATGAATGTCACTAGCGACTAACATCAACTGTCTCATGATCGAAATCATCATCATCTCTTGTATCAACATTGGCCTCGTTATCATATATATATGTGTCATCATGAGCATCATCTGCCATCTCAACATTGGACCCAACATGATCTAGATCTATGTGTTGAGGATTGTTTAGATCTTTTGGAAGATCCTTGTTCTGCAAAAAAACATTTAGAATGAAAAATTATTATTTATTTCATGCAATAATTAATTTTTATGTTACATATATAATATTACAACATATGAAATGAAACAATAATCATATTATATCATATCAAAGTGCACATACGATAATAAAATTTCAAATAAGTTACAACTAAGATGTTGTAACAGAAAGTCATTTCATCTTGCTTTTCAAAGCTTGAAAGTGGGTAGCCAAAGAGGTGTTTCTGCCACCAAACACTACACTCGCACTTGGGGGATCAAGAAAACAAATTGAGAGGCACAAACATAGGTAAAAAAAGATTGAGAAGAAGAGCTTAACAACATAGGAAATTTTTGAGACACTTGATCATAATTTTCTGGAGGAAGAGAATAAATGCATCTACATTCCACTTTGTCCATTAGGGCATGACTACTGGACAAAGTTTTTGAGCAGATCCTTCAGAATCAGAGACACACAGAATTTTGTGGAAAATTTCAACGCTGCTTCTTTAATAGTGTCAAGGTTAACAAAAGTATTAATTAAACTTGTACTCACTGCCTAGTTCAGATTAGAGTGCTTCTCTAGCTCTCTCGTTGCTCAAAGGGCTATACGAGACTATGTTGTGGATAACAAAGGAAATGGATTTGGTGGAAATGCATTTCTAACCAAAGATGGGTCCTCGGTCAAATCCCAAGATAGCTTCAAATATTTCTTCCATGTGCTAAGCTTAAGAGGTAAACATGGTATCAGAACCTTCTCGTTTATGGTGGGTTGTGTCAATTTGATATGCTCCATTAGTTGGGTTGTGTTGATTGCAATTCATGGAAGCATTGGGAAATGGTATGATGATCACCCCATAAAACTATCTAAACCTAGAGTAATAGTGATAATGGGCATGATGAGTGTTATGTTGGGAATGGACATTTTGCATCTGTACTTGAGTTGGCATCCTTCTAAAAAATTTCTTTCCAGAAGCAATGTTATGGTTTTGGTAGTGAAAATTTTAGAAATAACATGCAAAGTATCAGGCAATGTAGTAATGGGGACTTTGGGTATAAAGGTATTTGGAAAATGGTTATAGAATGTTCTGCATGTTTTAGTTTGGGTGAAGTGGGTAGTTGGTAGTTATCTTCTGGGTGAGTATCCACCAAAATACAAATCTAAAATATATTATGATAATGGGATTTTAGTGTACTCTTTAATATTTTTTGCTAAACTCGTTTTCGCAGGAGTTAGAGGCCCCTGGAAGTATTCACTTAAGTTAGAAGAGTTGTTGTTGTGAGTTTATCAAAGATCTTGTGAACATTATTGTAATAAATGGTTTAATTATAGTTAAATCTATCACATTTAACTTATGTTTTATCAACTTTTTTTGTTTTTTTGTTTTATCAATTTTTTTATTAAAAATATTTAATTATTTTTTCTCCAAGTTTCATTTAAATAACGATGATAAACATTACTGTCATGTGGTATCTAAAATAAGAACAATTTCATGACTAAATATTTGAAAAACCAAAAAAATACATAAATATTTTAATATGGATGCTTGCACGTGATTCAAATATAAGAAAAAAAGAATGTCGTGCCTAGACCATGAGTGTGCCCAACCAGTGAGTAGACCTGCATGGTTGATCTGCCCGACGACAGATGTTAGATAATGAAGTATGTCATCTCACACGAAAAAAATATATCACTCTATTGTAGCGGCTACAACCACCCTCCAAAATTTTGCATTAGCTTCATTTTGGAGCCTCCCTACCAACCTTTTAGAACACCTTGTCTTGCTTCGTCAAGCACACAATATTTAGTGTTTTGCTTGCACCAAGACAACCTGTCGATCACAGCTTGATGCATTCCCCTCACAGGTTGTTCACCCGGACTTGGTCCAGCTGTAGGCTGAGTAGCTCCCCCAAGAATTGTGCATTTCTAGAGGGAAACCAACCTTCCCTCCAGAAATTGTGCAATCTTGTCTCGCAGCCTATTGGGATCCAGAATTTCGTAATTCTGCCAGTCAGCACTCCCAGTGAAAATTGTGCAATTTTCCCCAACAGGGTTGCTCATCCCAGAATTTGCGCAAATCTGGGCAGTAGTCATCTTCTCTTTCCAGAAATTGCGCAAATCTCCTGGGAAGCCAGCCCAGGTCCCAGCCATAAATGCACATTTCCTTCAAGCAGTTGAGCAGTCTGGTTGACCAGTTCCACCCGGGACCAAGGAAACTTGAATTGCATGCATGGCTAAGGCAACATGCAAAAGGCATCCCATGATTGAGCTATTTTTAGTAGTCGGAGGTTACATGCAAAGTTCGTTTAGAAACTTCCCTCCAATTGTCGTTTTTTTCTTGATTTATGACATGCGTGTCGTGAGCCCAAAATTATTTATTCGACGCATCAGAGCTCATTCTTTCACATCGATCTTGGATCTCTGACATCCCATAGCACATCCAAGACTCTTCGACACATTCAGCTCAACTATTCACAGGTAAGTGGCCTCAACTTGTCTTTTCCAACATTTCTGTCGCTTTTTTTGTATTTTCTTGTGTGAGTGTTGTTTTCTTGATTTCTTTGAACGCTTGTTGTTGTTTACATGTATAATAGCTTGCCCTAGCTCTATTTTAGTTTTCGTTGTTATCTCACTGTTGTCGCACATGAAACTGTTTTACACAAACGATTATTGATTCGTCCACTCGCTTCACTCACATGCATGTTAATATGTTTATTGAATCATTCATTAATGTTTGCATGCACTGTCAATCACTTCTTCTTTCACTTAGTGTCGTCATGCATTCACTGTCATAATTTCTTTCAGTTTCTTGTCAGCGAGTCAGGTCAACCATGGCCTGGACTCTGCCTTCACTGAGACTGCATTTCGCAATCTGGGGAAGGAAGGCTCTACCTTCCTCTCCAGAAATGTGCATTTCTACCCAGCATTATCCTCTAGGATTGTTTTGCGCATTTCTGAGGGACAGTGACTGCTGGCCCAGAAAATTGCGCAATACAGTCCCTGAGGCTGGAGTCACTCCCAGCTGGAATTGCGCATTCCACAATCCCAACAGCCAGTATTGCCTCCCAGACAGCCCAAACTACCTTTTGCACAGTTCTGGTAGCCAGTCACCCAGCTTCCCAGAAGAAATTCTCTTGCTAATCAGTTTCCCTGGTATGTGTTGTGTCATTCCCCGAATTTTCTTTGGTTTTTGCTAACATATTTCTTACCATGCATGTTACTTGTCTCCAGATATTTTAAGTGTTCATCCGTATCTTAGCAGCACCAAATCAATGGCTTCCAAGAGAACAAGGTCATAGGACACTGATGGAAATGCAGCTGGAGCAATAGTTGAGCGAGTGTCCTCTAGTCTACCGATCTATGAAGATACAAAGTTGTATCTAGACAGGGACATCAAACTGAAGTGGCAAGAGGTCAATGAAACATTTTCAGGCACTTTTGAGGAAGGCCTCAAAGACCGTCAAGTGTACGTGAACATACACAAGTCTGACCTATATAGGATTTCATGCAGATACCCCACGTTCCCATGCATGGACATGATACACTGGATCATCTCTCACATTGATCCCGAGATGATGACCTTGAGCAATGTCAGTGGGACGAAGCTTGCATCCTTTCGGGAACAAGATTATGATGATATGCATCAAATGTGAGATCTTGTGATTGTCATGAAGACTCCATTCAGCTTACCCAACAACATTGCTAACTCTAGAGACATTCTAAAGAACTGGGTAAAGGAGTTGGCTCGATTCAGGTTGACACCCAACCATATCTACAAGACAAAGATAATGAGGAAGGCGTACCAATACTTGGTCATATTTTCTTATCGACTGTATGGCCAAGCAAGCACGGAAACCTTCCCACAGAGTTGAGTGATTGGACTGGACCAAGTGGCTAGAGAAGGAAAACCATGTAACTGGTCTGGCATTTTAGCTTATCAGCTAAAGGAACAAGTAACCAAGGCTCGATAGTCACCTGGAGGTATGCATGCAGATATTTACATGTTCGCCTACATCTTAGATGCAGTCTATGACCGACAGGAGTTCACGGGTTTGGAGTGGGCATGGTCACTGACAGAGACTGTTGTGAACACATATTTCAAGTTGTTATCTGAATGAAACTTCAAAGGAGTAATCACACGGTTATCCAATCATTTTGTCACCCCTGTGTACAAGATGATATTTGAATAGGATCCACCTTGCATGTCAAAGGAAGAAATGGAGGCATTGTTAGGCATTGATGATTGTTATGCCTCACCATCTGGCACCTTCATCCGAATGTTCAACATGGAGAAGCCTTCGCATGTTCTACCAAAGTTTGCCTTGGACATACTTGTCATGTAGGAAATAGCATATCACATCTCGACAGGATTGACAGTTAAACTGAATCATAAGAAGAAGGCACCTTGTCCCACTCTTCCATTGCGAATTGGGTTATATGAGATCCAGAGTATCAAGCAAGCAGAGGTCGAAGTAGAACATATGAAGAAGTACCCACTTGACCTTCGAAGCTACAGTCCGTATGACCCACATTTCATTGTGAAATATCACTGCATGAGAGTTCCGTTCAACTGGATCCACGCGAAATTTCATTGGGCCGTGGAGGACCCATGGAGATATTTCTACAGCTTCTCCAGACCCAATGAACAGGTCAGCTTCGATGTGGTGTGGTTAGCGAAGCAACATGAAGCAGAATCACAGAGAGCACCAGTAGCACCAATAGCAGCAATGGCAGCAAAGGCAAGCATACCAATGCATGACAAAGGTAAGAGGAAGATTGTTGATTGCATGGAGGAGGAGCAAAGTTGCAAGTTTTGAGCATATCCACTTGTAGAGCAAGCATCTATGGCTATAGAGGCAAAGAGGCACCAGCGCGACAAGAAAATTGCGCGAAGGTAGAGGGATAAGAAGAGAATGGAAGAAGTAGAGAAGGAGTTGCATGAGCTGAGGGAGCAACTCCTAAAGGAACAAGAGTTGCACAAACATGAGAGGGAAGCGCAACAACAACAGATACAGCAGGGGGCACAACATGTGAAAATAGATGAAGCAGTGCCCGTACAATTATTTGATTCATCAGAACAACTGACATCAGGAAAACAGGGTGAACCATCGCAGGGGAAAGACTTCGCTCATGCGATAGAACAAGCACTTCAATAGTTGGATGCAGACATGGAGTAGCAGGAGTTGGAACAAGACACCGACCTCATGCCTCACCACAAAGAGGTCGACTCACCCACTTCAATGCATCAAGATGATTAGCAAGTTGCAAATGACCAAGCAGGCACTGAGATCCTTGGTGATCAGTCGGAAGAAGTGATGCACAACATCTCGTTCGACGAATCCCAACATAGAGTTGTGCAGTCTCGCAGAGTGTCAACTCTAGAGGATCATACGTCTCCTACGCAAGTTGAGTAATGAGTGATCGTGACTGATGTGCACAAACATCCAACTGCCTTAGCCGATGCAACCAGAGTGTATGCCGAAGCCACTAGCTCAAGTGTCTGATTTCTAATAGCTGAGAATGAGAGAATGGAAAAAGAACTATAAACGACCAAGCAAGGAGGAGACTTGGTGACAGTGTCTGCCCAAGCTGAACTGAAGAAGGAAATACTAGATGAAGTATTGTCCCTTGACATAGTTATGTGAGCATTGTACTCCAAGTTTGGTACCGTGCACAAGGCAGTCGTCCATCTTAATGGATGGCAACAACGATGTGCTAGAAGAGCACGTATCTTGATGAACTTGCATGCTGCTGCTGAAGACATCCAAACATGGATGATGAAGTACAAGGGAGCCCCATTTCACTTGCCTAAGATGATGAGGGCCAATGCGGTTGAGCTGAAGGCACGTGTCCGGAGTTAGATCCGAAATTATGAAGAGCTCCTGCAATTCATCACTAGCATACAAGTTTCCCATGCATGAGTATTCAAGAGTATGGATTTTGTGGTGCGCACACATGCGATCCCATCACTTGGAACTCTCACCCACGTGAAGAAAAAGAAATAAGTATGAATAGATCTTGACTCATAATTTGACGAGTTGGTGCGCATTGCCACTAGCTCAGACTTTCCTATTAATGCACACATCATGCACAAGTATGTTGCTGGTCTGACCACATTGAAGACAATGATGCACATGCTTTCAGACGAGTTGGACAAAGGAGCCCGAGCAATGTACCCGAATTCTATAGAGGCAAGAGTCAGGTTTCATATGAATGTCACCACGGAGCACACGGACACCATTAAGGACTACCGATCTTGGCATCATTATGTTGTGTTGATCAGCATAAGGATGTTGAGGAGTTGGACTTCCATGGTTGTCTAAGTCAGAGTGATGTCTAGCATGGTTTTCTCAAGCCATTTTGTTTCACATGGGTACATGTGCATTGTAATGTTAAGTCGTGTCAATTGTAAGTCAAGTTTCAATAGTTGGATGTAACAGTCATAGAGTAGGTGAAGAGTCATGAGGGTAGTTGAACTGTCACAAAGGGGAATGTCAAGGGTCACCCCACCCTTTGCTATAAATAGTCCCTCATAACTCATTGTATAGGCTTTTGGTCAGCCAAGCTTCCAATAAGACTATCTTGGAGAGAGCTTGGACAATATTGTAACGCGCCTTGGCTTCTCCACTACACGAAGCTAGTACATCTCTTTGGAGGAGCAGGCAGATGTGGCTGTAACGTTCCACTATTGGAGCTATTGGTTGGACATGGATGTATTGTATGACTGGAACTTACACTTCTTTATATAATAAGAGCCAACATGTTTCATGCATATGTTGTATTGTATTCCAACTATATTGTTTACTCTAAATGGAATATGTATTTTCTTTCTTACGAATGCATGTATGGACTATTCTGTATGAGTATGTATGAATCTTACTGAAATGTGTTGATTGGTTTAACCATCACTTTGGATTGCTAGTTGACTTGTTTTCCATCTTGTGATGTATCTTCGCTCATGTGTTCCCTTCCCATCCGAGTACTATTATAGGTTGCTAAGGGGCGCACTCATCTCAACCCACTTGTGTTAGAACCTCTCATGCACCTTCCTTGACTCACTACAACTGTCACACCCTTGCTACCAACAGAGTTATCTTACTCACCTCTGTGTGAAATCGCGGTTAAGGCATTACCATACGATTCACTGCTAGGACTCCTACACCAAATGGTCTGAGGTCTAATTGGGACTTCTTACCCGGGAGATCCCCTAGACATGTTGGCGGGTCCAGCACCGTCAACATTTTTGGTGCTAGAAGGAGGGCCACATGACAAGCTGTGTCCTCTCATCCAGTTTTGAATCTTTTCATATCTTTCATGGATTCTTGCACTCTTCTCCCTCCGCAATGTTTTTCGAATCATGAAGATGTCACCATCATGAGGGAGTTTTTCGATCACTTGTCCACTTACACGTATGATGGTGAAGGTGAAGTGGCCTGGCCTGAGTACTTACATGACTTTCTTTCCATGCTTCATGAGGAAGATGGGTGTTCTGACAAACATGCCAGCTTGCTGCTTGCATACACACTTCGCGAATCTCCACTTCGATGGTTGTGCAGCCTACCGGCTGATAGCATGCACTCACTTGAGCACTTCTATGATCTCATTGAAGACACTTTCTATCATTTTGATCCAGACTATCTTGACCAAAAACTATTACAACAACAGAAGGCTCTGCATGAATCGGATTTTTGGCAGCGCTTTTGTGACTTGCAGTTTCAAGCTCCGAGGAGCCATATGAAATTTGCCTATCTTTGGGACTAGTTAGAGTATTGGATTAAGAAATCTGGTTGTCCCAAGAAGAAGCTTGAAATCAAGCCTTGCTCAACATTCTTCACTGATGGAGCTTCGTAATCTCATGTGGATGCAGCCACTGTCTCAACTAACTATCTGCCATCCCCTCATTCAACAGCTCCACCACTATCAAGTCATGTTGAGGATCATGCTCACTCACTTGTTCAACTTACACATCCTCCCAACATCACTTCACTCAATTTTCGCACAATGTTGGTTGTGAGTCCCTTGAGTTCCCATACGCATACTATTCCACAACCTATGTTTTCGCACTCGGGTGTTCCTTCACATGATACTAACTTGTGTTCTTCCATTTCGGACTCTTCACTTGTTGTGAATGAGGAACCAGCCACTAACAGAGTTGGTGTTGCACAACCAACATGTGTTGTCATTCATGAAGAGTACGAGTGGGATCTTGAACATCAGCATTCAACGAAGGATGACTCCCTTCCGTCCAAGCCTCCTCCATTTTTTCCTGACATCTTTGGTGAACTTGCCATCCATGATTTTGCATGTATATCTCCATCCACGGATGCACCCATTGTTTATCACTCGCAGGACTCACCAGATGTTGGTCCATCATTCGAAAACGGAGAGTATAAGTTGTTCATTGAAAATCCACTTGATCTTTCATCTGTATTTTCCAGAAACACAAAGGATGAGTTTGTTCGCTTTTCATCTACCCCTCTGTTTGATTCATCTGATCATGAGGATGCCAATGAATTAATTGTTTTTTTTTTTATCATGGCGGTAGTGATCCATTTAATCCCATATTTGATCACGATCATGACTCTATCATAGTTGATCTTTCGAAGCCACTGGTTTATGATGATCTACCTGATGATGAAATTGAAACACCCAAGACTGTCGAGGCACTTCAGCCTATGCTAATGGTTATGTCAGGGCTTCGCTCTCTTGGGGTTAGTCTCACTTCTGATCAGGGAACTGTTCAATCACCCAAGGCTCCTCATCACTCATTTGTATCCATTGAAGATCAATCTCACACATAGACCATACTTCCTCCACTGGAACTGCACAATCCCATCGCTCATGCATTGGAGGAATCTTACATTACAGGCACTCGTTCGCGATGCAAGTTATATTTATTTCTTTCATTTGCTTGCATGTCATAGTCAAGAGTTTGCTTATGCTTCAAAGTTGCACGCAATGTCACACAACACTATGACAAGTCCACGGACTGCTCGTCATGCACTTGTACTCGCTTATGTCCTGTGGACACTTTGAAACACGAAGTGTGGTTGTCTTCATTGTTATATCTTTCTTGCTTGTTGGTTCGCACAACTGGGTTGCTCGCGGACCAAGCCTTCACTAACATGGGTCAACCAATGCACCAGTGGCTGCATTGGAAATATCACTTCATGTGATCAGGCCCATGCACCGTTAGTTTAGGAGTAGGAGTAGTGTTTGCTTTCAGTCAGTTTGCTTGCATGCTTGTTTGCTTACTTGCTTTGTTTGTTGGTTTGTTTGCTTTCTTGTTTGCTTACTTGCTTTTCTTTTGCTTTTACTTCTACTCTTGCTTTGCTTTGTTGTTCATTTAGTTCGCTCATTTTGTTCGTAGGTTAGTTTCGCATGAAACCATGTATGACTCTTGAAACGAGCTGGGTGAAGTATAAGAGGGCTTGTACGGCTATCACTACTTCGTTATCTATCATCTTGCCTCTGTATGAAGAGATTGTTATTTTTAGTCCACGATACATCGAAGGAAAATACGTATTGTTCGAAGTGAACCTTGGTGAAAACACAACGCTTGCGCGCTAACTAGTGTCACTTTCTCTAGTCAATGGTTTTTGGGTTAACCCTTTTCATCTCAGCGAAGTAGAGTAAGGTGAGGGGGAAAACCTTAATAGGCATGTCAAAGATATTATAAACTACTTCTCTACTGGAACAACCTCTTCTGCTCTCAATAAGTCGGGATCCCTCTTCTACCTTTGAAATGATTAAGTGCTATGCATAGTTGAAAAAATGAAAAATGAAAAAATGAAAAAGTCAAAAAATTCAAAATGAAAAATGAATAAGGCGAAAGAAGAGAAAGGCTTCCTGCGTAGGGAGGGGATGCAAGTAACTCCACTGGGGTACTAACCAAGCTCGTTAGTAGGGGAGCCATGCTTGCGTTCCTATGTGACTTCGTCGGGGTACTATCCAGGCCTGCTGACAACGGAGCAACACCAGAGATGAAACTAAGACTCTGACGACTATACTGCTTATGCACCAATATACCCCTCAAACCCAATCGAAACAACTGGGTTGCCTTGCCTTGGAATGTGTGTCAATCAACCAAGAGTTTATCAGATGCTACATATTACAATCAAGCTAGTGTGAAACCAAGTTGATTTGAGAACTGAACAATACTTTCGGAGGTGTTAGACTTGCTTTTCATGAACAAGGTCCATTCAGAGAGCTAGAGTTCTACCAGTGTGTCGCCAAGTGTTGTAGTGGCTACAACCACCCTCCAAAATTTTGCCTTAGCTTCATTTTGGAGCCTCCCTACCAACCTTTCACAGCACCTTGTCTTGCTTCGTCAAGTACACAAGCTTCAGTGTTTTGCTTGCACCAAGACAACTTGTCGATCACATCTTGATGCATTCCCCTCACAGGCTGTTCACTCGTACTTGGTCCAGCTGCAGGCTAAGTAGCTCCCCCAAGAAATTGCACATTTTTGGTTGGAAACCAACCTTCCCTCCAGAAATTGCGCAATCTTGTCTAGAAGCCTACTGGGCTCCAAAATTGCGTAATTCTGCCAGTTAGCACTCCCAGTGAAAATTGTGCAATTTTCCCTAGCAAGGCTGCTCAACCCAAAATTTGCGCAAATCTGGGCAGTGGTCAGCTGCTCTGCCCATAAATTGTGCAAATCTCCTGGACAACTAGCCCAGCTCCCAACCAGAAATGCATGTTTCCTTCAATCAGTTGAGTAACTACATGCATGAGCAGTTTGGTTGACCAGTTCCACCTGGGACCAAGGAAACTTGAATTGCATGCATGGCTTTCTTTTTCCCAGAATAGAAAAAGGCAACATGAAAAATGCATTCCATGATGCAGGGAGCTAATTTTAGCAACTGAAGGTTACATGCAAAGTTCATTTAGAAACTTCCCTCCAAGTGTCGCTTTTTCCTTGATTTGTGGCATGCGCATCATGAGCCCAAAATCATTTATTCGATGCATCAGAGCTCATTCTTTCACATCGATATTGGATCTCTGACATCCCACATCACATCTAGGACTCTTCGACTCATTCAACTCAGCTATTCACAGGTAAGTGGCCTCAACTTGTCTTTTCTAGCATTTTTATTTCTTTTTGTGTATTCAGTTGTGCGAGTGTTGTTTACTTGATTTCTTTGAATGCTTGTTGTCATTTACATGTATAATAGCTTGTCCTAGCTCTGTTTTAGTTTTCATTGCTATCTCACTATTGTCGCATGCATGAAACTGTTTTGCACAAACGGTCGCCAATTCAGTGACTCGCTTCACTCACATGCATGTTAATATGTTTACTGAATCTTTTATTTATGTTTGCATGCACTGTTAATCACTTCTGCTTTCACTTAGTGTCACCATGCATTCAGTGTCATATTTTCTTTCAATTTCCCGTCGGCAAGTCAGGCCAGAAATGCGCATTTCTGCCAAGCACTGTCCTCTAGGACTGTTTTGCGCATTTATAAGGGACAATGACTGTTGGCCCAGAAAATTGCGCAATGCAGTCCCTGAGCCTGCAGTCACTCCCAGCTGGAATTGCGCAGTAGCTAGTCTTGCCTCCCAAACAGTCCAAATTTCCTTTTGTGTAGTTCTGGCAGCCAATCACCCAGCCTCCCAAAAGAAATTGCGCAATCTTGCCCATCAGTTTCCTGGGTATGTGATGTGTCATTCCCACAACTTGCTTTAGTTTTTGCTTACAGATTTCAAGCCATGCATGTTGCTCGTCTCCAGATATTTCAGGTGTTCATCCATCTCTTAGCAATACCAGATCAATGGCTTCCAAGAGAACATGATCACAGGACACTGATGGAAATGCAGTTGGAGCAGCAGTTGAGTGAGTGTCCTCTAGTCTACCGATCTATGAATATCCAAATTTGTATCTAGATAGGGACATCAAACTGAAGTGGCAAGAGGTCAATGAAGCATTTGCAGACACTTTTGAGGAAGGCCTTGAAGACTGTCACGTGTACATGAACATTCACAAGTCCAGCCTGTACCAGATTGCATGCAGATACCTCGCTTTCCCATGCGCGGACACGATACAATGGATCGTCTCTCACATTGATCCTGAGACGATGACCTTGAGCAGTGTCAGTGGGACAAAGCTTGCGACCTTCTGGGCATGAGATTATGATGAGATGTATCAGATGTCAATTCCCGTGACTGTCATGAAGACTCCATTCAGCTTACCCAATAACAGTGCTAACTCTAGATACATTCTAAAGAACTGGGTAAAGGAGCTGGCTCGATTAAGGTTAACACCCAACCAGATCTATAAGATGAAGATAATGACGAAGGCATACCAATACTTGGTCATATTTTTTTGTCGACTGTATGGCCAAGCAAGCACGGAAACCTTCCCACAGAGTTGGGTGATCGCACCAGACCAAGTGGCTAGAGAAGGAAAACCATGTAACTGGTTTGGCATATTAGCTCATCAACTGAAGGAACAAGTAACAAAGGCTTGATAGTCACCCGGAGGTATGCGTGCAGAGATTTACATGTCCACTTACATCTTAGATGCAGTCTGTGCCCGACAGGAGTTCCCGGGTTTGGAGTGGGCATGGTCACCGATGGAGACTGCTGTGAACACATATTTCAAGTTGTTTTCCGAATGCAGCTTCAGAGGAGTAATCACATGGTTGTCCGATCATTTTTTCACCCCTGTGTACAAGATGATATTTGAACAAGATCCACGTTACATGTCAAAGGAAGCAATGGTGGCATTGTTAGGCATTGTTGATCGGTTTGCCTCACCGTCTGGCACCTTCATCTGAATGTTCAGCGCAGAGAAGCCTCCGTATTTTCCACTGAAGTTTTCCTTGGACGTACTTGTCATATAGGAAGTAGTATATCACATCTCGGCAGTATTGACAGCTAGACTGCATCGGAAGAAGAAGGCACCTTGGTCCACTCTTCCGTTGTGGATTAGGTTATATGAGATCCAGAGTATCAAGTAAGAAGATGTCGAAGCAGAACAGATGAAGAAGTTCCCACTCGACCTCCAAAGCTACAATCCGTATGACCCACATTGCATTATGAAAGATCACTGCACGAGAGTTCTGTTCAACTAGATCCATGAGGCGTTTCATTGGGCCGAGGAGGACCCATGGAGATATTGCTACAGCTTCTCTAGACCCAATGAATAGGTAGGCTTCACTGTGGAGTGGTTAGTGAAGCAACATGAAGCAGCATCACGAAGAGCACCAACATCACCAGTAGCAGCAATGGCAAGCATACCAGTGCACGACAAAGGTAAGAGGAAGATTATCGATCGCATGGAGGAGGAGCAAAGCTGCAAGTTTCGAGTAGATCCACTTGTAGAGCAAGCAACTATGAATATAGAGGAAAAGAGGCACCAGCTTGACAAACGAATCGCGCAAAGGCAGAAGGATAAGAAGAGAATGGAAGAAGTAGAGAAGGAGTTCATGAGCTGAGGGAGAAACTTTGAAAGGAACAAGAGCTGTGTGAACAAGAGAGGGAAGCCCAGGCGAAGACAAAGAAACAACTCTGACTAGAGCTTGACTCGTACTTCGACGAGTTGATGCACATCGCCACCAGCTTGGACTTGCCTCTCAATGCAGACATCATGCAAAAGTATGTTGTTGGTCCGACCACATTAAAGACAATGATGCACATGCTTTCAAACGAGTTGGACAGAGGAGCCCGAGCAGTGTACCTGGATGCTATGGAGGCAAGAGCTAGGTTTCAAACGGATGTCACCATGGAGCACATAGATACCATCAAGGACTACCGATCTTGGCATCAATATGTTACTGTTGATTAGCATGAGGATGTTGAGGAGTTGGACTTCCATGGTTTTCTAAGTCAAAGTGATGTCTAGCATGGCTTGCTCAATCCATTTTGTTTCACATGGGTACATGTGCATTGTAATGTTAAGTCATGTCAAGTGTAAGTCAAGTGTCAATAGTTGGATGTAACCGCCATAGAGTAGGTGAAGAGTCATGAGGGTAGTTGAACTGTCACAAAGGGGAATGTCAAGGGTCACCCACCCTTTGCTATAAATAGTCCCTCATAACTCATTGTATAGGCTTTTGGTCAGCCAAGATTCTGATAAGACTATCTTGGAGAGAGCTTGGACAGTATTGTAATGCACCTTGGCTTCTCCACTGCACGGAGCTAGTACATCTCTTTGGAGGAGCAAGTGGATGTGGCTGTAATGTTCCACTATTGGAGATAGTGGTTAGACATGGATGTATTGCATGACTGGAAATAATACTTCTTTATAGAATAAGAGCCATCACATTTAATGCATATGTTGTATTGTATTCCAGCTATCTTGTTTACTCTAAATGGCATATGTATTTTCTTTCTTACGCATGCAGGTATGGACTATTCTGTATGAGTATGTATGAATCTTACTGAAATGTGTTGATTGGTTTAACCATCACTTTGGATTGCTAGCTGACTTGCTTTCCAGCGTGGGATGTATCTTCACTCATGTGTTCCCTTCCCATCCAAGTACTATTACAGATTGCCAAGGGGCGCACTCATCTCAACCCATTTTTGTTAGAACCTCTCATGCACCTTCCTTGACTCACTACACTTGTCACACCCTTGCTACCAACAAAGTTATCTTACTTACCTCCGTGCGAAATCGCAATCAAGACATTACCATACGACCCACTGCTAAGGCTCCTACACCAAACGATCTGAGGTCTAATTGGGAATTCTTACCAGGGAGATCCCTTGGACATGTTGGCACTGGATGAAACAACTAAATTTTCACTAGCCTCACACCATGTACAATCATAAATCTCCCCAGCTCAATCAAATGTACAAACCCATTGAGAATAAATCCTAACATTTCTTTCATAAGTGAAAAACACCTCAAAATACTTCAGTGCTTTACTGCACCGATAGCAACTAAGTAAATTATAGACATTTAAAAGCCTGGTTGGGGTGCGAGTGGGATCAAGATAGCTTATCAACTCTTGAGGAAGTGCATAAGCATGCTTATATCAATAAATCTAAAGTTTAAGGGGCATTCTCTAAATCCAAATTTTAAGGTGCATTCACTACAATTAGTATGGACGCTGTCTCAACCCATCTAAATATGGATATGTGAAGTTTTAAAATGCATATGACAAGTTTACACAAATAAACAACATATCAAATTTGGAACTTGATATATGCAACCAACCATATTATTATATAATAACCATTTTGAAAACTTATAATTATATGTTTTCCTCCTTAACCAACTATCCCACATAGTTGAGACAACAATTTGCCTATTGGGATTGTACAAAATTTGAACCCTTAAGTAATCTAGTTATAAACATACAAATTCTAACCATAAATAATTATGGGTGTTATATGACACTGAATTACATAACAAATTGAGGTGAATCATCTCAATAAAAGATCAATTGCATTCCAGTTTCTAAAAATAGATATATATTACCAAAAAAAAATTGCGTGTTCCAAAAAAAAGTATAGTAAAAAAGTATGGTAAAATGTTAGACCACATATTTTATTGAAAAAAATGACTTAAAAGATGAAAAATTCAAAGAGAAAACATTAGATAAAAGATCAATTGCATTCCGCTTTCTAAAAATAGATATATTTTACCAAAAAAAATTGCAGTGTTCCAAAAAAAAGTATAGTAAAAAAGTATTGTAAAATGTTAGACCACATATTGTATTAAAAAAATGACTTAAAAGATGAAAAATTCAAAGAGAAAACATTAGAAAGGGATAACTATGCACAAAAAAAAAATCAAAGGTCGAGTTTGGAAACATAGGATTATGATAATGAATTGATGCTCAGGTACTTAACCACATTTAAATATTTGAACAAGGAATTATATGAATCTACTCACAAAACCATTTGAACCATTCATAATAAACCAAGCTCTTTAATTTTCAATTTGAATTAAGAAAATAAATCATGTTTTGACAATAAAACCATATCTTAATTTTAAAAAATTGTGTCATATCCTCCTCTAGTTCCATTTCTACACAATACCCACAATGCCAAAAACATTGGGCAGAGAGGAAAAGGCTTTTTAGAGATCTCATTTGACAACACCCACGGTGGGAACAACATAAATCTGCAACACCCATAATGTGAACAACATCAATGAGCACCTTCACATATAGATAACAAAGTGAAAAATCAATCAATACAAAACTTGCTAGCATGGAGGGAGATTTAGTTGACATTTAAACATATTGCATGTCATATTTAAAAGGGAAGGTTATGTCTTGTTTAGACTTCCAAGTTTCCACAATTATAAATGGTACATATTTGTATGTGATCATGTGCAATATATACCTACAACTTCATTGTTAGCATGAAACACATAATCCAATAGAATAATAATATTGGTATTTTGCCAAAATACTAGCACATCAAATATCTAGAAGAATGTAATTGTGAAAGCAATACAAAATGCCTTTGTTATAGAGTACCAGAGTTTAAACTCAAGCAATTGCAAAATGCACAACCTGAATTGGTCTCACTGTTTGGTAGACAACCATTGACCCTCCATGACCCTATCAGTGAATTCAATATATAAATTCCCAGTCTATAAAAAACTATGTAAAACCCCTTTATGAAAAAAGCCCTTACAACATAAATGGCCTGCAGCATGAAGCCCCAACCATCTACCCAATATGCGCTGAGTAGATTTGTCCAGATAATACTGAAAACCTCTCCAAATGTTGCTCTTCTATCTTGCTATGGTAGAGGAGGGCGAGTCCCCACGCTGTCCCCATGAACATTTGCGTCCCTATGAACAACAACATAGCGCATGAATGTTGTGTATATACCTAAGCTCGATGGTACGTTGCGATATACACTTACTATGGAGAGTGCTATTCAAAGGCCTGTAGCCGAAAGGTAATTTCCCCACATGAGATGGAGTCACAATGGTGTTAGAACACTGTGGGAAATGGGAAGGGCCCCTAGGTGCGAGGCGTAGTTGAAGATGGGGATTGGGGAACCTTGTTTCCCCAGGATTATATTTTAGAAATATTACATTGGAACATAATCTGGGTGCACTAAATTATTGTGATATGGCATTGAATATTCATTAATCAGCTTTCACCGTATTGGAGTTAATACGGGCATACCAAAGAGCTTGAGAGTGCAAAACAGTGGTTGGAAATATGGATGACCAGGGATAAATGTTCAACGCAATTATGCTTTATGGCGGAGTTGTGGATTTAATACCTGGAGATATTGAGTATCGTAGACTTTGTTGTATTTAAACTTATGTTAAGTGGAATCCCTCATACGGTGGAGGTATCATAATTTTTGATGGTTTAAATTTGAAATCAGAGGTTATTTTGACAGGTTGTAGATATAAAAGGGACGTCAAATCTGATAGGGAAAAATTTCGGTCTGTCGTTAAATACATCTTAAAAACCAAATTACGTCTTACACGACCTCAATTTCCAGGCCTAGGTCTCTCTCAACAAATATATAGCTTGCCAATGAGCATTAAATGAGTGGAGCAGTTTATGCCTATAGTTGGATAACTAACCTCCCAAAATCCAACAATGGGCATATACAACCCCACTCATTTAATACTCATTTTATGAGGGGCATAGTGTATGCCTATAATTGAGTAACTAGCCTCTCAAAATCCAATAATGGACATATGCAACCCCACTCATTTAATACTCATTGACAAACTACTTATTTACAACTTCACTCAAATTGCTATGAGTGAGTATATCTCACCAATTAAAATAATGACGACATCACTGAGCAAGTGAGTACAATAATGGCCTTCACACTTGTTTTTGCTCTGTAATACTAGCCACGCACATTGCCCCGGACACTTATGATAGGCACTGATATCTTCTTCTCACTCCGTGATCCCCAGTGGTTATGTACTTTATGGCATCGATAAATGGAAACAAGCTTTGCAAAGTAAGTGTGTGGAGGAAGCATCCAAGGGCATGGAGGGCGTTGTGTAAAGGTGGCTATGCTGAGGAAGTTATGCACAGCAATAGAGGAAATATGTTCGAAACAGAAATGCAAGTAAAATAAAGACCCCATTAAAATCAATTAATTAACCATAAAAACAGCTACTACAATACCTTGTAATTATTACCTATATTTTTTTAAAGTAATTTACGGTATCAATTAATACAAATTTTGTTCCCGATGGGAAAAAACAAGAAACTGCTTTCTGCTGGCCCCACCACATGACCCATACTTTAAAAAAAAAATCTACACTTTAATCATGTCAATTTAAAAGGATATATATTCTGGCGCTTTAAAAATTGTAAATATGTTAAAGTGAAAGTTGAAAAATATAATGATCATGTCAATAAAAAAAGATATATATTCTGACACTTTAAATCAAACGAATAAAAATTGTAAATAAGCTAAAGTGAAAGTTGAAAAAGATAATAATCCTGGTTTAAAATATCTTTAGTTCCGTCTGTATTGCGCGCCACATGTATTGCGCGCCACATCTGTTGCCTCCAGAATACCAAAACAAAGGAAACTCATTGATTGTGGGCCACTGCAACTCCGTTATAAAAACATTCCGGCTAGAGCAGGGATTTTGAATCGGTTTCTTATCACTACCGACTACAGAGACTGACTGTTGCCATTTCCATTGGGCTGCCTTTTGAAATGGGTGTTGTATTCATGAATTGGCAACGCGTGATCCGCTTCTTAATTATTCAATTCATTGTCTGCTTGGCATGCCTATACAACATCGCTTTAGCAGGGGGAGAGATCGGTGAAGAAGTGACCGGTTCATCTAATGTTCCCGGGATAGGATTGGCCTGCTTAGGCAATCTGGCAGTGTTTGTCACAAGTTTGTTACGAGGCAGGCTTGATTTGGAATTGGGTGGCAGGGATGTTCTCGCCACCATGAGAGGTCCGGAACTTGAGGACATCAATAATGGATTTGGACTCACAACATCCACGGATTACCCTCAAGTTTCTGTGGTCATGTTGTCAAACCGCGCGCCCAATCTTTCGATGAAGCAGTTCATGAGGTACATATCCAATGCCTATACTGTGCACTCCACCATCCTCCAATTCTTTCCTGCATCCAAGCAGGGAACTACTCATAAATGTAAATGCATCGTATTTAGCACAGTGGAAGAAGTCATAATGTTGCTTGCTGAGCAGCTTCCTGGAACGCTGAAACGACTCTCGGATTCCCTGTTCCTACTGCCATCTCAGCAATGCTTTGAAAAGGGTTGCCATGGATGCAACAAGGGCCTGCTGTATGCGAAGGATGGAAATGGAAACAAGAAACTCACAGAGGGTGACTCCGAGTTCGGAAAGAAGTTATTTACAGAGCATGAGGACAAGATCGCGCGAATAAAGAGAACAGCAATTTTTGAGACACTTGATCAGAATTTTCAGGACGAAGAGCATAAATGCATCTGCATCCCACTTTGTCCATTGGGGCATGACTATTGGACAAAGCTGTTGAGCAGATCCTTCGGAATCAGAGACACACAGGATGCTAAGCCAGAAAATTTCAGCACTGCTTCTTTAATAGTCCCAAGGTTAACAGAAGTATTAATTAACCTTGTACTCACAGTATGGTTTAGAGTTGATGGCTTCTCTAGCTCTCTTGTTGCTCGAAGGGCTATACGAGACTATGTTGTGGACAGCAAAGGAAGTGGGTTTGGTGCAAATGCGTTTCTGACCAAAGCTGAGTCCCGGGTTCAATCCGAAGGTAACTTCAAATATGTTTGCCATGTGCTGAGCTTCAGAGGTAAACTTGGTATCAGAGCCTTCTCGTTTATGGTGGGCAGTGTCAATTTCATATGCTCCATTAGCTGGGTTGTGCTGATTGCAATTCATGGAAGCGTTGGGAAATGGTTTGATGGTCACCCCACAACACTGTCTAAACCTAGAGTAACAGTGATAATGGGCATCATGAGTATTTTGTTGGGCATGGACATTTTGCATCTTTACCTGTGTTGGCGTCGTTCTAAAAATTCCCGCAGTTCTAAGAATTTCATTTCCAGAAGTGTTATGGTTTTGGTAGTCATAATTTTAGAAATAGCAGGCAGTGTAGTAATGGGGACTTTGGGCATAAAAGTATTTGGAAAATGGTTATACAGTGCTCTGCATGTTTTAGTCTGGGTGAAGTGGGGAGTTGGTAGTTATCTTCTGGGTGAGTATCCACCAGAATATGAATCTGAAATACATTATGATAATGGGATTTTGGTGTACTCTTCTTTATTCTTGCTAAACTCAGTTTTGGCAGGAGTTAGAGTTTCCTGGAAGTATCCACTTGAGTTAGAAGAGCTGTTCTGAATTTATCACAAACCATGTGAACATTATTGTAATAAATGGTTTAATTATAGTTAAATTTATCACATTTAACTTATGTTTTATCATTTTTTGTTGGTTGTTTTATCAATTTGATTTTTTTATTTTTTATTTTGCTCTAAGTATCATTTTTAAAATAGGGATGATACATTTTAATATCATATGGTCTCTAAAATAAAGACACTTTGATGACTAAATATTTGAAAAACCAAAAAAATAGATAAATACTTTAATATAGATGCTGACCATGACTCAGATATAAGAAAAGAAGAATGTGCTTTCCGTGACCATACCATGACTGTGCCCAACTAGTGAGTAGGCCAGCATGGTTGAGGCACCAGTGAGTAGGCCAGCATGGTTGAGTTGCCCCAGGACAGGTGTCAGACAATGAAGTACGTCCTCTCACATTAAAAAAAATATATCACTTTGCTATGAAAAAATATATTATTGATATGCACGTCAAAGGAAATTAAAGTAAAGGAACATTTTAAGAAATTATGGAAATTTGACATTAAAGGAAATTATGAAAGTAAGAGAATATTTTAAAAAGTTCTGCAAATTAGAAATTTATAAATAATGTAGAAATACATAGATCGTGTATAATTATTATTTATAAATATTTGTTTATAAAATAAAAGATTTAAGGGCTTTTACATTATAAATATTTGTTTATAAAATAAAAGATTTAAGGGCTTTCATGTTTATGTGAGATTGATCTTAAAAAAAATTGAATGTTTATTAGTATAGTTTAATTGCAATTAAAAAATTATAATTTAATAAATGTTTGATAATAATATTTGATTTTTTAAAATTTACTTTAGAAACAAAAATTAATTTTAATATTTTATATTTTATTAATGTTTTGTTTAGATCAAATAATTTTAATTTATTTATTAATCATTATTAGATGAATTAATTTCTATTAAATATTTTTAGTAATAGTTACTATAGAGGGTTGATGGATAATCTCAAAGGTAGTTATGTTTTTTTTTTCATTTTCAATTAATTAATAAAAAGATATGTCTAGATATGTTATTGGACTTTTATTGCTTTTTGTTGTTTTAGTGTGTATTTTTCTTGTTACGTGCTTTTTTTAATGTATATATGTTTAACTAATATATATATATATATATATTAAGGTAAGGGTCAAGATGATATGCAAAAGGGTCAATTTCTACAAACTTCAAGCCTACAACAACTAAACCCCGAAAATATTGGCAACCCTTGTAGCTATGTGCCACTCCAACGCAATCCCCAACTATCTTAGCCCACATGTTTCCTCTTTTTGGGGACCTCCCCATCAATTACCCTCTTGATAAATGACATGGCATCCTCATTTAGTATGAAGTACCCCGATGTGAAGGAGCTCATTGATTTTTCTAACAACCTTCCTAGATCCCTTATCTTCCACCTGTAATCAAATTACTCCACCCATGAAAACACTAGACCAAGGAAAAAAACTTGCATCCCTCTTATTCCACCACGTACCATCTGCAATTACTCTCGAGTTTCTTGCGATTATGGCCTCTCGACCCCCACACCCTCACTACCTCGTCATAGCTCCCCTCCTTCATAGGACATGGACATTCCCTCATCCCACACTCCATCCCCCACTTTTTCCCCTACCTTCCCCCTACCCCCCACAATGGATATAGAGGACATTGTCTCTTTAAGATCCCCATGTAGAAAATATTATGCCCACTCCCCAAAATAAACCCATCAAGACCAAACCCTCACCTGTCACTATGGTTGTAGGTCAAGATATCCCTATCAATGCAATCGCAAATGTGATGGCGAAAACTATGTGGGATTTTTCAATGGAAAAAATCCCTCCACGCTGACGTTAAATAATTGGATCTCCTCCTCATGGAGCCCTTTGCTTGGTTATTTGCCAAATTGTTTTCTCTTTGTCCAGAATTTGATTGCTTTTGATTTCACACTTCAAAGAATTGATCCTCGATAACTTATCGTGATTGGTCATGGGGGGCCTCTAGCCTCTAGTTGACACCCTGAGCCACATATTTTGACCCAACTAGAGAATCAACCACAAAGAAAAGTGTGGGATATACTATCAATGCTTCACCTAATATACTTGTCGAAACATATTTTAGTCGCCACGGGCAGGGATGAGGGGAATTAGATGATTTCCTCATATTGAATAGACTTGTGTAATAAAAGAGGATAAACAACGACTCTAGCTACAAGTGGAGGTGGATGTGTGAGAGGGTTTCCTAGGGAAAATTCATATAATACATGATAATATCTCATAGACGCAAAGGATAGATTATTAGTGACTTCCCTTCAGGTGTTTCATATGTCATGTGGTTGGACACCTCAAGCACCAATACTAGGGTTTTGGTCCCCCTATGAAAGGAAACAAATGAATCCGGGTAAAAAAATATGTGAATATTTTGAAAGACCACAAAGACTCCACATAAGGCTAGATAAGTTTGCAAATGTGCATGACTACAAGGATCCAGGCGGAGATACTAGCTCACGACTCCTAAAAACATGGTAAGCATACATTTTCCTTCCCCCGTTTCCCACATAAGCTTTATTTCTATGTCTGTAGCAAATTTTTAGACATACAGATTAACTTCACATACCACTCTTCCCTCTCTAGCTTCTTTGACCCTCCCCTCCCCTCTATTTTTGGTCTCCCATCCCCCCTCTATTATCTCATTTTCCCCCACTACCCATGCCTTCAGCCCTCCCCTTGGATTTATGCCTTCCACTCCTCCCCTTCCCCTATGCCTTTTGATTCTCGTAACAACCAGGATCCCTTAGAGTCAAGAATTGATACCTTGGTTGTCCCCTCCAACCTTGTTCCCCCTAACCCCCTCTCCTCCAAGCCCCCATATGAACTCAAGCCTCATTCCAACCCCTTATATACTATACCCTCTTGGGTGGTTTAACTCTAAACCCCTTTCTGCCCAACCCTGTTGGTCGAAAATCCAACCTTTGAAAAGTGTAGTATAAATCCATCTTGGATATCAGTAAGGGAAAAAAAATGACTATCTCTAGGACCCTTAAAGAAGAAAATTCACTCAACTCCATCCCTTAATTATGATACTCTCTTACAACACCAGAGGGTTGGATTGTAGTATATTTGACCTGCAAATACATTAAATTGCAAATATGTCCAATAATTGCCAATAATCCCAATACAAATACAAGAACGAAATATAGAAGCTTTAGATATTTATTAATATCAAACCCTTGAGGTAGGGACACCATACAACTACTCCTTAATGAAGGATATCACTCCATAAGCCATATGTTTGTCAATACAACAATACTTGACATCTCTCAATAGAGATTCTCTAGCCTCTATATAGGCTTCATACATACAAAACCATGGGTCTCTCAATACTATACATATAATACAATGGACTTATCACATTATTCCCCAACTACTTGTGGTCCCTTGCATAATGTGGGTTAACCACTTTATTTATTAATTATGACCCATTTATTTATCATACTTACATTATTCCCTTGGGTACCTCCTTCTGTATCCCATATTACCCCCCTAGGTATACTACATTCTATCCCCCTTAAGCATTTGTTATCCCCGAAACATGAGAAGAACACAAATAATAAGATACTCAAAAGAGTAGTCCAATGGTACCATGCACGTGCTTCTAGCCATTCCGAGGAAATGTTAACACTAGATTTAGTTGGTGCCTTGCTCGCTTGAGATGGAAGTTGGTTCTTCTATTATGATGTGTCATGGATGGATCTCCGCACCTCTCTCTATGTCGTCCCAGGGTTCTTGTCCTTATTACTAATTCGTTTCCATCTTGTTGGTTGTTTTCTTGTTAGGTGATGTGGGTGGTGATATGGTTTGACTGTAGAAAGTGATGTCATACACATGGGGCTGACGGTGGTACTTGGCATGGTTCTTTAAGACGGGTCTCTCTGGTGCATGGGGCTTAGCCCATTGGGATCCGCTTCAAAGTCTCATGGGGGTTCCATCATATTTCTATCTGTTTGAAAGGTCTTACCCAGTCTGGAATTTCAAATTATCTTTGTCCGTTAAATGGGAAAATTATCATTTTAAATAGGGTAAGGATGATACACTTTAATATCATATGGTCTCTAAAATAAAGACAATTTGATGACTAAACATTTGAAAAACCAAAAAAATAAATAAATACTTTAATATAGATGCTGACCATGACTCAGATATAAGAAAAGAAGAATGTGCTTTCCGTGACCATACCATGACTGTGCCCAACCAGTGAGTAGGCCAGCATGTTTGAGGCACCAGTGAGTAGGCCAGCATGGTTGAGTTGCCCTAGGACAGGTGTCAGACAATGAAGTACGTCCTCTCACTTAAAAAAAATATATCACTTTTCTATGAAAAAAATATATTATTGATATGCATGTCAAAGGAAATTAAAGTAAAGGAACATTTTAAGAAATTATGGAAATTTGACCTTAAAGGAAATTATGAAAGTAAAAGAATATTTTAAAGACTTCTGCAAATTAGAAATTTATAAATAATGTAGAAATACATAGATCGTGTATAATATTTGTTTATAAAATAAAAGATTTAAGGGTTTTCATGTTTATGTGAGATTGATCTTAAAAAGAATTGAATGCTTATTAGTATAGTTTAATTGAAATTAAAAAATTATAATTTAATAAATGTTTGATAATAATATTTGATTTTTTAAAATTTACTTTAGAAACAAATATTAATTTTAATATTTTATATTTTCTTAATGTTTTGTTTAGATCAAATAATTTTAATTTATTTATTAATAATTATTAGATGAATTAATTTCTATTAAATATTTTTAGTAATAGTTACTATAGAGTGTTGATGAATAATCTCAAAGGTAGTTATGTTTTTTTTTCATTTTCAATTAATTAATAAAAAGATATGTCTAGATATGTTATTGGACTTTTATTGCTTTTTGTTGTTTTAGTGTGTATTTTTCTTGTTACATGCTTTTTTTTAATGTATATATGTTTAACTAATATACATATATATATATATATATATATATATATATATATATATATATATATATATATATATATATATATATATATATATATATTTAAGGTAAGGGTCAAGATGATATGCAAAAGGGTCAATTTCTACAAACTTCAAGCCTACAACAACTAAACCCCGAAAATATTGGCAACCCTTGTAGTTATGTGCCACTCCAGCACAATCCCCAACTATCTTAGCCCACATGTTTCCTCTTTTTGGGGACCTCCCCATCAATTACCCTCTTGATAAATGACATGGCATCCTCATTTAGTATGAAGTACCCCAATGTGAAGGATCTCATTGATTTTTCTAACAACCTTCCCAGATCCCTTATCTTCCACCTGCAATCAAATTACTCCACCCATGAAAACACTAGACCAAGGAAAAATACTTGCATCCCTCTTATTGCACCACGTACCATCTGCAATTACTCTCGAGTTTCTTGCTATTATGGCCCCTCGACCACCACACCCTCATTACCTCGTCATAGCTCCCCTCCTTCATAGGACATGGACATTCCCTCATCCCACACTCCATCCCCCACTTTTTCCCCTACCTTCCCCCTACCCCCCCAATGGATATAGAGGACATTGTCTCTTTAAGATCCCCATGTAGAAAATATTATGCCCACTCCCTCCCCAAAATAAACCCATCAAGACCAAACCCTCACCTGTCACTATGGTTGTAGGTCAAGATATCCCTATCAATGCAATCGCAAATGTGATGGCGAAAACTCTATGGGCTTTTTCAATGGAAAAAATCCCTCCACGGTGACGTTAAATAATTGGATCTCCTCCTCATGGAGCCCTTTGCTTGGTTATTTGCCAAATTGGTTTCTCTTTGTCCAGAATTTGATTGCTTTTGTTTTCTCACTTCAAAGGATTGATCCTCAATAACTTATCGTGATTGGTCATGGGGGGCCTCTAGCCTCTAGTTGACACCCCGAGCCACATATTTTGACCCAACTAGAGAATCAACCACAAAGAAAAGTGTGGGATATACTATCAATGCTTCACCTAATATACTTGTCGAAACATATTTTAGTCGCCACGGGCAGGGATGAGGGGAATTAGATGATTTCCTCATATTGAATAGACTTGTGTAATAAAAGAGGATAAACAACGACTCTAGCTACAAGTGGAGGTGGATTTGTGAGAGGGTTTCCTAGGGAAAATTCATATAATACATGATAATATCTCCTAGACACAAAGGATAGGTTATTAGTGACTTCCCTTCAGGTGTTTCATATGTCATGTGGTTGGACACCTCAAGCACCAATACTAGGGTTTTGATCCACCTATGAAAGGAAACAAATGAATTCGGGTAAAATAATATGTGAATATTTTGAAAGACCACAGAGACTCCACATAAGGCTAGATAAGTTTGCAAATGTGCATGACTACAAGGATCCAGGCGGAGATACTAGCTCACGACTCCTAAAAACATGGTAAGCATACATTTTCCTTCCCCCGTTTCCCACATAAGCTTTATTTCTATGTCTGTAGCAAATTTTTAGACATACAGATTAACTTCACATACCACTCTTCCCTCTCTAGCTTCTTTGATCCTCCCCTCCCCTCTATTTTTGGTCTCCCATCCCCCCTCTATTATCTCATTTTCCCCCACTACCCATGCCTTCAGCCCTCCCCTTGGATTTATGCCTTCCACTCCTCCCCTTCCCCTATGCCTTTTGATTCTCGTAACAACCAGGATCCCTTAGAGTCAAGAACTGATAACTTGGTTGTCCCCTCCAACCTTGTTCCCCCTAACCCCCTCTCCTCCAAGCCCCCATATGAACTCAAGCCTCATTCCAAACGCTTAGATACTATACCCTCTTGGGTTGTTTAACTCTAAACCCCTTTCTCCCCAACCCTGTTGGTTGAAAATCCAACCTCTGAAAAGTGTAGTATAAATCCATCTTAGATATCAGTAAGGGAAAACAAATGACTATCTCTAGGACCCTTAAAGAAGAAAATTCACTCAACTCCATCCCTTAATTATGATACTCTCTTACAACACCAGAGGGTTGGACTGTAGTATATTTGACCTGCAAATACATTAAATTGCAAATATGTCCAATAATTCCAATACAAACACAAGAACGAAATATAGAAGCTTCAAATCTTTATTAATATCAAACCCTTGAGGTAGGGACACCATACAACTACTCCTTAATGAAGGATATCACTCCATAAGCCATATGTTTGTCAATACAACAATACTTGACATCTCTCAACAGAGATTCTCTAGCCTCTATATAGGCTTCATACATACAATACCATGGGTCTCTCAATACTATACATATAATACAATGGACTTATCACATTATTCCCCAACTACTTGTGGTCCCTTGCATAATGTGGGTTAACCACCTTATTTATTAATTATGACCCATTTATTTATCATCCTTACATTATTACATTACATTATTCCCTTGGGTACCTCCTTCTGTATCCCATATTACCCCCCTAGGTATACTACATTCTATCCCCCTTAAGCATTTGTTATCCCCGAAACATGAGAAGAACACAAATAATAAGATACTCAAAAGAGTAGTCCAATGGTACCATGCACGTGCTTCTAGCCATTCCGAGGAAATGTTAACACTAGATTTAGTTGGTGCCTCGCTCGCTTGAGATGGAAGTTGGTTCTTCTATTATGATGTGTCATGGATGGATCTCCGCACCTCTCTCTGTGTCGTCCCAGGGTTCTTGTCCTTATTACTAATTCGTTTCCATCTTGTTGGTTGTTTTCTTGTTAGGTGATGTGGGTGGTGATATGCTGAAACTTTAACTGGTGGTATATATTTTGTTACTTCCTGCACTATTGGTGCTTGAGTGGTGTCTGGTGTTTTTTCTGGTACCTGTTTTGATGTTTGTGTTTGGTTGTCTACCATCAAAGGTTCATCATCTGATATGTCAGTGTCATTAGAGTTTTTTGTTTCTACCTCTACAGTATCTTCCTGGTTCCTAATGGAAATATCCTGCAAGGTAATTTTCTTCTTTTTATACCATAGCTTCAGGAATTTCTTTTGTACATTAATATTAATGGTGCCCATTGAGTCCATCCAAGGATACCCCAAAACAACATCTGCCTTATCCATGTCTAAAGTGTAAAAGTCAACATGTAATACATATTTATTCATGGTCTCCTTCAAGTCCTTAAATATTTGAATAGGTGCCCCATCAACCCGTGTGCTTGCAATATGTTGTGTTGGAACTTGCAAGCGTTTGGCCAATTTAAGATTCATTAGATTATGCTTGCAACTAGAGTGAATAACAATAATGATCTTCTCTTTTTAAATACTTCCATGAACCTGTAGTATGGAGATATCCATAAGAAACAACCCTTTATGTTTCTTATTATACTATCTTCTAGCAGGGGACCATTTTTCCAAAAGGACTTTTTCAAATTTTTCATCAGGAAGGCTTACCAACTTCTTTTTGTCAAGTGAGTGCCACCATATGGTAGCCTCATCTCTAAATTTAATCCATGCTACCTCTTTCCAAACTCTTGGACATGTTGACTTTTCCCTTATTTGGAATTCTTCAATAGTAGGGCCATCATCTTTTCTTGTAAACTTCATCTTGCTAGAACCCTTAAAATAGAGTAAGGATTTTGAAGAAAATCACTTACTTTGGAAAAAATTTAAAATGGGCATAACTCGGTCAATATAACATTGAATCCTTATTATAACATATTTTTGGAAATGAAATGACCATTCTGCATCTTCCCAATTGATTGAAATCACGATTTGGGTGCTCTGGAAACATAGATTCTTGTTGCAATTATCCGACAATCACAAAAATTTCATAAAAAAAGATGATTTTAAATCAGCGATATCTTCCTCATCTGGACTCCAATTCGACCAATTGTTCTTTTGAAATGGGGTGATTTTTCAAGAGGATCTCATATCTACCATTATTTTTCTGAACTCTGTACAAAAATTGTAAAATATTACAAGACAGCCACCATCCACAAATTGTTGTGAGAAAAAATTCTGCAAAACAATTGATTTAAAATCAATGATATCTCCCTCATCCGGGCTCTGATTTGACTGATTTTTTTTTTTTTTGAAATTTGGTACTTTTTTCAATAGGAATTCAAATATGTAATTTTGTTTGCAATTTTTTCACCAAATTTTCATATCTTATCTGTAAACACGTCACCCAAAAATTTCCTACAAAAAATGAAAAAAAAATCTCCCCACTTTGCCCAAGAAAGAGCTCTAATACCACTTGTAATAGATATGACCTGCAAATATATTAAATTACAAATATGTCCATTAACTACCAATAATCTCAATACAAATACAAGAATGAAATATAGAAGCTTCATATCTTTATTAATATCAAACCCTTGAGGTAGGGCAACACTATACAACTACTCCTTAAGGAAGGAGATCACTCCACAAGCCATATGCTTGTCAATACAACAATACTTGACATCTCTCAATGGAAAGCCTATAGCCTCTATATAGGCTTCATATATACAATAATATGGGTCTCTCAATACCATACATCTAATACAATGGTCTTATCTCATTATATTCTAACTACTTGTGGTCCCTTGCATAATGTGGACTAACCACTTTATTTATTAGTTATGGCCTATTTATTTATCATCCTTACATTATTACATTACATTATTCCCTTGGGCACCTCCCTTTGTACCCCATATTATCCCCCCTAGGTATACTACATGTACGAGGCTTAAAAAAACCTTACCCTCCACTACCTCATAAAAAATCACAATGCTAATATCATTCTAATCTAGGAAACATGATCGATGATGCCAAAGTCAAGTTGGATATACAATATAGATTAAAGGATTGTTTTTTCGTGACTTTAGATGTAGAAGGACACTCAGGTGACCTACTAATAAGGTGGAATATGAACTTCAGGGCCCTCACCTCCACCTCTTACAAATCCATTGTTATGGTCACACTAGAATCATTGGAGCTTGGAATGAATTTTTTTGTAATCAATATATATGGGCCTTACAATGATCACATCTCCTTCTAGAATGTTCTCACAGATTTTAGTGCCTACTCCACCCCTTATGTCATCCTTGGCAGATATCTTAATCTCACCCTATCCTTAAGGGAGATCTAGGGTAACAACCCTAGACCAAACCCATTCAATGGATTCTTCTCTAATTTGTTTGTTTTTCTCTACCTTATCAACATTTAACCCCTAAAGGTATCCCCCTAGAAAAATTTACACACAAATGAGGACGCCATATCCAAAAGGCTCGACAAGTTCCTCATTTCAGATGATTTTCCCAACCTCGATACTATCTCGCAATGGATTTTTAGATCATATCCCCATTTTTCTTAGATCAATTTTCGATTCAGATAAACTTCAACACCCACTTTGTTTCAACCACTCTTGGTTTTCTAAAGAGGATTTTAAAAAGATGGTTGAGGACACATGGTCACACTCACATCCCTCATGACTGAACTCCTATATGTATTAATTTGCAGAAAACATTTCCAGATGCCTGTGAAAGGATGGTCTCGACATCATAAAGAAACTCAATAAACCTATTTAAATAAAGTGGAATAAAACATAAAATTATTGTTGAGCTGAGAGGCTCATTCTACAATCCAGTATGAGGGGGATGTGTAAGTTTGTCTATCCGTCCATTCAGTTGACTCATGTCGTTTTAAAATAAAAATAAAAATTATGCTCTAAATAGAAAAATAATGTCGACTATAATAAAAAAATTGAAAATGCTATAAAGAAATTAGAAGTAAAAGAAATGTGAGTAAGTGTTTAAATCTTATACTTTTCAAAAATATTTCAACAGTAAATTTAAATAAACTATTTGAAGATCTATGTTAACTAATTTATGTTGATATAAACTTCATATATATCTATATATAGAAAGAAAAAAAATTGTTAAAATAAAAATATTTTAATGTTGTATATAAAAAAATATTCAATTTGGGTTATCAATAAAATATCTTAATACGAATTAATATTGACATATACGTAAAAATATATTAATAATAAAAAATAATTTTAATTTGCACTATAAAATGTTTCTATGTACATGTTATGTAAAATATTTTAATGTCAATTATATACATTATATATCATTTAAAAAATATATATATGCATATAACATGAAAAAATTAAGTTTTTATGATTACAACTTATATTTGGTCGTATATATACTCTATATAGCATTCAAAAATACAATTTAAACAATGAAAAATAACACATTGCATTTTACACTCTAAAGAAGTTTGTATATGAAGAAATTTGATCCCTCTTAGCTCATATTAGATCCATACTTAAGATGGATCTATGCTGGTATCTTTGAGCCGAGAGGCTCATTCTACAACCCAATATGAGGGGGATATATAAGTTTGTATGTACATCCGTTGAGTTGACACATGCCCTTTTAAAATATAAATAAAAGTTATGCTCTAAATAAACTATTTGAAGATCTATGTTAACTAATTTACTTTGATGTCAACTTCATAAATATCTATATATAGAAAAAAATTGTTAAAATAAAATATTTTAATGTTGTATTTAAAAAATATTCAATATGGGTTATCAATAAAACATTTTAATACGAATTAATATTGACATATACATAAAATTATATTAATAATAAAAAACCATTTTAATTTGAACTATAAAATGTTTCTTTATACATGTTATGTAAAATATTTTAATGTCAATTATGTATATATTATATATCATTTTAAAAAACGTATGCATATAACATGAAAAAATTAAGTTTTATGGTTAAAACTTAAATTTGATCCTATATATACTTTATATAGCAATCAAAAATACAATTTAAACAATGAAAAATAACACATTGAATTTTGCACTCTAAAGAAGTTTGTACATGAAGAAATTTGATCCCTCTCGGCTCATATTAGATCCGTACTTAAGATGGATCTATGCTGGTATCTTAATTCCAATGGGGTCTTCTCGAAGGATGTGTCAACCATTTTTAGAGAATTGGAACATAAGAGATATGATCTTCCTAAAAAAAAGGAGATTGAATGACACCTTAAAAGTAGAGCTGTGTGGATTAGTGAGGGTGACAAAAATTTAAGCTTTTCTATTGCATAGAATAGGCCATAATTTACGAAAAAATATGAAAAAAAAGACAGTTACACATCTCCCCCCAGCTGGCCTTGTTGCATCTCCTCATGCAACTCCCAATAATTCCAGTTATGGAACTCTAGCATGTAGTTCTCCCTAGTCAAAATCTAGGTGCCCATACTCTCTTGGGTTGTGGTGGAAATTTCTATCAAGTTGAATACATTGAGTCCTCTTTATTTGTTCTTCCAATTATGTATGTGCCTTATAAATTCATGTAGGACACTAGATAAGAAAGTGAAACTTTAACCCATCCCATTAAGATCCAAATCTCATTAATGATTTGTATACAAATATGCTCTATCAAGGGGTAGACTGAAGTAATGATATCCCATGGGACTCCTACTTTTTAGATAATTTGGTTGCTTCTGCCAAATGTCATGGGAAACTAGTAGAGAATCTAAAGAGTGGTTCCTTGCCACTTCTTGATACTCTATTACTACATACCTATGATGATGTTAAATAGTCATTGAATCCCTAGGGTCCTACCTAAATCTTTTATAATCATCCACAATAACCTTGGGTGATGGATATTCATCTTTTACCATAAGTCTAGCCTTTGCTTTTGTCCTAAAATAGAAATATGCCCCTTTATTCCATTGTATCATGTTAAGAATATAAGATATAAATTCCCTTAGCAAGACACCCTTAATATATGGGTTGGGATTCCAACGAGTGTTATCCTAAAGAAAAAATTAAATTGATATAATTTGCATAACAAATTTTATTCCAAAGGCTAAGTGGAAAATAAAATGTATGTGAATTCCTATGGTTTTTTATTTCATGAGGTTGTCCACCTGCCAACCATTTCAACCTAAAGAGAATCCATTGTTTGTGCAATAAAATGGGATACATCTTGTAGGGTATCCTAAATGTTATTCCTTCTAGAACCAATTCAGAAGTATCTTTCTTTTGTGTTTGTATCACGTGCCAAGTGTTCTTTATATTCATGAATCTTTGCCTTCCAGTTGTCCTCTCATGTGAGATACATTGAAAACTATCTTTGCCTCAATTTCTCATTGATTTTTTGGCGGCTCTTCTTGTTTATGATCCCAAGTTTGAAAATATCATCCTTGGTTCACCATTGATACAAATCGAGTTGGATTTGGATGAAGGCATATGTGTTAGTAATAATGTCATGTAAAATAACCTGTATAGTATATTGGGATTATTTAACACATTACTTAGAATAATTATAGGCTCTTAGCTTAGGACCTTCAACCTAATCTATGGATTCTAACAATGTTTTTAAATTACTAACTCCAAGCTTAGCTTGTTGGAGTTTGGATCTAATCTTCTCATTTTAAAATAACTATCTCATGTTTTACCTTCATAAAGCTTGATAGGTCGAGCTGAAAAAATGAAAAGGTTTGGGTATGAGGAAATTACCTTTCTTCCTTCTAGTTTTCTTAGCTTAGCTAGGTCCACATCTATCATGTATGAATTTGAAGTTGAAATGTTGAGGCTCTTTCTCCATGAATTCTTCTATCTACTCTTGTGTCGATGGTGTAGGTTCAAGGGTTCTAAATGCACTAGCCACCTCATAACACAAGGTTTCCTCAAATCCTTCTGTTGACCATCATTCCCTTTGAACTAGAGGTGAACTGGGATATTCATCTAACCTTTTAGGGGTTGTTTCATGTGATGGTCCTCGTTTTTCACTCTAGAGAGATTCCCCTAAATCCTCACTATGTTTAGCAATATCTACTTCAATTGATTCCGTAGAAGTTCAAGTGTCGAGGTTAGCAGCTTGCTACCCTTCTTTTCCTTATTAATATTGTGCATACATGGTTTGATAACGAGAATCCTAAGGGGGAGTTGATTTGGAGACTAGTGATTACTTTTGGCCAATGCCCCTTTTAGCAATGAAACCCCTGCTCTAGGTTTCATTTGGATACCCTACGGAAAAAATTCCATGGAATATTTAATTTATCCAACTCAGCTGAGATTAATATTTTAATGAGCCCTTGGTGATATAACCTTGTATTGAGGTCCTTCTCTTTATTGCGACTATGGCCATTTTTGTCAGGGTTGTGAGCAAATAAAATGGAATGTACAGTGACTATCTTTCAATAACTAGAAATATGTGTTAATAGTATAATATATATTTTATATACAATGAAATGTTAATTATTTTATTATATTATTACACAATTTTTTTTTAGATGATATTTAAAATGCATCTTTCTTGGAAATATGGTCTTGAACTTTGTGCCTTGACAATGTAGAGATTAAGCCAATAAGAAAAAAACGATTACTTTATTCTTTATAAAGATTGACACTAGTAAAAGGAGCTTAAAAAAATTGTGGTTGTTTTATTCTTCTTGTCTAAGATTGATATTGGTAAAACACTACAACGGAAGAGGAAAATATTGCCTAAAATAACGTCAAAATTTAGTGTTTTTCAGTTCACGAATTGGACATTTTTCTAGGTAAGTTTATCATGGCGCTAGATTTGGCACCATAAATTGCTCTAGAAATAACATCGTAAATAACACCAGAAAAATAGTTCCAGAAATAGCACCATAAATAGTGCCCGAAATAGTGTCCAAAATCTTACCTGGAGTTGCGCCAAAAATGCCATAAGTAGTACCAAGAATAATGTCATAAATAGTGCCTGGAATAGTGCCAAGAATAGAGCTAGAAATAACACGATTTTATCACTGAAAATAGCACCAAGATTTGCTTCTAATTTGGCACCTAGTTTGGTTTCCAATTTAACGTCCAATTTTTCTTCTCGTTTTGCTTCTTGTGTGGCTTCCAATTTTGCTTCCAGTTTTGCTTCTAGTGTGGCTTCCAATTTTTCTTCTAGTGTGGCTTCCAATTTTGCTTATGGCGTGGCTTCCAATTTTGCTTCTAGTGTGGCTTCCAATATTGCTTCCAGTTTTGCTTCTAGTGTGGCTTCCAATATTGCTTCCAGTTTTCTTCTAATGTGGATTCCAATTTTGCTTCCAGTGTGGCTTCCAATTTTGCTTACATTGTTGCTTCTTTTTTTGCTTCCAAGTGTCAGAAATATCACCACGTTTAGCGCCAAGAGATAAATTCAGTTTCAATTCTGATTTGGCTTCCATTTTTGCTTCCCGTTTTGCTTCTAGTGTGGCTTCCAATTTGGATTCCATTGTTGCTTCTTCTTTTTCTTCCAAAAAATGATTATTGTTTTGCATACAGTCAAATTAATATGTTTTATTTCAATTTAATTAGTTAAATATATCATGTCTCTTAAAATTCTATATGATTATACATTATATGAATGCATTTGAAATATTTTATAGGATAACACATTAAGTAAATTTTAAGGAAATAAACATCCATACAAATTAACAACATCATTATACTTATTAAATCTCCATCAAAATAGAATCTACAACATCCAATATATATCAAATAACAAGATAATTATTGTAACATGATCATCATCTATAACTAAAATAAGTGAGTCAAATATCTATAATTTAAGTGAATTTGAAAACATCCATCTTGAATAGTAAATCAAAACTATCATACGTAATAAATATGCTTCCAAATCATCAACCACTTTCAACATATAAAAATTGACGAGTCAATACTGACAAGGTCATCATCTTATATAAATAAAATAAGTGAAATTCACATATACTAGTAGATCAATAATATGTGGAAATGGACTATGGGGAAGATGGTTATCTTTTGCCCCCATGGGTTCTAGGATTCACCTCACAGGATCAGCCATAATAATTCACAGTTGGCAGCAATGAAGGAACAATTAAGTGTCTTTGGAGATCAAATTGAATCATTGCAAGGACCCAAATACAAGACCAACTCTACAAAGAATCCAATTGATCATGGATAAATTTGAAATTTTGGAGTTCTATCATATCAAGAGAGAGAACAACACTTTGGTGGATGATCAAGCCAACAAAGGCGTCAATTTGGTTCAAGGCGAGTTGATGGAGGAGGGCAGCATAACAACTATATGTCACATACCATGATTGCTCATAACTAGATGATCTCGAGATGCATAAGGGTAATTAAGGAGGATAATATCACTAACAGATTGTATAAATTGGTAGTCATTTCAAGGTATAAAAGATCGTCGGTAATCACTCTAACAGAATGACGGGTCATTCATCCAACATATGGTTAAACATGGGGATTAATGCTAAGCATGTGGACAGGTTGGATGTCATCGGCCAAAAATTAAGGTAGTTTTGTAGTGAAGGATTTGATATTTATGTTTACGAGAAAGAATGTCTTAGTTCAACAGTGTGTATTTATGGTCCATACCAAGAAGCAATGAATTCACAATTGTTTGCAGGGTGTGCAATGAATGTGAACAACATTAAACTTGAAGGGACTCAACCCATTATCATTTTGGTGTTAAGTCTAGCTATAAGGGGATGGTTGTGCAGAATTTACGCACAGTGGCTCTCCATACATTTTTTTGAAGCCGAAGAGATGGCCTCCTCATCAAGTGATGGCGTTGGTCTCTCCCCAAATGATAATGATCGGGTGTTCAAGCAGGAAATCAAGGAGACGATCTCCATGATTGGTGGGAAAATAATTTCTGAGGCTCGCTCTCATCTCACCTTGGTAATAGGCAATTTGGAAGGTCTGAAAAAAGATGTTTAAATTGTGCAAGCGACGGTGGAGGTAATCATATCCAAGATAGAAAATATTGATTACAAGGTGGAAAACTTTGAGGTCGTGGTGGAGAATACATTTGTTTCAGTGTTAAAATAAATATTTGGCCTCAGTGATAGCGGTGAACAGGATATGGTGATTGGTGAAGGAGGGGATCTCCCTCTGGTGTTTCCCGATCAATAGGAGTTGCAGTAGGAGCAGGGGCAGCAAGGAGCAGTGAAACCATTCCAATAGGAGGAAGCGGACAAGGTTTCTATGGAGGAACTCAGCCATAACTTTATGGATGGAACCAGGTAGTTAATATGATAGTAATAGGTAGATTATGTTATATATGTATGTAAGTATTAATGGGGAATTTTGGATAAATTACAAGCAGAATGATGTAGTAAATCTGGAAAAAGCATTATGGCATACCCAAAGATACTGGTCAGAGCAATTTTGGAGGACTCTAGAAATTTCGATGCTCTTTTATGTAATGGCACTGGCCAAATTCTAGTTTGATTAATAGTAGTATACCCATTCCTTTGAAAAAAAAGTGAAAATGATGCATGTCCAACAGCCAACATAAGTCAAAATGATACAACATGTACAAATGCTATAAATAAAAATAATGAATTATCTAATACAAAATGATACAAGTCAATATGATATGTCATGTACAAATGATATTAGTCAAAATGATACATGTCAAAAAGATACAACTAAATAATATGGTACATGAGGTCATGAAAATGATACATATAATAGTAACCATGAAAATCAACATCATAACAATATATCAAAAATGATCCATGATGTAGTGTATATGATCATGAATGTCACTAGCGACTACCATCAACTGCCTCATGATCGAAATCATCATCATCTCTTGTATCAACATTGGCCTCGTTATCATATATATATGTGTCATCCTGAGCATCATCTGCCATCTCAACATTGGACCCAACATGATCTAGATCTATGTGTTGAGGATTGTTTAGATCTTTTGGAAGATCCTTGTTCTGCAAAAAACAGACATTTAGAATGAAAAATTATTATTTATTTCATGCAACAATTAATTTTTATGTTACATATATAATATTACAACATATGAAATGAAACAATAATCATATTATATCATATCAAAGTGCACATACGATAATAAAATTTCAAATAAGTTACAACTAAGATGTTGTAACAGAAAGTCATTTCATCTTGCTTTTCAGAGCTTGAAAGTGGGTAGCCAAAGAGGTGTTTCTGCCACCAAACACTACACTCGCACTTGGGGGATAAAGAAAACAAATTGAGAGGCACAAACATAGGTAAAAACAAATTGAGAAGAAGAGGTTAACAACATAGGAAATTTTGAGACACTTGATCATAATTTTCTGGAGGAAGAGAATAAATGCATCTACATTCCACTTTGTCCATTAGGGCATGACTACTGGACAAAGTTGTTGAGCAGATCCTTTAGAATCAGAGACACATAGAATGTTGTGGAAAATTTCAACACTGCTTCTTTAATAGTGTCAAGGTTAACAAAAGTATTAATTAACCTTGTACTCACTACCTAGTTTAGATTAGAGTGCTTCTCTAGCTCTCTTGTTGCTCAAAGGGCTATACGAGACTATGTTGTGGACAACAAAGGAAATGGATTTGGTGGAAATGCATTTCTAACCAAAGACGGGTCCTCGGTCAAATCCCAAGATAGCTTCAAATATTTCTTCCATGTGCTAAGCTTAAGAGGTAAACATGGTATCAGAACCTTCTCGTTTATGGTGGGTTGTGTCAATTTGATATGCTCCATTAGTTGGGTTGTGTTGATTGCAATTCATGGAAGCATTGGGAAATGGTATGATGATCACCCCATAAAACTATCTAAATCTAGAGTAACAGTGATAATGGGCATGATGAGTGTTATGTTGGGAATGGACATTTTTCATCTGTACTTGAGTTGGCATCCTTCTAAAAAATTTCTTTCCAGAAGCAATGTTATGGTTTTGGTAGTGATAATTTTAGAAATAACAAGCAAAGTATCAGGCAATGTAGTAATGGGGACTTTGGGTATAAAGGTATTTGGAAAATGGTTATAGAATGTTCTACATGTTTTAGTTTGGGTGAAGTGGGTAGTTGGTAGTTATCTTCTAGGTGAGTGTCCACCAAAATACAAATCTAAAATAGATTATGATAATGGGATTTTAGTGTACTCTTTAATATTTTTTGCTAAACTCGGTTTTCGCAGGAGTTAGAGGCCCCTGGAAGTATTCACTTAAGTTAGAAGAGTTGTTGTTGTGAGTTTATCAAAGATCTTGTGAACATTATTGTAATAAATGGTTTAATTATAGTTAAATCTCTCACATTTAACTTATGCTTTATCGACTTTTTTTGTTTTTTTTATCAATTTTTTTATTAAAAATATTTAATTATTTTTTCTCCAAGTTTCATTTAAATAATGATGATACACATTACTCTCATGTGGTATCTAAAATAAGAACAATTTCATGACTAAATATTTGAAAAACCAAAAAAATACATAAATATTTTAATATGGATGCGTGCACGTGATTCAAATATAAGAAAAAAAGAATGTCGTGCCTAGACCATGAGTGTGCCCAACCAGTGAGTAGACCTGCATGGTTGATCTGCCCGACGGTAGATGTTAGATAATGAAGTATGTCATCTCACACGAAAAAAATATATCACTCTGTTGTAGCGGCTACAACCACCCTCCAAAATTTTGCATTAGCTTCATTTTGGAGCCTCCCTACCAACCTTTCACAACACCTTGTCTTGCTTCGTCAAGTACACAAGATTTAGTGTTTTGCTTGCACCAAGACAACCTGTCGATCACAGCTTGATGCATTCCCCTCACAGGTTGTTCACCTGGACTTGGTCCAGCTGTAGGCTGAGTAGCTCCCCCAAGAAATTGTGCATTTCTGGAGGGAAACCAACCTTCCATCCAGAAATTGTGCAATCCTGTCTCACAGCCTACTAGGATCCAGAATTTCGTAATTCTGTCAGTCAGCACTCCCAGTGAAAATTGTGCAATTTTCCCCAACAGGGTTGCTCAGCCCAGAATTTGCACAGTAGTCATCTTCTCTTTCCAGAAATTGCGCAAATCTCCTGGGAAGCCAGCCCAGGTCCCAGCCATAAATGCACATTTCCTTCAAGCAGTTGAGCAGTCTGGTTGACCAGTTCCACCCAAGACCAAGGAAACTGGACTTGCATGCATGGCTAAGGCAACATGCAAAAGGCATCCCATGATTCAGGGAGCTCTTTTTAGTAGCCGGAGGTTACATGCAAAGTTCATTTAGAAACTTCCCTCCAATTGTCATTTTTTTCTTGATTTATGACATGCGTGTCGTAAGCCCAAAATTATTTATTCGACGCATCAGAGCTCATTCTTTCACATCGATCTTGGAGCTCTGACATCCCATAGCACATCCAAGACTCTTCGACACATTCAGCTCAACTATTCACAGGTAAGTGGCCTCAACTTGTCTTTTCCAACTGTTATAGACATTTTTGTGCCTTACAGCTATAAGCATGAAATGTCCATAAACCAAGGGATCCTAAGTCCCTAAAGATGTTGTTCCAGCTCCTAAAGAAACAAGGTCAACAAATGACAACTTCTCCCAGAAGTTCTCCACCAGAAACTGCCCAAAACTAGTCAAATCAGGATCAATTCAGAGGCTCCACTAGCTACCTGCGTTGCAAAGCACCCAAATACACTGGCTAGGTGCATTGCAACGCAGGTGAATGCACTACCAGGGTGCGTTGAGCGGGAAATGACAAATGGAAAAGTCATTCAACGAGGTGGAAAGACAATGGAAGCTTCCAGAATCTTCTCCAATGACACTTGCCTCACTGAATTCGACCAGTGATGAGTAAGAGGCTCTCAGCCTCCAAGTGGAAGCAAGAACTGACAGAGAGAAGCCACAAGTCAAAACATAAGCTGACTCATCCTCTCTGCTTACATCTATATATGGATCCCTCACCCAGAGATCGAGGAGGCTGGAATTTTGTACTTTGCAGAGAATTGCTGTTGGTTTGAGATTGAGATTAGTGCATGGGGTGATTTATGCTTTGTTGGAGGTGAGGAAGGGATTCCTTTGCTGGGAGGTAGATGTTGGATCGGGACTCACTTGGTTGTATCTCCTCTTGGACTTTCTTATTATATCAATAAAACTATTTGAGTTTCTCCTACATGCTGTGTATCAATGATGCTTTGTTATATTTGCATGTTTAGCTTAAATCTGATCCTAAGCTAGTTATGAATGTAAATATATGTATTTTGTGTAGTTTTCCTCTTCTGTGATCTTGCAGGAACTTGGTGAAGCTGGACCAGTAAGGGAGCAGGCAGCGGGAAGCGAACAAAGAAGAGAGCGATTGGATCAACAAACTAGCGAAAGACACAGGTTAGTTACATCCTTCCTCTTCGTTTACATTTCATAAAGAAGAATACGAAAGTAGTTTTCCTTGTTTGTTGCTAAGGCACTGTCACACCTTAGAGTGGGATAGGGGCGCTCTGAATGGATACTTTTCCCAACAACAAATTGGCGACTCCGCTGGGGAACGTATCTAGTTAGTTTATTTGTGTTTCTATTGTTGTTCTTCTCATAAACTTAGGAGTGGCGAATCGAACTGCATTTTCCATTTACAAATGCAAAGTAGAGATCTGCTACTCTAGTCCATTCACTAGGCCTGTTTATGATCTGAACAGCTGATCCACAAATGCTCTAATTGCCCTTTGTGATAGCTCTTAGTCCTCCTTTAAATCACCCCTCTAATTGTACCTTATTGATAGCTTTTATCCGGCCAAAAACCATAGATTAAACTGCAAACCGTGACCCAGAACCCAGAGACAATTCTCGTTTCTGCTTCAGCGCAGGCTCTGTGAAGAGGTTCTGCATTTCAACGCAGGTCCCGAGAGGGCTACCTGCGCTGCAATTTAGTTTCTCTATGCAACAGGTGCGTTGATCAGCCTTTGCCCTGTGCAGCTGTGGTTCTTTGCTTCATTTTGTTCAGTTTTATCTCTGATTTTTGCAGCCTGTTATCAGTGTGTGTACCTATCTAAAAACCCCTGTTCTTTGCCTTAATTCCGCCTCAGTTGTATAAAAGAAACTGTATTTGTTTTTGTGTATTTGTTACATCATTTGCAGTTTCCCATTACAAAAGTAAACTAGTCATACTGTCGCCCTTAGATCTAGACCTGTCGTAAGTGTCGTTTTGATCTTAGGAGTAAGTTTGTTTGCTATTGACAGTTGATTACGCTTTTACTTTTGTCTTTTGGTTTGAATTTGTGAATTTCTAGTGTCGAAAAAAGTGTTTACTTCAAAATCATAAAGTGTCGTAATCGTCTTTTTGATTTCGAAAAGAAGCTTGTTTGTGTTTTACACTTGAAATCGAATTCAAATTTGTACAACAGCTTTCTTTTTAGGCATCAATATTAAGAAAGTGAAAAACAAATACATGCATATGTGCATTTGCATTTTGACAGTTTGTATGGTTTTATTTAGGAAAAGTGCATTTACAGTGTGCTCTATGCTCTTTGAGAAAATATTGTGTCTTTCTTTTCCCCTTGTAGCTAGGATTTTCATTGTTGAAAAGAGATAAAAGCTTGCTTATCATCTTTAGACTGCATTTAGGAATTGTATCTACATCTCGTGGTGATCCAAAAAGGCAAACTTCTAAGAAAGATCAACCTAAAATAAATTGAATGAACTTAACAACGCTTTGTAACTTAACGCACAACATAGAGGTCTAGGCTAGAGACGTGTTCCGGCATCGTAAAACCTGGTAACTGTTGGCCTCACTGATGGTTGGGTGATTCCTCCTGAGAGACGATAAGTGCCAGTACAGATTGTGCTCCCACGTACTGTCGAGTATATATTGGGAGACCCCTATAGGCATAAAACCTTTATCCATAGGAAGCCGTGTCGGCCGCCCTACTGATCGCAATGCACTGAACACAGCATTCGGGAAGACTGACTGCCCGTACCCTAAAAAGTATTCTGCGGTTTTGCGATTGGTTTGGCACACCCTCTACCTAGAACTCCAGAGCAGTCCCTTTCGTTCCTTTTCAGACTCCTTAACAGAAAAGGTCCATCTGAGCACTTGTCACTTCAGGCTCATTAAAAATCGAAGGAGACTAGAGTCATCTTTTGTTTTTTCTCGACTCTTTAAAATTGAAAAAACAAGTTGTGTCTAAAGCGTCTAAAAATTCATTTAATTTGGAAACACACTTTCCCCTTTTGTATTTTAGTTGATCGAGTAATCCGCAATTGTGGAAGAAAGTCAATTGAAACCCCGTCGTTCGCGGAGGTTTACGAGTCAACCGTCTTTGTCTCCGGAATCGAAAACAGTATGGACAAAGTGAACTCGTTTAACCGGTTCGAAATATCCTATTAAAGTTAGAACAAGTGTTCCAACAACATATGAGATTCCGGTTACTCCAAACATTTCTGGAAACCCTGCCTCTACAAAAGAAGTTCAACAGCCACAGAGGGACAGTGATACTGATCCTAGTCTGAGAGTAAACACTTGTGTTACTGAACCAGTTCCATCCGCAACCGGTTCGGAGAGTCTTGCTCCTCAAACATCTGTCGCTGTTGATTCAACCCCTTCTTCGGCACCAGAAATATTTTACGGACCTGACGGTCTTCCCCTTCCACCTGGTTTGATTGCGATAGAGGAAATTGTAGAAGATCTGCAAGCAAGTACTCCAACACACTTTGGAGTCGGGGTCACTCTATTTCCTTCGGCATCAGAGGTTGGTCCACCACCAGCGGAAGTTCTTGTAGAATCGCTAGAAAATATTTTGGATAGACTAGATATGTCTGAACAACCGTCGACATCCAGGACCGTGTCGTCCGATACAGCAGTGGCACAGCCTCCTACTGCTACTCCAACGATGTTCAATGGTATACCATCTGTCCCGACAAGTTATCAACAACAAGCCGGAGTCCAATCAGGGATTGCTTCGACGACATGGTTAGTTCCTATTTCTTCATCCGGATTATCATCTGATATTTCTTATGTTGAAACTCAACAAATTGATCCAATGTGTCTTCAAAGGCCAATCTACCCTTTAAGTACTGGATTGCCACCATATGGAGGGCAGTATGCCTTTTCATTGTTCCCTCCTGTTGATGCCTCGAAAATCGCTGCAACAACATTGGGGAAACCACCCGGTCCGGACCTTAGTACAGCTCCTTTTCCGTTTGGAATAGTGGCTCCGACTGGGGATAATGGGACCAGTTTCCCAAAAATATAAGTAAACGGGATGGATGAGTGACTTATAGAATATTATGGTGATAAGCGAATAACTAAAACTATCAGCAAAATATAATAACTATAATCTAATCCCGGGACTTATTGATTTCTAAAGCGTAGCGTTTGATAATCTATGCTTCAAGACAGGCATATAGATGACTCTATCGCTAAAACATAGATATTTAAATCATTCAAGATTGCTCTGCATAAATAGTTATGCAGAGCGATAACAGCGAATTACTACACTCTGTCATTCATATCATTGTTACATGCATGATTAAAGGAAAAGGCATATCACAAAACATCCAATAGTGGAATGAAATGGAAATTTGCTGTTACAACGCATACATGTATTCAACAATAGCAAGAAATAATAACACAGCAATTCATATAAAAGGAATGAATACAGATGCAGATAAAAGTACCATGTAAGCTGCTTAACACTCCCATATATTAATCGCTATGTCGCAGTCCTTCCTTCAACTCAGAAAGCATTCCAAACAAGAGACAATAGTGCGCAATTGCATAAAACAACTTTCCCGTTAAATTAAGAACAATTGGTTGAGTTTCACAAAAGAATATAGGCTGAAGCACAGTAGTGCAAATTTCAGCCTTTAAGTCTATTACAAAATTTTACGACCTTTTCTAAAAACATGAAAGGGTCTATAAATACTAAGCTAATCTAAATATCTAAGAAACTGAAATGCTATTAAATTGGCATCAATTAATATTTCTCCCATCTTCCTTGGCGATCTGGCAGTCGGCGGCAATGATTCATCAGGTAGGCTCTTTGCCTTTAAACCTGAGCTGACATATCGCCAGCATTGGCTCTACTTCAGGCGGTTTGTTGAGGCGCGAACTGAGCTGGGCACCATATGTGGCATCTTGAATATCGGGGATTATGCATCCGAGAGCATCTGTTAAACACTTGAGGGTCGACCTTTGTGTGTGTGGCTTGATCAGAAAGAGCCAATATGCCTCGGAAGTCAAAGTATTTACTCCAACGATTAACCTTCCCTTTTCCTCCAAGTCATGATAACTTGTTTGCTCAATCATGTTTGTTGTTGTTATGCTTCCAGGTGTGCACTGGGAGATCATGTTTGCCAAGTAGAGTGTGTTGTTGACTAAATCAACCATATTGCTGGCAATTAATTTACATCTTGAAGCAGCCCTTTCCGCTTTCATTACTTGAGTGTGCCATTCCGTGAAGAGTATGTCCTTGTATGTCTCATGGATTCTGGGCAAGTTTGCTGCTTTTCCCACATCAGAATCTTGCCAGTCAAGATATCCGACTATGGTTTCTTCAGCTTGATCTAGCTCATTTCTGGCCTTCTCTACCTGCTGACACACTGATGTAGTTAGCTCGCATAATGGTTCTGCCTCAGTGAGTTGTCGACACAGGAGCCTAATCTGAGATATTAATGCACTGTTTATCTGAGATGCCTCGGCTCTGAAATCCTCCACTTTTTGGGTGCTCTTGATGTCTTTGAGCTGCGCTAACAGTTGAGCTATTTGCTCGTCCTTTGATTTCATCATTAGCTCATTCGCTGTTCTCAACTGTGCCAATGCCTCCGACAATTCTTTCTGTTTCTGGATCGCGCTTTGGTCGATCCTCTGCTTCTCGGTCTGCAGTTGCTGGGTTAATAAATTGTTTGCTTGTTGTTGTGCCAGCAACTGTTCTTCTGCTTGCGCTGCCTTGTGCTTCGCCTCGGTCACTTCTGCCTGTAATGCAAAAATTTCCTGGTCCTTAGTCTTCAATAGAAGACTTACCTCCGATGCCTTATCAATAGTCGCTGCAGAATAAGCTCCTGCATACTGCGACAGCTTTGTTAGGTCATCGGAGGGGTCCAATTACTCCTTCCATACTACATTGCCCGTGACTGTTTGTTCAGGAAAGATAGAAGGTTGATCAAGCTTTCGTCTCTTTCTTGATCGCTTAACAACTGCTCTATGCCTTGGGCTGTAGAAAACATCCAGGGGAGGAATATCTTCCACCTGGAGAACAATTTGATCGGAAGGGTCTTTAGGAATTACCTCAACATCCTTTGAAATGGGTGGGCCGCTGGTTCCACTTAGAACCTGAGAAGAAGTGATATCTGGTGTATCGCTTGTTTTGGAGGTGTCTGTATCTTTGGAGCCTTCCTTTCCACTGATAATGGAATTGAATTGCTTCCATTGCTTAAGCAATTCGGGATCAATGGTGGTCTGTTTATGCTGCTCAGTTTGGGATTCGCTCCGCTCTTTTTCCTATTCTTTCCTCTGCTGCTCCTCCAATTCTTTCCTCTGCTGCTCCTCCTGTTGTTCTTTTCTCCGTTTCTCCTCCTCTTGTTCCCTTTTCTGCCTATCTGCCAATTCCTTTTTCTGCCTATCTGCCAGTTCTTTCTTTTGTTTCTCTTCTTCTTCCCTCTTCCGCTGTTCCTCTATCTCTTTCTTCTTTCTCTGTTCTTGATCCATTTGTGCTTTCTGCTGTTTTTCTAACTGTTCTTTCTTTTGCCTCTCTGCTTGCTCTTTTCTTAGCCTTTCTGCCTGCAGCTTCTTTTGCCTTTCCTCCTGTTGCTTCTTTTGTTCCTTCGTTGTAACAGGAGGTTGGCTTGTCTGGTGCCGACCAGGCTCGCTTGAAGAAGTGGTCGGGGTTGTTGACAGTAAATCTAGAGGCAGAGTTTGCAACCTCTGCTTTCTAAGTTTATTGAACTCAGTTAACCCCTCATCATTGTATTTCATCCTAGCAAGCTCTTTAGCATGACCTATTGTTTCAGAGGCAACGAACAGGTCATCAAACATATCCTCTTGATGGTCAATTTTTGTCAATTTGGCCTGTTCTAATGCAGTGTAAGCAGTTTTCCTTGGATCGTAGAGTCTGTTTGGGATAGTGGGCAGGGATAAAGCTTGCATCTTTGTTGCTTCCTTTTCTGCATGCTTGAGATCATGCAGAGTAAAGACACCAATTCTTAAGGGAAAAGAGGGCCAACCCCTCTTCTTTTCTTTCTTGAGAGTCTGTGTAACACTCTCGGCCATAATCTGGTAGGAGATTTCCCGTGCTAACAGTTTGTCTGGAATATATAAAGGGAGAACATGTGGATTGGCTTGGCTCCCGAAAACCCTAACATAAGTAAATCGCTCTTCTCTGAACCAACTTGCTACTGCTGATAAATCAAAAGAAGCTAGATAGGAGATTTTGGGAATGGGCCTATCAAAAATAGAATAATGAATGGGAACCATAAAACCATTGCAGATTTGATACAAATGGTCCTTGTAAGAGGACTTCCACAACTTCTGGTGGTATAGATGAATGGGTGAGGGGTCTTGGGCGGTCCACCTCCAACCGAGGACGGGAAACTCAGAATTGAAACATAATGTATCTAGAATGTAAGCACTATAATAAAACGGGGGAATTTTCCTTTAGGTGACTACGGAATTGGCTCTAAAGTCACGAACAGCTACGGCCAACTTATCAGAGAGAATAGTGGCCCAATCCATGATTATACTATTAACAGCTGCTTCCATTAGGGGAACCATCTCTATGTCAAAATTAGCAGAGTCGTGTAATCCCCAGAGCCTACACATCATTATCCCCGCATAACAATAGGGAGAAGCCAAAGAATCGACTGAGTACTTACCAGAAGTTTCGTGCTTGTGTTTGGCTGGATTCTGCCTCCAATCCCGAATAGGCTCGGATTCCACTTCATTGTCAGCTGCAAATTTCTCCAGGAAAGTCTTGTTGTAGATCTTCTCCGGCTCGGGCAAATGATACATTTGCCTTAGATGCTCCGGCTTAAACGACCCGAAAATCCTCCCATCCCTTGTGATAAACGTTCTGTCATGGATTGGGATTTCCTCAATTGCCCATCGCACTACATCAGTGTAGGGAAGAATTTGTTCTCTGGCCGCTATCCTGTGAAGGAAAGAGTCGGCCAAGTCTTTGAGAGTAGCATCGGACTTCTTGAGCACGTCCACACTAGCTTCAGTCACTGTTACTTCTGGTTGCTCGGCCTCTAATAGATTATAAGTGCCCTGCCATGTAGTCCTAGTGAGACCAGTGCATGTAGTGTCTGAAATTAAGCCTTTCTTCTTATCTACAGCAGCTTGTCCTGCAACAGATGTAGCAGCGGAGCCCGCAGTCCTTTTGGATTTCTTTCCCATCTTGCTCAGGGTTCTCTCGACAGATGAATTCTACACAAATGCAAGAAAAATCGTAACAAGGAAATATAACAATGACAATCCATAGCGGGAAAGATATATGATTCGAAGCGTGCTGAGATTAATTCTCAAAAGTGGCTACGGATCCAATCACTGAGAAGATATTGCAGATGCATTAATGGTCGTTTAAGGCCTGCTACTCATTAAATGATTATTACACCGTTATCCGGCTGAATAACCCCCTTAAGCGTGCAATAGATATTTTGGCGGTTGAGCGCAGGTGTTCGTTAATCGAAGGGGCAAAGTTTTAAATACAAATACATCACCTTATCCCTGCATTTAACGGCTTTTTTGAAATCCGCGCTTTATCAATCGGATATCAATAAAACTTTTAGGTCCTTAAGTGATGACTTTTTTGGGAATGCCGATCGCCGATAACCGATATCGCATCGCTTCGGGGAATAGATGTTGTACAATCATTAGCAAAAGATCCTGCCGACTGCCGATTGCGACATCGCATCGGACTAGCGCAAAGAAACATAACAGGGTGCATATAAAGTGATTTTTTCCCGATTGCCGATATCGCATCGCATCGGGGGTAAGATCTGGGCGCCTTATTAGGGTGCATGGGATGCTGCCGACTGCCGATTGCGAAATCGCATTCGGGTCGGAGTTTACAACTTAAAGCGTTTTGACCACATATGAGGCATTGCCGATAGCCGATCGCCGATATCGCGTCGCGTCGGGGCTTATGTTATGTGCTTTTAACAAATGTGCATGGAGTATCGCCGATTGCCGATAGCGATATCGCATCGGCGGAGACCAATGTGCCACTTAAATGTGTTTACCATGTCATTGCGATATGCGATCTTGCGATCGCTTTATCGCAATAACAAAAGATTGTTTTATTATCGAAAAGCTATTGTTCGAAAGGCTTAAATACATAAACTCATTCAATTATCGGACCTTTTTGAACAACAGAAGTATTGATGCCAATCAAATTTTAGAAGGGACCCATTCCATATGTTAATTTTTTGTAAATAAAAATGTTATGAAATGGGGGGTTGTTGTGGAGCACAACACCTCCCGGAGAACAACCATGTGGGAGTTTACAACAAAGTTCAGGTCAAATTGGAATTACATCCAGCGGTTGGGTACCAATACTGCCTCAGCAACCAAGGGTTGTATATTCAATGCAACCAGTCCACCCTGTGTCGAATATTCCCACTATACCTGCTATGGTGACTGCATCGCAAGTACAAACGTTACCTGTTGTATGTCAACCCCAAGTTTCTCAGGTTGCAATACAACAGCCTCTTGTCTCAACGACTCAATCACAACCTCAGGTTAGTGCCTCCTTATCTGGAGCGACTCAGGCTCAGACAAGTACTATGAATCCTCATCTTGGTCAATCATCCAGTATTGGACAACAGCAAATGGTCCAACAACCAGGGTTGGTTCAATCTCAACAACCGCCATTCCAGCAATCATATCAAGGACCTGAACAACAAGTCTTTGTAAGTAATGGGCAACCGCATTTCCAAAGCGGTTATCAACAACCATATTATAATGTTTATGCCCATCAACCTTGTCAAAGTTGCCAACATCAAATACATTATGCTGGTATGCAAAGACCCATTGCTCAGGCGATTCCATCTTATCTTGGGTATGCTTCGCCTAACCTGAATCAACAGTTGCCCTTTGTAGCAACTCTAGAATTACCAGATCTAAATCGGCTGACGAATGATCCAATTGCTTATGCCCCTTGGTGGCCAGCGATTCCGCATAAACTTCCGTCAGATATTCCTAAATTTAATCGAAATCCAGGTGAAGATCCGTCGAATCATGTGATGACATTTCATCTGTGGTGTTCATCAAACACCCTAAATGATGATTCGATAAGACTTCGCCTCTTTCAGAGGACGTTAACGGGTCCAGCGGCAAAATGGTACATCGAATTGCCTAGAGCTTCGTTCGACAACTTCAGTACCTTAGCCACAACCTTTTTAACCCATTTTCAGTTACCAATAAGGTACGAAACGGGAACAGAACTTCTTACCAACTTCAAACAGACAACTGCCACTCACATATCTGATCATATATGAGTGGCGACGTCGTCGTAGGATGGTAAAAACGTATGTTCCCGATCAGCTCTTAGCTGAATGGTTTATCAAGTCATTACTACCGTCCATCACGGAAGATGTGGCAAAGGGGGGAGTCGTAACAGAAGAGCAAGTTATCGCTCGTGCGCAATATCTGGACTTGATTTACACTCAGTCCGGCACGCTCTATGACAAAATACCTGACGCCCCTAGACCAGAATTCTCAATTCCTCCTCCTCCTAAATCAAACAATGACTCTCATGCTGGCGATGGCGTGATTGGCACGACAGACACGAAATCGACAAAGGCTACATCTAAAAAGGCCTGTAAGATTTCTAGTCATAATGCAAATGAGGAACTTCTTGCCTCGAAAGTAAATGCCGTGTCGGCCGACAAGGGCAAACAACTGAAGCAACCAGGGGGCAAGAAGAAAAAGAAAGGGAGAAAAAGGAAACCCCCTGCGGGGTGTCATATATGCGATGAGGATCATTGGACAAGAGAATGTCCATACAAAGCTGAGCTTAAGAGATTCTTTAAGAGTTCAAAAACCTCAGCAGTATTGACTGATCCGTTTCCAAACCAGGGAACCAAACTGGTTGCTAATCAAAATTCTTCCCGATCCCAAGTGCTTATGTTGTCTATATCAAAGCAGCAAAATGATGCTTTGGCAAGGAATAAAGACTACGGGAATCCACATGTGTCGAATAACAAGGCTAATGAACAACCTAGTAGTTCGACAACAACTTTGACCAAAGTTGTGCCACCCATCATTCCTGAACAAATGATAAAGTCACCAAAGGGAGTAGTGCACAAATCGACATTTAATCCTCATGCAAAAATAGCACAGAATTATAATATAATAGAGGACCTGGCCCAATCGCCGTCCGCTATGTCGACACTTGAAGTACCGCAAAATTGCCTCTCCCAAGAGCAAGCTTTATTATCAGCAATAGGTGGGATTGACCCAATGGATTCCAATCTTGTGGCCTTTGATCATAAAGGATATGACCCTCAGTTACTAGCTCAACTAGCTTTCCTTATTCAAGTGAAAGCCCTCAACAAAACTGTTCATCGAACAATTATTGATGAGGGGGCATCTACATGCATTATGTCGATGAGTTGCTGGAAAACTTTAGGATCTCCAACCTTGTCGCGATCTTAGACGACATTAAAAGCATTCGACGGAAGGACATATACACCATATGGTATCCTAAGTAACTTGAAAGTTGAACTAGGAGGGAAAACAATAGAAATTGATGTTGAAGTAATTGACGGAAACCTTGATTACAACATCCTATTGGGAAGACCTTGGATATATGCCATGGCCACAGTTGTGTCGACCTACTTCAGGAAGATTGCATTTCCCTTCCAAGGAGGAATTACAATCGTTGACCAACAAACATTTCTCCCCAACAGTTCACAAGTTACGGGAAGCATTCCAATGATCCTTGGAAGCAATCATTCGCTCCAAAATATTGGAGTAGGTCTCCTAAAAGACCCTGCCTTAATGGGTACTTTTGCCCTACCGCCTCCGAGTAATCTGGCAGAAGTGGCCACAGTGGAATATGAAACCTTCTATATCTAATGGATTTGGACTCCAAGGATGGTTCTTATCTCATGTCAACCTCGTTAAAAAATGAAACAAGGAGTCATGAGGATAGTTCTTTTACTGTGTCAACCTCATTAAAAAATGAAACAAATCCCCTTTTGAAATCTCAAAGGTAAACCTTCATTCCAACCACCGAGTTGAATGCAATGAAGCTTGGGGGGCATGCACCTCGATTTGCGTTATTATGCTAGGGGCATGCAAACTTATCATCGAGCAGTTTTAGCACATAGTTCATGCTCGTTAAAAAATAAACATAAGATCGAGCAGTTTTAGCGCATAGTTCATGCTCGTTAAAAAATAAACATAAGATCGAGCAAGTGTTTCAATCCGCGTTTAAGCTCGTTAAAAAATGAACTACCCTCCGGTAAATAACCACCGTGAATGTAACATTATCAGCCATTAAAGCCTTGGTCGTGTTTGCACCATCACCTCCACTTTTCCATTGGCCGATCATTCACCTCCATTTGATTGTTTACCCATTTTGAGGAACAGCTGCGAAGAGTGATTTCACTAGCCATCCTTGTGACACTGCCATGATTGGAAAATTCCAACCCTTACCTGGAATCAGCTGCTACCCGTTTTATCACTCGTTCCTCAAAAGACGAGTCTTCTTTAAGCTCTTTTCATCTGACTCGTAAAATATGAAAAGATTGCCGAGTTTTGGCCTTCCAGCTCGTTAAAGCGACCGGAAGTGCTATCCCTCCTCTAGATTTTAATCTTTTTGGACCTGAGGGATTATTGCACAAAAAGATCGAGCGCTTGTATTGTTCGGCTCGTTAAAACTATCGAAAATTCATCCCTTCTGTATTGTTTTATACTTTTTCGGACTTAAGGGATTAGATGACGAAAAAGGACTTCCGGAGTTACCTTTTCGTTCCTTTTCAGACTCTCTAAAAATGAAAAAGACCGAGTTATCTTTGTCGTTAAAATCGTTAAAAACATTAATAGCGACAAACTTGTCTTTAGACGAGAACAAGTTTCACTATCACTAGGCTCGTTAAAACATAGTGATGGGTTTGCCTGAAGGGAAAATTATAGAACAAGCATATGTTATCCTCCTCAAGCTTGACAAAAATAAAGAGGTACTGGTTAGCAATGACTGGGGAAAAATTGGGAAGAAACTCAAAGAAACTTTATTGGTAGCAAGTCGCTCTTGAACATGACACTTCCACTCCGTGCCTGAGTCGGGTTGGGTTGTTTCATTCACCGGTCACATCACCATGGTCTCGCCATACCATCCGCCTTTGGGGTAAATGCTACCAATCCATCATATAAGTGTCGCCGATATGTTCAAGAGAAGTCATCCAGAGAAGTCACCCGTGTCCCATCCACTACCATACATTATACTTCATTCTTTCATGACCGCCACCCTGAACCATATATCATCAAATCGTTTTCACCTCCATCAAAATCATTTGCTCCGTTCCGTGTCACTGATGTGGGATACATTAAGGTCCTCCTTTGACGGATCGCTTCTTGTCGACATCAGCTCATTATCCAAGAAGTTGATCTAGGAACACCCCCTTCAGTACTTTGAAGCTTGCATGCCTCAATGGCAAGTTTCTCACTTCCGGCGATAGGTATACATCAATGACCTTCGACCGAAAGATTTTGCGTGGTGTTCGACGCCAAGTCCTTTATTCACACCACGTGAATTGTACTGCAGTACCTTGAGGGTCATTATCATTATCGGTGATTCCTCTCGCGCTTGTTAACAGTTTACATCATTGACTGGTAATCAAGCGATGTCTTTCCATGTTCGACTTCAAAACATTTTTCACATGGATCGACTTGTACTTAGAGTGAAGATCGGACGAGATTGAAGACCCCGGATCTAGTTTCATCCATCTGGGCTGCGTTATATATTCAGGAAAAATAAAGACATTGACATGTACAGCATTGCAGCACAGATAATCATCCTACCAAAAGGATGATGATTTCATCAGAATCATCAGTCTACCATCAGACGATTGTCTGTCCTATGTACATAAAAATGAATTTATAAAGCTGAGCATGGGAATGCCCGCCTCAGCTAGATCATGAAAACAGTATGAAAATAATGTATTGTATTGTATCTTATTACAGGTCTCCTCCCAGCATTGAAGGAACTTCGGATCCTCCTAATAAAGCATTTCACCCGATAAACGGCCTCATACTTTAGGGGGCAACTGTTATAGACATTTTTGTGCCTTACAGCTATAAGCATGAAATGTCCATAAACCAAGGGATCCTAAGTCCCTAAAGATGTTGTTCCAACTCCTAAAGAAACAAGGTCAACAAATGACAGCTTCTCCCAGAAGTTCTCCACCAGAAACTGCCCAAAACTAGTCAATCAGGATCAATTCAGAGGCTCCACTAGCTGCTTGCGTTGCAAAGCACCCAAATACACTGGCTAGGTGCATTGCAACACAAGTGAATGCACTACCAGGGTGCGTTGAGCGGGAAATGACAAATGGCAAAGTCATTCAACGAGGTGGAAAGACAATGGAAGCTTCCAGAATCTTCTCCAATGACACTTGCCTCACTGAATTCAACCAGTGATGAGTAAGAGGCTCTCAGCCTCCAAGTGGAAGCAAGAAATGACAGAGAGAAGCCACAAGTCAAAACATAAGCTAACTCATCCTCTCTGCTTACATCTATATATGGATCCCTCACCCAGAGATCGAGGAGGCTGGAATTTTGTACTTTGCAAAGAATTGTTGTTGGTTTGAGATTGAGATTAGTGCATGGGGTGATTTATGCTTTGTTGGAGGTGAGGAAGGGATTCCTTTGCTGGGAGGTAGATGCTGGATTGGGACTCACTTGGTTTTATCTCCTCTTGGACTTTCTTATTATATCAATAAAACTATTTGAGTTTCTCCTACATGTTGTGTATCAATGATGCTTTGTTATATTTGCATGTTTAGCTTAAATCTGATCCTAAGCTAGTTATGAATGTAAATCTATGTATTTTGTGTAGTTTTCCTCTTCTGTGATCTTGCAGGAACTTGGTGAAGCTGGACCAGTAAGGGAGCAGGCAGCGGGAAGCGAACAAAGAAGAGAGCAATTGGATCAACAAACTAGCGAAAGACACAGGTTAGTTACATCCTTCCTCTTCATTTACATTTCATAAAGAAGAATACAAAAGTAGTTTTCCTTGTTTGTTGCTAAGGCACTGTCACACCTTAGAGTGGGATAGGGGCGTTCTGAATGGATACTTTTCCCAACAACACCAACATTTCTGTCGCTTTTTTTGTATTTTCTTGTGTGAGTGTTGTTTTCTTGATTTCTTTGAATGCTTGTTGTTGTTTACATGTATAATAGCTTGCCCTAGCTCTATTTTAGTTTTCGTTGTTATCTCACTGTTGTCTCACATGAAACTGTTTTACACAAACGGTCATTGATTCGTCCACTCGCTTCACTCACATGCATGTTAATCTGTTTATTGAATCTTTCATTAATGTTTCCATGCATTGTCAATCACTTCTACTTTCACTTAGTGTTGTCATGCATTCACTGTCATAATTTCTTTCAGTTGCTTGTCAGTGAGTCGGGTCAACCATGGCCTGGACTCTGCCTTCACTGAGACAACATTCCGTAATCTGGGGAAGGAAGGCTCTACCTTCCTCTCCAGAAATGTGCATTTCTACCCAGCACTATCCTCCAGGATTGTTTTGCGCATTTCTGAGGGACAGTGACTGCTGGCCCAGAAAATTGCGCAATACAGTCCCTGAGCCAGGAGTCACTCCCAGCTGGAATTGCGCATTCCACAATCCCAGCAGCTAGTATTGCCTCCCAGACAACCCAAACTACATTTTGTGCAGTTCTGGTAGCCAGTCACCCACCTTCCCAGAAGAAATTCTCTTGCTAATCAGTTTCCCTGGTATGTGTTGTGTCATTCCCCAAATTTTCTTTGGTTTTTGCTAACATATTTCTTGCCATGCATGTTGCTTGTCTCCAAATATTTTAAGTGTTCATCCGTATCTTAGCAGCACCAAATCAATGGCTTCCAAGAGAACAAGATCATAGGACATTGATGGAAATGCAGCTGGAGCAACAGTTGAGCGAGTTTCCTCTAGTCTACCGATCTATGAAGATACAAAGTTGTATCTAAACAGGGACATCAAACTGAAGTGGCAAGAGGTCAATGAAACATTTTCAGGCACTTTTGAGGAAGGCCTCAAAGACCGTCAAGTGTACATGAACATACACAAGTCTGACCTATACAGGATTTCATGCAGATACCCCACGTTCCCATGCGTGGACGTGATACACTGGATTGTCTCTCACATTGATCTCGAGATGATGACCTTGAGCAGTGTCAATGGGACGAAGCTTGCATCCTTTCGGGAACGAGATTATGATGATATGCATCAAATGTGAGATCTTGTGACTATCATGAAGACTCCATTCAGCTTACCCAACAACATTGCTGACTCTAGAGACATTCTGAAGAACTGGGTAAAGGAGTCGGATCGATTCAGGTTGACACCCAACCATATCTACAAGACAAAGATAATGAGGAAGGCGTACCAATACTTGGTCATATTTTCTTATCGACTGTATGGCAAAGCAAGCACGAAAGCCTTCCCACAGAGTTGAGTGATTGGATTGGACCAAGTGGCTAGAGAAGGAAAACCATGTAACTGGTCTGGCATTTTGGCTTATCAGCTAAAGGAACAAGTAACCAAGGCTCGATAGTCACCTCGAGGTATGCATGCAGATATTTACATGTTCGCCTACATCTTAGATGCAGTCTATGCCCGACAGGAGTTCCCGGGTTTGGAGTGGGCATGGTCACCGACAGAGACTGTTGTGAACACATATTTCAAGTTGTTATTTGAATGCAGCTTCAAAGGAGTAATCACACGGTTATCCAATCATTTTGTCACCCCTATGTACAAGATGATATTTGAATAGGATCCACCCTGCATGTCAAAGGAAGAAATGGAGGCATTGTTAGGCATTGTTGATTGTTATGCCTCACCATCTGGCACCTTCATCCGAATGTTCAACATGGAGAAGCCTTCGCATGTTCTACCAAAGTTTGCCTTGGACATACTTGTCATGCAGGAAATAGCATATCACATCTCGACAGGATTGACAGTTAAACTGAATCGGAAGAAGAAGGCACCTTGGCCCACTCTTCCATTGCAAATTGGGTTATATGAGATCCAGAGTATCAAGCAAGTAGAGGTCGAAGTAGAACATATGAAGAAGTACCCACTCGACCTTCGAAGCTACAATCCGTATGACCCATATTTCATTGTGAAATATCACTGCATGAGAGTTTCGTTCAACTGGATTCACGCGACATTTCATTGGGCCGTGGAGGACCCATGGAGATATTGCTGCAGCTTCTCCAGACCCAATGAACAGGTCAGCTTCGATGTGGTGTGGTTAGCGAAGCAACATGAAGCAGCATCATGGAGAGCACCAGTAGCACCAGTAGCAGCAATGGCAGCAAAGGGAAGCATACCAATGCATGACAAAGGTAAGAGGAAGATTGCTGATCGCATGGAGGAGGAGAAAAGCTGTAAGTTTTGAGCAAATCCACTTGTAGAGCAAGAATCTATGGCTATAGAGGCAAAGAGGCACCAGCGGGACAAGAAAATCGCGCGAAGGTAGAGGGATAAGAAGAGAATGGAAGAAGTAGAGAAGGAGTTGCATGAGCTGAGGGAGCAACTCCTAAAGGAACAAGAGTTGCGCAAACATGAGAGGGAAGCGAAAAAACAACAGATACAGCAGGGGGCACAACATGTGCAAACAGATGAAGCAGTGCCCGTACAATTATTTGATTCATCAGAACAACTGACATCAGGAAAACAGGGTGAACCATCGCAGGGGAAAGACTTCGCTCATGCGATAGAACAAGAACTTCAATAGTTGGATGCAGACATGGAGTAGCAGGAGTTGGAACAGGACACCGACCTCATGCCTCACCACAAATAGGTTGACTCACCCACTTCAATGCATCAAGATGATGAACAAGTCGCAAATGAACAAGCAGGCACTGAGATCCTTGGTGATCAGTCAGAAGAAGAGATGCACAACATCTCGTTCGACGAATCCCAACATAGAGTTGTGCAGTCTCGCAGAGTGTCAACTCTAGAGGATCATACGTCTCCTACGCAAGTTGAGTAATGAGTGATCGTGACTGATGTGCACAAACATCCAACTGCCTTAGTCGATGCAACCAGAGTGTATGCCGAAGCCACTAGCTCAAGTGTCTGCTTTCTAATAGTTGAGAATGAGAAAGTGGAAAAAGAACTATAAACGACCAAGCAAGGAGGAGACTTGGTGACAGTGTCTGCCCGAGCTGATCTGAAGAAGGAAATACTAGATGAAGTATTGTCCCTTGACATAGTTATGTGAGCATTGTACTCCAAGTTTGGTAACAACGATGTGCTAGAAGAGCACGTATCTTGATGAACTTGCGTGCTGCTGCTGAAGACATCCAAACATGGATGATGAAGTACAAGGGAGCCCCATTTCACTTGCCTAAGATGATGAGGGCCAATGCAGTTGAGCTGAAGGCACGTATTTGGAGTCAGATCCGAAATTATGAAGAGCTCCCGCAATTCATCACTAGCATACAGGTTTCCCATGCATGAGTATTCAAGAGTATGGATTTTGTGGTGCGCACAAATGCGATCCCATCACTTGGAACTCTCACCCATGTGAAGAAAAAGAAATAAGTATGAATAGAGCTTGACTCATAATTTGACGAGTTGATGCGCATCGCCACCAGCTCGGACTTTCCTATTAATGCACACATCATGCACAAGTATGTTGCTAGTCCGACCACATTGAAGACAATGATGCACATGATTTCAGACGAGTTGGACAAAGGAGCCCGAGCAGTGTACCCGAATTCTATAGAGGCAAGAGTCAGGTTTCATATGAATGTCACCACGGAGCACACGGACACCATTAAGGACTATCGATCTTGGCATCAATATGTTGTGTTGATCAGCATAAGGATGTTGAGGAGTTGGATTTCCATGGTTGTCTAAGTCAGAGTGATGTCTAGCATGGTTTTCTCAAGCCATTTTGTTTCACATGGGTACATGTGCATTGTAATGTTAAGTCGTGTCAATTGTAAGTCAAGTTTCAATAGTTGGATGTAACAATCATAGAGTAGGTGAAGAGTCATGAGGGTAGTTGAACTGTCACAAAGGGGAATGTCAAGGGTCACCCCACCCTTTGCTATAAATAGTCCCTCATAACTCATTGTATAGGCTTTTGGTCAGCCAAGCTTCCAATAAGACTATCTTGGAGAGAGCTTGGACAATATTGTAACGCGCCTTGGCTTCTCCACTACACGAAGCTAGTACATCTCTTTGGAGGAGCAGGCAGATGTGGCTGTAACGTTCCACTATTGGAGCTAGTGGTTGGACATGGATGTATTGTATGACTGGAACTTACACTTCTTTATATAATAAGAGCCAACATGTTTCATGCATATGTTGTATTGTATTCCAACTATCTTGTTTACTCTAAATGGAATATGTATTTTCTTTCTTACGCATGCATGTATGGACTATTCTGTATGAGTATGTATGAATCTTACTGAAATGTGTTGATTGGTTTAACCATCACTTTGGATTGCTAGTTGACTTGTTTTCCATCTTGTGATGTATCTTCGCTCATGTGTTCCCTTCCCATCCGAGTACTATTATAGGTTGCTAAGGGGCGCACTCATCTCAACCCACTTGTGTTAGAACCTCTCATGCACCTTCCTTGACTCACTACAGCTGTCACACCCTTGCTACCAACAGAGTTATCTTAATCACCTCTGTGTGAAATCGCGGTTAAGGCATTACCATACGATTCACTGCTAGGACTCCTACACCAAACGGTCTGAGGTCTAATTGGGACTTCTTACCCGGGAGATCCCCTAGACATGTTGGCGAGTCCAGCACCGTCGACATTTTTGGTGCTAGAAGGAGGGCCACATGACAAGCTGTGTCCTCTCATCCAGTTTTGAATCTTTTCATATCTTTCATGGATTCTTACACTCTTCTCCCTCCACAATGTTTTTCGAATCATGAAGATGTCACCACCATGAGGGAGTTTTTCGATCACTTGTCCACTTACACGTATGATGGTGAAGGTGAAGTGGCCTGGCCTGAGTACTTAGATGACTTTCTTTCCATGCTTCATGAGGAAGATGGGTGTTCTGACAAACATGCCAGCTTGCTGCTTGTATACACACTTCGCGAATCTCCACTTCGATGGTTGTGCAGCCTACCAGTTGATAGCATACACTCACTTGAGCACTTCTATGATCTCATTGAAGACACTTTCTATCATTTTGATCCAGACTATCTTGACCAAAAACTATTACAGCAACGGAAGGCTTTGCATGAATCGGATTTTTGGCAGCGCTTCTGTGACTTGCAGTTTCAAGCTCCGAGGAGCCATATAAAATTTGCCTATCTTTGGGACTAGTTAGAGTATTGGCTTAAGAAATTTGGTTGTCCCAAGAAGAAGCTTGAAATCAAACCTTGCTCAGCATTCTTCACTCATGGAGCTTCGTAATCTCATGTGGATGTGGCCACTGTCTCAACTAACTATCTGCCATCCCCTCATTCAACAGCTCCACCACTATCAAGTGATGTTGAGGATCATGCTCACTCACTTGTTCAACTTACACATCCTCCCAACATCACTTCACACAATTTTCGCACAATGTTGGTTGTGAGTCCCTTGAGTTCCCATACGTATACTGTTCCACAACCTATGTTTTCGTACTCGGGTGTTCCTTCGCATGATACTAATTTGTGTTCTTCCATTTCGGACTCTTCACTTGTTGTGAACGAGGAACAAACCACTAACAGAGTTGGTGTTGCACAACCAACATGTGTTGTCATTCATGAAGAGTATGAGTGGGATCTTGAACATCAACATTCAGCGAAGGATGACTCCCTTCCGTCCAAGCCTCCTCCATTTTTTCCTGACATCTTCGGTGAACTTGCCATCCATGATTTTGCATGTATATCTCCATCCACGGATGCACCCATTGTTTATCACTCGCAGGACTCACCAGATGTTGGTCCATCATTCGAAAACAGAGAGTATAAGTTGTTCATTGAAAATCCACTTGATCTTTCATCTGTATTTTCCAGAAACACAAAGGATGAGTTTGTTCGCTTTTCATCTACCCCTCTGTTTGATTCATCTGATCACGAGGATGCCAATGAATTAATTGTTTTTTTCTGATCGTGGCGGTAGTGATCCATTTACTCCCATATTTGATCACGATCATGACTCTATCGTAGTTGATCTTTCGAAGCCACTGGTTTATGATGATCTACCTGATGATGAAATTGAAACACCCAAGACTGTCGAGGCACTTCAGCCCGAGCTAATGGTTATGTCAGGGCTTCGCTCTCTTGGGGTTAGTCTCACTTCTGATCAGGGAACTGTTCAATCACCCAAGGCTCCTCATCACTCATTTGTATCCATTTAAGATCAATCTCACACATAGACCATACTTCCTCCACTGGAACTGCACAATCCCATCGCTCATGCATTGGAGGAATCTTACATTACAGGCACTCGTTCGCGATGCAAGTTATATTTATTTCTTTCATTTGCTTGCATGTCATAGTCAAGAGTTTGCTTATGCTTCAAAGTTGCACGCAATGTCACACAACACTATGACAAGTCCACGGACTGCTCGTCATGCACTTGTACTCGCTTATGTCTTGTGGGCACTTTGAAACACGAAGTGTGGTTGTCTTCATTGTTATATCTTTCTTGCTTGTTGGTTCGCACAACTGGGTTGATCGCGGACCAAGCCTTCACTAACATGGTTCAACCAATGCACCAGTGGCTGCATTGGAAATATCACTTCACGTGATCAGGCCCATGCACCGTTAGTTTAGGAGTAGGAGTAGAGTTTGCTTTCAGTCAGTTTTCTTGCATGCTTGTTTGCTTACTTGCTTTGTTTGTTGGTTTGTCTGCTTTCTTGTTTGCTTACTTGCTTTTCTTTTGCTTTTACTTCTGCTCTTGCTTTGCTTTGTTGTTCGTTTAATTCGCTCATTTTGTTCGTAGGTTAGTTTCACATGAAACCATGTATGACTCTTGAAACGAGCTAGGTGAAGTATAAGACGGCTTGTACGGCTATCACTACTTCGTTATCTATCATCTTGCCTTTGTATGAAGAGATTGTTATTTTTAGTCCGCGATACGTCGAAGGAAAATACGTATTGTTCGAAGTGAACCTTGGTGAAAACACAACGCTTGCACACTAACTAGTGTCACTTTCTCTAGTCAGTGGTTTTTGGGTTAACCCTTTTCATCTTAGTGAAGTAGAGTAAGGTGAGGGGGAAAACCTTAATAGGCATGTCAAAGATATAATAAACTACTTCTCTACTAGAACAACCTCTTCTGCTCTCAATAAGTCGGGATCCCTCTTCTACCTTTGAAATGAATAAGTGCTATGCATAGTTGAAAAAATGAAAAATGAAAAAATGAAAAAGTCAAAAAATTCAAAATGAAAAATGAATAAGGCGAAAGAAGAGAAAGGCTTCCTATTCAGGGAGGTGATGCAAGTAACTCCGCCGGGGTACTAACCAAGCTCGCTAGTATGGGAGCCATGCTTGCGTTCCTATGTGACTTCGTCGGGGTACTATCCAGGCCTGCTGACAGCGGAGCAACACCAGAGATGAAACTAAGACTCTGACGACTATACTTCTTATGCACCAATATACCCCTCAAACCCAATTGAAACAACTGGGTTGCCTTGCCTTGGAATGTGTGTCAATCAACCAAGAGTTTAGCAGATGCTACATATTACAATCAAGCTAGTGTGAAACCAAGTTGATTTGAGAACTGAACAATACTTCCGGAGGTGTTAGACTTGCTTTTCATGAACAAGGTCCATTCAGAGAGCTAGAGTTCTACCAGTGTGTCGCCAAGTGTTGTAACGGCTACAACCACCCTCCAAAATTTTGCCTTAGCTTCGTTTTGCAGCCTCCCTACCAACCTTTCACAGCACCTTGTCTTGCATCTTCAAGTACACAAGCTTCAGTGTTTTTCTTGCACCAAGACAACTTGTCGATCACATCTTGATGCATTCCCCTCATAGGCTGTTCACTCGTACTTGGTCTAGCTGCAAGCTAAGTAGCTCCCCCAAGAAATTGCACATTTTTGGAGGGAAACCAACCTTCTCTCTAGAAATTGTGCAATCCTGTCTAGAAGCCTACTGGGTTCCAAAATTGCGTAATTCTGCTAGTTAGCACTCCCAGTGAAAATTGTGCAATTTTCCCTAGCAAGGCTGCTCAGCCCAAAATTTACGTAAATCTGGGCAGTGGTCAGCTGCTCTGCCCATAAATTGTGCAAATCTCCTGGACAGCTAGCCCAGATCCCAATTAGAAATGCGTGTTTCCTTCAATCAGTTGAGCAACTACATGCATGAGCAGTTTGGTTGACTAGTTCCACTTGGGACCAAGGAAACTTGAATTGCATGCATGGCTTGCTTTTTCCCAGAATAGAAAAAGGCAACATGCAAAATGCATTCCATGATGCAGGGAGCTATTTTTAGCAGCCAAAGGTTACATGCAAAGTTCATTTAGAAACTTCCCTCCAAGTGTCGCTTTTTCCTTGATTTGTGGCATGCGCATCATGAGCCCAAAATCATTTATTCAATGCATCAAGCTCATTCTTCCACATCAATATTGGAGCTCTGACATCCCACATCACATCCAGGACTCTTCGACTCATTCAACTCAGCTATTCACGGGTAAGTGGCCTCAACTTGTCTTTTCCAGCATTTTTATTGCTTTTGTGTATTCAGTTGTGCGAGTGTTGTTTACTTGATTTCTTTGAATGCTTGTTGTCATTTACATGTATAATAGCTTGTCCTAGCTCTGTTTTAGTTTTCATTGCTATCTCACTATTGTCGCATGCATGAAACTGTTTTGCATGAACGGTCGCCAATTCAGTGACTCGCTTCACTCACATGCATGTTAATCTGTTTATTGAATCGTTTATTTATGTTTGCATGCACTGTTAATCACTTCTGCTTTCACTTAGTGTCAACATGCATTCAATGTCATATTTTCTTTCAATTGCCCGTCGGAAAGTCAGGCCAGAAATGCGCATTTCTGCCCAGCATTGTCCTCTAGGACTGTTTTGCGCATTTCTAAGGGACAATGACTGCTGGCCCAGAAAATTGCGTAATGCAGTCCCTAAGCCTGCAGTCACTCCCAGCTGGAATTGCGCAGTAGCTAGTCTTGCCTCCCAGACAGTCCAAACTGCCTTTTGTGTAGTTCTGGCAGCCAATCACCCAGCCTCCCAAAAGAAATTGCGCAATCTTGCCCATCATTTTCCTAGGTATGTGCTGTGTCATTCCCAGAACTTGCTTTGGTTTTCGCTAACAGATTTCAAGCCATGCATGTTGCTCGTCTCCAGATCTTTCAGGTGTTCATTCGTCTCTTAGCAATACCAGATCAATGGCTTCCAAGAGAACATGATCACAGGACACTGATGGAAATGCAATTGGAGCAGCAGTTGGGTGAGTGTCCTCTAGTCTACCGATCTATGAATATCCAAATTTGTATCTAGATAGGGACATCAAACTGAAGTGGCAAGAGGTCAATGAAGCATTTGCAGACACTTTTGAGGAAGGCCTTGAAGATTGTCATGTGTACATGAACATTCACAAGTCCGGCCTGTACTGGATTGCATGCAGATACCTCGCTTTCCCATGCGCGGACACGATAATGGATCGTCTCTCACATTGATCCTGAGACGATGACCTTGAGCAGTGTCAGTGGGACGAAGCTTGCGACCTTTTGGGCATGAGATTATGATGAGATGTATCAGATGTCAGTGCCCGTGACTGTCATGAAGACTCCATTCAGCTTACCCAATAACAGTGCTAACTCTAGATACATTCTAAAGAACTGGGTAAAGGAGCCGGCTCGATTAAGGTTAACACCCAACCAGATCTATAAGACGAAGATACTGACGAAGGCATACCAATACTTGGTCATATTTGTTTGTCGACTGTATGGCCAAGCAAGCACGGAAACCTTCCCACAGAGTTGGGTGATCGCACCAGACCAAGTGGCTAGAGAAGGAAAACCATGTAACTGGTCTGGCATATTAGCTCATCAACTGAAGGAACAAGTAACAAAGGCTTGATAGTCACCCAGAGGTATGCGTGCAGAGATTTACATGTTCGCTTACATCTTAGATGCAGTTTGTGCCCGACAGGAGTTCCCGGGTTTGGAGTGGGCGTGGTCACCGATGGAGACTGCTGTGAACACATATTTCAAGTTGTTGTCTGAATGCAGCTTCAGAGGAGTAATCACATGGTTGTCCGATCATTTTTTCACCCCTGTGTACAAGATGATATTTGAACAAGATCCACGTTACATGTCAAAGGAAGCAATGGTGGCATTGTTAGGCATTGTTGATCGGTTTGCCTCACCGTCTGGCACCTTCGTCTGAATGTTCAGCGTAGAGAAGCCTCCGTATGTTCCACCGAAGTTTTACTTGGACGTACTTGTCATACAGGAAGTAGTATATCACATCTCGACAGTATTGACAGCTAGACTACATCGGAAGAAGAAGGCACCTTGGTCCACTCTTCCGTTGTGGATCAGGTTATATGAGATCCAGAGTATCAAGTAAGAAGTTGTCAAAGCAGAACATATGAAGAAGTACCCACTCGATCTCCAAAGCTACAATCCGTATGACCCACATTGCATTATGAAAGATCATTGCACGAGAGTTCTGTTCAACTAGATCCATGAGGCGTTTCATTAGGCCGAGGAGGACCCATGGAGATATTGCTACAACTTCTCTAGACCCAATGAATAGGTAGGCTTCGCTATGGAGTGGTTAGTGAAGCAACATGAAGCAGCGTCACGAAGAGCACCAACATCACCAGTAGCAGCAATGGCAAGCATACCAGTGCACGACAAAGGTAAGAGGAAGATTATCAATCGCATGGAGGAGGAGCAAAGCTGCAAGTTTCGAGTAGATCCACTTGTAGAGCGAGCAACTATGAATATAGAGGAAAAGAGGCACCAGCTCGACAAACGAATCGCGCAAAGGCAGAAGGATAAGAAGAGAATGGAATAAGTAGAGAAGGAGTTCATGAGCTGAGGGAGAAACTCTGAAAGGAACAAGAGCTACGTGAACAAGAGAGGGAAGCCCAGGTGAAGATAAAGAAACAACTCTGACTAGAGCTTGACTCTTACTTCGACGAGTTGATGCACATCGCCACCAGCCTGGACTTGCCTCTCAATGTAAACATCATGCAAAAGTATGTTGTTGGTCCGACCACATTAAGACAATGATGCACATGCTTTCAAACGAGTTGGACAGAGGAGCCCGAGCAGTGTACCTGGATGCTATGGAGGCAAGAGCTAGGTTTCAAACGGATGTCACCGTGGAGCACATAGATACCATCAAGGACTACCGATCTTGGCATCAATATGTTACTATTGATTAGCATGAGGATGTTGAGGAGTTGGACTTCCATGGTTTTCTAAGTCAAAGTGATGTCTAGCATGGCTTGCTCAATCCATTTTGTTTCACATGGGTACATGTGCATTGTAATGTTAAGTCATGTCAAGTGTAAGTCAAGTGTCAATAGTTGGATGTAACCGTCATAGAGTAGGTGAAGAGTCATGAGGGTAGTTGAATTGTCACAAAGGGGAATGTCAAAGGTCACCCGCCCTTTGCTATAAATAGTCCCTCATAACTCATTGTATAGGCTTTTGGTCAGCCAAGATTCCGATAAGACTATCTTGGAGAGAGCTTGGACAGTATTGTAACGCGCCTTGGCTTCTCCACTGCACGGAGCTAGTACATCTCTTTGGAGGGGAAAGTGGATGTGGCTGTAATGTTCCACTATTGGAGCTAGTGGTTAGACATGGATGTATTGTATGATTGGAAATAATACTTCTTTATAGAATAAGAGCCAACACATTTAATGCATATGTTGTATTGTATTCCAGCTATCTTGTTTACTCTAAATGGCATATGTATTTTCTTTCTTACGCATGCATGTACGGACTATTCTGTATGAGTATGTATGAATCTTACTGAAATGTGTTGATTGGTTTAACCATCACTTTGGATTGCCAGCTGGCTTGCTTTCCAGCTTGGGATGTATCTTCGCTCATGTGTTCCCTTCCCATTCGAGTACTATTACAAATTGCCAAGGGGCGCACTCATCTCAACCCATTTGTGTTAGAACCTCTCATGCACCTTCCTTAACTCACTGCACTTGTCACACCCTTGCTACCAACAGAGTTATCTTACTTGCCTCTGTGCGAAATCGCGGTCAAGACATTACCATACGACCCACTGCTAGGACTCCTACACCAAACGGTCTGAGGTCTAATTGGGACTTCTTACCAGGGAGATCCCCTGGACATGTTGGTGGGTCCAGCACAATTAATACACTCTTACATGAAAAAATATATTATTGATATGCACCTCAAAAGAAATTATGGAAGTAAAAGAATAATTTAAGAAATTCCAAAAAAAAAAACATCATTAATGTCTCATTCTCCATGTACGTACTATATAACGAGTCCATACTATCCACAGTTTGACCGTCATAAAGTGTTTCTGGGCAAAAGTCTTATACACACACGGGTTTTATAGTGGTGTTTCAGAAGGCTCAAACCGGTTACAATTTTGCTACCAAAAAATTACTTTTCACATAAATTTTTAATATTTATTTTTACTCATACAAAGCATTATAGATTCCTCATATTTTGTAGCCCAAAGTGTTACTCCACTTGTATAAAAGGTTATGAGATTGAAGTCATATTTATTTATTTTTAATAAATTTCCATAAAAAAAATAGGATATCTAATCCATTGACACGAAAACAAACTATTTGAAATTATAAGCAAAAACAACTAATCCTTACTTCTTATTTAATAATTATGTGTTATAATTATGTTAAATTGAACTTAAATTTCATTTAATCAATACAACCATTAATTTATAAAACAACCAAAAATATATTATGACTAATTAAATTAACATTAAACCTAAAAAAACAATTGAATTATTTTAAAAAGAACACAATAGTATTTTGATAAAACAAAAACAAAAACCAAAAACAATTTATAAGAAACACTTCCAACCTCACACTCACGTGCACTCTTCCAACCTTCAAAATTGATTTTCTATAAGTCAAAGTGCTATATCTCAAATTTTGACACTCTTGCCACCACTGGATGAAACAACTAAATTTTCATTAGCCTCACACCATGTACAATCATAAATCTCCCCAGCTCAATCAAATGTACAAACCCATTGAGAATAAATCCTAACATTTATTTCATAAGTCAAAAACACCTCAAAATACTTCAGTGCTTTACTGCACCGATAGCAACTAAGTAAATTATAGACATTTAAAAGCCTGGTTGGGGTGGGAGTGGGATCAAGATAGCTTATCAACTCTTGAGGAAGTGCATAAGCATGCTTATATCAATAAATCTAAAGTTTAAGGGGCATTCTCTAAATCCAAAGTTTAAGGTGCATTCACTACAATTAATATGGACGCTATCTCAACCCATCTAAATATGGATATGTGAAGTTTTAAAATGCATATGACAAGTTTACACAAATAAACAACATATCAAATTTGGAACTTGATATATGCAACCAACCATATTATTATATAATAACCATTTTGAAAACTTATAATTATATGTTTTCCTCCTTAACCGACTATCCCACATAGTTGAGACAACAATTTGCCTATTGGGATTGTACAAAATTTGAACCCTTAAGTAATCTAGTTATAAACATACAAATTCTAACCATAAATAATTATGGGTGTTATATGACACTGAATTACATAACAAATTGAGGTGAATCATCTCGATAAAAGATCAATTGCGTTCTAGTTTCTAAAAATAGATATATATTACAAAAAAAAAATTGTGTGTTCCAAAAAAAGTATGGTAAAATGTTAGACCACATATTGTATTGAAAAAAAATGACTTAAAAGATGAAAAATTCAAAGAGAAAACATTAGATAAAATATCAATTGCATCCCGCTTTCTAAAAATAGATATATTTTACCAAAAAAATTTGCAGTGTTCCAAAAAAAAGTATAGTAAAAAAGTATGGTAAAATGTTAGACCACATATTGTATTGAAAAAAATGACTTAAAAGATGAAAAATTCAAAGAGAAAACATTAGAAAGGGATAACTATGCACAAAAAAAAAAATCAAAGGTCGAGTTTGGAAACATAGGATTATGATAATGAATTGATGCTTAGGTACTTAACCATATTTAAATATTTGAACAAGGAATTATATGAATCTACTCACAAAACCATTTGAACCATTCATAATAAACCAAGCTCTTTAATTTTCAATTTGCATTAAGAAAATAAATCATGTTTTGACAATAAAACCATATCTTAATTTTAAAAAATTGTGTCATATCCTCCTCTAGTTCCATTTCTACACAATACCCACAATGCCAAAAACATTGGGCAGAGAGGAAAAGGCTTCTTAGAGATCTCATTTGACAACACCCACAATGGGAACAACATAAATCTGCAACACCCATAATGTGAACAACATCAATGAGCACCTTCACATATAGATAACAAAGTGAAAAATCAATCAATACAAAACTTGCTAGCATGGAGGGAGATTTAGTTGACATTTAAACATATTGCATGTCATATTTAAAAGGGAAGGTTATGTCTTGTTTAGACTTCCGAGTTTCCACAATTATAAATGGTACATATTTGTATGTGATCATGTGCAATATATACCTACAACTTCATTGTTAGCATGAAACACATAATCCAATAGAATAATAATATTGGTATATTGCCAAAATACTAGCACATCAAATATCTAGAAGAATGTAATTGTGAAAGCAATACAAAATGCCTTTGTTATAGAGTACCAGAGTTTAAACTCAAGCAATTGCAAAATGCACAACCTGAATTGGTCTCACTGTTTGGTAGACAACCATTGACCCTCCATGACCCTATCAGTGAATTCAATATATAAATTCCCAGTCTATAAAAAACTATGTAAAACCCCTTTATGAAAAAAGCCCTTACAACATAAATGGCTTGCAGCATGAAGCCCCAACCATCTACCCAATATGCGCCGAGTAGATTTGTCCAGATAATACTGAAAACCTCTCCAAATGTTGCTCTTCTATCTTGCTATGGTAGAGGAGGGCGAGTCCCCATGCTGTCCCCACCAACATTTGCGTCCCTATGAACAACAACATAGTGAATGAATGTTCTGTATATACCTAAGCTCGATGTACGTTGCGATATACACTTACTATGGAGATTGCTATTCAAAGGCCTGTAGCCGAAAGGTAATTTCCCCACATGAGATGGAGTCACAATGGTGCTAGAACACTATGGGAAATGGGAAGGGCCCCTAGGTGCGAGGTGTAGTTGAAGATGGGGATTGGGGAACCTTGTTTCCCCAGGATTATATTTTAGAAATATTACATTGGAACATAATCTAGGTGCACTAAATTATTGTGATATGGCATTGAATATTCATTAATCAGCTTTCACCGTATTGGAGTTAATATGGGCACACCAGAGAGCTTGAGAGTGCAAAACAGTGGTTGGAAATATGGATGACTAGGGATAAATGTTCAATGCAATTATGCTTTATGGCGGAGTTGTGGATTTAATACCTGGAGAGATTGAGTGTCGTAGACTTTGTTGTATTTAAGCTTATGTTAAGTGGAATCCCTCATACGGTGGAGGTATCATAATTTTTGATGGTTTAAATTTGAAATCAGAGGTTATTTTGACAGGTTGCAGATATAAAAGGGACGTCAAACCTGACAGGGAAATTTTTTTCGGTCCGTCGTTAAATACATCTTAAAAACCAAATTACGTCTTACACGACCTCAAATTCTAGGCCTAGGTCTCTCTCAACAAATATATAGCCTGCCAATGAGCATTAAATGAGTGGAGCAGTGTATGCCTATAGTTGGATAATTAACCTCCCAAAATCCAACAATGGGCATATACAACCCCACTCATTTAATACTCATTTTATGAGGGGCGTAGTGTATGCCTATAATTGAGTAACTTGCCTCTCAAAATCCAATAATGGACATATACAACCCTACTCATTTAATACTCATTGACAAATACTTATTTACAACTTCACTCAAATTGCTATGAGTGAGAGTATAATAACATATTTTTGCAGTTTGAACTAGGTGAAAATATAATAACCCATCTTTTTGTTTTTACAGGGGCAAGCCATAATGTTAATGACCAACAACAGGAGTTATTCCACATTTATCGATGCCATAAAGTACATAACCACTGGGGATCACGGAGTGAGAAGAAGATATAAGTGCCTATCATAAGTGTCTGGGGCAATGTGCGTGGCTAGTATTACATAGCAAAAACAAGTGCGAAGGCCATTATTGTGCTCACTTGCTCAGTGACGTCGTCATTATTTTAATTGGTGAGATATTCTCCACGTAATTTTTAATTTGCGAGTGAGTAATTGGAAACAAGCTTTGCAAAGTAAGTGTGTGGAGGAAGCATCCAAGGGCATGGAGGGCGTTGTGTAAAGGTGGTTATGCTGAGAAAGTTATGCACAACAATAGAGGAAATATGTTCGAGACAGAAATAAAGACCCCATTAAAATCAAAATTAATTAACCATAAAAGCAGCGACTACGATACCTTGTAATTATTACCTATGTTTTTTCAAAGTAATTTACGGTATCAATTAATACAAATTTTGTTCCCGATGGGAAAATAACAAGAAACTGCCGTCTGCTGTCCCCACCACATGACCCATACTTTAAAAAAAAAAAATCTACACTTTAATCATGTCAATTTAAAAGGATATATGTTCTGGCGCTTTAAAAATTGTAAATATGTTAAAGTGAAAAATATAATGATATGTGTTCTGACGCTTTAAACCAAACGAATAAAAATTGTAAATAAGCTAAAGTGAAAGTTGAGTTTTGGTAGGAGTTAGAGTCTCCTGGAAGTATCCACTTGAGTTAGAAGAGCTGTTGTTTTGAGTTTATCACAAACCCTGTGAACATTATTGTAATAAATGGTTTAATTATAGTTAAATTTATCATGCTTTATCATTTTTTTCGTTGTTTTATCAATTTGATTTTTTTTTGTTGTTTTATCAATTTGATTTTTTTTATTTATTTTTACATTGTAAAACTTTTCTCTCTGAAATGAACACCCTTACTAGCCACCTGGCACAAGTTTGCATCATCCAATCAAATGTTAGACGATTTCAATTTGATTTTTTTTTGTTGTTTTATCAATTTGATTTTTTATTTTTTTATTTTTACATTGTAAAGCTTTTCCCTTTGAAATGAACACCCCTACTAGCCACCTGGCACAAGTCTGCACCATCCAATCAAATGTTAGACAATTCAAGAATAATGTGCCGTCAGATTACTAGAGTTTTAATACAGTTTCACAATTTAGTTTTAATACAGTTTCACAGTTTCAATACCGTTTCAGTTTCAACTGAATGAAACTGATATAGCATATGACCCTGCATAACGTGAGTTTGAACTTAAACTGATATAGCATATAACCCTGCATAACGTGAGTTTGAACTTAAACTGATATAGCATATAACCCTGCATAACGTGAGCGTGAACTTAAACTTTGCATTTGTGTTTGGTCTTGCAGGAATTTAAGGAAACTTCTGAGGCATACACCTTCAAGGTTGATCCTGTAGGTATATTCATTATGCATGTTACAGGGTTTTTGGATTTGTTGATATTTAGTGCCTGGTGTTTATCTGTCGGTCTTGGCAGGTTTGAAGAAAGAGGAAAGACCACCAGAAACCTGAGCAGTAAGAAGGGTCTGTGAAACCCTCACTGTGTTTTTTAGGGAGGCAGAGCGCCCAGGGAAGAGTTGTTATGACCTGCTTATCTTTCCCTTTATTCAGACATGTTTCATAATTTGAAGTTTCTGCAACAATGTTTCTCACGTCTTTTGTAAATGACACATTCTTATATCTACAGTACTTGTTGCCTGTTAGAATTCACCGCTTGTCTTGATATAGCCCTTTTTATGAATTTCTGCTAGACTGTCTCTTATCAATAACTATTCCCCTCTATATCAATTCTTTTCGGCCTACCATCTGGTCCTAATATGTCAGTTTCTTTGATGGGCATGTTAATACTCTCATGGTCATATTGGACCGATTCTTGAAGTATATTTTCGCTTGCCCCTGTATCTTGCCCCTGTATCGCTGATCATCGATATTCTTATAATTTTACTCTTCTTATGTTTTCATTTGAAGTTGTCATAACCCTCTAAATTCATTGTTTGTCAGTTCTTATTCCATTAATTCCGTGTTCATTCCTTCCTCTCAATGCCCACAAAATCCATCTGATGCGTGCCATAGTAGCATCAGTACCGATGTTTGGCCCAGCCCAGGACATGCAGCACCTGCATGAATTATGCAGATCTATACTGTTTGTTCTAGGCCTATTCTGCTCGTGGCCTATAGTGCTCTCTCTTTCTTTGCTTGTATTTATTATATTATATCATCATCTTGGAGCCTTTCATTTATTGAATATCTTAAATCCAATCCTGTCTCTGTAATTTTTCTATCATCCTTGGATTTTCTTGCAGTTGTTATTTGCCTCTCTTCACCATTCTATCATCTTTGGATTATTTTGCAGTCATTCCTGGCCCCTCTTTACAATTTATATTTTTGTTGTTGCTTCAAAGCAATAATAATAGAGCCAAAGTGTACTTTTTTTTGGGCCCCCTTTTATCATTTCATGTTTTTGTTGTTGCATCAAAGCACTAGTAATAGAGACGAAGGTGATTTTTTTTTGTAAGAATGAATCCCAAGCAGAGACAAAATAAACTTTTTTTTCCACGAATAAATCCCAATGGGACATCAAAATATAATCATTAGGCCTTTTTGCTTTGTCCCTAATCACAAGGGAACATTTCCTTGGTTTTGTTTGGGTTGCCTCTTACTTAGTGTATCTTGCCTTCTTTCTCATCATTCTTATTTCTTTTCCTTCAACCCAATTCTCAATATTTTTGTTAGTCTGATTGCTATGTTTCATTTAGATTTTTCACATTAAAGTTGTCCTCCCTTTTTCTTGACCATTGATATATATTGTCATGTTTAAACTCTATACTCTCCTTGTTTTTTATATTTCTTGTTTTTCCTCATTGCATTAGTGACATAGTTTTTGTCATAGCTAATTACATATGTCTCTGGTACCTCCGAAAGCAACATGAAGACAGTGTGTAATCTCTATTGATTGTAATATTTTACTATTTATTTGGTTGGTCAATCTCGTTGTTCTTGTAGTGATTGTTCTCTTCTTTTCCATTGATTGATCTAATTGTATTTGTAATTTTACTCTATTTTCTTATTTTATAAGTAAAAGAGGAAAATTTTAATGAATTGGTAACATATTTACAGAGGAGTCTTGGCTAGAGTCTTGGCTAGACTGTGGCCGCCCTCAGGGCCCTGCATGGCCGGGGTTGATTTGACCCCGGCCATGGGGCTTGAGGGCAGTGGCAGGGCCAAGCCCCTACGCCAACCCTGTGGCAGCCCTTAGGCCCTCGCCTGGCTGAGGTCGATTCCCGGAATCAACCCCGACCAGGCAGGGGCCTAAGCGCCGACACAGGGCCAACGAAAGGGTCTTGGCCAGGGCCTCCGTTAGGCCCTCGCTTGGCTGAGGGTTGATTCTCCGAATTGACACTCGGCCAGGCGAGACCCGACCATTGGCATTTTTTTTAATTTTAATTAATTTCTTTTTATATATATAGTTTTTAGTTTTTAATTTTTTAATATTATTTAAATTATTATTATTATTTTTAAAATTTTAATGTTTTTCTTATATAGTTTTTAATGTGTTTTTTAAAAAATATTTTTTATTTTTAGTTTTTAAATTTTTTCCTTTAGCTTATTGTTTTTGTTTATATTTTTATGGAAGTTTTTTATTTTTTATTTTTTAATTATTTTTTATTTTTATTTTATCTTTAATGTTGTTTTTTAAAAGTTTAGTTGTATTATTTATTTTTAATGTTAATTTTTCTATTTTTTCCTTAAGTTATGTTATTGTTTTTATTTTCTTTATATTTTTGTTTTTTCATTTTTTCGGGGTTTATTTTTTATTTATTTTCAATTTTTAGTCCATTGAATGATATAAGGGATTTAGGATATTCATTTCTATACCTTGTGGTGAGCGCCCTGATATTCGTTCCCTTTGAAACCCCAGTTTGTTACCCTTTGAAACCCCAGTTTGTTACCCTAGGATATTCATTTCTATACCTTGTGGTGAGCGCCCTGATATTCGTTCCCTTTGAAACCCCAGTTTGTTACCCTTTGAAACCCCAGTTTGTTACCCTCTCCCCAGTCTAATAAAGCCAATACCAATTTTTTCTTTTTGTTACTCTCTCCTCAATTTTCTCATGAAGTCAAAACCATTCTTTTTTCTTTTTAATAATTTGTAATCATCAGGCTTGAAATAAAAGCCTAAACTTCGGCAATTTCTTTTACCCTTATAGTATGCAATCCTTCTTATGCTGCTCTCATTGTCTTTTGGATTTCTTTTTTATGAAAGAATGCTCTCATTGTTTTTTGGATTTCTTTTTTATGAAAGAAAGCCAAACTGTGATTTTGATATTATCTTGAAAATGGACTTTTGGAGTGAAGTGTTCTACATTACCTTCACTTTGAACATATCCTGGTTGGAATCTCCCTAAAACATAACATATGATAAAAAAAAACAAAATTTCTAATGTTTCTTATGCAATTGCCTTACGGCGTTTCTTTTGCAACATGTGGTGCAAATGCTAGTTTATTTTGCTCTGAGTATCATTTTAAATAGGTATGATACACTTTAATATCATATGGTCTCTAAAATAACGACAATTTGATGACTAAACATTTGAAAAACCAAAAAAATAGATAAATACTTTAATATAGAAGCTGACCCATGACTCAGATATAAGAAAAGAACGTCCTGCCCGTGACCATACCATGACTGTGCCCAACCAGTGAGTAGGCCAGCATGGTTGAGTTGCCCCAGGACAGGTGTCAAACAATGAATTACGTCCTCTCACATTACGTCCTCTCACATTAAAAAAATATATCACTCTTCTATGAAAAAAATATATTATTGATATGCACGTCAAAGGAAATTATAGTGAAGGAACATTTTAAGAAATTATTGAAATTTGACCTTAAAGGAAATTATGAAAGTAAAAGAATATTTTAAAGAGTTTTGCAAATTAGAAATTTATAAATAATGTAGAAATACATAGATCGTGTATAATAATTATTTATAAATATTTGTTTATAAAATAAAAGATTTAAGGGCTTTCATGTTTATGTGAGATTGATCTTAAAAAAAAATTGAATGTTTATTAGTATATTTTAATTGAAATTAAAAAATTATAATTTAATAAATGTTTGATAACAATATTTGATTTTTTAAAATGTACAAAAATTAATTTTAATATTTAATATTTTATTAATGTTTTGTTTAGATCAAATAATTTTAATTTGTTTATTAATAATTATTAGATGAATTAATTTCTATTAAATATTTTTAGTAATAGTTACTATAGAGGGTTGATGGATAATCTCAAAGGTAGTTATGTTTTTTTTTTCATTTTCAATTAATTAATAAAAAGATATGTCTAGATATGTTGTTGGACTTTTATTGCTTTTTGTTGTTTTAGTGTGTATTTTTCTTGTTACATGTTTTTTTTTAAATGTATATATATATATATATATATATATTTAAGGTAAGGGTCAAGATGATATGCAAAAGGGTCAATTTCTACAAACTCCAAGCCTACAACAACTAAACTTCGAAAATATTGGCAACCCTTGTAGCTATGTGCCACTCCAGCACAATCCCCAACTATCTTAGCCCACATGTTTCCTCTTTCTGGGGACCTCCCCATCAATTACACTCTTGATAAATGACATGGCATCCTCATTTAGTATGAAGTACCCCGATGTGAAGGAGCTCATTGATTTTTCTAACAACCTTCCCAGGTCCCCTATCTTCCACCTGCAATCAAATTACTCCAACCATGAAAACATTAGACCAAGGAAAAAACTTGCATCCCTCTTATTCCACCATGTACCATATGCAATTACTCTCGAGTTTCTTGCGATTATGGCCCCTCGACCCCCACACCCTCACTACCTCGCCATAGCTCCCCTCCTTCATAGGACATGGACATTCCCTCATCCCACACTCCATCCCCCACTTTTTCCCCTACCTTCCCCCCCAATGGATATAGAGGACATTGTCTCTTTAATATCCCCATGTAGAAAATATTATGCCCACTCCCTCCCCAAAAGAAACCCATCAAGACCAAACCCTCCCCGGTCACTATGGTTGTAGGTCAAGATATCCCTATCAAGCAATCCCAAATGTGATGGAGAAAACCCTGTGGGCTTTTTCAATGGAAAAAATCCCTCCATGCCGACGTTAAATAATTGGATCTCCTCCTCGTGGAGCCCTTTGCTTGGTTATTTGCCAAATTGTTTTCTCTTTGTCCAGAATTTGATTGTTGTTGTTTTCACACTTCAAAGGATTGATCCTCAATAACTTATCGTGATTGGTCATGGGGGGCCTCTGGTTTCCAGTTGACACCCTGAGCCACATATTTTGACCCAACTAGAGAATCAACCACAAAGAAAAGCGTGGGATATACTATCAAGGCTTCACCTAATATACTTGTTGGAACATATTTTAGTCGCCATGGGCAGGGATGAGGGTAATTAGATGATTTCCTCATATTGAATACACTTGTGTAATAAAGGAGGATAAACAACGACTCTAACTACAAGTGGAGGTGGATGTGTGAGAGGGTTTCCTAGGGAAAATTCATATAGTACATGATAATATCTCCTAGACGCAAATGATAGATTATTAGTGACTTCCCTTCAGGGGTTTCATATGTCATGTGGTTGGACACCTCAAGCACCAATACTAGGGTTTTGGTCCACCTATGAAAGGAAACAAATGAATCCAGGTAAAACAACATGTGAATATTTTGAAAGACCACATAGACTCCACATAAGGCTAAAGAAGTTTGCAAATTTGCATGACTACAAGGATCCAGGAGGAGATACTAGCTCACGACTCCTAAAAACATGGTAAGCATACATTTTCCTTCCCCCATTTCCCACATAAGCTTTATTTCTATGTTTGTATCAAATTTTTAGACATATAGATTAACTTCACATACCACTCTTCCCTCTCTAGTTTCTTCAATCCTCCCCTTCCCTCTGTTTTTGGTCTCCCATCCCCCCTCTATTATCTCATTTTCCTCCACTACCCATGCCTTCAGCCCTCCCCCTGGATTTAATCCTTCCACTCCTCCCCTTCCCCTATGCCTTTTGATTCTCGTAACAACCAGGATCCCTTAGAGTCAAGAACTGATACCCTGGTTGTCCCCTCCAACCTTGTTCCCCCTAACCCCCTCTCCTCCAAGCCCCCATATGAACTCAAGCCTCAACCCAAACCCTTAGATATTATACCCTCTTGGGGGGTTTAACTCTAAACCCCTTTCTCCCCAACCCTGTTGGTCGAAAATCCAACCTCTCAAAAGTTTAGTATAAATCCATCTTGGATATCAGTAAGGGAAAACAAATGACTATCTCTAGGACCCTTAAAGAAGAAAATTCACTCAACTCCATCCCTTAATTATGATACTCTCTATTATGATACTCTCTTACAACACCAGAGGGTTGGATTGTAGTATATTTGACCTGCAAATACATTAAATTGAAAATATGTCCAATAATTGCCAATAATCCCAATACAAATACAAGAACGAAATATAGAAGCTTCAGATCTTTATTAATATCAAACCCTTGAGGTAGGGACACCATACAACTACTCATTAATGAAGTATATCACCCCACAAGTCATATGCTTGTCAATACAACAATACTTGACATCTATCAATGGAGAGTCTCTAGCCTCTATATAGGCTTCATACATACAATACCATGGGTCTCTCAATACTATACATATAATACAATAGACTTATCACATTATTTCCCAACTACTTGTGGTCCCTTGCATAATGTGGGTTAACCACTTTATTTATTAATTATGACCCATTTATTTATCATCTTTACATTATTAGATTACATTATTCCCTTGGGTACCTCCTTCTGTATCCCATATTACCCCCCTAGGTATACTACATTCTACCCCCCTTAAGCATTTGTTATCCCCGAAACATGAGAAGAACAAAAATAATAAGATCTACTCAAAAGAGTAGTCCAATGGTACCATGCATGTGCATCTAGCCATTCCGAGGAAATGTTAACACTAGATTTAGTTGGTGCCTCGCTCGCTTGAGATGGAAGTTGGTTCTGGTAGTTCTTCTATTATGATGTGTCATGGATGGATCTCCGCACCTCTCTCTATGTCGTCCCGGGGTTCTTGTCCTTATTACTAATTCGTTTCCATCTTGTTGGTTGTTGTCTTGTTAGGTGATGAGGGTGGTGATATGCTGAAACTTTAACTGGGGGTATATATTTTGTTACTTCCTGCACTATTGGTGCCTGAGTGGTGTTTGGTGCTTTTTCTGGTACCTGGTTTGATGTTTGTGTTTGGTTGTCTACCATCAAAGGTTCATCATATGATATGTCAGTGTCATTAGAGTTTTTTGTTTCTACCTCCACAGTATCTTCCTGGTTCCTAATGGAAATATCTTGCAAGGTAATTTTCTTCTTTTTATACATAGCTTTGGGAATTTCTTCTGTACATTAATATTAATGGTGCCCATTGAGTCCATCCAAGGATACCCCAAAACAACATCTGTCTCATCCATGTCTAAAGTGTAAAAGTCAACATGTAATACATTTTTATTCATGGTATCCTTCAGGTCCTTAAATATTTGAATAGGTGCCCCATTAACCTGTGTGCTTGTAATATGTTGTGCTGAAACTTGCAAGCGTTTGTCCAATTTGCGATTCATTAGATTATGCTTGCAACTAGAGTGAATAACAATAATGATCTTCTCTTTTTGAATACTTCCATGAACCTGTAGTATGGAGATATCTGTAAGAAACAACCCTTTATGTTTCTTATTACACTGTCTTCTACCATGGGACCATTTTTTTAAAAGGACTTTTTCAAATTTTTCATTAGGAAGGCTTACCAACTTCTTTTTGTTAAGTGAGTCACACCATATGGCAGTCTCATCTCTAAATTTAATCCATGCTAGCTCTTTCCAAACTCTTGGACATGTTGACTTTTCCCTTTTTAGGAATTCTTTAATAGTAGGGCCATCATCTTTTCTTGTAAACTTCATCTTGCTAGAACTTTTAAAATAGAGTAAGGGTTTTGAAGAAAATCACTTACTTTGGCGAAAATTTAAAATGGGCATAACTCGGTCAATATAAAATTGAATCCTTATTATGACATGTTTTTGGAAATGAAACGACCATTTTGCATCTTCCTAATTGATTGAAATCACGATCTGGGCACTTTGGAAACATAGATTTGCACTGCAATTATCTGACAATCACAAACATTTCAAAAAAAAAAATCGATTTTAAATCAACGATATTTCCTTCATCTGGACTCCGATTCGACCTATCGTTTTTTTGAAATGGAGTTATATTTCAAGATGATCTCATATCTACCATTTTTTTTTTCTGAATTCTGTACAAAAATTGTAAAATATTACAGGAGAGTCGTCGTCCACGAATTGTTGTGAGAAAAAATTCTGCAAAACAATTGATTTTAAATCAATGATATCTCCCTCATCTGGGCTCTGATTTGACTGAATTTTTTTTTGAAATTGGGTATATTTTCGCAAGGAATTTAGATATGTAATTTTGTTTGCAATTTTTTCACAAAAATTTCATATCTTATCTCTAAACACGTCACCCAAAAATTTCCTACAAAAAAAGAAAAAAAAAATCTCGACTTTGCCCAAGAAAGAGCTCTAATACCACTTGTAATAGATATGATTTGCGAATATATTAAATTACAAATATGTCCAATAACTACCAATAATCTCAATAAAAATACAAGAATGAAATATAGAAGCTTTATATCTTTATTAATATCAAACCCTTGAGGTAGGACAACACCATACAACTACTCCTTAAGGAAGGAGATCACTCGACAAGCCATATGTTTGTCAATACAACAATACTTGACATCTCTCAATGGAAAACCTCTAGCCTCTATATAGGCTTCATATATACAATACTATGGGTCTCTCAATACTATACATCTAATATAATGGTCTTATTTCATTATTTCCTAACTACTTGTGGTCCCTTGCATAATGTGGACTAACCACTTTATTTAATAGTTATGGCCTATTTATTTATCATCATTACATGATTACATTACATTATTCTCTTGGGTACCTCCCTTTGTACCCCATATTATCCCCCCTAGGTATACTACATGTACGGGGCTTAAAAAAACCTTACCCTCTGCTACCTCATAAAAAATCACAATCCTAATATCATTCTAATCTAGGAGAACATGATCGATGATGCCAGAGTCAAGTTGGATATACAATATAGATTAAAGGATTGTTCTTTCGTGACTTTAGATTTAGAAGGATATAGATTAAAGGATTGTTCTTTCGTGACTTTAGATTTAGAAGGACACTCAAGTGAACTACTAATAAGGTGGAATATGAACTTCAGGGCCCTTGCCTCCACCTCTTACAAATCCATTGTTATGGTCACACTAGAATCATTGGAGCTTGGAACGATTTTTTTTGTAATCAATATATATGGGCCTTACAATGATCACATCTCCTAGAAATTTCTCATAGATTCTAGTGCCTACTCCACCCCTTATGTCATCCTTGGCAGATATCTTAATCTCACCCTATCCTTAAGGGAGATCTAAGGTACCAACCCTAGACCAAACCCATTCAATGGATTCTTCTCTAATTTGTTTGCTTTTCTCTACCTTATTGTTGGAAATAATACTGAGAGGGGGGGTGAATCAGTATTATCAAGTTCTTTTAATAAATCTTCCTTATTTATTCTTTGAATTATTTTTGCATGTCAGTACCATAAAATAATGAGCATGAACAAAGAAAACAGATAGTCACACCAAAGAACACAAGATGTAAGGTGGAAACCCAATGTGGGTGAAAACCACCTGCTGCAATATGTCTCTATATTCTTTCAAATTAGAAACTCCTTTTACAATGGTTTTGTACTGGTGCAGTCCTTTACCAGTACGCAGGCTGCAACCTGCAGAGAGCTACAACTCTCTCTCGTTTTCCAATCTCTCCTGGAAGGGAGCTACAACCCCCTACTTCTTTTCTTTCAAGGACCACTTTTCATAAATTTTCAAACTGGATCCAAGAACATCAAAAACCCATCAACTACACTTGCATCATCAATCTCTGATTTCACCAAAGCCAACCGGCATACAGATCTGCAAATATTTCCTTATAACTTTGCAGTTGTTACATCATACATACCCAGATCATAACATGTGTAAAATAAAACATGCATCAATAATTCAGACCCAGATTATTAGATTTATAGATCAAGCGTATGCCACATATCACAGATCAAAATCATAAAGAGATACCACTATTCCAACCTTAAGATTTTGACCCATCAATAGAACTTATCCTTCTCCTTACGCTCAGGTTCCTTCTTCATTCAGATCCAGATCTGCACCAAAACCCAATCACAATATTCCAGATCTAGCACTTTATCAGATATTCAATAATTCAGAAGATGCTTTGCCAAATGATCTCCTTCCTCTTTTATAGTCTTAGGCCTTTCACAATACCACGGGCGAAAACCATAGGATCAAAAAACTGTTGGACTAATACCATGAACCAACCATGAAAGTACGTGAGATCAACACTTTTGGATGCAATACCACGGGCCAAAACCATAGGATCAAAAACTGTCGGACTAATACCATGAACCAACCATGAAATTGCGTGAGATCAACACTTTTGACGAGGTACCATGGTCCAAAACCATAGGTTCAAATACCAAGGACTAACTACCATGGACCAAAGGTAAGTTCTCCAACATATACGCGCGTTTCCTTGCATGAAAGTGCGTACCATGGTCCAAAACCATAGGTTCAAATACCAAGGACTAACTACCATGGACCAAAGGTAAGTTCTCCAACATATATGCGCTTTTCCTCATAGGTTCAAATACCAAGGACTAACTACCATGGACCAAAGGTAAGTTCTCCAACATATACGCGCTTTTCCTCATAGGTTCAAATACCAAGGACTAACTACCATGGACCAAAGGTAAGTTCTCCAACATATACGCGCTTTTCCTTGCATGAAAGTGCGTGCACTTTTTCTCTACATGAAATAAATTTTTCTCTGCATAAAAGTGCGTGAACTTTTCTCTACACTATAATTTATTATCTGAGATGAGTGGGTTGCCATCAAGTACAACATATGTATCATAATGCCAACAATCTCCCCCTTTGGACTTGATGGCAACAACAACCAATCACTCTCCCCCTTTGACATCAAGGGCAAAGGGTTATGCTCCCCCTAAGAACATGCTCCCCCTGACTATAAACCAGATCTGCAAAGAAGAACCATAATCCATGACCATGAAAGAGATAGAGACGTATTGCAGCAATATTCAGACCAGCATCCATGATCTCCTTCTGTACTTCCTCCATAATGCCAACAATGCATGATATGCTCCCCCTAAACCTGTGCCATTCGATCTTTGACCAATCCGCAACCCAGCACATGTACGCATATACTTCAGATGAACCTTGCGTACAACCAACAATCAGAAGAGATTCAACAACAAGATGATGCAACAACAACCCCCAGCTTTTGCCTGAGGTATTCAAAGGTCTCCCTAGGCAATGGTTTGGTGAGTATATCAGCAACCTGTTCCTTAGAAGGAACATACTCCAACTTGACCTTTTGTTCAAGCACTTGTTCCCGGAGAAAGTGATACTTGATTGGTATGTGCTTGGTTTTTGAATGCATGACTGGGTTCTTTGAAATGCTGATTGCACTTGTATTATCACATAAGATGGAGATGGGTGGTGTACAAGTGATTTGAAAATCCTGCAAGGTCTGCATCATCCAAAGGAGTTGAGTGCAGCAAGATGCAGCAGCAACATATTCTGCTTCAGCTGTAGACAAGGCAATCGAACTCTGTTTCTTGCTGAACCAAGATACTAATCTGGAACCCATAAAGAATGCACCACCACTTGTGCTTTTCCTGTCATCCACGCTTCCGGCCCAATCTGCATCTGTATAAGCATGAATTGTGAGATCTGTATCTCTAGGATACCATAAGCCATAGTTTTGAGTCCCTTGAAGATATTTGAAGATTCTCTTTACTGCCTGAAGATGAGTTTCCTTTGGATTTGCCTGAAATCTTCCAACTATTCCCACTGCATGCATGATGTCTGGTCGAGTACCTGTCAAATAAAGTAGACTTCCAATCATAGATCTGTAAGTTGGTTGATGCACTGCTGCTGATTCATCATTTGCACTGAGGTTACATCCTGTGACCATGGGTGTACATACTGGTTTTGCTTCTTCCATACCATATTTCTTCAAAATCTACTTGAGATATTTGGTTTGAGACAAGAAGATCCCTCCTTCATTTTGTTGGATTTGCAAACCAAGAAAATATGTCAGTTCTCCCAGCAAGGACATTTCGAATTCTTTCTGCATCACTAAGGCAAAGCTTTGACTCATAGCTTCTTCATTGCTGCCAAAGATAATGTCATCTACATACACAACAAGTATCAGCAATTTGTCATTTTCAACTTTTATATAAAGATTGCTGTCTGCTGATCCTTTTGAAAAACCTTGTTGATGAAGATATTTGTCCAAACGATAGTACCAAGCCCTTGGAGCTTGTTTGAGGCCATAGAGAGCCTTTTTCAATCTGCATACAAGATTTGGATCATTTCCAAGAATGAAACCATCTGGCTGCTCAATGTATACTTCTTCTTCCAAGTCTCCATTCAGAAAGGCTGATTTCACGTCCATTTGAAATACTTTGAAGTTTTGAAAGCTTGAGAGAGCAAGGAACATTCGGATGGCCTCAAGTCTTGCAACAGGAGCAAAAGTTTCTTCAAAATCTATTCCTTCTTGCTGCGCATACCCTTTACAAACAAGTCTGGCCTTGTTTCTAATTACTTCTCCATTTTCATTCAATTTATTTTTGAAGACCCATTTTGTTCCTATAACATTCTTATCCTTTGGTCTAGGAACCAACTCCCAAGTGTTGTTCTTTTCGATCTGCCCAAGTTCTTCATCCATTGCTTTGACCCAACATTCATCTTTGCATGCCTCTTTCACATTTTGTGGTTCAGTGGAAGAGAGTAATGCCAAATAGCTTGAAGCTTCTGCAATTGTTCTTCTTGTTTGTACACCTGCTTCTTTCTGTCCCAAAATCTGAGATTCTGGATGATTCTTCTGAACATATCTGGATGGAGTCTTCTCTTCTATCCTTATCTGCTCCTCTGGTTCTTCTTGAGGTTCTTCTTCTTCATCATTCTGTCTTTGAGGATGGCCTTCATCTTCTTCGATATCTTCATGATTTACTGGCCTAGGAATGTATCCCTTCTCATCAACCACTACATCAATGCTGTCAACAATTCTTCCAAGTCTTTTATTATAGCACTTGTATGCTTTGCTGTGTGGAGAATAACCAAGAAGGATGCCTTCATCTGCTCTAGGTTCAAGTTTGCCAAGTTGCTCATCAGTATTTTTAATATAGCATTTGCTCCCAAAGATTTTGAAGTGCTTTACCGAAGGAGTCTCACCACACCAGAGCTCATGAGGGGTTTGAGTGCTGCTCACTCGGACATTTGTTTTGTTGAGAATAATAAACGCAGCATGTGCTGCTTCACCCCAGAAAGTTGCGGGAGTTCCAGATTCATAAAGCATAGCACGAGCCATTTGTTGGACAGTTCTGTTCATTCTTTCCACCACTCCATTTTGCTGAGGAGTTCTAGCTGTAGAGAATTCTCTTCTTATCCCATGTTCTTCATAGAAATCGAAAAATTCATTTGAGGTAAACTCCCCACCTCTGTCGGATCTAAGACACTTAATTTTGTATCCTGATTCATTTTCAACCAAGGCTTTAAAGGATTTGAATTTTTCGAATGCTTCATCTTTGTGCTTCATAAGTCCTAACCAGACAAACCTGGAGAAATCGTCAATGAATAATATCAAGTATTCTTCTCCTCGAGGTGTCCTTTTCCTGAATGGACCACATGTATCTGTATGTACTAGCTCAAGAGGCATGCTAGCTGATCCTTCCTTTTCCGGAAAGGTAGTTCTGGTTTGCTTTCCAAACTGACATGATTTGCATATGGTGTTGTCCGGAACTTTGATATCTGGAAGACCACGAACTGCCTGATATTTGCATGCTTTCCTTATTTGTGAAAAGCTTAGATGCCCCAACCTCCGGTGCCATAACCATTGCTCATCATCCTTGCTCAGATAGCATTGTTGTTGTCCTTCTTCAAATATGTATAGATTATTTGGAGTTCTTTTACCTTTGATCACTGTTTTACCTGTATCAAGATCACGAACAAGACATCCATTTGATCTGAATATCACCTCAGTTCTTTGATCACACATCTGGCTGACACTTAGAAGATTATGTTTCAATCCATCAACATACAAAACATTTCTAGCTTTGACCTTTTCTTTTAACTGAGCAGTGCCTTTTCCTTTTATAGTTGCAGGAGTATCATTTCCAAAAGAAACTTTCTTTCCTTTTTCTAGAGCAGAATATGATTCAAGTTTTTCTTTATCACCTGTCATATGCTTCGAACATCCACTGTCAATGTACCATAGATTTTCCTGTCCCTCTGCATAAAATGCTATCCCACATCTTTCTGTTTGTGGTTCCTTTATTCTCCATGTTTTGGTGCTTGAGGTTTGTTCCTTTGTCTGCTGAAACCTGCTCCTGCATTCAGAATCTTCATGACCAAAGTTATTGCAAATAGAACATTCAACTTCATTTTCAAGAACCGAAAAGTTGTTATAGGTTCTTTTTGTAATCCCGGTCATACTTCTTTGTTTTTGAGCTTCTCTAGTCATGATCGTTTTATATGCAACACATTGAGCTGCTTTGTGACCAAAGTTATGGCAAGAAAAGCATTGTCCATTGAAGAAATTTCTGCGGTTATCAAATCTTTCGGCCAAACGATTGTAATTTCTATTGTCATTCATTCTTGAAGCAAATTGAGAGGATTTTACCTGTGGCTGGTTGTAGCTTTTGTTCATCCTTAAGACAGATTACCCCTGATTTGCCTGATAGTCTTTGTTTGTAATTGGTCCCTGCTTTACTTGGTGATCTCCATTGTGCTTTTGCTCATTCCTTCTTGCTGCATCAAGATAACTCTTTGAGGTGGATGCTTGAGAAGTTTCTCCATTATAGCCCAGACCTGTCTTGTTTAGAGGAGAGCACTGTACATTGATGATCTCATCCAGAGTTTCAGATCCTTTGACAAACTTAAGATTAATAGCCTTTGTTTTCTCAATCTCTTTTCTAAGACCAACAATTTCGCCTTCTAACTTTTCAAGATATTTTTCTTTTTCATCAATTTGAAGTTGTAGAGTATCAATGATCCTATTCTTTTCTTCTATAGATGTCTTGAGTCTAGAAATTTCTTCACAAAAGCTATCCACATCTATAGCATCCATGTAATCATCATCTTCAAATGCCATTAAGAGTTTATAGTCATTACCTCGTTCATCTTCGTCACTATTTGATAGACCATCACTATCTTCATGAGTGTAGTAGCTTTTCTTATTTGCAATCTGTTTCTTGTTCCATCTAGCAGGTTCCTTTCCTTTATCCTTATGAGGACATTTTGCAGCATAATGACCTACTCTTCCACAAGCAAAGCATTTAAAAGGTAACTTACCTCTGAACCTTCCAGTTCCCCTTTGAAGATTTCTGACAAAATTTGATTCTTCTTCTTCTTCTTCTGGCACGTGACTTGCTTCATAATAGTCTCCTTTGCCTGAAGCCTTGAAAGCAGCTTCTCTTCTGTCTGATGGACCTCCCTTTCTCATTTCATAAGCAGTTAGAATTCCGTGTAGCTGAGACATAGTAAGAATTCGTAGATTTTCCTTTTCTTCTATTGCAGACACTTTAGATTCAAACTTGGGGGACAATGATCTTAGAACTTTTTCAACCGCAATAGCCTCTTTTATTTCTTCACCCAAGTTTTTCATGCAATTAACAATCTCATCTACCCGAAGGAAATAGTTAGCCACACTTTCATCATTATACATTCTGAGATTCTCATACTGAATCCTGAGGGTTTGAAGTTTAGCACGCTTTACCTGTTCATCTCCTTCGTAGCTCAAGACAATCTTGTCCCATATTTCTTTTGCGGATTTATATTGCATAACCTTCACGAATTCTGTTTGAGATAAGCATCCCAGCAGAGTATTGACTGCTTTAGCATTTGTTTCATATTTCTTCTTTTCGGCCGTATCTGTAGGAGTAGCTGAAGGAAAAGTGTAGCCTGTATCTATGATATCCCAAACTTCTGTATCAAGAGATTGAAGATAGGCAGTAACTCTTACATTCCAATAATTGAAGTTTGTCCCATCAAAAATTGGTGGCCTGATTGATGCTTCCCTCTCGTAGTTGCTCATGATGAATGATCTTCCTTCAAGCAATCAAGCTTCTCTGAAGAACCTGGCTCCGATACCAATTGTTGGAAATAATACTGAGAGGGGGGGTGAATCAGTATTATCAAGTTCTTTTAATAAATCTTCCTTATTTATTCTTTGAATTATTTTTGCATGTCAGTACCATAAAATAATGAGCATGAACAAAGAAAACAGATAGTCACACCAAAGAACACAAGATGTAAGTTGGAAACCTAATGTGGGTGAAAACCACCTGCTGCAATATGTCTCTATCTTCTTTCAAATTAGAAACTCCTTTTACAATGGTTTTGTACTGGTGCAGTCCTTTACCAGTACGCAGGCTGCAACCTGCAGAGAGCTACAACTCTCTCTCGTTTTTCAGTCTCTCCTGGAAGGGAGCTACAACCCCCTACTTCTTTTCTTTCAAGGACCACTTTTCATAAATTTTCAAACTGGATCCAAGAACATCAAAAACCCATCAACTACACTTGCATCATCAATCTCTGATTTCACCAAAGCCAACCCGCATACAGATCTGCAAATATTTCCTTATAACTTTGCCGTTGTTACATCAGACATACCCAGATCATAACATGTGTAAAATAAAACATGCATCAATAATTCAGACCCAGATTATTAGATTTATAGATCAAGCGTATGCCACATATCACAGATCAAAATCATATAGAGATACCACTATTCCAGCCTTAAGATTTTGACCCATCAATAGAACTTATCCTTCTCCTTACGCTCAGGTTCCTTCTTCATTCAGATCCAGATCTGCACCAAAACCCAATCACAATATTCCAGATCTAGCACTTTATCAGATATTCAATAATTCAGAAGATGCTTTGCCAAATGATCTCCTTCCTCTTTTATAGTCTTAGGCCTTTCACAATACCACGGGCGAAAACCATAGGATCAAAAAACTGTTGGACTAATACCATGAACCAACCATGAAAGTACGTGAGATCAACACTTTTGGATGCAATACCACGGGCCAAAACCATAGGATCAAAAACTGTCGGACTAATACCATGAACCAACCATCAAATTGCGTGAGATCAACACTTTTGATGAGGTACCATGGTCCAAAACCATAGGTTCAAATACCAAGGACTAACTACCATGGACCAAAGGTAAGTTCTCCAACATATACGCGCTTTTCATTTCATGAAAGTGCGTACCATGGTCCAAAACCATAGGTTCAAATACCAAGGACTAACTACCATAGACCAAAGGTAAGTTCTCCAACATATACGCGCTTTTCCTCATAGGTTCAAATACCAAGGACTAACTACCATGGACCAAAGGTAAGTTCTCCAACATATACGCGCTTTTCCTCATAGGTTCAAATACCAAGGACTAACTACCATGGACCAAAGGTAAGTTCTCCAACATATACGCGCTTTTCCTTGCATGAAAGTGCGTGCACTTTTTCTCTACATGAAATAAACTTTTCTCTGCATAAAAGTGCGTGAACTTTTCTCTACACTATAATTTATTATCTGAGATGAGTGGGTTGCCATCAAGTACAACATATGTATCATAATGCCAACACTTATTAACATTTAACCCCTAAAGGTATCCCCTACCTAGAAAAATTCACGCACAAATGAGGATACCATATCCAAAAGGCTCGACAAGTTCCTCATTTCAGATGATTTTCCCAAACCCGAGACTATCTCACAATGGATTTTTAGATCATATCCCCATTTTTCTTAGACCATTTTTCGATTCAGATAAACTTCAACACCCACTTTGTTTCAACCACTCTTGTTTTTCTAAAGAGGATTTTAAAAAGATGGTTGAGGACGCATGGTCACACTTACATCCCTCATGACTGAATCCTATATGTATTAATTTGCAGAAAACATTTCCAAATGCCTGTGAAAGGATGCTCTCGACATCATAAAGAAACTCAATAAATCTAATATAAAATTCTTGTTGAGCTGAGAGGCTTCTTTTACAATCCAGTATGAGGGGGATGTGTAAGTTTGTCCATCCGTCCGTTGAGTTGACTCATGCCATATTAAAATAAAAATAAAAATTATGCTCTAAATAGAAAAATAATGTCGACTATAATAAAAAAAATTGAATATGCTATAAAGAAATTAGAAGTAAAAGAAATGTAAGTAAAGTGTTTAAACCTTATACTTTTCAAAAATATTTCAACAATAAATTTAAATAAACTATTTGAAGATCTATGTTAACTAATTTATGTTGATATAAACTTCATATATATCTATATATAGAAAGAAAAATAAAAATTGTTAAAATAAAAATATTTTAATGTTGTATATAAAAAAATATTCAATTTGGGTTATCAATAAAATATCTTAATACGAATTAATATTGACATATACGTAAAAATATATTAACAATAAAAAACTATTTTAATTTGCACTATAAAATGTTTCTATGTACATGTTATGTAAAATATTTTAATGTCAATTATATATATCATTTAAAAAAATTATGCATATAACACGAAAAAATTAAGTTTTTATGGTTACAACTTATATTTGGTTTTATATATACTCTATATAGCATTCAAAAATACAATTTAAACAATGAAAAATAACACATTGCATTTTACACTTTAAAGAAGTTTGTATATGAAGAAATTTGATTCCTCTCAGATCCATACTTAAGATGGATCTATGATGGAATCTTTGAGCCGAGAGGCTCATTCTACAATCCAGTATGAGGGGGATATGTAAGTTTGTATGTATGTCCATTGAGTTGACACGTGCCCTTTTAAAATAAAAATAAAAATTATGCTCTAAATAGAAAAATAATGTTGGTTATAATAAAAAATCTACAACCCAGTATGAGGGGGATATGTAAGTTTCTATGTAGTCTATTGAGTTGACACTTACCCTTTTAAAATAAAAATAAAAATTATGCTCTAAATAGAAAAATAATGTCAATTATAATTAAAAAAAAAATTGAATATGCTATAAAGAAATTAGAAGCAAAAAAATGGGAGTAAAGTGTTTAAATTTTATACTTTTCAAAAATATTTCAAGAGTAGACTTAAATTAACTATTTGAAGATCTATGTTAACTAATTTATGTTGATGTCAACTTCATATATATTTATATATAGAAAAAAATTGTTAAAATAAAATATTTTAATGTTGTATATAAAAAAATATTCAATGTGGGTTATCAATAAAACATTTTAATACGAATTAATATTGTCATATACGTAAAATTACATTAATAATAAAAAACCATTTTAATTTGCACCATAAAATATTTTTATGTATATGTTATGTAAAATATTTTAATGTCAATTATGTATATATTATATATCATTTAAAAAAAAATATGCATATAACATGAAAAAATTAAGTTTTATGGCTAAAACTTAAATTTGATCTTATATATACTTTATATAGCATTCAAAAATACAATTTAAACAATGAAAAATAACACATTGAATTTTACACTCTAAAGGAGTTTGTACATGAAGAAATTTGATCCCTCTCGGCTCACATTAGATCTGTAATTAAGATGCCTCTATGCTGGTATCTTAATTCCAATGGGGTCTTCTCGAAGGATGTATGAACCATTCTTAGAGAATTGGAACATAAGAGATATGATCTTCCTAAAAAAAAGAGATCGAATGACACCTTAAAAGTAGAGTTGTGTGGATTAGTGAGGGTGACAAAAATTTAAGCTTTTCTATTGCATAGAATAGGGCATACTTTATGAAAAAGTAGGAAAAAAGGTAGTTACACATCTCCCCCCAACCTTGTTGCATCTCCTCATGCAACTCCCAATAATTCCAATTATGGAACTCTAGCATGTAGTTCTCCCTAGTCAAAATCTAGGTGTCCATACTCTCTTGGGTTGTGGTAGAAATTTCTATCAAGTTGAATACATTGAGCCCTCTTCATTTGTTCTTCCAATTATGTATGTGCCTTATAAAATCATGTAGGACACTAGATAAGAAAGTGAAACTTTAACCCATCCCATTAAGATCCAAATCTCATGAATGATTTGTATAAAAATATGCTCTATCAAGGGGTAGACTGAAGTAATGATATCCCATGGGACTCCTACTTTTTAGATAATTGGTTGCTTCTCCCAAATGTCATGGGAAACTAGTAGAGAATATAAAGAGTGGTTCCTTGCCACTTCTTCATACTCTATTACTACATACCTATGATTATGTTAAATAGTCATTGAATCCATAAGGTCCTACCTAAATCTTTTATAATCATCCACAATAACCTTGGGTAATGGATATTCATCTTTTACCATAAGTCTAGCCTTTGCCTTTGTCCTAAAATAGAAATATGCCCATTTCTTCCATTGTATCAAGTTAAGAATATAAGATATAAATTCCCTGAGCAATACACCCTTAATATATGGGTTGGGATTCCAACGAGTGTTATCCTAAAGAAAAAATTAAATTGATATAATTCACATAACAAATTTTATTCCAAAGGATAAGTGGAAAAGAAAATCTATGTGAATTCCTATGGTTCTTTATTTCATGAGGTTGTCCAGCTGCCAACCATTTCAACATGAAGACAATCCATTGTTCGTGCAATAAAATGGGATACATCTTGTAGGGTATCCTAAATGTTATTCCTTCTTGAACCAATTCAGAAGTATCTTTCTTTTGTGCTTGTGTCACGTGCCAAGTGTTCTTTATATTCATGAATATTTGCCTTCCAGTTGTCCTCTCATGTGAGATACATTGAAAACTATCTTTGCCTCAATTTCTCATTGATTTTTTGGTGGCTCTTATTGTTTATGATCCCAAGTTTGAAAATATCATCCTTGGTTCACCATTGATACAAATCAAGTTGGATTTGGATGAAGGCATATGTGTTAGTAATAACGTCATGTAAAATAACATGTATAGTCTATTAGGATTATTTAACACATTATTTAGAATAATTATAGGCTCTTAGCTTAGGACCTTCAACCTCATCTATAGATTCTAACAATGTTTTTAAATTACTAACTCCAAGCTTAGCTTGTTGGAGTTTGGACCTAATCTTCTCATTTTAAAATAACTATCTCATGTTTTACCTTCATAGAGCTTGATAGGTCGAGCTGAAAAAATGAAAAGGTTTGGGTCCAAGGAAATTACCTCTCTTCCTTATAGTTTTCTTAGCTTAGCTAGGTCCACATCTATCATGTATGAAGGTGAAGTTGAAATGTTGAGGCTCTTTCTCCATGAATTCTTCTATCTACTCTTGTGCCGATGGTGTAGGTTCAAGGGTTCTAAATGCACTAGCCGCCTCATAACACAAGGTTTCCTCAAATCCTTCTGTTGACCATCATTCCCTTTGAGCTAGAGGTGAACTGGGATTTTCACCTAACCTTTTAGGGCTTGTTTCATGTGATGGTCCTCGTTTTTTACTCTAGAGAGATTCCCCTAAATCCTCACTATGTTTAGCAATATCTACTTCAATTGATTCTGTAGAAGTTCAAGTGTCTAGGCTAGCAGCTTGCTACCCTTCTTTTCCTAATTAATATTGTGCATACATGGTTTGATAATGAGAATCCTAAGGGGGAGTTGATTTGGAGACTAGTGATTACTTTTGGCCAATGCCCCTTTTAGCAATGAAATCCATGCTCTAGGTTTCATTTGGATACCCTAAGGAAAAAATTCCATGGAATATTCAATTTATCCAACTCAGTTGAGATTAACATTTTAATGAGTCCTTGGTGATATAACCTTGTATTGAGGTCCTTCTCTTTATTGCGACTATGGCCATTTTTGTCAGGGTTGTGAGCAAATAAAATGGCATGTTCAGTAACTATCTTTCAATAAATGAAAATATGTGTTAATAGTATAATATATATTTTATATACAATGAAATGTTAATTATTTTATTATATTCTTACACATTTTTTTCTTTTAAATGATATTTAACATGCATCTTTCTTGGAAATATGGTCTTGAACTTTGTGCCTTGACAATGTAGAGATTAAGCCAGAAGAAAAAAATGATTACTTTATTCTTTATAAAGATTGACACTAGTAAAAGGAGATTAAAAAAATTGTGGTTACTTTATTCTTCTTGTCTAAGATTGATATTGGTAAAACACTACAACAAAACAGGAAAATATCGCCTAAAATAACGTTGAAATTTAGTGTTTTTCAGTTCACGAATTGGATGCTTTTCCAGGTATATTTATCATGGCGCTAGATTTGGCACCATAAATTTCTCTAAAAATAACATCGTAAATAACAACAGAAAAATATTTCCAGAAATAATGCCATAAATAGTGCCCGAAATAGTGTCCAACACCTGACCTGGAGTTGTGCTAGAAATAACGCCATAAGTAGTACCAGGAATAATGTCATAAATAGTGCCTGGAATAGCGCTAAGAATAGAGCCAGAAATAACACCATTTTATCACCGAAAATAGCACCAAGATTTGCTTCCAATTTGGAACCTGGTCTGGCTTCCAATTTAATGTCCAATTTTGCTTCTTGTTTTGCTTCTAGTGTGGCTTTCAACTGCTTCCAGTTTTTCTTCTAGTGTGGCTTCCAATTTTTCTTCTAGTGTGGCTTCCAATTTTTCTTATGGTGTGGCTTTCAATTTTGCTTCTAGTCTGGCTTCCAATATTGCTTCCAGTTTTGCTTCTAGTGTGGCTTCCAATATTGCTTCCAGTTTTTCTTCTAATGTGGATTCCAATTTTGCTTCCAGTTTTTGCTTCTAGTGTGGCTTCCAATTTTGCTTACATTGTTGCTTCTTTTTTTGCTTCCAAGTGTCAGAAACATCACCACATTTAGCGCCAAGAGATAAATTCAGTTTGAATTCCGATTTGGCTTCCATTTTTGCTTCCCGTTTTGCTTCTAGTGTGGCTTCCAATTTGGATTCCATTGTTGCTTCTTCTTTTTCTTCCAAAAAATGATTATTGTTTTGCATATAGTCAAATTAATATGTTTTATTCAATTTAATTAGTTAAATATATCATGTCTCTTAAAAATATATATGATTATACATTATATGAATGCATTTGAAATATTTTATAGGATAACACATTAAATAATTTTTAAGGAAACAAACATCCATACAAATTAACAACATCATTATACTTATTAAATCTCCATCAAAATAGAATCTACAACATCGAATATATATAAAATAACAAGATAATTATTGTAACATGATCATAATCTATAACTAAAATAAGTGAGTCAAATATCTATAATTTAAGTGAATTTGAAAACATCCATCATGAATAGTAAATCAAAACTATCATACGTAATAAATATGCTTCCAAATCATCAACCACTTTCAACATATAAAAGTTGACGAGTCAATACTGACAAGATCATCATCATATATAACTAAAATAAGTTAAATTCACATATACTAGTAGATCAATAACATGTGGAAATGGTCTATGTGGGGAGGTAGGAGCGCGAAGGGTTATCTTTTGCCCTGATGGAAAAGTTGAAGTTTTTTAGCATGGATTCTAGGATTCGCCTCACATGATCAACCATAATAATTAGGGCTATCGGAAGGGCTCAAGCTAGTAGCAATTGAAGGAATCCTCAAATTAAGTGTCTTTGGAGACTCTTTCAATACAATTCAAAATGTATCAAATTGAATCATTGCAAGGACCCAAATACAAGACCAACTCTACAAAGAATGCATTTGATCATGGATAAATTTGAAATTTTGGATTTCTATCTTATCAAGAGAGATAAAAACACTTTGGTGGATGATCAAGCCAACAAAGGCGTCAATTTGGTTCAAGGCGAGTTGATGGAGGAGGGCAGCATAACAACTATATGTCACATACCATGATTTCTTATAACTATATGATCTCGAGATGCTTAAGGGAAATTAAGGAGGATAATATCACTAACATGTTGCATAAATTTGGTAGTCATTTCACGGTATAAAAGATCATTGGTAATCACTCTAGCAGAATGACAGACCGTTCATCCAACATATCGTTAAACATGGGGATTAATGCTAAGCATGTGGACAGGTTGGATGTCATCGGCCAAGAATTAAGGCGGTTTTGTAGTGAAGGATTTGATATTTATGTTGACGAGAAAGAATGTCTCAGTTTGACCTTGTGTATTTATGGTCCATACCAAGAAGCAATGAATTTACAATTGTTTGTAGGGTGTGCAATGAATGTGAACGACATTAAACTCGAAGGGACTCACCCCGTCATCATTTTGGAGTTAAGTCTAGCTATAAGGGGATGGTTGTGCAGAATTCAAGCACAGTGGTGCTCCATACATTTTTTCCAAGCCGAAGAGATGGCCTCCTCGTCAAGCGATGGCGCTGGTGGCTCCCCAAATGATAATGACTGGGTGTTCAAGGAGGAAACCAAGGAGATGATCTCCAGGATAGGTGGGAAAATAATTTCTGAGGCTCGCTCTCATTTCACCTTGGTAATAGGTAATTTGGAAGGTCTGAAAAAAGATGTTGAAATTGTGCAAGCGACGATGGAGGTAATCATATCCAAGATAGAAAATATTGATTACAAGGTGGAGAACTTTGAGGTCGTGGTGGAGAATACATTTGTTTCAGTGTTAAAATAAATATTTGGCCTCAGTGATAGCGGTGAACAGGATATGGTGATTGGTGAGGGAGGGGATCTCCCTCCGCTGTTTCCCGATCAACAGGAGTTGTAGTAGGAGCAGGGGCAGCAAGGAGCAGCGAAACCATTCCAACAGGAGGAAGCGGATAAGGTTGCTATGGAGAAACTTGGTCGCAACTATATGGATGGAACCAGGTAGTTAATATGATAGTAATAGGTAGATTATGTTATATAGGTATGTAAGTATTAATGGGGCATTTTGGATAAATTACAAGAAGAATGATGTAGTAAATCTGGAAAAAGAATTACTGCATACCCAAAGATACTGGCCAGAGCAATTTTGGAGGACTCTAGAAATTTTGCTGCTTTTGAATGTAATGGCACTAGCCAAATTCCAGTTTGATTAATAGAAGTATACCCATTCCTTTGAAAAAAAAGTGAAAATGATGCATGTCCAACAACCAACATAAGTCAAAATGATACATCATGTACAAAAGATATAAATAAAAATAATGAATTATGTAATACAAAATGATACAAGTCAATATGATACGTCATGTACAAATGATATTAGTCAAAAAGATACAACTCAATAATATGGTACATGAGGTCGTGAAAATGATACATATAATAGTAACCATGAAAATCAACATCATAACAATATATCAAAAATAATCCATGATGTAGTGTATATGATCATGAATGTCACTAGCGGCTACCAACAACTGCCTCAAGATCATCATGATCATCATATTTTGTATCGGCATCGGCCTCGTTGTCATCATGAGCATCATCTGCCATCTCAACATTGGACCAACATGATCTGGATCTATGTGTTGAGGATTATTTAGATCTTTTGGACGATGCTTGTTCTGCAAAAAAACATTTAGAATGAAAATTTATTATTTATTTCATGCAATAATTAATTTCTATGTTACATATATAATATTACGACATATGAAATGAAACAATAATCATATCATATCATATCAAAGTGCACATAAGATAATAAAATTTCAAATAAGTTACAACTAAGATGTTGTAACAGCAAGCCATTTCATCTTGCGTTCCAGAGCTTGAAAGTGGGTAGCCAAAGAGGTGTTTCTGCCACCAAACACTACACTAGCACTTGGGGGATCAAGAAAACAAATTGAGAGGCACAAACATAGGTAATAACAGATTGAGAAGAAGATGTAAACAACATAGGAAATTTTTGAGACACTTGATCATAATTTTCTGGAGGAAGAGAATAAATGCATTTGCATTCCACTTTGTCCATTAGGGCATGACTACTGGACAAAGTTGTTAAGCAAATCCTTCAGAATCAGAGACACACAAAATGTTGTGGAAAATTTCAGCATTGCTTCTTTAATAGTGCTAAGGTTAACAAAAGTATTAATTAACCTTGTACTCACTGCTTGGTTCATATTAGAGTGCTTCTCTAGCTCTCTCATTGCTCAAAGGGCTATACGAGACTATGTTGTGGACAACAAAGGAAGTGGGTTTGGTGGAAATGCGTTTCTAACCAAAGACGAGTCCCCGGTCAAATCCCAAGATAGCTTCAAATATTTTTTCCATGTGCTACGCTTCAGAGGTAAACATGGTATCAGAACCTTCTTGTTTATGGTGGGTTGTGTCAATTTGATATGCTCCATTAGTTGGGTTGTGTTGATTGCAATTCATGGAAGCATTGGGAAATGGTATGATGATAACCCCATAACATTGTCTAAACCTAGAGTAACAGTGATAATGGGCATGATGAGTATTATGTTGGGCATGGAAATTTTGCATTTGTACCTGAGTTGGCGTCCTTCTAAAATTTTTCTTTCTAGAAGCAATGTTATGGTTTTGGTAGTGATAATTTTAGAAATAACATGCAAAGTATCACGCAATGTAGTAATCTCGACTTTGGGTATAAAGGTATTTAGAAAATGGCTATACAATGTTGTGCATGTTTTAGTTTGGGTGAAGTGGGTAGTTGGTAGTTATCTTCTGGGTGAGTATCCACAAGAATACAAATCTGAAATAGATTATGATAATGCGATTTTAGTGTACTCTTTGATATTTTTTGCTAAACTCGGTTTTGGGAGGAGTTAGAGGCTCCTGGAAGTATTCACTTAAGTTATAAGAGTTGTTGTTGTGAATTTATCAAAGATCCTATGAACATTATTGTAATAAATGGTTTAATTATAGTTAAATCTATCGCATTTAACTTATGTTTTATCATTTTTTTATTTTTATTTTTTTTAATTAAAAATATTTAATTAATTTTTCTCCAAGTTTCATTTAAATAATGATGATACACATTACTCTCATGTGGTATCTAAAATAAGAACAATTTGATGACTAAATATTTGAAAAACCAAAAAAATACATAAATATTTTAATATGGATGCTCGCACGTGATTCAGATATAAGAAAAAAAGAATGTCGTGCCTAGACCATGACTCTGCCTGAACAGTGAGTAGACTTTGTTGGCATTATGATACATATGTTGTACTTGATGGCAACCCACTCATCTCAGATAATAAATTATAGTGTAGAGAAAAGTTCACGCACTTATATGCAGAGAAAAGTTTATTTCATGTAGAGAAAAGTTCACGCACTTTTATGCAGAGAAAAGTTTATTTCATGTAGAGAAAAGTTCACGCACTTTTATGCAGAGAAAAGTTTATTTCATGTAGAGAAAAAGTTCACGCACTTTCATGCAAGGAAAAGCGCGTATATGTTGGAGAACTTACCTTTGGTCCATGGTAGTTAGTCCTTGGTATTTGAACCTATGAGAAAAAGCGCGTATATGTTGGAGAACTTACCTTTGGTCCATGGTAGTTAGTCCTTGGTATTTGAACCTATGAGGAAAAGCGCGTATATGTTGGAGAACTTACCTTTGGTCCATGGTAGTTAGTTCTTGGTATTTGAACCTATGATTTTGGACCATGGTACGCACTTTCATGCAAGGAAAAGCGCGTATATGTTGGAGAACTTACCTTTGGTCCATGGTAGTTAGCCCTTGGTATTTGAACCTATGGTTTTGGACCATGGTACCTCGTCAAAAGTGTTGATCTCACGCAATTTCATGGTTGGTTCATGGTATTAGTCCGACAGTTTTTGATCCTATGGTTTTGGCCCGTGGTATTGCATCCAAAAATGTTGATCTCACGTACTTTCATGGTTGGTTCATGGTATTAGTCCAACAGTTTTTTGATCCTATGGTTTTGGCCCGTGGTATTGTGAAAGGCCTAAGACTATAAAAGAGGAAGGAGATCATTTGGCAAAGCATCTTCTGAATTATCGAATATCTAATAAAGTGCTGGATCTGGAATATTGTGATTGGGTTTTGGTGCAGATCTGGATCTGAATGAAGAAGGAACCTGAGCCTAAGGAGAAGGATAAGTTCTATTGATGGGTCAAAATCTTAAGGCTGGAATAGTGGTATCTCTATATGATTTTGATCTGTGATATGTGGCATACGCTTGATCTATAAATCTAATAATCTGGGTCTGAATTATTGATGCATGTTTTATTTTACACATGTTATGATCTGGGTATGTCTGATGTAACAACTGCAAAGTTATAAGGAAATATTTGCAGATCTGTATGCCGGTTGGCTTTGGTGAAATCAGAGATTGATGATGCAAGTGTAGTTGATGGGTTTTTGATGTTCTTGGATCCAGTTTGAAAATTTATGAAAAGTGGTCCTTGAAAGAAAAGAAGTAGGGGGTTGTAGCTCCCTTCCAGGAGAGACTGGAAAACAAGAGAGAGTTGTAGCTCTCTGCAGGTTGCAGCCTGCGTACTGGTAAAGGACTGCACCAGTACAAAACCATTGTAAAAGGAGTTTCTAATTTGAAAGAAGATAGAGACATTTTGCAGCAGGTGGTTTTCACCCACATTGGGTTTCCACCTTACGTCTTGTGTTCTTTGGTGTGACTATCTGTTTTCTTTGTTCATGCTCATTATTTTATGGTACTGACATGCAAAAATAATTCAAAGAATAAATAAGGAAGATTTATTAAAAGAACTTGATAATACTGATTCACCCCCCCTCTCAGTATTATTTCCAACAATTGGTATCAGAGCAGGTCCTTCAAAGAAGCTTGATTGCTTGAAGGAAGATCATTCATCATGAGAAACTACGAGAGGGAAGCATCAATCAGGCCACCAATTTTTTATGGGACAAACTTCAATTATTGGAAGGTAAGAGTTACTGCCTATCTTCAATCTCTTGGTACAGAAGTTTGGGATATCATAGATACAGGCTACACTTTTCCTTCAGCTACTCCTACAGATACGGCCGAAAAGAAGAAATATGAAACAAATGCTAAAGCAGTCAATACTTTGCTAGGATGCTTATCTCAAACTGAATTCGTGAAGGTTACGTAATATAAATCCGCAAAAGAAATATGGGACAAGATTGTCTTGAGCTACGAAGGAGATGAACAGGTAAAGCGTGCTAAACTTCAAACCCTCAGGATTCAGTATGAGAATCTCAGAATGTATAATGATGAAAGTGTGGCTAACTATATCCTTCGGGTAGATGAGATTGTTAATTGCATGAAAAACTTGGGTGAAGAAATAAAAGAGGCTATTGTGGTTGAAAAAGTTCTAAGATCATTGTCCCCCAAGTTTGAATCTAAAGTGTCTGCAATAGAAGAAAAGGAAAATCTATGAATTCTTACTATGTCTCAGCTACACGGAATTCTAACTGCTTATGAAATGAGAAAGGGAGGTCCATCAGACAGAAGAGAAGCTGCTTTCAAGGCTTCAGGCAAAGGAGACTATTATGAAGCAAGTCACGTGCCAGAAGAAGAAGAAGAAGAATCAAATTTTGTCAGAAATCTTCAAAGGGGAACTGGAAGGTTCAGAGGTAAGTTACCTTTTAAATGCTTTGCTTGTGGAAGAGTAGGTCATTATGCTGCAAAATGTCCTCATAAGGATAAAGGAAAGGAACCTGCTAGATGGAACAAGAAACAGATTGCAAATAAGAAAAGCTACTACACTCATGAAGATAGTGATGGTATATCAAATAGTGACGAAGATGAACGAGGTAATGACTATAAACTTTTAATGGCATTTGAAGATGATGATTACATGGATGCTATAGATGTGGATTGCTTTTGTGAAGAAATTTCTAGACTCAAGACTTGTATAGAAGAAAAGAATAGGATCATTGATACTCTACAACTTCAAATTGATGAAAAAGAAAAATATCTTGAAAAGTTAGAAGGCGAAATTGTTGGTCTTAGAAAAGAGATTGAGAAAACAAAGGCTATTAATCTTAAGTTTGTCAAAGGATCTGAAACTCTGGATGAGATCATCAATGTACAACGCTCTCCTCTAAACAAGACAGGTCTGGGCTATAATGGAGAAACTTCTCAAGCATCCACCTCAAAGAGTTATCTTGATGCAGCAAGAAGGAATGAGCAAAAGCACAATGGAGATCACCAAGTAAAGCAGGGACTAATTACAAACAAAGACTATCAGGAAAATCAGGGGCAATCTGTCTTAAGGATGAACAAAAGCTACAACCAGCCACAGGTAAAATCCTCTCAATTTGCTTCAAGAATGAATGACAATAGAAATTACAATCGTTTGGCAAGAAGATTTGATAACCGCAGAAATTTCTTCAATGGACAATGCTTTTCTTGCCATAACTTTGGTCACAAAGCAACTCAATGTGTTGCATATAAAACGATCATGACTAGAGAAGCTCAAAAACAAAGAAGTATGACTGGGATTACAAAAAGGACCTATAACAACTTTTCGGATCTTGAAAATGAAGTTGAATGTTCTATTTGCAATAACTTTGGTCATGAAGATTCTGAATGCAGGAGCAGGTTTCAGCAGACAAAGGAACAAGCCTCAAGCACCAAAACATGGAGAATAAAGGAACCACAAACAGAAAGATGTGGGATAGCATTTTATGCAGAGGGACAGGAAAATCTATGGTACATTGACAGTGGATGTTCGAAGCATATGACAGGTGATAAAGAAAAACTTGAATCATATTCTTCTCTAGAAAAAGGAAAGAAAGTTTCTTTTGGAAATGATACTCCTGCAACTATAAAAGGAAAAGGCACTGCTCAGTTAAAAGAAAAGGTCAAAGCTGGAAATGTTTTGTATGTTGATGGATTGAAACATAATCTTCTAAGTGTCAGCCAGATGTGTGATCAAAGAACCGAGGTGATATTCAGATCAAATGGATGTCTTGTTCGTGATCTTGATACAGGTAAAATAGTGATCAAAGGTAAAAGAACTCCAAATAATCTATACATATTTGAAGAAGGACAACAACAATGCTATCTGAGCAAGGATGATGAGCACTGGTTATGGCACCGGAGGTTGGGGCATCTAAGCTTTTCACAAATAAGGAAAGCATGCAAATATCAGGCAGTTCGTGGTCTTCCAGATATCAAAGTTCCAGACAACACCATATGCAAATCATGTCAGTTTGGAAAGCAAACCAGAACTACCTTTCCGGAAAAGGAAGGATCAGCTAGCATGCCTCTTGAGCTAGTACATACAGATACATGTGGTCCATTCAGGAAAAGGACACCTCGAGGAGAAGAATACTTGATATTATTCATTAACGATTTCTCCAGGTTTGTCTGGTTAGGACTTATGAAGCACAAAGATGAAGCATTCAAAAAATTCAAATCCTTTAAAGCCTTGGTTGAAAATGAATCAGGATACAAAATTAAGTGTCTTAGATCCGACAGAGGTGGGGAGTTTACCTCAAATGAATTTTTCGATTCCTGTGAAGAACATGGGATAAGAAGAGAATTCTCTACAGCTAGAACTCCTCAGCAAAATGGAGTGGTGGAAAGAATGAACAGAACTGTCCAACAAATGGCTCGTGCTATGCTTGATGAATCTGGAACTCCTGCAACTTTCTGGGGTGAAGCAGCACATGCTGCGGTTATTATTCTCAACAAAACAAATGTCCGAGTGAACAGCACTCAAACCCCTCATGAGCTCTGGTATGGTGAGACTCCTTCGGTAAAGCACTTCAAAATCTTTGGGAGCAAATGCTATATTAAAAATACTGATGAGCAACTTGGCAAACTTGAACCTAGAGCAGATGAAGGCATCCTTCTTGGTTATTCTCCACACAACAAAGCTTACAAGTGCTATAATAAAAGACTTGGAAGAATTGTTGACAGCATTGATGTAGTGGTTGATGAGAAGGGATACATTCCTAGGCAAGTAAATCATGAAGATATCGAAGAAGATGAAGGCCATCCTCAAAGACAGAATGATGAAGAAGAAGAACCTCAAGAAGAACCAGAGGAGCAGATAAGGATAGAAGAGAAGACTCCATCCAGATATGTTCAGAAGAATCATCCAGAATCTCAGATTTTGGGACAGAAAGAAGCAGGTGTACAAACAAGAAGAACAATTGCAGAAGCTTCAAGCTATTTGGCATTACTCTCTTCCACTGAACCACAAAATGTGAAAGAGGCATGCAAAGATGAATGTTGGGTCAAAGCAATGGATGAAGAACTTGAGCAGATCGAAAAGAACAACACTTGGGAGCTGGTTCCTAGACCAAAGGATAAGAATGTTATAGGAACAAAATGGTTCTTCAAAAATAAATTGAATGAAAATGGAGAAGTAATTAGAAACAAGGCCAGACTTGTTTGTAAAGGGTATGCGCAGCAAGAAGGAATAGATTTTGAAGAAACTTTTGCTCCTGTTGCAAGACTTGAGGCCATCCGAATGTTCCTTGCTCTCTCAAGCTTTCAAAACTTCAAAGTATTTTTAATGGACGTGAAATCAGCCTTTCTGAATGGAGACTTGGAAGAAGAAGTATACATTGAGCAGCCAGATGGTTTCATTCTTGGAAATGATCCAAATCTTGTATGCAGATTGAAAAAGGCTCTCTATGGCCTCAAACAAGCTCCAAGGGCTTGGTACTATCGTTTGGACAAATATCTTCATCAACAAGGTTTTTCAAAAGGATCAGCAAACAACAATCTTTATATAAAAGTTGAAAATGACAAATTGCTGATACTTGTTGTGTATGTAGATGACATTATCTTTGGTAGCAATGAAGAAGCTATGAGTCAAAGCTTTGCCTTGGTGATGCAGAAAGAATTCGAAATGTCCTTGCTGGGAGAACTGACATATTTTCTTGGTTTGCAAATCCAACAAAATGAAGGAGGGATCTTCTTGTATCAAACCAAGTATCTCAAGCAGATTTTAAAGAAATATGGTATGGAAGAAGCAAAACCAGTATGTACACCCATGGTCACAGGATGTAACCTCAGTGCAAATGATGAATCAGCAGCAGTGCATCAACCAACTTACAGATCTATGATTGGAAGTCTACTTTATTTGACAGGTACCCGACCAGACATCATGCATGCAGTGGGAATAGCTGGAAGATTTCAGGCAAATCCAAAGGAAACTCATCTTCAGGCAGTAAAGAGAATCTTCAAATATCTTCAAGGGACTCAAAACTATGGCTTATGGTATCCTAGAGATACAGATCTCGCACTTCATGCTTATACAGATGCAGATTGGGCCGGAAGCGTGGATGACAGGAAAAGCAGAAGTGTTGGTGCATTCTTTATGGGTTCCAGATTAGTATCTTGGTTCAACAAGAAACAGAGTTCGATTGCCTTGTCTACAGCTGAAGCAGAATATGTTGCTGCTGCATCTTGCTGCACTCAACTCCTTTGGATGATGCAGACCTTGCAGGATTTTCAAATCACTTGTACACCACCCATCTCCATCTTATGTGACAATACAAGTGCAGTCAGCATTTCAAAGAACCCAGTCATGCATTCAAAAACCAAGCACATACCAATCAAGTATCACTTTCTCCGGGAACAAGTGCTTGAACAAAAGGTCAAGTTGGAGTATGTTCCTTCTAAGGAACAGGTTGCTGATATACTCACCAAACCATTGCCTAGGGAGACCTTTGAATACCTCAGGCAAAAGCTGGGGGTTGTTGATGCATCATCTTGTTGTTGAATCTCTTCTGATTGTTGGTTGTACGCAAGGTTCATCTGAAGTATATGCGTACATGTGCTGGGTTGCGGATTGGTCAAAGATCGAATGGCACAGGTTCAGGGGGAGCATATCATGCATTGTTGGCATTATGGAGGAAGTACAGAAGGAGATCATGGATGCTGGTCTGAATATTGCTGCAATACGTCTCTATCTCTTTCATGGTCATGGATTATGGTTCTTCTTTGCAGATCTGGTTTATAGTCAGGGGGAGCATGTTCTTAGGGGGAGCATAACCCTTTGCCCTTGATGTCAAAGGGGGAGAGATTGGTTGTTGTTGCCATCAAGTCCAAAGGGGGAGATTGTTGGCATTATGATACATATGTTGTACTTGATGGCAACCCTCTCATCTCAGATAATAAATTATAGTGTAGAAAAAAGTTCACGCACTTATATGCAGAGAAAAGTTTATTTCATGTAGAGAAAAGTTCACGCACTTTTATGCAGAGAAAAGTTTATTTCATGTAGAGAAAAGTTCACGCACTTTTATGCAGAGAAAAGTTTATTTCATGTAGAGAAAAAGTTCACGCACTTTCATGCAAGGAAAAGCGCATATATGTTGGAGAACTTACCTTTGGTCCATGGTAGTTAGTCCTTGGTATTTGAACCTATGAGGAAAAGCGCGTATATGTTGGAGAACTTACCTTTGGTCCATGGTAGTTAGTCCTTGGTATTTGAACCTATGAGGAAAAGCGCGTATATGTTGGAGAACTTACCTTTGGTCCATGGTAGTTAGTTCTTGGTATTTGAACCTATGGTTTTGGACCATGGTACGCACTTTCATGCAAGGAAAAGCGCGTATATGTTGGAGAACTTACCTTTGGTCCATGGTAGTTAGCCCTTGGTATTTGAACCTATGGTTTTGGACCATGGTACCTTGTCAAAAGTGTTGATCTCACGCAATTTCATGGTTGGTTCATGGTATTAGTCCGACAGTTTTTGATCCTATGGTTTTGGCCCGTGGTATTGCATCCAAAAGTGTTGATCTCACGTACTTTCATGGTTGGTTCATGGTATTAGTCCAACAGTTTTTTGATCCTATGGTTTTGGCCCGTGGTATTGTGAAAGGCCTAAGACTATAAAAGAGGAAGGAGATCATTTGGCAAAGCATCTTCTGAATTATCGAATATCTGATAAAGTGCTAGATCTGGAATATTGTGATTGGGTTTTGGTGCAGATCTGGATCTGAATGAAGAAGGAACCTGAGCGTAAGGAGAAGGATAAGTTCTATTGATGGGTCAAAATCTTAAGGCTGGAATAGTGGTATCTCTATATGATTTTGATCTGTGATATGTGGCATACGCTTGATCTATAAATCTAATAATCTGGGTCTGAATTATTGATGCATGTTTTATTTTACACATGTTATGATCTGGGTATGTCTGATGTAACAACTGCAAAGTTATAAGGAAATATTTGCAGATCTGTATGCCGGTTGGCTTTGGTGAAATCAGAGATTGATGATGCAAGTGTAGTTGATGGGTTTTTGATGTTCTTGGATCTAGTTTGAAAATTTATGAAAAGTGGTCCTTGAAAGAAAAGAAGTAGGGGGTTGTAGCTCCCTTCCAGGAGAGACTGGAAAACAAGAGAGAGTTGTAGCTCTCTGCAGGTTGCAGCCTGCGTACTGGTAAAGGACTGCACCAGTACAAAACCATTGTAAAAGGAGTTTCTAATTTGAAAGAAGATAGAGACATTTTGCAGCAGGTGGTTTTCACCTTACATCTTGTGTTCTTTGGTGTGACTATTTGTTTTCTTTGTTCATGCTCATTATTTTATGGTACTGACATGCAAAAATAATTCAAAGAATAAATAAGGAAGATTTATTAAAAGAACTTGATAATACTGATTCACCCCCCCTCTCAGTATTATTTCCAACAGACTTGCATGGATGATTTGCCCCACAGAAGATGTCAGATAATGAAGTATGTCGTCTCACATGAAAAAAATATATCACTCTGCTGTAGCGGCTACAACCACCCTCCAATATTTTTCCTTAGCTTCATTTTGGAGCCTCCCTACCAACCTTTCACAACACCTTGTCTTGCTTCATCAAGTACACAAGATTCGGTGTTTTGCTTGCACCAAGACAATATGTCGATCACAACTTGATGCATTCCCCTCACAGGTTGTTCACCCGGACTTGGTCCAACTGCAGGCTGAGAATCTCCCCCAAGAAATTGTGCATTTCTGGAGGGCAACCAGCCTTCCCTCCAGAAATTGTACAATCTTGTCTAGCAGCCCGTTGGGCTCCAAAATTGCGCAATTCTGCTAGTCAGCACTCCTAGTGAAAATTGTGCAATTTTCCCCAACATGGTTGCTCAGCCCAGAATTTGTGCAAATCTGGGTAGCAGTCATCTGCTCTGCCCAGAAATTGCGCAAATCTCTTGGGAAGCCAGCCTAGGTCCTAGCCATAAATGCACATTTCCTTCAAGCAGTTGAGAAACTGCATGCATGAGCAGTCTGGTTGACTAATTCCACTCGGGACCGAGGAAACTTGACTTGCATGCATGGCTTGCTTTTTCCCAGAATAACAAAAGGCAACATGCAAAAGGCATCCCGTGATTTAGGGAGATATTTTTAGCAGTCAGAGGTTACATGCAAAGTTCATTTTGAAACTTCCCTCCAATTGTCGCTTTTTTCTTGATTTGTTGCATGCACGTCATGAGCCCAAAATTATTTATTCAACGCATTAGAGCTCATTCTTTCACATCGATCTTGGAGCTCTGACATCCCATAGCACATCCAGGACTGTTCGACACATTCAACTCAGCTATTCACGAGTAAGTGGCCTCAACTTGTCTTTTCCAACATTTCTGTCACTTTTTTTGTATTTTCTTGTGTGAGTGTTGTTTGCTTGATTTATTTGAATGATTTTGTTGTTTACATGTATAATAGCTTGCCCTAGCTCTGTTTTAGTTTTCGTTGCTATCTCATTGCTGTCGCATGCATGAAACTGTTTTGCACGAATGGTCGTTGATTCGTCCACTTGCTTCACTCACATGCATGTTAATCTGTTTACTGAATCTTTCATTGATGTTTGCATGCACTGTCAATCACTTCTTCTTTCACTTAGTGTCACCATGCATTCACTGTCATATTTTCTTTTAGTTGCCTGTCGGCGAGTCGGGTCAACCATGGCCCGGACTCTGCCTTCACTGAGACAGCATTACGCAATATGGGGAAGGAAGGTTCTGCCTTCCTCTCCAGAAATGAGCAAAACTAGAATCACTCCCAACTGGAACTACGCATTGCGCAATCCCAGTAGCCACGCTTGCCTCCCAGATAACCCAGCACTTTCCTCTAGGACTATTTTGCACATTTCTTAGGGACAGTGACTACTGGCCCAAAAAAGCGTAAAACTGGAGTCACTCCCAATTGGAATTACGCATTGCGCAATCCCAGCAGCCAGTCTTGCTTCCCAGATAGCCCAAACTTCCTTTTGCGCAATTCTGGCAACCAGTCACCCAACCTCCTAGAAGAAATTACGCAATCTTTCCCATCAGTTTCCCAGGTATGTGTTGTGTCATTCCCTGAATTTGCTTTGGTTTTTGCTAACATATTTCTTGCCATGCATGTTGCTTGTCTCCAGATATTTTAGGTGTTCATCCGTATCTTAGCAGCACCGGATCAATGGCTTCCAAAAGAGCAGGATCACAGGACATTGATGGAAATGTAGCTGGAGCAGCAGTTGAGCGAGTGTCCTCTAGTCTACTGATCTATGAAGATACAAAGTTGTATCTAGATAGGGACATCAAACTGAAGTGGCCAAAGGTCAATGAAGGAATGCCTTGAAGACCGTCAAGTGTATGTGAACATATGCAAGTCTGGCCTGTACCGGATTGCATGCAGATACCCCACGTTCCCATGCGCAGACATGATACACTAGATCGTCTCTCACACTGATCCCGAGACGATGACCTTGAGAAGTTTTAGTGGGACGAAGCTTGCATCCTTTTGGGAACGAGATCATGATGATATGTATCAGATGTCAGATCCCGTGACTGTCATGAAGACTCCATTTAGCCTACCGAACAACAGTGCTAACTCTAGAGACATTCTAAAGAACTGGGTAAAGGAGTCGGCTCGATTTAGGTTGACACCCAAACATATCTACAAGATGAAGATATTGAGGAAGGCGTACCAATACTTGGTAATATTTTCTTGTCGACTATATGGCCAAGCAAGCACGGAAACCTTCCCACAGAGTTGCGTGATTGGACTAGACCAAGTGGCTAGAGAAGGAAAACCATGTAACTAGTTCGACATTTTAGCTCATCAGCTGAAGGAACAAGTAACAAAGGCTTGACAGTCACTCGGAGGTATGCATGCAGAGATGTACATGTTTGCCTACATCTTAGATGCAGTCTGTGCCCGACAGGAGTTCCTGGGTTTGGAGTGGGCATGGTCACCGGCAGAGACTGCTGTGAACACATATTTCAAGTTGTTGTCTAAATGTAGCTTCAGAGGAGTAATCACATGGTTGTATGATCTTTTTTTCACCCCTGTGTACAAGATGATATTTGAACATGATCCACCGTGCATGTCAAAGGAAGTAATGGAGGCATTGTTAGGCATTGTTGATTGGTATGCCTCACCATACAGAACCTTCATCTAAATGTTCAGCGCGGAGAAGCCTTCGCATGTTCTACCGAAGTTTTCCTTGGATGTACTTGTCATGCAGGAAATAGCATATCACATCTCGGCAGGATTGACAGCTAGACTGAATCGGAAGGAGAAGGCACCTTGGCCCACTCTTCCGTTGCATATTGGGTTATATGAGATCTAGAGTATCAAGCAAGCAGATGTCGAAGCAGAACATATGAAGAAGTACCCACTCGACCTTTGAAGGTACAATCTATATGACCCACATTGTATTGTGAAATATCAATGCACAAGAGTTCAGTTCAATTGGATCCATGGGACGTTTCATTGGGCCAAGGAGGACCCATGGAGATATTGCTACAGCTTCTCCAGACCCAATGAACAGATCGGCTTCGATGGGGTGTGGTTAGCGAAGCAACATGAAGTAGCATCATGGAGAGCACCAACAGCACCAGTAGCAGCAATAGCAGCGATGGTAGCAAAGGCAAGCATACCAATGCATGACAAAGGTAAATGGAAGATTGTTGATCTCATGGAGGAGGAGAAAAGCTGCAAGTTTCGAGCATATCCACTTGTAGAGCAAGCATCTATGGCTATAGAGGCAAAGAGGCAGTAGCACGACAAGCAAATCCCGTGAAGGCGGAGGGATAAGAAGAGAATGGAAGAAGTAGAGAAGGAGTTGCATGAGCTGAGGGAGAAACTCTGAAAGGAACAAGAGCTGTGCAAATAGGAGAGGGAAGTGCAACAACAACAGATACAGCAAGGGGCACAACATGTGCAAACAGACGAAGTAGTGCCCGTACAATTATTTGATTCATCAGAACAACTGGCATTAGGTGAACAGGGTGAACCATCATAGGGGAAAGACTTCGCTCATGAGATAGAACAAGCACTTCAACAGTTGGATGTAGACATGGAGCAGCAGGAGTTGGAACATGACAACGACCTCATGCCTCACCACAAAGAGGTCGACTCACCCGCTTCAATGCATCAAGATGATGAGCAAATCTCAAATGACCAAGGAGGCAATCATATCCTTGGTGATCAGCCGAAAGAAGAGATGCACAACATCTCATTCGACGAATCCCAACATAGAGTTGTGCAGTATCGTAGAGTGTCAACTCTAGAGGATCATACATCTCCTGCACAAGTTAAGGAACGAGTGATCCTGACTGATGTGCACAAACATCTATCTGCCTTGGCCGATGCTACCAGAGTGTATGCCGAAGCCACTAGCTCAAGTTTCCGCTTTCTAATAGCTGAGAATGAGCAAATGGAAAAAGAACTATAAACGGGCAAGCAAGGAGGAGACTTGGTGACAATGTCTGTCCGAGCTGAACTGAAGAAGGCAATACTAGATGAAGTATTGTCCCTTGACATAGTTATGCGAGCATTTTACTCCACGTTTGGTACCGTGCACAAGGCAGTCATCCATCTTAATGGATGGCAGCAACGATGTGCTAGAAGAGCACGTATCTTCATGAACTTGCATGTTGTTGCTAATGACATGCAAACATGGATGATGAAGTACAAGGGAGCCCCACTTCACTTGCCTAAGATGATGAGGGCTAATGCGGTCGAGCTGAAGGCACGTATTCGGAGTCAGATTCGAAATTATGAAGAGCTCCCACAGTTCTTCACTAGCATACAGGCTTCCCATGCATGAGTATTCATGAGTATGGATTTTGTGGTGCGCACACATGCGATCCCATCACTTGGAACTCTCACCCAGGCGAAGACAAAGAAATAAGAATGAATAGAGCTTGACTAGTAATTCGATGAGTTGATGCGCATCGCCACCAGCTCAGACTTTCCTATCAGTGCACACATCATGAACAAGTATGTTGCTGGTCCGGACACATTGAAGACAATGATGCACATGCTTTCAGACGAGTTGGACAAAGGAGTCCGAGCAGTGTACCCGAATGCTATGGAGGCAAGAGTTAGGTTGCAGACGAATGTCACCGTGGAGCACACGGATACCATCAAGGACTACCGATCTTGGCATCAATATGTTACTATTGATCAACATGAGGATGTTGAGGAGTTGGACTTCCATGGTTGTCTAATTCAGAGTGATGTCTAGCATGGTTTTCTCAAGCCATTTTGTTTCACATGGGTACATGTGCATTGTAATGTTAAGTCATGTCAAGTGTAAGTCAAGTGTCAATAGTTGGATGTAACAGTCATAGGGTAGGTGAAGAGTCATGAGGGTAGTTGAACTGTCACAAAGGAGAATGTCAAGGGTCACCCCACCCTTTGCTATAAATAGTCCCTCATAACTCATTATATAGGCTTTTGGTCAGCCAACCTTCTAATAAGACTATCTTGGAGAGAGCTTCTACAATATTGTAACGTGCCTTGGCTTCTCCACTACATGGAGCTAGTACATCTATTTGGAGGAGCAGGCCGATGTGGCTGTAACGTTCCACTATTGGAGCTAGTGGTTGGACATGGATGTATTGTATGATTGGAACTTACACTTCTTAATATAATAAGAGCCAGCACATTTCATGCATATGTTGTATTGTATTCCAACTATCTTGTTTACTCTAAATGGAATATGTATTTTCTTTCTTACGAATGCATGTATGGACTATTCTATATGAGTATGTATGAATCTTTCTGAAATGTGTTGATTGGTTTAACCATCACTTTGGATTGCTAGTTGATTTGTTTTCCATCTTGTGATGTATCTTCGCTCGTGTGTTCCCTTCCCATCTGAGTACTATTACAGGTTGCCAAAGGGCGCACTCATCTCAACCCACTTTTGTTAGAACCTCTCATGCACCTTCCTCACTGCAGCTGTCACACCCTTGCTACCAACAGAATTATCTTACTCACCTCTGTGCGAAATCGTGTTCAAGGCATTACCATACAACCCACTGCTAGGACTCCTACACCAAACTGTCTAAGGTCTAATTGGGACTTCTTACCCAGGAGATCCCCTAGACATGTTGGCAGGTCCATCACTGTCAAGATTCCTGGCGCTAGAAGGAGGGCCAGATGACAAGCTGTGTCCTCTCATCCATTTTTTAACCTTTGCATACCTTTCATGGATTCTTGCACTCTTCTCCCTCCACAATTTTTTCGAATCATGAAGATGTCACCATCACAAGGGAGTTTTTCAATCACTTGTCCACTTACACGTATGATGGTGAAGGTGAAGTGGCCTAGCCTGAGTACTTACATGACTTTCTTTCCATGCTTCATGAGGAAGATGGGTGTTCTGATGAACATGCCTGCTTGCTGCTTTCATACACACTTCGTGAATCTCCACTTCGATGGATGTGCAGCCTACCGGCTGATAGCATGCACTCACTTGAGCACTTCTATGATCTCATTGAAGACACTTTCTGTCATTTTGATCCGGACTATCTTGACCAAAAACTGTTACAGCAACGACAGGCTCTGCATGAATCGATCATGGATTTTTGGCAGCGCTTCTGTGACTTGCAATTCCAAGCTCCGAGGAGCCAGATGAAATTTGTCTATCTTTGGGATTGGTTAGAGTATTGCCTTAAGAAATCTGGTTGTCCCAAGAAGAATCTTGAAATCAAGCCTCGTTCAACATTCTTCACTAATGGAGCTGCGCAATCTCATGTAGATACGGCCACTGTCTCAACTGACTTTTCGCCATCCCCTCATTCAACAACTCCACCACTGTCAAGTGATGTTGAGGATCATGCTCACTCACTTGTTCAGCTTGGACATCCTCCCAACATCACTTCACTCAATTTTCGCAGAATGTTGGTTGTGAGTCCCTTGAGTTCCCATATGCATACTGTTCCACAACCTCTGTCTTCGCACTCGGGTGTTCCTCTGGATGATACTCTCTTGTGTTCTTCCATTCCAAACTCTTCACTTGTTGTGAACGAGGAACAAGCCACTGACAGAGTTGGTGTTGCACAACCAACATGTGTTGTCATTCATGAAGAGTACGAGTGGGATCTTGAACATCAGCACTCGGCGAAGGATGACTCCCTTCTGTCCAAGCCTCCTCCATTTTTTCCCAACATCTTTGGTGAACCTGCCATCCATGATTTCGCATGTGTATCTCCATCCATGGATGCACCCATTGTTGATCACTCACAGGACTCACCAGATGTTGGTCCATCATTCGACAATAGAGAGGATAAGTTATTCATTGAAAATCCACTTGATCTTTCATTTGTCGTTTCCGGAAACACAGAGGATGAGTTTGTTTGCTTTTCATCTATCCCTCTGTTTGATTCATCTGATCATGAGGATGCCAATGAATTAATTTTTTTTTTTTATTGTCACAATAGTGATCCATTTACTCCCATATTTGATCATGATCATGACTCTATCGCAGTTGATCTTTCGAAGCCACCGGTTTATGATGATTTACCTGATGATGAAATTGAAACACCCAAGACTGTCGAGGAACTTCAGCTCGAGCTGATGGTTATGTCAGGTCCTCGCTCTCTTGGGGTTAGTATCACTTTTGATCAGGGAATTGTTCAATCACCCAAGGCTCCTCATCACTCATCTGTATGCATTTAAGATAAATCTCACACACAGACCATACTTCCTCCACTCGAATTGCACAATCCCATCACTCATGCATTGGAGGAATCTTACATTGCAAGCACTCGTTCACGACGCAAGTTATCTATGTTTCTTTCATTTGATTGCATGTCATAGTTAAGAGTGTGATTATGCTTCAAAGTTGCATGTAATGTCACACAACACTATGACAAGTCCACAGATTGCTCATCATGCACTTGTACTCACTTATGTCCTATGGGCACTTTGAAACACGAAGTGTGGTTGTCTTCATTGTTATATCTTTCTTGCTTGCTGGTTCGCACAACTGGGTTGCTCGCGGACCAAGCCTTCACCAACATGGGTCAACGAATGCGCCAGTGGCTGCATTGGAAATATCACTTCACGTGATCAGGCCCATGCACCGTTAGTTTAGGAGTAGGAGTAGTGTTTGCTTTCAGTCAGTTTGCTTGCATGCTTGTTTGCTTACTTGCTTTGTTTGTTGGTTTGTCTACTTGCTTGTTTGCTTACTTGCTTTTCTTTTGCTTTTTCTTCTGCTCTTGCTTTTCTTTGTTGTTCGTTTAGTTCGCTCGTTTCGTTCGTAGGTTAGTTTCGCATGAAACCATGTATGACTCTTGAAACGAGCTGGGTGAAGTACAAGAGGGCTTGTACGGCTATCACTACTTCGTTATCTATCATCTTGCCTCTCTATGAAGAGCTTGTTACTTTTAGTCCATGATACGTCAAAGGAAAATACGTATTGTTCGAAGTGAACCTTGGTGAAAACACAACACTTGCGCGCTAACTAGTGTCACCTTCTCTAGTTGGTTGTTTTTGGGTTAACCCTTGTCATCTCAGTCAAGTAGAGTAAGGTGAGGGGGAAAACCTTAACAGGCATGTCAAAGATATAATAAACTACTTCTCTGCTGGAACAACCTCTTCTGCTCTCAATAAGTCGGGATCCCTCTTCTGCCTCTAAAATGAATAAGTGCTATGCACAGCTGAAAAAATGAAAAATTCAAAAAATTCAAAATGAAAAATGAATAAGTCGAAAGAAGAGAAAGGCTTCCTACGCAGGGAGGTAATGCAAGTAACTTCGCCGGGGTACTGACCAAGCTCGCTGGCAAGAGAGCCATGCTTGTGTTCCTATGTGACTTCGTCGGGGTACTATCCAGGCCTGCTGGCAGCGGAGCAACACCAAAGATGAAACTAAGACTCTGACGACTATACTGCTTATGCACTAATATACCCCTCAACCCCAATCGAAACAATTGGGTTGCCTTAGCTTGGAATGTGTGTCAATCAACCAAGAGTTTGGCAGATGCTACATCTTACAATCAAGCTAGTGTGAAACCAAGATGAGCTAAGAACTGAACAATACTTCCGAAGGTGTTAGACTTGCTTTTCATGAACAAGGTCCATTCAGAGAGCTCAAGTTCTACCAGTATGTCACCAAGTGTTGTAGCCGCTACAACCACCCTCCAAAATTTTTCCTTAACTTCATTTTAGAGCTCCCTACCAACCTTTCACAGCACCTTGTCTTGCTTCGTCAAGCACACAAGCTTTAGTGTTTTGCTTGCACCAAGACAACTTCTCGATCACAACTTGATGCATTCCCCTCACAGGCTGTTCACCCAGACTTGGTCCAGCTATAGGCTGAGTAGCTCCCCTAAGAAATTGCGCATTTTTTGAGGGAAACCAACCTTCCCTCCAGAAATTGCGCAACCTGTCTGGTAGCTTGCTGGGCTCCAGAATTGCATAATTTTGCCAGTCAGCACTCCTAGTGAAAATTGTGCAATTTTCCCTAATAGGGCTGCTCAGCCCAGAATTTGCGCAAATCTGGGTAGCAGTTAGTGTTGAACTAGGTTTTAATTGATGTCAATATGGAAATATTCTGGATACTAGAGGATGACATGAAGCCAAGGGAATGCAGAGCAGATTCATGAAGAGACAGGAGCAAAGGCCATCAGGATAGCCGAGCCATATATATATATATATATATATATATATATATATATATATATATATATATATATATATATATCATATATATATGCGGAAACAGACATATATGCAAGGAGGTGGTCTTTGAAAGACACTGCCAAGCCAAGAGGAGTAGATGGAGACGAGAGGAGTAGACAGAGCCACCAAGCCATCGGAGAGCCATGTCAAAGCAAGAGGAACGTTGCCTGTAAAACAGGCATATCGGAGCAAATGGAGCAAATGGACCGAGAGGAGTAGATGGAGCAAGAGGAGCCAAGAGGAGCAATATATATAGAGCCATCGGTATATGCCAAAGAGGAGGTGCACACAGAGCCATCAGAGGAGCTACAGGAGCAAGAGGAGCCATCGGAGGAGCTATCGGAGCCATACTTATAGACCATACATATATGCCAAAGAAGAGGAGCAATGGAGCAGACAGAGTTAGCGGAGCTACAGGAGCAAACAAAGCAAATGGAACAGAGCATATATATATGCCAGATATATGCTCCATTAAACGAAACATTGGGCGGACGTGAATTCCTATTAAGATTGGTCCAGACCCATATCGGGTCCGAAATCAATATCGCATCGGAGGAGTGGAGCCTTTCGCAATCACCGAGGTGTATGCTCCGACAAACCGGAGCCGAACCATTATAAAGGTTAGCATAAAGTAATATCGGGTCCGCAAAGGCCTTTGGGACTATTAAGTGTAAGCTCCGACTGTCTGGAGCCGAAATTATTATGAAGCCAAGTTTAAGGAACATTGGGTCCGCGGAGGCCTTGTATCACATCGGAGCAGCGATTAACGAAATCGCCGAAATCATCCGGACCCGAAATCATTATAGAACGGGTCATGAAAGCATATCGGGTCCGCGGAGGACTTGTATCATTTCGGAGGTAGCGATCAGCGAAATCGCCGAAGGACCTGGAGCCGAAACTCTTATCAAGCAAAATAGAAAGCATATCGGGTCCGTGGAGGACTTGTATCATTTCGGAGGAAGCGATATGTGACATCGGCGATAATTGGAGCCGAAATATTATAAAACAAAACCTAAAGGAGTGTCAGGTCCGCAGACCCTTTGTATTACAAAACTGCCGATGTGAACCTGCCGAAAAGCCGGACCCGAAATCATTAAGAAGCAGAGTATAGAGGGCCGTCGGGTCCGCAGAACTATCGCATCGCAAGAGGCCGCGATAACCCCGACATCCCGGACCCGAAGTCATTTTAGGAAGGGATGTAATCGGCATATCGGGTCCGCAAGGGCGTCGGAGGTCGGAGTTAAGGGATTAATTGGGATCGCCGAAATCCGGACCTGCCGATAATTATAAAGGTGGGCGGATAAGATTTGAAATCCGCGAATGTTCATATTGAGCGGAATTACATGGGTTCCTGTGTAGTAATGTATATGTGACCGAAATCTTTATAAAGGGGTTTTATAATGTTTCCCATATATTATATGTGGCTGTGGGTTTAAGCCTTAAGACATATATTGAAATGCTTGTGTTGATTGTATGTGTGGACACGGTTGGGCGGTGGCTTCCGATAGACATAAAAGCGGCGATAAAAAGGGTGGCTCTGATTCTTAAGTGTGGAGGCGAAAATACTGTGAGGAACAGTCCCGATAGTGCGGGAGACCAAATCATGGCGATTATGATTATGATAAGGATGTGGTTGTCCGTTAAAAAATGCCATCCCTGTGTATGCCCACAATCTTTGGCAAAACAGCGCTGTTACAAGTTTTTGAACTTGTGTTCTCTACGGATGACTCGATCCTTGCTCATTGATTCAACGTGTCCTGTGAAAACGAATGGACAGAGGAAGCTACAGCGACAAACAAGCCAACAAGTGAGGAAGCTGAAGCAGGCGAGAAGGAAGCCGAAGAGCCAGCGAGAAAGAGGAAACGAATGGACAAAGACAGGTATGCATAAAACAGTAAACATAGGACTGCATGTGGGTAATGGTTGTTGCAAACAAACCAGAATAGGAGGTAGCAGAAGCAGCAGAGGTGGTGGAGCATTGTTTGAATTTGCTAGTGAACACTGCTGCGGCTGTTGAACACTGTTGGAGCTGCTGTGGGGGTGAAGAACCAGAGTGTGAGGTAGTAAAAGCAGCAGAGGCTGTAGAGGCTGCAGAAGCAGCGGAGGTTATAGAGGCAACATCAACAGAAAAGGCTATTGGAGACTATGCGTGGGTAGTGTGCAGAGCTGTGAAGACTCATCCATAAGAAGACATGGTTGTCATTGATACTGTAGTTTGGAGACTACAGTGAAGCTGTAAATAGACAGAACTCAGCAGAGAAGAGTTCTGAGAGCAGAAGGATTGGATTCCTTGGGGTTGGAGCCTTAAAAGTGAGAAGGATGGGAGTCCTTGAGGCTGGTGCCTCAGAAGTGAGATTTTATTGGAGTCCTTGGGGTTAGTGCCTCAAAAGCAGGAAGGATTGAAGTCCTTGGGAGTTGGTGCTCTTAAGTCCAAGATTGGTGTCTTGGGAAAATAGAGTTGGTGCTCTGGAGGTTGGAGCCTCACCAAAGTCCAAGTTGGAGCTTGGAAACCGATTGTGACCATCTAAATATTGTATTTATTTTACTGCACAGTTATATTAATAAAAGCATTTATTCTTGTTGTTCATATTGTGTTCTGAATATATATGTTTAAACTGGTAAAACAATAGTGGGAAAAAGAAATACTGATTCACCCCCCCTCTCAGTATTTCCAACAATTGGTATCAGAGCCAAGTTCCTTCATTCAAAGCTTAACAGCTTGAAGGTCGACATTTAGAACACAAATGGTGAGGTCAAGGAAGAAAGTCTCCAATCCTCCTAAGGATGTGTCTCCCTCTACTACTAAAATAGAAGACAATGAATTTAAAGAGGCTCCAAGGCTCAATGGGAACTTTAATATATGGGAAGCAAGAATGAGGAATTTCTTACAGACTCAAGGCATTGAAGTCTGGAAATCAGTGATTGCTGATAGCAGGATGGATGAGGAATCCAAGGAGTACAATGCAAAAGCAGTAAAGGCAATCTTGAATGGGCTACCTGATTCTGTAAAGAACAATCTAGGAAAATGTTCATTAGCAAAGGGTATATGGGACAAACTTCATGACCTTCACTCAAAAGGAGCGTTGACCATGACCATTAGTCAAGAAGATGATGGAAATCTAGAAAGAAATCCAGAACCCATCATGGAAACTGAACATGAGAATGATGATGTCAATGCTAAAGCAGACTTAGAAGATGAAGAGAATGAAAAAGACTTTGTAGAAGAACTCCTCGCTCAACTTATGACTGCCATGGAAGAGATTAACAATTTGAAAAATGAAAATGAGAAACTCAAGAAGATAGCTCCAGTTGGTGACCAAGATCAAACAAGGAAGAAAGTTGATCTCATCAAGCTTCAAGTACAAGAAAGGGATGAAGAGCTTGCCAAGCTTAAGAAGGAATATCATAAAGCAAAGAAGTAGGAAGATATCTTGTCAAGCCAGCTTGAACAAAGGCACAAGAGCGTGAACAAACTTGAAGAAGAAATTGGTCAGTACAAGGTAGAGGTCTCCTCCCTTAAGTCCCAATTACAAGAAGCCAGGAAACAAGCACAAGGAGTTGAGAAGGAAATGGAGAGCAGTCAAGCAAAGAATGAAGAAATCTTCAAAATGAAGTCAGATATCATCTCCCTTAAAATAGTAGCAGCTGAAGCTACTCGTAGCAAGGAAGAAACTGAGGAACAACTTGCAAAGAAGAATAATGAGTGTGAAAGATTGGAAGAAGAGATTGTCCTCCTCAGGAAAAAGGTTGAAGGGATGAACAAAATCATGAGGAGCTCTCAGGCCTTGGATGACATGCTCAGCTATCACAGATGTCCATCTGATAAATCAGGTCTCGGATATGTAGGTGAATCCTCAAACAAGAATGAAAATGCTTCAAACAAAAGAGATGTGAAGAAGCTAGAAAGAAATAGTGATGCTCCGAGTTCCAGCAAAGGCAAGGAGAAAAATCAAGGCTACAATAGAACAAATCCTACTCCAAGAAGAAAACCCACTCCAAGAAGAAATATAGATGATGACAAAGATGCGAGAGGCAATGGTTATCATCAAAGGATCTCAAGGCAGCGAGGCTTCAGAAGTACACCAAAGAAACCTCCATCTCCCAAGTACCAAAGTTCATTTTTTGGTTATTGTTATTCCTGTTCAAACTTTGGTCATTTGGCAAAAGACTATAAAGTATATCATAAAGATAGATGTTGTGGTCCCCAACCATCTCATAGAGATAGATGTTATAGCCTCCGACAACCTCCAAGAAACAATTTTGCAAGAAGAAACCATGAATTCTTATTCATGTACAATGTAGAATGCCTCAAGTGTCATAACATTGGTCATATGGCACGAGATTGTAACTTAACATGGGCTCTTACACAAGCTAGAACTATGCAAAAGAAGAAAGTTACACAAGTATGGAGAAGGAAGGAAATACAATCCGAAAGTCCCTTGAGTTCTTCAGCCAACAGCATGTGTCATTGGCCTAAATTTTGACAATCTAAGCATTTTATAAGAAGACTCTGCCAAGAGGAGATGATGCATACAGTTAGGGGGAGCCTATCATGTTCTCAGGAGCACTCCATTGAAGCATATGATCCTATAACCATGCTTTGGACTGTTGTTAAAGAAATAGGGCAAACAACCATGGTGCTAATATTACAGATGCTGAATGTATTAACTCAGAAATTAAATGTGAGAACAGATAAATTCTGGACACTGATAGAGGCAGTCTTCAAACAAACAGATACATCTGGAATGGAGGTTGAAGTAAGAGCAGCTAGCAGCATATAACAAATTGAAGCATTGTAAAAGGATGCAGATCAACAATTGGATTTAAAAGGCAGTCACATATTGGATATTTGAATCTGCAGAGAAATGTACAAGAACGCAAGGAAAAGATGGCTCACAGGAAGGAGAATGTTGTGCAGTCAAGCATAACTGAAGCTAATACAGATCACTTAAGGAATATAGCCAAATGCAATGATGATTTAATACTAGATGGCAATAACTTAAGGGGAAGCACAAAGACACAAATAAACTCAGATCTGAAGAAAGACAATCTCAGGAGCAGTTTCTATCTTGATTCGAACTCTGAAGGTCTCTCAATTCTGCCTATGGAGACATCAATATGGATTGAGCATGAAAGCCTGGACTTGGACACCTGTGTATGGCCATTTGCAATCGAATGAAAGCATTAAAGTAGAGCATCCTGAAGCATTGTTGAAGCCATGATAAAGCAGTTCTGAGACATGAAGATGATAAAGCATCAATCCTTCTATCTTGAAGAAGAAGAGCACTATGACAGGGGGAGTCACAGACCCATGAAGATCTACCATTCATGAAGAACAGAAGCAGTTTGATAGGGGGAGTCCCAGAGCACTCCTTTGCCATTGATGTCAAAGGGGGAGAGAAGAAGAATATTGCCGTCAATAAAAAGGAGGAGATTGTTGAACTAGGTTGTCATTGATGTCAATATGGCAATATTCTGGATACTAGAGGATGACATGAAGCCAAGGGGATGCAGAGCAGATTCATGAAGAGACAGGAGCAAAGGCCATCAGGATAGCCGAGCCATATATATATATATATATATATATATATATATATATATATATATATATATATATATATATATATATATATCATATATATATATGCGGAAACAGACATATATGCAAGGAGGTGGTCTTTGAAAGACACTGCCAAGCCAAGAGGAGTAGATGGAGACGAGAGGAGTAGACAGAGCCACCAAGCCATCGGAGAGCCATGTCAAAGCAAGAGGAACGCTGCCTGTAAAACAGGCATATCGGAGCAAATGGAGCAAATGGACCGAGAGGAGCAGATGGAGCAAGAGGAGCCAAGAGGAGCAATATATATAGAGCCATCGGTATATGCCAAAGAGGAGGTGCACACAGAGCCATCAGAGGAGCTACAGGAGCAAGAGGAGCCATCGGAGGAGCTATCGGAGCCATACTTATAGACCATACATATATGCCAAAGAAGAGGAGCAATGGAGCAGACAGAGTTAGCGGAGCTACAGGAGCAAACAGAGCAAATGGAACAGAGCATATATATATGCCAGATATATGCTCCATTAAACGAAACATTGGGCGGACGTGAATTATTATTAAGACTGGTCCAGACCCATATCGGGTCCGAAATCAATATCGCATCGGAGGAGTGGAGCCTTTCGCAATCACCGAAGTGTATGCTCCGACAGACCGGAGCCGAACCATTATAAAGGGGAGCATAAAGTAATATCGGGTCCGCAAAGGCCTTTGGGACTGTTAAGTGTAAGCTCCGACTGTTCGGAGCTGAAATTATTATGAAGCCAAGTTTAAGGAACATCGGGTCCGCGGAGGCCTTGTATCACATCGGAGTAGCGATTAACAAAATCGCCGAAATCATCTGGACCCGAAATCATTATAGAACGGGTCATGAAAGCATATCGGGTCCGCGGAGGACTTGTATCATTTCGGAGGTAGCGATCAGCGAAATCGCCGAAGGACCCAGAGCCGAAACTCTTATCAAGCAAAATAGAAAGCATATCGGGTCCGCGGAGCACTTGTATCATTTCGGAGGAAGCGATATGTGACATCACCGATAATTGGAGCCGAAATATTATAAAACAGAACCTAAAGGAGCGTCAGGTCCGCAGACCCTTTGTATTACAAAACTGCCGATGCGAACCTGCCGAAAAGCCGGACCCGAAATCATTAAGAAGCAGAGTATAGAGGGCCGTCGGGTCTGCAGAACTATCGCATCGCAAGAGGCCGCGATAACCCCGACATCCCGGACCTGAAGTCATTTTAGGAAGGGATGTAATCGGCATATCGGGTCCGCAAGGGCATCGGAGGTCGGAGTTAAGGGATTAATTGGGATCGCCGAAATCCGGACCTACCGATAATTGTAAAGGTGGGCGGATAAGATTTGAAATCCGCGAATGTTCATATTGAGCAAAATTACATGGGTTCCTATGTAGTAATGTATATGTGACCGAAATATTTATAAAGGGGTTTTATAATGTTTCCCATATATTATATGTGGTTGTGGGTTTAAGCCTTAAGACATATATTGAAATGCTTGTGTTGATTGTATGTGTGGACACGGTTGGGCGGTGGCTTCCGATAGACATAAAAGCGGCGATAAAAAGGGTGGCTCTGATTCTTAAGTGTGGAGGCGAAAATACTGTGAGGAACAGTCCCGATAGTGCGGGAGACCAAATCATGGCGATTATGATTATGATAAGGACGTGGCTGTCCGTTAAAAGATGCCATCCCTGTGTATTCCCACAATCATTGGCAAAGCAACGCTGTTACAAGTTTTTGAACTTGTGTTCTCTACGGATGACTCGATCCTTGCTCATTGATTCAACATGTCCTGTGAAAATGAATGGACAGAGGAAGCTACAGCGACAAACAAGCCAACAAGTGAGCAAGCTGAAGCAGGCGAGAAGGAAGCCGAAGAGCCAGCAAGAAAGAGGAAACGAATGGACAAAGACAGGTATGCATAAAACATTAAACAGAGGACTACATGTGGGTGATGGTTGTTGCAAACAAACCAGAATATGAGGTAGCAGAAGCAGCAGAGGTGGTGAAGCATTGTTTGAATTTGCTAATGAACACTGCTGCAGCTGTTGAACACTGTTGGAGCTGCTGTGGGGGTGAAGAACCAGAGTGTGAGGTAGTAAAAGCAGCAGAGGCTGTAGAGGCTGCAGAAGCAACGGAGGTTATAGAGGCAACAACAGCAGAAAAGGCTATTGGAGACTATGCGTGGGCAGTGTGCAGAGCTGTGAAGACTCATCCATAAGAAGACATGGTTGTCATTGATACTGTAGTTTGGAGACTACAGTGAAGCTGTAAATAGACAGAACTCAGCAGAGAAGAGTTCTGAGAGCAGAAGGATTGGAGTCCTTGGGGTTGGAGCCTTAAAAGTGAGAAGGATGGGAGTCCTTGAGGCTGGTGCCTCAGAAGTGAGATTGGATTAGAGTCCTTGGGGTTAGTGCCTCAAAAGCAGGAAGGATTGAAGTCCTTGGGAGTTTGTGCTCTTAAGTCCAAGATTGGTGTCTTGGTAAAATAGAGTTGGTGCTCTGGAGGTTGGAGCCTCACCAAAGTCCAAGTTGGAGCTTGGCAACCGATTGTGACCATCTATATATTGTATTTATTTTACTGCACAGTTATATTAATAAAAGCATTTATTCTTGCTGTTCATATTGTGTTCTGAATATATATGTTTTAACTGGTAAAACAATAGTGGGAAAAAGAAATACTGATTCACCCCCACTCTCAGTATTTCCAACAGTTAGTTGCTCTGCCTAGAAATTGCGCAAGTATCCTGGACAGCCAGCCTAGATCCCAGCCAGAAATGTGCATTTCCTTCAATCAGTTGAGCAACTGCATGCATGAGCAGTCTAGTTGACCACTTCCACCCGAGACCAAGGAAACTTGACTTACATGCATGGCTTGCTTTTTCCTGGAATAGCAAAAGGCAACATGTAAAAGGCATTCCATGATTCAAGGAGCTATTTTTAGCAACGGGAGGTTACATGCAAAGTTCATTTAGAAACTTCCCTCCAAGTGTCGTTTTTTCCTTGATTTGTGGCATGTGCGTCATGAGCCCAAAATCATTTATTCGACGCATCATAACTCATTCTTTCACATCGATATTGAAGCTTTGACATCCCACAGCACATCCAGGACTCTTTGACACATTCAGCTCAGATATTCATGGGTAAGTGGCCTCAACTTGTCTTTTTCAGCATTTTTGTCATTTTTTGTGTATTCACTTGTGTGAGTGTTGTTTGCTTGATTTCTTTGAATGCTTGTTATCGTTTACATGTATAATAGCTTGTCCTAGCTCTATTTCATTTTTCGTTGCTATCTCACTGTTGTCGCATGCATGAAACTGTTTTGCACGAACGATCGTCAATTCAGCGACTCGCTTCACTCACATGCATGTTAATCTGTTTACTGAATCTTTCATTCATGTTTGCATGCACTGTCAATCGCTTCTGCTTTCACTTAGTATCACCATGCATTTAGTGTCATATTTGCTTTAAGTTTCTCGTCGGCAAATTGGGCCAACCATGGCTTAGACTCTGCCTTCAATGAGACAGCATTGCGCAATCTGGGGAAGGAAGGCTCTGTCTTCCTCTCTATAAATGCGCATTTCTTCCCAGCACTATCCTCTAGGACTGTTTTGTGCATTTCTAAGGGGCAATGATTGCTGGCCTAGAAAATTGTGCAATGCAGTCCCTCAGTCTGTAGTCACTCCCAGCTGGGATTGTGCATTGCGCAATCCTAGCAGCCAGTCTTGCCTCCCAGATAGTCCAAACTGCCTTTTGTGCAGTTATAGCAGCCAGTCACCCAGCCTCCCAAAAGAAATTGCGCAATCTTTCCCATCAGTTTCCCAGGTATGTGCTGTGTCATTCCTAGAATTTTCTTTGGTTTTCGCTAACAGATTTCATGCCATGCATGTTTCTCGTCTCCAGATCTTTCAGGTGTTCATCCGTCTCTTAGCAATATTGGATCAATGGCTTCCAAGAGAACATGATCACAGGACATTGATGGAAATGCAATTGGAGCAGCAGTTGAGCGAGTGTCCTCTAGTCTACCGATCTATGAATATACAAAGTTGTATCTAGATAGGGACATCAAACTGAAGTGGCAAGAGGTCAATGAAGCATTTGCAGGCACTTTTGAGGAAGACCTCGAAGACCGTCAGGTGTACGTGAACATTCACAAGTCCGTCTTGTACCGGATTGCATGCAGATACCCCGCGTTCCCATGCGCGGACATGATACACTGGATCGTCTCTCACACTGATCTTGAGACGATGACCTTGAGCAGTGTCAGTGGGATGAAGCTTGCGAGCTTCTGGGCACGAGATTATGATGAGATGTATTAGATGTCAGTGCCTGTGACTGTCATGAAGACTCCATTCAGCTTACCCAATAGCAGTGCTAACTCTAGAGACATTCTGAAGAACAGGGTAAAGGATCAGATCGATTCAGGTTGACACCCAACCAGATCTATAAGATGAAGATACTGAGAAATGCGTACCAATGCTTGGTCATATTTGTTTGTCGACTGTATGGCCAAGCAAGCACAGAAACCTTCCCACAGAGTTGGGTGATCGAACCAGACCAAGTGGCTAGGGAAGGAAAACCATGTAATTGGTCTGGCATATTGGCTTATCAGCTGAAGGAACAAGTAACAAAGGCTCGACAGTCACCCGGAGGTATGCGTGCAGAGATTTACATGTCCGCCTACATCTTAGATGCAGTCTGTGCCTGACAAGAGTTCCCGGGTTTCGAGTGGGCGTGGTCACCGACGGAGACTGCTGTGAACACATATTTCAAGTTATTGTCCGAATGCAACTTCAAAGGATTAATCACATGGTTTGTCGATCATTTTTTCACCCCTGTGTACAAGATGATATTTGAAGAGGATCCACGCTACATGTCAAAGGAAGCAATGGAGGCATTGTTATGCATTGTTGATCGGTATCCCTCACTGTCCGGCACCTTCATCCTAATGTTCAGTGCGGAGAAGCCTTCGTATGTTCCATTGAAGTTTGCCTTGGACGTACTTGTCAAACAGGAAGTAGTATATCACATCTTGACAGGATTGACAACTAGACTGCATCGGAAGAAGAAGGCACCTTGGCCCGCTCTTCTATTGTGGATTGGGTTATATGAAATCCAAAGTATCAAGCAAGTGGATGTCGAAGCAGAACAGATGAAGAAGTACCCACTCGACCTTCGAAGCTACAATCTGTATGACCCACATTGCATTATGAAATATCACTGCATGAGAGTTCAGTTCAACTCGATCCACGGGGCGTTTCGTTGGGCCGAGGAGGAGCCATGGAGATATTTCTATAGCTTCTCTAGACCCAATGAATAGGTCAGCTTCGTTGAGGAGTGGTTAGCGAAGCAACATGAAGCAGCATCACGGAGAGCACCAACAGCACCAGTAGCTCCAGTAGCAGCAATGGCAGCAGAGGCAAGAATACCAGTGCACGACAAAGGTAAGAGGAAGATTGTCGATCGCATGGAGGAGGAGCAAAGCTGCAAGTTTCAAGTAGATCCACTTGTAGAGCAAGCAACTATGGCTATAGAGGAAAAGAGGCACCAGCCCGACAAGCGAATCGCGCGAAGGCAGAAGGATAAGAAGAGAATGGAAGAAGTAGGGAAGGAGTTACATGAGCTGAGGGAGAAACTCCGAAAGGAACAAGAGCTACGCGAACAGGAGAGGGAAGCGCAGTAGCAGCAGATACAACAGGGGGCACAACATGTGCGGACAGACGAAGCAGTGCCCATACAAGTAGTTGATTCATTAGAATAGCTGGCATTAGGCAAATAGGGTGAACCATCGCAGGGGCAAGACTTCGCTCATGAGATAGAACAAGCACTTCAACAGTTGGATGCAGACATGGAGCAGCAGGAGTTGGAACAGGACACCGACCTCATGCCTCACCACAAAGAGGTCGACTCACCCGCTTCAATGCATCCAGATGATGAGCAAGTCTTGAATGACCAAGGAGGCACTGAGATCCTTGGTGATCAGCCGGAAGAAGAGATGCACAACATCTCGTTCGACAAATCCCAACATAGAGTTGTGTAGTCTCGCAGAGTGTCAACTTCGGAGGATCATACGTCTCTTGCGCAAGTTGAGGAATGAGTGATCATGACTGATGTGTGCAAACATCTAGCTACCTTGGCCGATGCAACCAGAGTGTATGCCGAAGCCACTAGCTCAAGTGTCCGCTTTCTAATAGCTGAGAATGAGTGAATGGAAAAAGAACTACAAATAGCCAAGCAAGGGGGAGACTTGGTGATAATGTCCGCCCGAGTTGAACTGAAGAAGGCAATACTATATGCCGTATTGTCCCTTGACACAGTTATGCGAACATTGTACTCCAAGTTTGGTACCGTGCACAAGGTAGTCGTCCATCTTAACGGGTAGCAGCATCGATGTGCTAGAAGAGCACGTATCTTGATGAACTTGCATGTTGCTGCTGATGACATGCAAACATGGAAAATGAAGTACAAGGGAGCCCCACTTCACTTGCCTGAGATGATGTGGGCCAATGCGGTCGAGCTGAAGGCACGTATTCAGAGTCAGATTCGAAATTATGAAGAGCTCTTGCAGTTCATCACTAGCATACAGGCTTCCCATGCACGAGTATTCAAGAGTATGGATGTTGTGGTGTGCACACATGCGATCCCATCACTTGGAACTCTCACTTAGGTGAAGACAAAGAAACAAGTCTGACTAGAGCTTGACTCGTGCTTCGACGAGTTGATGCGCATCGCCACCAGCCCGGACTTGCATATCAGTGCAGACATCATGCACAAGTATGTTGCTGGTTCGAGCACATTAAAAACAATGATGCACATGCTTTCAGACGAGTTGGAAAAAGGAGCCTGAGCAGTTTACCCAGATGCTATGGAGGCAAGAGTCAGGTTTTAGACGGATGTCACCGCGGAGTACACGGACATCATCAAGGAATACTGATCTTGGCCTCAATATGTTACTATTGATCAACGTGAGGATGTTTAGGAGTTGGACTTCCATGGTTTTCTAAGTCAGAGTGATGTCTAGCATGGCTTGTTTAAGCCATTTTGTTTCACATGGGTACATGTGCATTGTAATTTTAAGTCATGTCAAGTGTAAGTCAAGTGTCAATAGTTGGATGTAACAATCATAGTGTAGGTGAAGAGTCATGAGGGTAGTTGAACTGTCACAAAGGGGAATGTCAAGGGTCACCCCACCCTTTGCTATAAATAGTCCCTCATAACTCATTATATAGGCTTTTGGTTAGCCAAGATTTCGATAAGACTATCTTGGAGAGAGCTTGGACAGTATTGTAACACGCCTTGGCTTCTCCACTGCACGAAGCTAGTACATCTCTTTAGAGGAGCAAGCGGATGTGGCTGTAACGTTCCACTATTGGAGCTAGTGGTTGGACATGGATGTATTGTATGACTGGAAATAATACTTCTTTATATAATAAGAGCCAACACATTTAATGCATATGTTGTATTGTATTCCAGCTATCTTGTTTACTCTAGATGGCATATGTATTTGCTTTCTTACGCATGCATGTATGGAATATTCTGTATGAGTATGTATGAATGCCAGCTGACTTGCTTTCCAGCTTGTGATGTATCTTCGCTCACGTGTTCCCTTTCCATCTGAGGACTATTACAGGTTGCCAAGGGGCGCACTCCTCTCAACCCATTTGTGTTAGAACCTCTCATGCACCTTCCTTGACTCACTGCAGTTGTCACACACTTGCTACCAACATAGTTATCTTACTTGCCTCTTTGCGAAATTGCAGTCAATGCATTACCATACGACCCACTGCTAGGACTCCGACACCAAACGATCTGAGGTCTAATTGAAACTTCTTACCAGGGAGATCCCTTGGACATGTTGGCGGGTCCAGCACCATCAACACACTCTTACATGAAAAAATATATTATTGATATGCACCTCAAAGGAAATTATGGAAGTAAAAGAACAATTTAAGAAATTTTGTTTTAAAGTAAGAATCAAAATGATAAGCAAAAGCTTTATCGCAACAACTAAACCCCGAAAACATTAACAACCCTTATAACTACATGCCACTCGAATGCATTCCCCAACTAGGCTAGCCCACATGTTTCCTCTGACGTAACAACGACACTGAATTGTGGGTAAAAAACATTCCTACAATTTAGGATTCCCCGGACTATGTTGTTCGTTTATATATAGCTTTAGTGACTGTTATAATATGAAATAGTATATAGCTTTGCTTTCTATGCATCGAAAAATATAAAAATGACAATTACGAAAAAAGTGATAGAATTTGCATAACAATAATTCGAAAAAACATCATTAATGTCTCATTCTCCATGTACGTACTATACAACGAGTCCATGCTATCCACAGTTTGACAGTCGTAAAGTGTTACTGGGCAAAAGGTTTATACACACACGGGTTTTACAGTGATTTCAGAAAGCTCAAACTGGTTACAATTTGGCTAGCGAAAAACGTTTGTGGAAGTTGGTATGCCTCTTTAGGGTGGTCCGTTTGGTGCACGAGGCTCGTCCCACCCGTCTACTTTGCAGCCCAAAGTGTTACTCCACTTGTATAAAAGGTTATGAGATTGAAGTCATATTTATTTAGTTTTAATAAATTTCTATTTAAAAAAAAATAAAGTATCTAATCTATTGACACGAAAACAAATTATTTGAAATTATAAGTAAAAACAACTAATCCTTACTTCTTATTTATTAATTATGTCTTATAATTATTTTTAATTTGAACTTAAATTTTATTTAATCAATACAACCATTAATTTATAAAACAACCAAAAATATATTATGACTAATTAAATTAACATTAAACCTAAAAAACAATTAAATTATTTTAAAAAGAACACAATAGTATTTTGATAAAACAAAAACAAAAAACAAAAACAATTTATAAGAAACACTTCCAACCTCACCCTCACGTGCACTCTTCCAACCTTCAAAATTGATTTTCTATAGGTCCAAGTGCTATATCTCAAATTTTGACACTCTTGCCACCACTGGATGAAACAACTAAATTTTCATTAGCCTCACACCATGTACAATCATAAATCTCCCCAGCTCAATCAAATGTACAAACCCATTGGGAATAAATCCTAGCATTTCTTTCATAAGTCAAAAGCACCTCAAAATACTTGAGTGCTTTACTGCACCCATAGCAACTAAGTAAACTATAGACATTTTAAAGCCTAGTTGGGGTGCGAGTGGGATCAAGATAGCTTATCAACTCTTGAGGAAGTGCATAAACATGCTTATATCAATAAATCTAATTTATTGGGCATTCTCTAAATCCAAAGTTTAAGGTGCATTCAATACAATTAGTATGGACGCTATCTCAACCCATCTAAATATGGATATGTGAAGTTTTAAAATGCATATGACAAGTTTACACAAATAAACAACATATCAAATTTGGAACTTGATATATACAACCAACATATTATTATATAATAACCATTTTGAAAACTTACAATTATATGTTTTCATCTCTAACCGATTATCTCAGATAGTTGAGACAACAATTTGCCTATTGGGATTGTACAAAATTTGAACCATTAAGTAATCTAGTTACAAACATATAAATTCTAACCATAAATAATTATGGGTTTTATAGGACATTAAATTATATAACAAGTTGACATGAATCATCTTGATAAAAGACCAATTGCATTCCGGTTTCTAAAAATAGATATATTTTACCAAAAAAATTATCAGTGTTCCAAAAAAAAGTATAGTTAAAAAGTATGGTAAAATGTTAGACCACATATTGTATTAAAAAAAATTGACTTGAAAGATGAAAAATTTAAAGAAAAAACATTAGGAAAGGATAACTATGCACAAAAAAAATCAGAGATTGAGTTTGGAAACATAGGATTATGATAATGAATTGATGCTCAGGTACTTAACCATATTTAAATATTTAAACAAGGAATTATATGAATCTATTCACAAAACCATTTAAACCATTCATAATAAACCAAGCTCTTTAATTTTCGATTTGCATTAAGAGAATAAATCATGTTTTGACAATGAAACCATATCTTAATTTTAAAAAAATGTGTCATAGCCTCCTCTGGTTCCATTTCTACACAATACCCACCACGCCAAAAACATCGGACAGAGAGAAAGAGGCTTTTTAGAAATCTCAATCGACAACACCCACAATGCGAACAACATAAATCTGCAACACCCATAATGTGAACAACAGCAGTAAGCACCTTCACATATAGATAACAAAGTGAAAAATCAATCAATACAAAACCTGCTAGCATGGAGGGAGATTTAGTTGATAATTAAACATATTGCACATCATATTTAAAAGGGAAAGTTATGTCTTCTTCCGAGTTTCCACAATTATAAATGGTACATATTTGTATTTGATCATGTGCAATATATACCTACAACTTCATCGTTAGTATGAAAAACACAATCTAATATAATAATATTGGTATTTTGCCAAAATACCAGCACATCAAATATCTAGAAGAATGTAATTGCAAAAGCAATAAACACTGCCTTTGTTAGAGAGTACTAGAATTTAAACTCAAGCAGGTTCATTCGGGGAATGTACGATCTGAATTGGTTTCATTGTTTGATAGACAACTATTGACCCTCCATGACCTTATTAATAAATTCAATATATGACCCAGTCTATAAGATACTATCTAAAACCCCTCTAGGAAAAAAGCCCTCACAACATAAATGGCCTGCAGCATGGCAAGCCCCAACCATCTACCCAATATGTGCCGAGTAGATTTGTCCAGATAATACTGAAAACCTCACCAAATGTTGCTCTTCTATTTGGCTATGGCAGAGGAGGGCGAGTCCTCGCCAACGTTTGCTTCCCTATGAACAACTTCATAGAGCATAAATGTTGTGTATATACCTAAGCTCAATGGTATGTTGCGATATACACTTACTATGTAGATTGCAATCCAAAGGCCTGGAGCCGAAAGGGAATTTCCCCGGATGAGATGGAGTCACAGTGGTGCCAGAATCTTGTGGGATATGGGAAGGGCCCCTAGGTGCCAGGCGTAGTTGAAGATGGGGATTGGGGAACCTCGTTTCCCCCGGACTATATTTTAGAAATATTACATTGGAACACAATCTGAGTGCACTAAATTATTGTGATATGGCATTGAATATTCATTAATCATCGTTCACCGTATTGGAGTTAATATGGGCATGCCAAAGAGCTTGAGAGTGTAGAACAGTTGTTGGAAATATGGATGACTAGGTATAAATGTTAAATGCAATTATGCTTTATGGCGGAGTTGCGGATTTGGAAATATGGATGACTCGGTATAAATGTTCAATGCAATTATGCTTTATTGCGGAGTTGCAGATTTAATACGAACACCCTGGAGAGAATGAGTGACGTAGACTTTGTTGTATTTAAACTTATGCTAAGTGGAATCCCTCATACGGTAGAGGTATGACAATTTTATGACTAAACATTTGAAAACCAAAAAAATAGATAAATACTTTAATATAGATGCTGACCCATGACTCAGATGAAAAGAAGAATGTCATGCCCGTGACCATACCAGTGAGTAGGCCAGCATGGTTAAAGTAAAGGAACATTTTAAGAAATTATGGAAATTTGACCTTAAAGGAAATTATGAAAGTAAAAGAATATCTTAAAGAGTTCTGCAAATTAGAAATTTATAAATAATGTAGAAATACATAGATCGTGTATAACAATTATTTATAAATATTTGTTTATAAAATAAAAGATTTAAGGGCTTTCATGTTTATGTGAGATTGATCTTAAAAAGAATTGAATGTTTATTAGTATAGTTTAATTGAAATTAAAAAATTATAATTTAATAAATGTTTGATAATAATATTTGATTTTTTAAAATTTACTTTAGAAACAAAGATTAATTTTAATATTTAATATTTTATTAATGTTTTGTTTAGATCAAATAATTTTAATTTATTTATTAATAATTATTAGATGAATTAATTTCTATTAAATATTTTTAGTAATAGTTACTATAGAGGGTTGATGAATAATCTCAAAGGTAGTTATGTTTTTTTTTCATTTTAAATTAATTAATAAAAAGATATGTCTAGATATGTTATTGGACTTTTATTGCTTTTTGTTGTTTTAGTGTGTATTTTTCTTGTTACATGCTTTTTTTAATGTAGATATGTTTAACTAATATATCTATATTTATTTAAGGTAAGGGTCAAGATGATATGCAAAAGGGTCAATTTCTACAAACTTCAAGCTTACAACAACTAAACCCCAAAAATATTGGCAACCCTTGTAGCTATGTGCCACTCCAGTGCAATCCCCAACTATCTTAGCCCACATGTTTCCTCTTTTTGGGGACCTCCCCATCAATTACCCTCTTGATAAATGACATGGCATCCTCATTTAGTATGAAGTACCCCAATGTGAAGGAGCTCATTGATTTTTCTAACAACCCTCCCAGATCCCTTATCTTCCACCTGCAATCAAATTACTCCACCCATGAAAACACTAGACCAAGGAAAAAAACTTGCATCCCTCTTATTCCACCACGTACCATCTGCAATTACTCTCGAGTTTCTTGCTATTATGGCCCCTCGACCACCACACCCTCACTACCTCGTCATAGCTCCCCTCCTTCATAGGACATGGACATTCCCTCATCCCACACTCCATCCCCCACTTTTTCCCCTACCTTCCCCCTACCCCCCTAATGGATATAGAGGACATTGTCTCTTTAAGATCCCCATGTAGAAAATATTATGCCCACTCCCTCCCCAAAATAAACCCATCAAGACCAAACCCTCACCTGTCACTATGGTTGTAGGTCAAGATATCCCTATCAATGCAATCGCAAATGTGATGGCGAAAACTCTATGGGCTTTTTCAATGGAAAAAAATCCCTCCACACTGACGTTAAATAATTGGATCTCCTCCTCATGGAACCCTTTGCTTGGTTATTTTCCAAATTGTTTTCTCTTTGTCCAGAATTTGATTGCTTTTGTTTTCACACTTCAAAGGATTGATCCTCACTAACTTATCATGATTGGTCATGGGGGGCCTCTAGCCTCTAGTTGACACCTTGAGCCACATATTTTGACCCAACTAGAGAATCAACCACAAAGAAAAGTGTGGGATATACTATCAATGCTTCACCTAATATACTTGTCGAAACATATTTTAGTCGCCACGGGCAGGGATGAGGGGAATTATATGATTTCCTCATATTGAATAGACTTGTGTAATAAAAGAGGATAAACAACGACTCTAGCTACAAGTGGAGGTGGATGTGTGAGAGGGTTTCCTAGGGAAAATCCATATAATACATGATAATATCTCCTAGACGCAAAAGATAGATTATTAGTGACTTCCCTTCAGGTGTTTCATATGTCATGTGGTTGGACACCTCAAGCACCAATACTAGGGTTTTGATCCACCTATGAAAGGAAACAAATGAATTCGGGTAAAAAAATATGTGAATATTTTGAAAGACCACAGAGACTCCACATAAGGCTAGATAAGTTTGCAAATGTGCATGACTACAAGGATCCAGGCGGAGATACTAGCTCACGACTCCTAAAAACATGGTAAGCATACATTTTCCTTCCCCCGTTTCCCACATAAGCTTTATTTCTATGTCTGTAGCAAATTTTTAGACATACAGATTAACTTCACATACCACTCTTCCCTCTCTAGCTTCTTTGATCCTCCCCTCCCCTCTATTTTTGGTCTCCCATCCCCCCTCTATTATCTCATTTTCCCCCACTACCCATGCCTTTAGCCCTCCCCCTAGATTTATGCCTTCCACTCCTCCCGTAGCCCTATGCCTTTTGATTCTCGTAACAACCAGGATCCCTTAGAGTCAAGAACTGATACCTTGGTTGTCCCCTCCAACCTTGTTCCCCCTAACCCCCTCTCCTCCAAGCCCCTATATGAACTCAAGCCTCATTCCAAACGCTTAGATACCATACCCTCTTGGGTGGTTTAACTCTAAACCCGTTTCTCCCCAACCCTGTTGGTCGAAAATCCAACCTCTGAAAAGTGTAGTATAAATCCATCTTAGATATCAGTAAGGGAAAACAAATGACTATCTCTAGGACCCTTAAAGAAGAAAATTCACTCAACTCCATCCCTTAATTATGATACTCTCTTACAACACCAGAGGGTTGGACTGTAGTATATTTGACCTGCAAATACATTAAATTGCAAATATGTCCAATAATTCCAATACAAATACAAGAACGAAATATAGAAGCTTCAAATCTTTACTAATATCAAACCCTTGAGGTAGGGACACCATACAACTACTCCTTAATGAAGGATATCACTCCATAAGCCATATGTTTGTCAATACAACAATACTTGACATCTCTCAACAGAGATTCTCTAGCCTCTATATAGGCTTCATACATACAATACCATGGGTCTCTCAATACTATACATATAATACAATGGACTTATCACATTATTCCCCAACTACTTGTGGTCCCTTGCATAATGTGGGTTAACCACCTTATTTATTAATTATGACCCATTTATTTATCATCCTTACATTATTACATTACATTATTCCCTTGGGTACCTCCTTCTGTATCCCATATTACCCCCCTAGGTATACTACATTCTATCCCCCCTTAAGCATTTGTTATCCCCGAAACATGAGAAGAACACAAATAATAAGATACTCAAAAGAGTAGTCCAATGGTACCATGCACGTGCTTCTAGCCATTCCGAGGAAATGTTAACACTAGATTTAGTTGGTGCCTCGCTCGCTTGAGATGGAAGTTGGTTCTTCTATTATGATGTGTCATGGATGGATCTCCGCACCTCTCTCTGTGTCGTCCCAGGGTTCTTCTCCTTATTACTAATTCGTTTCCATCTTGTTGGTTGTTTTCTTGTTAGGTGATGCTGGTGGTGATATGCTAAAACTTTAACTGGTGGAATATATTTTGTTACTTCCTGCACTATTGGTGCTTGAGTGGTGTCTGGTGTTTTTTCTGGTACCTGGTTTGATGTTTGTGTTTGGTTGTCTACCATCAAAGGTTCATCATCTGATATGTCAGTGTCATTAGAGTTTTTTGTTTCTACCTCCACAGTATCTTCCTGGTTCCTAATGGAAATATCTTGCAAGGTAATTTTCTTCTTTTTATACCATAGCTTCAGGAATTTCTTTTGTACATTAATATTAATGGTGCCCATTGAGTCCATCCAAGGATACCCCAAAACAACATCTGCCTTATCCATGTCTAAAGTGTAAAAGTCAACATGTAATACATATTTATTCATGGTCTCCTTCAAGTCCTTAAATATTTGAATAGGTGCCCCATCAACCCGTGTGCTTGCAATATGTTGTGTTGGAACTTGCAAGCGTTTGGCCAATTTAAGATTCATCAGATTATGCTTGCAACTAGAGTGAATAACAATAATGATCTTCTCTTTTTGAACTCTGAACTCTGTACAAAAAATGTAAAATATTACAAGACAGCCACCATCCACAAATTGTTATGAGAAAAAATTCTGCAAAACAATTGATTTAAAATCAATGATATCTCCCTCATCCAGGCTCTGATTTGACTGATTTTTTTTTTTTTGAAATTTGGTACTGTATTCAATAGGAATTCAAATATGTAATTTTTTTTGCAATTTTTTCACCAAATTTTCATATCTTATCTATAAACACATCACCCAAAAATTTCCTACAAAAAATGAAAAAAAAATCTCCCCACTTTGCCCAAGAAAGAGCTCTAATACCACTTGTAATAGATATGACCTGCAAATATATTAAATTACAAATATGTCCAATAACTACCAATAATCTCAATACAAATACAAGAATGAAATATAGAAGCTTCATATCTTTATTAATATCAAACCCTTGAGGTAGGGCAACACTATACAACTACTCCTTAAGGAAGGATATCACTCCACAAGCCATATGCTTGTCAATACAACAATACTTGACATCTCTCAATGGAAAGCCTTTAGCCTCTATATAGGCTTCATATATACAATACTATGGGTCTCTCAATACCATACATCTAATACAATGGTCTTATCTCATTATTTCCTAACTACTTGTGGTCCCTTGCATAATGTGGACTAACCACTTTATTTATTAGTTATGGCCTATTTATTTATCATCCTTACATTATTACATTACATTATTCCCTTGGGCACCTCCCTTTGTACCCCATATTATCCCCCCTAGGTATACTACATGTACGAGGCTTAAAAAAACCTAACCCTCCACTACCTCATAAAAAATCACAATCCTAATATCATTCTAATCTAGGAAACATGATCGATGATGCCAAAGTCAAGTTGGATATACAATATAGATTAAAGGATTGTTCTTTCGTGACTTTAGATGTAGAAGGACACTCAGGTGAACTACTAATAAGGTGGAATATGAACTTCAGGGCCCTCACCTCCACCTCTTACAAATCCATTGTTATGGTCACACTAGAATCTTTGGAGCCTGGAATGAATTTTTTTGTAATCAATATATATGGGCCTTACAATGATCACATCTCCTTCTAGAATGTTCTCACAGATTCTAGTGCCTACGAGAAATATGTGTTAATAGTATAATATATATTTTATATACAATGAAATGTTAATTATTTTATTATATTCTTACACAATTTTTATTTAAATGATATTTAAAATGCATCTTTCTTGGAAATATGGTCTTGAACTTTGTGCCTTGACAATGTAGAGATTAAGCCAAAAGAAAAAAACAATTACTTTATTCTTTATAAAGATTGACACTAGTAAAAGGAGCTTAAAAAAATTGTGGTTGTTTTATTCTTCTTGTATAAGATTGATATTGGTAAAACACTACAACGGAAGAGGAAAATATTGCCTAAAATAACGTCAAAATTTAGTGTTTTTCAGTTTGCGAATTGGACATTTTTCTAGGTAAGTTTATCATGGCGCTAGATTTGGCACCATAAATTGCTCTAGAAATAACATTGTAAATAACACCAAAAAAATAGTTCCAGAAATAGCACCATAAATAGTGCCCGAAATAGTGTCCAAAATCTTACCTGGAGTTGCGCCAAAAACGCCATAAGTAGTACCAAGAATAATGTCATAAATAGTGCCTGGAATAGTGCCAAGAATAGAGATAGAAATAACACGATTTTATCACTGAAAATAGCACCAAGATTTGCTTCTAATTTGGCACCTAGTTTGATTTCCAATTTAACGTCCAATTTTTCTTCTCGTTTTGCTTCTTGTGTGGCTTCCAATTTTGCTTCCAGTTTTTCTTCTAGTGTGGCTTCCAATTTTTCTTCTAGTGTGGCTTCCAATTTTTCTTCTAGTGTGGCTTCCAATTTTGCTTATGGCGTGGCTTCCAATTTTGCTTCTACTGTGGCTTCCAATATTGCTTCCAGTTTTGCTTCTAGTGTGGCTTCCAATATTGCTTCCAGTTTTTCTTCTAATGTGGATTCCAATTTTGCTTCCAGTGTGGCTTCCAATTTTTCTTACATTGTTGCTTCTTTTTTTGCTTCCAAGTGTCAGAAATATCACCACGTTTTGCGCCAAGAGATAAATTCAGTTTCAATTCTGATTTGGCTTCCATTTTTGCTTCCCGTTTTGCTTCTAGTGTGGCTTCCAATTTGGATCCCATTGTTGCCTCTTCTTTTTCTTCCAAAAAATGATTATTGTTTTGCATACAGCCAAATTAATATGTTTTATTTCAATTTAATTAGTTAAATATATCATGTCTCTTAAATATATCATGTCTCTTAATATTCTATATGATTATACATTATATGAATGCATTTGAAATATTTTATAGGATAACACATTAAGTAAATTTTAAGGAAATAAACATCCATACAAATTAACAACATCATTATACTTATTAAATCTCCATCAAAAAATAGAATCTACAACATCCAATATATATCAAATAACAAGATAATTATTGTAACATGATCATCATCTATAACTAAAATAAGTGAGTCAAATATCTATAATTTAAGTGAATTTGAAAACATCCATCATGAATAGTAAATCAAAACTATCATACATAATAAATATGCTTCCAAATCATCAACCACTTTCAACATATAAAAATTGACGAGTCAATACTGACAAGATCATCATCATATATAACTAAAATAAGTGAAATTCACATATACTAGTAGATCAATAACATGTGGAAATGGTGTATGGGGGAAGGTAGGAGCGGGAGGGGTTATCTTTTGCCCCGATGGAAACATTGAAGTTTTTTTACGTGGGTTCTAGGATTCACCTCACACGATCAGCCATAATAATTAGGGCTATGGGAAAGGCTCAAGTTGGCAGCAGTTGAAGGAATCCTCCAATTAAGTGTCTTTAGAGACTCTCTCAATACAATTCAAAAATGTATCAAATTGAATCATTGCAAGGACCCAAATACAAGACCAACTCTACAAAGAATCCATTTGATCATGGATAAATTTGAAATTTTGGATTTCTATCATATCAAGAGAGAGAAAAACACTTTGGTGGACGATCAAGCCAACAAAGGCGTCAATTTGGTTCAAGGCGAGTTGATGGAGGAGGGCAGCATAACAACTATATGTCACATACCATGATTGCTCATAACTAGATGATCTCGAGATGCTTAAGGGTAATTAAGGAGCATAATATCACTAACAGATTGCATAAATTGGTAGTCATTTCACGGTATAAAAGATCGTCAGTAATCACTCTAGTAGAATGACGGGTCATTCATCCAACATATGGTTAAACATGGGGATTAATGCTAAGCATGTGGACAGGTTGGATGTCATCAGCCAAGAATTAAGGTAGTGTTGTAGTGAAGGATTTGATATTTATGTTTACGAGAAAGAATGTTTCAGTTCAACAGTGTATATTTATGGTCCATACCAAGAAGCAATGAATTCACAATTGTTTGCAGGGTGTGCAATGAATGTGAACAACATTAAACTTGAAGGGACTCAACCCATTATAATTTTGGTGTTAAGTCTAGCTATAAGGGGATGGTTGTGCAAAATTTATGCATAGTGGCTCTCCATACATTTTTTCCAAGCCGAAGAGATGGCCTCCTCATCAAGTGATGGCGTTGGTCTCTCCCCAAATGATAATGATCGGGTGTTCAAGCAGGAAATCAAGGAGACGATCTCCATGATTGGTGGGAAAATAATTTCCGAGGCTCGCTCTCATTTCACCTTGGTAATAGGTAATTTGGAAGGTTTGAAAAAAGATGTTGAAATTGTGCAAGCGACGGTGGAGGTAATCATATCCAAGATAGAAAATATTGATTACAAGGTGGAAAACTTTGAGGTCGTGGTGGAGAATACATTTGTTTCAGTGTTAAAATAAATATTTGGCCTTAGTGATAGCGGTGAACAGGATATGGTGATTGGTGAAGGAGGGGATCTGCCTCCGGTGTTTCCCGATCAATAGGAGTTGCAGTAGGAGCAGGGGCAGCAAGGAGCAGTGAAACCATTCCAATAGGAGGAAGCGGACAAAGTTTCTATGGAGGAACTCAGCCATAACTATATGAATGGAACGAGGTAGTTAATATGATAGTAAGAGGTAGATTAGGTTATATATGTATGTAAGTATTAATGGGGCATTTTGGATAAATTACAAGAAGAATGATGTAGTAAATCTGGAAAAAGCATTACGGCATACCCAAAGATACTGGTCAGAGCAATTTTGGAGGACTCTAGAAATTTTGATGTTCTTTTATGTAATGGCACTGGCCAAATTCTAGTTTGATTAATAGCAGTATACCCATTCCTTTGAAAAAAAAGTGAAAATGATGCATGTCCAACAGCCAACATAAGTCAAAATGATACAACATGTACAAATGATATAAATAAAAATAATGAATTATCTAATACAAAATGATACAAGTCAATATGATACGTCATGTACAAATGATATTAGTCAAAATGATACATGTCAAAAAGATACAACTCAATAATATGGTACATGAGGTCATGAAAATGATCATATAATAGTAACCATGAAAATCAACATCATAACAATATATCAAAAATGATCCATGATGTAGTGTATATGATCATGAATGTCACTAGCGACTACCATCAACTGTCTCATGATCGAAATCATCATCATCTCTTGTATCAACATTGGCCTCGTTATCATATATATATGTGTCATCATGAGCATCATCTGCCATCTCAACATTGGACCCAACATGATCTAGATCTATGTGTTGAGGATTGTTTAGATCTTTTGGAAGATCCTTGTTATGCAAAAAAAACATTTAGAATGAAAAATTATTATTTATTTCATGCAATAATTAATTTTTATGTTACATATATAATATTACAACATATGAAATGAAACAATAATCATATTATATCATATCAAAGTGCACATACGATAATAAAATTTCAAATAAGTTACAACTAAGAAGTTGTAACAGAAAGTCATTTCATCTTGCTTTTCAGAGCTTGAAAGTGGGTAGCCAAAGAGGTGTTTCTGCCCCCAAACACTACACTCGCACTTGGGGGATCAAGAAAACAAATTGAGAGGCACAAACATAGGTAAAAACAGATTGAGAAGAAGAGCTTAACAACATAGGAAATTTTTGAGACACTTGATCATAATTTTCTGGAGGAAGAGAATAAATGCATCTACATTCCACTTTGTCCATTAGGACATGACTACTGGACAAAGTTTTTGAGCAGATCCTTCAGAATCAGAGACACACAGAATGTTGTAGAAAATTTCAACACTGCTTCTTTAATAGTGTCAAGGTTAACAAAAGTATTAATTAACCTTGTACTCACTGCCTAGTTCAGATTAGAGTGCTTCTCTAGCTCTCTCATTGCTCAAAGGGCTATACGAGACTATGTTGTGGACAACAAAGGAAATGGATTTGGTGGAAATGCATTTCTAACCAAAGATGGATCCTCGGTCAAATCCCAAGATAGCTTCAAATATTTCTTCCATGTGCTAAGCTTAAGAGGTAAACATGGTATCAGAACCTTCTCGTTTATGGTGGGTTGTGTCAATTTGATATGCTCCATTAGTTGGGTTGTGTTGATTGCAATTCATGGAAGCATTGGGAAATGGTATGATGATCACCCCATAAAACTATCTAAACCTAGAGTAACAGTGATAATGGGCATGATGAGTGTTATGTTGGGAATGGACATTTTGCATCTGTACTTGAGTTGGCATCCTTCTAAAAAATTTCTTTCCAGAAGCAATGTTATGGTTTTGGTAGTGAAAATTTTAGAAATAACATGCAAAGTATCAGGCAATGTAGTAATGGGGACTTTGGGTATAAAGGTATTTGGAAAATGGTTATAGAATGTTCTGCATGTTTTAGTTTGGGTGAAGTGGGTAGTTGGTAGTTATCTTCTGGGTGAGTATCCACCAAAATACAAATCTAAAATAGATTATGATAATGGGATTTTAGTGTACTCTTTAATATTTTTTTGCTAAACTCGGTTTTCGCAGGAGTTAGAGGCCCCTGGGAGTATTCACTTAAGTTAGAAGACTTGTTGTTGTGAGTTTATCAAAGATCCTGTGAACATTATTGTAATAAATGGTTTAATTATAGTTAAATCTATCACATTTAACTTATGTTTTATCAACTTTTTTTGTTTTTTTGTTTTTATCAATTTTTTTATTAAAAATATTTAATTATTTTTTCTCCAAGTTTCATTTAAATAATGATGATAAACATTACTCTCATGTGGTATCTAAAATAAGAAAAATTTCATGACTAAATATTTGAAAAACCAAAAAAATACATAAATATTTTAATATGGATGCTTACACGTGATTCAAATATAAGAAAAAAAGAGTGTCGTGCCTAGACCATCAGTGTGCCCAACCAGTGAGTAGACCTGCATGGTTGATCTGCCCGACGGCAGATGTTAGATAATGAAGTATGTCATCTCACACGAAAAAAATATATCACTCTGTTGTAGCGGCTACAACCACCCTCCAAAATTTTGCATTAGCTTCATTTTGGAGCCTCCCTACCAACCTTTCAGAACACCTTGTCTTGCTTCGTCAAGTACACAAGATTTAGTGTTTTTCTTGCACCAAGACAACCTGTCGATCACAGCTTGATGCATTCCCCTCATAGGTTGTTCACCTAGACTTGGTCCAGTTGTAGGCTGAGTAGCTCCCCCAAGAAATTGTGCATTTCTGGAGGGAAACCAACCTTCCCTCCAGAAATTGTGCAATCTTGTCTCGCTGCCTACTGGGATCCAGAATTTCGTAATTCTGCCAGTCAGCACTCCCAGTGAAAATTGTGCAATTTTCCCCAACAGGGTTGCTCAGCCCAGAATTTGCGCAAATTTGGGCAGCAGTCATCTTCTCTTTCCAGAAATTGCGCAAATCTCGTGGGAAGCCAGCCCAGGTCCCAGCCATAAATGCACATTTCCTTCAAGCAGTTGAGCAGTCTGGTTGACCAGTTCCACCCGGGACCAAGGAAACTTGACTTGCATGCATGGCTAAGGCAACATGCAAAAGGCATCCCATGATTCAGGGAGCTATTTTTAGTAGCCGGAGGTTACATGCAAAGTTCATTTAGAAACTTCCCTCCAATTGTCATTTTTTTCTTGATTTATGACATGCGTGTCATGAGCCCAAAATTATTTATTCGACGCATCAGAGCTCATTCTTTCACATCGATCTTGGATCTCTGACATCCCATAGCACATCCAAGACTCTTCGACACATTCAGCTCAACTATTCACAGGTAAGTGGCCTCAACTTGTCTTTTCCAACATTTCTGTCGCTTTTTTTGTATTTTCTTGTGTGAGTGTTGTTTTCTTGATTTCTTTGAACGCTTGTTGTTGTTTACATGTATAATAGCTTGCCCTAGCTCTATTTTAGTTTTCATTGTTATCTCACTGTTGTCGCACATGAAACTGTTTTACACAAACAGTTATTGATTCGTCCACTCGCTTCACTCACATGCATGTTAATCTGTTTATTGAATCATTCATTAATGTTTGCATGCACTGTCAATCACTTTTGCTTTCACTTAGTGTCGTCATGCATTCACTGTCATAATTTCTTTCAGTTGCTTGTCAGCGAGTCGGGTCAACCATGGCCTGGACTCTGCCTTCACTGAGACCGCATTTCGCAATCTGGGGAAGGAAGGCTCTACCTTCCTCTCCAGAAATGTGCATTTCTACCTAGCACTATCCTCCAGGATTGTTTTGCGCATTTCTGAGGAACAGTGACTGCTGGCCCAGAAAATTGCGCAATACAGTCCCTGAGCCTGGAGTCACTCCCAGCTGGAATTGCTCATTCCACAATCCCAGCAGCCAGTATTGCCTCCCAGACAGCCCAAACTACCTTTTGCGCAGTTCTGGTAGCCAGTCACCCAGCTTCCTAGAAGAAATTCTCTTGCTAATCAGTTTCCCTGGTATGTGTTGTGTCATTCCCCGAATTTTCTTTGGTTTTTGCTAACATATTTCTTACCATGCATGTTACTTGTCTCCAGATATTTTAAGTGTTCATCCGTATCTTAGCAGCACCAAATCAATGGCTTCCAAGAGAACAAGATCATAGGACACTGATGGAAATGCAGCTGAGCAATAGTTGAGCGAGTGTCCTCTAGTCTACCGATCTATGAAGATACAAAGTTGTATCTAGACAGGGACATCAAACTGAAGTGGCAAGAGGTCAATGAAACATTTTCAGGCACTTTTGAGGAAGGCCTCAAAGACCGTCAAGTGTACGTGAACATACACAAGTCTGACCTATACAGGATTTCATGCAGATACCCCACGTTCCCATGCGTGGACATGATACACTGGATCGTCTCTCACATTGATCCCGAGATGATGACCTTGTGCAGTGTCAGTGGGACGAAGCTTGCATCCTTTCGGGAACAAGATTATGATGATATGCATCAAATGTGAGATCTTGTGACTGTCATGAAGACTCCATTCAGCTTACCCAATAGCATTGCTAACTCTAGAGACATTCTGAAGAAATGGGTAAAGGAGTCGGCTCGATTCAGGTTGACACCCAACCATATCTACAAGACAAAGATAATGAGGAAGGCATACCAATACTTGGTCATATTTTCTTATCGACTGTATGGCCAAGCAAGCACGGAAACCTTCCCACAGAGTTGAGTGATTGGACTGGACCAAGTGGCTAGAGAAGGAAAACCATGTAACTGGTCTGGCATTTTAGCTTATCAGCTAAAGGAACAAGTAACCAAGGCTCGATAGTCACCTGGAGGTATGCATGCAGATATTTACATGTTCGCCTACATCTTAGATGCAGTCTATGACCGACAGGAGTTCCCAGGTTTGGAGTGGGCATGGTCACCGACAGAGATTGTTGTGAACACATATTTCAAGTTGTTATCTGAATGCAGCTTCAAAGGAGTAATCACACGGTTATCCAATCATTTTGTCACCCCTGTGTACAAGATGATATTTGAATAGGATCCACCCTGCATGTCAAAGGAAGAAATGGAGGCATTGTTAGGCATTGATGATTATTATGCCTCACCATCTGGCACCTTCATCCGAATGTTCAACATGGAGAAGCCTTCGCATGTTCTACCAAATTTTTCCTTGGACATACTTGTCATGCAGGAAATAGCATATCACGTCTCGACAGGATTGACAGTTAAACTGAATCGAAAGAAGAAGGCACCTTGGCCCACTCTTCCATTGCGAATTGGGTTATATGAGATCCGGAGTATCAAGCAAGCAGAGGTCGAAGTAGAACATATGAAGAAGTACCCACTCGACCTTCGAAGCTACAGTCCGTATGACCCTCATTTCATTGTGAAATATCACTGCATGAGAGTTCCGTTCAACTGGATCCACGCAGCATTTCATTGGGCCGTGGAGGACCCATGGAGATATTGCTACAGCTTCTTCAGACCCAATGAACAGGTCAACTTCGATGTGGTGTGGTTAGCGAAGCAACATGAAGCAGCATCACGGAGAGCACTAGTAGCACCAATAGCAGCAATGGTAGCAAAGGCAAGCATACCAATGCATGACAAAGGTAAGAGGAAGATTGTTGATCGCATGGAGGAGGAGCAAAGCTGCAAGTTTTGAGCATATCCACTTGTAGAGCAAGCATCTATGGCTATAGAGGCAAAGAGGCACCAGCGGGACAAGAAAATCGCGCGAAGGTAGAGGGATAAGAAGAGAATGGAAGAAGTAGAGAAGGAGTTGCATGAGCTGAGGGAGCAACTCCTAAAGGAACAAGAGTTGCGCAAACATGAGAGGGAAGCGCAATAGCAACCAATACAGCAGGGGGCACAACATGTGCAAACAGATGAAGTAGTGCCCGTACAATTATTTGATTCATCAGAACAACTGAAATCAGGAAAACATCGTGAACCATCGCAGGGGAAAGACTTCGCTCATGCGATAGAACAAGCACTTCAATAGTTGGATGCAGACATGGAGTAGCAGGAGTTGGAACAAGACACCGACCTCATGCCTCACCACAAAGAGGTCGACTCACCCACTTCAATGCATCAAGATGATGAGCAAGTTGCAAATGACCAAGCAGGCACTGAGATCCTTGGTGATCAGTCGGAAGAAGTGATGCACAACATCTCGTTTGACGAATCCCAACATAGAGTTGTGCAGTCTCGCAGAGTGTCAACTCTAGAGGATCATACGTCTCCTACGCAAGTTGAGTAACGAGTGATCGTGACTGATGTGCACAAACATCCAACTGCCTTAGCCAATGCAACCAGAGTGTATGCCGAAGCCACTAGCTCAAGTGTCTGATTTCTAATAGCTGAGAATGAGAGAATGGAAAAAGAACTATAAACGACCAAGCAAGGAGGAGACTTGGTGACAGTGTCTGCCCAAGCTGAAATGAAGAAGGAAATACTAGATGAAGTATTGTCCCTTGACATAGTTATGTGAGCATTGTACTCCAAGTTTGGTACTGTGCACAAGGCAGTCGTCCATCTTAATGGATGGCAACAACGATGTGCTAGAAGAGCATGTATCTTGATGAACTTGCATGCTGCTGCTGAAGACATCCAAACATGGATGATGAAGTACAAGGGAGCCCCATTTCACTTGCCTAAGATGATGAGGGCCAATGCGGTTGAGCTGAAGGCACGTGTTCGGAGTTAGATCCGAAATTATGAAGAGCTCCCGCAATTCATCACTAGCATACAAGTTTCCCATGCATGAGTATTCAAGAGTATGGATTTTGTGGTGCGCACACATGCGATCCCATCACTTGGAACTCTCACCCACGCGAAGAAAAGAAATAAGTATGAATAGATCTTGACTCATAATTTGACGAGTTGATGCGCATTGCCACCAGCTCGGACTTTCTTATTAATGCACACATCATGCACAAGTATGTTGCTGGTCTGACCACATTGAAGACAATGATGCACATGCTTTCAGACGAGTTGGACAAAGGAGCCCGAGCAGTGTACCCGAATTCTATAGAGGCAAGAGTCAGGTTTCATATGAATGTCACCACGGAGCACACGGACACCATTAAGGACTACCGATCTTGGCATCAATATGTTGTGTTGATCAGCATAAGGATGTTGAGGAGTTGGACTTCCATGGTTGTCTAAGTCAGAGTGATGTCTAGCATGGTTTTCTCAAGCCATTTTGTTTCACATGGGTACATGTGCATTGTAATGTTAAGTCGTGTCAATTGTAAGTCAAGTTTCAATAGTTGGATGTAACAGTCATAGAGTAGGTGAAGAGTCATGAGGGTAGTTGAACTGTCACAAAGGGGAATGTCAAGGGTCACCCCACCCTTTGCTATAAATAGTCCCTCATAACTCATTGTATAAGCTTTTGGTCAGCCAAGCTTCCAATAAGACTATCATGGAGAGAGCTTGGACAATATTGTAACGCGCCTTGGCTTCTCCACTACACGAAGCTAGTACATCTATTTGGAGGAGCAGGCAGATGTGGCTGTAAGGTTCCACTATTGGAGCTAATGGTTGGACATGGATGTATTGTATGACTGGAACTTACACTTCTTTATATAATAAGAGCCAACATGTTTCATGCATATGTTGTATTGTATTCCAACTATCTTGTTTACTCTAAATGGAATATGTATTTTCTTTCTTACGAATGCATGTATGGACTATTCTGTATGAGTATGTATGAATCTTACTGAAATGTGTTGACTGGTTTAACCATCACTTTGGATTGCTAGTTGACTTGTTTTCCATCTTGTGATGTATCTTCGCTCATGTGTTCCCTTCCCATCCGAGTACTATTATAGGTTGCTAAGGGGCGCACTCATCTCAACCCACTTGTGTTAGAACCTCTCATGCATCTTCCTTGACTCACTACAGCTGTCACACCCTTGCTACCAACAGAGTTATCTTACTCACCTCTGCGTGAAATCGCGGTTAAGGCATTACCATACGATTCACTGCTAGGACTCCTACACCAAACGGTCTAAGGTCTAATTGGGACTTCTTACCCGGGAGATCCCCTAGACATGTTGGCGGGTCCAGCACCGTCAACATTTTTGGTGCTAGAAGGAGGGCCACATGACAAGCTGTGTCCTCTCATCCAGTTTTGAATCTTTTCATATCTTTCATGGATTCTTGCACTCTTCTCCCTTCGCAATGTTTTTCGAATCATGAAGATGTCACCACCATGAGGGAGTTTTTCGATCACTTGTCCACTTACACGTATGATGGTGAAGGTGAAGTGGCCTGGCCTGAGTACTTAGATGACTTTCTTTCCATGCTTCATGAGGAAGATGGGTGTTCTGACAAACATGCCAGCTTGCTGCTTGTATACACACTTCGCGAATCTCCACTTTGATGGTTGTGCAGCCTACCGGCTGATAGCATGCACTCACTTGAGCACTTCTATGATCTCATTGAAGACACTTTCTATCATTTTGATCCAGACTACCTTGACCAAAAACTATTACAGCAACAGAAGGCTCTGCATGAATCGGATTTTTGGCAGCGCTTCTGTGACTTGCAGTTTCAAGCTCCGAGGAGCCATATGAAATTTGCCTATCTTTGGGACTAATTAGAGTATTGGCTTAAGAAATCTGGTTGTCCCAAGAAGAAGCTTGAAATCAAGCCTTGCTCAACATTCTTCACTGATGGAGCTTCGTAATCTCATGTGGATACGGCCACTGTCTCAACTAACTATCTGCCATCCCCTCATTCAACAGCTCCACCACTATCAAGTCATGTTGAGGATCATGCTGACTCACTTGTTCAACTTACACATCCTCCCAACATCACTTCACTCAATTTTCGCACAATGTTGGTTGTGAGTCCCTTGAGTTCCCATACGCATACTATTCCACAACCTATGTTTTCGCACTCGGGTGTTCCTTCACATGATACTAACTTGTGTTCTTCCATTTCAGACTCTTCACTTGTTGTGAACGAGGAACAAGCCACTAACAGAGTTGGTGTTGCACAACCAACATGTGTTGTCATTCATGAAGAGTACGAGTGGGTTCTTGAACATCAGCATTCAGCGAAGGATGACTCCCTTCCGTCCGAGCCTCCTCCATTTTTTCCTGACATCTTTGGTGAACTTGCCATCCATGATTTTGCATGTATATATCCATCCACGGATGCACCCATTGTTTATCACTCGCAGGACTCACCAGATGTTGGTCCATCATTCGAAAACGGAGAGTATAAGTTGTTCATTGAAAATCCACTTGATCTTTCATCTGTATTTTCCAGAAACACAAAGGATGAGTTTGTTCGCTTTTCATCTACCCCTCTGTTTGATTCATCTGATCATGAGGATGCCAATGAATTAATTGTTTTTTTCTGATCGTGGCGGTAGTGATCCATTTACTCCCATATTTGATCATGATCATGACTCTATCATAGTTGATCTTTCGAAGCCACTGGTTTATGATGATCTACTTGATGATGAAATTGAAACACCCAAGATTGTCGAGGCACTTCAGCCTGAGCTAATGGTTATGTCAGGGCTTCGCTCTCTTGGGGTTAGTCTCACTTCTGATCAGGGAACTGTTCAATCACCCAAGGCTCCTCATCACTCATTTGTATCCATTGACGATCAATCTCACACATAGACCATACTTCCTCCACTGGAACTGCACAATCCCATCGCTCATGCATTGGAGGAATCTTACATTACAGGCACTCGTTCGCGATGCAAGTTATATTTATTTCTTTCATTTGCTTGCATGTCATAGTCAAGAGTGTGCTTATGCTTCAAAGTTGCACGCAATGTCACACAACACTATGATAAGTCCACGGACTGCTCGTCATGCACTTGTACTCACTTATGTCCTGTGGGCACTTTGAAACACGAAGTGTGGTTGTCTTCATTGTTATATCTTTCTTGCTTGTTGGTTCGCACAACTGGGTTGCTCGCGGACCAAGCCTTCACTAACATGGGTCAACCAATGCACCAGTGGCTGCATTGGAAATATCACTTCACGTGATCAGGCCCATGCACCGTTAGTTTAGGAGTAGGAGTAGTGTTTGCTTTCAGTCAGTTTGCTTGCATGCTTGTTTGCTTACTTGCTTTGTTTGTTGGTTTGTCTGCTTTCTTGTTTGCTTACTTTCTTTTCTTTTGCTTTTACTTCTACTCTTGCTTTGCTTTGTTGTTCGTTTAGTTCGCTCATTTTGTTCGTAGGTTAGTTTTGCATGAAACCATGTATGACTCTTGAAACGAGCTGGGTGAAGTATAAGAGGGCTTGTACGGCTATCACTACTTCGTTATCTATCATCTTGCCTCTGTATGAAGAGATTGTTATTTTTAGTCCACGATACATCGAAGGAAAATACGTATTGTTCGAAGTGAACCTTGGTGAAAACACAACACTTGCACGCTAACTAGTGTCACTTTCTCTAGTCAGTGGTTTTTGGGTTAACCCTTTTCATCTCAGTGAAGTAGAGTAAGGTGAGGGGGAAAACCTTAATAGGCATGTCAAAGATATAATAAACTACTTCTCTACTGGAACAACCTCTTCTGATCTCAATACGTCGGGATCCCTCTTCTACCTTTGAAATGATTAAGTGCTATGAATAGTTGAAAAAATGAAAAATGAAAAAATGAAAAAGTCAAAAAATTCAAAATGAAAAATGAATAAGGCGAAAGAAGAGAAAGGCTTCCTGCGCAGGGAGGTGATGCAAGTAACTCCACTGGGGTACTAACCAAGCTCGCTAGTAGGGGAGCCATGCTTGCGTTCCTATGTGACTTCGTCGGGGTACTATCCAGGCCTGCTGACAGCGGAGCAACACTAGAGATGAAACTAAGACTCTAACGACTATACTGCTTATGCACCAATATACCCCTCAAACCCAATCGAAATAGCTGGGTTGCCTTGCCTTGGAATGTGTGTCAATCAACCAAGATTTTATCAGATGCTACATATTACAATCAAGCTAGTGTGAAACCAAGTTGATTTGAGAACTGAACAATACTTCCGGAGGTGTTAGACTTGCTTTTCATGAACAAGGTCCATTCGGAGAGCTAGAGTTCTACCAGTGTGTCGCCAAGTGTTGTAGCAGCTACAACCACCCTCCAAAATTTTACCTTAGCTTCATTTTGGAGCCTCCCTACCAACCTTTCACAGCACCTTGTCTTGCTTCGTCAAGTACACAAGATTCAGTGTTTTGCTTGCACCAAGACAACTTGTCGATCACATCTTGATGCATTCCCCTCACAGGCTGTTCACTCGTACTTGGTCCAGCTGCAGGCTAAGTAACTCCCCCAAGAAATTGCACATTTTTGGTTAGAAACCAACCTTCCCTCCAGAAATTGTGCAATCCTATCTAGAAGCCTACTGGGCTCCAAAATTGCGTAATTCTGCCAGTTAGCACTCCCAGTGAAAATTGTGCAATTTTCCCTAGCAAGGCTGCTCAGCCCAAAATTTGCGCAAATCTGGGCAGTGGTCAGCTGCTCTGCCCATAAATTGTGCAAATCTCCTGGACAGCTAGCCCAGCTCCCAACCAGAAATGCGTGTTTCCTTCAATCAGTTGAGCAACTACATGCATGAGCAGTTTGGTTGACCAGTTCCACCTGGGACAAGGAAACTTGAATTGCATGCATGGCTTGCTTTTTCCCAGAATAGAAAAAGGCAACATGAAAAATGCATTCCATGATGCAGGGAGCTATTTTTAGCAACTGAAGGTTACATGCAAAGTTCATTTAGAAACTTCCCTCCAAGTGTCACTTTTTCCTTGATTTGTGGCATGCGCATCATGAGCCCAAAATCATTTATTCGATGCATCAGAGCTCATTCTTTCACATCGATATTGGAGCTCTGACATCCCACATTACATCCAGGACTCTTCGACTCATTCAACTCAGCTATTCACGGGTAAGTGGCCTCAACTTGTCTTTTCCAACATTTTTATTGCTTTTTGTGTATTCAGTTGTGCGAGTGTTGTTTACTTGATTTCTTTGAATGCTTGTTGTCATTTACATGTATAATAGCTTGTCCTAGCTCTGTTTTAGTTTTCATTGCTATCTCACTATTGTCGCATGCATGAAACTGTTTTGCACGAACGGTCGCCAATTCAGTGACTCGCTTCACTCACATGCATGTTAATCTGTTTACTGAATCTTTTATTTATGTTTGCATGCACTGTTAATCACTTCTGCTTTCACTTAGTGTCACCATGCATTCAGTGTCATATTTTCTTTCAATTGCCTGTCGGCAAGTCAAGCCAGAAATGCGCATTTCTGCTCAGCACTGTCCTCTAGGACTGTTTTGCGCATTTCTAAGGGACAATGACTGTTGGCCCAGAAAATTGCGCAATGCAATCCCTGAGCCTGCAGTCACTCCCAGCTGGAATTTCGCAGTAGCTAGTCTTGCCTCCCAAACAGTCCAAATTTCCTTTTGTGTAGTTCTGGCAGCCAATCACCCAGCCTCCCAAAAGAAATTGCGCAATCTTGCCTATCAGTTTCCTAGGTATGTGCTGTGTCATTCCCACAACTTGCTTTAGTTTTCACTAACAGATTTCAAGCCATGCATGTTGCTCGTCTCCAGATATTTCAGGTGTTCATCCATCTCTTAGCAATACCAGATCAATGGCTTCCAAGAGAACATGATCACAGGACACTGATGGAAATGCAGTTGGAGTAGCAGTTGAGTGAGTGTCCTCTAGTCTACCGATCTATGAATATCCAAATTTGTATCTAGATAGGGACATCAAACTGAAGTGGCAAGAGGTCAATGAAGCATTTGCAGACACTTTTGAGGAAGGCCTTGAAGACTGTCACGTGTACATGAACATTCACAAGTCCAACCTGTACCGGATTGCATGCAGATACCTCGTTTTCCCATCCGCGGACACGATACAATGGATCGTCTCTCACATTGATCCTGAGACGATGACCTTGAGCAGTGTCAGTGGGACGAAGCTTGCGACCTTCTGGGCATGAGATTATGATGAGATGTATCAGATGTCAGTGCACGTGACTGTCATGAAGACTCCATTCAGCTTACCCAATAACAATGCTAACTCTAGATACATTCTAAAGAACTGGGTAAAGGAGCCAGCTTGATTAAGGTTAACACCCAACCAGATCTATAAGATGAAGATACTGACGAAGGCATACCAATACTTGGTCATATTTGTTTGTCGACTGTATGGCCAAGCAAGCACGGAAACCTTCCCACAGAGTTGGGTGATCGCACCAGACCAAGTGGCTAGAGAAGAAAAACCATGTAACTGGTCTGGCATATTAGCTCATCAACTGAAGGAACAAGTAACAAAGGCTTGATAGTGACCCGGAGGTATGCGTGCAGAGATTTACATGTCCGCTTACATCTTAGATGCAGTCTGTGCCCAACAGGAGTTCCCGGGTTTGGAGTGGGCATGGTCACCGATGGAGACTGCTGTGAACACATATTTCAAGTTGTTGTCCGAATGCAGCTTCAGAGGAGTAATCACATGGTTGTCCGATCATTTTTTCACCCTTGTGTACAAGATGATATTTGAACAAGATCCACGTTACATGTCAAAGGAAGAAATGGTGGCATTGTTAGGCATTGTTGATCGGTTTGCCTCATCGTCTGGCACCTTCATATGAATGTTCAGTGTAGAGAAGTCTCCATATGTTCCACTGAAGTTTGCCTTGGACGTACTTGTCATACAGGAAGTAGTATATCACATCTCGGCAGTATTGACAGCTAGAATGCATTGGAAGAAGAAGGCACCTTGGTCCACTCTTCCATTGTGGATTAGGTTATATGAGATCCAGAATATCAAGTAAGAAGATGTCGAAGCAGAACATATGAAGAAGTACCCACTCGACCTCCAAAGCTACAATCCGTATGACCCACATTGCATTATGAAAGATCACTGCACGAGAACTTGGTTCAACTAGATCCATGAGGCGTTTCATTGGGCCGAGGAGGACCCATGGAGATATTGCTACAACTTCTCTAGACCCAATGAATAGGTAGGCTTCGCTATGGAGTGGTTAGTGAAGCAACATGAAGCAGCATCACGAAGAGCACCAACATCACCAGTAGCAGCAATGGCAAGCATACCAGTGCACGACAAAGGTAAGCGGAAGATTATCGATCGCATGGAGGAGGAGAAAAGCTGCAAGTTTCGAGTAGATCCACTTGTAGAGAAAGCAACTATGAATATAGAGGAAAAGAGGCACCAGCTCGACAAACGAATCGCGCAAAGGCAGAAGGATAAGAAGAGAATGGAAGAAGTAGAGAAGGAGTTCATGAGCTGAAGGAGAAACTTTGAAAGGAACAAGAGCTGCGTGAACAAGAGAGGGAAGCCCAGGCGAAGACAAAGAAACAACTCTGACTAGAGCTTGACTCGTACTTCGACGAGTTGATGCACATCGCCACCAGCTTGGACTTGCTTCTCAATGCAGACATCATGCAAAAGTATGTTGTTGGTCCGACCACATTAAAGACAATGATGCACATGCTTTCAAACGAGTTGGACAGAGGAGCCCGAGCAGTGTACCTGGATGCTATGGAGGCAAGAGCTAGGTTTCAAACGGATGTCACCATGGAGCAAATAGATACCATCAAGGACTACCGATCTTGGCATCAATATGTTACTGTTGATTAGCATGAGGATGTTGAGGAGTTGGACTTCCATGGTTTTCTAAGTCAAAGTGATGTCTAGCATGGCTTGCTCAATCCATTTTGTTTCACATGGGTACATGTGCATTGTAATGTTAAGTCATGTCAAGTGTAAGTCAAGTGTCAATAGTTGGATGTAACCGTCATAGAGTAGGTGAAGAGTCATGAGGGTAGTTGAACTGTCACAAAGGGGAATGTCAAGGGTCACCCACCCTTTGCTATAAATAGTCCCTCATAACTCATTGTATAGGCTTTTGGTCTGCCAAGATTCCGATAAGACTATCTTGGAGAGAGCTTGGACAGTATTGTAACGCGCCTTGGCTTCTCCACTGCACGGAGCTAGTACATCTCTTTGGAGGAGCAAGCGGATGTGGCTATAATGTTCCACTATTGGAGATAGTGGTTAGACATGGATGTATTGTATGACTAGAAATAATACTTCTTTATAGAATAAGAGCCAGCACATTTAATGCATATGTTGTATTGTATTCCAACTATCTTGTTTACTCTAAATGGCATATGTATTTTCTTTCTTACGCATGCAGGTATGGACTATTCTGTATGAGTATGTATGAATCTTACTGAAATGTGTTGATTGGTTTAACCATCACTTTGGATTGCTAGCTGACTTGCTTTCCAGCTTGGGATGTATCTTCACTCATGTGTTCCCTTCCCATCCAAGTACTATTACAGATTGCCAAGGGGCGCACTCATCTCAACCCATTTGTGTTAGAACCTCTCATGCACCTTCCTTGACTCACTACACTTGTCACACCCTTGCTACCAACAGAGTTATCTTACTTACCTCCGTGCGAAATCGCAATCAAGACATTACCATACGACCCACTGCTAAGGCTCCTACACTAAACGATCTGAGGTCTAATTAGGACTTCTTACCAGGGAGATCCCTTGGACATGTTGGCGGGTCTAGCACAGTCAACACACTCTTACATGAAAAAATATATTATTGATATGCACCTCAAAAGAAATTATGGAAGTAAAAGAACAATTTAAGAAATTATGGAAATTTGACCTCAAAGGAAATTATCGAAGTAAAGGAACATTTCAAGGAGTTTAAGAAATTATAAATTTATAAATAATGTAGAAATATATAGACTATATATAATAATTATTTATAGATATTTTCTTATAAAATAAAGGATTTAAGGAGTTTCATGTTTATGTGAATTTGATATTTTTTTAATGTTTATTAATATTTTTTAATTAAAATTATATATATATATATATATATATATATATATATATATATATAATTTAATAAATGTGTGATAATAATATTTGATTTTTTAAATGTATTTTAAAAAAATACTTTTTAATATTTTATTTTTTATTAATGTTTTGTTTTTACTTTAGTTATTTTTAATTTAGAATATAGATTAGAGAATTTTAATTTAATTATCAATATAAATTAACTTCCTCCAAATATTTTTAATAATAGTCACTATAGAGAATTGATGGATAATCTCAAAAATAGTTATGCCATTTTTCATTTTCAATTAACTAATAAAAATAACATGTCTATATATGTTATTGCACCTTTTATTGCTTATTGTTTTATCGTATTTTTCTTATTACATGTTTTTTTAAATCTATATATTATTAATTAATATATTAATTGTTTTTTAAATAAAAATCAAAATGATAAGGAAAAGGTTTCCTATAACCTTTAGACATGCAACAAATAAACCCCGAAAACATGGACAACCCTTATAACTACGTGCCACTCGAATGCATTCCCCATCTAGCCTAGCCCACATGTTTCCACTAACATAACAATTGTGGGTAAAACATTCCTACATTTTTACAATTTAGGTAAAAGATCAATTGCATTCCCGTTTCTAAAAATAGATATATATTACCAAAAAAAATTGTGTGTTCCAAAAAAAAGTATAGTAAAAAAGTATGGTAAAATGTTAGACCACATATTGTATTGAAAAAAATGACTTAAAAAATGAAAAATTCAAAGAGAAAACATTAGATAAAAGATCAATTGCATTCCAGTTTAAAAATACATATATTTTACCAAAAAATTTGCAGTGTTCCAAAAAAAAGTATAGTAAAAAAGTATGGTAAAATCTTAGACCACATATTGTATTGAAAAAAAATGACTTAAAAGATGAAAAATTCAAAGAGAAAACATTAGAAAGGGATAACTGTGCACAAAAAAAAATCAAAGATTGAGTTTGGAAACATAGGATTATGATAATGAATTGATGCTCAGGTACTTAACCATATTTAAATATTTAAACAAGGAATTTTATGAATCTATTCACAAAACCATTTGAACCATTCACAATAAACCAAGCTCTTTAATTTTCAATTTGCATTAAGAAAATAAATCATGTTTTGACAATAAAACCATATCTTAATTTTAAAAAATTGTGTCATATCCTCCTCTAGTTCCATTTCTACACAATACCCACAATGCCAAAAACATTGGGCAGAGAGGAAAAGGCTTTTTAGAGATCTCATTTGACAACACCCACAATGGGAACAACATAAATTTACAACACCCATAATGTGAACAACATCAATGAGCACCTTCACATATAGATAACAAAGTGAAAAATCAATCAATACAAAACTTGCTAGCATGGAGGGAGATTTAGTTGACATTTAAACATATTGCATGTCATATTTAAAAGGGAAGGTTATGTCTTGTTTAGACTTCCGAGTTTCCACAGTTATAAATGGTACATATTTGTATGTGATCATGTGCAATATATACCTACAACTTCATTGTTAGCATGAAACACATAATCCAATAGAATAATAATATTGGTATTTTGCCAAAATACTAGCACATCAAATATCTAGAAGAATGTAATTGTGAAAGCAATACAAAGTGCCTTTGTTATAGAGTACCAGAGTTTAAACTCAAGCAATTGCAAAATGCACAACCTGAATTGGTCTCACTGTTTGGTAGACAACCATTGACCCTCCATGACCCTATCAGTGAATTCAATATATAAATTCCCAGTCTATAAAAAACTATGTAAAACCCCTTTATGAAAAAAGCCCTTACAACATAAATGGCCTGCAGCATGAAGCCCCAACCATCTACCCAATATGCGCCGAGTAGATTTGTCCAGATAATACTGAAAACCTCTCCAAATGTTGCTCTTCTATTTTGCTATGGTAGAGGAGGGCGAGTCCCCACGTTGTCCCCACCAACATTTGCGTCCCTATGAACAACAACATAGCGCATGAATGTTGTGTATATACCTAAGCTTGATGGTACGTTGCGATATACACTTACTATGGAGACTGCTATTCAAAGGCCTGTAGCCGAAAGGTAATTTTGCCACATGAGATGGAGTCACAATGGTGCTAGAACACTGTGGGAAATGGGAAGGGCCCCTAGGTGCGAGGCATAGTTGAAGATGGGGATTGGGGAACCTTGTTTCCCCAGGATTATATTTTAGAAATATTACATTGGAACATAATCTGGGTGCACTAAATTATTATGATATGGCATTGAATATTCATTAATTAGCTTTCACCGTATTGGAGTTAATACAGGCACACCAGAGAGCTTGAGAGTGCAAAATAGTGGTTGGAAATATGGATGACTAGGGATAAATGTTCAATGCAATTATGCTTTATGGCGGAGTTGTGGATTTAATACCTGGAGAGATTGAGTGTCGTAGACTTTGTTGTATTTAAACTTATGTTAAGTGGAATCCCTCATACGGTGGAGGTATCATAATTTTTGATGGTTTGAATTTGAAATCAGAGGTTATTTTGACAGGTTGCAGATATAAAAGGGACGTCAAATTTGACAGGGAAAAATTTCGGTCCGTCGTTAAATACATCTTAAAAACCAAATTACGTCTTACACGACCTCAAATTCCAGGCCTAGGTCTCTCTCAACAAATATATAGCCTGCCAATGAGCATTAAATGAGTGGAGCAGTTTATGCCTATAGTTGGATAACTAACCTCCCAAAATCCAACAATGGGCATATACAACCCCACTTATTTAATACTCATTTTATGATGGGCGTAGTGTATGCCTATAATTGAGTAACTAGCCTCTCAAAATTCAATAATGGACATATACAACCCCACTCATTTAATACTCATTGACAAACTACTTATTTACGACTTCACTCAAATTGCTATGAGTGAGAGTATAATAACATATTTTTGCAGTTTGAACTAGGTGAAAATATAATAACATCTTTTTGTTTTTACAGGGACAAGCCATAATGTTAATGACCAACAACAGGAGTTATTCCACATTTATCGATGCCATAAAGTACATAACCACTGGGGATCACTGAGTGAGAAGAAGATATCAGTGCCGGCTGGAGCTAACCAGCCATATATTGGGTATTTAATGCCTTCAGAGCAGCACGCCACTTAGCCGGATAACACTGGAGCGGGCAAATATTATTTAATGCCGAATTTGCCCGCTCCCGTGTTATCGCGTTAAGTCGCGTGCTGCTTTGAGGGCATTAAATACCCAATATATGGCTGGTTAGCTCTTTCAATCAGTGCCTATCATAAGTGTCTGGGGCAATGTGCGTGGCTAGTATTACAGAGCAAAAACAAGTGCGAAGGCCATTATTGTGCTCACTTGCTTAGTGACGTCGTCATTATTTTAATTGGTGAGATATTCTCCACGTAATTTTTATTTTGCGAGTGAGTAATAAGTGTGTGGAGGAAGCATCCAAGGGCATGGAGGGCGTTGTGTAAAGGTGGCTATGCTGAGGAAGTTATGCGCAGCAATAAAGGAAATATGTTCGAGACAGAAATGCAAGTAAAATAAAGACCCCATTAAAATCAATTAATTAACCATAAAGCAGCTACTACAATACCTTGTAATTATTACCTATGTTTTTTTAAAGTAATTTACGGTATCAATTAATACAAATTTTGTTCCCGATGGGGAAAAAACAAGAAACTGCTGTCTGCTGTCCCCACCACATGACCCATACTTAAAAAAAAAAATCTACACTTTAATCATGTCAATTTAAAAGGATATATGTTCTGGCGCTTTAAAAATTGTAAATATGTTAAAGTGAAAGTTGAAAAATATAATGATCATGTCAATAAAAAAAGATATATATTCTGACGCTTTAAATCAAACGAATAAAAATTGTAAATAAGCTAAAGTGAAAGTTGAAAAACATAATAATCCTGGTTTAAAATATCATTAGTTCCGTCTGTATTGGGCGCCACATCTGTTGCCTCCAGAATACCAAAACAAAGGAAACTCATTGATTGTGGGCCACTGCAACTCCGTTATAAAAACATTCCGGCTATAGCAGGGATTTTGAATCGGTTTCTTATCACTACCGACTACAGAGACTGACTGTTGCCATTTCCATTGGGCTGTCTTTTGAAATGGGTGTTGTATTCATGAATTGGCAACGCCTGATCCGCTTCTTAATTATTCAATTCATTGTCTGCTTGGCATGCCTATCCACCATCGCTTTAGCAGGGGGAGAGATCGGTGAAGAAGTGACCGGTTCATCTAATGTTCCCGGGATAGGATTGGCCTGCTTAGGCAATCTGGCAGTGTTTGTCACAAGTTTGTTACGAGGCAGGCTTGATTTGGAATTGGGTGGCAGGGATGTTCTCGCCACCATGAGAGGTCCGGAACTTGAGGACATCAATAATGGATTTGGACTCACAACATCCACGGATTACCCTCAAGTTTCTGTGGTCATGTTGTCAAACCGCGCGCCCAATCTTTCGATGAAGCAGTTCATGAGGTACATATCCAATGCCTATAATGTGCACTCCACCATCCTCCAATTCTTTCCTGCATCCAAGCAGGGAACTGCTCATAAATGTAAATGCATCGTATTTAGTACAGTGGAAGAAGTCATAATCTTGCTTGCTGAGCAGCTTCCTGGAACGCTGAAACGACTCTCGGATTCCCTGTTCCTACTGCCATCTCAGCAATGCTTTGAAAAGGGTTGCCATGGATGCAACAAGGGCCTGCTGTATGCGAAGGATGGAAATGGAAACAAGAAACTCACAGAGGGTGACTCCGAGTTCGGAAAGAAGTTATTTACAGAGCATGAGGACAAGATCGCGCTAAAGAGAACAGCAATTTTTGAGACATTTGATCAGAATTTTCAGGACGAAGAGCATAAATGCATCTGCATCCCACTTTGTCCATTGGGGCATGACTATTGGACAAAGCTGTTGAGCAGATCCTTCGGAATCAGAGACACACAGGATGCTAAGCCAGAAAATTTCAGCACTGCTTCTTTAATAGTCCCAAGGTTAACAGAAGTATTAATTAACCTTGTACTCACAGTATGGTTCAGAGTTGATGGCTTCTCTAGCTCTCTTGTTGCTCGAAGGGCTATACGAGACTATGTTGTGGACAGCAAAGGAAGTGGGTTTGGTGCAAATGCGTTTCTGACCAAAGCTGAGTCCCGGGTTCAATCCGAAGGTAACTTCAAATATGTTTGCCATGTGCTGAGCTTCAGAGGTAAACTTGGTATCAGAGCCTTCTCGTTTATGGTGGGCAGTGTCAATTTCATATGCTCCATTAGCTGGGTTGTGCTGATTGCAATTCATGGAAGCGTTGGGAAATGGTTTGATGGTCACCCCACAACACTGTCTAAACCTAGAGTAACAGTGATAATGGGCATCATGAGTATTTTGTTGGGCATGGACATTTTGCATCTTTACCTGTGTTGGCGTCGTTTTAAAAATTCCCTTTCCAGCAGTTCTAAGAATTTCATTTCCAGAAGTGTTATGGTTTTGGTAGTCATAATTTTAGAAATAGCAGGCACTGTAGTAATGGGGACTTTGGGCATAAAAGTATTTGGAAAATGGTTATACAGTGCTCTGCATATTTTAGTCTGGGTGAAGTGGGGAGTTGGTAGTTATCTTCTGGGTGAGTATCCACCAGAATATGAATCTGAAATACATTATGATAATGGGATTTTGGTGTACTCTTCTTTATTCTTGCTAAACTCAGTTCTGGCAGGAGTTAGAGTTTCTTGGAAGTATCCACTTGAGTTAGAAGAGCTGTTGTTCTGAATTTATCACAAACCATGTCAACATTATTGTAATAGATGGTTTAATTATAGTTAAATTTATCACATTTAACTTATGTTTTATCATTTTTTGTTGGTTGTTTTATCAATTTGATTTTTTTATTTTTTATTTTGCTCTAAGTATCATTTTTTAAATAGAGATGATACATTTTAATATCATATGGTCTCGAGATGATACATTTTAATATCATATGGTCTCTAAAATAAAGACAATTTGATGACTAAACATTTGAAAAACCAAAAAAATAGATAAATACTTTAATATAGATGCTGACCATGACTCATATAAGAAAAGAAGAATGAAGAATGTGCTTTCCGTGACCATACCATGACTTTGCCCAACCAGTGAGTAGGCCAGCATGGTTGAGTTGCCCCAGGACAGGTGTAAGACAATGAAGTACCTCCTCTCACATTAAAAAAATATATCACTCTTCTATGAAAAAAATATGCCCAACCAGTGAGTAGGCCAGCATGGTTGAGTTGCCCCAGGACAGGTGTAAGACAATGAAGTACCTCCTCTCACATTAAAAAAATATATCACTCTTCTATGAAAAAAATATATTATTGATAGGCACGTCAAAGGAAATTAAAGTAAAGGAAGATTGTAAGAAATTATGAAAATTTGACCTTAAAGGAAATTATGAAAGTAAAAGAATATTTTAAAGAGTTTTGCAAATTAGAAATTTATAAATAATGTAGAAATACATAGATCGTGTATAATAATTATTTATAAATATTTGCTTATAAAATAAAAGATTTAAGGGCTTTCATATTTATGTGAGATTGATCTTAAAAAAAATGAATGTTTATTACTCTATTTTAATTGAAATTAAAAAATTAGGATTTAGTAAATGTTTGATAATAATGTTTATTACTCTATTTTAATTGAAATTAAAAAATTAGGATTTAGTAAATGTTTGATAATAATATTTGATTTTTTTAAATGTAATTTAGAAATAAAATTAATTTTTATATTTTTATATTTTATTAATGTTTTGTTTAGATAAAATAATTTTAATTAATTTATTAATAATTATTAGATGAATTAATTTCTATTAAATATTTTTAGTAATAGTTACTCTAGAGGGTTGATGGATAATCTCAAAGATAGTTATGTTTTTTTTTTCATTTTCAATTAATTAATAAAAAGACATGTCTAGATATGTTATTGGACTTTTATTGCTTTTTGTTGTTTTAGTGTGTATTTTTCTTGTTACATGTTCTTTTTTTAAATGTATATATGTTTAACTTATATATATATATATATATATATATATTAAAGGTAAGGATCAAGATAATATGCAAAAGGGTCAATTTCTGCAAACTTCAAGCCTACAACAACTAAACCCCAAAAATATTGGCAACCCTTGTAGCTATGTGCCACTCCAGCGCAATCCCCAACTATCTTAGCCAACATGTTTCCTCTTTCTAGGGACCTCCCCATCAATTACCCTCTTGATAAATGACATGGCATCCTCATTTAGTATGAAGTACCTCGATATGAAGGAGCTCATTGATTTTTCTAACAACCTTCCCAGGTCCCCTATCTTCCACTTGCAATCGAATTACTCCACCCATGAAAACATTAGACCAAGGAAAAAAACTTGCATCCCTCTTATTCCACCACTTACTATATGCAATTACTATTGAGTTTCTTGCGATTATGGCCCCTCGACCTCCACACCCTCACTACCTCGTCATAGCTCCCCTCCTTCATAGGACATGGACATTCCCTCATCCCACACTCCATCCCCCACTTTTTCCCCTGCCTTCCCCCCCAATGGATATAGATGCCATTGTCTCTTTAAGATCCCCATGTAGAAAATATTATGCCCACTCCCTCCCCAAAATAGACCCATCAAGACCAAACCCTCACCTATCACTATGGTTGTAGGTCAAGATATCCTTATCAATGCAATCCCAAATGTGATGGAGAAAACCCTGTGGGCTTTTTCAATGGAAACAATCCCTCCACGCCGACGTTAAATAATTGGATCTCCTCCTCATGGAGCCCTTTGCTTGGTTATTTGCCAAATTGTTTTCTCTTTGTCCAGAATTTGATTGCTTTTGTTTTCACACTTCAAAGGATTGATCCTTGATAACTTATCGTGATTGGTCATGGGGGGCCTTTGGTCTCCAGTTGACACCTTGAGCCACATATTTTGGCCCAACTAGAGAATCAACCACAAAGAAAAGTGTGGGATAGACTATCAAGGCTTCACCTAATATACTTGTCGGAACATATTTTAGTCGCCATGGGCAGGGATGAGGGGAATTAGATGATTTCCTCATATTGAATAGACTTGTCTAATAAAAGAGGATAAACAACGACTCTAACTACAAGTGGAGGTGGATGTGTGAGAGGGTTTCCTAGGGAAAATTCATAGTACATGATAATATCTCCTAGACGCAAAGGATAGATTATTAGTGACTTCCCTTCAAGTGTTTCATATGTCATGTGGTTGGACACCTCAAGCACCAATACTAGGGTTTTGGTCCACCAATGAAAGGAAACAAATGAATCCGGGTAAAACAACATGTGAATATTTTGAAAGACCACAAAGACTCCGCATAAGGCTAGAGAAGTTTGCAAATGTGCATGACTACAAGGATCTAGGAGGAGATACTAGCTCACGATGCCTAAAAACATGGTAAGCATACATTTTCCCTCCCCGATTTCCCACATAAGCTTTATTTCTATGTCTGTAGCAAATTTTTAGACATACATATTAACTTCACATACCACTCTTCCCTCTCTATTTTCTTCGATCCTCCCCTCCCCTCTATTTTTGATCTCCCATCCCCCCTCTATTATCTCATTTTCCCCCACTACCCATGCCTTCAGCCCTCCCCCTGGATTTATTCCTTCCACTCCTCCCCTTCCCCTATACCTTTTGATTCTCGTAACAACCAGGGTCCCTTAGAGTCAAGAACTGATACCCTGGTTGTCCCCTCCAACCGTGTTCTCCCTAAACCCCTCTCCTCCAAGCCCCCATATGAACTCAAGCCTCAATCCAAACCCTTAAATATTATACCCTCTTGGGGGGTTTAACTCTAAACCCCTTTCTCCCAAACCCTATTGGTCGAAAATCCAACCTCTTAAAAGTGTAGTATAAATCCATCTTGGATATCAGTAAGGGAAAACAAATAACTATCTCTAGGACCCTTAAAGAAGAAAATTCACTCAACTCCATCCCTTAATTATGATACTTTCTTACAATACCAGAGGGTTGGATTGTAGTATATTTGACCTGCAAATACATTAAATTGCAAATATGTCCAATAATTGCCAATAATCCCAATACAAATACAAGAACGAAATATAGAAGCTTCAGATCTTTATTAATATCAAACCCTTGAGGTGGGGACACCATACAACTACCCATTAATGAAGGATATCTCTCCACAAGCCATATGCTTGTCAATACAACAATACTTGACATCTATCAATGGAGAGTCTCTAGCCTCTATATAGGCTTCATACATACAATACCATGGGTCTCTCAATATTATACATATAATACAATGGACTTATCACATTATTCCCCAACTACTTGTGGTCCCTTGCATAATGTGGGTTAACCACTTTATTTTTTTTTCCAAGGAAAAAAAGCGGTAACCTTTTATTAAAGAATTAATGAAAAGTTACACTAGCAGATGCAGTGAAGCATTCAGTAATTGCCACATGGGCTCAAGTGCTTTCGCACCCTACGCAACGTTAGGAAACTAACGTGCACAAAGAATAAGAGAAGAAAAGAGAAAAGAGAAAGAAAAGGGGTTGAAAAACTGAAATCCGGCTGAGTAAAACTCACGCTTCAAGTTTTTCTCCCCTTTTTCTTTTCGACCTTGCGCCACTCTCCTTGAGTGGGCTCGGTCGAAACAATGACTAACTGTGTTGATGCATTCAGAGGCCCTGTTTCTTTGTCTGAGTCTGAAGTATCTGAGTGATGCTGCCGTTTGATGCCTCCCATGCTTTGATCCACGCTTATCATCTCTGCCTGATTTTGCTGTGTTTCTGCCTGTTTTGAGTGAGACTGTGAAGCCTTGTTGTCTGCTATATTTTCCTTTTGATTTTCTATTTCAACTTCCTCTATGGTGGTATCATCTTCTTCTGCTTCTGTTTCTTCGTCTTCTGTTACCAAAGAGGCTCTCTTCTTTATAACATCATCTATGTTCTGCCATCCTTTGGGCTTCCTTTGTTGGGACTTGCTCTTGTTGAGGCTTTTGCATGCATTGAACAGGTGACCTGTTTGTTGGCATCCCCTGCATCTGAATGCTGTATTCTCATAGTCCAAAGGCTGTTTCCACTGAGAATTGTTGAAATTCAGAATGATGCTTTCAGGTAAGCCTTGGCTAAGGTCTACCTCGACACATATCCTAGCAAAAGTAAAGATTCCTTTTAAGTGTCTCTCTGAATCAATCTTTAACATTCTTCCAAGGGTATTCCCTATGGCTGATAAGGTCTTGTAGTGCCAAAAATGTATCGGGAGGTTATGCAACCTTACCCATACTGGCATCCTTGATACCACCATAGTATTTGCATCAAAACCCGGGAACCATGGGGTCACAAACAATCCCGCACTTCCCCAGAACCATGGTCCTTCATTGAGAATTTTTTCCCTTTCTCCTTCTTCTAGGAAGACTACTATGAAAAAACCCTTCGAGCATAGGTGGATCTGGCAGTTTTTTGTCCAGACCGTGTGAATCCATTGGTACAGCGCATCCGTTCTAGGCCAGAAACCGTTAAATCTACAAATAACAACATTTTTTTGTAGATCTGAAAATATGCACTTTACCTCTGGAGTATCCAGCAAGATGGAGGGACTCTCTGGCATTTGATCCACGATATACTGCCCTGGAGGTGTATTGACAGCTGTGGATTCTTTCCCCTTTGGAAAATCTTTCCCTTTGGCTGCTTCGCGATAGTTGCCTGTAGATTGGTTCTGGGGTGCTGATTTCCCCTTGACTCCCCCTGAAGAACTTGGCTGTCCCTGAGGCAGAGCCCCTCCTCTCAGCCTCAGGTTTAGAACAATAATTGTTCCTGGGCTGATCTCATAGCTTTTCATGGTTCTACAGTCCTGGAGGGACCACCTACCACTGATCAGATGTTGGATCTGGACTGGATATCCCATCTCTGCCCATATCTGCTGTTTTAACTGCAGGATGGTGCCTCCTGCATGAACCCACACTAATCTGGTTTTCCCCTCAGGGGTTTTAATAAATATCTGAATAAGGGTGGATCTTACCTGCTCTGGCTTTAAACAGTCTTCCAGATCTGGCATCGTATTGGATTGCATGCCTCGTTCTACAACCCCTCTGTTCGATCTGTGCTTTCTGCCATCGATCTGCTGCCTGGGATCTCGAATGTTGACACGATCAGGTAGATCTGGGCCGGATCTGCAAGGTTTTGACCACTGCATTGAGTGAGGGGGGAGATCTGCAACTTGCAGACCCCCCCTGCCAATAACCTGTTCGATCTGGGAAATGCGCGCGAAAACCTCCTCATTTAACCATGCACGGAGGTGGTCTGCCCTTGAGAGCTTCTCTGCTTGATCCCGTTGGAGTCCATGCCGTAAGGAGCGTTTACGCAAATCAATACCCTCGGCATCTTCAGCTAGCCATTTGTTCGGAAAAGAACCCAAATCATGGATCTGGCCGGATTTTTTGAGCCGATCTCTGTTTTCGTAAGTCCTGGGGATTTCCTGTTGTTTCCAGTTCAAGAAAACGTATATCCTTGAGGCAGACAAACCCACAGATATGGTGCCGTAGTTCTCTGGAAGGATTTGGGATCCTTGTCTGCGCCATTCCACGGCGAGGACCCTTTCAGCACCCTGAAGAAGGACGCCCACCGTATCTCCAAACCCTGTAACGCCTGCCACCTTTGCCGCAGTCTTTGGCCCGGCCGCGTCCACCATCAAATCTCTGCAATCGCATACCCTAGCACTCGCCATAGCTCTCAAGATTCTTTGAGTTGAAGTTGTGTACCTCTTAATAATCGAAAAAATTTCATGCTTAAGTGAATTGGGTTAACCACTTTATTTATCAATTATGACCCATTTATTTATCATCCTTACATTATTATATTACATTATTCCCTTGGGTGCCTCCTTCTATATCCCATATTACCTCCCTAGGTATACTACATTCTACCCCTCTTAAGCATTTGTTATTCCTGAAACATGAGAAGAACAAAAATAATAAGATCTACTCAAAAGAGTAGTCCAATGGTACCATGCACGTGCATGTAGCCATTATGAGGAAATGTTAACACTAGATTTAGTTGGTGCCTCGCTCACTTGAGGTGGAAGTTGGTTCTGGTGGTTCTTCTATTATGATGTGTCATGGATGGATCTCTGCACCTCTCTCTGTGTCGTCCCAGGGTTCTTGTCCTTATTACTAATTCGTTTCCATATTGTTGGTTGTTGTCTTGTTAGGTGATGCTGCTGGTGATATGCTGAAACTTTAATTGGTGGTATATATTTTGTTACTTCCTGCACTATTGGTGCCTGAGTGGTGTATGGTGCTTTTTTTGGTACCTAGTTTGATGTTTGTGTTTGGTTGTCTACCATCAAAGGTTCATCATCTGATATTTCAATGTCATTAGATTTTTTTGTTTCTACCTCCACAGTATCTTCCTGGTTCCTAATGGAAATATCCTATAAGGTGATTTTCTTATTTTTATACCATAGCTTCAGGAATTTCTTCTGTACATTAATATTAATGGTGCCCATTGAATCCATCCAAGGGTACCCCAAAACAACATCTGCCTCATCCGTGTCTAAAGTGTAAAAGTCAACATGTAATACATATTTATTCATGGTATCCTTCAAGTCCTTAAATATTTGAATAGGTGCCCCATCAACCTGTGTGCTTGTAATATGTTGTGCTGGAACTTGCGTTTGGCCAATTTGAGATTCATTAGATTATGCTTGCAACTAGAGTGAATAACAATAATGATCTTGTCTTTTTGAATACTTCCATGAACTTGTAGTATGGAGATATCTATAAGAAACAACCCTTTATGTTTCTTATTATATTGTCTTCTAGTATGGGACCATTTTTCCAAAAGGACTTTTTCAAATTTTTCATCAGGAAGGTTGACCAACTTCTTTTTGTCAAGTGAGTCCCACCATATGGTAGCCTCATCTCTAAATTTAATCCATGCTACCTCTTTCCAAACTCTTGGACATGTTGACTTTTCCCTTTTTAGGAATTCTTTAATAGTAGGGCCATCATATTTTCCTGTAAACTTCATCTTGCTAGAACCCTTAAAATAGAGTAAGGGTAAATCACTTTCTTTGACGAAAATTTAAAATGGGCATAACTTGGTCAATATAACATTGAATCCTTATTATAACATGTTTTTGGAAATGAAACGACCATTTTGCATTTTCCTAATTGATTGAAATCACGATCTGGGCACTTTGGAAACATAGATTTGCGATGCAACTATCCGACAATCACAAACATTTCAGAGTAAAGAAAAAAATAAAATAAAAAAAAATGGTCGATTTTAAATCAGCAATGTCTCCCTCATCTGGACTCCAATTCGACCAATCGTTTTTCTGAAATGGGGTTATTTTTCAAGAGGATCTCATATCTACCATTATTTTTCTAAATTCTGTACAAAAATTGTAAAATATTACAGGAGAGTCGCCGTCCACAAATTGTTGTGAGAAAATTTTTTGCAAAACAATTGATTTTAAATCAATGATATCTCCCTCATCTGGGCTCTGATTCAACTGATTTTTTTCTTGAAATTGGGTTTTTTTCTCAAGGAATTCAAATATGTAATTTTTTTTGCAATGTTTTCACCAAATTTTCATATCTTATCTTTAAACACGTCACCCCAAAATTTCCTAAAAAAATGAAAAAAAAAAATCTCCCCACTTTGCCCAAGAAAGAGCTCTAATACCACTTGTAATAGATATGATCTACGAATATATTAAATTACAAATATGTCCAACAACTACCAATAATCTCAATACAAATACAAGAATGAAATATAGAAACTTCATATCTTTATTAATATCAAACCCTTGAGGTAGGGCAACACCATACAACTACTCCTTAAGGAACGAGATCACTCTACAAGCCATATGCTTGTCAATACAACAATACTTGACATATCTCAATGGAAAGCCTCTATGATGCAGGCCTAGACCTGCAATACCCAGAATCTTTCCCTCCATGCATTTAAACATGCATTTCAGCAAATGTCCAAATCAAAACCTCAATCACTGGCAAATTTCACATTTCTTTTTGTGGAAGCTTGTAGTTTCACACCAAAATGTAATTCCAAATCAGTTTCAAATCATTCCATTAATTAGGAAATTTCATACTCTTTCTAAAAGCTTCATTTTAACAATCATTTCATTATGATTGTAAGATCACACAACCACTCTTTCAAATTAAAGCTAATAACCTTTGGTTCATCTCTTTATGGTTTATGAAAACCATATCCTCATCACACAAGGTTCTTCACATTTCAATTAAAACTCATCCAGAAACTTATCAAACATAGGATGGAAAACCCCTCATCCATAACCAAACATTCGGAAGCTTACGAAACAATCACAATAAATCTCATTCATATATGGCCGGATTCAATTAAAGAGTGCGCCCTTGCCTTTAAACCCCAATATTTAATTCTCATATGTTTGCCAACAAACACATTACATTTGGTTTAAATCTCAAACATCAAACTACTCACGAAGTTTTCATTTCATTTAACCTTTATTCCCAACTTGCACATATGGTTTTTAATACGAATTTTCAAACAAATCTCCATAAACAAAAGCGCCCATGTGTTAAGACTGAGTCTGGCAATCATATATCATTTTCATGCATTATAACTTTATGCAACCACCATCATATCTTACCCGTTCATATTCTTGCAATAATCTCAGGATCACGCCTTCAGATTTTGGATCTCACCAGCAATCGAACCATTCGATTCATGAGAGTTATCTTATTTCAAAAGACCGTTATTATTCCGTCGAAATAAAACATACCTGTTTATCAAAACGCTGTCAGCATGACTTTGTTGTGGTATATAAGTTTTCCTCTGTCAAAAATGGTTCTGTTTACAAAGCCCAGAATTGATGTCTCTGCATTTTCCTCAGATCGGACCATTCATCCACGTTCCGCCTCTATGGTTAATACTTCTCGGTTTCTTCACAGTAGCGCCTTTTGCCTTTAGTTGTATAATGCATTCGATTTAATAATCAAATTTGTTTTAAAATAAACACTCTCTAGATCAGCGTTTTTACTCCACGCCTTTCTGCACCAACAATTTAGATCAACATAAAACTTCTACAGAATAAATGAATTAAGAACCGGATTTTGTTTCCCCTGCGCACATTGCCACTGAGTTGAATTCAAACCTGCGCTTTTAACATATATTAGAATCACCACCAAATTGATTATTTTGAATGTCAAACATAAATCCATTCCATTGATTTTACTTTAAAGACAGGCCGAAGCACAGCTTTGTATTGCTGACCACAATATCGACTTATGCAATCGATACAACCCCACACCACCGGCGCGGTCAACGATTATATATTACACTTTCATGCAGAATCGATACAAATTCAAATATATCGATTTCCTTTCTCCTGTATACAGCTTCAATCATGTCGACTTTTATAATTGAACCACAAACCAATGCATTTATAGTATCGATATTCATACCCAATTCAGCGTAATTGACATCGATTATTTAATCTGCGCCAAAGCAATGCTACAACTCTTCAACCCATTAAAACTGAATACCAGTATTAACAACATCAAACTTATGTGCAGAGTTTTGTTACAAAACTTATTCAACGTTTTCCTGCCAAACTCAAACATGGTAATGCCATATATATAATTGAAAATTCGCATTCATTCACTCATATTCATAAAATCGATCTATACATATAACTTTGGAAAACACTTTCATATAACCACACCGAAATCACTTACAGACTTTTGTCTTGGCCAGATATTCGAGATCGATGGCCTTTTTACAATCGCCCGAAGGCTCCCAAGAGGAAACCCTCGCACTATTCACCACTTCTTCACTCTCAATCTCACTAATCTATACAAATTGAATTGAACCAATTTTGGTTCATATCCCTTTAATCACTCAACAAAATCCCCAAATATCTCAACACCCCTATAATCTAGATTTTATCCCTAAAATCTTGAAACTAAATCTAACTTAGGCTCATAATTAATTCTTAAATATCCCAAGTCTAATTTCTCTCATGTTTTCCAATTATTTGGAAACATTACAAATCCTCTCAAAATCTCATAAATATTTACATGAAATTAATAATTTCTCAAAAACATGAAACCCCTAGATTTAAATAAAACACAAAGTATTTTCCCGAGTCTATGCTCCTGCATCGGACTCCCAAGGTAGAAAATGATCATGATCTCCAGATCATGCTTTTTAAATCTTTGTCCGCCTGGATCCCACATTTTATTTTGTAACTCATCATCAATTTCTGCTGTCGTATGCTGCTTTTCTCCAGGTCTCCATATCTTATGTTGTCTTGCTCCACTTGTTGTCTCCGTCTTCATTTTGCTACTGCTGCTTCTATTCCTTGCGGATGTCTTCCTCTGAGACACTTTCAACATGATTCTTCTGGTTAATTCAATTTCTATGTCCAATAAATCTCCAGGCTGCTGATTTCTTGTTGTCTGTTGAGCTGAGACGGCTTCCTCAGTTATTACTCGCTCTATTTGTACTGTCACTTGCTGGCTTCTTGTTGCCACCCAATCATCCATGCCCTCTTGTTTTCTGAAGCAGAAAACTTCTTCTTTGTCTTCTCCTATCAGCAACTTATTGGACTGATGCATTGTGTACTCCTTTTTGCTATCTTCATCACTCTGCATCTGCAATTCCCAATTTTGCAACTGAGATTCTTCCTGCACTGAATCTTGATTATTCAGCATCATCTCCAGCAACATAACGTCCTTATCCCATGGATTAGAAATTTCCACAGAATTTTCGTCTTTCTCCTTCATTTGACTACTCAACTGAGTCAAATGTCCTTCAACACCTGCAATAATACCTGCATTCACAAAACACTTGTTAAAACAAAAATCATAAGGCATCAGTGCTTTACTTCCCTCTGCCAGCACCTCAGTATGCTGTTTTGAATTCTCCCTCTCAATCAGCACATCAGTATGTTGATTCTATCTTCCCAAATAATTCTCTAAAGAACTCTCAAGACTATCAACCAGTCTTCCTCTCATACCATCTGTTTCCATGATGTCTTTATGTTCTTGTTCACTGTATTGAACTCTTTCTTCCACTGCAATTTCTCCTTCATACTCTGAATTTACCAACAAGAATTCCAACAATGCAATTTCCCTATGGCATTGTTGAAGCACTCCACTATCACTTACAGTCCCTGCACTCACACACAAATCTTCAGTTTGAAAATCACAAAGTTCAACAGTCTCAACTATTGGTTTATATGCCAGCTCTTCAAGTTGATCCTCTTCCTCATTCACAAGAACTTCCTCTTGTACTGTAAGAGCTTCAAGTACAAACGCATCGTTGCTTTCCTCTTCCAAGTATTTATCTCCTGAAAGAGTCTTTTCCATACTTGTGACAGCTTCATAAGATTGCGCATCTTCCTCAATAAAACCTGTAATCACATCACAATTGTCAGCTATAAAAACACAAGAGTTCACATTATCCAACTGATCTGGATCTGCCCAATAGTTCAAGAAATCATCAATGATCTTCTCCTCTGTTTCACCAATGGAAACCTCCACTTTCAACTCAGCTGCTCTGAGTTCTTCACGACTCAACTGTATACTCATCATCTGCTCGAGCTTCTTCAGCTCTTCTGTTAACTGCATGTTTATCTGTTGATCTCTTTTCTGCTGTAGCCTCTGCCACTTTACTCTCTTCCTGATATTCCAACCATGTCTCTGGTCTCTCACATTTTCCCGTAACAACTCCATCAATAACTCGAGATGAACCACGATCTCAGCTTTCTCTTTCTCATGCTCTTCATCAGTCAACTGCTATCTTATGCCATTTGCCTTAGCATCTTCTTCCTCCCTCTTTCCATTGTGGCCTCTTTCTGGACCTCTTCTCTCTCCTTTATGACTTTCAATAGTCATCTTCTTTGCCATTAGTTTCTCACCCATGAGTTGCACCAAGCCTCTGCAACAGTAAACTCTTCCGCTGCCACTTACCTCACCAATCCTTTCCTCCGGATCTGGTCTTTTGGTAATCACCCGGTCCTCTTCTGGAACCCTTTGAGCATTTCTCCACTGCTCCTTCAGGCTTCTCTCATCTGCAACTTCCAAGAACACACTTGTCCTTTTCATTCAACCTCCGTTGAATCTTTAGGTTCTACCACATTCACCTAGAATCCCTTGCTGGACTCCTTCATCATTGCACTTCAGCTGTGATCTGCTTCTTCCCGTTGATATTTCTTCAACCTGCTTGCAACCTGAACTCTGCAAACAACTTTCAAACCGGAGTCAAATATCATCTGATAACTCACCTTCAAGATCCCATTGATCTTGCTTCCCTTCTTCAACTGCACTTGCATATCTGTGCTGCAATCTTCATTAGCTTCAAAATCAGATATTCATTCATCGCATGCAATTAACTCAATTCAATTTAAAACTTAAACCTTCACACAGAGCTATTCCAGCTTTGATACCAAAAATGATGCAGGCCTAGACCTGCAATACCCATAATCTTTCCCTCCATGCATTTAAACATGCATTTCAGCAAATGTCCAAATTAAAACCTCAATCACTGGAAAATTTCACATTTCTTTTTGCGGAAGCTTGTAGTTTCACACCAAAATGTAATTCCAAATCAGTTTCAAATCATTCCATTAATTAGGCAATTTCATAGTCTTTCTAAAAGCTTCATTTTAACAATCATTTCATTATGATTGTAAGATCACACAGCCACTCTTTCAAATTAAAGCTAATAACCTTTGGTTCATCTCTTTATGGTTTATGAAAACCATATCCTCATCACACAAGGTTCTTCACATTTCAATTAAAACTCATCCAGAAACTTATCAAAATAGGATGGAAAACCCCTCATCCATACCCAAACATTCGGAAGCTTACCAAACAATCACAATAACTCTCGTTCATATATGGTCGAATTCAATTAAAGAGTGTTCCCTTGCCTTTAAACCCCAATGTTTAATTCTCATATGTTTGCCAACAAACACATTACATTTGGTTTAAATCTCAAACATCAAACTACTCACGAAGTTTTCATTTCATTTAACCTTTATTCCCAACCTGCACATATGGTTTTTAATACAGATTTTCAAACAAATATCCATAAACAAAAGCGCCCATGTGTTAAGACTGAGTCTGGCAATCATATATCATTTTCATGCATTATAACTTTATGCAACCACCATCATATCTTACCCGTTCAAATTCCTGCAATAATCTTAGGATCACGGCTTCAAATTCTGGATCTCACTAGCAATCGAACCATTCGATTCATGAGATTTATCTTATTTCAAAAGACCGTTATTATTCCGTCGAAATAAAACATACCTGTTTATCAAAATGTTGTCAGCACGACTTTGCTGTGGTATATAAGTTTGCCTCTGTCAAAAATGGTTCTGTTTACAAAACCCAGAATTGATGTCTCTGCTTTTTCCTCAGATCGGACCATTCATCCATGTTCTGCCTCTGTGGTTAATACTTCTCGGTTTCTTCACAGTTGCGCCTTTTGCCTTTAGCTGTATAATGCATTCGATTTAATAATTAAATTTGTTTAAAATAAACACTGTCTAGATCAGCGTTTTTACTCCATGCCTTTCTGCACCATCGATTTAGATCAACATAAAACTTCTACAGAATATTCAGAACCGGATTTTGTTTCTGCTGCGCACGTTGCCACTGAGTTGAATGCAAACCTACGCTTTTAATATATATTAGAATCACCACCGAAATGATTATTTTGAATGTCAAACATAAATCTGTTCCATTGATTTTACTTTAAAGACAGGCCGAAGCACAGCTTTGTATTGCTGATCACAATATCGACTTATGCAATCGATACAACCCCACACTAACGGCGCGGTCAACGATTATATATTACACTTTCATGCAGAATCGATACAAATTCAAATATATCGATTTCCTTTCTCCTGTATACAGCTTCAATCATGTCGACTTTTATAATTGAACCACAGACCAATGCATTTACAGTATCGATATTCATACCCAATTCAGCGTAATTGACATCGATTATTTAATCTGCGCCAAAGCAATGCTACAACTCTTCAACCCATTACAACTGAATACCAATATTAACAACATCAAACTTATGTGCAGAGTTTTGTTACAAAACTTATTCAACGTTTTCCTGCCAAACTCAGACATGGTAATGCCATATATATAATTGAAAATTCACATTCATTCACTCATATTCATAAAATCGATCTATACATATAACTTTGGAAAACCCTTTTATATAACCACACCGAAATCACTTACAGACTTTTGTCTTGGCCAGATATTCAAGATCGATGGCCTTTTTACAATCGCCTGAAGGCTTCCAAGAGGAAACCCTCGCACTATTCACCACTTCTTCACTCTCAATCTCACTAATATATACAAATTGAATTGAACCAATTTTGGTTCATATCCCTTTAATCACTCAACAAAATCCCCAAATATCTCAACACCCCTATAATCTAGATTTTATCCCTAAAATCTTGAAACTAAATCTAACTTAGGCTCATAATTAATTCTTAAATATCCCAAGTCTAATTTCTCTCATGTTTTCCAATTATTTGGAAACATTACAAATCCTCTCAAAATCTCATAAATATTTACATAAAATTAATAATTTCTCAAAAACATGAAACCCCTAGATTTAAATAAAATACAAAGTATTTTCCCGAGTCTATGCTCCTGCATCGGACTCCCAAGGTAGAAAATGATCATGATCTCCATATCATGCTTTTTAAATCTTTGTCCGCCTGGATCCCACATTTTGTTTTGTAACTCATCATCAATTTCTGTTGTCGTATGCTGCTTTTCTCCAAGTCTCCATATCTTATGCTGTCTTGCTCCACTTGTTGTCTCCGTCTTCATTTTGTTGCTGCTGCTTCTCTTCCTTGCGGATGACTTCCTCTGAGACACTTTCAACATGATTCTTCTGATTAATTCAATTTCTCTGTCCAATAAATCTCCAGGCTGCTGATTTCTTGTTGTCTGTTGAGCTGAGACGGCTTCCTCAGTTCTTACTCGCTCTATTTGTACTGTCACTTGCTGACTTCTTGCTGCCACCCAATCATCCATGCCCTCTTGTTTTCTGAAGCAGAAAACTTCTTCTCTGTCTTCTCCTATCAGCAACTTACTGGACTGATACATTGTGTACTCCTTTTTGCTATCTTCATCACTCTGCATCTGCAATTCCCAATTTTGCAACTGAGATACTTCCTGCACTGAATCTTGATTATTCAGCATCATCTCCAGCAACATAACATCCTTATCCCATGGATTATAAATTTCCACAGAATTTTCGTCTTTCTCCTTCATTTGACTTCTCAACTGAGTCAAATGTCCTTCAACACCTGCAATAATACCTGCATTCACAAAACACTTGTTAAAACAAAAATCATAAGGCTTCAATGCCTTACTTCCCTCTGCTAGCACCTCAGTATGCTGTTCTGAATTCTCCCTCTCAATCATCACATCAGTATGTTGATTCTCTCTTCCCAAAGAATTCTCTAAAGAAATCTCAAGACTATCAACCAGTCTTCCTCTCATACCATCTGTTTCCATGATGTCTTTATGTTCTCGTTCACTGTACTGAACTCTTTCTTCTACTACAATTTCTCCTTCATACTCTGAATTTACAAACAAGAATTCCAACAATGCAATTTCCCTATGGCATTGCTGAAGCACTCCACTATCACTTACAGTCCCTACACTCACACACAAATCTTCAGTTTGAAAATCACAAAGTTCAACAGTCTCAACTGTTTATTTATATGCCAGCTCTTCAAGCTGATCCTCTTCCTCATTCACAAGAACTTCCTCTTGTATTGTAAGAGCTTCAAGTACAAACGCATCGCTGCTTTCTTCTTCCAAGTATCTATCTCCTGAAAGAGTCTTTTCCATACTTGTGACAGCTTCACAAGATTGCGCATCCTCCTCAGTAAAACCTGTAATCACATCACAATTATCAACTATAAAAACACAAGAGTTCACATTATCCAACCGATCTGGATCTGCCCAATAGTTCAAGAAATCATCAATGATCTTCTCCTTTGTTTCACCAATGGAAACCTCCACTTTCAACTCAGCTGCTCTGAGTTCTTCACGACTCAACTGTATACTCATCATCTGCTCGAGCTTCTTCAGCTCTTCTGTTAACTGCATGTTTATCTGTTGATGTCCTTTCTACTGTAGCCTCTACCACTTTACTCTCTTCCTCATATTCCAAGTATGTCTCTGGTCTCTCACATTTTCCCGTAACAACTCCATCAATAACTCGAGATGAACCGCGATCTCAGCTTTCTCATACTCTTCATCAGTCAACTGTTGTCTTATGCCATTTTCCTTGGCATCTTCTTCCTCCCTCTTTCTACTGTGGCCTCTTTCTGAACCTCTGCTCTCTCCTTTATGACTTTCAATAGTCATCTTCTTTGCCATGAGTTTCTCACCCATGAGTTGCACCAAGCCTCTGCAACAGTAAATTCTTCTGCTGCCACTTACCTCACCAATCCTTTCCTCCGGATCTGGTCTTTTGGTAATCACCCGGTCCTCTTCTGGAACTCTTTGAGCATTTCTCCACTACTCCTTCAAGCTTCTCTCATCTGCAACTTCCAAGAACACACTTGTCCTTTTCATTCAACCTCCGTTGAATCTTTAGGTTCTACCACATTCACCTAGAATCCCTTGCTGGACTCCTTCATCACTGCACTTCAGTTGTGATCTGATTCTTCCCGCTGAGATTTCTTCAACCTGCTTGCAACCTGAACTCCACAAACAACTTTCAAACCAGAGTCAAATATCATCTGATAACTCACCTTCAAGATCCTGTTGATCTTACTTCCCTTCTTCAACTGCACTTGCATATCTGTGCTGCAATCTTCATTAGCTTCAAAATCAGATATTCATTCATCGCATGCAATTAACTCAATTCAATTTAAAACTTAAACCTTCACACAGAGCTATTCCAGCTCTGATACCAAAAATGATGCAGGTCTAGACCTGCAATACCTAGAATCTTTCCCTCCATGCATTTAAACATGCATTTCAGCAAATGTCCAAATTAAAACCTCAATCATTGGAAAATTTCACATTTCTTTTTGCGGAAGCTTGTAGTTTCACACCAAAATGTAATTCCAAATCAGTTTCAAATTATTCCATTAATTAGGCAATTTCATACTCCTTCTAAAAGCTTCATTTTAACAATCATTTCATTATGATTGTAAGATCACACAACCACTCTTTCAAATTAAAGCTAATAACCTTTGGTTCATCTCTTTATGGTTTATGAAAACCATATCCTCATCACACAAGGTTCTTCACATTTCAATTAAAACTCATCCAAAAACTTATCAAACATAGGATGGAAAACCCCTCATCCATAACCAAACATTCGGAAGCTTACCAAACAATCACAATAACTCTCATTCATATATGGCCGGATTCAATTAAAGAGTGCGCCCTTGCCTTTAAACCCCAATGTTTAATTCTCATATGTTTGCCAACAAACACATTACATTTGGTTTAAATCTCAAACATCAAACTACTCACAAAGTTTTCATTTCATTTAACCTTTATTCCCAACCTGCACATATGGTTTTTAATACGGATTTTCAAACAAATCTCCATAAACAAAAGCGCCCATGTGTTAAGACTGAGTCTGGCAATCATATATCATTTTCATGCATTATAACTTTATGCAACCACCATCATATCTTACCCATTCAAATTCCTGCAATAATCTCAGGATCGCGCCTACAGATTCTGGATCTCACCAGCAATCGAACCATTCGATTCATGAGAGTTATCTTATTTCAAAAGACTGTTATTATTCCGTCGAAATAAAACATACCTGTTTATCAAAATGCTGTCAACACGGCTTTGTTGTGGTATATAAGTTTTCCTCTGTAAAAAATGGTTCTGTTTACAAAACCCAGAATTGATGTCTCTGCGTTTTCCTCAGATCGGACCATTCATCCACATTCTGCCTTTGTGGTTAATACTTCTCGGTTTCTTCATAGTAGTGCCTTTTGCCTTTAGCTGTATAATGCATTCGATTTAATAATCAAATTTGTTTTAAAATAAACACTGTCTAGATCAGCGTTTTTACTCCACGCCTTTCTGCACCATCGATTTAGATCAACATAAAACTTCTACAAAATAAATGAATTCAGAACCGGATTTTGTTTCCGCTGCGCACGTTGCCACTGAGTTGAATGCAAACCTGCGCTTTTAATATATATTAGAATCACCACCGAATTGATTATTTTGAATGTCAAACATAAATCCGTTCCATTGATTTTACTTTATAAACAGGCCGAAGCACAACTTTGTATTGCTGATCACAATATCGACTTATGCAATCGATACAACCCCACACCACCGGCGCGGTCAACGATTATATATTACACTTTCATGCAGAATCGATACAAATTCAAATATATCGATTTCCCTTCTCCTGTATACAACTTCAATCATGTCGACTTTTATAATGTAACCACAAACCAATGCATTTATAGTATCGATATTCATACCCAATTCAACGTAATTGACATCGATTATTTAATCTGCGCCAAAGCAATGCTAAAGCTCTTCAACCCATTACAACTGAATACCAGTATTAACAACATCAAACTTATGTGCAGAGTTTTGTTACAAAACTTATTCAACATTTTCTAGTGCCTACTCCACCCCTTATGTCATCCTTGGCGGATATCTTAATCTCACCCTATCCTTAAGGGAGATCTAAGGTACCAACCCTAGACCAAACCCATTCAATGGATTCTTCTCTAATTTGTTTTCTTTTCTCTACCTTATCAACATTTAACCCCTAAAGGTATCCCCTACCTAGAAAAATTTATGAACAAATGAGGATGCCATATCCAAAAGGCTCAACAAGTTCCTCATTTTAGATGATTTTTACAACCTTGAGACTATCTCACAATGGATTTTTAGATCATATCCCCTTTTTTCTTAGACCATTTTTCAATTCAGAGAAACTTCAACACCCACTTTGTTTCAACCACTCTTGTTTTTCTAAAGAGGATTTTAAAAAGATGGTTGAGGACACATGGTCACACCTACATCTCTCGTGACTGAACTCGTATATGTATTAATTTGCAGAAAACATTTCCAGATGCCTATGAAAGGATGGTCTCGACATCATAAAGAAACTCAATAAATCTATTTAAATAAAGTGGAACAAAACATAAAATTCTTGTTGATCTGAGAGACTCATTCTACAATCCAGTATAAGGGGGATGTGTAAGTTTGTCCGTCCGTTCATTGAGTTGACTCATGCCGTTTTAAAATAAAAATAAAAATTATGCTTGTCAACTATAATAAAAAAAATTGAATATGCTATAAAGAAATTAGAAGTAAAAGAAATGTGAGTAAAGTGTTTAAATCTTATACTTTTCAAAAATATTTCAACAGTAAATTTAAATAAACTATTTGAAGATCTATGTTAACTAATTTATGTTGATATAAACTTCATATATATCTATATATAGAAAGAAAAATAAAAATTGTTAAAATATAAATATTTTAATGTTGTATATAAAAAAATATTCAATTTGGGTTATCAATAAAATATCTTAATACGAATTAATATTGACATATACGTAAAAATATATTAATAATAAAAAACTATTTTAATTTGCACCATAAAATGTTTCTATGTACATGTTATGTTAAATATTTTAATGTCAATTATATATATCATTTAAAAAAATTATGCATATAACATGAAAAAATTAAGTTTTTATGGTTACAACTTATATTTGGTCATATATATACTCTATATAGCATTCAAAAATACAATTTAAACAATGAAAAATAACACATTGCATTTTACACTCTAAAGAAGTTTGTATATGAAGAAATTTGATCCCTGTCAGCTCATATTAGATCCATACTTAAGATGGATCTATGATGGTATCTTTGAGCAAAGAGGCTCATTCTACAACCTAGTATGATGGGGATATGTAAGTTTGTATGTAGGTCCGTTGAGTTGACACGTGCCCTTTTAAAATAAAAATAAAAATTATGCTCTAAATAAAAAAATAATGTCGATTATAATAAAAAATCTACAATCCAGTATGAGGGGGATATGTAAGTTTGTATGTACGTCCGTTGAGTTGACATGTGCCCTTTTAAAATAAAAATAAAAATTATGCTCTAAATAGAAAAATAATGTCCGTCATAATAAAAAAATTTGAATATGCTATAAAGAAATTAGAAGTAAAAAAAATGGGAGTAAAGTGTTTAAATATTATACTTTTCAAAAATATTTCAATAGTAGATTTAAATAAACTATTTCAAGGTCTATGTTAACTAATTTATGTTGATGTCAACTTCATATATATCTATATATAGCAAAAAATTGTTAAAATAAAATATTTTAATGCTGTATATAAAAAATATTCAATGTGGGTTATCAATAAAACATTTTAATACGAATTAATATTGTCATATACATAAAACTATATTAATAATAAAAAACCATTTTAATTTGCACTATAAAATGTTTCTATGTACATGTTATGTAAAATATTTTAATGTCAATTATGTATATATTATATATCATTTAAAAAAAAAATTGCATATAACATGAAAAAATTAAGTTTTATGGCTAAAACTTAAATTTGATCCTATATACTTTATATAGCATTCAAAAATACAATTTAAACAATGAAAAATAACACATTGAATTTTACACTCTAAAGAAGTTTGTACATGAAGAAATTTGATCCCTTTCGGCTCACATTAGATCTGTACTTACGATGGATCTATGTTGGTATCTTAATTCCAATGGGGTCTTCTAGAAGGATGTATCAACCATTCTTAGAGAATTGGAACATAAGAGATATGATCTTCCTAAAAAAAGAGATTGGATGACACCTTAAAAGTAGAATTGTGTGGATTAGTGAGGGCGACAAAAATTTAAGCTTTTCTATTGCATAGAATAGGGCATACTTTATGAAAAAATATATGAAAAAATGTAGTTACACATCTCCCCCCAGCTGGTCTTGTTGCATCTCCTCATGCAACTCCCAATAATTCCAGTTATCTAACTCTAACATGTAGTTCTCCCTAGTCAAAATCTAGGTGTCCATACTCTCTTGGGTTGTGGTAGAAATTTCTATCAAGTTGAATGCACTGAGTTCAAGGGTTCTAAATGCACTAGCCACCTCATAACACAAGGTTTCCTCAAATCCTTCTGTTGACCATCATTCCCTTTGAGCTAGAGGTGAACTGGGATTTTCACTTAACCTTTTAGGGCTTGTTTCATGTGATGGTCCTCATTTTTCACTCTAGAGAGACTCCCCTAAATCCTCACTATGTTTAGTAATATCTGCTTCAATTGATATCATAGAAGTTCAAGTGTCGAGGCTAGCAGCTTGCTACCCTTCTTTTCCTTATTAATAGTGTGCATACATGGTTTGATAATGAGAATCCTAAGGGGGAGTTGATTTGGAGACTAGTGATTACTTTTGGCCAATGCCCCTTTTAGCAATGAAATCCATGCTCTAGGTTTCATTTGGATGCCCTAAGGAAAAAATTCCATGGAATATTTAATTTATCCAACTCAGCTAAGATTAACATTCTAATGAGCCCTTGGTGATATAACCTTGTATTGAGGTCCTTCTCTTTATTGTGGCTATGGCCATTTTTGACAGGGTTGTGAGCAAATAAAATGGAATATTCAGTAACTATCTTTCAATAAATAAACATATGTGTTAATAGTATAATATATAATTTATATACAATGAAATGTTAATTATTTTATTATATTCTTACACATTTTTCTTTTTTAAATGATATTTAAAATGCATCTTTCTTGGAAATATGGTCCTGAACTTTGTGCCTTGACAATGTAGAGATTAAGCCAAAAGAAAAAAATGATTACTTTATTCTTTATAAAGATTGACACTAGTAAAAGGAGTTAAAAAAAATTGTGGTTACTTTATTCTTCTTGTCTAAGATTGATATTGGTAAAACACTACAATGGAACAGGAAAATATCGCCTAAAATAACGTCAAAATTTAGTGTTTTTCAGTTCACGAATTGGACGCTTTTCCAGGTATGTTTATCATGGCGCTAGATTTGGCACCATAAATTGCTCTAGAAATAACATCATAAATAACAACAGAAAAATATTTCCAGAAATAACGCCATAAATAGTGTCCAAAATCTTGCCTGGAGTTGCGCTAGAAATAACACCATAAGTAGTACCAGGAATAATGTCATAAATAATGCTTGGAATAGTGCCAAGAATAGAGCCAGAAATAGCACCATTTTATCACTGAAAATAGCACTAGGATTTGCTTCCAATTTGGAACCTGGTCTGGCTTCCAATTTAATAGCCAATTTTGCTTCTCGTTTTGCTTCTAGTGTGGCTTCCAATTTTGCTTCTAGTGTGGTTTCCAATTTTTCTTCTAGTGTGGCTTCCAATTTTGCTTATGGTGTGGCTTCCAATTTTGCTTCTAGTGTGGCTTCCAATATTGCTTCCAAGTTTGCTTCTAGTGTGGCTTCCAATTTTGCTTACATTGTTTCTTCTTTTTTTGCTTCCAAGTGTCAGAAATATCACCACATTTAGCGCCAGGAGATAAATTCAATTTGAATTCTGATTTGCCTTCCATTTTTGCTTCATGTTTTGCTTCTTGTGTGGCTTCCAATTTGGATTCCATTGTTGCTTCTTCTTTTTCTTCAAAAAAATGATTATTATTTTGCATACAATCAAATTAATATGTTTTATTTCAATTTAATTAGTTAAATATATCATGTCTCTTAAAAATATATATGATTATACATTATATGAATGCATTTGAAATATTTTATAGGATAACACATTAAATAATTTTTAAGGAAACAGACATCCATACAAATTAACAACATCATTATACTTATTAAATATCCATCAAAATAGAATCTACAACATCGAATATATATAAAATAACAAGATAATTATTGTAACATGATCATAATCTATAACTAAAATAAGTGAGTCAAATATCTATAATTTAAGCGAATTTGAAAACATCCATCATGAATAGTAAATCAAAGCTATCATACGTAATAAATATGTTTCCAAATCATCAACCACTTTCAACATATAAAAATTGAACTGATAAGATCATCATCATATATAACTAAAATAAGTGAAATTCACATATACTAGTAGATCAATAACATGTGGAAATGGTCTATGGGGGGAGGTAGGAGCGGGAGGGGTTATCTTTTGCCCCGATGGAAAAGTTGAAGTTTTTTTGCATGGGTTCTAGGATTCACCTCACATGATTAGCCAGAATAATTGGGGCTATGGGAAGGGCTCAAGCTGGCAGCAGTTGAAGGAATCCTCGAATTCAGTGTCTTTGGAGACTCTCTCAATACAATTCAAAAATGTATCAAATTGAATCATTGCAAGGACCCAAATACAAGACCAACTCTACAAAGAATCCATTTGATCATGGATAAATTTGAAATTTTGGATTTCTATCATATCAAGAGAGATAAAAACACTTTGGTGGACGATCAAGCCAACAAAGGCGTCAATTTCGTTCAAGGTGAGTTGATGGAGGAGGGAAACATAACAACTATATGTCACATACCATGATTTCTCATAACTAGATGATCTCGAGATGCTTAAGGGTAATTAAGGAGGACAATATCACTAACTTTTTGCATAAATTTGGTAGTCATTTCATGTTATAAAAGATCGTTGGTAATCACTCCAGCAGAATGACAGACCATTCATCCAACATATGGTTAAACATGGGGATTAATGCTAAGCATGTAGACAGGTTGGATGTCATCGGCCAAGAATTAAGGCAATTTTGCAGTGAAGGATTTGATATTTATGTTGACGAGAAATAATGTCTCAGTTCGACTGTGTGTATTTATGGTCCATACCAAGAAGCAATGAATTCACAATTGTTTGTAGGGTGTGCAATGAATGTGAATGACATTAAACTCGAAGGGACTACCCCCGTCATCATTTTGTAGTTAAGTCTAGCTATAAGGGGATGGTTGTGCATAATTCATGCACAGTGGCTCTCCATACATTTTTTCCAAGCTGAAGAGATGGCCTCCTCGTCAAGCGATGGCGTTGGTGGCTCCCCAAATGATAATGACCAGGTGTTCAAGCAGGAAATCAAGGAGATGATCTCCAGAATAGGTGGGAAAATAATTTCGGAGGGTCGCTCTCATTTCACCTTGGTAATAGGTAATTTGGAAGGTCTGAAAAAAGATGTTGAAATTGTGCAAGCGACAGTGGAGGTAATCATATCCAAGATAGAAAATATTGATTACAAGGTGGAGAAATTTGAGGTCGTGGTGGAGAATACATTTGTTTCAGTGTTAAAATAAATATTTGGCCTCAATGATAGCGGTGAACAGGATATGGTGATTGGTGAGGGAGGGGATCTCCCTTTGGTGTTTCCCGATCAATAGGAGTTGCAGTAGGAGCAGGGGCAGCAAGGAGCAGCAAAACTATTCCAACATGAGGAAGCGGATAAGGTTGCTATGGAGGAACTCGGTCGCAACTATATGGATGGAACCAGGTAGTTAATATGATAGTAATAGGTAGATTATGTTATATAGGTATGTAAGTATTAATGGGGCATTCTGGATAAATTACAAGAAGAATGATGTAGTAAATCTGGAAAAAGAATTACTGCATAACCAAAGATACTGGCCAGAGCAATTTTGGGGGACTCTATAAATTTTGATGCTTTTGAATGTAATGGCACTAGCCAAGTTCCAGTTTGGTTAATAGAAGTATACCCATTCCTTTGGAAAAAAAAGAAAGTGAAAATGATGCATGTCCAACAACCAACATACGTGAAAATGATACATCATGTACAAATGATATAAATAAAAATAATGAATTATGTAATACAAAATGATACAAGTCAATATGATACGTCATGTACAAATGTTATTAGTCAAAAAGATACATGTCAAAAAGATACAACTCATTAATATGGTACATGAGGTCGTGAAAATGATACATATAATAGTAACTGTGAAAATCAACATCATAACAATATATCAAAAATGATCCATGATGTAGTGTATATGATCATGAATGTCAGTAGCGGCTACCAACAACTGCCTCATGATCATCATCATCATCATATTTTGTATTGGCATCGGTCTCGTTGTCATCATGAGCATCATTTGCCATCTCAACATTAGACCCAACATGATCTGGATCTATGTGTTGAGGATTATTTAGATCTTTTGGAAGATCCTTGTTATGCAAAAAAAAAACATTTAGAATGAAAATTTATTATTTATTTCAAGAAATAATTAATTTCTATGTTACATATATAATATTACAACATATGAAATGAAACAATAATCATACTATATCATATCAAAGTGCACATAAGATAATAAAATTTCAAATAAGTTACAACTAAGATGTTGTAACAACAATCCATTTCATCTTGCTTTTCAGAGCTTGAAACTGGGTAGCCAAAGAGGTGTTTCTGCCACCAAACACTACACTAGCACTTGGGGATCAAGAAAACAAATTGAGAGGCACAAACATAGGTAACAACAAATTGAGAAGAAGCTGTTAACAACATAGGAAATTTTTGAGACACTTGATCATAATTTTCTGGAGGAAGAGAATAAATGCATCTGCATTCCACTTTGTCCATTAGGGCATGACTATTGGACAAAGTTGTTGAGGAGATCCTTCAAAATCAGAGACACACATAATGTTGTGGAAAATTTTAGCACTACTTCTTTAATAGTGCCAAGGTTAACAAAAGTATTAATTAACCTTGTACTCACTGTGTGGTTCAAGTTAGAGTGCTTCTATAGCTCTCTCATTGCTCAAAGGGCTATACGAGACTATGTTGTGGACAACAAAGGAAGTGGATTTGGTGGAAATGCGTTTCTAACCAAATACAAGTCCCCGGTCAAATCCCAAGATAGCTTCAAATATTTTTTCCATGTGCTAAGCTTCAGAGGTAAAGATGGTATCAAAACCTTCTCGTTTATGGTGGGTTATGTCAATTTGATATGCTCCATTAGCTGGGTTGTGTTGATTGCAATTCATGGAAGCGTTGGTAAATGGTATGATGATCACCCCATAACACTGTCTAAACCTAGAGTAACAGTGATAATGGGCATGATGAGTATTATGTTGGGCATGGACATTTTGCATTTGTACCTGAATTGGCGTCCTTCTAAAAATTTTCTTTCCAGAAGCAATGTTATGGTTTTGGTAGTGATAATTTTAGAAATAACATGCAAAGTATCAGGCAATGTAGTAATGGGGACTTTGGGTATAAAGGTATTTGGAAAATGGTTATACCATGTTGTGCATGTTTTATTTTGGGTGAAGTGGGTAGTAGGTAGTTATCTTCTGGGTGAGTATCCACCAAAATACAAATCTGAAATATATTATGATAATGGGATTTTAGTGTACTATTTGATATTTTTTGCTAAACTCGGTTTTGACAGGAGTTAGAGGCTCCTGGAAGTATTCACTTAAGTTAGAAGAGTTGATGTTGTGAATTTGTCAAAGATCCTATGAACATTATTGTAATAAATGGTTTAATTATAATTAAATCTATCGCATTTAACTTATGTTTTATCAAATTTTTTTTGTTTTTTTTATTAAAAATATTTAATTATTTTTTCTCCAAGTTTCATTTAAATAATGATGATACACATTACTCTCATGGGGTATCTAAAATAAGAACTATTTGATGACTAAATATTTGAAAAACCAAAAAAATGCATAAATATTTTAATATGGAGGCTCGCATGTGATTCAGATATAAGAAAAAAAGAATGTCGTGCCTAGACCATGACTGTGCCCGACCAGTGAGTAGACCTGCATGGTTGATCTACCCCACGGAAGATGTCAGATAATGAAGTATGTCGTCTCACATGAAAAAAATATATCACTCTGTTGTAGCGGCTACAACCACCCTCCAATATTTTTCCTTAGCTTCATTTTGGAGCCTCCCTACCAACCTTTACAACACCTTGTCTTGCTTCGTCAAGTACACAAGATTCGGTGTTTTGCTTGCACCAAGACAACCTGTCGATCACAACTTGATGCATTCCCCTCACAGGTTGTTCACACGGACTTGGTCTAGCTGCAGGCTCAGAAGCTCCCCCAAGAAATTGTGCATTTCTGGAGGGCAACCAGCCTTCCCTCCAGAAATTGTGCAATCTTGTCTAGCAGCCTGCTGGGCTCCAGAATTGCGCAATTCTGCTAGTCAGCACTCCTAGTGAAAATTGTGCAATTTTCCCCAACATGGTTGCTCAGCCCAGAATTTGCGCAAATCTGGGTAGCAGTCAGCTGCTCTGCCCAGAAATTGCGCATATCTCTTGGGAAGCCAACCCAGGTCCTAGCCATAAATGCACATTTCCTTCAAGAAGTTGAGAAACTGCATGCATGAGCAGTCTGGTTGACCAGTTCCACCTGGGACCAAGGAAACTTGACTTGCATGCATGGCTTTCTTTTTCCCAGAATAAAAAAAGGCAACATAAAAAAGGCATCCCATGATTCAAGGAGCTATTTTTAGTAGTCAGAGGTTACATGCAAAGTTCATTTAGAAACTTCCCTCCAATTGTCGCTTTTTTCTTTATTTGTGGCATGCACGTCATGAGCCCAAAATTATTTATTCGACACATCAGAGATCATTCTTTCACATTGATATTGGAGCTCTGACATCACATAGCACATCCAGGGCTCTTCGACACATTCAAATCAGCTATTCACGGGTAAGTGGCCTCAGCTTGTCTTTTCCAACATTTTTGTCACTTTTTTTGTATTTTCTTGTGTGAGTGGTGTTTGCTTGATTTATTTGAATGCTTTTTGTTGTTTACATGTATAATAGCTTGCCCTAGCTCTGTTTCAGTTTTCATTGCTATCTCACTGTTGTCGCATGCATGAAACTATTTTGCATGAATGGTTGTTGATTCGTCCACTCGCTTCAGTCACATGCATGTTAATCTATTTATTGAATCTTTCATTGATGTTTGCATGCACTGTCAATCACTTCTGCTTTCACTTAGTGTCTCCATGCATTCACTGTCATATTTTCTTTTAGTTTCCTATCGATGAGTCGAGTCAACCATGGCTTAGACTCCGCCTTCACTGAGACAACATTACACTATCTAGGGAAGGAAGGCTCTGCCTTCCTCTCCAGAAATGCGCATTTCTACCCAACACTTTCCTCCGAGACAATTTTTCACATTTCTGAGGGACAGTGACTGTTGGCCCAGAAATGCGCAAAACTGGAATTACTCCCAACTGGAATTACGCAATGCACAATCCTAATAGCCAGTCTTACCTCCTAGATAGCCCAACACTTTCCTCCAGGACTGTTTTGCCCATTTATGAGGGAAAGTGACTGTTGGCCCATAAATGCGCAAAACTAGAGTCACTCCCAACTGGAATTAAGCATTGCGCAATCCCAGCAGCTAGTCCTACCTCCTAGATAGCCCATACTGCCTTTTTCACAGTTCTGGTAGCCAGTCACCTAGCCTCCCAGAAGAAATTGCGCAATCTTTCCCATCAGTTTCCCAGGTATGTGTTGTGTCATTCCCCAAATTTGTTTTGGTTTTTGCTAACACATTTCTTTCCATGCATGTTTCTTGTCTCCAGATCTTTCAGGTGTTCATCCGTATCTTAGTAGCATTGGATCAATGGCTTCCAAGAGAACAGGATCACAGGACACTGATGGAAATGTAGCTGGAGCAGCAGTTGAGCGAGTGTCCTCTAGTCTACCAATCTATGAAGATACAAAGTTGTATCTAGACAGGGACATCAAACTGAAGTGGCTATAGGTCAATGAAGGAAGGCCTCGAAGACCATCAAGTGTACATGAATAGATTCAAGTCCGACCTATACCGGATTGCATGTAGATACCCCACATTCCCATGTGCGGACATGATACACTAGATCGTCTCTCACATTGATCCCAAGATGATGACCTTGAGAAGTTTTGGTGGGACGAAGCTTGCTTCCTTTTGGGAACGAGATCATGATGATATGTATCAGATGTCAGATCCCATGACTGTCATGAAGACTCCATTCAGCTTACCCAATAACAGTGCTAACTCTAGAGACATTCTAAAGAACTGGGTAAAGGAGTCAAATCGATTAAGGTTGACACCCAACCATATCTACATGACGAACATACTGAGGAATGCTTACCAATACTTGGTAATATTTTCTTGTCGACTGTATGGCCAAGCAAGCACGCAAACCTTCCCACAGAGTTGCGTGATTGGACTAGACCAAGTGGCTAGAGAAGGAAAACCATGTAATTGGTCCAGAATTCTGGCTCATCAGCTGAACGAACAAGTAATAAAGGCTCGACAGTCACCCGAAGGTATGCATGCAAAGATTTACATGTTCGCCTACATCTTAGATGCAGTCTGTGCCCGACAGGAGTTCCTGGGTTTGGAGTGGGCATGGCCATTGACAAAGACTGCTGTGAACACATATTTCAAGTTTTTGTCTAAATGCAGCTTCAGAGGAGTAATCACATGGTTGTCTGATCATTTTGTCACCCCTGTGTACAAGATGATATTTGAACATGATCCACCCTGCATGTCAAAGGAAGCAATGGAGGCATTGTTAGGCATTGCTGGTTGGTATGCCTCACCATCCGCCACCTTCATCCGAATGTTCAGTGCGGAGAAGCCGCCATATGTTCTACCGAAGTTTTCCTTGGATGTACTTGTCATGCAGGAAATAGCATATCACATCTTGGAAGGATTGACAGCTAGACTAAATCAGAAGGAGAAGGAACCTTGGCCCACTCTTCCATTGCGGATTGGATTATATGAGATATGGAGTATCAAGAGAGCGGATGTCGAAGTAGAACATATGAAGACGTCTGAAGCTACAATCCATATGACACACATTGCAGTGTCAAAGATCACTACACAAGAGTTCAGTTCAACTGGATCTATGGGGTGTTTCATTGGTTCGAGGAGGACCCATGGAGATATTGCTACATCTTCTCCAGACCCAATGAACAGATCAGCTTCGATGTAGTGTGTTTAGTGAAGCAACATGAATTAGCATCATGAAGAGCACCAACAGGACCAGTAGCAACAATGGCAGCAAAGGCAAGCATACCAATGCAAGACAAAGGTAAGAGGAAGATTGTCGATCTCATGGAGGAGGAGAAAAGTTGCAATTTTTTAGCATATCCACTTGTAGAGAAAGAATCTATGGCTATAGAGGCAAAGAGGCACTAGCGAAAAAAGAAAATCCCATAAAGGTGGAGGGATAAGAAGAGAATGGAAGAAGTAGAGAAGGAGTTGCATGAGCTAAGGGAGCAACTCCGAAAGGAACAAGAGCTACACAAATAGGAGAGGGAAGCGCAACAACAACAGATACAGCAGGGGGCACAACATGTGCAAACAAACAAAGCAGCAGACGCACAATTATTTGATTGTTAGAACAACTGGCATCAGGTGAACAGGGTGAACCATCACAGGGGAAAGACTTCGCTCATGAGATAGAACAAGCACTTTAACAGTTGGATGCAGACATGGAGCAGCATGAGTTGGAATAGTACACCGACCTCATGCCTCACCACAAAGAGGTTGACTCACCCACTTCAACGCATCAAGATGATGAGCAAGTCTCAAATGACCAAGGAGGCACTAAGATCCTTGGTGATCAACTGAAAGAAGAGATGCACAACATCTCATTCGACGAATCCCAACATAGAGTTGTGCAGTCTCGTAGAGTGTCAACTCTAGAGGATCATACGTCTCCTACGCAAGTTGAGGAATGAGTGATCATGACTGATGTGCACAAACATCTAGCTACCTTGGCCGATGCAACCAGAGTGTATGCCGAAGCCACTAGCTCAAGTGTCCACTTTCTAATAGCTGAGAATGAGAAAATGGAAAAAGAACTATAAACGGACAAGAAAGGAGGAGACTTGGTGACAATGTCTGCCCGAGCTGAACTGAAGAAGGCAATACTAGATGAAGTATTGTCCCTTGACATAGTTATGCAAGCATTTTACTCCAAGTTTGGTACTGTGCACAAGGCAGTTGTCCATCTTAATAGATGGCAGTAGCGATGTGCTAGAAGAGCACGTATCTTAATGAACTTGCATGCTGCTGCTAATGTCATGCAAATATGGATGATGAAGTACAAGGGAGCCCCACTTCACTTGCCTAAGATGATGAGGGCCAATGCGGTCAAGCTGAAGGCAGGTATCCGGAGTCAGATCCAAAATTATGAAGAGCTCCCACAGTGCATCACTAGCATACAGGCTTCCCATGCATGAGTATTCAAGAGTATGGATTTTGTGGTGTGCACACATGCGATCCCATCACTTGGAACTCTTACCCAGGCGAAGACAAAGAAATGAGTATGACTAGAGCTTGACTAGTAATTCGACGAGTTGATGTGCATCACCACCAGCTTGGACTTTCCTATCAGTGCACACATCATGCACAAGTGTGTTGCTGGTCCAGCGACATTGAAGACAATGATGCACATGCTTTCAGACGAGTTGGACAAAGGAGCTCAAGCGGTGTACCTGGATGCTATGGAGGCAAGAGTTAGGTTTCAGACGAATGTCACCGCGAAGCACACAGACACCATCAAGGAATACCGATCTTCACATCAATATGTTACTGCTGATCAGCATGAGGATGTTGAGGAGTTGGACTTCCATGGTTGTCTAATTCAGAGTGATGTCTAGCATGGTTTTCTCAAGCCATTTTGTTTCACATGGGTACATGTGCATTGTCATGTTAAGTCATGTCAAGTGTAAGTCAAGTGTCAATAGTTGGATGTAACAGTCATAGGGTAGGTGAAGAGTCATGAGGGTAGTTGAACTGTCACAAAGGGGAATGTCAAGGGTCACCCCACCCTTTGCTATAAATAGTCCCTCATAACTCATTATATAGGCTTTTGGTCAGCCAGGCTTCCAATAAGATTATCTTGGAGAGAGCTTGGACAATATTGTAATGTGCCTTGGCTTCTCCACTACATGGAGCTAGTACATCTATTTGGAGGAGTAGGCGGATGTAGCTATAACATTCCACTATTGGAGCTAGTGGTTGGACAAGGATGTATTGTATGATTGGAACTTACACTTCTTTATATAATAAGATCCAGCACGTTTCATGCATATGTTGTATTGTATTCCAACTATCTTGTTTACTCTAAATGGAATATGTATTTTCTTTCTTACGAATGCATGTATGGACTATTCTGTATGAGTATGTATGAATCTTCCTGAAATGTGTTGATTGGTTTAACCATCACTTTGGATTGCTAGTTGACTTGTTTTCCATCTTGTGATGTATCTTCGCTCATGTGTTCCCTTCCCATCCGAGTACTATTACAGGTTGCCAAGGGGTGCACTCATCTCAACCCACTTGTGTTAGAACCTCGCATGCACCTTCCTCACTGTAGTTGTCACACCCTCGCTACCAACAATGTTATCTTACTCACCTCTGTGCGAAATCGTGGTCAAGACATTACCATATGACCCACTGCTAGGACTCCTACACCAAAGTGTCTAAGGTCTTAATTGGGACTTCTTACCCGGGAGATCCCCTAGACATGTCGGTGGGTCCATCACTGTCAACATTTCTGGCACTAGAAGGAGGGCCAGATGACAAGCTCTGTCCTCTCATCTAGTTTTGAACCTTTTCATATCTTTCATGGATTATTGCACTCTTCTCCCTCTGCAATTTTTTTCGAATCATGAAGATGTCACCATCACGAGGGAGTTTTTGGATCACTTGTCCACTTACACGTATGATGGTGAAGGTGAAGTGGCCTGGCCTAAGTACTTACATGACTTTCTTTCCATGTTGCATGAGGAAGATGGGTGTTCTGACGAACATGCCAGCTTGCTGCTTGCATACACACTTCGTGAATCTCCACTTCGATGGATGTGCAACCTACCGCTAATAGCATGCACTCACTTGAGCACTTCTATGATCTCATTGAAGATACTTTCTATCATTTTGATCCAGACTATCTTGACCAAAAACTGTTACAGCAACGGAAGGCTCTGCATGAATCGATCATGGATTTTTGGCAGCGCTTCTGTGACTTGCAATTCCAAGCTCCGAGGAGCCAGATGGAATTTGTCTATCTTTGGGACTAGTTAGAGTATTGCCTTAAGAAATATGGTTGTCCCAAGAAGAAGCTTGAAATTAAGCCTCGCTCAACATTCTTCACTAATGGAGTTGCAAAATCTCATGCAGATGCACCCACTGTCTCGACTAACTGTTTGCCATCCCCTCATTCAACAACTCCACCACTGTCAAGTGATGTTGAGGATCATGCTCACTCACTTGTTCAACTTGCACATCCTCCCAACATCACTTCACTCAATTTTCGCACAATGTTGGTTGTGAATCCCTTTAGTTCCCATATGCATATTGTTCCACAACCTCTATCTTCACACTCGGGTGTTGCTCCAGATGATACTCTCTTGTGTTCTTCCATTCCGAACTCTTCACTTGTTGTGAACGAGGAACAATCCACTGACGAAATTGGTGTTGCACAACCAACATGTGTTGTCATTCATGAAGAGTACGAGTGGGATCTTGAACATCAGCACTCGGCGAAGGATGACTCCCCTCCGTTTGAGCCTCCTCCATTTCTTCCCAACATCTTTGGTGAACCTGCCATGCATGATTTCTCATGTGTATCTCCATCCACGGATGCACCCATTATTGATCACTCGGAGGACTCACCAGATGTTGGTCCATCATTCGACAATAGAGAGGATAAGTTGTTCATTGAAAATCCACTTGATCTTTCATCTGTATTTTCCGGAAACACAGAGGATGAGTTTGTTCGCTTTTCATCTATCCCTCAGTTTGATTCATCTGATCATGAGGATGCCAATGAATTAATTATTTTTTCTGATCGTCGCAGTAGTGATCCATTTACTCCCATATTTGATCATGATCATGACTCTATCGCAGTTGATCTTTCGAAGCCACCGATTTATGATGATTTACCTGATGATGAAATTGAAACACCCAAGACTGTCGAGGAACTTCAGCTCGAGCTGATGGTTATGTCAGGTCCTCGCTCTCTTCGGGTTAGTATCACTTTTGATAAGGGAACTGTTCAATCACCCAAGGCTCCTCATCACTCATCTGTATGCATTGAAGATCAATCTCACACACAGACCATACTTCCTCCACTCGAACTGCATGATCCCATCACTCGTGCATTGGAGGAATCTTACATTGCAAGCACTTGTTCACGTCGCAAGTTATCTATGTTTCTTTCGTTTTCTTGCATGTCATAATCAAGAGTGTTATTATGCTTCAAAGTTGCACGCAATGTCACACAACACTATGACAAGTCGACGAGCTTCGCATCATGCACTTGTACTCACTTATGTCCTATGGGCACTTTGAAACATGAAGTGTGGTTGTCTGCATTGTTATATCTTTCTTGCTTGCTGGATCGCACAACTGGGTTGCTCACGGATCAAGCCTTCACCAACATGGGTCAACCAATGCACCAATGGTTGGATTGGAAATATCACTTCACGTGATCAGGCCCATGCACCGTTAGTTTAGGAGTAGGAGTAGAGTTTGCTTTCAGTCAGTTTACTTGCATGCTTGTTTGCTTACTTGCTTTGTTTGTTGGTTTGTTTGCTTGCTTGTTTGATTACTTTCTTTTCTTTCGCTTTTTCTTCTGCTCTTGCTGGTTAGTTTCACATGAAACCATGTATGACTCTTGAAACGAGCTGGTTGAAGTACAAGAGGGCTTGTACAACTATCACTACTTCGTTATATGTCATATTGCCTCTGTATGAAGAGCTTGTTACTTTTAGTCCATGATATGTCAAAGGAAAATACGTATTGTTTGAAGTGAACCTTGGTGAAAACACAATGTTTGCGCGCTAACTAGTGTCACCTTCTCTAGTTGGTTGTTTTTGGGTTAACCCTTGTCATCTTAGTTAAGTAGAGTAAGATGAGGGGGAAAACCTTAACAGGCACGTCAAAGATATAATAAACTACTTCTCTGCTGGAACAACCTCTTCTTCTCTCAATAAGTCGGGATCCCTCTTCTGCCTCTGAAATGAATAAGTGTTATGCACAGTTGAAAAAATGAAAAAGTCAAAAAAATCAAAATGAAAAATGAATAAGGCGAAAGAAGAAAAAGGATTCCTACACAGGGAGGTGATGCAAGTAATTCCGTTGGGGTACTGACCAAGCTCACTGGTAGGGGAGCCATGCTTGTGTTCCTATGTGACTTCTTTAGGGTACTATCCAAGCCTATTGGTAATGGAGCAACACCAGAGATGAAACTAAGACTCTGACGACTATACTACTTATGCACTAATATACCCCTCAAACCCAATCGAAACAACTGGGTTGCCTTAGCTTGGAATGTGTGTCAATCAACCAAGAGTTTGGCAGATGCTACATCTTATAATCAAGCTAGTGTGAAATCAAGATGAGCTGAGAACTTAACAATACTTCCGGAGGTGTTAGACTTGCTTTTCAGGAACAAGGTCCATTCAGAGAGCTCGAGTTCTACCAGTGTGTCACCAAGTGTTGTAGTGGCTACAACCACCCTCCAAAACTTTTCCTTAGCTTCATTTTGGAGCCTCCCTACCAACCTTTCACAACACCTTGTCTTGCTTCATCAAGTACACAAGGTTTAGTGTTTTGCTTGCACCAAGACAACTTCTCGATCACAACTTGATGCATTCCCCTCACAGGTTGTTCACCTAGACTTGGTCCAACTACAGGCTGAGTAGCTCCCCCAAGAAATTGCGCATTTCTGGAGGAAAACCAACCTTCCCTCCAAAAATTGTGCAACCTTGTCTAGTAGCTTGCTGGGCTCCAGAATTGCGTAATTCTGCCAGTCAGCACTCCTAGTGAAAATTGTGCAATTTTCCCTAGTAGGGCTGCTCAACCCAAAATTTGCACAAATCTAGGCAGCAGTTAGCTGCTCTGCTTAGAAATTGCGCAAATATCCTAGACAACTCGCCCAACTCCCAGCGAGAAATGTGCATTTCCTTCAATCAATTGAGCAACTGCATGCATGAGCAGTCTAGTTGACCACTTCCACCCGGGACCAAGGAAACTTGACTTGCATGCATGGCTTGCTTTTTCCCAGAATAGCAAGAGGCATTCCATGATTTAGGGAGCTATTTTTAGCAGCGGGAGGTTACATGCAAAGTTCATTTAGAAAATTCCCTCCAAGTGTTGGTTTTTCCTTAATTTGTGGCATGCGCGTCATGAGCCCAAAATCATTTATTCGACGCATCATAGCTCATTCTTTCACATCGATATTGGAGCTCTGACATCCCACAACACATCCAGGAGTCTTTGACACATTCGGCTCAGATATTCATGGGTAAGTGGCGTCAACTTGTCTTTTCCAGCATTTTTGTCATTTTTTGTGTATTCACTTGTGTGAGTGTTGTTTGCTTGACTTCTTTGAATGCTTGTTGTTGTTTACATGTATAATAGCTTGTCCTAGCTCTGTTTCAGTTTTCGTTGCTATCTCACTGTTGTCGCATGCATGAAATAGTTTTGCACGAATGGTCGCCGATTCAACGACTTGCTTCACTCACATGCATGTTAATCTGTTTACTGAATCTTTCATTCATTTTTGCATGCATTGTCAATTACTTCTGCTTTCACTTAGTGTCACCATGCATTCAGTTTCATATTTGCTTTCAGTTTCCTGTCGGCAAGTTGGGCCAACCATGGCCTGGACTCTACCTTCAATGAGACAACATTGCGCAATCTGGGGAAGGAAGGCTCTGTCTTCCTCTCCAGAAATGCGCATTTTTGCCCAGCACGGTCCTCTAGGACTGTTTTACGCATTTCTAAGGGACAATGACTGCTGGACTAGAAAATTGTGCAATGCAGTCCATCAGCCTGTAGTCACTCCCAGCTGGAATTGCGCATTGCGCAATCCCAGTAGCCAGTATTGCCTCCCAGACAGTCCAGACTACCTTTTGTGTAATTCTGGCAGCTAGTCACCTAGCCTCCCAAAAGAAATTGCGCAATCTTGCCCATCAATTTCCCAGTTATGTGTTGTGTCATTCCTAGAATTTTCTTTGGTTTTCGATAACAGATTTCATGCCATGCATGTTTCTTGTCTCTAGATCTTTCAGGTGTTCATCCGTCTCTTAGCAGTACTGGATCAATGGCTTCCAAGAGAACATGATCACAGGACATTGATGGAAATGCAGTTGGAGCAACAATTGAGCGAGTGTCCTCTAGTCTACTGATCTATGAATATACAAAGTTGTATCTAGACAAGGAAATCAAATTCAAGTGGCAAGAGGTCAATGAAGCATTTGCAGGCACTTTTGAGGAAGGCCTCGAAGATCATCAGGTGTACGTGAACATTCACATGTCCGTCTTGTACCGGATTGCATGCAGATACCCCGCATTCCCATGTGCGGACATGATACAATGGATCATCTCTCACACTGATCCTGAGACGATGACCTTGACTAGTGTCAGTGGGATGAAGCTTGCGAGATTTTGGGCACGAGATTATGATGAGATGTATTATATGTTAGTGCCCGTGACTGTCATGAAGACTCCATTTAGCTTACCCAATAGCAGTGCTAAGTCTAGAGACATTCTGAAGAACTGGGTAAAGGAGTCGGCTCGATTCAGGTTGACACCCAACTAGATCTATAAGATGAAGATACTGACAAAGGCATGCCAATACTTGTTCACATTTGTTTGTCGACTGTATGGCCAAGCAAGCATGGAAACCTTCCCACAGATTTGGGTGATCACACCGGACCAAGTGGCCAGAGAAGGAAAACCATGTAACTGGTCTGGCATATTGGCTCATCAGCTGAAGGAACAAGTAACAAAGGCTTGACAGTCACCTGGAGGTATGTGTGCAGAGATTTACATGTCCGCCTACATCTTAGATGCAGTCTGTGCCCGACAAGAGTTCTCGGGTTTTGAGTGGGCATGGTCACTGACGGAGACTGATGTGAACACATATTTCACGTTGTTGTCTGAATGCAGCTTCAAAGGAGTAATCACACGGTTTTCCGATCATTTTTTCACCCCTATGTACAAGATGATATTTGAACAGGATCCACACTACATGTCAAAGGAAGAAATGGAGGCATTGTTAGGCATTGTTGATCGGTATGCCTCACCGTCTCGCACCTTCATCTGAATGTTCAGTGCGGAGAAGCCTCCATATGTTCCACTGAAGTTTGCCTTGGACGTACTTGTCATACAGGAAGTAGTATATCACATCTTAGCAGGATTGATAGCTAGATTGCATCAGAAGAAGAAGGCACCTTGGCCCGCTCTTCCGTTGTGGATTGGGTTATATGAGATCTGAAGTATGAAGCAAGTGGATGTCGAAGCAGAACAGATGAAGAAGTACCCACTCGACCTTCAAAGCTACAATCCATATGACCCACATTGCATTGTGAAAGATCATTGCACGAGAGTTCAGTTCAACTAGATCCACAGGGCATTTCATTGGGCCAAGGAGGACCCATGGAGATATTGCTATAGCTTCTCCAGACCCAATGAATAGGTTGGCTTCGTTGTGGATTGGTTAGTGAAGCAACACGAAGCAGCATCACGGAGAGCACCAGCAACACCAGTAGCAGCAATGGTAGCAGAGGCAAGCATACCAGTGCACGACAAAGGTAAGAGGAAGATTGTCGATAGCATGGAGGAGGAGCAAAGCTGTAAGTTTCGAGTAGATCCCCTTGTAGAGAAAGCAGCTATGGCTATAGAGGAAAAGAGGCACCAGCGCGACAAGCGAATCGCGCAAAGGCAGAAGGATAAGAAGAGAATGGAAGAAGTAGAGAAGGAGTTGCATGAGCTGAGGGAGAAACTCCGAAAGGAACAAGAGCTACGTGAACAGGAGAGGGAAGCACAGTAGCAACAGATACAACAGGGGGCACAACATGTGCAAACAGACGAAGCAGTGCCTGTACAAGTAGTTGATTCATTAGAATAGATGGCATCAGGCGAACGAGGTGAACCATTGCAGGGGCAAGACTTCGCTCATGAGATAGAACAAGCACTTCAACAGTTGATGAGAAAGTCTTGAATGACCAAGGAGGCACTGAGATCCTTGGTGATCAGTCGAAAGAAGAGATGCACAACATCTCGTTCGACGAATCCCAACATAGAGTTGTGAAGTCTCACAGAGTGTCAACTTCGGAGGATCATACGTCTCTTGCACAAGCTGAGGAATGAGTGATCATGACTGATGTGTGCATACATCTAGCTACCTTGGTTGATGCAACCAAAGTGTATGTTGAAGCCACTAGCTCAAGTGTCCACTTTCTAATAGTTGAGAATGAGCAAATGGAAAAAGAACTACAAATAGCCAAGCAAGGGGGAGACTTGGTGAGAATGTCCGCCCGAGTTGAACTGAAGAAGGCAATACTATATGACGTATTGTCTCTTGACACAGTTATGCGAGCATTGTACCCCAAGTTTGGTACCGTGCATAAGGCAGTTGTCCATCTTAACGGATGGCAACAACGATGTGCTAGAAGAGCACGTATCTTGATGAACTTGCATGCTGCTGCTAATGACATTCAAACATGGAAGATGAAGTACAAGGGAGCCCCACTTCACTTGCCTAAGATGATGAGGGCCAATGCGGTCGAGCTGAAGGCACGTATTCGAAGTCAGATTCGAAATTATGAAGAGCTCCTGCAGTTCATCACTAGCATACAGGCTTCCCATGCACAAGTATTCAAGAGTATGGATGTTCTGGTGCGCACACATGCGATCCCATCACTTGGAACTCTCACACAGGTGAAGACAAAGAAACAAGTCTGACTAGAGCTTGATTCGTGCTTTGACGAGTTGATGCACATCGCACCAGCCCGGACTTTCACATCAGTGCAGACATCATGCACAAGTATGTTGTTGGTCCGACCACATTAAAGACAATGATGCACATGCTTTCAGACGAGTTGGATAGAGGAGCCTGAGCAGTGTACTCGGATCCTATGGAGGCAAAAGTCAAGTTTTAGATGGATGTCACTGCGGAGTACACGGATAGCATCAAGGACTACTGATCTTGGCATTATTATGCTACTACAGATCAACATGATGATGTTCAGGAGTTGGACTTTCATGGTTTTCTAAGTCAGAGTGATGTCTAGCATGGCTTGCTCAAGTTGTTTTGTTTCACATGGGTACATGTGCATTGTAATGTTAAGTTATGTCAAGTGTAAGTCAAGTGTCAATAGTTAGATGTAACAATCATAGAGTAGGTGAAGAGTCATGAGGGTAGTTGAACTGTCACAAAGGGGAATGTCAAGGGTCACCCCACCCTTTGCTATAAATAGTCCCTCATAACTCATTGTATAGGCTTTTGGTCAGCCAAGATTCCGATAAGACTATCTTGGAGAGAGCTTGGACAATATTGTAATGCGCCTTGGCTTCTCCACTGCACGAAGCTAGTACATCTCTTTGGAGGAGCAGGCGGATGTGGCTGTAACGTTCCACTATTGGAGCTAGTGGTTGGACATGGATGTATTGTATGACTGGAAATAATACTTCTTTATATAATAAGAGCCATCACATTTAATGCATATGTTGTATTGTATTCCACCTATCTTGTTTACTCTAAATGGCATATGCATTTGCTTTCTTACTCATGCATGTATGGACTATTCTGTATGAGTATGTATGAATGCCAGCTGACTAGCTTTCTAGCTTGTGATGTATCTTCACTCATGTGTTCCCTTCCCATCCGAGTACTATTACAAGTTGCCAAGGGGCGCACTCATCTCAACCCATTTGTGTTAGAACCTCTCATGCACCTTCCTTGACTCACTACAGTTGTCACACCCTTGCTACCAATAGAGTTATCTTACTTGCCTCTTTGCGAAATTGCGGTCAATGCATTACCATACGACCCACTGCTAGGACTCCTACACCAAACGATCTGAGGTCTAATTGGGACTTCTTACCAGGGAGATCCCCTAGACATGTTGGCAGGTCCAGCACCGTCAACATACTCTTACATGAAAAAATATACTATTGATATGCACCTCAAAGGAAATTATGGAAGTAAAAGAACAGTTTAAGAAATTATGGAAATTTGACCTCAAAGGAAATTATGGAAGTAAAGGAACATTTCAAAGAGTTTAGGAAATTATAAATTTATAAATAATGTAGAAATATATAAACTATATATAATAATTATTTATAAATATTTTCTTATAAAATAAAGGATTTAAGGAGTTTCATGTTTATATGAATTTGATATTTTTTAATGTTTATTAATATATTTTTAATTAAAATATATATATATATATATATATATAATTAATTTAATAAATGTGTGATAATAATATTTGATTATTTAAATGTATTAAAAAAAATACTTTTTAATATTCTACCTGCCACTCGAATGCATTCCCCAACTAGCCTAGCCCACATGTTTCCTCTGACATAACAACGACACTGAATTGTGGGTAAAACATTCCTACAATTTAGGATTCCCCGGACTATGTTGTTCGTTGGTATATAGCTGGAGAATCGTTTGAACGACAAAAGCTTTGCTTTCTTTAGGGCGGTCCGTTTGGTGCACGAGGCTCGTCCCACCCGTCGACTTCAAACGCACATGGGATTCCATCAAACATAGCTTAAATTTGACGGGTCCCCTTGCCCATGAAGAATTTTTTTTGTTTTAATTACTTTTTACATAATTTTTTAATATTTATTTTTATCCGTTATGACTCATGAGTCATTAGTAATTGATTTAATAAATAGTTCATTTTATGTTTTATATAAATTTGTGAGTGTCAATCTCCTCTCATCAGGAAATTCTGGCCTCTAGAGTTTAGGTGTTTGGAATCGATTTGCAAAGAGTCCCACCTATGTTCTTACATCTTAACTTTCATTAATCTTCCTCTAAAAGTGTCTTGTTTTTCCTAATTAAACATAACCATGTTAACTGTTGCAATTTTATTCCATAGTAATATCTTTTGTTTAATTATTTCTCTCTTTTCCATCGTATAGTCTTTTATTTTCAAATTAGACGAATAAGTTATTTTATTTTCAATTTTATTTTATGTTATAAAATATTTTCTACATTAAAAACTATTTTAATTTTCAAAGTGGATTTAAGGATATAGATTTTGTTATTCATATGATAACTTTCTATTTATATAATGAAAAATAATTAGATCTTAATTCCATTGATTATTATATCTTCAAATTTTATATGATTCTAATTTAGTATATATGTGTGTGTGAACTGATGAAGAAAGAAACTACTAAGATTCATATTGAATGTTTTTGGCTAAGAGATCTATAATAATGAGATAGCCATGATTTATTATGATTCTTACTTATACAAAACATTATAGATTCCTCAAATTATTCTGATTTTTACTCATACAAAGCATTATAGATTCCTCAAATTTTGCGGCCCAAAGTGTTACTCCATTTGTATAAAAAGGTTATGAGATTGAAGTCATATTTATTTATTTTTAATAAATTTTTATTTTTTTTAAATAATGTATCTAATCCATTGACACGAAAACTAACTATTTGAAATTTTAAGCAAAAACAACTAATCCTTACTTCTTATTTAATAATTATGTGTTATAATTATATTAAATTGAACTTAAATTTCACTTAATCAATACAACCATTAATTTATAAAACAACCAAAAATATATTATGACTAATTAAATTAACATTAAATCTAAAAAACAATTAAATTATTTTAAAAAGAACAGAATAGTATTTTGATAACAATTTTTTTATTATTATAAGAAACACTTTGAACCTCACCCTCACGTGCATACTCTTCCAACCTTCAAAATTGATTTTCTACAGGTAAAAGTGCTATATCTCAAATTTTGACACCACTGCCACCACCAGATGAAACCACTAAATTTTCATTAGCCTCAAACCATGTACAATCATAAAGCTCCTCAACTCAATCAAATCTACAAACCTCAATGATCCCATTAGGACTAAATCCTAGCATTTCTTTCATAAGTCAAAAACACCTCAAAATACTTCAGTGCTTTACTGCACCAATAACAACTAAGTAAACTATAGACATTTTAAAGCCTGGTGGGGGTGCGAGTGGGATCAAGATAGCCTATCAACTCTTGAGGAAGTGCATAAGCACACTTACATCAATAAATCTAAAGTTTAGGGGGCATTCTCTAAATCCAAATTTAGGGTGCATTCATTACAATTAGTATGGATGTTATCTCAACCCATCTAAATATGGATATGTGAAGTTTTAAAATGCATATGATAAGTTCATACAAATAAACAACATATCAAATTTGGAACTTGATATATGCAACCAACCATATTATTATATAACAACCATTTTGAAAACTTATAATTATATGTTTTCCTCCTTAACTGATTATCCCAGAAATTTTTTAGGTGAGACAACGATTTGCTTATTGGGATTGTACAAAATTTGAACCCTTAACCAATCTAGTTATAAACATACAAATTCTAACCAGAAATAATTATGGGTGTTATACGACATTGAATTATACAACAAATTGACATGAATCATCTCAACAAAAGATCAATTACATTCAGGTTGCTAAAAATAGAAATATTTTACCAAAAAATAAGTATGGTAGAATGTTAGACCACATATTGTATTGAAAAAAATTGACTTGAAAGATGAAAAATTCAAAGAGAAGAAAAAAATTGATTGAAAGACGAAAAATTCAAAGAAAAAACATTAGAAAGGGATAAATTTGCACTAAAAAAATCAGAGAGCGAGTTTGGAAACATAAGATTATGAGATTCAATATGAGGAAACCATCTAATTCCCCTCCTCCCTCCCCATGGCGACCAAAATATGTTTCGACAAATATATTAGGGGAAGTATTGGTAGTATATCCCACAATTTTCTTTCTGGTTGATTCTCTGGTTGGGTCAAAATATGTGGCTCAGAGTATCAATTGGAGACCAGAGGCCCCCCATGACCAATCACAAGAATTTATCGAGGATCAATGCTTTGAAGTGTGAAAACAAAAACAATCAAATTCTAGACAAAGAGAAAACAATTTGGCAATTATTTAACGTCGACGTGGAGGGATTTTTTCCATTGAAAAAGCCCACAAGGTTATTCGCCATCACATTTGGGATTTCACTGATAGGGATATCTTGACCTACAACCATAGTGACAAGTGAGGGTTTGGTGTTGATGGGTTTATTTTGGGGAGGGAGTGGGAATAATATTTTCTACATGGGGATCTTAAAGAGACAATGTCTGCTATATCCATTTTGGGGGGGGGGGGGGGTAGGGGAAAAAGTGGGGGATGGAGTGTGGGATGAGGAATGTCCATGTCCTATGAAGGAGGGGATCTATGATGAGGTATTGAGGGTGTGGAGGTCGAGGGGCCATAATCGCAAGAAACTTGAGAGTAATTGCATATGGTACATGGTGGAATAAGAGGGATGCAAGTTTTTTTCCTTGGTCTAGTGTTTTCATGGGTGGAGTAATTTAATTGCAGGTGGAAGATAGGGGATCTAGGAAGGTTGTTAGAAAAATCAATGAGCTCCTTCACATCGGGGTACTTCATACTAAATGAGGATTCCATGTCATTTATCAAGAGGGTAATTGATGAAGAGGTCCCCAAAAAGAGGAAACATGTTGGTTAAGATAGTTAGGGATTGCGCTGGAGTGGCACATAGCTACAAAGGTTGCCAATATTTTCAAGATTTAGTTGTTGTAGACTTGAAGTTTATAAAAATTGACCCTTTTACATATCATCTTGACCCTTACCTTAATATATATATGTTAAACATGTATACATTTAAAAAAATCAAATATTATTATCAAACATTTATTAAATTATAATTTTTAAATTTCAATTAAAATATATTAATAAACCTAAAAAAAATCAATCTCACAAACATAAAAGTCCTTAAATCCTTTATTTTATATAAAAATATTTATAAATAATTATTATATACGATCTATGTATTTCTACATTATTTATAAATTTCTAATTTCCAGAACTCTTTAAAATATTCATTTATTTTCATAATTTCTATTAATTTCAGAATTTCCTTTAAAGTCAAAATTCCATAATTTCTTAAAATGTTCCTTTACTTTAATTTCCTTTGAGGTGCATATCAATAATATATTTTTTTCATGTAAGACTGACATATTTTTTTTCATGTGAGAGGACGTACTTCATTGTCTGACATCTGTCCTGGGGCAACTCAACCAAGCTGGCCTACTCACTGGTTGGGCACGGTCATGGTATGGTCACAGGCAGGCCATTCTTCTTTTCTTATATCTGAATCATGGGTCAGCATCTATATTAAAGTATTTATCTATTTTTTTGGATTTTCAAGTGTTTAGTCATAAAATTGCTGTTATTTGAAACTATATGATATTAAAGTGTATCATCACCATTTAAATAAAATTTAAAGGAAAAAAAATATATATATTCAAATGGATAAAACAACAAATTTTTTATATAAAACATGAGTTAAGTGTGATAGATTTAACTATAATTAAACCATTTATTACAATAATGTTCACAAGATTTGCCATAAACTCACAACAACAACTTAAGTGGATACTTGCAGGAGACACACTAATGTTCACAGGATTTGTGATAAACTCACACCAACAGCTCTTCTAACTTAATTGGATACTTCCAAGAGGCTCTAACTCCTGCCAAAACTGAGTTTAGCAAGAATAAGGAAGAGTACACCAAAATCCCATTATCATAATCTATTTCAGATTCATATTCTGGTGGATACTCACCCAGAAGATAACTACCAACTCTCCACTTCACCCAGACTAAAACATGCAGAGCACTGTATAACCATTTTCCAAATACTTGTATGCCTAAAGTCCCCATTACTACACTGCCTGCTATTTCTAACATTATGACTACCAAAACCATAACAACCCTGGAAAGGGAATTTTTAGAATGACGCCAACACAGGTAAAGATGAAAAATGTCCATGCCCAACAAAATACTCATGATGCCCATTATCACTGTTACTCTAGGTTTAGACAGTGTTATGGGGTGACCATCATACCATTTCCCAACGCTTCCGTGGATTGCAATCAGCACAACCCAACTAATGGAGCATATGAAATTGACACTGCCCACCATAAACGAGAAGGTTTCGATACCAAGTTTACCTCTGAAACTCAGCACATGGAAAACATATTTGAAGTTATCCCCGGATTGAACCCGGGACTCAGCTTTGGCCAGAAACGCATTTGCACCAAACCCACTTCCTTTGCTGTCCACAACATAGTCTCGTATAGCCCTTCGAGCAACGAGAGAGCTAGAGAAGCCCTCTACTCTGAACCATACAGTGACTACAAGGTTAATTAATACTTTTGTTAACCTTGGCACTATTAAAGAAGCAGTACTGAAATTTTCCACAGTATTCTGTGTGTCTCTGATTCCGAAGGATCTGCTCAAGAGCTTTGTCCAATTGTCATGCCCCAACGGACAAAGTGGGATGCAGATGCATTTATGCTCTTTGTCCTGAAAATTCTGATCAACTGTCTCAAAAATTTCTAATCTCTTTATTCGCGCGATCTTGTCGTCATGCTCTGTCAATAACTTCTTTCTGAACTCGGAGTCACCCTCTGTGAGTTTCTTGTTTCCATTTCCATCCTTCGCATACAGCAAGCCCTTGTTGCATCCATGGCAACCCTTTTCGAAGCATAGCTGAGATGGCAGTAGGAACAGGGAATCCGAGAGTCGTTTTAGCATTCCAGGAAGCTGCTCAACAAGCAAGATTATGACCTCTTCCACTGTGCTAAATACGATGCATTTACATTTATGAGTAGTTCCCTTGGATTCAGGAGATTTTACAGGAAAGAATTGGAGGATGGTGGAGTGCACATTATAGGCATTGGATATGTACCTCATGAACTGCTTCATCGAAAGATTGGGGTTTGACAACTGAAAGCCATATTTCCTATGCTATAGGGTATTGAATGCTTTGACAATGACCGTGGATTCGAAGACAATTAGTTCGACTCAATTGTAACTGAAATGTTTGGGTCTGAAGATAAATATCTCCATACCAGGGATATAAAGTATTGGTCAAAAAGAGAGATTCATCTGGAAGAGAATCATAAACCACGTTTTCTGTTTCATCACGTGGAAAGTCACATAATAATTCAACAAATACTAGTGATTTCTTATAAATGGATTTAATGAATTCCAAATGGAATCGCTGTAGGATGAGTATCCATTTGGAATACTTTCCTCCTAGAAATTGTATAATAAGAATGTTAACCACGGGGTTGCAATCGGAATTACAGTGGTTTTTCCTTGTAAAATGTAGTGACGAAAACGTTGGACAACTTGAACGGCTGCCAAGGCCAATTTCTCCACATGTGCATATTTTGCTTTAGTTTTGGTCAAATTTCTACTTAAGTAATATATCACATGCTCTTCATTTAATTCGTCTTCCTAAACTAAAACCATGCCAACATTGACACCGGATGCAACTAAGTATAAAGTTAGTCTCGATGATAACCAGGAGGATGCAACATCGGTGTATGGGACAATGCATGTTTAAGTGCATCAAAGGCCTTTTGAGTCACTTCATGCGAAATGCATGAGATGCATTTTTTCAACCTTCAAGTAAAACCTTTAGTCAACTCGGTGTTTCTGGATGAATCGACATAGAAAGTTTTCTTTCCCTTGCAAACTTTAGAGTTGGAAAATATTGGAAGGAGACTTTGATAAAAGGTTGAAATAAAGTTTGGGAACAATGTCGTAGGTTTAAAGCTTTATTGAGAAGTAAGACCTTTTAGAAATTAAATCTATACCAACCTAGATCCATATAAATCTATATCTATCATGCGCTGAGAGGGATCAAAGCCCTCAAGGTGAAAACTCGTTTCTTTAGGCTTTAACGTGTTTCTTTTGGGCTTCGCTAGGTAATGCAGCATCACGACAAGTCTCATCGAAACGTGCTAAGTACAGGAAATGTTATTCTTTGGTAGAAGTGGTTGGTAATAATTTAATTTACAGTTTCAAAGATGGTATCTCACATTCAATTGGTAGAACTTCTTCCATGCCATAGACAAGCTGGAAAGGAGTAAAACTAGTTGAAGTTTTTGTTGTGGTATGGTCTGCCTATAAGGATCGATAAAGAATTATATGCCAATTTCGTTTATGAGTCTCGATAATCCGTTTAATCATGGTGGTTAAAACCTTGTTAACAAATTCCACTTGGCCATTTTCCAGTGGGTAATATGGAGTAGAACTGTCATGACGCATGCCTAGCTTCCTGGTAAGATCGGTCATCATAAAGTTTTGAAAATGGCTACCATGGTTTGTGATGATGGCTTCTAGAACTCCGAACCAAGCAATTACATGATTGAATGTGAAAATGGATGTGTTTTCACCATCATCCTTATATGTAGGCATTGCCTCAGCCCATTTCATGAAATAATCTACCACAAGGATAATGTACCCATGCCCCTTGGCCGAGTGAGGGTTACATGTAAGAAATTTGATGCCCCATTTAGAAAAAGGACTGTCAACAATGATTGGGTGAAGAGGAGATGGATGTGCATGCATTTTCTGGTCATAAATTTGACAATTATGGCATTTCCGAACTGCAATTATACAATATTTGAACATAGAAGGCCAGAATACCCTTCTTGCAAGATCTTTTGAGCAGTGGCAAACCCTGAAATATGGCCGCCACAAGCTCCAGAATGGTAGTAATTTAATGCCTTTTCATTTTCCTCGTGAGTTAAACATCATATGAAGATAGAATCGACAACATGATGATAAGGTGTATCGTTAACAATATTATATTGTTGGGATTGATACTAGATATGATGACGATCAGTTCGACTCAGTTATGACCGAAATGTCTGGGTATGCAGATAAATGATGATATCTCCATACTAGGGATCGAAAGTACTGATAAGAAAGAGAGATTCATCTGGAAGAGAATCATAAGCCACATTTTCCGTTTCAGTATGGGGAAAGTCACATAATAATTCAACAAATACTAGTGATTTCTTATAAATGGATTTAATGAATTCCAAATCGAATTCCTATAGGATGAGTATCCATTTGGAATACTTGGCCCCCTAGAAATTGTCTGGTAAGAATGTAAACCATGGGGTTGCAATAAGAAATTACAGTAGTTTTACCCAGTAAAATGTAGTGACGAAAACGTTGGACAACTTGAACGGCTGCCAAGGCCAATTTCTCCACATGTGCGTATTTTGCTTTAAAAATGGTCAAATTTCTAATTAAGTAATATATCATGCTCTTCGTTTAATTCATCTTCCTGAACTAAAACAATGCCCATAGTGACACCAGATGCAATTAAGAATAAAAATTAGTCTCGATGATAATCAAGAGGATGCAACATCAGTGTATGGACCAATGCATGTTTAAGTGCATCAAAGGCCTTATGAGCCACTTCATCCCAAATGAACAAGATGCCTTTTTTTAACAGTCGAGTAAAACCTTTAGTAAACTCAACGTAGTTCTGGATGAATCAACATAGAAAGTTTTCTTTCCCTTGCAAACTTTGGAGTTGGCAGAGATTGGAAGGAGACTTTGATACAAGGTTAAAAGAAAGTTTAATGAAAAATAAAGTTTGGGAACAATGTCGTAGGTTTAAAGCTTTATTAAGAAGTATTTTTTTTAGAAATTAAATTTATACCAACCTAGATCCATCTAACTCAGGATCTATCATGCACTGAGAGGGATCAAATCCTTCAAGGTGAAAAATCGTTTCTTTTGGGCCTCACTAGCTAATGCAACATCACAACGAGTCTCATCGAGACGTGCTAAGTACATGAAATGTTCTTCTTTGGCAGAAGTGGTTGGTAATAATTCAATTTACAGTTTCAAAGATGGTATCTCACCTTCAATCGGTAGAACTTCTGCCATGCCATAGACGAGTTAGAAAGGAGTAAAAATAGTTGAAGTTTTTGTTGTGGTATGGTATGCCCACAAGGCTAGATAAAGAATTGGATGCCAATCTCGTTTATGAGTCCCGATAATTCGTTTAACCATGATGATTAAAACCTTGTTAACGAATTCCACTTGGCCATTTTCCTGTGGGTAATATGGAGTAGAATTATCATGACGTAGGCATAGCTTCATTGTTAGATCGGTCATCATAAAGTTTCGAAAATGGCTACCATCATCTGTGACAATGGCTTGTGGAACTCTGAACCGAACAATTACATGACTGAACATGAAAATGGATGTTGTTTCACCATCATCCTTACATGTAGTCATCATCTCAGCTCATTTCGTGAAATAATCTATTGCAAGGATAATGTACCCATGCCCCTTGTCGAGTGAGGGTTACATGTAAAAAGTCGATGCCCCATTTACAAAAAGGACCGACAACAATCATTGGGTGAAGAGGAGATGGATTTGTACACATTTTATGGTCATAGAATTGACAATTATGGCATTTCTGGACCACAGTTATACATTGTTTGAACATAGAAGGTCAAAAATACCCTACGCGCAGGATCTTTTCAGCAGTGGCAAACCTTGACATATGACTGCCACAAGCTCCAGAATGGTAGTAATTTAATGTCTTTTTATCTTCCTCATTAGATAAACATCGTACGAAGATAGAATTGGCACCATGCCAATAAATTGTATCACCCAAAATATTATATTGTTGGGATTGATACTAGATACAACGATGATCAGTTCGACTCAGTTTTGACTGAAATGTATGGGTCTGAATATAAATGATGATATCTCCATACCAGGGATCTAAAGTACTGATTAGAAATAGAGATTCATCTGGAATAGAATCATAAACCATGTTTTCCGTTTCAGCATGGGGAAAGTCACATAATAATTCGGCAAATAGTAGCGATTTCTTAGAAATTGATTTAACGAATTCCAAATCGAATTCCTGTAGGATGAGTATCCATTTGGAATACTTGCCCCATAGCAATTTTCTGGTAAGAATGTAAACCATGGGGTTGCAATAAAAAATTACAGTAGTTTTGTGCAATAAAATGTAGTGACAAAAAAGTTGGATAGCTTGAACAACTACTAAGGCCAATTTCTCCACATGTGCATATTTTGCTTTAGTTTTGGTCAAATTTCTACTTAAGTAATATATCGCATGCTCTTTGTTTATTTCATCTTCCTGAACTAAAACCATGTCAATAGTGACACCGGATGCAACTAAGTATAAAAATTAGTCCCGATGATAATCAGGAGGATGCAACAATGGTGTATGGGTCAATGCATGTTTAAGTGCATCAAAGGCCTTTTGAGCCACTTCATCCCAAATGAATGAGATGCCTTTTTTCAACAGTCGAGTAAAACCTTTAGTTAACTCAGCGTAGTTCTGGATGAATTGACATAGAAAGTTTGCTTTCCCTTGCAAAATTTGGAGTTGGCAGAGATTGGAAGGAGGAGGCAAATTTTGAATAGCCTCATCCTTCAGCGGATCGATGTGAATACCCTCCTTTGAAGCAAAAAATCCAAGAAATTGACCAGATTGCACACAAAAAACACACTTGCGTGTATTCAAATGAATATTTTAATGACGACATATGATAAAGATTGTTTTCAAATGTGTTGGATGATATTCCCGTCTCAGTGAATGAGCTGAAAAGTCATCCAAATAAGGTTGCACAATATGCTTGATATCGTGAAATTCATAAGACATAGCCCGTTGAAAAGTTGAACCAACATTCTTCAAACCGAATGGGATTTTTCGATAGGCAAAAAAGTCCCCCATGGGTAGATGAATGCAATTTTTTGTTGATCAGTTGGGAGCATGTTGATTTGATTATAGCCAGAAAATCCATCCATAAATGAAAACATTTCATTTTCAGCCATTCGTCAATGATTTGATCAATATAAGGAGTACGATCATTGTCCTTTGGACATGTCTTTTTGATATCCCTATAATCGATGCATACTCTAATGGTTCCCTATTTGGTATTAACAAGTACGATATTGGACACCCAATCAGTTAAGGGAACCAGGTAGATGAAACCTACTTTGAGTAGTTTCTCGACCTTAGCTTTAATCACAACAACTTTCCATGGTTGCACCAGAAGTAATCGTTGTCTAATAGGTTTTTTATCTGAGTAAGTCTTAATCTCGTGTACAACAATGCTTGGGTCAATTCCTGGCATTTCTTCATAGGACCAAGCAAAAATGTAGCAGAATTCTTGAAATGGGGCCTTATATGTTCAAATTTCTTCTATTGAGCATGAGGTGCCTATGTGAATATTTTGAATAATTCTTGTTTTTACTGAGATGTCAATGGTAATCGTTTTAGATATATTTCCCAAAATCCTTTCGGACTCAGCTTGAAAAACTTAAATGGGCGATTTTGGGTTATCTACTCTCTCAGGCGAAAACATAGTTGAAAAATCATTCTTGATTTTATTAGGGCTAGGTAGAAAATATGAACGATGATGGTAATCATTCCATTAAATTTCATCCGAACTCATGACCTCCATAACACTCTCATTAGTTGGAAATGTATAGTCGAAAGGATCAAGGAGTGAAACTGGTTCTAATCAAAGTAAAGGAGTATAATCATCATTGATTGCATTCACTCTATCAATATCAGAAGATGATGGGTCAAAAAATAATTTAACTTCCTTATATGCCAATTCAAATGGACTCAAAGGCATCTCATTGCCATATGAGGCTAATTCAGACTCTAAAGGCACTATCCATGGATCAAAAGATTCCATAGTGCTTGATGTAATCATGTTAACCTTGGCAAGATTAGAAGGAAAATTTTGTGGAGGTAGCACAAAGGTTCCCATTAGTGATGAGTCTTTTAGTAGACCAAAACCAATATCCTCATAAAGAGTATTCATTTTTCTGATAAAAGATATGCTACCTATAGAGTTAGGGTTTGAAGTGTAGTAAGACAGTTGGTATACTTTGAAAATTTTCCCTTTGTGAGGAAATTGTATCATTCGAAAAAGTGATGAGACCACTAGTGACATAGCGTATGTCCAACTTCAACCAAGAAAAAGGTTGTAATTGAGATGAGAATTAACAACTTCAACTTCGATTGCGACTATTTTACCCTCTAACTCTATGGGCAGAAAATTCAGGATTCCATAAGGACAAACCTCTTCAATCAAAGGATTTCATAGTGGTAGGTGACTAATTGATCGTTGGAGAACCTAAATCTTTCCAACAAGCAATTGACATAATACATGTAGAAGCTCCTTCAACAACAACTGTGTGAAACACTCGTCTAGTTTTAACAAAAAATGGGATATGGAATGCCAGTTGATGAGGGAGTCTCAGGATATGACTCTCAAGATCAAAGATAACTAGGTTAGAATCCTGTGGATCAATAACTCCTATGGATGACAATAAAATCTTTCACCGTGTGGGGCATGTTTGTAGCACCTCCAGAGCTGACATTGCGGGAGGAGACATAGTCGGGTCTTCAATAATGTTGTAATTTTGTGCAGCTCTAGCATGCGGGTTGAAAGCCGATTTCCAAAGCACACCTTTGGGAGATGGTCAGATCATCACGTTAGGATTCAGTTTCTCGATCTGTAATGGTTCATAAGGAGGAGGAGGAATTGAATTGGAAGGTTGACTAGATGAACTAGCCTTATTTCCATTGTTAATAGGATCCTTAGACCCATAATATTTTGACCTCGTAGCTACCATAACTTGTTGTGAAGACATCATCATGATATCTTGCGATGTGGAAGAGGTAGATGTGTTATGAGAAACCATTTTTCTATCTTGAGAAGGAAATGGATCCTTCAAAACAATGGGGGTTGGAGAACCTTTAATGAATTTGGAAAACTCTACTCGATGTGGGCATTCCTTCGTATAGTGATCCTCATTACAAATAAGGCAAGGATAGTGAGGTTTTCGTTTCTCGTTAGTACGTTTAGTTTTAACAGGTTTCTCTTTCGAAGAAGAATTTTGTTTCAATTTACCTTTCCCCTTATTTTTACCTCCGCTAACTGACCCTTGACAGTAGATGATTCTATGACATTAATTTCGGAAATATCTCCTAGAGAAAGGTTTTCAGATGGTGAATCTTGTATGGCCAAAGTCTGAGTACTTTTAGAATTTTTATTTTTCCCTTTAGACTGTTGGCTAACAAAACCTATTATACCATCAACAACATTAGATCCTATAGGAGATGTAATGATTGAATCACCTGTAGGGTGCGGTAAATTCAATATTTTCTTGTACAAGGTGCCAAATAAAGTGTAGACTAAGTCTAAATACTGGGCATGAGAAATTACCTGCTCTTCTGTGACAATGCCTCCCTTAGCAACGGTAGAATTTCCTATAGATTCACAAGCTCATACAATCTACTAATGCACAGGACAAGAATCTACTTCTACTTTCAACCAGCGGAAGCCAATAGATCGATGAAAAAAATATGAACAAGAAGAAGATAAATAAATGACACATACCACAATAAGTATCCAGGGAAAGCCTCAACTGAAAACCCCCACTATTTGTATTGCATTAAATCATAAATCCAAGATGATAGTACAATTCTTGTTCTCACAAGAACAATCCCAACACTCAATATGATCAATCTCCTTTCTCACAATCAACCTCAAGCCAATCTCTAGCCTCTTCTGTTGCTCTCCAAGCCTCTAATTCCTTATGCCCTTGGTCAAAGAATTTGGATGAATAGAATATGCTTTGGTCAACCTTGAGCTTAACCTGCACAAGTATTTCCTATACTCCGCCTGATGACTTCCTTTGGCCAATACTTAGCCAAATTTCCAAGCCTCCAAGCTTCTAATTCATCCAAAATTCTTGAGAGAACTAACCTGTATTTAAAGGGAAATTCCTCATCCATAATTGCGCAATCCAAAATTAGGTCCTTCTCTGATTGCATTCATGATATTTACAACTTAGTAAATCATACAACTCATAGTACATTGTCCCTGCATTCTAGTCTCATTGGGTCTTTCTTTGAACTGACATGCATGAGTTTCTAATGAGAGAATCTTGAGTTAACTAGAGTAACACTTGTGGATGCACCAATGCACCAACTGACTGCCAATCCTCTATTAGTTCCACAAACAATTAGAACTAATTTAACTAACCATCAATCACTAACCTGAGTTATCTAATTACAACTCATAAATAAACTCATTCTAGACCCATAAAACTTAGGAAGAAGATATACATGACTTCCAAAAGACTTCCAACTTGAAATTCCTATGTTAACTAAGTCAACTTAACTTAGTTAACCATGACAAGTTTCTATGAGAAAAGAATTACAATTTTAATTCACAATTTAATTCAAGGACAAATTAAATTGGAATTTCTAGATTCTATTTTTAACATTTCTTGTTACTATTTTCAACACTCCCTCTCAACAAGAAAGGAATTCAACTTGATCCTGATCCTGAACCTTTGGAATGTTCTACATGCAACACTTCTCTCTAGTTTTGTTGCTACAACAACTCTAGAAACAAAAAAAACATCCAACCTGAATCAATATGATGCATCTGTCATCAAAGTGACTCTCTGACTATTATTTCCTATGTCGATTGAAAAGTCTGCGCTTCTGCTGACTCTGCCTTTTTGCACTATTGTCAACCCTTCTCTACACTCTTCAGAATCTGACTGCTCTAGTCTCTGTCACTCTGATCTCTAACTACATCAATCTCCACTGATTTATCCCGCTACTATGTACTTTGGGCTCCCGTAGCAAGGTATGATCCATGAGATAAAACCTCTTAATGGACCCTGCCTAATTTCGGCCCTCTTGGGACTATCACTTCACATCACCCCACCTCACACCTAGAGGTATGGCTTCATGTTTTCCCTCTGCCCACTTGGCTCGAAATTTCCTCCTACTAGAGGTCACTGCATGAGTGGATGCCTCCACTCTGTCTCCTCTTTGCTTCTCCAATTGTGGTTGCTCCACAATTTCTTGAAGTTGTTTCTAAGACTTCTTTTGGGGCTGCATGTTGAGAGGTAATTTACTCTCCCTCTCAACCACCAAGTCTCTAACGTTTTCCTTGCTCCTCAAGGCTTTTCATGCATCTTGTACCTCAAGTTCATATAGGTTCTTGGCTAGCACACCAATTTTTTTCATTTGTCCCGTCGTTACAAAAATTTATGAATAAAACTCTGATTTTAAATAAGTGATATCTCCTTCATTTGAATTCCGATTCAGCCGATTTTTTTTTTTTTTTTTGGGTATTTTTTTCACAAGAAATATAGATATTCTATTTGTGTCTAAAAATATTGCACAAAAATTTCATATATTCTCCGCAAATGCATGGCCCAAAAAAATCTTGCTTTGATACCATGCATAATTTTCTACATATCTAGCTCTGATACCATGTATAATTTCCTGTAGATTCACAAGCTCATGCAATGTACTAAAGCACAGGACAAGAATTAGCTTCTACTTTCAACTAGCGGAAGCTAATAGATCGATGAAAACAATATGAACAAGAAGAAGATAAATCAATGGCACATAACACAATAAGTATCTAGGGAAAACATTAGCTGAAAACCCCCACTATCTATATTGCATTAAATCAGAAATCCAAGATGATAATACAATTTTTGTTCTCACAAGAACAATCCCAACACTCAGTATGATCAATCTCCCTGCTCATAAGCAAGCTCAAGCCAATCTCTAGCCTCTTTTGCTACTCTCTAAGCCCCTGATTCCTTGTGCCCTTGTTCAAAGAATTTGGTTGAATACAATATGATTTTCTCAACCTTCAACTTAACCTACACAAATATTTCCTATCCTTCGCCTGATGACTTCCTTTGGACAATACTTAGCCAAATTTCCAAGCCTCCAAGCTTCTAATTCTTTTCACAATTCTAGAGATAATTAACCCATATTTAAAGGGAAATTCCTCATCCATAACTGCGCAATCCAAAATTAGGTCCTTCTCAAATTGCATGCATGATATTTACAACTCAGTAAATCATACAATTGATAATACATTGTCCGTGCACTCTAGTCTCAACTGAGTCTTTCTCTGAACTAACATGAATGAGTTTTTGATGAGGGAATCCTCAGTTAACTGGATTAACACTTGTGGATGCACTAGTGCTCCAACTGACTGCTAATCCTCTATTAGTTCCATAAACAATTAGAACTAATTTAAATGACTATAACTCAGTAACATGAGTTATCTAATTACAACTCATAAATAAACTCATTACGAACCCCTAAAACTTAGGGAGAACATATACATGCCTTCCAACTCGAAATTCCTAAGTTAATTAAGTGTACTTAACTTATTTAACTATTACATGTTGCTATGTGAAAAGAATTACAATTTTAATTCACAATTTAATTCAAGGACAAATTAAATTGGAATTTTTGGATTCTATTTTTAACATTTCTTGTTGCTATTTTCAACAGCAACATCCTCGGTAATAACCAGAAGTGACTTCATAAAACACTCAGCTAAAATCTGATATGGAATAAAAACTTTGACTAACCAATGTATATGTCTCCATTCATGTATATGATCAGAAATATGAGTCAATTCTGATTGTTTTAAAGAAGTCAATAGTTTGGTACCAGTATCATATCGAATTGGTAGATGGAGATGGGTTAAAAATGATGTTTCTAGAGAGTTATTTTTATGGAAAGAGGCGTGAGGTAGCTCAATATGGAATTTGGTTTTCGAACTAGTTAAAGTTCATTGGAAAAGCCTAAGATGGATAGAATCATCAATTAAAGAATTCGATGCACACCAAAGATGGTATCTCATCACATGATTAGATGGGCCTTCTTTCAATTTGCCTTCAAATTTGTGTATGTCACTCGGTAACTTGGTAGGAATCGCCGACCAATAAGGATAATAATAAATGAGATCATTTGTTAAACGAGATAGATCAAGTAAATCTAGGCTTGCAATAAATGGTAACTTCTGGTTAGGGTCTTGCGGTAAAGATTGATAACCTTGTGGTTTAATACCAACCCTTGGAGGAGGATACCTAGGATATCCTGAAATAGTCTATGCAGTTGGAATTGGAATTCCACGAGGGTAACCAAGGTGAACCATACTGGGTTGAGGTTGAACATCGACTTGATAAGTATGAACTGAGGTATGGTTGACTTTGGAAAGGTCAAGCTTGACCCATTTTACCTAGTGTTATAGACATATTTAGGCACTGCAACCCCAATCACATATGTCCATAAAACCAAGGGCTTCTAAGTCCCTAAAAGTGTTGTTTCATACCCTAAAGGAGCAAGGTCAGCTGATTACATCATCTCCCAGAAGTTCTCCATGAAAAAATATTCAAAACTGGTCAAAACTGGACCATACAGATTGCTCAGTGCTAAGGGTGCAATGCATCTCACCTGCTACATGCAAAAAGTGCAATGCATATTGGAAAGCCCTTCTGTAGGGTGCGATGAGCGAAAGCAGACAAATGGTAGAGGCAGTTGGCTAGGTGGAAACCTAGAGAATCTTCTAGAAAGTGCCCATTTGACACTTGCCTCTCTGAATTCGCCCAGAGATGAGTAAGAGATCATGAAATCTCCAAGTGGAACCAGGAACTATCAAAGAGATGACACTAATCAAAATCCCAGAGGCTGACTCACCCACCTACAAACATCTATATATGGATCCCTCATCGTAGAGATCCAAGGAGGCCGGAACTTTGTATTTTGTAAGGAAGTGCTATTGGTTTCTTAGTGAAACATCATAGTGTTGGGTGATCTAAGATTTCCATGAGGTGAAGAGGGCTTTCATGCTGGGAGGATGGTGCTGGGCCAGACCAATGGGTTGTAATCCTCTCTTCTACTACTTCTATCAATAAAGCTATTTGAGTTTTCCTCCATATTCTTGTATATCTCTGAATCTTGTATTGATATATGCATTTGTATGGTTAATATACATCTGATCCTATATTGTTTATGGTTATAGATCTCTATGCTTTGATGGTATTATGCTACTTTGACTCTACAGGTGTTCTTTCAAGCGGGACAAGTGAGGAAGGAGTGGCGAAGCTCTGTCAAAGGAGGGAGGAAACAAGCAAGGAGCCAAGCGAAAGACTGAGGTTGGTACTTTCTGCTTCTCTCTCATCTATCTCCCATAAAGGAAAACACAAGTGACTTTAGTTTGTTTGTTTCTAAGATAGCTACCCATCTTAGTGGGACTAACAGCTCTGAATGGACACTAGTTTTCCCGATAACACCTAGGTAATATTGCCCCTGTACAGGTTGAACTTGCAAAGGTTGACCTTGAACAAATTGATTTTGAATAGGTTGACTTTGAATAAATTGACCTTGAAAAGGTGGGTTTTAGAAAGTTTGACCTTGGAAAGGTGGACTTTGAAAAACTTGTCCTTGAAAAGGTGGAACCTGATAAGCTTGACCTTGAAAAGGTGGGCTTTGCAAAGCTTGACCTTGAAAATGTGTTTTGCACTATTCCTACAATGGGTTTCCTAATAGGAATCTATGGTATATACTAGATTGTAGGAATGGTTTCATAAGAAAAAACCTAGGGCCCGATTTCCTGAGTAGTTCGAGGAACAAATATTTGAGGGGTAACTAGAATGGTCGTTTGTGATACTCCTAGGATAGGTGTCTGAGGAGAACTTGGAATCAGCTACGAAATAGGTGTTTGAACAAGTGCCTATGTTGAACTCTAAATAGGTCATTGAATCAATTACTAAACAGGTGTTTAAGGAATTCCTTTGACAGGTCGTTGAACAACTGTTTGAGGAATCCCCTGAACAGGTTGTTGGACAGGTACGATAATACTTGGAACATGTATTTGAGCAATAGGTTGTCTAGTAGGTTGAACAGGTTGATAAAGTGGCACTTGTGGAGTAACTGGACCATACTATTGAGTAAAAGCAGGATTCCAAATAATGTTCTTCCCAGGGTAAGGAGTACAAAGTAAAGGTTGATTTACAATAGGTTGACCTACATGGGGTTGAGGTCTCTAACCATGAGTTTAGTAAAAGGTTGACCCCCAATAATAGGTTTACCCCCAACAATAGGTTTTCCTCTAGGTGGAGGATAAGGTGGTTGCCCCCCAGGCGGGTAATAAACACTAGTTGGGGTTACTTGAGTTACCAGATACCATGTGAATTTGTTGGTTTGATTCTGTAAGAACTTCAGGCATAAAAGTCATGCTCTGAACAATAGATGTAGATAAACCAAATGACCAAGTAGAAGGTTGGGGAGAAGAAGCAACTCCTGAAAAAGTCCCAGTAAGTGACTGGTATCCAGGAGGAATTGATGGACCACCATACAATAGTGAGTCTGGGGAGCTGGTAAACATAGATGAATATATGGGTTGGATCCCAATTGGAATTTCTGACATAGTTCTTTCTGGCGAATAAAAAGGAATAGGTGGCAGTGACAAAGTCTGACCTAGAAAGCTCAAAATGGTAGAATACCGAGGGTCAAGTCGGAAAGGAGAGAAAGGAACTCTTGGTTCAAAATATTTACTAACAGTAAATGGAGAATTAGTATTTTTTTGTCTCTCCATTTCCTATAATATCTTCAATACTAATTAACCTAGGAGGTAATCCAATCGTAATTATCAGCTTCCTTCGAGGTGAAGGTGGCTCAGGAGTAGGAGTTATAATAGTCGAAGGTGATTCAGGTTGAGAAACTTCAGACTCAAGTTCTTCTATGTTTGGCTCAATTAGTTCAGTATCCAAAACTTCATCAGTATTAGATTCAATTTGAACTACTTCGGTAATCTCTGGGCCAAAGTGAACTAAGCCTGATTCTATTTCTTGTGTTGGATTCACTTCGATTTCTACTATCCGAGATTGTAAAATTGTTGATGTTTCGGGTTCTTCTAAGGCTTTAGATCTTGTTGTCTTTGACCTTTCAGTTTTTATCTTTTTCAATTGACTAGGTGTGTATTCAGGAGGTTTACCTTACATTATAGGTGACTACCTTGGTGATTCATCCAAGATGAAAATTTATGAAAAAACCAAACAATATTCACAATATGATCCTAAGGTCTCTAAAAAGTAAAAACAAACAATTAACACAAGCTAAAAAATCTAAGGATTCAAACCATGCAAACAAGCTTTTCAATCAAAATCACTAGTTTGTGATGAAATCCAACTTCGCGGAAATCAAATTGAAAAGTGGCTATAGATAGAGCGAGTGCATCCAGTTACGTTGACAAGTTGCTTAATGTACACGACCTGATGCAGGTAAACTTAATGTATGCCATCTCGAATGAAGAATACCCTCTAGAAATTTCCATGTGACTCTAGCCAACCTTTGTTCCAGGTACAACTTAGACTTCCCCTCCACCATCACCTCGAGTAAATCCCTAAGCATATGGTCACTAAGGTTACCATGTAAAACAATTCAACTTGGGGGGGAAATTGTAGATCTGACGTACACACGTGGGCAGAGTAACAAAGCTCATTCCCCTTGAAAGTTCCTCAACATGGTTAATATGAGGTTTACTTCCAAGTGACTCCCAGGTACCTTTTGACACCATTTTTAGTATGTTTAAATCACTCTACCGTAGCCAATGAAGTGGGGTTGATCACTTCACTGGATCCGATAAGATCTCGTGCTTGACTCCTTTGTAAAGGGAGCTTCCCATAGAAAAAATGCAGTAAATGATTTTTTCTCCCTATCACAAGATACTAATGTTCATTTGAAACTTTGGAAAGTTAACTCACTTCCCTATTCCAAAGCCCTACAACCTGATCTACTGTAGGTGGAAAAGAGCCCTAAAAATAAAACTTTCTAGATTTATTTTATTAGCATTGCTTTTAAGAGTTGTTATTTACTCAAAGGTAATGGACATGAAAGTGATGAAATTATGACTTGACGCAAATCCTCATGCAGTCAAAAATGATAATGTAATCTTTTTGTTTCAATGAAAATATATATGAAGTAAGGAAAGAGTCTTTCACTTTTTCAACTGAAATGTAAACAAAAACTCTAAATCCCACTATAACCCTTTTCCTAAGCTACAGATATCCAATTTCAAATCACCCGTATATTGAGAATAATTTCAAACTTTCACTTTGCCCAATAACACAAGAAAACAAGAAATCTCTCTTTTCATACAATCACTTAGAAATTCGAAAAATGCAACAAGAAACCAATAATGACTAAAAGTGAATTTTCCTTAATTGAATGCTATGAATTCACTTGCAACAAAAGTACGGTTCATGAACACTTCAGGAACATAAATAAAAATGGTTTTTCATTTCGAAACTACTACAAGAAGCATTTTTCACAAACAATACATAATCTTGCAAATCATTGATTTTGACACAGAAATCAAACTTTCGCAAAAGAGGAAACTGGACTCAAAACCTGATGTAATTGACAAAAAAAATGTAGAGAGTCAACAAGACAAGACCAACAAATCTGTCTTTTGATAGATCAACCATTCATCGGATAAGACCTTACCCTAATTTGCAAAAAAAATACAAGCACAAGCAAATCTCTTCATAACACTTAGCCAAATTGATAATCATTCAAATAAGGTACACACAAGTGTAAATTGTTAGGAAAAACCAAAAATTTTGGACTAGATGAGGATAAAAGTGAATTTTTTAAAAATTCCAAGTATGTGTGCAAGTTCTATTGGAAACCAGTACATATATGCTATGTTGCTAAAATACAGGTGCGCAGATATGCACATTGTGCCTAAAACTTAAGTGCACATAATGGGGAATTTTTCAAAAAATAAAAAAAACAAGTCAAATCCAAGCCAAAATTCAAAATTTTAATCTTTCCAGACACTCAAGGAAGGTTTTACAGGAGTTTCAAAAGGTCAAACAAGAAAACTAATAGAGAGAGACAAATCCCCAATGGAGTCGGCAATTTGTTATGTGGATAAGAGTGATCTCCCTAGACTTCAAAGAAACCTAGTAACAAACAATCAGGAACTACTACCTTTCTCTAGACTATGATTGAATGAAACCAATATGATGATAGAGGTCACTTACTGTTTAAACAAAATGATTGATTAAGTCCCTTTCAGAGCTCTCATTCATCCGCTTATTGATACTTCAGAGATCCTCCTGTCCCTCCCCACAACTTCTCCATGACATCCTGAAGGAGATATGCATTGACATAAAAAAACCAGAGATCAAAGCATCCAATATATAATCATGAGATAAATGGACTAATTAACTAATTATATACCATAAACTGATCAATATGCAATCACAGTCTATGTAGGTGATCAAAGAATCTTACAAATTATATCAATAGAGATGTAATTGAGAAAGAACAATTGCCTTATATTAATAAAATGGAGAATAGCCTTACAACGAAGTAGCCTTGATGTTGCAACTCCATTCCCACAATCTCGAACCCTCTCCTTGAATGAACAACCTTCCAACCTTAATCATGCAGCATAAGCCTACTTCCAACAATCCTTCTCAATCCTCAGGCCTGGGTTAGCATTATAGGCCAAGAGTGGGAAGTTTGGGACCCCATTTTCCAAGGAATGAGATCCACTAATGGTGGGATAGGGATTCCACAAAGAGAGGGATTTTCTCCATGATGGGAGGGATCAAGACTGAATAGAAAACCATTCGAAGCTTGCTGGTTGGGATAGATGCTACCAATGATGCGTCTAGACGTTACTTTTTATTTTTACATGTGTTAAGTCATGTTCGCAGGTCACAGTGTAAGACAATGTGTACTTATGCACAACTTCTAATGGTCTTCTTTGCGCATGCGCAAAAATTAACTAGGGAACTGCACATGTAGCCAAAAACAAGGTTTTGTACCATGGGATCTAAGAATTCCACTTTCTTTGGGATAATTTAGATTCAAACTTTTTTGGGGAACGTTTCAGGACACATTTGTGGTTAGCAAAATATCCAAACTGACGGTCATTTACCTAATGCGACAAAATGACATGTAACAATTTTAATATATCCATTGGATATGGTTTTCCTTTTAAATATTCATTTTAGAAATAATTAATTAAAATAAATATTAAAAGATTTTGGAGCAAGATTTTAGATTTTTTGTTGAAGGTAAATTTATGATTCGCTCAAATTCAATGTATATGATAAAAGAACATTTAAATGCATGAGGTCATTGTATTGTAGTTTTTTTTTTCTTTTATCTATATGGTTATTTTCATTTTTTTTAGGGCTGACATTAATTTTTTCTATTTATATTATTATTTATTGGTTGGATGGACATAAATGTTATTTAGATTTCAAATTTTTTATTTTTATGTTGGTTGGCATTAGTTAAAATTTAACTTTGAGCACTAACATAGTTACACATCAGGGTCATACTAAGCTATAGAATTTGCCTCTCGGTGCAATAATAGTTATATTATTAAATTAAATGATGTTAAAAGGGAAAAAAGAATATGAGAGATTATGTGTCAAAATAATAGGATGTCAAATCACTAACAAATAAATCAATTTCATTATTTGTATCATTATTATTAAGTTCATTATGGATACTCATGGATTATACAATTTATAGAATTTTGACAGCCTTTTATAAGTGAATAAGCCTATAAGAAAGCTATCAAAAAAGTATTGTAACTAACCTTTCCCATATTCCAATAGAATCTTTACGGATTTTGCAACCCTTACAACACCCATTTCGAAATGCAAATGATTGATATTCCAAAGTTGATGCATTAATTTTTGATAATTTGGAGACCTTTTATATAATTAGGCTTTCCCATACCTCAAGAGAACCCTAAAGTATTTTTCCAATCCTTATAACTCCCCTCTCAAAATGCAATTTATTGATTTTCCAAGGTTGATGAATTAGCTCTTGATACTCTAAATATTTTTTTATTAGAATGTCATTTTCGTTTAGATTATCAATCTTGGAGAAGCAAAGAAAGGTAGGAATAAGATAGTATTAGATAATTTATCTTGAATAAACAAGGAGAGATAGGAAGAAAATAACATAATTATAAATGAAGGAAATGGAAGGGGGGAAGCTTTTGAGAGGTGTTCACAGACAAAATGTCTTAAGTTAATCTTGTAAGTTCATTGAGTGAAAGGGTCCAATTATACCTTTATCCATTAAATTGGAAAACCCTCCTGATATGTCTTGGTTGTTGTTGGTTCTATATGCTTTACCAATTATGCTAGGGTTGATCATTAGTTCTATACATGTTTAATGAAATTAAGAAATTAAGTGCAAAATGTAGCTAATTTATAATGAGCGTTTCCTATCTAAAGCAACGTAACCTTGACCAAGGCACAAAAAATAGGATCAATTGGAAAGAAAACAATAGGAATGTATAGATAGCAAGGACAATACTCCAGCTTTACCATTGACACCACCCCTAAAACATGCTCTAAAGATTGAGGATAACCTACATATCACTAAGAGAATACATGTTACATCAAAATATTAGACACAAAGCCAAAGGAGACATGATCTAGCCCCTTTGTCATTTGATTGCACATAATTATTATGGATGATATGGCCAAGGACCAATCGATGTAATACAAATGATGTACATATTAATAATAATAAAAATACATCATTGGATGCATGATAGAGGGATGGAAAGAGTATGGGTGCTACGATTCCATGACAGGGGGGTGAGAGGTGCTAAGGGAGTTGGAGGGGTCAATGCCATGGATAACAATATTTTTTTTTTTAACCAAAAACAATTACCATAATTGAGGAAAATGGAAAATTAACTTGCAAAATTATGCCAAATAGTTGGGAAAAGACCTTTCTTGGTGTCAAGTGTTAAGTTGGACACATGCATACTTAATCTTTACCTTGTGTGTTAAGGGGAATTCTTGGTCATTCTCATTCATTCATGATGAAACACCTTCCATTCCATCCTTTATAATTCATATGGTTGTCCAAGTTGAGTAAGGAGGGATATTACATAACAATCCTCAAAGCATCCCTAGTGTGCCAACATAGATATTTTTTTGGCAAGCATGCACTGAAGCCATAGAATAGGGAGTTAACCTGAGGGCCTGTAGTTGTAGAGAAGGGGGATCCCCTCTTGGGTTGTTGGAGCTAAAGGGGGAAATAGAGCTGGTGATTAGAATATCCCATCCCTATAATTTACACAATAACCAAAATTTTTCTTTGAGGACTAAGGATAGCTTATGAATCGCAAGAATTTCATCCAAAAAATTAGTGGTGTATATGATAGGCAAGGATAGACAAGGGGATCTAGAGAATTCTCATAAGGCACAACACTCTCAAGTCATAGTATTCATCCTCATTAGCACCAAGACTCGTGGTGAATTGCAAGAATATTCCACAACCATTGATAACTTCGCAAGAATATGGAGCACAAGTTAACAATGTCACTCTATTTAACTTACAAAGATAACTTACAATGTCAAAAAGAGGCCCACTTGTAAGAATGCAAAGGTTTCCTTATAGAAACTCCCAATGAGCTTTGACGTTCTATCTACTCAAGTTTTGACCTTCGAATTCCAGGTCTTTTAGCCGTCTAACTTTATTTGAATATTTTACTTTGCATTTTTTTCGTCATTTCAAATAGAATAATTATTATAATAGTAAAATTACAACTTCTCCACCTAAATCTGATCTCTGTGATTTGTCTTTTATGCTTCCAAATTAAAATTGAGAACAAATCTGATCTCTCAGTGATTTGTCTTTTATGATTCCAAATCAAAATTGAGAACTTGAGCATATAGAATTTCCCTCTCATGTTTTTTTCAAAATTGGCCATATCCAATTCTTGGGAGTTAATCTTTGATGGATATGGCATGGTCTCTCACTCCCCTTCTTGAATTATTTTCCTTTGAGCTTAATGTCTTTGAACAAGAATAAAAATATAAAATACAAAACCTTGGAAATGGAAACTTGAAAGAGTTTCAATGCATGGTATTTTTTATGTCTTCTTATCAAAATCTACAATTCAACATGAAATAACTTCCATCAATCTAGTAGAGGAAATTTGTAAAGTTTGATAAAATTATATAAGCAATTAATCACTTCAATCTCTACACATAAGAAGCAAATGAATAAACTTAAAAATTTGAAAGTATGGGAAAGTCTTAAACTAGCCAGGGATCCTTCATTAGAAAACAAAAATGACGTGATCCTTATGAGAAAATAGTTGTTGAATCATACAATTTGTGGTTTTAATATGAATAAATTGTAAGCATGACATTGATTCTTTACTATAGGTTCATCACAAAGCGTGGCTTCCATCTTTGCAAAAAATTGGGATTTGAATTTACAGTTTCGACTGGCTTGCTGATTTTTTTTGCCTGGTCCTTGTTCTGATTGTGACGAGTAACATTTCGACTTCAGCTCTGGTTTAAGAGTACGGGACAGGCGTTATATTGGGCTACTGAGGATCTTCATTTCTGGGGCATAAGTTGGCAACTTATTCCGTGTTCTGGGGAAGTATGTTTATTTCTAAGAAACATTAGAAAAAAAATTGAGTGATATTTCAAAAATTACTTATTTGGAACCTGAGTATCATTGTGATAAAACTTGAGTGGCCTTTTGAAATGTGAATTTTATTATTTGTATTATTTGCAGTGACTAGAAACAAAATTATTATTTATATTATTTGAATCATTTGTATTATTTGCAGTGACTAGAAACAAGTATCATTATTTATATTATTCTGTATTTTGATGACGAAAAGGTTGTTTAATTTAATTCCTGGTTAATTTAGCACATACTTATCTTTGTGCCGTAAACAATTTTTTCAGCATGGGTAAAAGATGTAGGAATTTCAAACGAAACAGATCAATTTCGCAACAAAGTTCTTCATTTGCATTTCATTTTTGTCTTGCAAAAGAAATGGCACACTTAACCATAACACTCTCAACAAGAAAATAAGGAAGATTGACTATTTGGAATCAACCATAGGAAAATATTTCCAAAATTTTACAAATATTTTTTTGGAAAATGTTTATCTCATTGATGATTTGGAGGAAGTTGAGTTATTTTCTAACTCATAAAATACAATTTTGAAGAAGCAAATTTGCAAGTTGGAGGAGAAAAATAATAAGCGAGGTATTTATGTTTACTATTTAAAAGCCTTAATGGCACTGTTTTGTGAAGAAATAGCCCATCTTCACTTAGAGAACAATAGATTGTTGGATCAATATCTCAAACTCTCAAACAATATTTTGATTCCTTGTCACAATAGTTGACTAAGAAGGATGAGGCCATTTAATACTTGCAAAAGTGAAAACAACACCTTGAATTGGAAGTTAATTGCCTTCAAAATGCTCAAAAGGAGAATGTTACTATATTTGAGCTATTAAACTCACCTACTGATGTTGATAATGGTGCTTTTGTTTCACCTATATTTGAAAAATGCACCACCAATATTAGTTCTCGGTTTCTAAGAAAAATAGGATATACCTAAGGATGATTTGGGAATAATAGACACGACATCGTTGTTCTTATTAACCCTGCAGTGCATACATCAAGAGTAGGCCTTGGATATGATCATGTTGCTACATAATTACGTACATATAACTCTATTGAGACTTTAGTGGTGTATTTTGTTGTAGGAGGAGTTGAGACTGAGGTGATGAAAGAACATGCTCCTACAAATTGTGATAAATGGATTGATGACATGGTTGCTAATATCATTCTAGATGACAATGTTGTTGCACCCATATTAGAGTATGCATAACAAAAAATTGATCCATATCAACATCGTCATAAAGATCAAAGTAAAACACCCAACAATTAATATTCTTGGTCACATAGTAGCCGTGAATTAAATCATTGCAGAAGAGACATGGAAGGATGAATGGTGGACCAAGGCCGACCATCAATATTAATTGTTAATATTGTTGTTGGATTGATGGATGGTCATAAAATCATTCAAGAAAATATTTGTGGAATTCACATAATGTGTCTCATTAGTTATACTTCATATTTGTGCTCATTGAGTTGATGAATAATGCTTATTTGTTCTCAGAGAATATATTTACGCCAACAATATTTTTTACAAGATACGAAGCTCCTCCAAATCCTTTGCACAAATTTTGAAACCAAATAAAAAGGGGTGTTAAATGAGATTAATATAGATAAATCAAATCACTATAGCTTCGTTGATGGAGCAACTAAACAAAACCTAAGTGAGAGTCGGTAAGGGATATCCTTTATTTTTCATATTCATATTGGATATCATTTGAATTTTATCTAGGGCCACAATCCAACAATTTTCCATACATAAAAGAATTGTATATTTTAATGGAAATTACTTTAAAAGTTAAAATAAATAATATAAATGTGTATGGAATTAACTATTTCTTAAATAAATAGATCTATGAAAGGAAATTTTTCATAAGCATTAGTTCTCATAGAAATCTATATTGTGCAGTGACTAAAAATCTAGATTCTAATATCTCAAATTGCCTTGCTTTTTTAAAGAATACAATAACATATCAAAGTGGATAGTTTTTAAATTTTAAACCATTTAAAACAGAAAATAAATAAAATTTGATTTACATTCTATCTTAACCCAAATCATTATTAAAATATAAAAGATTTATAATATAGTTTATAATTAATATAAAAATAAGAAATAATTGTAATTTAACATGGTTTGAGGGAACCCTAGCCTTAAACATGGTTCGGGAAGGAAACCCTAGCCTTAGGTCCTAAATAAAGATTATTTAGGGGAGATATTGGGGAAACAATAATATGTTTTCCACAACATCTCTTGTCACCCCCCATCCTCTTGTTAATATCATATTATGGTTTTCTTAATATCTCCCCTTGCCCCTACAAGAGAGTGGAAAGTGAGAGGGGGGAGGAGGGGAGGGGAATATGTTTTTCCTAATATGTGCCATCATCCCCACCCTCTTGTCAAAACATGGTAGGTGGGTGGAGATGTTGGTGAAAAAAATATTATGGTTTCTCCAACATCTCCCCTTAACCCTACATGAGAGTGGTGGTGGGATATTGGGGAAAACATTTTCCACTTCCGTCCTCATGTATATATTCCTAAATATCTCTTGTGAACCCCACTCTCATGTTAAATATTGGGGGTTGGCAGTTGGCGGTTGATACCAGGGAAATTTTCCATTCATCCCCACATATTAACATGAGGGTGGGGGAGATATTGGGGAAACCACCATCATGTTCCCCCCTTCCCTATAGATTGAGATGAGATGTTGGGAAAATCATGATATGTTTTCCTCTATATCTACCATCACTCCCTCATGTAAATAAGTGGGGGCTAGGGGGAGATGTTGGAAAAAAACATATTATGTTTTCCCCAATATCTCCCACTAGCCTTGCATGAGAGTGGGAAAATCTATTGGGGAAACCATATTTTTTTTTTTTCCAACATATCCCCCCAACTCCCACATATTCATATAATGGTGAGGTTGGTGGTAGATATTGGGAAATCTATATGGTTCTCATAATATCTCCACCCACCCATACGTTTTCTCCATCATGTGGGGGTATGGGTAGATAGCGAGGAAAATAAATTACATGTTCACAAATATCTTTCCCCAACCCTACTTTCATGTGGAGTTTGGATAGATATTGGGGAAAACATATTATGGTTTCCCCAATATCTCTCCCCCCAAGGCCCCACTCACATATTGGGGCGATGTAGGCACAAGGCTTAAATTTAACAATATATATATATATATCCGGTCAAATTTGAATCAAACCCTTTAATCCACCACAGAACCATTGCAACCAAGACTTGGGACCAAGTCCCAAATTTTGTCATAATTAAATAAAGACTAAATGGGAGGGATTCCTTTATAAAAATACCAAACTTAAGTGCCTATCTTAAAATATAGAACTTCAAAAATCCCAAAAGAACCACCATAGCCAAGCATTCCTTTATATTAACTTCCAACATAAATCCAAACCTATGCGGTAGAGGATATCATATATACAACCAAAAGGAGGAGGGGCTTACCTTTAATACAACCATGAGCTCAAGCCTTTTCTAAATGCCACCCCGACTCCTCCATGTCGTCCTTTTCCTTGTCATCATGGAGCTCCCCTTTGTGTGCAACCCCTTTAACCTTTCAGGGATAATACTCTGGGGACACGTCACCCCAATTCCTATTAAGTGATGTACTCTTGTAACTTTAAAAAAGAAATACAAGTAGCGATGGCTTTGTTTGTGTAGTTTGATCTCGACCTATTAAGTATTGTTGTCGCTCCTCCATCACTCTTGTAGACCCTAACTCACGTAGTTGTAAAATAAAAATTTATTTTGGTTCTGCTAATGTATTATAACCTCGGCTCCCTTAAATCTTTTAACATAGGTGTGGATGAAGGTTATTGTATAGACGATTCTGTCTCTAGTTATGGGGACTAAAAAAAAGGTCAGCATGGCACAATACTCCTGCAACACTATAATATGTATGAGTTCAAGAATAGAGTAATATGATTGCAAAAGGATTGGTTTATATATAAATTAACTCAAATCACATTGAATTCCACACTGCCTTTTTATTAAATTCAAAGAATGAATAAAGACATCAGTGGCATCCTTCCAGATCCATGCATAGAGGATCGAATGGTCCAATTTTAGTTCAGAGAAAAACCTCTATAACTTCTTCAACCCTCTCTTAACAAATTCCTAATAATAATTGGATTACATGGAAATCAAGGAATTCTCCTAATCTAACCAAAATCTACACTTTGAGGAACCAACTCCTATGGTAAATGTCTTTGACCTTCTTGGTCACTCGATTTTTACAATGTTCCTACATCATGGGGTGGGGGGAATATTGGGGAATTTGGCCCACTGGCATGTTGGGGTGGGGGAAGATATTGGGGAAAGTGGAAAACATATAAAATGAATTTGAGGTGTTGGGTATGTATTATATTCTTTACAAGATTAGTCCCATGTATTCTATGTTTCACGTTTTTGGTAATTTTGGTTGAATTTTTGGCCTATTCTAATGTAATTTTGGTTAAATAATCTAATATGGGTTAATATATTAATGTCGTGAAATTGTATATGTTTTTTTTATAATGGTGAAGTTAATATAATAAGAGTTAGAGGTGTGGTTCTAGATATTTGTTGGTTTTCTCGGTTAAGGGTTTCCATGTTAAATCTTTCAGTAGTGTGTGTGATTATTATTATTTACTTTTCTATTTTATAAAGAATCTATCTATAAATTACTTCACTAGAAAGGTTTAAATATTACATGAGGGGGTGGGATAATGATGGGGAGAATATTAGGGAAACCATATTATGGTTTCTTTTGTACCCACTAGCCCCCACTCTCATGTGGGGGTGGGAAGAGAAATTGGGGAAACCATAATAAAGAGATATTTGGGGAAAACATATTATGGTTTTCCCAATATATCTCCCTACCACCCACCCTCATATGAGTATGATGGTGATACTTTGAGGAAAACATAACCTTGATAAGAGTATGAGGGTAGGGGAAGGTATTAGGGAATGATATTAGGGGGGAGATATTGGTTGTAAAACCTAACCCTCATATTACTAAAAGTGTGGTTTTCCCAATACTACCCACCAACCCCCACATATATTTTCCCCAAGACCACCCCCCATTTTCATACTCATTTGAGGATGTAGGGTGGTGGAAGGTATTGAGGAAAACATATGGAGGGAGATATCAAAGAAAACCTATTATGTTTTCCATAATATCTCTCCCCCACGCCCATGTGATCTCTTATGAAGGTGTGTGGAAGATATTGGGGAAAAAGTATTATATTTTTTGTTCCCCAGTATTCCTCCCCGCCCTTATATATAAGGGTGGGGAGCGGTTGGAAATATTGGGAAAAACATAATAGTATGAGGATGAGGGGAGATGTTGACTAAAAACATAATATAATGATTCCCAATATCTCCTCCCATCACCATATGATATAATATAGAGATGATGGGATATATTGGGGAAAAAATGTGTGGGATGGAAGGAGATATTAGTGAAAACATATGATAATTGACCCTTTATCTTCCCCCACCCCCATATGAGGGCGAGGATGGGAGGAGATATTGGGGAAAACAAAGCATTTTTTTATCATGTCATTTTGCTAAAAAAATATGGATAATGGTGAGAATAATCATTGAAGGAAATGATAAATTTAAAGAGAACCAACAAAGAAATATTTACAAAATTGGTTTGGGGACAGTGACATAATATATAAACACCATTTTTTACAAGTGTTTGTATTTGTGGCCATTCAGTTGGTAAGGAATTACTCTTTGTTCTAGGAGGATATCTTTAGAGCAACAATGATTTTTTACAAGATACAAAGCTCCTACAAATCCTTTTCATAAAACTTAAAAAAAAATACAAAGAGGGTGTTCGATGAGGTTGATGTAAATAAATCAAAAACCTATGGCTTCTCTGATGAACCAACACAACAAAAACTTGGTGATGTGGAACAAGAGGTATCCTTTATTTTTCATAATAACATTGGATATCATTTGAATTCTATAGAAGACCATACATGAACCGAATTGGATCCATGAAGATTATTAGAGTTCTATGACTGTTTCAAATCATGACAGACTTCAAAATCTTGTGAACAATGAGCTATCAGGAAGGACCTCTAGACAATGGCAGTTTGTAGCTAGCACGGAACGATGAGGACCTCAGTCAAAGTGCGCTGACCGAGGCCCATGGAGACCGCGCAGTGGCACAAACTAGCAATTTGGAAATCCAGATCAGGAAACGAAGGCCATTTCTGATGCGCGATTAGCGCATCACTGGGAAAAACCCTTGGAGAAGGAAAAGCCCCGAGCGCTCGTCACAAGGTAAGCCAAGAAACCGTGGGAAAAGCACTAAAACGACAGGCGGGTCCCACGCTCCAAAACCGACAGAATATCGGAGGCGTTTTGGGCGGTAAGCAGGGTTGTCAAGAGAACGAGCGGTTCCATACGTTGAACGATGCGTGTCCAGTGGATGAGAGAGAAAACTGCTCTCATCATGGGCTAACGTTCGACAAGTCAACCGCACGATAAGAGCAATGACCATAGGATCTGGAGGCCCCAGATCTAACGGCAGAGATTGCGCTCGATGGGAAACCTGATTCGACGGGAGAAATAAGCTATGATGCATAAGGGTTTAAGTCCGATTTGACCGTTGAACTGGTGGATGAATTATTTCACAAAGTAACTGAAATAATGAACCGTTTGAGGAAGAGTTGCTGCTCATTTCGTAGGAAGACAAGTGGCCACCTCCGTGTGAAACATTACACAGTGGCAATGATGCAGAGGCAGGGAATTCCAAGCGGACAACAGCAGGTGATCCAAAGAGACGGAAGAGGAAGAAAATAGTCATGAGACAGATTGGCTTTAAGCCACGAACAGACAAAGAGTAGAGAACAGAAGAGGGAGACAGTGAGACAAAAGAGACAGAATAGAGAGGAAGCGAGAAGCAGAGAACAAAGGAAGTCGAGTTGACTTGCAAAGTTAAGGCAGCATCGAGCAAACAGAACCAGGCTTGAGAGGTTCAAGAAATCCCTAAGAGGATATTTGTCGGGAACTGAGTACCAAATTGGACTCATCCCATTAAGACCAGTTGAGGTCGAGACTTGGTAAGGGGGAGTCTGTGTACTCTAGTGGCTTGGGGAATCCAAGTACCACCCTACTAAGAATCATCTGTTTCAGGAGACTCAGATTGAGCTCCTCATTGTAAAAACTCTGCTTAAAGACATAATACAAAAAGGCCACCACTAAAAGCTGGACCAGGAGATGTAGCCCAGAAGGATTGGGTGAACTCCTTATTAAATTGTTGTGTTTTTGTATTTGCTTTCTGTGTTTCTCTTACTGTTTTCCAGTGTCTGTGTATTTTGCAATCTTATTGATCTGTTCCCTAAGATAACATAGACACACGCCAGCACATGAGTTTGTAATACCTACATTAATTAATTAACTGAGATCAGTCACAAGTGATTTTCAGATCAAGTGGTATCAGAGCTCTAGGCTGTTAAGGTTAGACAAGCTTGTGCTGGATTGAGCTGTTGAATGCTAACTAGATCAAAGCTCAAATTAGGAGAATTAGAGTTGGTCGAAACTAATCCTAAAATTGGGAGAGTCTATCCTCAGAAGACAATGTCGGAGGAAGGTTCTATGGGGCCAGACCCTCAATTCATAGATAGTTTCCTAGCCATAAGGTCCATGGTAGAGGAAATGTATAAGGACTTTAGAAAACACAAGGATGAAGATTCATCAGGCTCCAAACAAGATAAAGGAGAAGAAGAGTCTCTCCTCCATGACCACTCAAAAGGCAAAGGGAAAGAAGAAAGCTTTCTCACACCTCCTAATAGCCCTGAACATAAAAAGAAGACATCTTTGATCAAATTGAATGTAGAAAAGCTGGACAATTGGATTAGACAAATTGATGTTTATTGCAGAGTGAAGAGTATTGATTCAGACAAGAGCAAGATTCAGCTGGCAATCCTACGCCTTGGAAGCACTGCCTTGGTTTGGTGGGAAGGCAGGACCGAAACTGACATGAAGAGACATGGTAAGACTATTTCTGTCTAGAGTGAATTTTTTTCTGCAATCAAAAAGCAGTTCTATCCACTAGCCTACATGCATCAAGCCATGATGAGCTAGCAAACTCTTCGTAAGTTGAAAGGGCAAAGTGTACAAGGTTACACCCAAGAATTTAGGAAGAGAGCATTGATTCTAGGAATCTCATTAGACTCACCTGAGACTCTGTTGAATTACATTGGTGGTCTACACAGCTACATGAGGCACACTATCCTCATGTTTAATCCCACTAGTATAGATGAGGTATATGTTCAAGCTACACATCTAGAAGCTAGAGGAAAGAATGGAAACCCAGAAGTTGGGCGATCATCCCAACCCACTGCAAGCAAGAATAAGGAGAAAAGAAAACAGAAATGGAAAGCAAGGAAGGCCAACGTTGCACAAAAAAGCAAGGCTTCATGCACTCACTGTAAGAAGGATGGGCATGATGATGAGCACTGTTGGATTTTGCATCCGGAGCTGAGACCTAAGAAGTTCAAGGGCAAGAAGAAGAAGACTGCTGCAGCTATGAAGAGAGATTTGGGGTCAGACTCAGGAGATAAAACAACCATTGCAGCCACAGGTATAAAGGTAAGAATTCTGAAGCATCTACTAGTAATTCTGCACAATCTACTATTGATGAAGAAAATGAGAGAAAAAGACATGAGCTTTTCCATATTCGAGTTATTTCCAAACATCAAAAGATTGATACTTTGTTTGATAGTGGCTCACAAGTAAATTTAATTTATGAATCAATTGTAAAGAAGTTGGGATTACTGACTACACCTCACAAGAAACCATACCCATTAGCATGGATAAAGCACAACTACAAGTGGCTAGACAATGCAAACTCAAGTTTTCTTTTGGGTCAACATTTGTAGATGAGGTTGAGTTAGACATAATTCCTTTGGATATATGTGGAATTGTTTTAGGAAGTCCTTACTTGTATGATAGAAAAGCTATTCTCTATAGAGCTGAGAACAAGTATCTACTCGTTAAAGATGGAATCGAATACTTTGTAAGAGCTCATAAGCTCAAGAATAATTATACTCTCATAAACTCAGGGCAGATGAAACGAATGATAAATTCATGAAAACAATTTTTACTGATGGTTGTAAAGGAAAAGAAACCTGATAAAACCAATGTATTTGAGGGTTGTGATGCTAAACAGCGAGCTGATTTAGAAAAAGTTGTTTCAGAGTATGATATCTTGTTTCAAGAACCTAAAGGTCTGCCACCCAAAAAGGAAATAGTGCATGAAATTAATTTGCAGCAAGATGTTCCATTGCCTAACATTGGAATGTACAGGTTGTCCGCTTTAGAGAATGCAAAAATCAAGAAGAAAGTGCAGGAGTTGCTCGAGAAGGGGTTCATCAGACCTAGCACATCATCATGTGGGTCACTAATCATTTTGGTGAGAAATAAAGATGGCTCGTGGAGAATGTGCATTGATTACTGAGCACTGAATAAGATAACAATAAAAAATTGTTATCCCATTCCTCGCATAGATGATCTATTAGATCAATTGAAAGAAGATGTTTATTTTTCCAAGTTAGACTTGCATAGTGGATATCATCAGGTCAGAGTTGCAGAACAAGATGCATGGAAGACTGCTTTCAAAACAAAGCAGGGATTGTATGAGTGGCTGGTTATGCCTTTTGGCTTAACTAATGCTCCTGCTACTTTCATGAGAATAATGAATGATGTACTCAAACCTTTTCTTGATGATTTTGTTATTGTATATATGGATGACATTCTGATATTTAGCAAAATATGGGAAGAACATTCAAAGCATGTTAAGCAGACACTAGATGTTTTGAAAAGAGAAAAACTTCATGTTAAACTCTCAAAATGTGAATTTGGCAAAACATATTTGAATTATTTGGGACACATAGTAGGGGTTGGTGAATTGAAGATAGATCCATCTAAGGTGGCAGTCACTGTAAACTGGCCTAAACCCAAATCTGCTACAGAATTTAGGAGTTTCTTAGGAGTAGCACAATATTGGAGAAAGTTCATTTCTAACTTTTCCTTAATTGCAGCTCCCTTACATGCTTTAACAGGATTGAACAAGGTGTTTCAGTGGGGATGCAAACAGCAGAAAGCCTTCGATACCTTGAAAGAAAAGATTAGTACAGCACCAATACTAGCACTGCCTGATCTTCAAAGACCGTTTGAGATCCAAATGGATTCCAGTGACTATGCCATGGGAGCAGTGTTGACACAGCATGGTAAACCCATATGTTATCATTCTGAGACATTCAATTTTGTAGTAGTTAACTATCCTACATATGATAAAGAATTGTATGTGTTAGTACAGAGTGTGAAAAAGTGGAAACATTACTTAATGGGCAAAGAGACAGTAATACATACTGATCATCAACCACTTTAATATCTACACTCCCAAACTAAGTTGCAGCAATTAAGACACTATAGATGGATGGGTTTTCTACAAAAGTTTCATTTGGTCATTGGATATAAAAAGGGCATACACAATAAAGTTGCATATATGTTATCTAGACCCATTATAAATGCATCTACTATACTTAAGCATAATTTTGTGTTACATGAGAGCTACATTGAACAATATGCTCAAGATATAGACTTTAAAGATGTATATGCAACTTTAAGTCAAGTCAAACGAGTAGAAGAATTGGATTATCATGTAAAGGACCGACTCTTATATCATTGTGGGAAGTTATGCATTCCACAAACTGAAAGAGTAAAGATAATTCAAGAAGCACACACTTCTCTAATATCAGGTCACTTTGGGGCAGTAAAACAGTTGCATAGCTGCAAAGATTTTGTTATTGGCCAAAAATGAATGAGACAGTTTCTAGATAAGTAAGAGGGTGTACTATGTGTGCTAAAAGCAAGCCCAACAATAGAAAACTAGGCTTGTACACTCCATTACCAGTTCCTTCTCATCTTTGGGAAAGTGTTTCCATGGACTTTGTTGGAGGACTACCTAAATCTAGGAAAGGTCATGATTATCTGTATGTTGTTGTGGATAGGTTCAGTAAAATGTGTATTTTGATACCTTGTAATAAACAGATTACAGCTGAACAAACTGCAAAATTGTTCTTTCAACATATATGGGTTCATTTTGGATTACCCACTTCCATTATATCTGATCAAGACACCCAATTTGTGGGAAAGTTTTGGTTGAGTCTATGGGAACTTATGGACACCAAACTGAAGAAAAGCACAGCTTTCCATCCACAAACTCATGGCCAGATAGAAGTATTCAACAAGACAGTGATCCAATTACTCAGGGGATATTGCAGCAAGCATCCTAAGCTAGGATGAACATTTGTGTTATGTGCAACATGCTTACAACTGAGCAAAACATTCTTCTACACAAATATCTCCTTTTGAGACTTGTTTTGGTTTCACACCAAGGTCTCCTTTGGATTTTGTCTTTGGTAAAGATACCACAGTTGAGGGACACAACGATGTGGATAGGGCAACTAGGTTCATTGAACAAATCCAAGAGATCCACCAGGTAGTATAGGAACAACTGGAAAAGAGCCAAGCCAAATACAAGGCAATGCATGACAAGCATCAGATGGAGAATAGTTTCTAAGTTGGTGATCAAGTCTAGCTGTATATCAACAAGGACAGAACGGAAGGTGAAGGTAAAAAGCTAAAGCCTATCAGGTATGGACCTTTCAAGATACTTGAGAAAATTGGTGAGAATGCTTTTCGCATTGATCTACCAGCTTACATGAACATCTATTCAGTCGTAAATGCAGACAACTTGAGACTATTTGATCCTTCATTAATTGAAGGCCCTAAAGAATAGAGTAAATTGCCTTCTGTTGATGACCTGTTACCTGAATATTTTAATGAATTGCAGGAAGACACAGTTCTGGACATGAAGGTGAGGATGACACGCAGGGGAGATGTTGAGTACCTCAGAGTTGGGCTCAAGGGTTCAAAGCCAAGCAGTGCAAAGTGGATAGAGATTGGACAGGTGAGAAAGCTGTATCCTCACTTAGTCGATGCTTCAAAACTAACTTTTGGTGGTCCAAAAGCTTTTTCAGTGGGAAGGCCGTGATCTGAATTGGATCCATGAAGATTATCAGAGTTCTATGACTGTTTCAAATCATGATAGACTTCAAAATCTTGTGAACAATGAGCTATCAGGAAGGACCTCTAGATAGTGGCAGTTTGTAGCTAGCACGAAACGATGAGGACCTCGGTCAAAGCGCGCTGACCGAGGCCCATGGAGACCGCGCAGTGGTGCAAAATAGCAATTGGGAAATCTAGATCAGAAAACGGTGGCCATTTCTGATGCGCGATTAGCACTGGGAAAAACCCCTCGAGAAGGAAAATCCCTGAGCGCTCGGTCACAAGGGAAGCCAAGAAACTATGGGAAAAGCGCTAGAACGATAGGCAGGTCCCGCAGTCCAAAACCGGTGGAATATCGAAGGCGTTTCGAGCGGTAAGCGGGTTTGTCAGGAGAACAAGCGATTCCATACGTTGAACGACGCGTGTCCGGTGGATGAGAGAGAAAACTGCTCTCATCGTGGGCTAACGTTCGAACAAGTCAACCGCGCGATAAGAGTGGTGACCATAGGATCTGGAGGCCCCAGATCTAATGGCGGAGATTGCGCCTGATGGGAAATTGGATTCGACAGAAGAAACAAGCTACGACACATAAGGGTTTGAAGTCCGATTTGACCGCTGAGCTGGCGGATGAATCATTTCACGAAGTAACCAAAATAGCGAACCATTTGAGGAAGAGCTGTGCTCATTTCGTAGGAAGACAAGTGGCCACCTCCTTGTGAAACTTTACACAGTGGCAATGACGCAGAGGTAGGGAATTCCAAGTGGATAGTAGCAGGCAATCTGAAGAGACGGAAGAGGAAGCGAACAGTCATGAGATAGATTGGATTTAAGCCACGAACAGACAAAGAGTAGAGAACAGAAGAGGGAGACAGTGAGACAGAACAGAAAAAATAGAGAGGAAGTGAGAAGTAGAGAACATAGGAAGTTGAGCTGACCTGTAGAGTTAAGGCAGCATCGAGTAGATAGAACCAGGCTTGAGAGGTTCAAGCAATCCCCGAGAGGATATCTGTCAGGAACTGAGTACCAAATTGGACTCATACCATTAAGAACAGTTGAGGTTGAGACTTGGTAAGGGGGAGTCTGTGTACTCTATTGGCTTAGGGAATCCAAGTACCACCCTACTAAGCATCATCTGTTTCAGGAGACTCAGATTGAGCTCCTCATTGTAAAAACTTTGCTTAAAGACACAATAAAAAAAGGCCACCACTGAAAGCTGGACCAGGAGACATAGCCCAGGAGGATTAGGTGAACTCCTTATTAAATTGTTGTGTTTTTGTAATTGCTTTCTGTGTTTCTCTTACTGTTTTCCAGTGTCTGTGTATTTCACAATCTTATCGATCCGTTGCCTAAGATAACATAGACACACACCAGCACATGAGTCTTTAATACCTACATTAATTAATTAACTGAGATCACTCACAAGTGATTTTCAGATCAATACAATTTGGAGAAATGAAGGAATTTTCCATTTTAATGGAAATCACTTTAAATGCTAAAATAAACCATATAGATGTGATGTGTATTAAAGTTCTAAAATAGCTATTTATTAGATGAATAAATTTATGAAAAATAATATCTTTTATTCACATACATCATTTTAGTGATGAAATTCCAATATCTCAAGTTCTCACACTTTTTCAAAGATCATAATCAAAGTGTAGACATGTTATCCAAATAAGCATATGCATTGCATAAGCAAGAACCTTATCATTGTTCTCATCTAAAGGTTGGGCAGAAAAAACCATCCCCTCTAAGTTCATGGCTTTGTACTTTCTTATTAAGCCGAGAGGCTTATTCTACAACCCACAATGAAGGCAATGTGTAATTATGTCCCTGCTCAATGTGGAATTAACATGCGTCCCTTTTGAAATAGAATTAAAATACTATTTAAATTAAAAAATAATGTCAGCTATACTCAAGGTAAAAACAGATATACATATTTGGTTAGTTTGACTTAAAAGTATTATAAAATGTAGTCTCACTTTAATTGTTCTTGCCCCATTACAAACAAGATATGGTAATAATATTTCATTCTCATTCTCACTCTCAGCTATAAATAAAATATTTTCATGCCCATATAAAATAAAATAATTTTATATCAATTTAAAAAAAAAATCAAAGTAGTTACAACAACAAAAAAAACTAATAAAATTGATATTATTTATATTTTCATATTTCAATTGGATAGTTAAATAAACCATTTTAATATATATATATATATATATATATATATATATATATATATATATCTATATCTCTCTCTCTCTCTCTCTCTCTCTATATATATATATATATATATTATTTGCAATAAAATATTTCAATATGCAAATAGAAGAATTGATTAAAAGTAATATCGAAATGTATTTAAAGATATATTAATAGAATAAAATAAACAAAGAACTTTAAATGTGGACAATGTAATCATAAATAAAATATCTCAATGCTAAGGTTAATTAAATTATTTCATTGTCAACAATTTGCATATTATATATAGTTTAAAATAATAATAATAATAAAATGTATATATATTATATAAAGTATTTGAAAATTTAAATTCTTATTGTTATAGCTTTTTAAGTATCATTATTTTACATTTTGACCTTTTTATTAAGAGTTAATTTTGAATGGAGTAAATATTTGTTGGAATTGCATGTTTAAGCTCGTTTATTTCATTTGCTCAAGGGATTTTCAAGAGGTTGAATTGATTTATGCATTCAAAAATTCAATTTACTATATATATATATATCTCTCTCTCTCTCTATATATATATATATATATATAGATATATATATCGGGGGAGAGAGAGAGAGAGATTCATCTTAACTATCATTTATTAGGTCCCTATGGGAATGCAATCTTTGGAGGTGCATTTTTTTTTTTGCACTATTAAATGGGGTTACACCTGAAGAGAATTGATCCCTCTTGCTAAATCCATGGATAAAATAGATCTATATTAGTATTATTACTCTTCACCTTTAAGATAGGTTAATCCTTGAGAAATTTGTTTGTTCTTAGATAAGTGTTATAAACTTTTATGTAATGTTCATAATTAGTATAATGGACATTAAATATATTTTATTTGAATTATATAAATATTTTCAATTAATTTCATTTCAAATTATTATTATTTTTAATTAATTATGATAATTATATTCTTTAGATTTTCAAATGTTTTTTATATTTTTTTGTGATGTAAGAATAACTATTATATCAATAATAAAATTTGTAATTATTAAAATTTATAAATGAATTTTCCTAGAAAAAAATAAATATTATATCAATAATAAAATTTATAATTTTTTTAAACTATTTACATCTACACATAAATAGAAGTTAGATCTACATTCCATCGTACCTTAATAATCACTAAAATAATAATAAAAATTATAATATAGTTAATAATTAACGAAATAAGGAAATTGCATGTAAGAATCGATATTTTTGAGGGGCTGTAGAGGAAAAACGCGCAGAACTAGGGTTTGGAGAAGAATTTCGGAGTTGGGTACCATGGAGGGGCAAGAAGGGGGGAGTTGTACTCCCTCCTATAGTTATGTAGTCTCTAATCGTTTCAAGAAGCCCATGGAAGTGGAAACTGGGTATACAGAAAGAGGAAAACAGGAAAACAACAGAGCACAGAAGATGGCAGAAACGCAAGAGGAAGTCAGAAGGGAGATACATACAGAAGTAGACAGTGAGAAAGCTGACCTCAGAATTTGGACAGGACCATGTAAACCCAGGGCTTCCCTTACACCCCGAGTGGTGTTAAGAGACCTAGCGCTACAAGCGCACAGGGATCACATGGTGAGTTATGCAGTGATTGGCAAATTCATGGGGTTATGGCCAACGGAGAAGGCCCTATACGCTTGGATAAAGAACCATTGGAAACCTAAGGGAAATATAGATATGCACCTTGGATCCAAGGGTTTCTTCGTTGTTGTGTTTACAAACCTCAAGGATAGGGACATGATATTTGAAGGAGGACCCTACTTCTATGCGGCTGTGGGTCTCTATATGCGACCTTGGGTGATGAACTTTGTCCCGGAGCGAGAAACGTTTACTTCGGTGCCGGTATGGATTAGAATTTATTCCCTACCTCTAGATTATTGGCTGCCGAAGTCACTAAAAGCCATAGGTGATAAACTAGGGCATTTCATAAAAATATCAAAGGCCACACTGCGCAAAAAATATGCCTCATTTACCAGAATATGTGTGGAAATGGACCTTTCTGGGGCTCTGACGGATGAAATAATCCTAGAAGTTTATGATGAAGATTTGGTGCAAGCAGTGGACTACGAGCATATACCCTTCAGATGTAGGAAGTGCCATGAACACGACCACCTCTTCAGAGATTGCCCTTTAAATAAAAGGGAGAGTAGTTTCAAAGAAACCCCAGGTAAAGAGATTGAAAGCTTTATCAAAGTGGGTGGCAAAGGAAAAGGAGGAAGAAAGAACCAAAAAAAAGCTATGAGGAAAAGTAGCCTAGTCATAATAGGATCAAGATATTAGAAGAAGAAGAAGGGGATGAAAGAGTGAAGCAAGTTCTGAAGGACAATCCAGTAGAGAAGGAAAATGATGACCGCATGGAGGATAGACCTGACAAAATCCAACAAAAGGACGATCAGCCCAACACGATGGAACTTGATAGGGACCAAGAGATGACCTCAAGCGAAGTAGGAATGGAGGAGCATGAATTGCAGGACATTATGGAAAGGGAGCACCTTGATCTAGAAAAGTTCCTGGAGGAAGGAACCACCAGAGGAGTGGACTCGCTACATCAAGAGGAATTTAACAAAGTGCAATAGATATTCCTCTAGAGAACTCAGGAAAAGGGTTCTGGGGTAAAAAGAAACCATGATAGTTAGGATAACGGAGGAGTCAAAACTATGGAGGCAACAGAGGGACAAGCTCCCAAGAACTTAGGAAGAAAAGACAAAATGAGCTGCTGATTGAATGTGGAAAACTCATGATCAACTCAGGTAAGATAACAGACCTAACTAGTTACTCATTTACAAATCTTTCTTAATGAAGCTTACAACATGGAATATTAGGGATCTAGGAAGTAAAAGGAAACAACGAAATCTCAGCAACAGGATAAAGGAAGAAAAACCAAATTTGGTTTTTATCCAGGAAACAAAATGTTCTGTCAAAAAAATAAGAGAGATACATAGTAAGTGGCTTAGTAAGTATGAATATCTAGAAGTTAAAAAAGACAACACAACAAGGGGGATTCTTACACTGTGGAACCCTCAGAAACTTGGAATCCTAGATGCTGAAGCATCTAGGAACTACCCTTCAGTGGTCATCCAACCTCTGGGGGACAAGGAAGTTTATTTGATCACGAATGTCTAAGGTCCACAAAAGCTTGAGGATAAATTCAGACTTCTAACCTCTCTAGAGGAGCTAAGAGAAAGACATATGGGCATCCCATGGATTCTGGGAGGGGATTTTAATATGATCAAATCTCTTTCGGAAAAAAAAGGCGGGACGAGATCTCTAGGCAGAGATTCCATAGCTTTTCAGAACTTCATTACCAACATGAGGCTAGTAGATATAGAAACCTACAATGGTATCTTCATCTGGAACAATAAAAGGGGAGGGGATGCTGAAGTGGCCTCTAAACTTGATAGATTCATTATATCTAAGGACCTTATCTTCTCAGGCCTTGACTTGTCAGCTATGATTCTCCCTTTTGGAGGCTCGGACCACTGGCCCATTCAATTAGAAGCACCCTTTATAGGAACACCAAGAATTAGACCTTTCAGATTTGAAAACTTTTGGTTTACCCATCCGAACTTCAACAACAATATTGAAAAATGGTGGATAGAAGATTTGAATGTTCAGGGAACTAAAATGTTCCTTCTGCAACGGAGGTTGAAACACATCAAACTCAGGCTTAAAGATTGGAATAAGAATGAGTTTGGTAATATCTTCAAAGCCAAAAAAATAGTTGAGGGAAAGCTATAGGAAATTAACCATGAGCTCATCATAGAGGGATTCACCGAGGAGGGTAGGAAGCAAGTTGATTCGCTTCATCAAGGTTGGGAAGGCTTATGTAAGCAAGAGGAAATCTTCTGGAAATAAAAGTCGAGAGTTCAATGGTTAAAGGAAGGAGACAAGAATACAAGGTTTTTTTCACAAGTCCACTATGGATCATTGATCTCATAACAGGATTCTAAAACTAAAAGATACGCAAGGAAAACAGCTCAATACCCACATAGAAATAGAAGCTGCTCTGGTTCAAAACTTCCAAGGCATAACAGAGGAGCCCCTCATAGACAAATCACATTTCATCAATGACTTCACTAAACACATTCCTAAGCTTATGACAAAAGAAGATAATTATAATCTTAACAGGCCAGTGAATGAACAGGAGGTCAGTGAAGTCATCAAAGAAATGCAAAATGGGAAATCTCCTGGCCCAGACGGTTTCAATGTTGACTTATTCAAAGCATGCTGGAGCATAGTCAAGAAAGACATTTTGGAAGTGGCAGAGGACTCAAGGAAAAACAAAACTGTTTTGAAGGCGCTCAACACCTCTTTCATAGCCTTGATCCCAAAGCAGGAAAATGCTATGACATGAGATAGATTTAGACCCATAGCATTATGCAATGTGGTGTACAAAATTATTTCCAAAGTAATAGCAAATAGGCTTAATCCCCTTCTTCCAACTCTAGTGTCTGAGGAGAAAACAGGATATGTGGAAGGTAGACAAATTCTAAATAATATCATTCAAGCTCACAAAGTGATCCACTTTTGAAGAGCAATAAGCAACCATGCATGATCATACAACTTGATCTTGAAAAGGCTTATGACAAGCTTAGTTGGGAATACATCAGGGAAGTTCTAAAAGCTTATGGCTTTGACCATAACTGGATAAAATGGGTAATTGCTCTCGTTACCACCTTAAGCTTCTCAATTCTGCTGAATGGCTCACCATAAAAAACATTCAAGCCTACAAGAGGTCTTAGATAGGGAGATTCACTCTCACCCTTCCTCTTTATTCTCATGATGGAAGGGGTGGGAAAAGCAATCAAAGCTGCCAGAGTAGAAGGCAGAATTTAGGGGCTCAAACTCACCATGAATGGGGATGCTTTGACTCACCAAAAATTTGTGGATAACACCATGCTGCAGGGTACACCTACGGTCAAAGAAGCTCCTGCCTTCAAACAAATTCTGAATGACTTTGCTTTGGCTGCAAGTACTGAGTTAAGCCTCACCAAATCAAGGATTTTCTTTTTTAATACTGATATGGCTATACAGAGAAACCTCACTAGAATTCTAGGTTTCCAAAGAGAAATGTTACCCTCCAAATATTTGGGAGTTCCTCTAATAGAAAAACCTCTAAGCAAGATATTCTGGGAGCTTGTTATTAATAAACTTCAGGACAAAATCTAGAAATGGACAAACAGGGCTTTGAATTTGGCAGGAAGACTAGTGCTTACAAAGGCCATCCTACAGATTGTTCCTATTTTCATGTTTTCAGCACTTCCAGCTCCTAAAGAAGTGATGCAACACATTAGAAATATTCAAAGAGATTTTCTTTAGAGAAAAGGGGAAGAGAAAAAGAAATGGGCTCTGGTAGCTTGGGAAAAGATCTATAAACCTAAGACACATGGAGGTTTGGGACTTGATGACCCTGAAATCTTAAACAAAGTTTTGGGGGCAAAAGTTTGGTGGAGATGGCTAAAGGAATCAGATGCCCCTTGGACCAAGGTCTGGAAACAGAAATATGCAAACAATTGGCAAGAAAGGGAGCACATCAGAACGTCTGGAATAATCAAAGGCTCCCACATCTGGAACAAAGCTTGGGAGAACAAAGCTATTGTTTAAAAACACAGTTTCTGGGAAATCAGAGATGGAAACCTTGCTTGGTTTTGGGAAGATAATTGGGAATAGGAGCCAAAATTGCTGAGAGAAGAGTTTGAAAATCTTAAGAAGGATACCAATGACAAAGGGTTACATAGGGTAAATGACTTCTGGGAGAAAAACAGAAACGAAGGAAAATGGAGAGTATGGAAGAATCTGTTTTACAGTGAGGACTCTCCATTGAAGGCCTAGGCAGAAGCTCTCACGGCTATCTTGGAACAAAGAAAGATTCTGATTTCAACTTCTTCAGACCAACTAAGATGGGGCAGGAAAAATGAAGGGAACTTTAACCTTAAAGAGGCCAAGCAAATAACTCTTAGGCTTTACTTTCCAAACCCTGACATGGTCTGGAAGGACCTATGGAAGAATCAAATTTGGATGAAAATCAAACTGTTCATGTGGTTGGTGCAACACAAAAAGATTTTAACTTGGGAAAACCTGCAGAGAAGAGGTGTAATTGGGCCATCAAGATGTCAGCTTTGCAAATTACAAGAAGAAACTATGGAACACCTTCTCAACCTATGCCCATTCACCTCTACCTTGTCGAATTGGGTAGCTTCAATCTTCAGAAATTCTGACAGTGACATTGCCAACATCAAAAGCACATTGAGGAATTGGAGGAGTAATTTCTTTGCTAATGAAATTATCAACAAAGCTTGGGAACTGGTACCTGGCTTTCTAATTTGGGATGTATGGAAAGAACGCAACAATAGAATCTTCAAGAACAAGAGTGGTTCTGCCCAGAGCATTATGGATCAGATGTTAGGACAACTCAAAGAGACCGTTGGTAGCCTTATAAAAATCCCCCGTGAGAACCAACCTCATGAACAGGATAGGCAGATTCTGATCCAGTTGGGCCTTCAAGGACTTTTCCCCCAGGGAACAACCAAGAAGGTAAATCATTTATCAGTTGATAAGGATCTTTGGCATCCCCCCCTTTTGGGTATATGAAGTGCAATATAGATGGGGCCTCAAAAGGAAACCCTGGCTTTGCTAGTTATGGAGAAGTGATAAGGGATGACCAGGGGTTGATAAAAACCATCTTTCACAGTCATCTAGGTAAAGCCACTAATAATATGGCAGAGCTCATGGCCCTAGAACAATGCCTAGGAATCTTAAAGGACTCAAACTTACATAATACCATAATTGAAGCTGATTATGAACTGATAATCAACTCAGTTAAGAAAATATGCAATGGCTCAGTGCTAGACAAAATTTCGAAAGACTGGAGATTACTGCAAGTTTATCATCTCATTCAATCCCACTTGCGCACCATGAGAACACTTAGTTTCACTCATGTGCGAAGAACAACCAACATGTTAGCGAAAATTATGGCTAATGAGGGTGTTCTATGTACCAAAAGAAATAAAATATATGAATGGTCAGAGACTCCTCAGGGTCGCTTAATGGATGAGTGCCACAAACAGGCATCAGTAGACAGGGAGATCTGCCAGAACAGAGGAAATGAGCAGGATGATGTATAAGCAGGGTGTTCTTCATGTTTAGAGGACTTTTAGTTGACATGAGGAAAAATTTGAGCAGGAGGTCAAGTGTGATACTAGGGGTTCACTCTGGTTATCAGACGGTAATTTGGAAGAGGAATTCTACAGTTATCAGTTTAATAGGAGAGAAACTATTAACATAACAAGTCTTCAGTTTAACAAGAGAGAAACTATTAACAAAACAAGTCTTCAGTTTAACAGGCAGGAAACTAGTAACAGAACAAGTATTCAAAGCCTTTTAATGTTTGGTGCCGAGAACTTCACTAAAGAGTGGGCAAGTAATCATAATTGCGGAAATACAATGCATTTCGCGCGGCAAACAACTCGTTGGTTAACCGTCCATTCGAAGCCGAAATGTATTTCAGATTTGACTCTATAAGGCTTCGGGTCCGAAGGCGCAGATAAGTTCTGTGCTAGTTGGAGAGGCTTTTATGTCCACTTACATCTAGTACATTTCGGGTGGATAAACTACTCGAAGCTTATCATCCCTTTCGGACCCGATATGAAGTTTAATGGCGATTTATTATATTTTCAGGTCTGTTTTTGTCGTTAAAGTGTGGGCAGGTTGCTCACCCAATATTCACCTGGGTCGTTAGATCTGCGAGGAGTGATTGAACGACCCTGTTTGAGCCCGAGGATTGGTTTGTGGGCCCGAGGCATTGTTTGTGGGCCAGAAGCTTGGGCTTGGCTTTAGCTTGGGCATTTGCACCTTTTTGTATTTTATGTATCTTTTCTTTTAAATGGAATAGAAGGAACTTCGCTTGCTTTAGCAAAAAAAATAATTAACGAAATAAAGTAAGAAAATATTGCAACTTAATCAACAACCAAGTTTTATGATAAATCAATTTAAAAAGTGACTCAACAATAATAAAACAAGTTGTGTGAGCTCAGAGTGATGATTGTGCTCTGAGTGTTTTTTCCTCTGATATTCTACAGCTGATTGCGACTAATTCGATGGACCATTTTGAGCACTGCCACTTCTAGGTAGGAGCTATAACCTTCCTCTTTCATTTCATGCTTCGAATTTGTCATCTAATGCAATTTTTATTAGTGTTTGAGGTACCTAGGGCTCTACTTCCTTGCCCTAGGTCTAGCGCACCCCCAGAAAATCGAAAGGAGCATTGATCATGATTGGGGAAATTTCTGACGTAAAAAATCAAATGAAGCTCAATGAAATGTTTTCCTAGGGTCTATTCAAAACTAAGTGAGACAATGAATGTAGGTTTAAGAGGTGAAACAAGTACTAGGGACATGGAAACCACTAAGGGAATGAAATGATCCTCATTATATTTGTCAATTTTTTATATGAGATTTAGGATTGCGGACAAAAGTATCTCCCCTAGACCTAGTGGAATGGTCTAGAACAACGGAAAGAAAAGAACATAAAGTTTTCCTTAAATAAATTGAAATATGGAAAGATGCCTACTTTGGATCTGTTTGGTCAATTTAGTATGTCCTAAATTGCTACATTAATTATCAATCTAGGAGTCGTAAACTAATGAAGTGTGGCGCACTATATGTGCAAGACAACCTCTTTCTTACTTTTTGTTGTTTTTGATTTTTATTTTGTTTTGGGGGTTTTATCTTCGTTTATCTCCTAATGTGAATGGAAATCCTATCCTTGAGTTTTAAGAATACTCTAGAAGGCAAGTATGGATATAGATTTTAAGGCAATTATGTCCTCTATAATGATTTCCAGAACTTAACACTTTAGAAAGTCTTAAACCGTACTAGTGATGAAATTAATACTTGAACAAGAATGAAAATGTGCTACTATTCAAATCAAACAAATAATGAACTACTGATCATGAAACCATTATCTCTGCTGCTTATCTAAATACAGAAAGAAAAATGAGTTAAGCTACTACACTCAACAAATCAAAACTGCAAACTAATAAAAGTAAAATCAATTCACTTCATTCATAGTCCGATAGCTCGCCAAGTAGTCTAAGCTATGGCTTTAGGAGATAACGTCAATGATATGAGTAAGTTGATATCTAACTACAGAAAAATAAAACTAAAATCAAATCACATCATTCATAGTCTGAGAGCTCGCCAGGTAGTCTAAGCTATGGCTTTAGGAGATAACGTCAATGATATGAGCAGTTTGATATCTAATTTGCAGAAAAGTAAAACTAAAATCAAATCCATCATTCATAGTCCGAGAGCTCGCCAGGTAGTCTAAGCTATGGCTTTTGGAGATAACGTCAATGATATGAGGAGTTTGATATCTAATTTGCAAAAAAAGTAAAACTAAAATCAAATCACATCATTAATGGTCCGAGAGCTCACCAAGTAGTCTAAGCTATGGCTTTAGGAGATAACGTCAATGATATGAGCAATCTGATATCTAAACTAACTACTAAAGCAAGTGAATAAGACTGGAATCAAAGCATAACTGGGAAAAAAAAAAAAAAAAAAAAAAAAAAAAAAAAAAAAAACAAAGTCAGTAGAGAGGCTAATCCCATGTCACTAGTTATTGCGAAAATTGTATGAAAATGCCCAGGCCTACTCTATCCTGAAACATACACACACTAATCAGTGTTAGCAACAATATACAAAGCTTGAAGAGTCATATACAGGAATGAAATGTTAATACCATAACAGATGAAATATACACAGGTGGATAACTATGAAACATGTGCAGTGGAAATAAGGAAACAATACATAAAAACTGTACAGCAATAAGGAAAACAAAACCTCAGCGTGCAGGGGCCCTCTGCACAACCTTGGTCAACAGGCTATCAGTCGAAAATTATGCTCACACAGTCATATATAAATAGAGTCTTCTTTATAATTCAAAACAGAGGAAGAATCCTTTCATTACCACAATGGGACTAGTGTCACGACACAGTAATATTAACAACAAAATTACATAAGAAAAGACTAACTCTATGCGTTTGGAAATGCGTTATTTATAACAAAAACTTCTTAACTGTTTTCCTGTGAAACTACATCAACAGAAGACACATAAAAGACAATGTCCATGAATTTAGCATAATGGTTGCTGAGATTATTCAATCTATCAAAAGTGGCTGTTGGATTCGCATCATGGGGCAGTCTACAACTGTCAACATGACCCCAGGGATCTAGGAACGGCCATAAATCCTTCACGTGTTTGAAAACAGAGTCCTGTTGCCGTAAGACTCCTTCGATTGACCACCGTTGACCATGGCTTTCCTTGATGAATCCGGCTGAACCAATAGGACCTGATCCATGTCCAGGTCATTTCTAACTTGCCCACATGCCTTGTTTTGCCTGATGACACCTGTAACCTAGAGTTTAACAAAAACAGCGGCGGAAAGTTGAATCAGCTGCGGAAAGTCGCTGGATTCCGCAGCTAATGAGCAAAATCTAGTTCAAATAGCAAACATAAAAACATAGTTAGAAAACCACTTTAAATGCTCTTTTAGAATCAATAGCAATGATTTTTGATAACTTATGAGGTCCAGGTGAGGAGCAAAAGTCTAGGAAAGTGTGTAGGAGATATGTAGTTTCAAGGCTCAACATACCCCCACTGTGAAGGTGTTGCATGTCCCCATGCAACCAAAACTTTGACCATCCTCCCTTCAGTTCATGTGTTCTGAGACCTCTGCTAGCACATCCAACCCTCTTCTCTTCTTTCTTGGTACCGCTAACATCCTAGGCTTCCTCATTAAGCACCTGAATTTGAGGTTGATAAGAGCTCTACTCAACCTCTTGCTCTTTTTCTTCAATTTCCTATTCTTCTTCTGCCACAGCCCAAGATGCAACATGGTGTTGTCGTGAATGATCTTATGCAATCTTCTTTGTTCCTTCAATGTCTCATTTTCTCTTTTGATGTGTCTATTTAAGACCTCCAGTTCAAAAACTTCCTGTTTCAGTGATTGGATTAGAGCTTCCTGTGCTGCATTAGGCTGGGTAGATGAAGTGCCTGGATCTGTGGCAGTCTTCTCCAATGACTCTATATAATCATACATTTCTTGTTGGTTCGGGTCTATCTCAGGTGTAGTCTTTCTTGGGCTGTCCCCAAAATCTTGTTGAGAAGGACTGATCTCAAAATTTGGCCGAGAAGGACTCATGTCAACATTTGGAGGGTTGGTCTCAATATTTGGCTGAGAATGTGGTGGGCTATGGCCAGGAGAGATTGCTGGAGGTTGTTCCGGTGTTTCCCCTCCTAAATCAATGAAGTGGGGCCCTTTAGTTTGTACTTTCCTCAATTTCCCTTTAAGTCTGGAGCTCCTCCTTAAATTTTGTGGACTAGTGTCTTCTTTCTCCACACTCTGTTTTTCTTTTCCTTTCTTCTTTGCTGCAGCTGATTGTTCCTGAAGATAAACTAGTCTTTCAGACAGTATTTGGTGGTCCTCTTCTTGGGAAGGTTCTGGGGTTTGATAGACAGCCTCAATGTTTCTTTTCCCCTTTAATTTCCTTTGCTTCCTATCCTCAGTTCTTTCCTTCTTACTTTCAGACAGCTTCTCTACTTGATTAATTTCTTTGGCTATGTTAGTAGGAGTGTCTTGAATTCTCATACTTGTTTTCTTTCTCCTACTCTTCCTTGTTGAGCTGCTCTCTGGTGTTTCAGGTGTATCTTGAAAGAAGTTTCTAACCAAAAATTGTTCCCAGGTGTCCTTTTCTTTCAACTGTTTTTCAATCAAAATTTTCACAAGGCCGCGATGGTACAGGTGGGGTTTTATGTCATCCAGGTTCTTTTGGATAGTTTTGGACATCTTTTTCAGGCTATTCAATAAAAAGTAAGGCAAATTGAGGGTTTGATTTTCTATGAAATTCATTAGCAATTGGGTGTGGTACATATACATGGACCTGTTGTGGCCACCAACAACCCCCCTCCTTATTTAGTATTAGCAATAACACTAGGTAAGTGGGGACCCTTAGTAAAAAATTCAAAAAATTCAATTAAAACTCATGTATTATACTCCTTAAGGAAATATCGCATCGCGCGAAGAAGATAGGACATTTCCTTGTGAGTAAAATGATAAACTGCGAGAATGCGACGCGAAATTCATCGTCGATGGCCGATATGCGACATCGCCGATCGCCGATATGCGACATCGCATATCGCAACATCGCAAAAACAGCACATAACTATTTAACGAATTGTAACAATCTGCGATAATGCGATACTGCGATCGGCGATCTTGCGATCGCACGAAACAACAATCTGCGATTCTGTGATAAACGTGACCGGCTAACCCTACGATAAAACATCTTGATAAAATGCAATAACGCGATGAAGCGATGCTGTGATGCAAATCACAGAGATCGTCCATCGCAGATTTTCCTTGGCTCAATATTCAAGAAAAATTGAATACGCGCATTAATGAAAATTAATGAATGTACGCCAAGTGTTAATGAAAGACATTTTTGTGTTTTTCGAAGAGTTAGTTCACGTCAGCTGGCATGTTTTTGTACATCCGTAGAGCTCAGAGATTTCTTGTCAATTTTTATTATCATTACGCTCTCCTTATGTGTGAACTGCAGGAAGGAAAGACAGAAACAATATGAAGCAATGTGCAGGGAGCGATTAAGGAAAAAGGTAAAGCTCCAATGCTCGGAAGCAGAGAAGAAATGCCCTCATAAACAAATACCGCATGCAACAGAGCCGCAAATTTCAGAGCGCTACTGAGCTACTCATTATAGATCTATCAGTCAGAGCCATGGTTCAATGAATGGTTGAACAATGCTGATATCAACAGGCGATTTAACGCTCAAGGGTAGAAGTTCACAAAAGCAGTATGTTTGAAAAATTTTAAAGCTTATACCCAGTGAAGGAAAGGCGCTAAAGGTGAAAAATGCACCAGAAAGGCCTGGATCAAAGAACGGAGGCAGTTTTCGATGCGCGATTAGCGCCTAGCGCTAATCGCACATCGCTGAGAAAATTGCTCAAAAGGAAAAGTCCTTAACTGCTTAGTCACTCGTAAGCCCGGAAACGCAAGAAAGCAAAGGCAGAGGCAACCCCTCCTTCCAGACCTAGTCCTAAAATTTAAAAAACAGTGTTTTATCCCTTATACGCGACATTGCCCTGAGTTAAACGCGTGTATACGCGGGTATGTGTATAGCCAACCTACGTGTATGTATTAAAACACTTAAAAAAATATAATACTCCTTATTTTCGGGTGGAGATCGTGGGTTTTACCTGCTGATCACCTGTTAGTGCCCGTGGCCCAACTGTTCCCAACCAACTCCTAACTAAAAAACTACTTTGGAGATGGTATAAAAAGACCTCAAAGGGAAGGCCTAAGGGAGGAGAGAAGAGAGAGAAAGGTTATTATGCTGAGATTTTTCCCTTGACCAGGTCTGAAGTCCCTTGTGCCTTCTGCACTTCCCCCATTTTGTATAGGAAACCTTTGTTTCCTTGTGTGTTGATGTTCATCCACCATTTATGACATCATGGAGAGAGTCAAGGAAGGAGTTTATTAGAGGCTTGAGGCTGGAACGGATCCGGAAGGAAGCTTTGCTTGGAGCCTGCTGAAGGTGACTCAGGTGAAAATATTCCTTTTTATGTACTTTATTTGTCTATAATAAAAGAAACACATGTCTTGGTTCCCGAAATGAATCTTCTTTATGTTAATGATATTCATGTTTAGAATTCATATACAAAAGGTTGTTTGGATTTCATAGCTAACTACCTTTCTTTATAACATGAAGATGGTTCCTTTATAAGTTTTTGTCCATATACTGTTGTGTTCTTTGAATTGGTTGTTTTGCAGGACAAAAGAGAAGAAGGGAACTCCAAGAAGGGTTTGGACCCTAAAGGCCTTCTCAAACGTAGGACCAAAGGTACGTACCCTTATCATAGAATTTGCTTATGATAGCATAATGGTTGTATGAATGCATGTTTCTTTGAATAGATAACTTTCAGTCTGCTAGGGTTTCAACCCAAAAAGCCCTAGGGGAGTAATTCCCTCTATCAGAATTGGCGACTCCACTGGGGACAACACTCTTGTTGTTCCTAGTTTGGGTGTTTTTCAAGCCAATCAGGGCTCAGCTGCCTTGTTTGCTTGCTGTTACTGTCTGGTCTGTTCTTGAACTTTAAGCTTTGCCAGTTTCTTCAGTTTGTTTTTTTTATTTTTCTTGAAGCTTTTCATATACGTTGTTTTTCTTAGATACAGAGGCGTATATACGCTTGTTTCTTTGAGTAAACCCGCGTATACGCAGGTTTCCTCAAACACAGTCGCGTATACACGCAATCTGTACTTCAGTACAGTCGCGTATACATTGCAATTTTCAAGATTTATAAATCTTTTTAGTCTCTGAAGGTTTGTCTGGTGGTTTGAGTCAGTCTGAAATAGTCATTTTCCAGTATCAGTTATTTGTTTTACAGCGAGCATCTCGTTCTGAATTCTCTCTGATTATAAGGAGTATTGGTCTTGTTTTTGTTGATTGCAAGTATCATCGTTTTTGGCTAAGGCACGCAAGATTTCTTCCTAGGAATCTTGGCTGCTCTGTTTCATCAGGGTAGGGAGATTGAATTCAATATTTGTGTTAATCTTGCTTTTGGTGACTTTTTGTTTGCTTGACAAAACCGCTTTTTGTGACCATCCACTTCTTTGTCTCATGAAAGTTGTTGATTGACACTTTCTTGGAATTTGTCTTTTTGGATCTTTTGGTTTTCATTGCCAAAGTTTTCATTGCTGCTTTTGATTGTTAAGAGCAATTTCAAGCACATTTATTTTTGTTGAGTTTTCATCTATTGAGTGGTGTTGATTCGCAAAAGTGTTTAAATTGCCTTTTCTTCAATCACAAGTTTCAATGTTGTTGAGAGCATTTTTGAAAAGACTTTTTTGCTTGTTGCTTTGAAGAAAATCTTTTGAAAATCCTAGTTTTGCTTTCTTGAACTTGCTTTTCATTTGGTTTCCTTTTAGTGAAGTGAAAGTGCTTTATGTTTGTCTTAGAACTTGTTTTTAGTGTTTAGACGAAATGAATGGTAGCATCTCATATTCCATCTAGACATTGTAAGTGGCAAGATAAAGATTGATAAGCAAGCAACTTTCATTTTTGTTTTTAGAGTAGTTTTAAATCTTGCATCCACATATAGTTGTTGCATTAGGATAGATTTGCATCCCTTTTTTTAGGCATATATAGCTTTGTTAGCTTTTGTGAGTGTGAAGTATGAATTAACGAAAAGAAAAGAAAAATTTGTCTTATTAGAAGTACCGTTGAACCCTATAGAAATTGCTCTTCATCGAAAAACGAAAAAGTGCATGTGCATGTAGTTAAGTTTTTATTAATTTCTTTTGCGTCAAAAAACACCACTAGTTTCACTTCTGTTACCTTGTGACTTAAAGAACAGCCTAATAAAATCAAGCGCTAACTAAAATTCACTAGAACTTTTTGTTTTAGTCAGTTACACCAACAAGATTAGGATTTTAGGGCCTTGGATTAGGCGAGTGGAGAGTTAACTCTCCAAGGCCATATAAACGTCAAACGTAGGAGTCTGAATAACGAGAGAAAATCCAATAGCATTAGGAAGACCAGGAAAGCTCCGGATCTGGGAGTTAAGCACGACGGTCTGTGAAGACAAGGAAGAGAGATACCCCCTCTCCTACTTATCCGAACTTACCTCACGACTGTTCCACCTGGCTTCTGCGACGAGTTGGTATCCATAGTTGCTACTCCTAGGGAACTACAGAGGTGGCTGCGGAGGGGAATCCCGTGGCACCTGAGGTTGACGTTGCATCACTCTCGACAGTACTACTGGAGGGCACCCTTGCAAAGCTTGGGGGCTTGCACCGGCGCAAGCTGTTGTTAGGAGGTCAGCGTAACTTCCTCTGATACCTTCGCTGATAGGACTGGGCCCTCATCATCCCAGACTATCTTCGGAAGGCCCCTTAATTCACTTTCTCGTATTTTGGTGTCCGGTCTTAATCACCCGGAGCGGAAATACTTGGAAGTTGTTTGACTGGCTGTATCTTTAGGGACTTTATAGTGTGTGCTCTGTGCTCCTAGTTGGCCTAGCTTTCAATTTTTTGAGTCTTTAATTAGATCATAACAAAAAATTCAAAGTGGTTGACCGGTCTCCAAGACGGTCTCGAAGACTTCGTGGTCTTTCGCTACCAAGTTTAGAGCCTTCTCCTAGAAGGCGCAGAGGCAATACTACCGGTGGGTTCCGTCCCACGCTGGTTGACGCATCGAGGATTGATCCTCCTCTCGGGGGCATTAGCGGCCAAGCAAGGCCTGACACTTATGAACAAGAGAGGGACACTCCAGTCCTTTCTTGAGTTCTCTTTCAAGCGGAGAATAACATAGAGGTAGAAGAACTTTCAGAGTCGTTAGCAGCTCCAAATTCTCCTCTACCATCTAGTCATCCAGATGTACTGCAATACGTTGGGACTCCGACGCATAGACCGTCAAGTCCAGGTTACGCTACGCGCTTACCATCGATGACCACTACTGGAAGCATGGCTTCTACAAGTGCTATGACTATGCAAACCCCAACATCAGTGCAAGGGGGAGGAACCATTTACATCTCCTCTGCTTCCTTGTTTGGATCTTTTGCTAGCACATCTTTAGTTGGGTCTACCTCCATTCCGTCCACGAGTGGAAATGCCCAAACCAATGCTTTTGGTACTGGATTCTTCCCATTTGACACCCACTCACAGGGTATTCCATCGGTTCCGTTTAGTGCCGCTACGTCCATGATAGGCGGATCGGCTTCATTCCAGGGTTTTCCTTTTGGAAGTGGTCATATACCACATTCCAACCCGACGGTAGGATCCATGCCTTTTTCTTCTGTAGGACAAAGCAGCAATCCTTTCCAAGGTTGGAATAACCCTGGGGTTAGTAGCGCGGGAACTGGGAATCCGTTTATCGGCCAACAAGGGAATAGGCCGTACTCCACGGTTAGCTCGTTTCAAACTATTCCTCCTCTAGCTTCGGCTTGGAATCCGTATCAGGGGTTATCAACTCCTTACAATCCTTTAGGAGGAAATTTTGCTGGTTATGGAGGTTATACGGCCGGAGTTGGTCAAACTCCAAATTTTGCTGGACCACAAGGCTTGCCTTTTGGTTTAGCCGGTTCTACTAGTTACTTCGGGCAGCCTGGTGCCTCCCAAATTCTAGGACAATCTTTTCAGAGCTTTGGGAGTTCTGACCAGTCCGGGTGGAATCCCCAAGGTCCTCCTAGGCTTCCGTTTCTGGCAACGTTGAACTTGCCAGATCTCACTAAGTTAACAAATGACCCAATCAAGTACAATCCGGCCTGGCCTCCGGTCCTAACCAAACTCCCTTCGGACATTCCAAAATTCGAAGGGAAGAGTGGTGAAGACCCAGGCGAGCATGTAACCACATTCCATTTGTGGTGCTCATCTAACTCCCTTATCGATGACTCGATTAGGTTGAGACTCTTTCAGCGCACCTTGACTGGTAATGCGGCCAAATGGTATATAGAGTTGCCAGGGGGCAGCTTTACATCGTTTGCTGACTTAGCCAATATCTTCTTAAATCATTTTCATTTTCCTGTCCGCTATGATGCCGGAACTGAACTTCTGGCCACCTTTCGTCAGGATAAGGCAACCCACATTTCTGACCATATTCAGGAATGGAGACGGAGAAAGAGGCTCATTAAAGCCGAAATCCCTCTGGAGTACCGTCTCGAGTGGTTTTTGAAGTCTTTACAACTCGAGATCTCCAAGGATGTCTCCATGTCTGGAGTCTATTCTGAGGAGCAAGCCATTTTTAGGGCCCAGCAATTAGAATTGATCTACTCTCAGTCTGGGATCCTACAGAAATACTTGCCAGATGCTCCTGGATCTACGGTTGACGTAGCTAAGTCGAAGCCAGGTCCGCACACGGATGGTATCATTGGGTCAGTAGACACAACTACAGTGAACTTGTTGAATCAATTGCAGCAGTTGTCCTTGCAAGCTGCTTCTAACAACCAAGTCACATCGTCTAATCCCCCTGCTTCCCAAACTTCTTCAATAAATGCCGTCCAATCTGATAACCCCAAAGGAAATCAAAATTCCAATGGGAAAAAGAAAGGACGAGGTAAGAAAAAGAACCAGGATGGGAAGCCTGATGCAAATAAATCCGGCAACAACGCTGGTGGTGGTAGAAATGAGTCAAGAAAGAAAGTTAAGTTTCCATGCAAATTGTGCAGTGGAGACCATCTAACTCATCTCTGCCCTAAGATTGAAGACGCTCAGCGCTTGTTAGGACAGCAAGGGACTTCTAGTTCTCAAGCTGTGTTAACCAACCCGTTTCCCCAAGGGCAGCAACTTCTTGCTGGCGCGAGTTCAAACCCTGGAACCTCCGCTGGGGGCAACCAGGAAGGGGAAAAATCGTCAAATGTTTTCATGATGGGTTCTAATGTCCATGTGGCTACTCAGTCACGTGATTATGGTGAAGCCGAAACTTCCAAGGACAAGACTGTTCCCAGAAGTACTGACCTTCATATTGAGTGACCCCCTGTCGAGACTATACCACGGATACCGAAAGGTTCCGCTAAACGCGCGACGATTAATCCTAATGCTAGGGCCGCCCAGAATTACTCCATTGTGGAGGATCTGGCTCAAAGTCCGTGCGCTATGTCCGCTTTAGAGGTTCTCCAGTCGTGTCCGGCTCAGAGAAGTGCTTTACTCTCCGCAATTGGAGCAGTCGATCCAGCTAACTCTTTAGTGCTCACTTTTGACATGTTAAATGTCAAAAAGCGACTCCCTCATCATATGGCTTTCCAAATAAAGTCTACATACCGAAAAATCAATATTTTTCGCACCGTGATAGATGAAGGAGATTCCACATGCGTTATGTCGATGTCATGCTGGAAGGCTATTGGATCACCCTCGGCTGTTCCTTCACCCACCATTTTGACTGCATTTGATGGTCATTCTCATAAGCCGCATGGGATTATCCCGGCCTTTCCTATATGTGTTGGGGGAAAGGTCATCAATATTGAAGTAGAGGTCGTAGACGCTAACCTAGACTATAATCTACTATTAGGAAGGAACTGGGTATACGAGATGGATGCCGTTGTTTCGACTCTGTTTCGTGTCATTTGCTTTCCTCATGAGGGGAAAATCGTTAAGGTTGATCAATTGGACTATTGTCCAGTCGATCCTCAAGCAGGCTCTGACTCTACTGTCCCTTTAGTGGATAACCCTCGCCCGCTAACTGAGAATTTAGGAGTAGGGATGTATTCCTCATCGATGGGTACATTTGATCTTCCCTCTCCTTTCGCTAAAATCAATGCTATTTCATCATCAAAGGAGTCTCCTCGAGAAGAGTTCTTTCGAACTCGTTATTTTTCAGACCCTTGGACCTTGCCTTCACCTACGACCACATTAGTTGAAGGACAAGTAAATGGAATGGCATTCCCTATATCTACAACTGAGCTTAGATATCAGTCTATCGTAGACTCTGCAGACAACCATTCTACTCCCTTTTCCGAAGAGGAGTTAGATGGTCATGTGGCCCCGGCTTGGAGCCTTGATTCTACCTCTGCCTTGGACTGCTTAGATTCGGTTTTACCTTCTGAAGAAGCAATCCTCGAAGTAATGATGGGTATAGATTGACCTTGGGAAGACTTACATCATCGTTCATACTTTCTTCCTCCATTGCAGGAAGTAGAATCTAGATTCTCCAAGCTCATCACTAGTGATGTTTGTACGGTGTCAAACCCTTTGGCTCCAGCACACATTCGTGCCGAAGGTAATATGTCGGTAATTTCAAAAACGATACCTATAAACATCTCTAGGGACCCTAGCGTCATCGAGAATATCTTCATCGGAATTGAGTGTTCCCCTGAAGAAATTCAAATCTACACCGACCTGTTCAAGGAATATCGTGATCTATTTGCTTGGTCTTATGAAGAAATGCCTGGCATTGATCCTTCTATAGTTCAACATGAGATCAAGACATATGAAAATGCGAAACCAGTTCGTCAGAGGCTTCGGCCAGTTAACCCTAGAAAAGCTGCAGCTATCAAAGCTGAGGTTGAGAAGCTGCTAAAGGCGGGTTTTATATACCCTGTTCCTCTTACTGATTGGGTTTCTAATCCAGTCCCGGTGGACAAAAAGCAAGGAACAATCCGAGTATGCATCGATTTTAGGGACCTAAACAAGGCTTGTCCGAAAGATAATTACCCCACGCCATTCATTGATCAGATTATCGACGAGTGTGCGGGTAATGAAAATTTTTCCTTCATGGATGGTTTTTCAGGTTATATATCAAATCTCTATCCGTCCTGAAGATCAACATAAGACAGCTTTTATATGTCCCTGGGGTACCTTTGCATATAGAAAGATGCCTTTTGGTCTTAAAAATGCTGGAGCCACTTTTTAGCGGGCCATGTCATATGCTTTCCACGACATCAAACATGTCATTGAGGCATACTTGGATGATCTCGCTGCTCGTTCTCGAAAGAAAACCGATCATCCTAGTCATCTTCGATTGGTTTTTGAACGATGTTGTTTTTATAAAATCTGGTTGAATCCCAACAAGTGCGTTTTCGCGGTTACGTCCGGTCGGTTGTTAGGGTTCATTGTGTCTAATGAAGGGATTCAGGTTGATCCCTTCAAGGTTGAGGCAATAGTTCAGTTGCCTCCCCCGTCCTCAATTCGACAACTTCAAAGTCTTCAAGGGAAGGCTAATTTCTTAAGACGGTTTATAGAAAACTATGCCGAGATCACTAAAGGGTTCATGCGTTTGCTACGAAAAGGAGTTCCATTTGTGTGGGACGACTTTGCGCAGCGGTCGTTTGATGCTTTGAAAAAGGCATTAGTCTCTGCCCCGCTTTTGAGTCCACCGGATTATGGTAGAGACTTCCTTTTATATCTCGCCGCAGCAGAATCAACCATTGGTATGGTTCTAGTTCAGGAGGACGATGCTCTCGCCGAGCACGTGATTTATTATTTGAGTCGAGGCTTAATAGGTCCTGAACTTCGCTATTCTCCGGTTGAGAAGTTGGCCTTGGCAGCTGTCCATGCTGTCCAGAGGCTCCGTCATTATATCTTGCTATGCAAAACTTTTGTCTTAGCGGCGGTCAATCCATTTCAATTTGTCCTTAGTAGGCGAGTGATTGGGGGCAAATATAATAGATGGATAGTCATTTTGCAAGAATTCGATATCGAGTTCTTGTCTGCCAAGTCTAAGAAATCCATGGTTTTCACGGAGCTAATTTCTGAGCTTCCTTGTGGAGAGGATACTATTTATGAGGAAAGTTTTCCCGACGAACATTTATTCCTCATCTCTTCACTCGACCCTTGGTATGGAGATATCATTGTCTATCTCCAGACTTCAAAGTTTCCCTCTACTTTCTCCAAGGATGAATGTCGAAAATTACGTCACCTGGCTAAAAACTATGTTATCATTGGTGACACATTATACCGTCTAGGGGTTGATTCCATCCTTCGGCGCTGTTTAAACTTAGAGGAAGCAGAGTCTGTGCTCAATGACTGCCATAGTGGAGCTTGTGGTGGTCATTTATCAAGGCTTGCTATAGCCTAGCGCATCTTACGTGCCGGCTATTTCTGGCCTTCACTCTTTAAAGACTGTGTGGAAGCGGTCAAATGCTGTCACCCGTGTAAAATTTTTACTCGGAAGATGCGCGCACATCCATCTCCCCTTTTTCCTGTTGTCACCGTCGGTCCCTTTACCAAGTGGGGTATTGATTTTACAACTTGTAATCCGCCTTCAGTGGCGAATCACAAGTACATTATCGTGGCTGTAGACTACTTTACGAAGTGGGCTGAGGCCATGCCTACTTATAAGAATGATAGTGACACGACAGCTTTGTTTCTTTTCAATCAGGTTATCTCAAGATTCGGTATCCCAAGAGAGATTGTCACTGACCATGGCAGTCATTTCCAGAATCAACTGATGTCCGAATTGGCTTTTAAATTAGGTTTCCGCCAAGAGCATTCGTCCCCTTATTATCCTCAGGCCAATGGATAGGTCGAGGCAGTCAATAAAACTCTTAAGATGATACTCCAATAGACAATCGATAAAAATCGGTCCAATTGGCACATTATGTTGTATTCAGCTCTTTGGTCATACCGAACCTCCGTCAAAACGGCTACTGGTTTTACTCCTTTTCAGTTGGTTTATGGGATGGAATCTATCTTTCCGGTTGAATGTGAAATTCCATCTCTTAAGTTGGCTGTTGAGCTCCTTCCTGAGACTTCGAGTCTCAAAGAGCACCTAGTTCACTTGGAACATCTCGATGAGTAGCGTCGAGATGCTACCACGATGAATGAGGCCCATAAGAAAAGGGTTAAAACACAGTATGATAAGTCTGTTTGTCCTTGAGTCTTTTCTGAAGGTGACCTTGTCCTGGTCTATGACCAAGATAAGGACGCCTTGGGGGCAGGCAAATTTAAGCCTATGTGGTACGGTCCTTTCATTATTAAACGAGTTTTAGAAAAAGGATCGTATTAGTTAATTGATTTCGAAGGAAACAAGCTGGCGGAGCCCTGCAACGGGCTCTACCTAAAGAAGTACTTTGCTTAGTTTTGACCAGGCAATGGCTTCTTTGTATTTTATGTATATTTGTACATATATCATCGAGAGTTTTCTGATATCAGCACTTTTTGGTCTGCTGTGGCAGGTGTTGATGGATGATTTGGTCTATTTTGGGTTCGCCGATGGTGCTAGTCGGCACACTCGGAATCTTGCTTCCGCAGCTTGGGTACTCTATTATCCAACTGGTCAATTGATGGCATCAAGAGGTGTGTGCATCGGTCCTGCTTCAAACAATATGGCTGAGTATACTGCTGTTATTAATTTATTATCCGAGGCAATCTCTCATGGGATCGACTCGTTGGTAGTATATCTTGATTCTCAATTGATAGTGTCTCAATTAAATAACATTTATCGGGTACGGGATCCATCTTTATATCGCCAGTATTTAAGGGTGAGGTTGTTGCAAAGATCATTTACTTATATTAATTATTTGCATATTCCAAGATCTCATAATTGGTTAGTTGATTCTATCGCTAATCAAGCATTAGACTGGCATATCAATCATTCATCACAATAAAAGCAAGTATCAAAAAGTCAAACTGTATATATATATATATATATATATATATATATATATATATATATATATATTGTAAAACGTCTCGAGTGTACATATGTGTGTCCAAAAAATATACAAAATTGGGACTCAAATGCCCATAATCATGTCCGGCATATCTAATGCCTCGGCTCAGGATGAGCGTCTAAGTATGTCACTATAGCATTGGCCACACGCTGAAAAATGCGAACCCAGTCACGTGGCATGCCAACCACATGATGCTGCATATCCTCAGGAAGGTCCTCTATGATGGCCATCGGTACTCGGCAGCTCAATCTCGCCAAGTGTCGCTGGACGTTGTTCAGAGTCCGTTCTGTATCAGCAGCCGCCTCTTCGGCTCCTCGGCCGTGCCATCCATGCCGCAGGAATCCATCTGGTCGTACCGGCCCGATGTCTGGAACATGATCATCATATCAGTCATTTGAATCTCATCAAAAATATTTTTCAAAATTCATCATATTTGAAAAATCCAAAAAAATCATAAAATCAAAAAATCTTACCAATCTCGCCCCATGCTGCATTCGGTGGTAACACTAGATCAGGATCTCCTCGAAAATCCAGCCCAGCATAGGGGTAGTCATCCACGGCGATGATCTGCTGATCCCACCAGGTGAAGAAGTCATCGTCAAAGGCAGTTCTTGGGACCTCCCCACCCCCCAGACGTTTCATCAGATCAGCTCACTGGCCCATGCGTGGATCGCGTGGGGTGCTGATGGAAACTACTACCCTGGGACGGAGTGTGGGAACCTTCTCGAAAAAGAAAGTACACAAGATGCTCCCATATCCAAAGTTTTTAGTCTGACCCCTCCTGATAGAAGTGAGCTGGCTCTTCATGTTGGCTAGAAGAGGAGTACACCAGTCGAGTGAGACAGTCAACTGCCACGCTCATGTTTTTCCGTGACGCCTGATGCAGAGAGGATGATCCGTTCACCCGAGCCATGGTAAACAGGATTATCCTAAGTGATAAACTCGCCACATGTGTGATGGAAATCTGGCTCCCAACCTTCTTGGGATGTCCCGGGCAGTATATCTGTACATAGTCCTCTATCGAAAGGGCACTTCGTGTCCTGCCCCGGGACTGTACTACCTCTCCCCTTCGGGAAAGGCCCGTGATAAAATAGATATCCTCCACTTCTACCCTGAGCGGCATCTGATCGATCATAAAAGCTTCCTCATCGACATCCCAATAATCAATGAGCATCTCAAGCAGACACGTGTTCGCTTTCATATTTGGCAATTTGAAAAATTTAAGCAAACCGCATCCCCGTAGGGCATCTAATGCTTCTGGACTGTTCATAACTTCATTGTCTACCGCTGCGTGCTCTCTTTCACGCCACGTGACAGGCATCCTGAGAAAAAATTGATTCAAAACCGTTAGTTTTTGTTTAAAATGGTTCGTGGCATATACGCGGGTTCCTGTGCACACAGTCGCGTATAGGGCTTGCGTGTATGCGGGTTCGATATTACCAACCCGCGTATACGCCGTGAGGAAATTTTGGACAAAAGTTCAACGGTGAAACATCAACCAAAAATCCTAAAACCTGTCACAATTAATTGCAAGCTAAGTATAAGAGTTACCTGGAGGTTTTCGACGAATTTGAACGGTTGAATCTGGCTGTGGGAAGTTTGCTCCTTTTGCTCCAAATCCTTTGCTCTCAAACTCAAATGGTAAAAATGGTGAGTCCAAAATGCTTTTTATAAGTTTTGAAAATGCAAAATTTTATTTTGTTTGGCCTCATGTGACTTTTAACTTGGGAGCTTGGAATGTCGAGATTGGTCTGTTTTTCAGGACATTTTGGACGATTTTCAGTTTCGAGACGGTTCCATGACTGCTGACCCGTCATGGCAGGTATCGTGTTCTCACTGGCATATAGGTTAGGGACACCATTTTTTCCGTTGCATTATGCATACTAGCCTCCATTTGACCGATACATCTGCCATAGGGTCGATCCCATCGTGTTATGGTTTGTAAGCCATCTTCACTTGCCGATTCTTTAAATCATGATACGATGGTAGAGCCATCCTTTACATGGGCATCCTAGTTAGCACCTCACTGACATTTGTTGCCCATGCTGCTTCGTTTTGAGTAGGCTCGGGAGTCCTCTGTAGTCCCGCCATGACTTATGCGTTGAAGACTCATTCCTCTTAGCTTCTCCGCTTTGTTCTGGCCATATACCCTAGAGGCTCCTTTGTGTTGAGTTGTACTACTGCATTGCATGTTGACCACTTGCACCTTTTGGCCTAGAGCCGGCTTCACTTGGACTCGTGTTTAAGCCAACTTTTGACCATGACATCTGCAAAATCAACCTTGCATACCCTTGACTTCTGCAGCTTGACACACCTTGACCCGTGGAAAGAACATATCTTTGAGTGTCACTGACCAGTTTTCACCTCCCTGCATTGAGCATAGGAACGTTCCTTTCCCAGGAACTAGATCATCTGTTTCACCGACACTCGTTCTTTCCACTGTACCATAACATTCTTTTATTCTTTTTCTGGCTTAACAGAAAAAGACAAAAAAATTAAATATTCCAAAAAGAACGGGAACGGGACATTATTTCCATTTATTGTTGGCAGCTAGAGTCAGTCGTGTCGCCCTTGAACAAAGCACTCAAAACAAAGTCTCCTCCGTATGGGTGGGATTTAGTTTGACTTAGGTACACCATAACCTTGTTATTAAGCCAGTTCTCCACCGATTGGTTATCTCTTCCAATCATATGGAGGGTTCGTTCGTGCCTCCTGCATGGCGAACTTATATAGAGTCATCATATGCTACCACATAGTCACATTGAGTCGTGCTTTTGTTCAAGGGAAGTTAGCCTGAGTCGGCCTCTCTGCGGTGTCTCTTGACTCATTTTTCAGTCGGCCATCCCTGGTTGTCAGTGTCATGTCTGTCATCACATCAGTTATATTGGTCCTTTACTCATGCCGGTTTGAGAAGGTCCCCATTGACTTCTTGCTGGCGGGTCTTGTCCTTATCGACGACGACATCTTGATTTGAGGACAGGCCTAGAGCTGCACCCTGGCCCTATTTTCATTATTGATAGGTTACCTTGTGCTCAGCATCGATCAGTATCATGGGTCTTTGACTGAGTGGTTTCCCTTGTCTTCGACATCAGCTTACATTATCACACATTGGGATTTGTGCAGTACCTTGGTTTCCATTTGACCTTATTGGTGGATACCTCGCCTCTGTGTCAGCTTTCATTATTGGTTGGTTCAGAGGGTTTTTACCGTGCGCTAGCCACATCTTGTGTACGCCGGAAATGTACTTCGGTTGGGTACTACATCTTTTTCGTCCGATTCCTTCCACATTATTGGCCTACGGGTTACACTCGCGCTAGATTGATGAAGGATGCCTTAATGCCTTCCTTCTAGCGGATCTTTCCCTATCGACTCTGACTCATTGCTCTGGGGCAAAGATCTAGAGTCCATTTGGCAGTACCTTGGGGTTTGCAGTCATTAGTGGCAGATCCTTCGCTATCGACAATGGGAAACCATCATTGTCTCCTGATCGATAGATTCTTACAGGTGTTCGACTCTAGCTCATTTATTCACACTTGTTAGATTGTATTGGGTACCTTGACGCTCATTATCATTATCGGTGAGTAGTCTCGCGTTTGTTAACGGTATACATCAATGACCGGTAATCAAACGATTTCTCACATGGTCGACTTCAGATCATTTATTCCCATGGTGTAGAAATGTACCACGGCGGTCGGTGAAGACCTCAGGTTGTATCAGCATTCATTGGTTCACTTGACAGTTGCTCCTGTTGCTGCTAGTTGATACCACTCCACTTTATATGTTGCAGTCAGTCATGGCGACATTCTATATGCTGGCACCTGAGTTTGCAGTGTAGTACCATCCTATTCCATCATGTTCAGTTGGTACCTTTTGGGGATCAGTCTTTGATATCAGTGATCCGTTGCATCTTTTAGCATCATTGACAGTCTTATATGTGATATTCAGACATGTACTTGTTCATTATGATCAGATGATCCATTATGTATCTTTCAGTCATTTATACTTGTATACTTAGTGGATCCGCTTGTACTTGATATGCGGTCATGCTTTACTTTTTCTGAGCATGGGTATTCCTGCCTCAGACAGTGTTTCTTTCTGATCTCCTTTGGTGGCTTGGCAGGCTGAATTCTGGTGAAGTCCTCCTTGGTTTTTGACAGACTTCCTTTCCATGTACTCGCATAATATATTTCGGCCATCATGTACCCCTTCTGACCTCATATATTAGGGGGCATCTGTTATAGCTCCAAATCTCACTCTTATGGTTTGTGATGCTGTATTCATGGCCTAGGGCAACCCCTCCTTCCAGACCTGGTCCTAAAATTTAAAAAACAGTGTTTTATCCCTTGTACGCGACATTGCCCTGAGTTAAACGCGTGTATACGCGGGTATGTGTATAGCCAACCTGCGTGTATGTATTAAAACACTTAAAAAAATATAATACTCCTTATTTTCGGGCGGAGATCGCGGGTTTTACCTGCTGATCACCTGTTAGTGCCCGTGGCCCAACTGTTCCCAACAAGCTCCTAACTAAAAAACTACTTTGGAGATGGTATAAAAAGACCTCAAAGGGAAGGCCTAAGGGAGGAGAGAAGAGAGAGAAAGGTTATTAAGCTGAGATTTTTCCCTTGACCAGGTCTAAAGTCCCTTGTGCCTTCTGCACTTCCCCCATTTTGTACAGGAAACCTTTGTTTCCTTGTGTGTTGATGTTCATCCACCATTTATGACATCATGGAGAGAGTCATGGAAGGAGTTTGTTAGAGGCTTAAGGCTGGAACGGATCCGGAAGGAAGCTTTGCTTGGAGTCTGCTGAAGGTGACTTAGGTGAAAATATTCCTTTTTATGTACTTTATTTGTCTATAATAAAAGAAACACATGTCTTGGTTCCCGAAATGAATCTTCTTTATGTTAATGATATTCATGTTTAGAATTCATATACAAAAGGTTGTTTGGATTTCATAGCTAACTACCTTTCTTTATAACATGAAGATGGTTCGTTTATAAGTTTTTGTCCATATACTGCTGTGTTCTTTGAATTGATTGTTTTGCAGGACAAAAGAGAAGAAGGGAACTCCAAGAAGGGTTTGGACCCTAAAGGCCTTCTCAAACGTAGGACCAAAGGTACGTACCCTTATCATAGAATTTGCTTATGATAGCATAATGGCTGTATGAATGCATGTTTCTTTTGAATAGATAAATTTCAGTCTGCTAGGGTTTCAACCCAAAAAGCCCTAGGGGAGTAATTCCCTCTATCAGTCTTGAATTCTCATACTTGTTTTCTTTCTCCTACTCTTCCTTGTTGAGCTGCTCTCTGGTGTTTCAGGTGGATCTTGAAAGAAGTTTCTAACCAAAAATTGTTCCCAGGTGTCCTTCTTTTCTTTCAACTGTTTTTCAATCAAAATTTTCACAAGACCGCGATGGTACAAGTGGGGTTCTATGTCATCCAGGTTCTTTTGGACAGTTGTGGACATCTTTTTCAGGCTATTCAATAAAAATTAAGGCAAATTGAGGGTTTGATTTTCTGTGAAATTCATTAGCAACTGGGTGTGGTACATATACATGGACCTGTTGTGGCCACCAACAACCCCCCTCCTTATTTAGTATTAGCAATAACACTAGCTAAGTGGGGACCCTTAGTAAAAAATTCAAAAAATTCAATTAAAACTCATGTATTATACTCCTTAAGAAAATATCGCATCGCGTGAAGAAGATAGGACATTTCCTTATGAGTAAAATGATAAACTGCGAGAATGCGACGCGAAATTCATCGCCGATGGCTGATATGCGACATCGCCGATCGTCGATATGCGACATCGCATATCGCAACATCGCAAAAACAGCACATAACTATTTAACGAATTGTAACAATCTGCGATCTTGCGATAATGCGATACTGCGATCGACGATGTTGCGATCGCATGAAACAACAATCTGTGATTTTGTGATAAACGTGATCGGCTAATCCTACGATAAAACATCTTGATAAAATGCAATAACGCGATGAAGCGATGCTGTGATGCGAATCACAAAGATCGTCCATCGCAGATTTTCCTTGGCTCAATATTCAAGAAAAATTGAATACGCGCATTAATGAAAATTAATGAATGTACGCCAAGTGTTAATGAAAGACAGTTTTGTGTTTTTCGAAGAGTTAGTTCACGTCAGGTGGCATGTTTTTGTACATCCGTAGAGCTCAGAGATTTCTTGTCAATTTTTATTATCATTACGCTCTCCTTATGTGTGAACTGCAGGAAGGAAAGACAGAAACAATATGAAGCAATGTGCAGGGAGCGATTAAGGAAAAAGGTAAAGCTCCAATGCTCGGAAGCAGAGAAGAAATGCCCTCATGAACGGATACCGCATGCAACAGAGCCGCAAATTTCAGAGCGCTACTGAGCTATTCATTATAGATCTATCAGTCAGAGCCATGGTTCAATGAATGGTTGAACAATGCTGATATCAACAGGCGATTTAACGCTCAAGGGTAGAAGTTCACAAAAGCAGTATGTTTGCAAAATTTTAAAGCTTATACCCGGTGAAGGAAAGGCGCTAAAGGCGAAAAATGCACCAGAAAGGCTCGGATCAAAGAACGGAGGCAGTTTTCGATGCGCGAATAGTGCCTAGTGCTAATCGCACATCGCTGAGAAAATTGCTCAAAAGGAAAAGTCCTTAACTGCTTAGTCACTCGTAAGCCCGGAAACGCAAGAAAGCAAAGGCAGAGGCAATTTAAGGGTTAACCAAGTGGAATTTGGGTTATTACTGAGCATACACAGTAAATCCACATAGCCAGGGATGATTCTAAAGCATATCTGCTATTTTGCTGGAAAAAATGGTGCCAGCGCTTGCCATTTCTGTTTTCTTAGCTCAACCAAAGGCGGAAGACAGTCAGCCGACTCTACCCAAGCAAATATTGAATGCTCGCAACATTAAGGAGAAAATACAGAAATAGTTAGATATTAGATTTAATTTTTAGAAATAATTTTGCTTAGAAAAAGGGCGGCCATTTAAACCATATCCTGAATATGTGTAATTAAGTTATTTAGTTAGTAGTATTTAAACCCTTCTCATGCATTTAGAGAAGGGTCCAAAAATTTATCAAAAACTTGTCCTCAGAACATGCACTTTTGCACTCTCAGAGGAGGTTTTGGTGAATGAATGGATCAAGATTTGTTGATGTTTACATTTGATATCTGCTACTGATGTTGCACTTCTGTACTCTAAGTAGATGTTAGAGCAAGGAGAAATAAATCATTATTGCTTGAAGCTTATGAGTAGGACCAGTCATAAATGGTACTTTTATCTCTTGACCATTTCTGCTTATATGTTAAAGTGACATACAGTTTTTAGTTATTTATATTTTATTGCATGAATGCTTGAGTTACCATTTGGCACTTTTGTACGGTGGTAGCTATTTATTTATGTTTAATGTATGAATAGCTTATTATGCGATATGCTGTTCATAATTGTTTTGCCTAACTTTTTGTGCGAAATAGTTCATCTTAATTGATTTCCTTTCTTATAATCACTGAATGATCTTTATTACCAGTTGTTATATGAAATCTCTTTATATCGCATAATAGAAGAGTTACATCCCGGGTTAGCATAGATTAGATGTGCTATTTTTATTAGATTACCATAGTATAGAATTAGATTAAAGTTTGAATTAGAATAAATTAGATAGTCACTGTTAGATCAGCAACATCCAATTCTACACACACACACCCATAGATTGGGAAATTGGTCCCGTTATCCCCAGTTGGACCTGCTATACCAAGCGGATAAGGAGCTGCCAACCAAGGTCCGGACCGGGCAGGTATCCCCCTTGTTGTCGACTCGATTTTCGGGGTTTCAACATATTTGGCGCTAGAAGGAGGGCCTGAACTATGAATGGCAAGTAAATCCAAATCTAAATACCATTCTGAGAGTAAATTTCCCTCATCATCTCCCCCGACTTCCCCATTACATTTAAATCCAGAGTCAGAAGTCACTCGAGTATCAACCGCTGCTACACACCCTGATATTTCAGACCAATCTACCATTGAACCTCCTGAAGTCGAATCCCTGATTAACAAACTTTAGCGATTTCCATCTCCCCTCAGAGGTCTGATAAATCTCAAGGCAGCGTGACTTCGCAGTACAACCCTGCTCATCCCCTGACTAGGTTAAAGAGTGAAAAGTTTGGCGTTCAGCCAACTGAATTACCTCTTCCCACCAGGAAAAGAGCAAGGAAATCACCGCAAGAGTCTGACAGTGAGACTCTTTCGTCCGCATCATCCATCTCAACTACTTCACCACGAAGTCAACCATCCACACTTCCACTCCAGATCATTGTTCATCCGTCCACTGGAACTCCCACAACCCCTCTTCAATCATCTACAATCATAGTATCCTCATCCTCCCAGCCACAGGCATCATCTTCTACACTTTCCTCTGTTATCAGTTCAACGATGGCCCAGTCTCCATGGAACAACCCTGGGGCAGTCTTAATGCCTGCACCCTTGAGTCAAATACCGGCCCATCCTGAGAAATGGCTGCCCAAATTCAATCCCGAGGCAGGTATGCTAGCAGAAGAGAACATAAACAACTTCATGCTTTCCATTAATCTCAATGGGGTTACTAATGAAGATGTTGTTGTTCGGCTTTTTCCCTATACACTGCAAGGGACAGCTGGGTCATGGTACTGTTCATTACCCTCTGGATCCATTAAAAGTTGGGATATCTTCCAGGACCAATTCCTAACCAAGTTTGGTGATGACAGATCAACGACAACGTTAATCAATGACCTATCCAATCTTAAAGCCAAAGCTAGAGAGCCTATTAAGGATTTCAATTTACGGTTCAACAAAATTTTCAACAAAATTCCTACTGCTTCTCAGCCCAGCGAAGAAGTACGATGCGAATGGTATATTACCGCTCTACCATCACACATAGCCATCTTCGTGGACAGGGAAAATAAAACAACCTTAGCTGAAAACATGAAAGAGGCGATAGCAGTAGAAAAACGAATAATAGCCCTGGAAAAGAGATCCGCCATAGAGGAACGTAAGTCCAAAAAAGTCACCTTCAAGGAAGACTCCAAGAAGAAACAGCCAAAAGATCCTTTTGATTTAGAAGGATTGCAGAAAGTTCTAAAGACCATGTCCAATGAGATGGTCGACATAAAAAAGCAAGTAGCGGAAACTTCTTCGAAAAAGCCCTACAGAGCTTTTAAAAGAGGTCCTTCAACAGATGCAAAGCCACCCAATGCCATTTCAAATGCTGAATCCGAGGAAGAGGAAGAGGAAATTTCCACTGAAGGGCAAACCGATGACAAAGAAGTTGTGGAATTACAAGGAATGTGGGATTTCATCCTCCCACAAGAGGAAGATCAAGAAGTATTTCCAGTTGGCACACGAAGTAAAAATCAGCTTGATCCTCCCCAAACTACCCCTAAACATAAGAGCGCAAGCTCTGCAGCAAAAGATAAAGTCGCAACAAAGAAAACGACATCCAAAGCGACTCAAACTAGCCCAGTCCAAGCAAATGAAACAACTCCATCGAAAACACTGATAGTGTCGGATGAAATGGAGTACAATATTATTGATGACATGAAAAATACTAGGGCTAGTATCATCCTTTACGAACTGAGCAAATTGAAACATCAACAGAAGATAATGATGAAAGAATTACATGCTGTGCCAGTTGCACCTTTGCCTGCCACTGTAATTTCTCAAGCCTCCCACAACATGGGAAGAGCTCCAACGAACGCGATCAGTAAGATTGACCCAAATGACATCGCCTTGATTGGAGGAAGATCAAGATCTCACACTCCCCCGTTTCTACTTACTTATGAAATCTTCAATAAAAATGTGCACAATTGTTTAGTAGATTCTGGTGCTTCATCGAATATTTTACCCAAATCTATATGTGCCAAATTAAATGTTCAACCACAAAAATCCGCAGTGCGCATAGTTCAGCTCGATCGATCTCAAGTCGAAGTGATCGACGAACTAAATCAAGTAACCATAAGATTGTCATCCAACCCGAAGGTATGTCAGGTTATTAACATTCTAGTTGCTGACATCCTAGAATTCTATGGCTTAATCCTTAGCAGGGATTGGTCAGAGAAACTCCATGGATACTTCGCAATAGATTGGTCGCACATGTGGCTGCCCTACAACGGTAAACCGAATCAAATAAAAGTTGAACGAGAGTTACACCAGAAGTATGTAGTAATGGAGTTAGAGGGAGAAAATGAACCGGTAGCGTATAACAGTAGTATCATTGGCAATTACTCGGTAGATTCCTTCCTCGGCAATTTCAATGCTCATGCGTCACCTTATTTAGAAAATTTTGTTTTGTCCCAAGTTGAGAATTTTTCTCGAACTGATAGTTCGAAATGTATTAATTTTTTAGATAAACCTATAAATACATCTTTGTTTTGGAAATTATTTTTTGATGGCTCTAGATCTAACGAAGGAGCAGGAGCAGGATGTGTTCTGATTAGTCCAGAAGGAGAAAATATCATGCTCACATGTAGACTCGAATTTGATTGTACAAACAATACAACAAAATACGAGTCTTTGGTTCAAGGCCTGTACAAGGCAATCGGGTTAGATGTCAAGTATCTTCAAGTCTTTGGAGACTCTGATATTGTGGTTAAGCAGGTACGTAACACTATAAATTGCTTATCAGGTCACTTAAAACACTATCAATATTTAGTACAAGATCTGACTGAGCATTTCATAGCGTTTAATATTTCTTTAATCCCCAGACTCCAAAACGCAAGTGCAGACCTTTTGGCTAACGTAGCTTCTAAGCATATTCCCTCCAAAGATTTTAGTCCAGATAGATTCTCAATAGAATTAATCTTTAGACCGTCCATTCCTGACAACATCACAAATTGGAGAGTATTCAATGATGATCCAGATATCGTAAATTTCCTTACATCTGAAGGATCCTACTCCAATGAAATAATTGACGAAGACCAGCACGATCGACAATTGCAACAAAATACCACTAATAATGCTATACCAAAGTCGGTGGTCAAGTTAGAAGACTTATACGATTTGAAATATCGGTTTAATAGGTCTACCAATTCAAAACTCTACAGTTCAACCTTGAACTACGAATTAGTAAACCTAGGGACCGATGCTAAACCACAAAACATTAATCTAGGCCTCGGCCTAGCCCCTGAAGAGAAACTAGCGTATATTCGTCTTTTGAGACAATATAAAAATGTTTTTGCCTGGAATTATGATGAGCTGAAAACATACGACACTTCTATCATCCAACATATTATTCCTATGATTGAAAACGAAAAACCTGTCCAACAAAAATTGAGAAAAATCCACCCCAATTTAGAAAATCAGATAAAAACCGAGCTCAACAAGTTACTGAAAGCCAGGATAACTTTCCCGTCAGACATTCCAAATGGGTCTCCAATATGGTACCCGTTAGAAAGAAAAACGGAGATATTAGGATTTTCATTGACTTTCGGAATCTTAACAAAGCCTGTCAAAAAGACAATTTTCCTCTTCCACCTATGGAGCAAATACTGCAGGCGGTGGCAGGTTCAGAACTAATGTCTTTCTTGGATGGATTTTCAGGGTGCAATTAAGTGTTGGTACATCCTGATGATCAATTGAAAACCACATTCAGAACTAAATGGGGCACATATGCATATCGGAAGATGCCATTTGGTTTGATTAATGCTGGTGCTACATTTCAGAGAGCCATGGACATCGCATTCAAAGGTTTAGTCAATAAATCTGTAGTAATTTATTTGGATGATATAACATTGTACTCCAAGAAGCGAAGCGACCATCTCAAAGACCTGAAACAAATCTTTCAACGGTGTTTAAGGTATGGAATTTCACTTAACCCAAAGAAATCTTTTTTCACATTAAGTGAAGGGAAAATTCTAGGATTCATAATGTCAAAGTCCGGTATTCACATTGATCCCGACAGAATCAAAGAAATTTCTGAAATATCCCTACCTCATAACAAAAAAGCCATGCAATCTTTCCTTGGTCAAATCAATTTTGTAAAGAGATTCGTTCCAGATTTTTCGCGAATCGTGTCTCCTTTGCAGACCATGATTAAAAAGAATTCAAATTTTAAATGGGGTCAAGATGAACATGAAGCATTCAACCTGATTAAGCAAGCTATTATTAATGCTCCATCTTTAGCAACCCCGAATTTTTCAGAATCTTTTATTTTATACACATTTGCCTCAGATAAGTCATATGCCGCGATACTAACTCAAGCGAATCAAGAAAAAGCGGAAGCTCCAATTGCGTTTTTTAGCTCAAATTTACAAGGTGCTGAACACAATTATTTTAACATGGAGAGACAGGCTTATGCTGTTTTCAAAGCGGTCAAATACTTCAGACCTTTCTTACTTAAAACCCATACTAAGATCATAGTACCATTTCTAGCGGTAAGGAATCTTCTAGTGCAGAAGGATGTGAGTGAGAAAAGGGCCAATTGGGTTACTGCCTTACAGGAATACGACCTTGAGATCAAACCAGCAAACATTGTAAGAGGTCAAGGCTTCTGCAAAATGCTGGCCGGAGCATCGCAGATTTCTAAAACTCCATATGAAGAGGTACAAATGGGTGAGGTAAGCCTAAACGAAGAAGAATCATTATATGTTGATATCATTTATTATCTTAGGAACGAGTATGCTCCTTCACACCTTGATCATACTAAGAAAAGAGCTCTGAGATTGAAAGCTAAACAATATCAGCTCATAAATGATATTCTTTTCAGAAAAAATTATGATTCTGTTCTTCTTAGGTGTCTTGAAAAAACTAAAGCTGAAAAAGTTTTGCAGGAACTCCATGATGGGCCAGCAGGCAGACACTATGCTGGAGATGCTACTGCACATAAAATCTTACGCGCAGGATATTACTGGCCCACGATGTTCAAAGACTCACACAGTTATGTGAGAAGATGTCAAGTCTGCCAAACTACTGTTGGGAGACAAAAGAAGCCGTCCCTGCCACTACAACCGGTAAACATCGAGCAACCTTTCAGTCAGTGGGGCTTGGACATAATAGGTGAGATCGTTCCTCACTCTTCTAAGCAGCATAGATACATCCTCACGGCAACAGATTATTTCACAAAATGGGTAGAAGTAGTTCCGCTCAAGACAGCTAATTCTAAAAATATTATAGAGTTCATTGATCAATTTATAATCACTAGGTTTGTATTGCCATTTGCTTTAATGTTTGACAATGCATCATACTTTTCTGGAAATGCAATGACTGATTTTGCACTTAAAAGAGGATTCAAACTTAAATATTCGACCAATTACTATCCGCAAGGTAATGGGTTAGCTGAGTCAACAAATAAAAACCTAATTAGGATTATTAAAAGAACAGTTGACCAAAATCAAAAGAATTGGCACAAAGCTTTGGGCAGATAGGATAACGCAAAAAGCTTCAATCGGCACTTCTCCCTTTAATTTAGTTTATGGGAAAGAAGTGGTTCTTCCAACTCACTTAGCCATTCCCTCTTTGTCTTTAGTACAATACATTGATGAAGTACCCACTTCCTCCTTACAGCTGAGACAAATGGAAATAATTAAATTAGAAGAACAACGAGAACAAGCTAAGAAAATGCATGCTCATCATCAAGCGCTTGTAAAATCCTCTTTTGATTCAAACATAATGACCAGAAAAGATTTTCAGATGGGAGATTTAGTTTTAAAGTGGGATAAGGCTCATGAAGAAAAGGGAAAACACAAAAAATTTCAAAGGATTTGGCTTGGTCCTTTTCAGATTGTTGAAGTCATAGGTCCATCAACATTTGTGTTACAAGATTTAGCAGGTAGGAGGGATCCTTTGCCTGTTAATGGACAAATTCTCAAGAAATATTTTCCATAGAAGATTATTCTTCTATTTTTTGTAGAATAGTTTTTCTTTTCATAATAAAACCAGTTGTGAGTGGTTACATTAGGTATTTACGAAAAAGACACCTATTCTCTTTCAGATTTTGAGCTTTTCGCTTGTATAAATAGCAAATCTTTTGGAAAATTGATCTTTATTATTGACAGATACAGTTAAAAACTTTAGCCTAGATATGATACAAGTTTCAACTTCAAGGAATTTGATGAAAGCAACCTTTAGTGAAGAAATTGTTTTATATTAGCATAATGAAAGGTATCAATAACAAAATGAAGATTCTCTGTAGAGTCGTTGTTTCCAAAAACTCTATTATTGTCGTCTAGAGCCATCTTAAGGAAACAATGAATTCCTCCCTGCTAAAGGAAAATCGCAGCTTTCAGAGGGATAATCCAAGGATACACTATATCTTGAAGAATAAGAGGTCTCATCACGAGCTGGATTATCATGATCACAGATATCATAACTTGCTGACTTTGCCAATACTGTCTACCACAACAGGGATATGACTCAAGATTGTTGTAATCAAAAGACAAGGGGTCTCATCACGAGCCAGCTTGTTCAGCAAAGTTATGAATCAATTGAGTGACTGTGTCATAATTTGGCTACCAAACCAAGACATTTTTCTTTAAGAATAAAAAGAAAATCAAAGCAATAAGTGTAAATATGGATTTTTCTTTGAAAGTTGTAGGTCACCTTAAGTAGGATACAGGATCATTGCTAGGTAACAGGTAACCCTGTCGAGGCTATAAACGCCTGCTGGCAGCAGAGGCTCTACCTATGACAAATGAGCATATTTAAAACTAGTTTACAGAGGAGACTTTATTTTATCTTTACAAGACCAAGTAATGACTGATGTAAATACAAGGACTAGCCTAAGGAAGCAAATAATTAGAATGAAAAGAGGTTGAAACAAAATATCATTGAAAGTTTAAAGCATAATGTACTCTATCTATCCATAACAAAGTTTGATTTTCTGAAAAATTTTCTGTTTTGGAAGTTTGAAAAATTCAATAGGAAAACAGAGATAACTGGTTCTTCCAAGTGAATCGCCAATTGTTGTGGCCACCAACAACCCCCCTCCTTATTTAGTATTAGCAATAACACTAGGTAAGTGGGGACCCTTAGTAAAAAATTCAAAAAATTCAATTAAAACTCATGTATTATACTCAAGAAAATATCGCATCGCGCGAAGAAGATAGGACGTTTCCTTGTGAGTAAAATGATAAACTGCGAGAATGCGACGCGAAATTCATCGCATCACATGCATTAAGAAACGCTCACAAAAGAAAACTTTAAGAAATCACCGATGTCCGATATGCGACATTGCATATCGCAACATCGCAAAAACAACACAAAACTATTTAACGAATTGTAACAATCTGCGATCTTGCGATAATGCGATACTGTGATCGGTGATCTTGCGATCGCACGAAACAGCAATTTGCGATTCTGCGATAACGTGATCGGCTAACCCTGTGATAACAAATCTTGATAAAATGCGATAACGCGATGATGCGATGTGAATCGCAGAGATCGTCCATCACAGATTTTCCCCGGCTCAATATTCAAGAAAAATTGAATACGCGCGTTAATGAAAATTAATGAATGTACGCCAAGTGTTAATGAAAGACAGTTTTGTATTCTTCGAAGAGTTAGTTCACATCAGGTGGCATGTTTTTGTACATCCGTAGAGCTCAGAGCTTTCTTGTCAATTTTTATTATCATTACGCTCTCCTTATGTGTGAACTGCAGGAAGGAAAGACAGAAACAATATGAAACAATGTGCAGGGAGCGATTAAGGAAAAAGGTAAAGCTGCAATGCTCGGAAGCAGAGAAGAAATGTCATCATAAACGGATACCGCATGTAACAGAGCTGCAAATTTTAGAGCGCTGCTGAGCTATTCATTACAGATCTATCAGTCAGAGCCATGGTTCAATGAATGGTTGAACAATGCTGATATCAACAGGCGGTTTAATGCTCAAGGGTAGAAGTTCACAAAAGCAGTATGTTTGCAAAATTTTAAAGCTTATACCCGGTGAAGGAAAGGCACTAAAGGCGAAAGACGCACCAGAAATGCCCGGATCAAAGAACGGAGGGAGTTTTCGATGCGCAGTTTTCGATGCGCAATTAGCGCCTAGCGCTAATCGCGCATCGCTGAGAAAATTGCTCAAAAAGCAAAGTCCTTAACTGCTTAGTCACTCGTAAGCCCGGAAACGCAAGAAAGCAAAGGCAGAGGCAATTTAAGGGTTAACCAAGTGGAATTTGGGTTATTACTGAGCATACACAGTAAATCCACATAGCCAGGGATGATTCTAAAGCATATATGCTATTTTGCTGGAAAAAATGGTGCCAGCGCTTGCCATTTCTGTTTGTTTAGCTCAACCAAAGGCAAAAGACAGTCAACCGACTCTACCCAGGCAAATATTGAATGCTCTCAACATTAAGGAGCAAATACAGAAATAGTTAGATATTAGATTTAATTTTTAGAAATAATTTTTCTTAGAAAAAGGGCGGTCATTTAAACCGTACCCTGAATATGTGTAATTAAGTTATTTAGTTAGTAGTATTTAAACCCTTCTCATGCATTTAGAGAAGGGTCCAGAAATTTATCAAAAACTTGTCCTCAGAACATGCACTTTTGCACCCTTAGAGGAGGTTTTGGTGAATGAATGGATCAAGATTTGTTGATGTTTGCATTTGATATCTGCTACTGATGTTGCACTTCTGTACTCTTAGTAGATGTTAGAGCAAGGAGAAATAATCATTATTGCTTGAAGCTTATGAGTAGGACCAGTCATAAATGGTACTTTTATCTCTTGACCATTTATGCTTATATGTTAAAGTGATATACAATTTTTAGTTGTTTATATGTTATTGCATGAATGCTTGAGTTACCATTTGGCACTTTTGTACGGTGGTAGCTATTTATTTATGTTTAATGTATGAATAGCTTATTATGCGATATGTTGTTCATAACTGTTTTGCCTAACTTTTTATGCGAAATAGTTCATCTTAATTGATTTCCTTTCTTATAATCATTGAATGATCTTTATTACCAGTTGTTATATGAAATCTCTTTAGATCGCATAATAGAAGAGTTACATCCCGGGTTAGCATAGATTAGATGTGCTGTTTTTATTAGATTACCATAGTATAGAATTAGATTAAAGTTTCAATTAGAATAAATTAGATAGTCACTGTTAGATCAGCAACATCCAATTCTACACACGCACACCCATAGATTGGGAAACTGGTCCTGTTATCCCCAGTCGGACCCGCTATACCAAACGGATAAGGAGCTGCCAACCAAGGTCCGGACTGGGCGGGTATCCCCCTTGTTGTCGACCCGATTTTCGGGGATTCAACAGGACCCAAATCGTCCTTCACAGGTAATGAACTTTTGGATTATCAATAATAGACTGGCCCAGTTTTCTTCTAAATCATAGACAGGGATTCCGCGTTTGAAAATAGTTATATCCATACCTGGATTGTGTAGGATAACCCTCCAGGCCCTCTCGTCAAAGCTTTTATTTTTGAACCACCGTTCTCCCTCCTGTGGGAGTTCCGTTGCAGCTGTTATAGATGCCTCTGTGACAGAAAATTTAAGGTCTCCAACCTCAACTTCCACGCCATTAAAAGACCTTGCAAAAGTCTTTGTAATTTGCTTATTGTAGCCTCTGAATTTCTTAATGAACCGTAGCCACCGTGCCTTCTTTAGTATGCTTTTCAATTGCGGATACCCCTCCATGAACATGGGCCCTTCTGGTTCTGCTCTCAACAAAAGACCCATTCCTTCCTCCTGCCTTAAAATACGTCTGCGTTAGTAAGGGATTGATGGAGGTGAGACGGCTGGGTTAGCGGGGAATGGACAAGGTTTATGGAAAAAAAACCATTGATTGTAAATGGAGAAACAGAGAACACGTAGCGGGAGTGAGTTCACGAAGCGGAGCAGAGGCTTATGTGAACAGGGTAGAAATACAAATGTAACTTCAATAGAATAGTAGGGGAGTAAAGTGAGCCCGACAGAGTTTTGAACTAGATGGCTATGGAGTAGATGTTAATATGCTCACAAAATGGCTACGGAATTTGTGCGGCGGAGAAGAGTCGTGATCAAATTAATTACGTCCCCATAATTACCTGGTTCGGCAGGTGGAATGCCAACGTACCAAAAAAACACGAGTTAAACTCAGAGGCTAATCATGAGGCTGTTTAAAAATTAATGCAAGGTTCATGGAGGGATCATGTAAAGGTTGTGGATGGTTATGGAAGCTTATCAATACCAATCATTACATATAATGGAGCTGTGGTTTCATAACTATATAAAAATGTGCTTTGAATGCTATTTGAAATGAATCTTACTCATACCTTGTAATTTTTGCCACTTTCATCCATTAACCTTTGATTAGCTGCTCCTCGTTGATGCTTTTAGGTGCTTCATATCTTCAAGATATTTCCTTTGTCATACCTGCATTTGGTTTTTTTTATTATTTGGCTAACATCTGACTGTCATTGTTGAATAACAGAGTGCTAGCTGCGAAATCAACAACTAGCTGCAGAATCAGTTTGTAGCTGCGGAAACAGGATTCAGCTGCGGAAACTGATACAATGAACATATGACTGAATGGAGATGGATGAATGATGACTGAGTGAATGAAAACTAGTCATGAAAAGACTTTTATTGGCGGGATGAAATGAAATGAAGTGAAATGGAGTGAAGTGGAGTGAAATGAAGTGAAGTGGAGTAAAATGAAGTGAAGTGGAGTGAAATGAAGTGAAGTAACATGAAACTGTGAAATGAGAGAGAGACCTTTTTGGAAAATATAGGGCATCAGAAGGTTTTGATTTTCGCCCTGTATTTTCTTTATAAGACTGCCAATCAGTGATTGGTTTTCAGGCTTATACAAAATTAATAATTTTTTTTTTTAGAAACAGAGAAAGAACAAGGACTAGGCTAGTGGAGAAGAAGGATTCTTCTTCACCAGCCTTATTGCAGAATTATCTTGAAATATTTTGAAAAATTCCTCCTTTGAGAGTGGCTTATGATAGATCTTTAATCGGTGACCATTCACAATAAGAGGAGTTTGATATTCATCAATGGTTTTGATTCTTACTGCTCCATTGCTAAAGAATTTGTCGATCTCATATGACCCAAGCCAATGAGTTTGAAATTTACCTTTGAAGTCTTTGAACTTGGAATCAAATAGAAAGGCCCAGTCTCCTTCTTGAAACTTTTTCTCTTTGATGTATTTGTAATGCCACTTAGCTCTTTGTTATTGAACTAGATCAGTTCTTAAGATTGCCTCTTGTTTGATCTCATCCAGTTCATTCAACTGCTCCATTCTATGTTTTTTGGCTTCTGATAGATCCATCCCCAACTGAATTGCCATCTTGAAAGTTTTAACTTGGATCTCAATGGGGAGCAGGACTTCTTTCCCATAAACAAGTTCATAGGGAGAATGTCCTGTTGTATTCCTCCATGTAGTTCTGTAGGCCCATAAGGCTTCAGGAAGCCTTTCTGCCCAATCTCTTCTGTGTAGATGAACAGTATTGGTAATGATGCCTTCAAGAACTTTGTTTGTAGACTCCAATTGACCATTTGCTTGCAGATGGTAAGGAGTAGATTTTCTGTGCTTGACTTTGTATTCCTCCATCAGCTTCTACACCAGGTTGGATGTGAATTGACCTCCATGATGTGTCACAATTTCTCTTGGAACACCAAAGTGAGTAAAAATATCCTCATAAAGAAAACTAATAACTGAATGCTCAGTAGCAGAAAATAATGTTTTGGCTTCTACCCATTTAGTGACATAATCAGTACATACCAATATATGCTTTCTTTGTTTAGATGGTGGGTTAATATGTCCAATGAAGTCTAAAGCCCATTTTTCAAAGGGTTCGATGAGTACCTGTGGCTGCAATGGCATTTCATTTGAAAGGGTAGGTTTCCCTACTCTTTAGCAGCTGTCACACCTTTTGACATATTGTTTTGCATCTTTGAAGAGGGATGGCCAATAATATCCCAAAGAGAGGATTTTATAGGTTGTCCTTTTGTCAGCAAAGTGCCCGCCGCATGGTTCATCATGACATGCTTTGAGGATATCAGGCATTTCATACAAGTTGCCATATTACCTTCAGGCGATTTGACAATCATCTCCACAGAGCCAATTATGATTCTGACCGACAAAAAGATGCTTTCTACTCAGGTATGAATCTCCAGAACTTCTCTGCTAACTTGTTTTATTCTATGCAGTTTTCTTTTCTCTTCGAAGGGATGATGGTTGAAGCCATGGAAGACGAAGACCCTGTTCCAGCCTAGTTCTTAGCTTGGTGGAAGATATATGGTTTATCAGCCCTTACCATAAAACCATACTCTCTTATCATGTTAAAAATTCTTGAATTCAGTAACCCAAGAGAACATCTGACAGGATTCTTGTACAAACAAGTCAGAGAGTTAGCTAACATAGAAGATCACAATTTCCTCTATGGGGTCAGAAGATGTGGCCATGTACGATGGTTCATCACCAACCATTACAAATTCAGATCAATCGCCAGTAGTTCTAGCTATGATGAGTTCCATGAACAGATTAATCCCGGCACCAATCCTTTTGTCAACATCAACTTCCTCGAGCCACCTAACAGACATGATACCCAAGAATGGGAATCTGAAAAAGAAGTGAGGGTCTAGTACTTCTCAAATTATCTGATAGGGAGATTCCAATATCATCATTACACGTACCCTCAAATTGATTACTACACACTATGAAGTGTTGTCTTTTCACCGACTTTGGTGGTGGATGAGATTTCGTGGGTTCACTCATTCATGAATCTCCACTGTGTAAACTTTATGTACAAAATTGAGATTTGAATATCTCTGCTTTTAGTCCTTTAATTGTCATTACATGTCAAGAGATTCGGTCCCCATATGCCACTTGGCTATCCGAAAGGAGAAGGGACGAGATAACATGAGTAGTCCACTCATGCTCGAATATGATCTGTACATTTTACTTTCGGCAGCTTATGAAAGGAATCTTACTTTCACGGACGATGAGTCATGTCCTTTGTAAACCCTTCACGGATGCTTGTCCCCCTTCCCGGCTATAAAAGAAAACTCTGGGGAAGGTAAGGCTCATCGGGGTGAGAGGTTTTAGAGTCTGAGTCGAGTATTTCTCCTACTCTGCATCTGCAGACATCTAGTCTGATCTGCGTGCATCATGAGAAGAACTCAAGTCTGCTAGGTGATTTGAGAAGCTTGCGCATCAGTGCTTGACGTTGGTGTGAACCTAAAGTGGCTGAATTATATAGTGAAGAGTCTGTTTTCTGGTCTCAGTCTGCTTGTAAGCCAGGTAGCCTACAAATCTCTTAAGCTTCGGCTAAGACATATCTGTTAAATGCTGCAGTAGTCAATCTAAGAAGGAAGACAAAGTATGAGTCTGTCATGAGACGATATCTGTAAAATCCTCTGATATAATAAAATCCCGCTTTCTTGCTATACATTTCCACATTTCATGATATCTGTGTGAAGGTCCTGTAAAATGGTATCAAAGCCTTATTGAATATTGTAACCCAGGAAGTCTATCATGGTCTTGAAGAGTTTCATTTTTGATGTAGAAAAAACAATTCCCATTTCTTTAACTCTTCTGAGAAAGATCTTTAGATGTTTAATATGATTTGGAATATTATCAGAATGTATTAACAGATCATCAATATATTTTTTCAAAAAATCATTCATACCTTCAAATGTTTCATCCATGATTCTCTGAAAGGCCAAGGGTGCATTGATCAATCCAAATGGCATTATATTCCATTCATAGTGACCCTCTGGCACTGAAAAAGTTGTCTTCCACTTATCAGCTTCTTTTATTCCAACCTGCCAGAATCCTGACTTTAAATCAAATTTAGAAAAGATTTTGGACTTAGATACCTGAGCCAAAATTGTGGAAGGCTTTGGTAGGGGATAAGCATCATAATCAAGAATAGCATTTAGAGGCTTGTAGTTTACCACCAATCTGGGTTTGCCTCTGGCAACTTCTGCATGCTTGTTTACATAAAAAGCGAAACAAGCAATTGGGCTGTGACTCTTTCTTATCAAACCTTTCTTTAGTAGATCCCTGATTTCTGCTTTACACATTTTCATTTGTTCAGCATTCATTGCTATAGCCTTGGATCTTCTTAATTTTCCGCTGAAATCAGCTTTCAAGGAGAGCTCAACTTCATGCTTTTGGATATGCCAGAATGCATTTGGATCATCCGAACAACATTCTTTAAATTTAGCAGTGATGTTTGCTATCTCCTTGGCATATTTTCCATTGTCTAGCAACTCTTTTGTTTTGAGAGTGTCCCTTTTAATTTCCATTTTGGCCAATAAGCTCTCCATTCTTTCAATTCTCTTAATTCTATTTGGAGAGTTAGAATTTATGAAAGGAAAAAATATTTCTTTACTTTCCAGGCTGACAAAATAACCATACCTTTGTGTAGCAGTGTCGAGCTTGGCTCCATGCTTTGTGAAGTTTTGGAAGAAAGGAGTTCCAAGATACATGGCACAATCCATGCCTAGAACTATCGGACAGACAAGATGTACTCCAGTGTCTTCTGTCAGAAATACATCTATTTCTACTTCAAATTTAGTAAAAATATCACCACTGGCTGTGGTGACCCTGGGACATGCAGTGGGCCTTCTTAGATGTGCACTGACTACTGTGTCGCTTACAATGTTTAGGCGGGAACCAGTGTCCATCAGTACTTTCCAATATTCATATTGAGTTCCAATCCTAACTTTCATTTTCACGCAATACATAACATCTTTGTTAATAGTATTGCATCCTAGGCCTGGCCTGTCTCCTTCATCTTCCTTATGTTCTGTGTTGTCAGTCGGGGCTGTATGGTAAGTCCAATTTTCTGGCTTTCCTGATAAAGGAGAATTTCTTGAATTAGAGGCTTCATTTGAATTTATCAGTCTGACTGATAGATCTTTGTGATTTTCTATACAGAGCCTCTTATTTTCTTTAACCGTTTTTCTCAGTTCCTTAATTTCCTGATGAATGGCCTGCAATGTCTGAGGCAGATCTTCGCTAAAATCTTCATTTTTGAATTGCCTGGTTAGAGCTTCAACTGAGAAAAGTGATGCAGGAGGAACATAGCCTTTGTTTGGCTGGTTCCTTGAACTTGATGGTACTTGCTTTAAATGATCCATCAATAATGTCTTGTACATTTCTTTAAGCTGAGGATCACTTGCTGCCATCATCTGAGTGAAGAGATTCCTGCTGGTCTCTTCATAGTCTGCCTTCATCATTCTTACTGCATTGCAGTTACAGACATCTGGATCACTGCAATCACAATCTTTGCATTCTGTGCAGGAGGATCTCCGCATATTTCATCTTCAGATGATGAGGAATAATCTGCAAAATTCAGATCATTTTCTGACTCTAAGTCAGAAGATAGTAATTCATCACAACTTCTTGGGAGATCAAAGAAATTGATCTTTCCCTTTTTGTTTCTATATGACATCTTCTTCTTAGAAGATTCTCTCTTCTTTTGAGGGCAATGGTTTGCTGTGTGTCCTTTTTTGTTGCAGTTGTAGCAGATTATTTATTTTTCTTTAGAAAACACTTCTGTATGTTTGTATGGCTTATTTTTGAAGTGTTTCTTCTGTGTGCAGCTTCTGGAAGGCTAGAAATTCTTCTTTGAATGCTTGTGCTTTCTCCTTCGCCCCTCAGAATTGCCAGCTCTCCCAAGGTGCCATTGTTTACAGAGCTGCTAATAGCCATGCGGCTTCTTAGGATTAGTTGCAGCTCATGCAATTTTCATTTGTGAACATAATTCTATGATTACAGCTTTGACAACTTGCTACATGACTCCAAATTTGTAGTCACCAACTTTTCCAGGAAGTTTAATTACAATAGCAGAGGAGACCCATTGTGGAAGAGAAGCAACAAAAATCTCTTTCCATTTGGGCTCAAGAATCAAATCTGGAGATAATGTATGCAGGCGATGAAGAAATTCATTAAAGTATTCATCAAAATGTTGCATGTTGTGCAACTTCATTGCTAACAAGGTGACTGTAGTAATCTCATTAGTAATCTGAGGGAAACCAATGAAATTAACCGTGATGCCATATAGAAGTCTGTCGATCATGTTGTTGACAGGAATATGGGTGACAGGATCCATATAAGTATTACCATCTTCATTTTGGACCATAGATTGTTCCCAAGAGGGAAGAAGATTAGGCTCTTTTAATGATTCAGCTTTTAGCCATGCGTCTAAGGTTCCTTCAAATCCACCAATGATCCTTCTGGTGGAATTTACAGGACCTATGTCATCTGCAATATAAGTTCTATAACAAACTAACATGGAATGCAGGACTGACATGACTTCAGCTTCTGTGCAATTATCAATATTCCACGAATAGGTGGAATTTGCAGACCAATATTTATGATATTTAGACTTCATTAAGTCTCTGCGGTCTGGAGCTGGATTCCAAGTTGTATTCCACTTGGATCTGGAAGATGTTGCATTAATTTGGTTTTCTAAATCTTCATCAGAATTTGTAATACCAAATTGTTCCTTTTCTTGTGCAGAAAAATTATTAATACATGCTTCAAGATCCTCAAGTTTTGGCGTTGGTTCGATCTTATGAAGACTTGTATCTACATCATCCTTTTGTTCAGAAGACTGGCCAAAGAAGAATTCAGAAACACCTTCTTTAAATTCCTTGTTGGTTGCTTCTGGTTCTTTTTGGGGCTTGCCAAAGAAACTAGGATTTGCAAATAGAGAGTAAGGATGTGTAGAAGTGGGAGGTGGAAATTTTATAGAGCTGGGGGGCCTTATCAAACTTTGCACAGATGGAGCTATGGAGTATGGGACAAAGGTTTTTGGATCAGAAAATAATGTAGCCGATTTATAGCCTTTTTCACTAGGCTTTCTTTTTAATGATGCAACATCAGTAGATACATCCCATACTTGTTTCTTAATAATATCAAGGCTAGTGTTAACCTTAACAATCTCTTTTCCATGAGCGACAGCGGCTTCATGGATCTTCTTCTCAGTCTATAGAGAAAGTTTATCAAGATTCTGGGCAATAGTCTGGTCATTTTCAACTAATGTCTTGATGCTATCATTTAGACAGACTGTATTATAATCCTGTTTTTGTAGAACTCTGCCAAGCATGACTTTCATTTCAGAACAAGCAGTTTCTACTGAATCAAATTTAATTCTAACAAATTTTTCAAGACTGGACAATGCCAAGTTGGTCCAGTTTGTTGCTGCAACGGATTCTTTAGCAGACAAAGAATTGTCATCAGGATGGGAAGGGAGAAGTTTATACATCTTACCATCCTGCTGTCGGATCACAAAATTTTTCCAAGGTGGAAACTCTGTGTCTATTTCAAGGACAGAACCATCCAAGAGTTCCCATCTATGCTTATTTGGAGTTCCTAATTTGATCATATTTACATGGAACTCTGAATAGATATTTCTGATCAATTCTTCTCCTTTCATCCTTATTGCTATCAAATATTTAGGAGTATTAGGCTTGGATAGCATATTATGTATTTTAGAATGAAAAACTAGAGCTTTAAGAGGAGAAGGAATAACAACATGATTTTCTCTAATTTTTCTTCAATAAACTTTTCAGGTTCTTTAATCTTCTTTTGTCTGGCCTCATTCTTGATCTATTTTATCAAAGATTCTTCTACTTGGTTGATAGAAGGATAATACCATTCATAGAATGATATCCACTGGTTATTTGCTTTCATCCAATCTTTCCAAGCAGCAGTGTTTTGTACATTAAAATTTTTCCTATCAGGTTTAGGAAGGAGAAGCATTTCTTGCATGTATAGGTGTTCTTTCTCATGTGTGAAAAGATCCCAATCAAACATTTTCTTTTTCCAAGCATTTTCTGGATCATAGGGGCCAATGCCTTTGAAAATCTTTAGGAATGCCATTATTTATTCATCAGAGGGGATCTCAATAGACTTTGGAATCTTGTCTATTGGATTTCTGCGGTAATCAGGAATGGAAAAAGTGTTTACAAAACCAAGGCCTTTTGAAGAAGTCGAGGTGACCGAATCTACAAGGAGTTCTTCTTGAGGATTAAAGAATGAGACTCTTTTATAACTTTGTTCAACAGAGTCATTAGAGGCTGGTACAAACTTTATCATATTTACACGATGACTGCTGTGAGATTCTCCGTGGGGAGTAGGAGGATCAGAAGAAAACTGGCAAAATGTTTTTGAGTAGTGTGGATGGTCACATACAGAACTGAAAACTGGATTTGGATTTTCCTGTACAAACAGTTTTTTTAGTGACTCATAAACTGCAGGATCAATTACAATTTGCTGAGGAGGTTGTACAGGATGTAATTGATTGGTAGGAATAGTGGGGACTGTTGTCATTGAAGGTCCAGCACGCTCAGGTGCAGAAACTCTGGGAAAAAGAGTTATTACTTGGTCATCTGTTTCAGATATAATAGATTGAGCAACAGTTATAGGATGGAGTGCAGGATTTTTCCAGTTTGTGACCCAATCATTTGGAGGGCACAGGTGTCTGTGAGAAATAGAGACGGGGGCAACAGGGTTGCAGGCTATGTCATACTAGATCAGAGTGACAGTACCCGATTCTTTATCAAGAGATTTTAGGATGGCTGGTATGGTTGTGTCAAAGAATCGGACACAGGTAATATAGTAGATTTTTGGACTTGGATCTAAAGCCTTCGTATCCCTGGATTTGTACTCCTAAAGTCAGACACTGTAAGATGTGGGGATCATCAAGTGCGCCTGCAAAATCAGGGAATACATCATAATGAATTGGACCATCAGACAGACTGGTCTCAATTCCTCCTATCAAGGCTTGAGTAAAAGATATCCATCTATTATCTAACAAAGCAGAGAAAACGAATGTTCCTTAGCCTCGTCGGTGAAGAGCATTAAGGCCAACTCTAACAATTCCAAGATGAACACACTGATAACCAGCTCTTCGGGCGGCTTGGAGATCTTCGGGATCTAACAGTGGAAGGGTCATCATTGCATTAAGATTCAATTCAGTCTTTATGGATTTTTCTTTAATTTTTATTTGACTGAGAGCTTTCAGATGAAAACGGGAAAGACCTTTATATACTTCAGTAGCAGATACTAGAGGAAGTTTCCAATTTACACGGGGATTATTTTCTTCAAAACTTAAGCAAGCATCATTTACATCAGAAGTTTCAGTTTGACATAATCCTTCTAGGCCAGTTCTTAATGAGTCTTCAGTGTCTAATTCAAAGAATTTCTTTGAACCAAATCTACCCATATCTAGAGAGTTCCGAGATGAATCCATGATGATAATAAAAAAAGATAAATACTCGATCAAAGTCTTGCAGAAAGATATCAAGAAGAATTGCGGCTTCCTTTTGCTGGATAAATTGCATGGCTTCAACCATCATCCCTTCGAAGAGAAAAGAAAATTTCATAGAATAAAACAAGTTAGCAGAGAAGTTATGGAGATTCATACCTGAGTAGAAAGCATCTTTTTGTCGGTCAGAATCATAATTGGCTCTGTGGAGATGATTGTAAAATCTCCTGAAGGTAATATGGCAACTTTTAATTCGATCATCATCTTCAACATCCCTTTCAAGAACATATAGGATGCTTCCAATATGCTCTAGGTAGTCCAAGGCCTCAACTGCTTCCTCATTCATTTCATTCTGCATGGTCTCTGTCTAGTAATAAAGAATGCCCATCCTATCTCTGATTTCCTTGATAGGCACCCATTCTTCATCAAGATCTAGAAGAGACACCGACTGGTTGGGTAAGCTATGATTTAGAAATTCCCTAACACATATTCTGATCACAAGATCTGGCCCTGTTTTAAACAATTCGTTAGAAATCCATGAATATTTTGAACTATCCTGAATAATCTTTCTTCTTTCACCAGGAAATAAATGTGGAGGTAGTTTCCCTGTAACCAAATAGTTAGCTATATCTGCATACCAAGGGGTTTTAGTAGTTACTACAAATAAATATTCATCAAGAAACTTGTCCTCTACAGGAGAATCTTCTTTAGTATTCTGAATCCTAGACAAGAAATCAGCTATTGTATTTTGTTTCCCTGGTCTATCTAACACAGTAATATTGAATTCCTGTAAAAGTAAGAGCCACCTTGTAACTCTACCATTAGTAATAGGTTTTCTCATTAGATATCTAATTGAAGAATGATCAGTATGAACAAAAGTTTCATAGCCTGTTATATAATGTCTGAACTTATTGATTGCATGAACAACAGCTAAGAACTCTTTTTCAGTCACAGTATAGTTCAACTCAGTGGGAGTTAAATTTTTACTGGTATAGTAAATGGCATAAGGAATTAAATCTTTTTGTCCCAACACAGCCCCTAGAGCTGTATCTGAAGCATCTGTAGAAATATGGAAAGGAAGTTTCCAATTTGGTCCTCTCAAGATAGTCACTTCAGATATTCTTGTTTTCAAAGTTTCAAATGCTAATTGGCAATCAGGACCCCATTTGAATTCACAGTCTTTTCTAAGCAGCTTGAAGAGTGGAGATGCTGTTTTGGTGAATTTTTCTATAAATATTCTATAATATCCAGTAAATCCCAGAAAACTTCTAACATCTTTTTGACAATTTGGAATAGGTAACTTGGAGATGACTTCAACTTTTGATCTATCAACTTTAATCCCATCCCCTGAAATATGATGTCCCAAAACAATAACTTCAGTAAACATCATAAAGCATTTTTCATGGCTTAATGAAAGGTTTGTTTCTTTACATCTTATAAGGACTTTTTCCAAATTTTCTAATGCCTCTTCAAACGAATCACCATAAACTGTAAAATCATCCATATAAACCTCTACACAATCATGGATTAGATCAGAAAAAATTTGTAGTACTGTTCTTTGGAATGTTGTGGGTGCATTACATAATCCAAAAGGAAGCACTCGATAAGCAAAAGTTCCCCATGGACAGGTAAATGTGGTCTTATCCTGATCTTCAGGTGCTACTTGAATTTGATTATAACCACTAAAACCATCCAGAAATGAAAAGTACTTTTTGCCTGCTAATGTATCTAATACTTTATCGATAAAGGGCAAAGGAAAGTGATCCTTCAAAGTTGCTTTATTCAATCCCTGTAATCAATGCATACCCTCCATTTACCATTCTTTTTAGGTACTATAACCAAAGGAGAAACCCATCGGCTATTTGAAATTGGATAAATGAAGTTTACATTGAGTAGTTTTTGGAGCTCTTCTTTCACTATCTCCCTAAGATTTGGATTCATCCTTCTCTGAGGTTGTCTGATTGGTCTACTATTTTCCTCGATATAGATATGATGGATGCAAGTCTTAGGGTCAATACCTTTCATATCAGTATACTCCCATGCAAATGCAGTAGAATGTTTTTGCAAGATTTTGGTTAGTTCTTCCTGTTGTGACTTTTCCAAATTTCTGTTGATATTCAATGTTTTACCTGGAAAAATCTCAATTGTAGAACTACCGAACTCTTCCATAGAGTAAAGAGACATTTGTCTTGATGATAAATACTCAATGTCATAATCTAACTGAAATTGTGTGTGGTCATATTCTGAAGATGTTTCAAAATTTTCTAATGTGTTCAGAATTTGACTATCTTCACTAATTTCAGAAATTGTAAAGACAGGTTGTATAATGTCCTCATCATTGACCCATTCATTTTCTCCTACTTCTGTAATTGCTTTTGTTGGAGGATAAAAATTGAATTTCTTTGTCGAACTACCATCAGAAATGTACATATCCCTAGATCTACAACTAGTGAAATCATCAGTTGTGGCTAGCCAAGGTCTTCCTAAGATGAGTGGATGCCCTCCTAAATTACTCTTGGGAGTCAAAATCATAAAATCTACTGGATATTCCCAAGAATCTAAGGAGACTGAAATATCTTCTAGTACACAATCTGGTTTGATTATTGATCTATCTGCTAGTTGCAGTAAGGTAGGTGTAAAAAGAAGATTAGGAAGTTTAAGTTGTTCCATAGTCTGTCTACTCATAATGTTTATAGCAGCCCCTTAGTCAATTAAAGTATTTGGAATTTATATCCCATTTATATGTGTCTTGACAATTGGACTACCTGGATCCACATATTTCTGCATGGTAATTTTTCCCATCATGATATCTGCAATTTTCCCTACCAGGTGGATTCTTCTTGTATCTCTTGGTTTCCTTCCTGGTCTTTTAAGACTCAACTCCTTTATTGATTTTGCTAGAATAGGAATCTCTCTAATGGCTTGTAGCCAAGGAATTTTGATACAGACATTCTTTAATTCATCTAGAAAATCATAGTCAGGCAATAAGATTTGTTTTTCCACCCCTTTGTCGATTTGTAATCTTTCAGGGAAAGGAGGTGTGGATGAAGATGCAGGTTGCTCAACTATAGGAGTTGTGGGGGTTGACTCTTTTTCTTTTTCTTTTTGAATGTTTGGGTTTTGAAGAGATGCTTCCTCAGAACCTTTATTGAATTTAAGAGAATCCTCCTTATAGGTATCTTGCTCTTGAACATATATAGAAGGTTTTTCTAAAACTCTACCAGACCTGAGTTGTACATCATTAAGAGGAACAATCATATAGGTAGGAAATTGTTGTCCTTCTACCATGTAAGCATTCTGAGGATTTTTGTTGTTAGGATTTGGAAATGGCTGGGCTGGTAGTTGATTTGTCTTTTGTTGAAATGGCAGCAAGAGTTGAGGATTTGGATTTTGTTGAGAAGGATGTTGTTGTGGAAATGGCAATGAAAGTTGTGGATTTTGATTTGGAAGTTGTGGAGTTTGTTGATTTTGAAAAGATGGAGGATATTGATAAAATTGAGCAAATATCCCATAAGGATTTTGCATCCCTTGTGCCCATGATTGATATGGATTTTGAGGTTGGGACCAAGGTTGTTGCCAAGGATTCCAATTTGGCGGGGGCTGAAAGTTCATAGGGTTGTTAAATCCTTGATTTTGTTGCCCCTGCCAAGGTCTTCTTGAAACAAAACAAAGGGATTCTACTGAATTCGGATCTTCTTGAAAGACAGCTTTGAGCCCAGGGATTGAAGGACAATCCTTGGTCTCATGACTTTCTGAGCAAATCATACATGTTTCTACAACTTTTGCATCCAAGGGGCATTCCCTTAGAGCATGTTTCTTCCTACATTTTGGACAAAAGATGGCCAAGGCATCAGCTTCTGTTTTCTGCTTGTTTTGTATTTTAAGGGTGTCTAGTTGTTCACTAAGGCTCCCTAGAATATCAATTTTGAACTCATCAAGCATATTGCCAATCTCTGCCCTACTCACTGATCCAGTTGCAGATTTTTTTGCTCTAATAAGAGAAGGATCTCTAGGCCCTTTTCCCGTTTTAGATTTTCCCCTTTTCCCGTTTTAGATTTTCCCCTTCAGAGATGGACACATAGTTATGCGATATCACGAAGTGGAAGTTGAGAAATGTCTCCCTTCCCCATCATGTTTAAAATATCTATCGATTCATCTCTAATGGCTTTCAATCATAGAAAATTTTAGGGGCGAATGTTCACCCTTTGGCAAAATTAAGGGGTTTTAAATTTTTAGTGGGCGAATATTTTGTATCATAGTACATTTTTACAAATCACCTCAAATAGCCCACCTTATTTTAAGGGAGAGGGTAAAAAGCCCTTGAAATTAGGAGTTAACCTTCCATTCACCCATTTTCAAGAATAGGTTTTATTTAAGTGAATCCATTCACCCATTTTCAAGAATAGGTTTTATTTAAGTGAATCCTATGGGCCAAATACCATATTTATAAAAGAGGTATGGTAAATAAATAAAACATTTTTTATATTTACTCCATAAGTCACCTTATATACATGCAAGGGTGTAAACAAATAAAAATATAAGTAAAGTGGAGGTATGGTAAATAAATAAAACATCTTTTTATACTTACTCAAAAGGTGTGGTAAATAAATAAAAATATAAATAAACTAGACGTATGGTAAATAAATAAAACTTCTTTTTATATTTAGTCCATAACCCTCGTTCTATTTATGAAGGCTCAAGAAAGAGGTTTTATTTAAGTGAATCCTATGGGCCAAATACCATATTTGTAAAAGAGGTATGGTAAATTAATAAAAATATAAATAAACGAGAGGTATGGTAAACAAATAAAACATTTTTTTACATTTACTCGATAAGTCACCTTATATTTACGAACACTCAAAAAATGCGTTATATTTAGGTAGCCATGAGCAGGTCGAAGAGAGCTACAACATCCGAAGGGGGGCTGGTTCAAAAGGTAAGGGATTAGGGATGGGAATAGAGAAAAAGAAGATTGGGAGGTGATAACACTTTTATATTATATACGTATGAAAAACCCCGTCACATTGATTTATCAATTCAACATTTATAAGGGGATGCCCTTCTGGGCAAAGAGCTAGTTCCGCTGGTGAAGATCAATTGCATATAGAGCATGCATATCTATAGGTGCTAAGGCATGCGGTACGTGGGCATTCGAAATGTAGAATGGGTCCCGTGATGAATCCCAACCGAGTAAGCTAGGTGATAGAACTAAGCGATGACTAGCGGAGGGATTATAGGTATGGATGACTACGCGGGTTAACTACAGAAGGGGAGGTTGGGGTGCAGATGCGGGGTGCGTGGGCTGAGCATCTCAACTAAGCCAGGTATGGGTGGGCATAAGTGAAGTAGAAGGTGGGATGCTCCCGAATGGGAAAAGGTTGAATGCGGCGGGGGATGGGAAATACCATGCACGTGCTAAGGACAGCCCAATCCATCACCAGGCATACATACATATTTCTCCCACCCCAGCTGGGGTAGCAAATCCAGTGGGAACATCTTCCGATTGAATGAACAAGGTTTACGATTCTGCCCCGTCCCCACTAACCAATATAGACCACAGAACAAATCTCACGTTTACTGGTCCACACGACTTCGGGCAAATAGAGCAGCTATAGCGGTATAACTCGGATCTAACGGAATCAGTTTGGGGGTGATGAGTGGGTGAAATGTAAAGCTACGGACGTATATGAGACTTCTATACATAGTTTATGGGACCCTTTAGCGGTGATTCTCGATCCCGCCCGTCATCTTGAATTGAAAGCCAGCCCCCACTCACTCGAAAACCAGGAATGACCGCTAAGCCACCGAAGACGGAAGAGTTGCTATTTTGGTTTGTGCGGAATTGAAGTAACCCGAGCAATCAATGAGTTAGTGTTGGGAGGGAGGGGAGGAAGATAGAATAGGAGCAGCAACCACGAATGCCTTGTTCGCAAGCAGAACCAGAGAGATACGTTATGTGCTATAGTTCGGTGATGTACTGCTTCCGGGATCACTAAAGGTAATTCCTTATTACCGTTAGCAGAATCTTGTGAGTGAAGGAGGATTGGATTGAGCAACCCATCTTTCTTCGGGAGTTACCTATCTTTCTTAAGGTCTTTTTTTTGCCCAATCTGAGTCTTGATACGCCTCGGAAGGGAGGGGGAAAGAATGGCTTGATTCTCTAACAAACATTTAAGGTTAGTAAGGCCGCTCTATTGCTAAATAGAGGATTCTGGTCAAGAGATCGCTGGATGGAAGGCTTCCAGAAGAGATTCTCTTTGAATGTGAAGGTGAGCAGTGATCTCAGATCTTGGATTACGAAAAGCTTCCATTTAGATGTAATTACTGCAAGATTCACGGTCATTTGATCCGGGAATGCCCGTCTAGGGCTAAGGTCACCCTAAAGAGGAAAAGCCCTAGTGTTGCTTCTCCTTCCACATTGGATCGACAAGTTTATGGTCCCTCTCGATCTGATTGCATGGGTATGGATGCAAAGGTTAGTGTGGGCAAGAATCTTCCTGCAGCAGAATCACCAGAGTTGGATCCAAGGGTTAGTGTGGGCAAGAATCTTCCTGCAGCAAATTCGCCAGATCCAGATCTAAGGGTTGAGAGTAGAGTGGAGGATTTGGAGGAACCTTGTTCTCTGAAGAACAAGCGGCTTCGCACCTTGTGTAACTGCTCAAAAGGATATGCTTCTGTTTATCAGATCGGGGATAAGGATTGCAGGGACGGAGTCACTCACTATTCATATGGTAAGGGTGCGTAAGCACGCTTGACTGTCCAGGAGAGGGTTTTACAGCCCTCTACTTCTCTAATATATATATATAAGGAAGGGGCAATAAATGAGAAGGGTGAATCAGGATCATATCTGTCTGTTATATAAGGGTTGGTTAGGATCATATCTGTAGGTAGGGATCGAGGAGCCTAGCCTACAGGCAGGCCGACCAAAGGGAAGGGAGAAGCTCGCAACCTTATTCATGCCACTTGGCATGATCGGGGAAAACGGGGTTCGAACCCGCGACTTCTGGCGTGACAGACCAGCACTCTAACCGACTGAGCTATTTCCCCCTTCCAGATTCGGCCCCCCACCCAATAAGTAACTCAAGGTCGAAGGTTTCAAGCTACGCATCCTAGTAGCAAACGCCGGAGACCTACCTCGCGTAGAAGTACTTTGGGCGGCGTTTTTGAACTAAACAAGACACTTCGCGTTTCCACCCTCGCCCTCTTAATTACTTATTGGTTAGTGGGGGTATTTAGAGCGGCTCGTTTGCTCCTCGCCCCTATTAGGACGTCCCTGGGGCCCTTTTATTACTTAGTGGGGGCTGCTGGTCATGAATTATATACGTAATTACGCTTTAGCGAACAATGTTGCTATGGGCATATGTCATTATGCATTTCTGATTCTTTTCTTCGACAATGCTGCTATGGGCATATGTCATTACTTACGCTTTAGGCTCTCATAATCGATCCATACCTAATATCGTATACAAAGAGATATCTCATTATATATGTCATTATGCTTTTTCACTTTTCTTCCAGTCATGAATTATATATGTCATTATGTGATCGGTTCATTCATTATATATGTCATTACGCTCCTACCTACAAGCCCTCTCACCTGCCAAGCTGGGGTTTCGCCCTACACCCCTACACCTCGAGCTACTCATGCTTGCTCAGATAAGAAGGTCCCGGAGGGGCTTGCGCTTCCTAGTGCAAGGAAAGAAACTGGCAACAGCAGACTAACTCTTCTACGCATCGAAAGGAGGCTTTGAATTGATTCTAGCAAAGCGCTAGTAAGCACCCATTTGTTTATAGACTTCAACAGTTATCGAGATCGAAGGTATCATCCATCGTCGGACCATTTTGACTGGAATATTCTATATCAAAAATCGAAATATATGACTAGAACCGAACCTCCTTGGCTTGGATAGCGGGGTGGTGCCTCGAACCCTAGACTTGCCTCGCTAACAGGAACCCTTACAGTCTGTTTATAAATGTATGATTGAGTCCGGGGCTTCCACACTGGGGTCGCTGAGAAAGAGCCGCCCTTTCCTACTGCGGCTCCCTGCTGAGCCATAGGAAATGTATTAGATATACTACTTTCTATCTTTCATTTTCCCAGGGAAATGACATTATAGTTGTATTTTTCAGGACCTTCTCGGGTCTTTTCTCATATCAAAAAGGCCTCTCCTTCCTCCCTTTTGTTGGTGCCTCTTTATTGGCAATCCCCTATAGGATTGACTATTCTCTAGATTATATAGGTACACGTACAATCCTATTTGACAATGGTATATGTACAATCCTATTTCACAATGGGTTGTCCCCTTCACCTCGCCTAGCTTTTTTGGACCTGACCCTTGACCTTGAGCTGGTTTGGTACTCACCCTGCCTAGCTTGATGAAACACCCCTATACGGCTCAGCTTTACACAGCCTTCGTTATGGCCTATACGGCTCAGCATTTTAGCCTTCGTTAGGGCCTAGACGGATCAGCATGCCTTCGTTTTGACGTGCTTCATCATTATATATGTCTTTATGCTGGCCTTGAAAGAAGCATGCTCATATTCAACCTAGCCTTAGAGCTTGCTTGCCTAAAGAACAGGAAGGCCAATCCGAGGGGGACACACACTGCACCCCCCTGGCCCCCCGTACTTACACCGCACACACACACTCAAGTCCGTGAAATTAGACACTTTCAATCTGGCATTTGAGCGGAGGTAAATGGCTCAATGGAACATTTGTCCATACAACTTGAGCTATTGCCTTAGGGGAACATGCTCCGGAGTTGAAGGGACCGCTAAAACCCTACTGCTTGAGGCTTTCATGAGCTTTTCTCCTTAGACACTGGCCTTTCTCTTTGTATGCTACTTGACCTGACTAGAAGAGCTCCAGCTAGGAAGAAGCTCACCGAGGATGCGTAAGCAGGCTCGACCATAAGGGAGAGGACCGACAGGGGCTCGACTGATAAGGAGAGGAAACCTGCTACCTTCAGAGAAATGAGAATTGTGAGGTACTACGAGAGTTGAAGTCAAGCCCTCCTAGCAGCTCTTACCGAGAGGAACTGGCATTTGTTCTTAAGGAAGCTAGCCTTGTTCTATTATGCTAAATAACTCTTTCATCTTCTCAAGCGGCAAAGCCTCAATGCCAGAGTGCCGTTTAGCTTAGTCTGAGGAAGATCAGTCTATGGGACTAACTCTCTTAGTCTGAGGAAAGACCATCTCTCTCTGAGCATGAGATTCTCCAAGCCAGCTATCCCTCTGAAGCTCACTCTCTTAGGCATGAAGTGAAGGAAAGGAGCTCTCTATCTTATCAATGGAACAATCCTAATCTCTGGTCTGAAGAAGGAACACAAACACTAGGTTGATCGATCCATCAAACTCTGAGCTTGAACTAAGGAACGGTTAGAGCTCTAGGAGTTTGAGTTCAAGGCCTAAAAATCCAACCTCTAAGACAAAACACGCTTGATTGCTACTTGAAATCCACAACGAGGAATCTATCGTCGATATACCCAACGTCGATATACCCAAACTAGTCATACAGCCCTCGTTTGATGAATAATTTGATGTTGTCTGGCCATTAGCGCAATATCACCTTTTTCAAGAAAAAGTGCGTTTATCGCTAGTTTGTCGAGATCCATTATAGATTATTTCCAATATGAATTTTTTGATTAGGGAACCTCATCATTTCTCATACCATTTGAAGTAGGATCAGTTTGATCTTCTCAGTCGGCGAAGCCTCACTCCTTTAGGTAGCTCGAAGAAAGAGCTCTTTGGACTCTCTATAGCTCATCAGACTATCTCAGGAAGGGTCCGAATAGAGACAATCTTCATCTGGAAGGATAGGAGCCTCATGCTCAAGGCAAGGACCCCTGAGGTTGAGCTGCCCAAACAAACGCTTCAAGTTCCGTTCTCATACCGCATTCCGATGGGTTAGCCTCCCCCCTTGCGGGGGCCGTCTGGCTCTACCCCTGCCTGTTGGTTTGAACTTCAGGTTCTGGAAAGATTGAGAGGTGTTCTCCGAGGGGCCGGACCTTGAGGTGTCCTCCGGAGGCCGGGCACCGTACTGAGAAGCTATCTCTCTATCATCCTTCTCCCCCTCTCTGTTATTGGGGCCCCTCCCCCAATAGAGCAAGCTCCTATCGTCGCTTCCACCTTCTATTACTTCATTTACCATCTTCGTAAGGCCAGGTTCATGTGGGATAACTTGATAGGCCCCACCCTGAAGGTGAAACTGTTGGGAATTCCTACCTCTATAAAGTCAGCCAAGTAAATAAGCAAGCCATAACTCCATAGATCACTAGGCGAAGTGTTGCTTCTTTGTATAACGTAAAAAACGATTTCATTTCGGTCACTAGCCAGGTATCTAAATGCATAAGGATCAGTTGGCAAGTGAAATCCCGCTAGCATTCGCAAGAAGAAAGTGTGAGTTCGGGCTTTAACTGTAGCAAAGCCCTGTAACGTTACGGAAGGCAGGGAAAAGTGTCTTTTTTCTGGGTTATACCTTACCTGAGCATATCGAGTTCGGAAATAACTGAATCCACCCCGCCCGGTCAACTTGCTTTGTAACGGACTATCCAATGCTTGTGGGGTCTTTCAATTTCGATATGGATCTCCACCTGGGTCGAGAACTATGAGTGTGAGTGCTGGAGGTAAGGTAAGGGGTAAGGATCACTTACATTGCAAACTAAGTGGTTCCTGATCAATTGGACCTGGAACGGGGTCCGGATCAAACTTATGGTGGTGAGACAACCGGGTCTATGACGGATGCTTCAAATATGGATTTGGATCTGCCATGGTGGTGAAACTCTCATTTTTTATGCTTCTATCGTCTCTGCTCCTGGTGGCATTTCTTAAACTTAGTCCACTGGTCCCGGCACCTGGATAGGCATCCGTTATCACTACTACCTAGAGCTTCACAGTGATATCTGGGCATGGAACTCAATCTGCCGTCTTAAGCCTTACTTGTCTTTTTAGAACTAACAGTGGCCCTCAAGCCAAGTATCTTATCTGCCCTGCCTTACTCCAGATACTTACTGCCTACATGCTCTGCCCTCCCACAGACGGACGCTACATGCCCTCCCTCTCTCTATATGGCCCTCGGCTGGGCCCTTCTTTAATGCTACGCCAACTGACTGAAGTGGGATTGATATAATAAGCTTCTATTTCCTGAGGTCAGATGAGAAATATGATCCAACACGCTCCTGCATAATGAACAGGCTCGGTATACCTTGGTCCTGAATAAGGGATGCGCAGAGTACTTATACCAGATGGAGGGCTCCTACTGTTTCGAGTGCTGCTCCTCTTTGGACACTATTCACTATTATAGTGTTATTACATATATAATGAATGACTGGAAAACAATGAATTCAATGATGTTATTACGATGGAGCTTCGCTGAGCCAACTTCCCCCTATTACTACCTCAAATTCATGGAACTATCCATCCTTGATAAACACCTCCCACTTCGTACTATCTACGTTACTATAGGCCTTTTATAACTGCTTCAAACCTCAAGTCGCCCTTCCTACAGTGCGGTATTTTGATATGAAGGACCTGGTGGCATTCATCAATGGTTGGTGGTTCATTATATGAGCATTCATTGTGTGGTGGATAATAATCTTAATTCAGAATTTCATTCTCTATATTGCATTCATGGTGTGGACCTCTTTCCCCGAGGGTGTTGAGGGGGATTAAGTGACCCATAGAACAAATTTGAAATGCTCAATTTACTTATTGGGTGGGGGGGCTTTTGGTCGAGCCTGCTGTCGCATCCTTTGAATTGAAGCCATTTCCCATCGCCCCCCACTTCAAGGACTTAGGGATTTCTTGATTGTTGTCCTTCCTAGGGCTCTTCTCTTGTGGTTGTGGTTCTCTCTTCTTATTCTCTGGCAGGGGTGGATGCTGTGAAGACGCCAGGTTGATAGCATGCACATAAGTAAAGGAATGAAATAGAAATTAGATCTGCCTTCGTACAATGTTCAATGCATAGCTTCGCTTACGTACGCTCAGATGAGATGAATAGATCGATTAGGTTAGGAGTGAATATCCACCTTCCTTCCAGTCACTCTTCATCTCTGGTAGGGAGATCTAAAGGCTTACTCACCATCAGTAATATAGGTCAATACTATCATATAGGTTCGTATGGGGGTGTGTCCGGATAGATTTCCTTTTACTTTCTGTAGGGGCTTGCCTACACGAACACGAAAAAGCTTGCCTATAGGCTTACCTATAGGTCGTTGTATCATAGGTTTACCTGCTCTGGTGAAGGCAACCTATAGAACGAGTCACTTGATGAATGATGCATAATTACATATGAAAGAATGACCAGTATGTTTCTGTTACAACGGGCAACAGCAGCAGCATCAGTAGTTTAAGCACCAGCATAAGCAGCATATCTAGCAGCAGATCAAGATCGATACCCATAAGCACAGCTAGCAGCATATCCAGCACCAGTAGCATCATAGGCAGCATCTTATATAATAGATCCAGAAGCAGAGGAAGCAACAAGCACAGTAGCTAGATTAGTAGTATATGTCCCCAACCTAAACTAATCTAGTTGGGTACCTGAAGTAAAATGAGTGTAAAACCGGGTAGCTCCAAGTATAGGTGCTGTCGGCTGCCTGGGTAGCTCCTCGTTCATTCTGTGGGCTGTCCTAAAGTCGAATCGAAGGGCCTAAACTTAAGCGGTCTCTTGGAACTTAACCGGGCTCAAGTAGATGGATGCTCTGTCAAGGGACTGTCCATAAGCTGACTTCCGGATATAAACAAAGGCTATAATAGTCCTCCCTCGAGCTGCTTGCCTTCCATAAGAAAGTATCCCAGGGAAAGAATCCAATTCCTGGTGATGTTTAGCAGTTGTTCTGGATGGACCTAATGGGCCTACAATTCTAATGCTTCTGAGCTAGCAGAGATAAAGGAGTAGGGTGGGTGCCTATCCTTCACCCCCAGGGAAGAAGAGATCTCAAATTGTGGATAGCTTTCCTCACCTTCCTAAGTCAGGTGAGCCATCCTTCCTTATGACTAGAAGAACATAAGAGTATCGATCTTTTCCCCATTATATCTTATATTACCAGACACTCACACTCACACTAAATCAAGCCTGTCTTATGGTAAGGTCAGTTGTATTAATCATGAGCCCGTATAAGTCGTAGTATAAATAAGTCGTTGTCAGGGATATATATTCTGTATCCTTTCCTTATCACTTGCCCTGTCCTTATCTCTAGATGCATGGCTTTTGGCGGCTTTACCCGCCTCACCGAAAGGGCAGAGCCAGTTACGAGAGCCTTAACCAACTCCCTTCAAGTCAAGGGTTGAGTGCTTGCCTACTGAACTAGGTTCATCAAGTACTTATAGGGAGACAGGGAGACAGACTGGTCACTTATTAGGTCAAGTACTGAAACGTATATAAACTTTAGCCTTGAAATCAGATGTTGGTTTGGTTTTACTATTAGTTGTAAGGGGGCTTTCAATATACCTATGTGTAGCCTAGCTTTCAAATTTGGAATATTGAGCAACGAATGAATGCATAATTACATATATAATGAATGAAATGAACAGATCCTCACCATCGGAATGGTGAGCCCCTACCGGTCCTCCTCTTTCTTTGACTTCCTACAAACTACTCTAACTTATCTTTCCTCTTAAAGACTTATATGACTCTCTATTTCCTGATACTAAGATTCCTAAGGAGTGAAGTGACAGTAGCACCGAGAGACTTTGATTCCCCAAAAAACACAACTCACCTTCTACTGGTCCTCTTAGAACCCAAGAGACGAGGAGCAATCTAGGTTCCCTTCTCTCTTGCGAACCGGTTTTCTAATTGAAATGACCCCCCTACTGAAATAAGAGCTGAACCTAGACCACTACATCGACTAGCAAGCTAATTCAGGAGGTGTGCCCGTCAGAGGGAAACCACAAGAATTCACTCACAAACGTGATACGCACAGGATAATGTGAACACTATACAACAAAAACCTCCTTCTAATGTATCCAAAGCTCAGGCAGTAAACAAAGGTAACAAGCTTTGGGTGGCATCACAACAATCTTGTTATCACTACCCGGTATCGTCTCCCAATGGATGATGGCGGGAGAAGGTCAGCCAATCAAGGATCCCAGCTACCAATAGATCATATTGTTAACCAATGATTCTCGTAAACAGTCTCGTCGTCAACCGGGGAAGCCGAGGAGAATCGATCACCTAGGATTGGCTCACCAGTGTGGGTGTTCGAGGGAGGTGAAATGCTGCCTTGTCATATCTGATGGCGGGCCCTTGATGGTAGATACATGCCCACAGCGCAGTTCCATTAGTTCCTTTGGTATGGAAGTAGTTGTTAGCTGGATCTGGTATATTTTCTGTGCTTTCCGCGCCCGGTGGGGGAACCGAGTCAAGGTAGTAAGCTACTAGTTTGACAAGCTAATAGTTTATGGTCAACTGAAAGTGAAAGGCCAATAATCATTGGGGCTAGACCCCTAGTAGGTATACTTAGAAATTTCTGAAGGTTGACTTGGCGATTGCTGAAAGGTGGCTGACCAGCCGTGAAATGCCGGACTAATTGGCTATGGAATTATTGGCTAATTTCTAATTTCTTATTATATGATTCATTGAGATGAGAAAACGATGGTGCGAAGCCGCTTGTCCCTCCGGGGGCATGGAATAATTTGAGAATTTCCGATATCAATTCGAAAGTCAAGAGTGAATAAGGGACTTGGCCCCTAGAGTTGTAGGATGGTAGAGTATTTGAGGTAGGTGAAAGGGGTTCCTCGGCTACTTAAATAATAGAAATCTTTTGATATCTTTCTATTTATATGCCCTTTCCTTCTTCGCTTCCCTGGGCTGCTAAATGGTTTGGCTGGGCTGATGGAGGAAGGGAGGGCTTCAAGTAGGTGAATGAATCGTACCTCATGACTATTGCTTGGCACGCGTGATTCTATTTCGTATTCGTGAATGTAGAGGAGTACAGGTATGTATTTCCTCCGTGTGTATAAAAGAGTAGTGGGAGGAAAAAGAAGTAATAAATGAGCATTGAGGGGTGGAGCCTCCCTCGAAAGGGGGAAAACCCCATCCCATGCCTTCCGATGGTACGGGTTACCTTTGTATTCCGTTCCTCAGTAAGGTAGGAGTAATCCCCGCCAGATCTGGGTAGTGGAGACTAGCTCTGAATTCGAATAGTGGTAGAAGTGTCGCTCCCCTGTGGCTGGTTGTGAATGAAGGATATTATATAGGATGCGTAGTATGGGTAATGGTTTTTCTCGGTGTTTCGGTGTGGTGTGTGTCTTTTCTCGGCAGTGTGTAGTATTTGGGAAAGTAAAATAATAGAATCTGCTGGTTGTGGCGTAGCCTATATATATTCTAAAAGTTGGCATGCCTAGGTAACAACCGATTAGTAAGGGTGAGTGAGCTCCGTAAGTCAAATGGTATTCGTGAGCATAGACCGGACCAATGCATTAGTAAGGTCTTAACTGAGTAAGGTCTTAAAAACCAGGCCACTTCGCTGGGCAATCTAAGGACCTCCCTGGACCTTCCCACAACACCACCACTTATTCCACTGATCGGTTTAGGGTCGATCTCCTGTCGTTGTTAATATGGAAACTCGACTCGTTAATAATTCTCTAATCTCGATTTGGTTCATTGTAATCTAGTTTATCACCGCCAAATTGACCGAAGGGAATCCTATGTCGGCGAATCGACATCCTATGTCGGCGAATCGCACAATGGGCCTAAGGGTACTATCCCCCCCTTTCTCTCTGTCCAGATAGTGCCTATGAAGCCCCTTCCCTCCTGGATGCCGCCACCCTCCGACTATAGAGGTTATTATTGGTCGTTTGGAGGTCCGTTAGGGGAACTCCTCGTATATTTAAGCAAGGCTCTCTAGTCGTAGGTTCCATCAGTCGTGTATCCTATCAGTCGGGTCACAGTATACCACCAATTTCTCCCGGTGAGAAACGCTACCCGCCCGGGAGATATCCTCCTGTCCTATCTCCGAGTTTCCTCTTTGATGCGCATTCGGTACAGGATTGTTACTTACGTGCATGTGCCATCACATTTTCGACAGTTAGGGAAATAAGTAGTGTAGCCCGAAAGAGCTGGTAACTACAGACAGGGGATAGGGGAGCTGGGTAAATTCCAACAGGGACTGGAATTACGGGCTATGCCTCTCGAAATGGGAGGGATGCTATCTTTGCTCCAACCTTTTCTGCCTCTGTGGGATCTACTGATATTGGCTTTCGAACTGTTTATTTGACTTGATCAACATACTCTTAAACAGGTGAAACTGTTGCGATGCCGCAGGCCCCTAACACAGGATATGGGTATAGAAAAGGAAAGGATGCTACGGGCTATGGGCCTGTATCTCCAATGAGTGAGACTGCTGGATCGACTTCAATTGGTTCAAAGTAAACAGGTGCTTCAATTGGATAAATTGGATCAATAACTGGCTTTCGAACTAGCGGGGATGCTTATTGCTCTGTCCCAACCTATGCCTTCGCTTCTGCGGGTACCTCCACCTTTGCTTCCGGTCCTGGGACTGGATAAACTTGTAATGGTACAGCCACTAACGGATCTATAACGGGCTATGCGGGCTATGCAATTAGTCCATAAACTGTTAGGTAAACTTGACTCAGGATAGAGTCAAAGTTGACCAGGTTAAATAGTGATGGTTTTGGGGCACATGGTATTGTGCACCCATAGTATTCTGCCCGTGGTATTATATGAAATGGAGCTTATACAAGGTTGGAAGGACTTCATTGTAATGCAAGACCTGGAGGTGAGTGGTGAAGGCTCACTTGGTCAGATTGGCCAGAGTTTTGGCCAATGCTAATGAGATCTTATTAGGTTGGGTTTTACCCCAGATTTGGGGTTTTCCCAGATAAAAATTTGTGTTTATGTGTTTATGGTTGTTGCTGGTTATTTTTATATTTATTCCTCTCAGTAATTAATTTGTGTTCTTGGGTAAATTTCTTAACAACTGGTATCGGAGCCAGATATTGGCTTCAAAGGGATTTTTTGATGCCAGGGGTTTATAGTGCCTGATGAGATCAATGCAGCCTTTTTTACAGATCTGAAAAGTAATGGTGGACAATCGTACGCAGAAGAACCTCGAGGAGAATGTGCAGAAGATAGTGCCGTAACTGCTAGGGATTGTAGTGCATTTGTGATATTTACGGTTTGGAACATGTTGAAAAATTGTTCGGGATTCATGCGGCTATTTAAACAAGGTTGAGAGATACCTTTGGTAATATTAAAATTCAAGGCTGATTTTGTTCAGAGCTTTTTTTCGTAGGGAATCGATAAGGGATATTTCCTGTGTGTTCTATGCCATGTTGAAAGATGGAGTAGGCGTGGGCTGCATGTAGGTCAGCAGAAGAAAATTTTTCATGCGGCTTCAAAAATTGTTCATTTTCTACTATGTGAGGGCACCGGTGTTGGAATCTACGAGGTTCTCGTCAGGCTCGCAGTTGGAGCGGTTTGATAGAAGTTTTTGAGAAAATCAAATTGAGAGAGGATGGATCAAAATTGCAGCAGCAATAAACAAACAAAAAAAATTAATGAAGTCAAAATTATTGCATGTAAATGGGCATACTACTGTAAGACCTGGTAAGGCATGTGTACCCCTTGGTTATCACCGGTAAAGTCTGGGTTAGACCTAGGTGATAGGGGGGATGTCGGGTTAACAATACCCCAGGTAAAAACTCTGAAGGGGGTAAGAGCTAGAGTGAGCGGGATTGTCTCACTTAGCAAGTTTGGCTGGAGTTAGTCAAGGAACCCAAGTCAAGTTTAAGGGGGGAATTGTTAGGTAAACTTGACTCAGGATAGAGTCAAAGTTGACCAGGTTAAACAGTGATGGTTTTGGGGCACATGGTATTGTGCACCCATAGTATTCTGCCCGTGGTATTATATGAAATGGAGCTTATACAAGGTTGGAAGGACTTCATTGTAATGCAAGACCTGGAGGTGAGTGGTGAAGGCTCACTTGGTCAGATTGGCCAGGGTTTTGGCCAATGCTAATGAGATCTTATTAGGTTGGGTTTTACCCCAGATTTGGGGTTTTCCCAGATAAACATTTGTGTTTATGTGTTTATGGTTGTTGCTGGTTATTTTTATATTTATTCCTCTGGTGGTTCAACCGGATCAACTGCTGCTTCTGTCCCTCCTTGTGCATTTGGATTTGCTACTGACCAGCTTTACAACGAGATCTGCTGCCTTAGCTACTGGGTCAGTTCGAACTATAACTGGCCCAGGAGGATATGAATCTGCTTCTGGCGCTGAACCCTTGCCTGGAACTGGATATGCATTATATATAATAGAATATATTGCCTTCGCTATTGGTGGTTCCGAGTAAACGGGCTCCGGGTCCATTCAATAAAAGGAATCCCGGACTGGAACTGGACGAAGGAAAGTTGAGACTAGACACTATACTATATGTATCTTTGCCCTGCCCTTTAGCCAATATGTGTTTCTTCCCACCTCTGTCATGTGCTTCCCTCTGCCCCCTGCCTATGTGTATTCCGACCGATTGACGATGCCGATCGACAATGTGTTATGACCGCTGTGTGCCCCTGCCCTGTGTATTTCCCTTGTTGATTCATGTGCTTTTCGCCAATCGATGTGGAAAAAGATTTGATAACTTGAAATGCCACACAGCTCTGTTTTCGTTACTAAATTTTGTCTATTTTGATTCTCCCGCACACCTGGAATCCATCTTACCGGCCTCGGAGTGCCTCACCGCTTTAGAGCTCTGGGGCATCTATTTTCTTTAGATAGACATGAACACTCTTTATATTTATATACGTAATTTGCTGATTGGAATCACACTTGTTTGAAGATGCTGCTGGGTACCATTATCACTATTGTCCCAAGCGTTGGCCGGATCCCGATGAAGGATTACCAATTGCTTTAGAGTAAGATCCCTCACCATATGAATAGTGAGTGACCCCTAAGAAGTAAGGGCCCTATTTCTACTTTTTTATACCTACTTCTTATTTGGATACGACGCTCTTCCGACGACGCTCTTAGACCTGAACCTCTTCATATTAGGAGGGAAATTTTTGATATACGCTATATAAGGATCTTCCTTATTGCGCACCCGCCTTTTGTTTCTTATTCGCTGCTGCGCACCTCTTTCTGCTGACACCTGCCGGATGGATGGGGTTGATTAGCAGCCGAGAGATAAGGTGGTGGTTTCCCTTTAACAGAAATCGTTGAACTGCCGGATTGGATTCATTACAGCCAGAAATCACTTCAGCTTATATCGTTGAACAACTGCCAGATGGCGGTCCATCAGAGAGCGAGCCTCGTTGGTATGGATGGATGTTCAGACAGGCTTCAGACTGCTAGGAGGGAGATGCCCACACAGCCAGGGGATGGTTTATCACACTTGCAGGAATCTTAGGAGGTTCGGGCACTTTCCTTGGGGCAACGCGCCATCTTTCACTCTTTCATTTCCCATATTGCCAGGTTAACATCTATCATCTTTATACGCCCACTTTGCTTACTGAAATTCCCACTTATTGTAAGGCTGGGGTCACGTAGGAGAACTCTTGATAGGCCACCTTTCAACTAGCGAATTGACCAGTTTCGTTAGGCCACCACCTTTCAGTGACACGCCATCTTTCTGTACTGACATTCCCACTTATTAGAAGGCCAGGATCAGGCCCGGTAGGGACTCACTATTCATATGGTGAGGAAATAAACATTACCAGCTACTTGCATTGAGTACCTAGAATGCATGGACACACATTGGGATCGACTAGCGGCTACTTTCGGCTCTTGGATCGAGTGCATCGACTAGCAGCATTGAGTACCAGCAGCATTTACTGTCACCGGCATCGACTACTCTTGGATCGGCTCTTAGATTGAGTGATCACCACCTGGATCGACCCTACACCAAAGAAACCACCCTTTAGAATAATATCCAGTAAGCAACCAACAATGAAGTCAGATACCAACATAGATCTGGACAACCAACAATGAAGTCAGATACCAACAAGGCATGGTGTTCCTGGGTTTGACGCCATCTCAGGAATGAAATTGACCATACTCGTATGCGGCTCACTCCGTGCAGGCAATATTGAGCTTGAAGCAACACTGAGCCGTAAGCCATTGGGTGCAAATAATAGTACGTCACACCTTTAAAAAGGGCTTCAACACCCCTATGCCTTGTCATGGAATCACTAAGGCACTGAGTTGATGTGGGGCTATCATTAATTAGGGTCCTCTACCCTAGCTCATTGTGAATACAGTGGGCTAGGTGCTCGGGTTAGCCAAAGAGGGCTTTGTGCCTTAGACAAATCTAGAAAATGAAGGCAAGACAACCAACATAAAGTCAGACACTAAAATAAAACTATACAAACAACAAGTCAGATACCAACATAGAGCTAGACAAGTCTGTGGCACAGGATGGATAAATAGATGATCGGCAAAGTGACAACCACTACCAACACTAGGAGGCTGTGAGATCATGCCTAGTAGCCCTGTAGGCCCACTACAGCCAGTGGTAACCTTATACCTCCAGTAAGCTGCCTTGCTCCCTAACCAAATGATGGACAGCCTCTAATGCAGCAGTGAGGTTGAGAGTCATGTCTGCCCCTCAGGTCCTAGTAACCCTCGTGTGGTAAACCTCCCATTTAGGCAAGCAGAGCATTAACCTTGGCCCCCTAATGTCATCCGTGAATCTGTATCCTACGCCTTGATGGAGAGCCTCCATATCCTCCTGTACAGTTTAACTCATTTGGACAACCGTGTGGTTGGGTGTCATGTCAGGCTCCCCTCGGGACCACAATACATTCTCATCTGCCTCTAGTAAGTGGCAACCTCCGTTTGGAAGGGTCAAGCTGAGTTCGCTCTTGACATTCTAACATCATGCGTTAAACTATCCTGGAGAGCAGGAAGTCACACCCAAGATCTGCTAAAATGGTGTACCCACCCAACGCTCTTTTTGTGTAAGGTGTCAGAATCAGGGAGAGGAGGAAGTCACACCCAATATATGGGATAGATCTGCTAAAATGGTGTACCCACCCAACGCTCTTTTTGTGTAAGGTGTCAGAATCAGGGAGAGGAGGAAGTCACACCCAATATATGAGATAGATCTGCTAAAATGGTGTACCCACCCAACGCTCTTTTTGTGTAAGGTGTCAGAATCAGGGAGAGGAGGAAGTCACACCCAGTATATGGGATAGATCTGCTAAAATGGTGTACCCACCCAACGCTCTTTTTGTGTAAGGCGTCAGAATCAGGGAGAGCAGGAAGTCACACCCAATATATGGGATAGATCTGCTAAAAAGGTGTACCCACCCAACGCTCCTTTTGTGTAAGGTGTCAGGGGAGAGGATGTAAGGATACCCTGCCTAAGCTTGTTTGTCTCTAGAAGAAAGAACTAGTACAAGTAACCAAATGTTCAAGGGTGCACTGTCAGATTTTGGTAGGAAGAAAGGACAATTAAAAAAGATAAAAGGATGTTGGAGGGTGACATAAGGAAAAAGATTTGAGTCAATGCTCAAGGCTGGCCGAAGGATCACTCATTGAGCCGAAGGCTCACTCACTGAGCTGAAGGCTCAATCACTTGCCCTTCGGGCAAGTTCTATAATTATTCAGTGGTCTTGCCCGAAGGGAAAGTGATTGAGCCTTCGGCTCAGTGAGTGATCCTTCGACCAGCCTTGAGCCTTGACTCAAATCTTTTTCTTGCCCGAAGGGCAAGTGATTGAGCCTTCGGCTCAGTGAGTGAGCCTTCAGCTCATTGAGTGATCCTTCGGCCAGCCTTGAGCCTTGACTCAAATCTTTTTCCTTACGTCACCCTCCAACATCCTTTTATCTTTTTTAGTTGTCCTTTCTTCCTACCAAAATCTGACAGTGCACCCTTGAACCTTTGGTTACTTGTACTAGTTCTTTCCTCTAGAGACAAACAAGCTAAGGCAGGGTATCCTTACATCCTCTCCCCTGACACCTTACACAAAAAGAGCGTTGGGTGGGTACACCATTTTAGCAGATCTATCCCATATATTGGGTGTGACTTCCTACTCTCCCTGATTCTGACACTTTACACAAAACGAGCATTGGGTGGGTACACCATTTTAGCAGATCTATCCCATATATTGGGTGTGACTTCCTACTCTCCCTGATTCTGACACCTTACACAAAAAGAGCGTTGGGTGGGTACACCATTTTAGCAGATCTATCCCATATATTGGGTGTGACTTCCTGCTCTCCCTAATTCTGACACCTTACACAAAAAGAGCGTTGGGTGGGTACACCATTTTAGCAGATCTATCCCATATATTGGGTGTGACTTCCTGCTCTCCCTGATTCTGACACCTTACACAAAAATAGCGTTGGGTGGGTACACCATTTTAGTAGATCTATCCCATATATTGGGTGTGACTTCCTCCTCTCCCTGATTCTGACACCTTACACAAAAAGAGTGTTAAAAATTGGCAACCAGGGAAAAAATTCATGTGGGTCATCTTATTCATGGCTGATAATATTTTTATTAGATTCCTCTCGTCAAGAGGTGTAGGATTGATATAAAGATCATCCGATTCCGATAAGTATTCATAGAGATATGAATTTATTTTGATTATGGAATTATTATGAAGCTGACCTACAACACATGTAGGCTCAGAAGCCCAACAGTCGCATCTATTCACCCACCAACGTTGTGTATAAATATAAGAGGAATTTTCCTCATTTGGACTCACTCATCTCATCACATCTCTCTCTCTCTACTGCGCAGATATGAGTCTCTTCTCTACTGCGCTGAAATGGGTCTCTCTCTCTCACACATGTGAAGCCGGAAGCTGTTGAATTTGAAGCTGCAACTGAAGAAGTAAAGATTGACTTGTGTGGCCTAGAAGATCTCCTCTTTGGAACTGCACTGTAGGTTCATCTGAATCTCCTTTGAAATCCGCAACTTTTGGTGGTGGAATGAAGTCAATCCGACGAACGATTTGCAAGATATCAACTGCCCTAGTTTGAAGCCGGAAACTGCTGAAACTGAAGCTGCAACTGCAGAAGTAAAGATTGACTTGCGTGGCCTAGAAGATCTCCTCTTTGGAACTACGTTGTAGGTTCATCTGAACCTCCTTTGAAAGCCGCAACTTTTGGTGGTGGAATGAAGTCAATCCGACGAACGGTTTGTAAGATATCGACTGCCCTAGTTTGAAGCCGGAAACTGCTGAAACTGAAGCTGCAACTGCAGAAGTAAAGATTGAATTGCGTGGCCTAGAAGATCTCCTCATCTGAACTGCGCTATAGGTTCATCTGAACCTCCTTTGGAAGCTGAAACTTTTGGTGGTGGAATGAAGTCAATCCGACTGTCAGTTTGTGAGATATGGTCTGCCCTAGTTTGATAATGAAGCTGCTAATGCTGATGCTACTGATCTAGGGTTTGCTACTGCTGATATGAATCAGATTTATTGTACTATTTCTCTCTGCTGAATTACTGAAGATAAAAGAAGATTTGATCAAAGGGTTTCCCCACACATTGTGGGGTTTTTCCCTGGCTAGCCGCCACATCTTGTGTCTCTTGTCTTGGCTTGTTTTCTGTCGATCGTTTAATGTTCTATCTGCACTTTACTTTATGTACATGTGATTGCTAATCGGTGGAATATAATAAGAAAAAGAAGTAAATTGTTATAAGAATAGAACATAACATAACTTAACATGGTATCAGAGCTGAGGTGAAGACAAAGCCCGAGCAAGAGCAAGAGCAATCATTGAAGAGAAGATTGGCAAAGCTATCCTAAAAGAGCGATGGGGTCCTCAACACTCTTTCCTGCTGAAGACAAGCTCCGTGAGAAAGCTGACTATCACGGATGGAAGATGTCTATCGATCTAACCCTAGAAGATCAAGGAGTGATGGACCATGTAAGAGGCAATATTGTTGATCCTCCATCAAATGCATCCACTGCTGCCTGGAACAAATGGAAAAATGGAGAAGTCAAAACAAAGAAGATCATCCGGGACTCTATCGACAAGCACTTGGTGGTCTACATCTCTGATCTAGACACCTCCAAGGAAATCTACGACAGACTGGTGAGTTTATTTAAAGTTAATGATGCAAATCAAGTTTTGTTTCTTAGAAATAAGTTGAGGGAAATCAAGAAGGGTAAAGATGAAAGTATGCAAGCATACTTCTTAAGAATCATCGAGATCAAGAACAATCTCCTATCTATTGGGGAATCCATTACTGACAGAGAAATGGCACTCACAACTCTCGGAGGATTACCATCTGAATGGTATGTGTTCAGGACTACTCTTCTGAATAATAATGTAATTCCTAGTTTCGAGGAATTAATGGCTAGATGCATTCATGAACAAGCAAGGGTAGAAGAGCAGGAAATGCCCTTGCCTAAAGGTCCTCCTGCTGCTTTTTCTTCTCATGCTAAGAAAAGGAATAATTCTGGGTCTAAATCAAAAGGAAAGGTTGGACCTAAGGGTGGAAGAAAAGGATGATGTTACATCTGCGATAAAGCAGGTCACTATGCAAGGGAGTGCCCTGATAGAAAGGACTCACACCGGGACAATGATCAAAATCCCTCTCATGGAAAATCAAAGGAATGACAAATTCAACAGCAAAGGTAAGAGGAGAGCTGGGGATCGAGGAAGAGGACAACCATTTAAGAAGGCTAGAAAGTCCAGGATGTATTAAATGCACCTGACCTCAAAAGGAACCTAGTGTCCATCTCGGCAATGGAAGACAAAGGCTACAAGGTAACCTTCAGCAATGGCAAGGTATGTATATGGAAATGCCTTTACTCTTGGGTTTAGTGTTGATTCATCATATCAGGTCGATGGAAGTCCGCTAGGTGTCATGTCTTGTGACACAACTCTTCAGTCCGAACTTTGGCATCAGAGGTTTGCCCACCTTCATTACAAAGCTCTACTTGGTGTAAAACAAATGGTAACAGGGATGCCCGAATTCCAAGTAGAGAAAGAAGGTGTATGTCCGGGATGTGCCAAAGGAAAGCTCAAAAGCGGACCGTTCCCCTCAAGCCAAAGCTAGACCTCCGATGTATTATAGTTGGTTCACTCAGGCATATCTGAGGCTGGCATTAAGAGGGAGACTAATACACCACATACTCTTGAGCAGAATGGTGTGGCAGGAAGGAAGAACCACACGATGATGGAAGTTGTCTGGGCCATGCTACATGATCAAAGACTTCCAAAGTTTCTATGGGCTGAAACTACGATCACCGTCGTATATGTACAAAATTGATGCCCTCATCAAGCATTGGGTTCCTAAACTCCTGAAGAAATGTTCACCACCGGTCAAAGGGAAGTCGTGATTAGTCATGATGTCACCTTTGACAAAGATATGGCTCTCAGCAAGGTGGACAATATGCTGACTTTGAGTAGCTCTTAAGAAGCTGACACTAGGGAACCGAAAGAAAAGGATGATGAATCAATGCCTGATGTAGAAGAACCCATGGATCCGATTGATCCTCGTGCACATGAGCCTTCCTCTTCTAGGAAGAGGCCTTCATGGCTTAGGGGGATACTTGATGATGCTGAAGGACATGCTGCACCCTGAGGAACCTTCCATCAAAGTAAGAAACTTAACAGGTATCAGGGATACCTGACGATCACGAGCACGATCATACAAAATGAACCTTCATCATTCTCAGATGTCATCAAGCATTAACTATGGAAGGATGTTATGACCATAGAAAATGAGTCTATTATGGAGAATGATGTCTGGGAAGTAGTTCCCAGACCCTGGACAAGACAATTGTTACTTCAAAATGGCTTTACAAGATAAAGCATGTAGCAAATAGAAGTATGGAAAAGTATAAGGTTCATTTTGTTGCTCGTGGTTTATCCCAGAAGGGAGGTATAGACAATGATATTTTCCCCTGTTTCCAGATATACGACCATGCACTTGATCTTAGCCCATGTGACTTCACAAGGATGGAACCTACATCAAATGGATGTCAAGACTGCGTTCTTGCATGGTTTGATCAAAGAAGAGGTCTATGTGGAGCAACCTGAAGGATTTGAGATTTATGATTGAAAATATCATGTATGCAGGTTGAAGAAGGCTCTCTATGGGCTGAAGCAAGCACCCCGAGCATGGTATGAGAGGATCGATAGCTAATTGATGAAGCTGGGATTCACTAGGAGTGAAGTTGATCCTAACCTTTACTTTAAGGTTGAAGATGACAAGCCTCTCATACTAGTGTTGTATGTGGATGACCTATTTCTAATAGGTGCAAACCCTCTCATTCACAAATGTTAGAGGGAGATGGCTTTTGAATTTGAAATGAAGGACCAAGGACTTGAAGTGTGGTAGAAGCCAAGGGAAATTTTCCTATCTCAAGGAAAATATGTGGTAAATATATTGGAAAGATTCGGTATGATGGACTGCAAGCCTGTGACTACCTCGAGGATCTTAACTTTTAGAAGTTATATGGTAGTGATGTCGGACCAGACTTGGGAAATGCCTCTGAGTTTCAAAAACTCATTGGCATTGATGTTCTTGGTGAACCTTCGTCCGAACATATGTTTTGCAGTTAGCATTGTGTGCTCATATTTGGTTGAGCCTCACTGGATTGATGCCAAGAATCTTCTGAGATGTCTTCAGGACACAATCTCTCATGGATTAAGATACACTGCCAGCGATGTGAGACTACTTGGATATACTGATGTTGATTGGGCGGGTAGTGCAGTGGACCATAAGAGCACTTTTGGGTGTTGTTTCACCTTGGGATCTACTTCGATATCTTGGATGAGTAGGAAGCAGAAGTCGGTGACTTTGAGAACCACCGAGGCAGAATATATTGCTGCTAGCATGGCCTCTTGTGAGGCAGTCTGGTTTCGAAAGCTCTTCAGTGAGCTGTTTGGATTTACATTGGATACCACTGCGATTCTTTGTAACAACCAGAGGTGGGATTCGATTATTGAGGAATCCCGTATTCGTCGATTGCTCCAGCAGATAGACATCATCTGGGATATGGTAATTTGATGAGCAAGGATGCTCCATCACATTAAGATGATGTACAGGTTGATACACCTTGTCAAAGCCCCAAGGAAAGATCTAATCTATGATTTTCCCAAACGACTTGGAGTCGGCAAGAAACCTTTGTACAAGGGTCCTGCATGTTGCATACATTGAGCTCTGGGAGCTCTAAGGGCTTGCGGTTCCTAATGGAGCAACATATGACCACAGGGTGACTCATCCTCCCCTAGTGGTGCACACTGGAACAGGATGATTCACTCTCTTGTGGGACAAGATGATTCGCTCTCTTGTGGAACAGGATGATTCGCTCTCCTATGTAGCAGGATGATTAGTTCTCCTGTGAGGCCTGGATTGATGTGTTCTCCATGGCAGCCTGGATTGATGTGTTCTCCACGGGGATTGTAGCAGGATTGATGTGTTCTCCTGTGAGGCCTGGATTGATGTGTTCTCCATGGCAATTGTAGCAGGATTGATGTGTTCTTTTGTGAGGACAGGATTGATTAGTTCTCCTGTCGAGGCATCCTACCCATGCAGTCTGGGACTCATGGGAAGTACGTCTCATCTGATCAATGAGCAGGGAAATGAAGTTAGGGACCATAGTAGTACCAATGGACGCATTGTTGTAACTACCGTACTCCCTACGCTAGGATGACCTCCATTGATTTGGGATCAATGATACTGGTCTGGGACCAGTGGTAGGAGTTGTACCATACTATGACGCTGACTTCGGGTCGGTTGAGACTGGTCTGGGATCAGTGGTACATACTCTGAGACTGACTTTGAGTCAGTGGAGGATGGTATTGGTCTGGGACCATTGGAGTTGTACTCACTATGACGCTGACTTTGGGTTGGTTGAGATTGGTCTGGGACCAGTGGTACATACTCTGAGACTGACTTTGAGTCAGTATGATACATCCTCGATCATTTCTTCTTCTTCATAATTCGGACAAAAGCAGAGAAGAACATAACAATGCAAGAGCAGAGCAGAATAGAACAAAACTGTACAGATCAGTGCAGGGCAAAACAAGACAAAGAAGAACAGGCAAAATAGAGCTGAGCAGGGCAAGGGTCAGGCTGTACAGGGCAGTGCATTTGATGGATGAATAGTAACGACCGATAGACAGATTGCAGATGAAGTTCTCCATGGTTGAGAGGGAGTGTTAAAAATTGGCAACCAGGGCAAAACTTCATGTGGGTCATCTTATTCATGGATGATAATATTTTTATTAGATTCCTCTCGTCAAGAGGTGTAGGATTGATATAAAGATCATCCGATTCCGATAAGTATTCATGGAGATATGAATTTATTTTGATTATGGAATTATTATGAAGCCAACCTACAACACATGTAGGCTCAGAAGCCCAACAGTCGCATCTATTCACCCACCAACGTTGTGTATAAATATAAGAGGAATTTTCGTCATTTGGAATCACTCATCTCATCACATCTCTCTCTCTCTACTGCGCAGATATGAGTCTCTTCTCTACTGCGCTGAAATGGGTCTCTCTCTCTCACACATGTGAAGCCGGAAGCTGTTGAATTTGAAGCTACAATTGCAGAAGTAAAGATTGACTTGCGTGGCCTAGAAGATCTCCTCTTTGGAACTGTGCTGTAGGTTCATCTGAATCTCCTTTGAAAGCCGCAACTTTTGGTGGTGGAATGAAGTCAATCCGACGAACGGTTTGCAAGATATCGACTGCCCTAGTTTGAAGCCGGAAATTGCTGAAACTGAAGTTGCAACTGCAGAAGTAAAGATTGACTTGCGTGGCCTAGAAGATCTCCTCTTTGGAACTGCACTGTAGGTTCATCTGAACCTCCTTTGAAAGCCGCAACTTTTGGTGGTGGAATGAAGTCAATCCGACGAACGGTTTGCAAGATATCAACTGCCCTAGTTTGAAGCCGGAAACTGCTGAGACTGAAGCTGCAACTGCAGAAGTAAAGATTGACTTGCGTGGCCTAGAAGATCTCCTCATCTGAACTGCATTGTAGGTTCATCTGAACCTCCTCTGGAAGTCGAAACTTTTGGTGGTGGAATGAAGTCAATCCGACTGTCGGTTTGTGAGATATGGTCTGCCCTAGTTTGATAATGAAGCCGCTAATGCTGATGCTACTGATCTAGGGTTTGCTACTGCTGATATGAATCAGATTTATTGTACTATTTCTCTTTGCTGAATTATTGAAGATAAAAGAAGATTTGATCAAAGGGTTTCCCCACACATTGTGGGGTTTGTCCCTGGCTAGCCGCCACATCTTGTGTCTCTTGTCTTGGCTTGTTTTCTGTCGATCGTTTAATGTTCTATCTGCACTTTACTTTATGTACATGTGATTGCTAATCGGTGGAATATAATAAGAAAAAGAAGTAAATTGTTATAAGCATAGATCATACCATAACTTAACAAAGAGCGTTGGGTGGGTACACCATTTTAGCAGATCTTGGGTGTGACTTCCTGCTCTCCAGGACAGTTTAACGCATGATGTTAGAATGTCAAGAGCGAACTCAGCTTGACCGTTCCAAACGGAGGTTGCCACTTACTAGAGGCAGATGAGAATGTATTGTGGTCCCGAGGGGAGCCTGACATGACACCCAACCACACGGCTGTCCAAATGAGTTAAACTGTACAGGAGGATATGGAGGCTCTCCATCAAGGCGTAGGATACAGATTCACGGATGACGTTAGGGGGCCAAGGTTAATGCTCTGCTTGCCTAAATGGGAGGTTTACCACACGGGGGTTACTACCGTGTGGACCTGAGGGGCAGACATGACTCTCAACCTCACTGCTGCATTAGAGGTTGTCCATCATTTGGTTAGGGAGCAAGGCAGCTTACTGGAGGTATAAGGTTACCACTGGCTGTAGTGGGCCTACAGGGCTACCAGGCATGATCTCCTAGCCTCCTAGTGTTGGTAGTGGTTGTCCCTTTGCCGATCATCTATTTATCCATCCTGTGCCACAGACTTGTCTAGCTCTATGTTGGTATCTGACTTGTTGTTTGTATAGTTTTATTTTGGTGTCTGACTTTATGTTGGTTGTCTTGCCTTCATTTTCTAGATTTGGCTAAGGCACAAAGCCCTGTTTGGCTAACCCGGGCACCTAGCCCACTGTATTCACGATGAGCTAGGGTAGAGGACCCTAATTAATGATAGCCCCACATCGACTCAGTGCCTTAGTGATTCCATGACAAGGCATAGGGGTGTTGAAGCCCTTTTTAAAGGTGTGACATACTATTATTTGCACCTAATGGCTTACGGCTCAGTGTTGCTTCAAGCTCAATATTGCCTGCACGGAGTGAGCCGCATACGAGTATGGTCAATTTCATTCCTGAGATGGCATCAAACCCAGGAACACCATGCCTTGTCGGTATCTGACTTCATTGTTGGTTGTCCAGATCTATGTTGGTATCTGACTTCATTGTTGGTTGCTTACTGGATATTATTCTAAAGGGTGGTTTCTTTGGTGTAGTACTTTTACTTACCAAAACTAGTCATATAGCCCTCGTTTGATGAATAATTTGATGTTGTCTGGCCATTAGTGCAATATCACCTTTTTCAAGAAAAAGTGTGTTTATCGCTAGTTTGTCGAGATCCATTATAGATTATTTCCAATATGAATTTTTTGATTAGGGAACCTCATCATTTCTCATACCATTTGAAGTAGGATCAGTTTGATCTTCTCAGTCGGTGAAGCCTCACTCCTTTAGGTAGCTCGAAGAAAGAGCTCTTTGGACTCTCTATAGCTCATCAGACTATCTCAAGAAGGGTCCAAATAGAGACAATCTTCATCTGGAAGGATAGGAGCCTCATGCTCAAGGCAAGGACCCCTGAGGTTGAGCTGCCCAAACAAACGCTTCAAGTTCCGTAAAGGACAGTACCGCATTCCGATGGGTTAGCCTCCCCCCTTGCGGGGGCCGTCTGGCTCTACCCCTGCCTGTTGGTTTGAACTTCAGGTTCTGGAAAGATTGAGAGGTGTTCTCCGAAGAGAGTTGGTGCTCTCCGAGGGGCCGGACCTTGAGGTGTCCTCCGGAGGCCGGGCACCGTACTGAGAAGCTATCTCTCTATCATCCTTCTCCCCCTCTCTGTTATTGGGGCCCCTCCCCCAATAGAGCAAGCTCCTATCGTCGCTTCCACCTTCTATTACTTCATTTACCATCTTCGTAAGGCCAGGTTCATGTGGGATAACTTGATAGGCCCCACCCTGAAGGTGAAACTGTTGGGAATTCCTACCTCTATAAAGTCAGCCAAGTAAATAAGCAAGCCATAACTCCATAGATCACTAGGCGAAGTGTTGCTTCTTTGTATAACGTAAAAAACGATTTCATTTCGGTCACTAGCCAGGTATCTAAATGCATAAGGATCAGTTGGCAAGTGAAATCCCGCTAGCATTCGCAAGAAGAAAGTGTGAGTTCGGGCTTTAACTGTAGCAAAGCCCTGTAACGTTACGGAAGGCAGGGAAAAGTGTCTTTTTTCTGGGTTATACCTTACCTGAGCATATCGAGTTCGGAAATAACTGAATCCACCCCGCCCGGTCAACTTGCTTTGTAACGGACTATCCAATGCTTGTGGGGTCTTTCAATTTCGATATGGATCTCCACCTGGGTCGAGAACTATGAGTGTGAGTGCTGGAGGTAAGGTAAGGGGTAAGGATCACTTACATTGCAAACTAAGTGGTTCCTGATCAATTGGACCTGGAACGGGGTCCGGATCAAACTTATGGTGGTGAGACAACCGGGTCTACGACGGATGCTTCAAATATGGATTTGGATCTGCCATGGTGGTGAAACTCTCATTTTTTATGCTTCTATCGTCTCTGCTCCTGGTGGCATTTCTTAAACTTAGTCCACTGGTCCTGGCTCCTGGTGGCATTTCTTAAACTTAGTCCACTGGTCCCCTCCTTATTTTCAGGCAGAGTAAGGCAGTTCCTAAAACGATCCCACCCACAACAGTTGGTTGGTTGGTTGGTAGCTGTAAAACATCTATTCATTGTGCAGGCTTCTAAAGTTCATACGAATGTTCTAAGTGCCGACCCAAGCGTGTAAGATATTCTAAGTAAGGAGTAAATCCAAGAGGGCAGTTAGTTCCTTCCCACGATCCCACTTCCTGTGCCACCCACCACCCAAGCAAGCAAGCGCTTCCTTCCAAGATCGTCTGGCTGTATTTCTAAATGAGGGCTTTAGCTTTAGGGTAGCCGCCGTCCAACTGACAGTTTCAAAGTAGGCATAGTTACCCACCTTACCACCGAAAGACCTAGACCTGTGGTCTTATATCACCAACTTCATGAATAGCACCTCTCCTCTCCCTCTTGGTCGAGCACCTAAAGGTCCTCTCCCGTTGGTCGAGCCTGCTTCCGCATCCTCTCCTTAACAGTCGAGCCTGCTTACGCATCCTTATTAGTCGAGCGTGCTTACGCACCCTAAAGGTTCAATTTACTTATTGGGTGGGGGGGCGTTGGTCGAGCCTGCTTCCGCATCCTCTCCTTAACAGTCGAGCCTGCTTATGCATCCTTAACAGTCGAGCCTGCCTCTACATCCTCTCCCTCTCCCTCTCCTTAATAGTCGAGCCCCTGACGGACCTTATGGTCGAGCACCTCTCCTCTCCCTCTTGGTCGAGCACCTAAAGGTCCTCTCCCGTTGGTCGAGCCTGCTTCCGCATCCTCTCCTTAACAGTCGAGCTTGCTTGCACATTCTTATTAGTCGAGCGTGCTTACGCACCCTAAAGGTCCTATGGTCGAGCGCCTCCGGACCTTATGGTCGAGCGATAAAACGATGGCGGCCTTATCAGTCGAGCCCCTTCCGGTCTTTATGGTCTAGCGATAAATCCCTCTCCCTTATGGTCGAGTGACTCCGTCCCTAGTTTTTCTTCTGCGGATCTCACCTTAGTCTCTCTCGCAATATAGAATCAATCAAGAGGTAGTTGAAGAGAGCTTCGAGGGGGGAAGGCAAAGGCTCTTTCTAGGGTGCGGTAAAGAAAGAAGGCAAGTGATAGAAATTTGGTGAATCATTATCTATCTTATGACATGTATAATGAGAAACACATTCTCTCTCTAAGATCGATCGCTTGCTTCTTTATCTAAGGGGGATCTGTATCAGGATCATATATCTAAGGGTCTCTGGAGCGAGGGTTATGCATGTCAGGCAGACACCTTCTTCCGAGAGATGAAGAGTAAGTGATATTCTTCATAATTACCTTGACTAACTAGGAAAGCTACGAAGTACCCGAGTCTACGAAACGCTAGCACTTATTCCTTCCGACAATCCCTGGCCCCTCTGCCTGCCCAATATGTATTTGGCCTAATCATTATGCACTGGAGTCTATCCATATTGAAAGAACCAACCAGTCCCAAATTGAGGTTAGTTAGCGAAGGCTATACAGAAAGGCTAGCTAGATGGAGGGAGGGGAGGCTGGGAATGAATCTGAATGCCGCCTACTTGCTTGTGGCTCGATGAGTATAATAGTGCTAGGCAATGGCAGGCCTTTCCTTCCTTTATTTCAATAGTATCCTTTCTCTCTCACCCTAGGGAGAACTTGACTTTGCCTAAGGGGGAGACATAGGCTAGTGAGCAATTGATCAATCAAGCCAGTTAGAGAAACAATTGGGCTAGACAAGCAAGAGGCGTGTGTGTTTCCCTAACCATGAGGAAGAGCTGAAGCCTTACTATCTTCGGCCCCATTTCAACCTTCAATAAAGTAGTGCCATTCATTGACAGACCAAACTATGTAAGGCAAGACGTGCAATGGAGGGGGAAAAAAGGGAACTCCTTCCTTTTTTGGGGTGGGGGCGGCCATCTCCGATTTCATATCAGTATCCTATTCATTTGAAGAAGATGTTTCAAGTAGTATCGCGCGGCATGACATCTCCCTCCGATCTGGCCTGCCTGTTGAATGGATCTGACTCCATAGAATAAGAGTAGGTGGGTGGAAGGTGGAGCAGACACATGCATGATGGTTGTTCAAGTGAGTTCGTGTCGGGGTTGGATAAAGGAGGATAGGAGTGTGGTTCCTATCTGCAGCCATCTGTATGTAATCACGCCTGCCAGTTTGTGAGCTATCGACCGCCGAGTGACTGACGTCTGCTTCATTCAGGCTGTCTCTTACCAATATGTCTTTCTAGTTAGCAGTTACTGGTGCTCCCAACTGGCTGGGAACGGACCGACCAGTCTGGAGCTGGTATATGCGCGTTAAAGAATCGGGTGGAAGGTTGGCTACAGAAGAGTTGGCGAGCGGATCACTCCTTCCTTAGATCATTCATCTTCTGCCCAACCCTCGATATTGAACAAAGTGCATCAGTTGGTTGATGGAAATCACCAAGTGTCATTCCTCATGTACGTATACGTTCTATCTATACCATTCTATCCTTGTGAGATCTCCATGAGATCCGTATTAGAACCATCCATGCCAGACTCCGCCATCGCCTCTCTTTCCTTCTGGTCGGACTTCTTCCCTTCTACAGCTTTCTGGTTGGGTCCGGGGTATAGGGACTTTCTCGTGACACTTACCCCTCGCATAGGTTTTTAGCCTCTGAATAGGTTTGAGGCTTAAAAATACTGTGTAGGTTAGCCATAAGAGTAAAATTTACTGTAGACTGCTGTGTGCTCTTATTTTTGGAAGTTCTACCTTCAAGGAGCTCATTATCCTAGAGATCACCAATAGTTTTAGCCCACCATTTAGGCCAGAGAGTAGAGGAACCAATGTCAGGAGGAGGTGGAGGAGGCTCAGGAGCAAGAGGAACATCAAGAGGAGGATTATGTTCCGGAGGAAGCTTAGGTAGTGTAGCATCAAATATTGATGCTGAATCATCCCTCCCATCAAGTGGACCTAACGGAAGAAAAACATTGTGAGGCTAATCCTCAGAACACTACTCAGAAGGAGACTGAAAGAATCCTCTGTCTTCATCAAATACTACGTCCTGCCTGAAGCTAAGTTGACCAGTGGTTATATCTATTAGCCTATAGGCCTTGTGGTGATCATTGTACCTTGTCATCATGAGTTTCTAGCTTTTGGAATCCAACCTAGAGCGCTTAGCAGCTGGAATCCAAACATATGCAATCGAGCCAAATACTTTGAGGTGACTGATCATAAGCTTATGACCAGATCAAACCTCTCTGAGGCTTCGTCCCCCTTGGCTTCCGCTGGGTCGATCCGAGCCTGGGAAAAGAATCTAATTCTGCGTAATTTTCTTTCGAGAGTGAGTTTTTTCTATTTCTGTTTTGGGTCAGGACCCTGCATGCATATTCTTAATCTCTCGGTCAGTCGGATAGATATAATATGAGAGGCGAGCTTGAAAAGAAAGACAGGTCGGTTGGCTGCTCTACCTGCCCGTTTGGGGATCGGTCATGAGATAGATAGAGTGAGTGTAGGAGGAATAGGGAGGGCTCAGAATCTTCCCAGTTTTAGTTCAGATCGGCTGTGTCCAGATTTCCCAATCCTAAGAGAGAGCGGATCGGATCTCGTCTCCTGCCTGACCTTGTGGTTCTCGCCCTTGATTTCTTCCCCCCCACCCTTCTTCTTTTTTTGTATCTTAAATTGACTAGTTACCGCTAGTTACCGAAGTTAGACAAGTAAACACAAGTCTTTAAATAGAGCCAAGGAAAAAAAGAGGTACGACGGATCTATTTTCAATACTATAACGTCACTTCACTTATCTCCTTGGCTCGTATCATGTCGGTAAGTAACTAGAGATCTAAGAAAGATAAGACATACATACATAACTCTACTCTCGTTTCTTTAATTAGTTACGACGTAGAGCAAAGTGCACCACCCAAGTTTCGATTGGCTCGATATCATGTTGGTAACTAGCTAGAGATATAATAAAGCCAATGAAAATAGGTATCAAGTGAGTGTGTTATGTATTCTCCTTAGTATATCCCTCCTGAGTGAAGTGATACATTACTTCAAAGCCATACTTCGTAAAATAGGGCGGGCAGCTACTTTGGGGAAGGATAGAAAGAAGTCGATCAGTTCAGTACTCAGCTATTATATCGGATAGTTTGGCATTTCATCTGGTATGGAATTTGGTCCAGGCAGGAAGAGATATGGAACTTGCTAGTAAGGGAATAGAATCCTTTCGCGGAAATGGATACGAGAAGTACGGGAATCTGTTAGCCGTCCCAAAACAAGTGAATCCGGCAGCTTGAATTAGAGAGGCGGGTTGTAGGGATTTTCAATCGTGGTAATTGAAACACTGAAAGGTAGTGTATCCCATCCACCCCATGCATCCAGCCAGCTATTCAAACAAGAGCCGTAGCTAGCAGCGCCAAGAGCAGATCCAGGCACTGATACAGCACGAGATTGAGTAGTTGATCCATCCGGTGCTGATAAAGAGAAGGTATAAGCAGTGGCTCCCTCCTAAGCAATTCATGAAGCAAGTGGTATAGGTATAATGGGTCTAGGTCTTAAGGTGGGTAAATAGATTGTGTGGAACCAAGGTAGGGTTGTTGGAGTATGGTTGGTAAGGAGGGGAGGCACTAACATGAAAGGTAAGGTATGGATCTCCTAGCTTGGATTTACCTAAAGTATCAGTTCGTATGCTACGAGCTCCTTGGTATTCTGTGGCGGCTTGCCCCATGCTAAGTAAGTGAAAGCAAGTGATAGGTCTACTTTTTGCGGAAATCAATTTCCCTGGCTCAGAAGCGCGTCTTTAAGGATATGTGTTGCTCCTCACTGCCCAAAATCGCTGTGGTGGAAGTGCCATCAAATTGTAATGTCCTATCAACGTATTTCCCCTACCTTTCCTTGTTTGGTTCAAATCCCTGAAGGAGGGGGTGTTATCTCCATACGTAGAGGGTAAGGGAGTATATAATGAATAGAATAACACAAAAATACCTTTTTTGAAAAGAAAAAGATGGTCTTCGACAATTCGATAATGGTAACGACTTCATGTTTGATACCTAAGTTCTTCAAGCTTGGGTTCAGTCTTTGGCTCAAGCGTGGGGTCAGTACGCTAGTATGTTGTCAAATTATGACCTTTCTTATGAGGAGTCACTATCCCTTCCCGTCGTTTGTACGAGCTTGAGTCGTATAGGACCTTCGCAAGGAGTGTAGCTTTTCCTTCCATACCTGGCCCCGCCTGACTGATGAAATTCTATATCCACCGATATATCCCTACCATAAGTGTTCGACCCCTTCTAGTCCAAACCCTACCTCTGAGGGAGCGGAATCTGCTGATGAGTTCGTCGAGGATGATAGGCTTATCGTGGATGATCTAGTATCAGAGTTCCCGTGCTTGGCTATTATATACTGCTCCATCCTTCCATATTCTCGAAAAAGGGAAAGGACAATGGCACATTACTAATTGAGCGAGTCGATCTTACTCCTTGCGCTTAGAGAGTTGAAAGGATGTCCATGTCCAGAAGCTACACTGACACTATTACTTATTATATTATACCTTCCCCACTCCCTTACTCTGTTACAACTAGATATAGGATTGACTATTAGACCTTTAGATTGAGATTATTTAGATTACTTACTTTGAGAAAGCTCTATTTTCATAGAATTCCCCACCCACCCAGCAGCTGATTAATCTAGAGCAAATCCTCACCATCGGAATGGTGAGCCCCTATCGGTCCTCTCCTTAACAGTCGAGCATGCTTACGCATCCTGCCGGTCCTCGTTTCACTGAAAGAGCCCTATCCCATGGTTGCACATATTCATCCACTGCGTCGTTGTGATATTCATGTGCCTTGCCTCACGTCGTGATAGCAAATGGCCGAGAGGCACGTTCAGGAAATCACATCACTAGAGAGGAAGGAGAAGGACCCGTCGAGCCACCTTACATGAGATATGAGAAGCCCCCCATCAATGAATACCCAAAAAGAGATGGCCCCCACGATTGAGTCAACATCACCACATGTCACATCCACCCAACACGGACGGTATACGGTACGAGGCCAAGTGATTGAGGCACAGCCCCTAAGATAGATGGGGGACATTCCCGATAGACAATAGCCGGTCATATTGCCTGTCATTTCCGAGAATTGCCAGAAGGTACTTGTTCATAGCCAGTGTCATTGACAGGAGGTATCACGGAACCATAGAACTATACACTCTACCTCGAATATCTACCTATACCCCCTACGAACTCTAAGAACTCTCCACCATCTACCGCACATGTCTCTCACTCACTGGGCATCTGTTGCATGTGTTTGTAGCGATGACTCATATCCCCTTTTTGTTATCCCACCCCTTATTGATAAAAAACCAAAAAGGAAAAGGCCCCATGGAAGGCCCTATTGTCCCCCGAGCCAAGCAAGCAGGCAAGCCTTAAAGCAATACGGTCAAGAGCCCTAGCGGTCAGAGGCAAGCCTTCAAAGAGCCCTCAGGCAACCTAGCAAGCCCCCATCACCCCATCCTCCCTCCCTTGATGTCCTCATTAGCCATTTCCCTTGCGCTGACAGCCACTTTGGACCTCCAAAGCCGGTACATAGCTCTGACCTCCAGTCCCTCCTCAAAGGCCATTTCCCTTGCCCTTGCAGGCTCACCCTATCGGTCCTTGCTACTAGTGCATCTGTATCTCGATATGGATGTTTCTCACCCTTGTGATTTCTTTCTTCCCCTCAAAGAGCTAGAAGGGCTCATCAAATAGAATAGAAGCCTTGGGAAAGTGTTTTAATGGCCCATAGATTATGATACACCTCTCTCGACCATCAGGAGAGAAACGGGGCTGTTTACGCCCCTGCCTACTTACCCTTACTTATGTGCATGCTATCCACCTCGCGTAACCCTTGATAGACCGGCTCACTTACCTTTACTTTTAGAGCTGTTGGATGGGCTTCAATAACACTTTCTGAAGAAGGTAGGGCAATTGAAATGCATAATTACATATGCCCATAGCAGCATTGTTCGTTAAAGTGTAATGACGGCAGAAATGCATAATTACATATATAAGAATCTTGATTTCGGTCACTAGAGATAGATACGAAATAAAAACATACTTGACATAAATGCATATATTATATATGTCATTATGGTCATTCTGGTCTTTTGATAGCTCGATCTACAGCTATTATATATGTCATTACGCTTTAAGGCTCAACCATCCGTACGGGGAGAAGAAAGACTAGTTCGTGTCTCCTTGCTTTCCTAACGTCAAGCAAGCAATAAATTCCTTGCCCAGTGCGGGACAAGTAATAAATTCCTCTCCTTATCAGTCGAGCCCCCTGTCGGGTCCTTGCACTAAGAAGCGCAAGCCCCTCCGGGACCTTGCTTTCCTAATGTCAAGCAAGCAATAAATTCCTCTCCCGTTGGTCGAGCCCTACCGGGGGCATCCTCTCCTTATCAGTCGAGCCCCCTGTCGGGTCCTTACACTAGGAAGCGCAAGCCCCTCCGGGACCTTGGTTCATTTCGACCAGTGATTCCAGTCATTCATTATATACGTAATTACGTATATAACGAATGAATGCATCGATATGTGTCATACCAGATTCGATGTGAGATATTGAATGACGCTTTCTCATATACGTCATTCCTGATAGATTGAATGATGATTTCGATGGCGGCCTTATCAGTCGAGCGATGGCAGCCTTTTGTCGAGAGTTCAATAGGCTCACCCTTGAGCATAGCGAGTTTAGGTTCTCCCTTTCCTTATAGGCAGGGTTTTGATCGACCTACACACCAAAATTGCTAGCCTCCACGAATTGACTGACAAGTAAGGTAAGGGGGGAAAGCCGACAGCAAGCGACATCCATCCATAAGGTGCGGGGGAGAGGAGAAGCATGAATGGAAATCAAGATCGAAGCTGCCTAGGAGGATCGGGCCAGGGAGAGGATCAAGGCGCTTGGACAAGAGGAAGGAGGCGCTATCCGATGTGAGGACCCGACCCCGGCTGGCGTAACGTATCTGAAGTCCGATAGTCAGGCACCATCCCACCCAACTAGACTGTAAGAATGACTGAATGAGGTTCGTTTAGGTAGGAGCGGGTACGACGCATTCATTCATGTGGCAGGCATTTGGATGGAGCAGCCCCCCCTAATGCCTCACCACCTCGCTCATGGGAGATGCCTCCTCGGATTAGGCAATCTCACCCCCTATGCCTGAGATGCCCAGCAACGGCCACCTTCCCATTCTCCATTATCAAAGGAAGGGGCACAAGGATTCATAGGGTACAGGCTCGCGAGAAAGGATAGGTATTCTAACCAATCCTGGATTTCTGAGGATAGAGACTGACTGGCCTGACTAGTAGGTCACGAGAGAGATGGAATGGGACTTTGACTGACCAATACCTTTCTCTTTACCTAAACGGGAAGAGCCAGTCCAGGAATGACTATTTACTAACGGTCGAACGGAGCCGCGTAGCCCAAGCGAGCTGGGTGTCCTCCAATGGCTGCCTCAGCGATACCAAGTGAGCAAGCGTTCTAGTGAGCGAACGATTAACCACTAGTCCAGTTCAATTCATAATTCCAGTCAGTCCAGCTGGTGAAGTGAGGCTTTGCCTTATTATCTGATGAGGTGGGGTGGTGCTTATTACACACGTAGCTGCTTATAGAATATACATTCTTATACCGTTCTACCTCTTGATTTGATTGCGGGCTTGATCTATTTATTGGATTGATTGGATTGGATTGATTCGATTGATCGATAGAACCCATGCTCCTACAGCCGTTCAACTTAAGGACCATGTGACCAACAGCGAGCGCACTGTTAACCGATCGTCCACCGTTCACCGAAAGTAGTTCAACTACCCTCCCTTCTCTCTTTTATCTTGATGCTTGCCTGATACCGCTTGAACTTACTACCTTCGACCTGGCAACCTTGAAAATGAACCACGCAAGACTTACGGTACACCAGACAATCCTTTGATGTTTTAGGGGGGAGGACCGGGATCCTCGCTGCTGCTGGCTTTGAGTTAGTGTAGGCATCGTTCGTTACGGGCAGGCTGCTGGTTGAATTCTCCCCTAGGGATGGATGGTTAACCCATAATGCTAGAGTGGCTAGAACAACCCGACGATATGATGCTTCGCTCAACAAGAAACCGAACCTTCGATCTGATATCGACCTCTCTTGCTAACTGCCTGAGACCGCCTGACTTATTGCTTTGAACTTACTGCTGCCTTCGACCTTGCGAACTTACCCCTAATAAATTCATCGATCTTACCGCCTGCCTTCATCGAACTTATTGTTGCCTTCGACCTGATCGATACTTCGATTGATATCCGGATCTCAATTGAGACCCGGATCTATCTTACCCGGATCTATCCACCTGAGATCGAAGATCTTTATACCTGTCTGTCTCTCAATTGAGTGATACCTGCCTGGGATGGATCTTTTCGATTGAGACCCGAATCTGAACTGGAGACGATGAAATAACTTGACAACAGCTGCTTGCTGGTCGAATCAACTCGGGCTAGGAGAATAAACGAACAGACGGGCTGGTCCAATAATGAATGAATGGTGCAACACGGTGGGCGGGATTACTTACGTGCTTCCTATGGGAAAAATACTATGGGACAAATACCATGGACTAGATTGTTATTAATACCATGAAAAAAAACATTATTAACCCTAATATTAGTATTAATAAAAATAAAAATGGCACATGGTATTGACCCATGGTATTCACCTGGAATGTAGCCTATTTAAATGGGGGAATTAAACCAGCATAGATCCATCTTTACTCTGGATCTACTAACCCCCGAGAGCTATCAAATATCGTGATATGAAAACTAGCATAGAGTGAAAACATATTTCCCTCTCAAAGCTTGGTGGATCAAGAGTAAAGATGGATGTTGTAATTTAATGTATGTTAAACATTTTAGCTTGGTTAAAATAAAATAAAAATCAAATATTAATTTTATTAATTTTTATAAATTACTAATAGTAATTTTTAAGCTCCAAGTTTATGATAACCCATGGTATTGACCCATGGTAATACCAAGATCTTACAAGATTTTATAATTGAGTAAAATATTCGCCATGCCTGGTGAGAGATTCGCCAAAAAATTATATATACATATTATATTATTGATAAAATTGCCTTCCATTTTTCCTATATACCATGGAGATTCGCCCATTTATTATACATATAAATTTAGGGGGAGTTCTTAAAATTTTCCCTGCTTTCAATAGAAGGGCTTTCAAGTTTTCCTCGTCTAAATTACTCATTTTTTCTCTCTTTAAGTTGTATTGAAATCTTTCAAGTAAATCCTCCAAGTTTTCATCTTCTTTTTGCATCATTTTGAATACCTTATCCTTATGATTGGTGGGCATACAATAGTCCAGGTATCTATCCAAAAATGTTTGTTTCATATCATTCCAAGTCCTAATAGATTGGGTGACTAATCCCATGAACCATTTCAAAGCAGCTCCTTTCAATGTTGAAGGAAATAGTTTGAGTTTTTGCGAGTCTTCCATATAGTCATAGGTTCAGCACAGGACTTCAAACTCAAATAGAAATGTTTCAGGATCCTCACTTCGCAACGCATAAAAGTTTGCGAGGACAGATGGTGAAATGTTTTTCATTGTTGTATGGGTTTCCTCATCAACTATAGGGAATCCAAATGTGTTATCTCCTTCCCTATTTCCTCCATTATTACCTCTACCTCCACCATTGTTGCCTCCATTATTTCCTCTTCCTCTGCCTCTACCCCCTCCTCCAAATCCATCTACTACTTCCTCTGTCATGATAGTTTCCTCAGAGTCTTCTGGTTCTTCTACCAAGGGTGGATGAGAGAGAGTTTTTCTCTTTCCCTCTTCTTCAGGTGATTCTACTTCTTTGATTACAATATGTTCCCCTATAGAAGTGAAGAAAGGTTCTTCTCCTAGATCAGATTTAGTAGATAGTGTGGGAGAATCCTCTAATTCAGCTGCTGCTCCTTGAATTCTAGGAATCCTAAGGCTAGGAGTAGATGGGGATGAATCTTTTCTATGCCTTTAAGTAGCTGGAGTTGTGAAAATCGAACTCTTGGCCCTAGCTATAAACCTTCCCCTAGAATCTCTTGCTCTATGCATGTCATTTTTTGTTTTTTTATTTTTCTTTCAAGTCGGGCTAATAATTCTCTTTCTGATCTTCCAGATCACACTAGGTGCAATAAGAGAGCATAATTAAGAAATTATTGAACTAATAACTCTCTTTTTTGATCCTCTAGATCACACTAGGTGCAAGAGGAGAGCATACTTCAAGAAGTTTTCAATTTTCCCTTCTTTTGATTTTTTTTTCATGTAAGAGATCGGCTACCTAATTACACTTCCCCGGCAACGGCGCCAAAATGTTTGGTCAATTTAGTATGTCCTAAATTTCTACATTAATTATCAATCCAGGAGTCGTAAACTAATGAAGTGTGGCGCACTATATGTGCAAGACAACCTCTTTCTTACTTTTGTTGTTTTCGATTTTTATTTTGTTTTGGGGGTTTTATCTTCGTTTATCTCCTAATATGAATGGAAATCCTATCCCTGAGTTTTAAGAATACTCTAGAAGGCAAGTATGGATATAGATTTTAAGGCAATTATGTACTCTATAATGATTTCCAGAACTTAACACTTCAAAAAGTCTTAAAACGTACTAGTGATGAAATTAATACTTGAACAAGAATGAAAATGTGCTGCTATTCAGATCAAACAAATAATGAACTATTGATCATGAAACCATTATCTCTGCTGCTTATCTAAATGCAGAAAGAAAAATGACTTAAGCTACTGCACTCAACAAATCAAAACTGCAAACTAATAAAAGTAAAATCAATTCACTTCATTCATAGTCCGATAGCTCGCCAAGTAGTCTAAGCTATGGCTTTAGGAGATAACGTCAATGATATGAGTAAGTTGATATCTAATTGCATAAAAATAAATCTAAAATCAAATCAAATCATTCATAGTTCGAGAGCTCGCCAGGTAGTCTAAGTTATGGATTTAGGAGATAACATCAATGATATGAGCAGTTTGATATCTAATTTGCAGAAAAGTAAAACTAAAATCAAATCACATCATTCATAGTCTGAGAGCTCGCCAGGTGGTCTAAGCTATGGCTTTAGGAGATAACGTCAATGATATGAGCAGTTTGATATCTAATTTGCAGAAAAGTAAAACTAAAATCAAATCACATCATTCATAGTCCGAGAGCTCGCCAGGTAGTCTAAGCTATGGCTTTAGGAGATAACGTTAATGATATGAGCAATCTGATATCTAAACTAACTACTAAAGCAAGTGAATAAGACTGGAATCAAAGCATAACTAGAAATTAAAAAAAAAAAACTAAGAAAAGCAAAGTCAGCAGAGAGGCTAATCCCATGTCACTAGTTATTGCGAAAATTGTATGAAAATGCCCAGGCCTACTCTATCCTGAAACATACACACACTGATCAGTGTTAGCAACAATATACAAAGTTTGAAAAGTCATGTACAAGAATGAAATGTTAATACCATAACAGATGAAATATACATAGGTGGATAACTATGAAACATGTGCAGTGGAAATAAGGAAACAATACATAAAAACTGTACAACAATAAGGAAAACAAAACCTCAGCGTGCAGGGGCCCTCTGTACGGCCTTGGTCAACAGGCTATCAGTCGAAAATTATGCTCACACAGTCATATAGAAACAGAGCCTTCTTTATAATTCAAAACAGAGGAAGAATCCTCTCGTTACCACAGTGGGACTAGTGTCACGGCACAATAATCTTAACAGCAAAATTACATAAGCAAAGACTAACTCTATGCGTTTGGAAACACGTTATTTATAACAAAAACTTCATAACTGTTTTCCTATGAAACTACGTCAACAGAAGACACGTAAAAGACAACGTCCATGAATTTAGCATAATGGTTGCCGAGATTATTCAATCTATCAAAATTGGTTGTTGGATTCGCATCGTGGGGCAGTCTACAGTTGTCAACATGACCCCAGGGATCTAGGAATGGCCACGAATCCTTCACGTGTTTGAAAACAGAGTCCTGTTGCCGTAGGACTCCTTCGGTTGACCATCGTTTGACCACCATTGACCACGGATTTCCTTGATGAATCCGGCTGAACCAATAGGACCTGATCCATGTCCAGGTCATTTCTAACTTTCCCATGTGCCTTGTTTTTCCTGATGACACCTGCAACCTAGAGTTTAACAAAAATAGTTGCAGAAAGTTGAATCAGCTCCAGAAAGCCACTGGATTCTGCAGCTAATGAGCAAAATCTAGTTCAAACAGCAAACACAAAAACATAGTTAGAAAACCACTTTAAATGCTCTTTTAGAATCAATATGCAATGATTTTTGATAGCTTATGAGGTCTAGGTGAGGGGAAAAAGTCTAGGAAAGTGTGTAGGAGATATGTAGTTTCAAGGCTCAACAAGATCCATCGCAAAATTTACTTTCCTCCTGGCTTGTAAGCTACAATTGTAACTTAGATTGCTATAATTAGAACCTATACATTCAATCAAAACAAGCCAAAGATCTATGCCATCTATGTAGCATGATTCAATTACTCTATTCAGTGGATTAGAAAATCATTGAAATACATGAATTTAAAAGTAACATAACACATAGAGGAAAATGATATACTCTTTGTATTAATAGAAATAGGAGAGAGTTTACAACCAAAGATAGTAGTTGATCTTGTAGAGATCTCCCCAAGTTGACTTGTCCTTCCTTGTCACAAAGTACACCTCAATGTCACCCTAATGCATGAAGATGATGTCTCCTTTAGATTCAAGGCAATAACATGAGGGCATGATCAGTCTCAAAAATCCAACCTTGATGTTGAGGATGGTAGTAAATATATAGGAGAGTGTGGTAGTTTAGGAATTTTTATCCATTTATCAATCTAGGCTTGAGATCCACTTGAGATTGGAGGATGATCTCAAGGGATACGAGGGGAAATATACAAGGTAGGATTAGATAGGTATCAAGCTTCTTATCCAATGTAAGTGGTCAACAACTCCTGGAAGCTTCTGGAAGAGGAATCTTTGAGATTCTTTTTAATTTTCCCGAATTTCAAGAATTAGCGCACCCCCAATAAGGGACAACTTGTTGTTGATCAATGTTGGTGCAGAATGGAGCAACATGTTGTTGAACACAGGTCCCTAAAGGGCCAGGGTGTGGTGGGCATTAAAAGCACTAAAATGAGGCAGTCAGACTTAAAAACTCAGGGATTTGGAAGAGTCATGCTTAGGGCTTTGTGTACGGATGATGACAAGGTTTTCATGGATGATGATCGATCTGGTTTATATTCCTATTAACTAGATGCGACAAAATAATCTATAATAATGTGGTTGTACATCAATAGGGAATTTATTCAAAATACATGTAAATATTTGATTGAAGTCCTCAACATTTTATTTATCCCCCATATTAATGTTTCTTAGCTCCTAAAGTAACATGGTTGGAATTTTATCATCAACAAACTTTTCCAAGGATAATTGTTTGAACTCTTTCCAATTATGGACTAGATTATGTGAAAGGCTATGGTACCAAATTGATGCTATACCTTCGACATTGTATGGAATTAACCTATAAGTGGAACAATCAAAATATACCTCTAACATCTATAGATGCAAGTAGAATTAATCAATGTGGTCTTCGTCCTTCACTTTCTTATCAGGATCAAAATTGGTCAACAACTTTCTGGGTGTCTGGGTAAGCGATGAAGATTACCCAAAAGAGTAAGAGGCCCTTGGACCATCGAATCCATTTTCTCATCGACCATGTCTTCATTCTCCTCCTCTTCCTCCTCACTCTATGAATCTAAAGAGTCTTATCCTTCATCATTCAAATCTGCATTATTATTCGACTATTCTTCTTCCCTCAGCTGTTCTTTTTCAAAAAAATGAAAATCCTCCCCGTCTCCATCCATATTTTCCCTAATAGATGATGGAATATCCCCTTGGTGAATCCCTTAAAAAGGTTCAACTAAATCTTTAAGGGTTTTATTAACCAACTCTTCCACTGAAGAAACCAACACACCATGGTGGGTTGTCTCTTCCTTTATTTTCTTATGAGGAAGAAAGGATGTGATAGGAAGCAATCCAATAGCTCTAGCAAACTGACGAGTAATAGGATGAAGAGTCCAGATTTTATCGTATGTGAATTTGTATGCAAGTTTTGGACCTTGGTGAGATGACTCTTCTTTCTCAAAAATATGAGTTGGGGTTGGGATTGGACAATTACTGCCTTGTACAAAAGGTTCTTTATGAGAATGTGGTGAATTTTTAGCCATAAAAAGGAGACCCTCCTTCTAGCGCAAAAACTGTTGATGATGTTGGAAGCTGCCACTGGTAAAGGGGTATTCCCAATTATACCTCACACTATTTTGAGTAGGATCCCCAACCAGAAAATTAGGCCAGTCTCCATAATATTAAAGATTTTCCTTGGATGCAATAAATAAAAAAAGAGAAATGCATGTACTTTCAAGATAAACAAGTAAGTTAGACTTGTGATGTATTCAATTAAAAGTGTATAATGGTTCTTTCACGAAACAAAAAAGAAAGTGAGTATTTAAAAGAAAAGTAATAGTACTATCCTAACAAAGGCATACATATATCGAAAAGAATTTTTAACAATCTTATGAAATAGTTCACAAAGAAACAATGATCATGAAATAAAAAGACACAATTGAAAGATGCATAATAAAGCTAACGAAATAGTTCATTTTCATTAGTATGTGTTTACATAAACATACACTGCAAACAATGAAAGAATAGTCTCACAATCATTTGCAACATATGTGTGAAAATTGTGTTGGCTCCAAGAGCTTCAAATTATTGAGTGAAAGTCCCAAGATACACCATTACAATTATACAACATTTGTTCCAATAGCGGAACATTAAGAAACTACTTGCTTCTCAAAAACCTAATCTTCTCTCCTATGCCTAGCTTGAGAAGCCAAGTGATAAGTCTTTGGATTGAGTTCTGAGGGTGTATATATAAAAAATGAGGTTACTCTCCACCTCCCTGATGACTCTTGAGCTTCCCTCATGACTCTTTAGCTCCCATTTGACTTTTCAAATTCCTATTAGGCCCTTGAGCATCTATATGACTCTTCAGATTCTATGTATGACCCTTAGGCTTCCACAAATTTTACATTTCACATTTTTGAAAATTACATAATTACATCCAAAAATGATGTGGAAACTATAATGACACATATGACGCTTAAGGTGACACTTGGACAAGCCATGACTTGGAAATGATGACATGGACTTGATTTTCGAGTTATTACACCAAAACTATCTTCTTGTTGTTATCTTTGTATCTTGATGATAAGTCATGTGTATACTTCATCTTCATTCTCCAAAATGCTAGTTGATATGGAGTCGTCCATGTGATTTTGATATTCCTTCTTCTGTCGTGATCTGATGTTCCTTCATTTTCTTGCTTTATGATCCTTTTATATCTTTAGCTTCAAAAGTTATCTTCTTGCATCATACCCTTGGCATTCCCCTTGAACATTATCCTTTCATGTCAAGCTAACAACACCTGTAGGTGGAATTCACTCATGAGAGGAAAACATCAATCCTAAAATCTCCTAAATATATCATGTTCTTCATGCAACACATTGATTGAATCCAGGACAAAGTGTAGGACTGAGGAGGAGGCTCAGGGATTGTACAGTGCTCAGTTCCAGGAGTGTAGAAATTATGGTGTATATTTGCAATTACTCATGATTTTTTAATCAAAATAACAAGACACAAACCTACTCTACTACTCTATTAAATTCAATTCACAATCTAGAAAACAAATCATAAATATGTAATAAGAAATAACACACATGCATACAATATTTTTCCTGGGAAAGAAATATGCTAAAAACCCAAATGCCTTCTTGCATTAATATGATGAATAAAGATGTATTACAATTGCTTTGCTCAACTAATCACTACTTGCAAGAGCATAACCTATCTCTCTGCTCACTAAGAAGCTATGACCCAAGCTTAGTCATTTTTTGTGTCTTCTTGAGTCCCTATTTCCTTATGTTGTTCCTTGAGAAATTAGGCCCCTATTATTTAGGAATTTCTCCAAAATGGACTGTGTAATTCGTCGGGTTGATCATCAAGGTGCATGCAACACCCGTACAGTCCATAATAGTCTACAACTAATGTTACACAACCTTGGAATCTTGAATTCTTTGCATGCATTAGCTATTTTGGGTTGATTGATTCGTTAAATGGATCATCACTAAGTTAGACAAAAGTCACACTACACAACTGACATTCCACTAGTTCCTCCAATAGTTATAACTGGTTTAACTAAACACAAATTAAAGTAATTGAATTAGATTGCTACAAATTAGAAATCACTCATGCTTAACTGAACTCCAACCCTCCAACTTGAATTAACTGAGTTAACTAAGTTACAAGAACTCAGTTAAATACCCCCAAAATTTCTATTGATGTGGAAATTCGAAATATCTCTAGTTTTATCAAGGCAAAGTCAAACCAAGATTTTCCTGCTGCATTTTCAACACTTGCTCTCAGTAATAAAGGGATTATCAGCCACCCCTATCTTTCCCCTGTGCAACTCAAACTCTCCTCTTGACAAGGCCTTTTTCAAAATGTCAACATCTTGTTCCTCTGTCGAAATGTATTCTAGCAACATTATCTACCTCTGCACACAGTCTCGTAAATGGTGATACCATATATCCATATTCTTGGATCAATCATGAAAGATAATATTCTCAGATAAATTAATGCAACTATGATTATCATAGTAGATTATCGTTGGATCCATCATCTGACCAAACAGTCCCATAAGTATCTTTCTCATCCAAACCACCTCACATGTTGCTTGACTTGCAACCATGTATTCAACTTCTACTGAAATGAGCCCCACAAATATTTGTTTCCTACTGTACTAGGAAACCATTGTGGACCAAAAATTGAAAATTCCACCTGATGTACTCTTATGGTCTGATTAACTCCCTCATGCCCAATCTACATCTATGAATCCACACAACTTCACTCCCTATGTTTGTTTGTGCCATAGTCCAAACTGGGTAGTGCCTCTGAGGTACCATAAAACATGCTTAGTTGCCTTCAAAAATATTTTGGTTGGCCTAACCATAGCTTGGTTCAGCTGGTTGACTGCATAGCACATATTTGGTTGTGTGTTCACAAGGTACATTAGTGAACCCGCAAGATGTTGATAAATGGTACCATCCACTTCCTCATCTGAAGTGGCATACTCCTTCTTCCAACTGGTAGCAAGAGGTGTCTCCATGGGTTTGCATCTATCCATGCAGAATATCTGAGGTATCTCGTTGGCATACTTGCCTTGAGAGACAAACAATTCCCCATCACCTTGTCATACTTTCAACCTGAGGAAGCAATGCATGAGATCCATGTCCTTCATTTCAAATTCTCTTACAAGGTCCTCCTTGCAAGATCTGATCAGCTTCTCATCACCAGTTAAAATAAAATCATCAACATATAAGAAAATAATAAGTTATTTACCTTCAACCAAGATACGATAGAGGTTTGCATCTGCTTCACTTTTGATGAAGCCCAAACCGATGAGATAGTTATCAATCCTAGTGTACCAAGCACGAGGTGCTTGTTTGAGACCATACAATTCTCACTTGAGTCTGCACACATGAGACTCCCGATCAAATGTCTCAAAAACTTCTAGTTGCTCGATGTACACCTCCTCCTTAATAACTTCATTGAGGAATGTTGTTTTTACATCCATTTAGTGTATCTTCCACCCCATCTGCACAACGAGTGAAAGAGTTGATCTAATGGATAAGTACCTTGATACAAGAGAAAATATCTCTTCATAGTAAATTCCATCAACTTGAGAGTGCCCCTTGGCCAAAAATCTAGCCTTATACTTCTTTATGCTTCCATCTGTTGCATGCTTAGCCTTGAAGATAGATCTTGAACCCACAACCAATTTATCTACTGGTCTTGGGACTACTTCCCAAACATTGTTTTTTACAATGGATGCATATTCATCCACCATTGCATCAACCCATACAGGTTTCTCTACTGCTTCCTTGAAATAGGATGCCTTAGTCTCTATAAGATCTATCATTAGATCCATGTAGTAGTGCACCCACATTCTCCCTCACATCTTGTGTAAGTCTTTCAACTTCCTTGGTTCTTTTTCCACCTTTTTTGGATGGTTATGCTTGAGTGGCTGTCTCCACTCTATGCTCCCCAATTTGTGGTTTCTCCATAACTTTATGAGGTTCCTCCTTTGGAGCTAAAAGCTCCTCTTCTGGTGGGATATGAAGCTCCCTCTCAACATAGAACTACATCGCTTTCTCCTCATAAAAATTTACATCCCTTCGAACAAATTTCATTCTGAGGGATGGAAAGTACATAGGATTGTTGTGAGGAGTTTTTGTTTAACCCATAAATACCCCAAACTTTGTTGCTAGATCGAGCTTCTTCCTTGATTATTTGGAGACATGGCAGTAAACAGAGGCTCCAAAAGTCCTGAAGTGTGACACATCCAAATTTATCCCCAATAAAGCCTCCTCCGGTGTAATCATGCCCAGAATCCGATGAGGACTTCAGTTATGCAAATAGAATGTTGTGTTGCATGCCTCTTCCCAAAAATGTAGAGGTAGGCCTTGGTCATGCAACATCGCCCTTACTGACCCCACAATGCTACGATTGTTTTTCTGAGCCACCCCATTCTGGTGTGGGTTGTGGGATGCTGTCAAATCTCATCGAATGCCTTCTTTCACACATAAATTTTTAAATTCATTTGATAGGTACTCACCTCCATCATCACTCCTGAGAGCCTTCACCTTCTTGTTGATTTCTTGGTCAACCAGTGCCTTGAATTCTATGAGCTTGGAGAATGTATCATCTTTCTTCCGCATGAAGAATATCCAACACTTCTGTGAGAAATCATCTACAAAGGTAACATAATATTTATGTCTGGTAGTGGAGGTTGTCGAGAAACGTCCATAGACATCAAAGTGGATCCTTTCAAGGATTGCATGTGCTTTGTTGTCCCAGTCATGGAATGTGGATTTTTTGTACTTCCCCAAGGTACATCCTGTGCATGCATCCTACTACTCAAGTGGTCCTTTGGGGATCCTTGTGGTTATTTGCTGCATAATCTTCAGGGCACCATGATGAAAATGGCCAAGTATTATGTGCCAAAGTTCGCCGACATCGCGACTCAGCACCTTCTCTACCTTAGTGTTTAATGCAACATTGTCTTCCAAATATAGCTTATACGGGTTCTTCACGCAAACCCCAATTTTCTTCCCCTGTCCCATGCATATGTGTCCCATAAATTATTTCCATTTGCTGAAGATCGCATCATAACCACGGTCTCCCAAAATTTCAACAAAGATGATATTTTTATTTAGGCCCGGAATGAACATGACATCTTCAAGTCTGAGAGGGGAGCCCAACTCTTAACTGTCATTCTACCAACAAAAATCACACTATACCTTTTTTCATCCCCCATCTCAATGTGCGTATGGATATATTTCTCCTCCAGGTCACTGAAAAGATATCTACACCCTGTTGTGTGGAACAAGGCACCAGAGTCTAAGTACCACATGCTCCCCATCGTTGTGCTAACCATGCATGCAGGAAGGGTAAAGTCAAGCTCGAACTATGAAGCCAAAGCTTTACCTACTTCCCCTCCTGAGGTCTTATTGCTTTCCTTTTTGTGTGGACACTTCGTGTCATATGGCCCAAATTCATGACAATTGAAGCATTTAATTTTGGACAAAACTTTATTCTTTCCCCCTTGGCTAGATTTTGGTTTGGTTTGATATTTATTCCCTTTTCCCTTATTTCCCTTTCAAACCAATGCACATTTTTCTTCATCCTTTCCCTTGGATGAAGTCCCATCTCTAGTATTCGGCCTTATTTCCTCTTGTACCAAATTATACCATAAACATTCCCAATTCGGTAGTTTCTCCCTCCCACTCATCGAATCTCGGTAATTATGCCAACTCTTGAGAAGGCTTAGAAGGGCTAGGCTTACCAAATCATCATCTGAAATGGTAACACCGGCTCTTGTAAGTTCATCACAACATTGTGTGAACATGCTTAGATACCACTGAATAGGGGCATTCTTCTGCATCTTGATATTTCAAAGTTTATCCTTGAGTGAAAGTTTCCTGTGGTCACTGTTATTCTAGAAAAGATCTGTCTGTGCCTACCACATTGCATAAGGAATTTCTTTCCCGTGGATATTGGTGACAATGTGGTCTCGTACTCCCTCTAATATTGGGCTAGGTTCTGGACGTTGGATTCTGCTGGTTTTGTAACATCTGTATTTATGTATTATAGCAATCCATTTTCATCCAATACGGCCTTCATGTTATCCTTCCATGCGATGAAATTAGAGCTTCCTTCCAAGTCATACTCTAGCCTTAACCCGTTGAAGTTCATCTTCCCAAATCTGAAGAGATTTTTCTACACTAAACTAAAAGTTCGAACCTCCTGAGAAACAATTTCGAAATTCCTACTCTAATGTGAATCCAGATATCATACCATGTAGAAATTATGGTGTAGATTTGCAACTACTCATGAAGTTTTAATCAAAATCACAAGACACAAACCTACTCTATTGTTATGCAGAATTAAATTCACAATCTAGAACACAAATCGTAAACATGCAATAATAAATAACACACATGCACACAATATTTTTCCCATGGAAAGCAATCTGCTGAAAACCCGAGAGCCTACATGTGTTAATCTCATGAATAGACATGTATTACAATTTCTTTTCTCAACTGAGCACAACCTGCAAGTGCATAACCTATCTCTCTTCTCACTAAGAAGCTCTGACCCAAACTTGGTCAATTTCTGCCTATGCTTGAGTCCCTATTTCCTTGCATTGTTCCTTGAGAAATTAGGCTCCTACTAATTAGGAATTTGTCCAAAATGGATTGTGTAATTCCTCAGGTTGATCATCAAGTTGCATGCAACCCCTGTACATTCCAGAATAGTCTACAACTGATGTTACATTGCCTTGGAATCTTCACCTCAACTGGGTAACTCAAATTATTTGCATGCATTAGCTATTTGGGGCTAATTGATCAGTTAATTGGATGATCACTGAGTTAGATGGAAGTTACACTACACCATTGACCTTCCACTATTTCCTCCAACAATTAGAACTATTTTAACTGAAAACAACTTAATATAACTGAATTAGCTTGCTACAAATTAGAAATCACTCATTCTTAATTCAACGTAAGCCCTCCAACTTGAATTAAATGAGTTACCTAAGTGACAAGAGCCATGTCACCTCAGTTAACTACCTCCAAGATTTCTACTGATGTGGAAATTCAAATTATCTATAGTTTGAGCAAGGCAAAGTCAAACTGATATTTTCTTGCTGCATTTTTCAATAAGGAGGTAGTGATGAGGGTCTAGTTACTATGACTACACAATGTGTAGTGGCTGAGGGACTATAAAGCATGACTGCACAGTTAAGGGAGTCAATGATGCAGTGGGGAACGCTTGCTCACTTTGATTGAACAATGCGCAATTTTGGGTAGATTGAGCTAGGTGATTGCACAATTGCACAAGTTAGGGACTGATACATTCCTGACTATTGACTGAAATTACGCAGTACATAATGGAAGACTAATTGGGAAAAGGATTGCACAATTTTCAAGTGTAAGAAGCAGAGACAAAGCATTGGGATTGTGTAATGTACAGTCTTTAGAGGCAGTGATTGTGTAGTGTGCAATTTAAGTAGGCAAGGGTGGATGACTAGAGCCTAAGATTGCGCTGTGCAAAGTTTAGGGAGGAAATATGATGGGTATTTGACTGGAAAATTTGCGAAGACATAAACACCTTAGGAATTTCTTATGTGTAGGATCTAAGGACTGAGATTGTGCAATGCATAATCCTTGGAGGCAGTGACTGCACAGTGTGCAGTTCCAAGAGGAAAGGTTCGTTGAGTGGGGCCCAAGATAGTGCAATGGATAGCTTAGGGAGGAAAGATGATGGGTGGTTGGTCGGGCAAGTTGTGAAGAAGGAAACAATTCAAGAATTGACTAAGTGCAGGATCACTGAAAGAAAAACGAGACCCAAAAATGCAACAAGACTTGATCATGATCACAAATTGATAAACAATCAACCACATGACAATGAAACACTTGACACCAAAAATCAACATAGATCCATTGAAACGACAACAAAATGACACTTTCATCCAAGTGAAACACTTAAGATACACCATGCGACACCAGTTTCGATTACAACCAAAATGGCACAATAATTTGGGAATGAACGTAATGAATATCTCCATGAAAATTAGGAGCCATTGGTAGAACATGAAACACCAAAGTTCGCCGACATCGTGAATCTGTACCTTCTCTGCCTTAGTGCTTAATACAACACAATCTTCCACATCTAGCTTATATAGGTTCTTCACATGAGCCTCAATATACTTCACATGTCCCGTGGCTATGTGTCTCAGGAATGCTTTTCCTTTAGTGAAGATCACATCATAACCATAGTCTTCCAAAATTGTAACAAAGATGAGATTTTTCTTTAGGCCTGGAATGAACATGACATCTTTGAGTCTGAGAAGGGAGCTGACTCCCTATGAAAGGTGATTGTACCAATCCCGATCATGCTATACCTTCCGTCGTTCCCAATATCGATGTGCATATGGATATCTTTCTCCTCTATGTCACTGAAAAATACCTACACCATGTCATGTTGAACGAGGCACTAGAGTTTAAGTACCACATGATCCCCATCACTATGCTCACCATGCATGTGATATGGGTAAATTAAAGCTCAAACTGTGAAGCCAAAGCTTCAACTACTGTGCCTCTTGAGGTCTTCTTGCTTGCAATTTTTTTTTGACACTTTGTGGCATAGTGCCTAAATTCATGACAATTGAAGCATTTAATTTTGGACAAATATTCATTCTTGCCCCCTTGGCTGGATTCTCGTTTGATTTGAGATTTCTTCCCTTTTCCCTTCTTTCCCTTTCCATCCAATGCATAGTTTTCTTCATCCTTTCCCTTGGATGAATTCCCATCTCTGGTATTCTGCCTTGTTTCCTCTTGTACTAAATCAAACCATAATTGTTCCCAATTTGATAGTTTCTCCCTCCCATTCACGGAATCTCGGTATCTATGCCAACTCTTGGGAAGGCCTAGAAGGGTTAGGCTTACCAAATCATCAGTTGAAATGGTAACACCAACTCCTGCAAGTTCATCACAACATTGTGTGAAATTGCTTAGATACTGCTAAATAATGTCATTCTTCTACATCTTGATATTTCGAAATTTGTCCTTGAGCACTCGCTTCCTATAGTCATTGCTATTATGGAAAAGATCTTTCGGTTCCTGCCACATTGCATAAGGAATTTCTTTCCTGTGGAGATTGGTGACAATGTGGTCCTGTACTCCCTCTAATATTATTCTCCTTGCCTTGCCTACATCTTTCTTCCATTGGGCTAGGTTCTGGACATCGAATTTCGCTGGTTTTGTAACATTTGTATTGGTGTATTCTAGCAATCCATTGTCATCCAATAACACCTCTATGCGATTCTTCCATGCGATGAAATTAGAGTTTCCTTCCAAGGCATACTCTAGCCTCAACCCATTGAATCTCATCTTCCCAACTCTAAAGAGATCCTGCTACACTGAACTGCAAATTTGAACTTCCTGAGAAACAATTAAGGCTCTAATGTGAATCTTTCTTTGATACCATGTAGAAATTATGGTTTAGATTTGAAAATTCTCATGAAGTTTTAATCAAAATAACAAGACACAAACCTACTCTTCTACTCTATGAAATTCAATTCACAATCTAGAACACAAATCATAAACATGCAATAAGAAATAACACACACACACAATATTTTTCCCTAGGAAAGAAATATGCTAAAAAAACCAATGTTGTATTGCATTAATATGATGAATAGAGATGTATTACAATTTCTTTTCTCAACCTAGCACAACCTACAAGTGCATAACCTATCTCTCTTCTTACTAAGAAGCTCTAACCTAGACTTGGTCAATTTCTTCCTATGCTTGAGCCCTCATTTCCTTGCGTTCATTGAGAAATTATGCCCCTATTTGTTAATTTTTCTTAAGGCAACATTGTTATTTTCTATGATAGTTTCATTTAATCATTAATACATTAATTTCACCCCATATCATCATTACATTATTCAAATCTACACCGATATACATCGACATATGCAATTACATACAAAGAAACAACATCACCATCATCATCAATGTAATAGAACATAAAAGGAACAATAGAAGAAATCATGCACACATATCGAGACACCAGGATTGGTCGAGGACGAAGGAAAACCCAATATGGGGAAAACCCTTGCAAATATTATTCATTTTAGATCGTCATCAAATGATGCAGCAAAAGAGAGTACAATGATCGATAACTTTATCTATGCAACAAAACAATAACGACATCTATGAAACATATATAATCATGCTAGGAATCAGAATCCTCCTACTGATGGTTGTAATGTGCTGTCTAAAAACTGATGTCAACTGTTGTATATTATTGTCACAGTGCCGAATACTGTTGAACATCAATGTTACTATCAATGAACCCAATACATATGTTTGCAGCATAAACTAACAAATCAAATCTATAGATATACAGATCTGTATAACAGTAGAGAGAAACCCAGATCTACCTGATCATTGAAGCCAACTGATGCCAAGATGTCAAAACCCTAGATCTGAACTAGGTCGCCCTCATCAACATTGTCTGTGAGCGATTGAAACTTCTGGGTCGCTCTCATGTATACAGTATGCGAGCGACTATGATTGCAGAGTAGCTCCCATGAGGTCTCTATGTGTGTGACTTTGGCACTGAAATGCAAATACCAAAATTCACTCCTTGGCCAAGCTGTACGAGAAACTAAAAAACCAAAGTTGCACCCTTGCTAAGTTGTGCAAGCGACCAAGATGACAAGGTCACTCCCAGTGCTACCTGGTGCAAGCGACTAGGGACCGAAACCTTTCGATTTGCCTCTAAACCTAGAGTCGCTCCCATAAGAATCTTTTCCAGCTTCCAAGGTTCTATAGTAACTCTCATAGTCTTTTGTGCTAGCAAACAGGGACCATAATGCCCTATTTTATGCCAGCAATCGAGATTCGGAAGACCCTAATCCAGAGGGAAACTTTCGCCCATGATTTCAGACCCTTGAGCGAACTCCTTCCGTCGAACCTGTGGGAACCAAGACAAAAGAGAAGAGAAGATGTGTCCAAATGATCTTGAGGTCTCTTATATTTACAGGATTTCTTGAGGGGTCAATTGGGGTTAAGACTGACCCAAGAAGTTACTCATGTGGTTAGGGCCGACCCATTCCATAATACATGTGTTAATAAAATAATTCATAAATCAACTTCTGCTTAACCAAATTGGGTGATATTTAGGTTGATTTTGGTCCTCCCAAAAACAGGAATCTAATGAAATCATTATGTTGGTCATTTGAGTTGTCGAAGGTGGAATTTTACTGTGGTTGAAATAATTAACACTCCCTCTCAACTAGGGATAATTCCACCTGTCAATATCTGTCCATTTAACCATATGCCATTTTGGAGTCTTCAAGTGTTATCAAATATCATCACAGATCATCTCTGTCATTTAGTCATCCTTCCATGTCCATCTCAAGTTTCTCATCATCACAAATCATCATTGTATATCTCGATCTATCCTTTTCATATTCCTACTTATCTCTTGATTGTTCCTACCCGTATGCTAAACATTCTCAGATCTAGAAGAAGAAGAATTTGTTACCAGAGGGGAGCTCAAGTTACCAGCCTCTATCCATCTAGCTGCTATTTGGAATCTCTACTAGCGGGATGCTACCCGGAATATAATCATTAATTTTCATCGGAGAGAATATCATCAAGGAGCACATCGCAACCTAGAACCGCATCGAGGAGCAATAGCTTCCACCCATACCAAGCAATAGAATAACTCTTCACACAGGGGAGTATACCCTCAACCCTAGAATTTCATCGGGGATCTTACCCTCAACCCAGAATTATATCAGGTTATCTCAACCCATTGATGACCCAGAATAGTCATGTGATAGAAAACTTGCATTGTAATCAACTTGGTTTGTACACCCAAAGTACACTCTCAACTCGTTGGCCAAAATGAGCAACGATATTCCCCATCAAGATGGCTTGCTTGAGGGTATGATTCCAATTGGGGTATACTCTGCAAAGAACAAGAGGGGAGCAACATTCTCTGACCCTATAAAGATAGGGGAGAAAAATTCTTCTACCCAGGGTAATAGATAGGGTAAAACCCTATTTTCGAGAGTTCCCTCAACCCCAAGATCCCTCTATCTCAATTCCTCACCTTGGGAGCTCAAGGACAGTAGGAAGAGTTTTCTCAGTGTCCTCGATCAACGTTTCTCCCATCATCATCTTGTCTGAATAGCAATTGTTTTCTGTTCATACAAAACATCAAATCAAATATCATGTCAGATCATATATAATCATATGAATCACAAAAGGATACCATAATCATCCTCTCTCTCACGAAGATGCCAACCAGAAGCTTGAGATTGTTTCGAATAGTTTCATTATCTCAATGTATGAGAGTATCTTGGTCCCCACTATGAATACAGGGCTTACTACTAATCAGATCATCACAATGTATCCATGTCATAACCAGATCATGCTCAAACAACTATCTAAGGAGCTTATGTATCCTATATCACAACTAGCCATGCTAGCAACATCATGATCAAACTCGGTCATGTTATGGACTTCTCATCCAATATATCATGCTAGATCGTATACTAAAGCAACATCCAAATGTTCTTATACACAATAATCTCAAATATCATCAATACATGTATGTATACATATATCATAGGAGAAATATCACATTCTCAAAATAGAACACTACATGCAGATATTTCAAAATATTCTTAGAGGAAACTCTATGTGAGTGAAGCAACTTACTCATGAATTCATTAAGGTTCTATGCACATCATACATATACAGATGGATTTTCAAAATGGAACATCAATGCTTCAGCTGTCAGATGCCATGTCAAGTTAAACAAAATCTTGAACTTCAAATCTAAGTATCCAAGGATTTGCAATTTTCATTCTTTAAAAATATTTTCCAATAGATTTTCAATATCAAATTTCTTTCCCAAATTCCAAAAATTGACCATGATACATTATTTCGGGCTTCATAAGGCATCTCCCTCTGATTAGATCATCAGAGGCTCATCACATGTCACAAGTAGATCATCAGGATATAAAACTAAAACCATAATCAATATCAAAGTTATACCTTGGAACTCATCATCCTGACTTCATTAGGTAACTGCCAAATATAGACATATTTGGATTGCAATTCTCTAAGAATAATGCCTTTCTAAGCCACCATAATCATCCTAACATAACTCAATGTTGTACCATCAATCAACAAGGTCAACTCATAAGAGTGTATAAGCCAAATGACGACCATTATCAAAGTCATCGTTATCATAGTATTAATACTTTCAATGAGGAGACGGGTGGAGCTCATATCAAATCATTAGTTCATCATGCCAACAAGTAATGCATTATACATCCAAATTTTATCAAGTCATTCTCATAAGCATAATATAAGTCATCTTGTCACTAGGTGCAAATGCATACATCAAGGATGAGTCATGTAGGTTCCATTTTTCATGCCAAACTATCATTATTTCAAGAATTGTGCTAAGAATAAGGAGGCCAATCTCCAAATAAGTCATCATGCCCACATAGTATTGATATTAGGGTAAATCAATAATCTTCAAGTCAAATCACTAGACATCAGGTCAAGTCCATATTTCTATCTTAGATAGATCTATAGTCAAAGAACATCTCAATCATTAATTCAAAGTTATTGTCAAGCATCATGACAAAACATTGTTCATCAATATCAATCAACCAATTGATGCCAACCTCTTGTAGTACAAACGTAGTGACGTATCTATATGTATTTCCTAGTCACTTGCAAACACAAGTTCAGTCTGCATGTTCATATTAGGTGAACATTCAAATTTTTTCTAGCTAGCAGATCTTGTTGTTATCTACAATACATTTGTGGTACTAACATCTTCTAAGTGACCATATGATTTCATGCACAATACTTCATTATATGATCAACAATCTAACTCAACAACTTCATAAATCAGTTAACAATGGAAAAATATGTCATAGACATCATCATTCAGAGTTTAGACAGCTTCAGAAAGATTTAGATGATGGTCAACAATAGTCAAACCTATGGTTCCTCCCTTCAGGTTAGCATGAGAGCGACTTTCCTTAACATGCGTGCGACCGGGGACAAAATCTCCTAGATCTATGAGAACGATCGGAGCAGAAACCCTAGTTTTTGTATGGGATTCAGATTTGAGACTCTGCTGCAGATCAATACTGTCTAATGCACATAAATCATACTTCAACAACATAAAATACAAATAGCAATAAGGGTAAGAATCTTGAGAAGCAATTCTCCTTTGATTGGGGATCTGCATCATTCATCTTCATTCATGTAAGAAACATGTGTCGACATGAGTCATGAAACACCAAACTTGTTAGATCATAAACATATGTGTATCATGACATCAATCTCTCCTCAAAGGTTAGACTCAAAGTAGCAGATAGATGCAACATCATATCTCAAATATTATGAACACAATAGCATTTTCTATCAAGTCATGCCATCAAGTTACTGCATCTAGTTTAACCATATTCCATCAAGACAAGACCACATATAGTAAGATTTCTGGAATATTAATCTTACACTTATACCTCTCACATCAAGGTTATTATGCTCTTCATGACCAATGAGATCAAATTAGGTCATTCAATAAAACTTTACCAAAACAACAATAGTGTCAATCTCTCTTTCCATATGCTTTCATCATGCTTTTCACAAGCATTACCAATAGACTTATGTATAGGAGTCAATGAACTATCCTTCTAGATGAAATCCATCATGACAAGTATCAAGAGTATCATATTGTAGAGCCAAGGTGCTAGCCTTCTTTATAGGATCAAAATATCCAACAGATAGATCATAGATGTTAGACAAACATCAAGAATATTAATGTATCAACATTAGATAGCCTCATAGAATTCAAGAAGGTCAAAATTATCAACACTAGGTGCATATTTTCATCATAGGTGACATAGATCCAAGTCAATTTCATATGCATGTATGAGCCAATAAAGAAAGAGGAATTCTCATCCTACCTTAGGGCTTATCGAGACAATAGCTAAAACATACCATGCATACCTTGTGGTATCCAAATACCTGAGCACCTACTCATTAGGCATATGCCACTTGAAATACTTTGTCATCTTTTCATCAAGTACCTCTTTATCTCTTTCCAGATCTGCATCTCAATATGATCCTCAAGGAGGATCTACGCATCACATCTCATCAAGGAGGTTAGAAACATCCATATCCTCAAATACATATGCAGGAAGTTAAAGCAATAAACATAATCATCAGATCCACAAGTAAGAAGCATCATAAGTCAAGAAGTACTTATCTTCAATGAGAGGTGATCCTATCCCTCTTGAACCAATCTTCAAGTGCCATCAATGTCCATGGTCCATATACCAATGTTGCCTTCAAGTATCCAGCCAGATCTGCTAAGGATTATCCCATCTAGAACTTCATCAAATCTCCCACAAGTGCTTGAGCATATTCACATAGATCATGCTAGAGTTTCGTACATCAAATCTCAAGACTTTGCTATAAACCAGGGTTTTCTCTCCAACCCTAACCTCATATAATCCATCAAACCCTAATCATCAAGATACCTAGAGCTTTCTTCAAACCCTAAAATTATTTTAGGTCTCCACCGTCATCTTCTTGCTTCTAATCCATTAAACCCTAATCATCAACATGCCTAGGGATTTCTTTAAACCCTAATCATCAATATGCCTAGGGATTTCTTCAAACCCTCAAATTCTTTTAGGTATTCACCATTATCTTCTTGCTTCCATCAATGGTATCATCATTGGGGCGATATCCATGGCTTTTCTTCAACCTACCTATGATTCCATGTTAATTTTTCTTAACGCGACATTGGTCTTTGCTATGATAGTTGCATTTCATCGTTAATACATTAAGTTCACCCCATATCATCATTACATTATTCAGGTCTACACCATTATACATCAACATATGCAATTACATAGAAAGAAACAACATCACCATCATCATCAATGCAGTGGAACATAAAAGGAACAATAGAAGAAAGAATGCAGACATATATAGACACTAGGATTGGTCCATGAACATGGAAAAACCCACTATGAGGAAAACCCTTGCAAATCTTCTTCTTCTTAGACCATCATCAAATGATTAAAAAAAGAGAGTAGGATGATCCATAACTTTATCTATGCAACAAAACAATAATGATATCTATGAAACATATCTAATCATGTTAGGAATCAGAATCCTCATACTGATGGTTGTAAGTGTTGTCACAAACTAATTTCAACTATTGTATATTGTTGTCGCAGTGCTAAATACTGCTGAACACTAATGTTACTGTCAATGAGCCCAATACATATGTTTGCAGCAGAAGCTAACAAATCAGATCTACAGATCTACATATATGTATAACAGCAGAGAGAAACCCCAGATCTCCCTGATCATTGAAGCCAGATGATGCCAAGATGTCAAAACCCTAGATCTAAACTAGGTCACCTTCATCAACACTGTTTGTGAGCAACTGAAACTTCTGGGTCACTCTCACGTATACAGTTGGCAAGCGACTGTGACTGTAGAATTGCTTCTAGAAGGTCTCTATTCGTACGACTCTGGCACTGAACTATAAAGACCCGAAGTCACTCCCTAGCCGAGATGTACGAGCAACCGACAAATAAAAGTTGCACCCTTGTTGAGTTGCGCGAGTGACCAAGATGATAGGGTCGCTCCCAGGGCTACCTAGTGTGAGCGACCGAGGACCGAAACCTTCTGATCTACCTTTGAACCCAAAGTCGCTCCCATAAGCTTCTGTGCCATCATCCAAGGGTCTTTATTCGCTCTCATAGGCTTATGTGCCAATGACCAGGGACCAGAATGCCCTGTTCTATCCCAATGACCAAGATCCAGAAGACCCTAACCCAGAGCGAACCTTTTGCCTATGATTTTGAACCCTTGAGCGAACTCCTTCTGTCGAACCTGTACGAACCAAGAAAAAAGAGAAGAGAAGATGTGTCCAAATGATCTTGAGGTCTCTTCTATTTATAGGATTTCCTGAGGGGTCGATTTGGGTTAAGACTAACCCAAGTAGTTAGTCATGTGGTTAGGGCTGACCCATTCCATAATACATGTGTGGATAAAATAATTCATAACTCAACGTCCACTTAAGAAAATTGGATGATATTTAGGTCAATTTTGGTCCTATCAAAAAGAGGAATCTAATGCAATCATTATTTTGGTCATTTGAGCTGTCCAAGGTGGAATTTTACCACATTTGCAAAAATTAACACTATTAATTAGGAATTTCTCCAAAATGGATTGCATAATTCCTCAGGTTGATCATCAGGTTGCATGCAACACTTGTACACTCCGAAATAGTCTACAATTGTTGTTACATTGTCTTGGAATCTCCACCTCAACTGGGTAACTCGAATTCTTTGCATGCATTAACTATTTTTGGCTAATTGATTAGTTAATTGGATGATCACTAAGTTAGACTGAAGTCACACTACACAACTCACCTTCCACTTGTTCCTCCAATAGTTAGAACTAGTTTAACTGAACACAACTTAATATAACTGAATTATATTGCTACAAATTAGCAATCATTCATGCTTAACTGAACACAAGCCCTCCAACTCGAATTAACTAAGTTAACTGAGTGACAAGAGCCATGTCACCTCTTTTAACTACCTCCAATATTTCTGATGATGTGAAAAATCAAATTATCTCTAGTTTGACCAAGGCAAAGTCAAATTGAGATTTTCTTGTTGCATTTTTCAACAAGGACGTAGTGATGAGGGTCTAGTTATTGCAACTTCATAATGCGCAGTGGCTGAGGGACTAGAAGGAATGACTGCACAGTTAAGGGATTTAGTGATGCAGTGAGGAAAACTTTCTCACTGTGATTGCACAATGCACAATTCTGGGTAGATTGAGCAAGGTGATTACGCAGTTGCACAAGTCAAGGACTGAGATAAGCCTGACTGTTGACTGAAATTACACAATGCACAATGGAAGACTAATTGGGACAAGGGTTGCACAATTTTCAAGTGTAAGAGGTAGAGACTGAGCACTAGGATTGCGTAATGTACAGTCTGTTAGTGTCAATATTTGCATACTGCCATCAGTGATCAAAAATCCTCTTTTCATATCATATTAGGGTCCCATTCTGAAATTTTTGTCATTCCACTAGGTCGTCATGCAAAAATTTGGTCACTGAAGGTTGAATTAGGGTTTCCTTTCCTCCTTTAAGAAATTTACCCCTTGCTGGCTCATTTCAACCTTGCTGAGTATCCATTGTCCATAAAGTTAATGACATCATGCCATCACATCAGTCATGTCATCTTGAAATTCAGTCCTCAAGTTCTCAATAGGTCTTTTAGGGTTTTTCAAGGTTCCATTAGGTCACCTAGGTTTTATTTTCCCAAGGTCCAATAAATCAACATCTCATTGCATAATGTCAGCAAAGTATGAGAGTGAAGAAAATAATATCCCTTTTTCAGTTTTCTAGGGGTTTACAAGCATGTAACCATTGGTACTGAAGTCCCAAATTTGATTTCAAGGAAGGAATTTATTCCAATTTGTAAATTTTTACTTCAAAACATATGTAATAATTTTTATTTCATTTATGTAATTTTATGCCTATTATATGTAATAAGTCACCATTTTAGCTGTCTACTCAATTCCATTGCCAATTGCATCCAAACAAAGGTCAAAATGAAGATTACCAAAGCATCACCCACTTGTCAAAGGAAAAAAGGTCAGAAAGTCAAAGAGCATTAGTGTGAAAGTTTGAAAAGTGACATGAAGCATTAAAAAAAGGGTTTGCAAATCATAAATCAAAACTATTTCAAGTATAAAATCCCTCAAATACATCATATGTAACATTCATTTGCACTCCTACACTCCCAAAGTCCCCTCAACAAAAGTGAAGTTTCGAATCTTAGGTAAAATTGGGCAAAACAGGGGATTTGGGCGCATTTTGAAAGTAGAGGGCGCGTTTAGAAATTGGAGGGCACGTTCAGAACTAGTGTTGCGCGTTTGCTAAGAAAACTAGTGTATTTTCTAAGGGCAATGTACGCCTGTAAGTGGAGAGTGCGTTTGACAGTTGTGTTGCGCCTTTTCCCAAGAACAACCGGAAGTTGCCCAAAGCACCCTAGATTGCTCCAAATAGTAAAATTTGCCACCAAGGTGCTCCAACAAGCAAGTAGGTCTAGATTACGTTGTTCCTCATTCACAATTGATTTTTGTGGTGTTTCATTTGTTTTGGAGTCATACTAAGTTTAAAACCCTAGTAACCTAATTCCACTCCCAAAACTCATTTCCTAACACCCCACTACCATTCCAACATTTCATAACTACCCCTGTCACCTCCCCATTCCCATCTCCTCAATTTCCTCACATCCTTCCATACTCCCAACACCTACAATCCATTTCATCATTTCCCTAGGTTTTGACTCCAATAACTCATGGCAGAAGAAGAGAACAAAATTCATAGTGAGGAAGAAAGACAGGAGAGGAGGGCATCTAAGAGAGGAGGAAGAATCATTAGACATGAGGCAACCAATACCACAGAACTCATGGCATCTCCCATCACTCTGACATGCTTTAACCAGGGAAAAACTCAAAAGAGCTCATGCAAAAATTGAAGACTTGACCAAGCAAGAGGAGAAAATAAGGCTAGATATCCTTGCCGAGGCATCACTCCATGCCTCAAACATATGATCAGCCATTAGCCCACCAATTATGACATTTTTTTACCAAATTTTTCTAGTTTTGATTTACTGTGTTTTTTAAAACATTTTCAACACAGTCAAACTATCAAACGCACAACACCCTAGGTGCTGTGGTCTTTTTTTAGGCATATGATGGACAAAAGGCTAACATTTTTGGATTCAGAGTGACAATGACATGCACCCTGTGCATTTTCTAAGCATTTGGAGGAAAAATGGTCAGCGAAAAGGGTAAAAAACCATTAAAAAAAACCACCTTTCTGCCTCTTTTTTGGCTTGGGCACTGTGCGTTTACCAATCTTTGGAGATTGGAATTTTGACAAGGCAAATGACCTCCAAATTGAAAACTGAAGGCATATCTAGAAATTAGACTTGAAGGGATTTCTAACGAGCTATCTTGGAGCAAATTTGGACACCAGGAAGGTACCCAAAAGCAGCTCTGAAGTTGGAGGGTGCATTTGACAGTCTTCTCCAATTTTCACTGTTTCTCTCCAAATTGACTTTCACCTATGGGAAATTGATGTTTTACTTATGTAAATGATAAGAATGATGTAATTATTATGTTTTTTACTGTTATCTAGGGTAAATACATTAGTTAAATGTTGGCATTATGATTCAAGTGTTGTCCTTGATGGCAACTCACTCAGAAGGTTGGTACAGGTGCTCAGAGACTGGTACAGGTGATGACAACTTAACTAGAAGACAGATCTCAGTACAGCAGGACAAGAAAGAGATATACGCAGGTTCAGCAAGGAGAATCAGCGTGTACACGCAGGTTGGCTTCAGCAAAAGCGCGTGTATGTGGAAACGTACCTTTGGTTCATGGCGGTTAGTCCTTGGAAGTTGTGCCTATGGTTTCGGACCATTGTGTCTCGACGGGCGTGTCGATCCCTAGTATTGAAGTTGATGGTATTGTGTTTCTATGGTTTTGGCTCTTGGTATTGAACAAGGCCTAAAGCTATATAAGGAGAAGATCACTAGGCAAAGGAGCATGGATTGTGTGTGGCTGACGCAGTGAGAGGATCTGGTATTGTTGGTTATCTGTTCGGGACGCTTGGTAAGGGTCGGATCTGACAGCAAAGGCAGAAGTAATCATTTCTAGATCTGCACGCGGGTTGCCTTTGGAGAAAGCGCGTATACACGCGGTTTTGGTACAGTGAAGTAGCGTATGCATGATAAGGGTCGATATTTCAGGTTGTTGCTGATTCTGGTGGTTGTTGCAGAGTTCTAGATTCTGGTTTGGGTTCTGTGTTCTTGATGACAGGGTTTCAGTGATTCGGTATTGGGTTGTTTAATGAATTATGATGCAAGTATAGTTGATGATTGTATTGCGGTAATGTTTGCTTTATACTCTTGGATCCAGTCTGAAAATTGATGAAACGTGGTCCCTGAAGGTTGTAGGGACAGCACCTACGTACTAGTAAATGGATCAGCTAGTACAAGAGCTGAGGGGGTTGTAGCTCCCTTCCAAAAGTAGTTGGAAAACGAGAGAGAGGGTTGTAGCCCTCTGCAGGTTGTAGCCTGCATACTGGTAAAGGACTGCACCAGTATATTGTAAAAAGAAGTTTCTCATTAAAGAAAGAAAGAGACGAATTGCAGCAGGTGGTTTTCACCCACATTGGGTTTCCACCTTATATCATGGTGTTCATGTGTGTGGCTCTTGTGTGATGATTCTGTTCTGTTATACTGCACCTGTTTACTGCTAAATTGCTTAATAATGTTCTGATGCATTTACTGAAGATAAGATTAACTGAATCATAAGATATCTGCATATACGCTAGTTGCTTTAGACACAGTCGCATGTACACGCTGGTTCACTTAACAGAAGTCGCGTATATGTTTCTGAGTAGGAAATTGAAAAGGTTTTATTAATCTGATAATACTGATTCACCCCCCCTCTCAGTATTATTTCCAACAATTGGTATCAGAGCCAGGTCCTTCAGAGGAAGCTTGATCGCTTGAAGGAAAAGATCCATCAAAATGGCTAATCCAGAAAGAGAGGCACACATCAGGCCACCAGTCTTTGACGGGAACAATTTTACTCACTGGAAGATAAGAACCACTGCATATTTACAGTCTCTTGGAGCAGAAGTTTGGGGACTCATAGAAGGAGGATACAAATTCCCATCAGCAACTCCTACAGATCCAGCAGAGAAAAAGCAATATGAGCTCAATGCCAAAGTAGTTAATGTCCTATTGGGTACTTTGACTCAATCAGAATTTATGAAGATCATGCATCTCAAATCAGCTAAGGAAATATGGGACAAAATCGTTACAAGCTACGAAGGAGATGATCTGGTAAAAATAGCGAAGCTTCAAACTCTCAGAATCCGGTATGAAACTCTTAAGATGCGAAGTAATGAAAGCGTAGCTAATTATTTCCTGCGTATGGATGAGATTGTGAATTGTATGAGGGATCTGGGTGAAGAATTTGAGGAAGTTGTCTTAGTTCAAAAGGTTTTGAGATCTCTGTCTACTAAATTTGATTCTAAAGTATCTGCCGTAGAAGAAAAGGAGAATGTGCGAAAACTTACCATGTCACAGCTTCACGGGATCCTAACTGCTTTTGAAATGCGACTAGAGGTACCACCAGAGGCCGCATTCGAAGTGTCAGAGGAAGAAGATGAGGTAAATTTTGTCAAGAATCTTGAACGGGGAACTGGACGGTTCAAAGATAAGTTGCCTTTCAAATGTTTTCTATGTGGAAGAGTTGGTCACTATGCTGCTAGATGTCCTCATAACAAAGGAAGGATATATGAAGAAGATGGTAGAAGCTATTATTCCCATATTAAAAGTTCATTTAATGATAGTGAAGATATTAGAAGTCTCATGGCGCACAAGAAGAAGAATGCTTCATCCAATGATAGCGAGGATATTAAAAGTCTCATGGCACATGAAGAGAAGAATGTAGAAACTGAAGAAGCTGCCAAATTAAAAGAACTATTGGAAACAGAAACCAGGGTAAGGGAGAAATTGCAGGATATAGCAAAAGATCAGAGCTCAACTATTCAGAGACTTGAATCAAAGATCCTCTCTCTAAAAGAAGATCTTGAAGATCAAGAACATGAAGTGATCAAACTAAAGCGACAAGTAGAAGAAGGGAGAAAAGTTGAAGAAGACCTAAGGAAGCAGTATCTGAAAAAGGAAGAACAACATCAAGTTGAGGTAAATATCTTGAAAGGTAAACTAGAAGAAAAGGATAAGCTTTTACGATTTCAAGATAGTTCTAAAGTCTTGGATGATATTCTTAATAGTCAAAGATCTCCTGCTATCAAGACTGGTCTTGGTTTTCATGAATATGTTGAAGGTGAATCTAGTTTACAAGGTGAGACAAGAAACTCTAATGAGAAATCTGAAATGCTCAAGGAACAACCAAGAAAAGAAATTCCTCAAGGAAGATCCTTTACTCCTAACTATGAACGTGATAGACGATTATTTCCTCCGCTGAATAAAGTTGAATGTTATGTATGTCATAATCTTGGACATGTTGCAGCCAGATGCAGAAGTAGAATGGTTCAAGAAAGATCATCTCATCCCAGGTATTTCAGAGGGTATTGCTTTGCCTGTAATGCATATGGACACAAAGCATTTGATTGTGATAGAAGGAACATGAAAAATATAAGGTGCTATACATGCAACAACTATGGGCATAAAGCAAAGGAATGCAGAAGCAGATTTCAAAATTCAAGACAAGGGGACCATACATCATCACAGTTGCAGGAATTGAAGAAGACAGAGACAGAAAGGTGTGGGATAACTCAGACAGCTGACATAACAGACACAGGGGAATCTGAAAGTGATGAAATTCAGTATTCCATCCTGCATACGCTGATAGACTGAAGACAAGTCGCGTATATACGCGAGTTACAGGCTGCAAAGTCGCGTATATAAAGAAAGGGCAGCAGAACAGACCCAGGTTCAGTCATGGTTGGCTCAGGCTCAGGGGGAGCAGAACAGACTCAGGAAATGGTTCAGACATGGTTGGCTTACACTCAGGGGGAGAATATTCTTCGAATAATGCATTGTTGGCATTATGGTTAGAAGGTGTTGATAAAGTCTATGAAGCTAAATGATACATCTTACTGTTTAGGAATGGTATTGCAGGCTGATGGTACAGATCATGATGCTGTTGGTGGCTTTCATAAGTCTTGGTCTAGATATTTCATCACTATGTCATGTATCTCTTTTATGATGTCAAGGTCATGTAACGGCCTATGTTGGTTTCCCCACTATGCCTGGGATGAATGATGAAATGTTCATGTATTATCATGTATCTTCACATGGTTAGGTGAATGAGTCAATATTGGGATATCCCCACTAGGTTGGGTGATGAATGTATGTTGAGTCTTTTGGTGATAGGAAGGTCTTCTATGATGTATAAGTCTTTGTTCTTCTTGTAGAACATCTTTTACAGATCTTGCCTACAGTCAAGGGGAGCATGAACAGCACAATTCAGCAAGAGCAGGATGGATAGATTGGTACACTTTGGCATACACAAAGGGGGAGCACATTTGGAGATTTCAGCATGTACTCAGGGGGAGTATGGACAGCAGTATGGTCAGCAGAAGGTATACCAAGGAAGAGAATATCTTGGTCCACCCTTTGCCCTTGATGTCAAAGGGGGAGAGTGACTTGGTGTGGTGGTTGCCATCAAGTCCAAAGGGGGAGATTGTTGGCATTATGATTCAAGTGTTGTCCTTGATGGCAACTCACTCAGAAGGTTGGTACAGGTGCTCAGAGACTGGTACAGGTGATGACCACTTAACTAGAAGACAGATCTCAGTACAGCAGGACAAGAAAGAGATATACGCAGGTTCAGCAAGGAGAATCAGCGTGTACACGCAGGTTGGCTTCAGCAAAAGCGCGTGTATGTGGAAACGTACCTTTGGTTCATGGCGGTTAGTCCTTGGAAGTTGTGCCTATGGTTTCGGACCATTGTGTCTCGACGGGCGTGTCGATCCCTAGTATTGAAGTTGATGGTATTGTGTTTCTATGGTTTTGGCTCTTGGTATTGAACAAGGCCTAAAGCTATATAAGGAGAAGATCACTAGGCAAAGGAGCATGGATTGTGTGTGGCTGACGCAGTGAGAGGATCTGGTATTGTTGGTTATCTGTTCGGGACGCTTGGTAAGGGTCGGATCTGACAGCAAAGGCAGAAGTAATCATTTCTAGATCTGCACGCGGGTTGCCTTTGGAGAAAGCGCGTATACACGCGGTTTTGGTACAGTGAAGTAGCGTATGCATGATAAGGGTCGATATTTCAGGTTGTTGCTGATTCTGGTGGTTGTTGCAGAGTTCTAGATTCTGGTTTGGGTTCTGTGTTCTTGATGACAGGGTTTCAGTGATTCGGTATTGGGTTGTTTAATGAATTATGATGCAAGTATAGTTGATGATTGTATTGCGGTAATGTTTGCTTTATACTCTTGGATCCAGTCTGAAAATTGATGAAACGTGGTCCCTGAAGGTTGTAGGGACAGCACCTACGTACTAGTAAATGGATCAGCTAGTACAAGAGCTGAGGGGGTTGTAGCTCCCTTCCAAAAGTAGTTGGAAAACGAGAGAGAGGGTTGTAGCCCTCTGCAGGTTGTAGCCTGCATACTGGTAAAGGACTGCACCAGTATATTGTAAAAAGAAGTTTCTCATTAAAGAAAGAAAGAGACGAATTGCAGCAGGTGGTTTTCACCCACATTGGGTTTCCACCTTATATCATGGTGTTCATGTGTGTGGCTCTTGTGTGATGATTCTGTTCTGTTATACTGCACCTGTTTACTGCTAAATTGCTTAATAATGTTCTGATGCATTTACTGAAGATAAGATTAACTGAATCATAAGATATCTGCATATACGCTAGTTGCTTTAGACACAGTCGCGTGTACACGCTGGTTCACTTAACAGAAGTCGCGTATATGTTTCTGAGTAGGAAATTGAAAAGGTTTTATTAATCTGATAATACTGATTCACCCCCCCTCTCAGTATTATTTCCAACATTAAATGGCCTACATGGCATGTAATGAATCAATTTGCTTAAGTTAGGGATGAGTCACTTTGACCACCCTACACTCTAGCTATTAGTTTAGCCTTTCTTGCAACTGCTCCTCCTCTCATGGATTCGAACCCTGAAGCTAGGATGAGTTGGTTTGAGGCCTATATTATGTATTTTCTTAGTCATTTTACAGGTTGGACTCTCTTGGATGTTGTAATAGCTTTCAGACTTTGGCATGGAATATATTGGATGAAGTTGCAGCTATTTTGGTGGGATTCCTATGGCATGGTAATTTGATCTTGTTTCTTCTTCTGTTTCATATGTATGAATGTTTTGTACCTCTCATGATCCATTTCACTCTATGATATGTTTATTTTCAAGGTGTGATAAGCAGAATTCATCTTTATATGCTCTGTTTTGGGGAAATCATCATAGATTGTTTCATTCCTTTAGTTTAAAAATAATTCATGACCCTCATGCTCTTTTTAGCATCTCACTAGTCTAAACCATCTCATCACTATACTACTGAGTTTAAAGTACCTTGCCTACCTTGCCCCATCAAATGTCTGCAATTCAGATTCACTTTGCCCTGACCTAGTTCATTCTCTGACCTAATTCACTCATCCTTTTGACTATCCAACCAAAATCAAATCAAAAAACCCTCTGCACTTTACATCTAGCCTAAAACCCTAAAATATCCAGCCCTCCTGGTTGTGATCCTTTGGAGAGAGCCCTCTCTGGCTTGGTAGGGCTAGCTACTAAGATAAAAGATTGGTCTGTGGTTACCTCAGCTGGACTCTTCTTCAGCCTTGGAGATCTGGAGGAGTGATAACACATTCTCTAGAGGCAGTGATTGTGTATTTCTAGGAGGAAAGGGTGGCTGAATGAGGCCTAAGACTACACAGTGCCCAATTTAGGGAGGCAAGATAATGGGTAGTTATTCAAACAAGTTGCGAAGACATAAACACTTTAGGAATTAACTAAGTGTGGGATCTGAGCACTAGGATTGCACAATGCATAATCATTAGAGGCGGTGACTGCGTAATGCGCAATTCTAGGAGGCAAGGGTGGTTGGATGTTACCCAAGACAATGCAATGTGCAGTTCTAGGAGGCAAGATGATTGGTGGTTGGTTGGGCAAGTTGTGAAGACAAAAACACTTCAGGAATTGACTAAGTATCGGATCAACGAAAACATGCAACGTTACTTGGTCATGATCACACACTGATAAACGATTAGCCACATGACAGTGAAACACTTGACACCCAAAATCAACATACATCCATTGAAATGACAACAAAACGACACTTGCCTCCAAGTGCGACACTTAAGATACACCATGCGACACTAGTTTCAATTGCAACAAGAAATGACACAATAAATTGGGAAAGAACCTAATGCATATCTTCATGACAGATATGACCCATTAATATGACATAAAACACCAAAGTTGTCTCTTAAGGATGTGTTATAACTCCATTTCCCAAAGTGCGACATTTCGCTTACCAAAAGATGACACTTGGAATTTCTTCCCAAAGGGACTTAGAAACTTGGAAAACAAGTATGGAATGCCTTTTATTACTAGAAACAACACTTCACATGGTTAAAGAGAGACTCCAAAGTTTGAATAAAGGTCAAAATTTGAAGGGTGTATATAAGTTAAACATATATTAATTTAAATAAAACATGCAACACGATTCTTATCCATGGAGATTCATCCTCACTTTGTTACGAGAATTCATCATGAATACGACATGCCAAAAACATCATAATTGATTTCATATGACACTGGTTCATATGACAATTTTTTAAATTAATGAATTTAATTAAAATGACAAAAAAAACATAAATACTTTAGAAATAAATCTCAATATTTGATTTTTTATATTATCAAGAATATTCTAGAATACTTTATATGGAAGTTAAATCCTTACCACTTAATAATTATTGATAATTTCCTAGAGAGATGTGATGTTGTAAAACTTTATATAAGACATTATGTGATATAATGTTATGTTGACTCACTCAACATTAAAATTAAAAATAAAAAATAAAAAATAATAATTATATATAAATATGAGTTAGTAATTTGATGAGTTTACGATAGTGATTTACAAACCCATAATATTGCATAACCCATGGTATTTATTATGGTGAAACTTATTTAAAAATTTTAGAAAATCTATTATGAAATGCAAAACTCCTAATTTAAATTCATAATAAACTAAAAGTATAAAAACTCTATTCCATAATAAACATAGCTATCCACATAATTGTATTTTTAAAAATAAAAATTATATATTTAATAATACTTTCATTTATAATTACCCTACATTACCTTCCCACCCTCTTCCAACTTGCATATGGTAAATGGAAAATCCCCCTTATGCAAATATTCCATGAATGAACCAGTGACACCAAGTCAATGCTCCATTATCTTTAAAGAGAGGAAGGTGTGAATATTCCATGCAAACCGGCTGTTTCGCAGCATAAGCACCGTACTAGAAACAAAATTCATGATTAAGCTAACCCTATCAAAAAGTCATGCCGGTTGCCACCATACTTATTGATATGATGTTGATAAGACCATGGCAACTTCCCTCTTTAAAAATTATGCAGAGAAAATAATAAGGTTCAGATGTCGCTTTTCATATACAAATATATAATATTTTTTAACATAAAAGAGACTTGATACAGAGAGGATCCACCATTTATTTGTTATATAAGACGAAATACAATTTTATGCAGAGGCCCAAATGATTGTTTAATAGCCCTGCGAAGTTGCGAGGAACGTTCAGACATCAGTAGCAGCCCCGCCCTATACGTATGCAGATTATATTATTAATAGTCAACTGATTAATAACCCATTATTTTATGATGTCTATGTGGTGAAGCGCAAGTCGTCCCCACTGCAATTTTTTCAGGTTCTCTATGTCGTAAAACGCAAGTCGTCCCCGCTTCCCATCTGCTCTGCGATAAAATGGCTAGAAAGCATGCATTTATTTATTTATTGCATTAATTATGCCAGATGCGTAGCTTGATTATAGTAAGTTCAAATAGCAGCAATGTGTTTGGTTGTGAGTCACGGAATCATTTACAAGTAGAAAAGAGATGGTAGTGGTTATTTATAAGAATATAAAAAACGTTAGTTACCATTATTTAATGGGGTAATTTCATAATTGAACAATTTTGTCTAAATGGTTGTCAAAATTGAACAATCTTGTCTGAATGGTTGGTTGACAAGAAAGAAAGAAAATTTTGCAAATTAGGAAAGAAAATGAAGATACAACAGAAAATGTGGTTATGATGTAAAAATGTCAATATTATCACTTCAATCTATTTTTAAACATGATAAAATTCTTAACTAATTTATTTCATTTATTACTATAAAATGAAAATTTATTCATTTATTACTATAAAATGAGAATATATTCATTTATTACTATAAAATAAGAATTCAAATTAATGAAGAGATTACTCTGTCCAATGTTTGCTAAAAAGAAACCCTAAAGAAAGAACCCTATTATGCTATCTCAAGATTTCCATGCCGAACATTAGAGTTTAAAAATAATGATGTTTTCATGGAAAATGTAAGGAATCCTATAGGCCTTATTATACTATGTCAAGATATCTATGTGGAACATCAAAGTAATTTCATGAATATGTCTTCATAAAGGTAGGATGGAAGATGTTTTCATAGCGATAGGATGATCATTACTCAAATATATTTGGCATCCTCGAAGATGTAGTAAATGGTAGTAGTTATTTACAAGATGAAAAAAAAAGGTTTGTGAATAGTAAGCGTAGTCATCGCCATCTAATGGGGTAATCTCATAATTGAACAATGTGTTAATGGTAGGTTGACAAGAAAGAATAAAATTTTACAAATTAAGGAAGGAAAATGGAGATACCACAGTAGAAAATGTAGTATGTGGTTATGATGTAAAAATGTCAATACTTTCACTTTAATCTATTTTTAAGCGTTGGACAAGTATGAAAAATATCGTTTCAAATGCTGAACTGCATACCTGTTGAAGGCCATTGATTGGGACCGTGAAATCGTTTGCCTTTATCGACGCTTCAGAAGCTTCATAACTCCCCTTCCAATCCCCTAAAAAAACGAATATATGAAAAAATATGAAGTGAAATACTTCAATGGATTGATTTTTCAGATTTAAGCAGAGCAAGATGGATTTTTCAGAGTTAAGCAGAGCAAGATGAAATTACAAGCAGAGGAAATTGCGCAGCAATTTCATAAGGGAAAAAAGGTGTTGACTTTGCTCAAAGACTTAGTCCAAAAAATCTTCATTGATGACAAGATAGACAATATAAAAAAAATCCAAAGTCTACACATGACTATATAAAGATCAATCAACCATTCCATACATACTAATTTTAATTGGTTCCACCTAAATTAATGAGCTGAATGAAAGGTGAGGGAAATGAAAATTAAAACAATGCAGGAAAGATTCACAGGCTCAAAATAATCCAACTCAGTCATTGTTAATTCTGTCTTTTGTCATTTGTTTCTTCTAAATCTCTGATACCTTCAAAATATGCCTTGTTAAGGCATGCCAATACATAGCTACTTCTCCTTTGTTATCAATGAATGCAAAAAAGAAACCTCTCTTATCAACGAATGCGAACATAAACCTCATATCTTGATTGCTAACTCTATTAAATCTCATATCATGATTGCTAACTCTATTAATATTGCCATTATGATTGATGGCTTGGGAATGGATGAATAATCTCCATTACATCCCATTGCACTTTCTTAAGTGTTGTCAGAACCTCTCGTAGAATTTAGAGTGTTACATCAGTGAAATTACTGAATTATTTGAAATTTCCTACTTTTCATAAGACATTTTATAATATTATTTAAATTTTTAAAAACCCTGTAAAAATCAAAATTTAAATTTGTTTTGACTAAAAAATTTCGTTTACACTTCGAAAAAGTTTAGAAAAAGTTGTGATGTGTTCAAATTTGAAAACTGCCTCCGTCCCCAATGTGCGCTGCGCTAAAATGGCTCGAAAGCATGCATTTATTTGTTTATAGCATTATTACACCAAAATGGCTCGATGCGTAGCGACTGCCTTATTATGCTAAGAGGTACAAGGCCATTAGGCTGATCCATTACGCTAAGGTGTAAACGAGAAATGCCAAGTCACAAACTATGGATATGCTCATAAAGGTGTGTATGGTGTACAGTGAACTTCACGTAATGTAGTTGATATGGGTTGTTTAACACCATATTAACCATATCTTTATTTGACTCCAAATCCATAAGGTTTTGCAATTAAGGTCAAATTCCATTTTTGTGTTGCATAATTTTTATTATTTCATTCAAAAGCATTAATAAATATATAAAATATAAACATAAAATAATATAACATTAATTCATTGATAAAATGATATAACATTAATCCATTGATAATGTTAATACATTATATTGTTTATAAATTAAAAATCTAGATTTTATGAAAATTATAATCTATAAATTTAAATTTTAGATTTCATGAAAATTATAATCTATAAATTTAAATTTTAGATTTCATGAAAATCAAGAATGACCTTTCATTACAAAATCATGAAAGTTTATCTAAGATTTAATTAAAAAGTTATTTTTCTTATCTACTCTAAAAATTAATTTACATACTAATTATTAAATAAATTTAGATTTTAATAGAAGAGTGATTGAAATGTAAATTTATTGGTACTTGAGGATCATTTAAACTTATTTTTAATATATAATATTTCATTTTTTATTTTACATTTTAGTTTTAAATTTTGGAATTTTATTATTCATATTATTAGATTTTATTTATATATTTTTTAATTTTTAATATTAATAAATTTGATGTGTTTTATCTCATTTATTTATTTCTGGATATTTTAAATCCACACTAAAAATTAATATGGGAAATAAGTAAACATGGTATCTTTTGTTCTCCAAAATAAATTCGTTTTTTTTTGTCGTGTTTTTTTTTAGGGAAAAAATAACAACATATTACCCTTTATAAGATGTATACTCTAGAATTATCATATTGAGTTTTACACATTAAATTTTTTTCCCTATCGAATCAAATTCGAATTTGGTAACTATGCTATTTTGTTCATGCTTCTTTCATTCATGTGATCCACTGCTTTAATACTCTTTCACAATCTATCATGGAAAATGATGGATTTGTTGCAAATCTAAAGGAGGATGGATCCAATCATGCCATGGCTTTTCATCTTAGGTGCCATTAATCTTTTCACTCTTTCCACTCCCCGTAATCGCTAGCTAGTCCAAACGTTTCACATCGTTGCGGAGGTTAACAAGCAACAGGTGTTTTACGCTGTATTGCTTAGTTTTTAATCTCTATTCAAATTGATTAAAAAATCTCAGCTTGGGTCTGTTCCATTTCACATCATTCTCTGAACCGACTATGATGAAGATCTCCTAATCAACATCACGTTGGATATTATCGGCTGCCTCTAGTCATATCATGGAAATCCCCTCCAGTTACCTTCGATGACCCGGTGGTCACTTTTTAGCTCAGAGGTGCATGCAATTTTTTGACCAAGGATCTGCATGCAGTGTAGAATAATGTTGTCATGTCAGGAATCTAAGTTGATCAAGCAGATCTAAACAGAGGCGGGCACGGTCATAATTCCATGCTGGTTGAGTGTCATGACGACCAGTTTGTAAAGCGAGGCAACGTTCTCCGCTATGTTTTTGGCTTCCCGCCAATGTATAAGTTTTCATAACTGCTCAACAATTCATCCTTTTACATCATTGTCTAGTCAACTTCCCAAAAAACTTGTTAGAGTTAAGGAAATACTTTGTATTTAAAAGGAAGTATTTTATCATTAAAATGTTAAAAAAACGATATTAGTTTCCAAGGATTTTTTAATAAGTATTAAGAGCATTTGTAAATTGAAGAAGGGTGATATTTCCATTTGGTTGATGGTTGGTGGTTTTGAAATCCATGCTTGTTGTCTAGTCATGTATACCTAGTTGGATTGATCTTATTTGTATCACGCTTTAAAGCTAGTCTATGCTTGCAGAATTGAAAGGCTAATCTATGCTTGCAAAATTGAAATTGCGGAATTGAAATGTTAATCTATGAAAGCAGGAAATGTCTATGCTACTTTTGCAGAATGGAAATGAAATAAACTACTTGGCAGAAGGCGAGAGTGGGAAAATAGAAGAAAAGCAACAATTACTAATACTCTGACGCTTCCCCGGCAACGACGCCAAAAAGATGGTGGGCTCCAGTATTGTAACAATAATGCTACAACTCCTGGAGCTTCCTTCTCTAATTTTATCAACCCGGTAGTTCGTACAAACTTGGAAGCGACGGTGCTGTATGCACAAGTACTAGCTCTTGTCGCAGCTGTCACTTGGTCAGCTGGCACAAGTCCGCTAGGGCTCAAGCCAACTTCTATATGTTCTCAGAAGAAGCTTTTTAAGTGATGAACGAAAGCTATCTCAAAGGAAATTAACCTACTTTGCAAGAATGAACTGAAAAACCAACAAAACATGGAAACCCTAGTAAACCCTAATTCTACCAGCTTAATCCTTAGGATGCAATGGTGGGAATGCAACTTCTAAAAGTGATGTCATTACTTCTACTGGGATGAGATGCATGTGTCTAAACTACTTTCATCTGAAGAGAACATGTTTTTGTATTTTTGCTCAAGTTGTTGGAGTTATTATGACTGTGCTTCTTACTGGGTCTTGACTGTGCAGGGGTAGATCAAGGGGAGGAAGGCTTGGAAAAGGTCAGGAGGACTCTGAGATGGTCTAAGGGATCCCTCACATCATTCCACAGGAGTTCACAAAGTTCAGATGCCTGGCAACCGTGTTTGCAAGCTTCTACAGGATGTCTGCAGGGGATTCTACAGGAAGTTCAGGATTTCTACAGGAAGTCTGCTAATTTCTACAGGATGTTCTGCAATAGGATTTTTGGGTGATGGATGGGTGAATGAGCTGTATGGGTGGATATAGAGGTAGGAGGGGAGCTTGTGATGGCTTATGGACAGAGAGGTGAGATGGAGAGGGAGTGTGTAAAGCTGGTTGATCTAGAGGAGGTTAGAGGCAATGGAAGGCCGAAAAGATAAAACAACGTGGATGATAGAAGAGTTGGGAGGCAAATGATCTGACTGGGAGGTAAGTAGCTGGCTTAGGCACGGCTCAGAAAGATAAGGGAATGATAGAGTGGTGCTGCGCAGTGTAAATGAAACAAATCACCCGTATCTTGCACAAAACCGAAATGTCATCAACCTACTCTAACTGTTTTATTAGAAACCAAAGAACAACAATGTAGTTTAAAGAGAAATCGTGCATGGTGCTGAAACAAAGAGTTATTGCTCAAGATATAAATGCATGGATACTTCTACAAACGGAAATGTTACATTAAAGCTTGCATGAACATGTGAAACTGCGTTTTTTTGGTGGTTGGCGCGGTCTACACTCCCAATCTCTAAACAGAGGTGGAAGTGAGTGTACAATCAACCTTTTCTTGGAACTCTGATGAATTCTAATCCTCCTACTCTAATCTAAACTACTGAAAGCACTTTATCCATAAAACTAACCTACTTAATCACATCAAGAAATTCGAATCAGCAAACTGTGTTTTCCAAGTGCATGTAAAGGCAAAGAAATGAAATGCTGAAAGGAAAGACAAGTAACAATACAACGAAGGAAGCCTTAGGCTCTCAGGTTGGGCCCAACCCTGAGAGCTTAAGCTCCTTTAAGAACTCAGAGCTGCCTCAAATCTGTCTGCTTATTCATTAAGAGATAATAGTCAAAAGTCTGATAACATGCCAAAAATGGCTTACAAAAAGCAAAAACAGAGCTATCAGCTCGTAGTCTAGGATAAATAACAAAGTTTCAAAAGCTTCCATCGAAGGCTACAGCCTCAATATTTATACATTATGAGGGCCAAGCTGGCCTCCTAAATTAGTGGGGCTTGGCTGTCCAACTAAAAGTAAACTGTTGTTCCTTTAAAATCCGTTGGCTGCCTTCTAGCTCGGTGTTGATAGCTGTTGGAGCTCGGAGTTGGGGTGGAGATCACGAGGAAGGTCATTCAAGGCTGTGGACAACCTTCCTACAAAACCGCAATGCCACCTTGGCTGTCTCCTTGCCTCCATCTGCGTGGTTTTGCTCCATTTAATGTCAAAAAACCTGAAATAAACATGTATTAGCCACCTAGGAATAGTGACTGCCCTCTTTCCTACAAATAACATGAATATACTAAGAAATGATGCATAAGTGATAAAAAATGAAGGGTTGAGCAAGGGTAAGTAGGCCAAATGAGCCCAAAATGTTACCAAATTTGGGGCTCATCATCACCCCCTAGCTAAAATATTTGCTCATCCTTGAGCAACTAGTCTAGCTCTTCATCCTTCATTGCCTTTACTGCCACCCTTACATCCCAAGCCTCTGTAGTAGTGTCCTCCTTGCTGATATGGAACCCAGCCCTTCTGTTCACCTCTTCCCACTGTTCATTATCATCTTTCTTTGTGTTGCCTTCCATCAATCCTAGCAGCAGTGGTGGGCTTAGCTTAAGGCCAATCCAGCTGGCCTGGAGGTTTTGCATGGATTTCTTATAGAGGGCCACCCGTACCAGAGCTTCCCTCATCCGAGTTGGGGTATGATACTCTCGGATTTTCAGACTGTGGGCCATTGTATTCCATCTGCGGGTGCATGCTTTGACAACGTTGTCTCCTAACAGTCTCTCCATGTCCTCAAAATGAGCTATGGCTTGGGCCTGTTGATCCATATATCTCAATGAAGCTTGAGGGTCAGTGGACAAATGTTGGTGTGCCGAGATTAGTGCAACTGGATCCCCTGGTTCTGGTCTGATGAGCAATGGCTCATTCAGCTCTCGGTTCATGACCGCTTTGGCTTCTGCTGCTCTTTTGTCCTCATGGTTCAGCCATGAGGCAAATGCCATTAATTGCATATCTCCCAAGGCCGTATTGGGATCCCATGAAACTACATTAGGCAGGGCCAAATTATGGAGGTAGAACTCCGCTAATTTGGCCTTATCCTCTGATGAGCTGGTGCTGCATACTTCAGTGAATTGCTGCGGGTCTTGGAGCTGAGAGATACCTCTTTGCGCCAAGGTATTGATTTGAAATTGCAGCCATTGGTCTTTCAAGTACAGGCCATAGGATTTGGCTGGCTGTCTGCATTGGATAGCATCCATGGCCCAACTGGCCATGCAGGCCAATTGTGCCTCTTTCTGCTGCAGCTGTTGTCTGAGAGCTTGCACCTCAATTTGTGCTTGCTGCTCTGCTTCCTGTAGATGTGTGGTTGGCTCTCCAAGACCGGTGTTCAGTTCCTTTTTGCCTTGCTGTTCTGCTGTGGTGTCCTTGGAGGATGTAGCTGTCCCTGTCCTCAGCTCCTGTAGCTGCAATCTCAGCTTTTGGTTTTCTTCCTGTAGGAACACTCGTTGGCAATTTTCCACGTGTTTAGCCATGGACAATTCACTTCTGGCCTCCTTGAGCTGCTCCTGCAAGGGACCTATGTCCGCCACACCCTTTGACTTGGCTATTTTCATCCACGTGTGTGTACGGACTCTTTCTTCCTCCAATGCAAAAAACAGTGGCACAGTAAATTTCTGAGGTATAATTTTGCCAGCCTCTAAAAAGTTGTAATATGAACTCAGACTTGGCTGAGGGCTGGGCTCTGGTATATGCTCTTTCTCCACTTCTTGTGGTGGCTCTACTTCGCCCTCCCTCGGTGGTGATGAGGGTGCTTCCCCTTCCATTCTCCCTGTTTCCTTAAGCCGGGCTAAGGTTTCCTGTAGAGCATCTTCAGCATCCTGTAGCCGGGCTTTCGAGGCCAATTGGTCCAACCTATCCTTCCAGGTAGTTTTCTTAGGGCTCCCCCTCTCATAGGTGACTGATATCTTCGAGGGGGACCTCTCCTTGGGCGAAGTAGGGGCATCTTCGATAATGATTGGGCTGCTGGACAGAGGCTGTGGCTTGCCCGTCTTTATTCTCACACTTCTTCTAGCTTTAAAATATAGAGGGGTCTCCCTCTTTCTCTTCTCCTTTGGCTTAGGAGGTGTACTGAGGGTGGCCAGCACAGCTGCTGCCTCCCTTGCAAGAATGTCAGCTTTCTTCTCCTTGGGTTTTCTTTTCTCAGGGCTTCCTGTAGAAGACCCTTTTTCAGTTGCTTTCGGGCTTCCTGTAGAAGACCCTTTTTCAGTTGATTTCGGGCTTCCTGTAGAAGCCGGTTTCGGTTTTCCTGTAGAAACAGGTGTCACCGCTTTGGTTTGTTTTGCTGCATGAGTTTTACTTTTTGACTTGGTTGCGGCTGCTGTCGAGGCACTTTTGCTGATGTGGACCTTCTCAGCCTTGTCCACTCTGCTTTGCAATCTTCTCTCTCTGGCTGTCAACATGGGTGTGTCATCCTTCTCTTTGGCACCCTTTTTCTCTTGTTTCCTCTTTTGCTCTTTCTTCTGCTCCGTGGTCGTGGTCTTCTGGCCTTTGTCTTTCTTCCCTGCGGGCACAGACTCCTTCTCCTCACTGCTAGATGAACCGAGCTCTTCGGTCAGCATCTTTATATCACCATCCTTGGTCAAATTTCTGAAGGCTTCCCATGAGAGAGGAACCTTGTATGTGTGGAGCGCATCCTCCACGAGGAGTTTGATGAGTCCATGGTGGGATACCTGGTCTGGTGTGCCTTCTTTCAACTTGGTGGCACACTCAATCAGAGACTGTAGTAGAAAGTAGGGTAGACTGAGTTTGTTTTCTACAGGTAGGTCCATCTGATGCCTTAATTCCGTGAGTAACCGAAAATGGTACCCATATACAATGCTAAACCGACCTTCGCAGGTGATGTACTTCATAATCTGCAGGCTAACTTCACTCCACAGTGGCAGTAAGCTGGTTCTACGAACCCCATTTTTATCTTCTGAGAATTCCTCCTCTAGTGGAAAGAACTCTTTCTTAGCTTGTTGGCCCAATTTTCTTTCTTCTTTATCCCATGGTAATCCCATTGGGAGCTCAGTAACTCGGCTGATAAATTGTGGGGTGAGTCTGAGACTCAAACCCCTGAAGTTGACGGTGGCCAATGTTTTGGATTTCGGCCTCAGAGCTTGCAAAAACTCCTCTGCCACCTCGTCGTCATAGCCCTGCAATTTATCGCAGAATGACATCCATTGTGCTTGCGTGAACAGCTCCACCACCTCAGGATTTTCCCTTAGCTTTGTGGAGTCGGTTGGTTCCCTTCTGATGAACCCACCCGGCATGGTGAAAAACCTGCGACATTAACTGGAGGTGGCGGGTGCGGAAGAAAATTGGCTAACTGGGACAGAGCGTAGAATTACGCCTCTGCCACGCATACAATTCACAAAACTTATCTCCCGACGACCTTAACACGGCTTAACTATAACTCACATCCTGTAGGACGACAATTCATGCAACAGCAGACAATACTTGCAATTTTTTCACGACCAGACTGTAGAACGTCGACTTTGCCACCCTCGAAACCAATTGCATGGAAGGTTCAGGCTTACCTTTTTAATCTGCCACCTTTTGACGTGAGGAACCCAATTTCCTGTAGAAACAGCTTTCCTGTAGAAGCAGCGCGCGAATTCCGGAGGATACTGCAGTGGGTCTGCGCTCTCTGTGCTGCTTAACAGGTGTTCGAACGGCCAAAGACTTGGAGTGTCGAGCTGCAGAGGGATCCGGATGATCACTCGACTTTCAAACGGTGAATGATAAATGCGTGGGGTGGTAATCTAGCCGATTAGATTTGAATTCGGCGGAATCCGTGGCGCGGGGGTGAGCTGTCCCTGCCGGACCGTTGGACGACGTCACTCCATCATTCGTCTGCGAGTTCCCTTACTGCCACATCATTCCCCGCAGATCCGCCGCCGTCACTTCTGTTAAAACTCGTTTTTCCCGACTGGATGGCTCTCACGTGTGCACTGCCTGTTCCTTTTTGCCACGACCACCATTTAAACATCCGACTAGACCACTGACTGGTCGACGTGGCCATTCGAATGGCCATACGACCGCTCAACCCATTCACTTCACACTTCGCAAACATTTCAAAGTAAAATTCATGCAATTCGACGGAAGGAAGGGCGAGGCACTTACCTGTGCGGCCGCGACACGATTCTTCAGGCTTTTGGACGACGATGAGTCGATTTGTTAGATGTTGCGTGATTGCACAGGTTCGGAGGTTCCTCTTTACAGGCTGCTGACGATGAATTTGATGCTTCGACTGCATGCGCCCACGTGATCCTTGCATGTTGCAGGCGGTGGAATGGTGTGCACTCTAGTTGGCTTAACTGCTACAGGACTCCTGCAGGATGTCCTGTAGCAGTTTTTCCTCCTCGGGTGCATGCTGCACGGTGAAGACGGTGGCCCCACGATCATGCTCACAGGGCTCTTAGATAGCTGGGATGGGTATGGCACGGCATCTTAGCGTTTTTTCATTAACAAAAAATTGCTTTCTCTTGAATCTCAATGATCTGCCTTGATTGTGCAGGTACCTTCATTGCATGTCGACAGAGGTGGTAGAAGGAGGTGACAGCAGTGTGTAAGGGTGAAAATAGTAGCTTGCATGCGTCCAAACCAAACCTTGGTCGTTAGATCTCCTCATATAATGAATTCTGGGCCGTCCCGAACTTCTACAGGAAGTTTCCTGTAGAAATACAGAACTTCCTGTAGAAAGTCTGCACCTTCCTGTAGAAAGTCTGCATCTTCCTGTAGAAGACTTAAGCTGTGATGAAATCGTGCCCATACCTTGGAGAGGATGAGTATTCTTGGAGGAGGTGCTGGTGAGGTCTCCTGGCAGCATGATAAGGATCCTTGACTTTGAGTTGAGAGACCTCCTCTCCTTCATAGAACACCTGCAACCTGCATGCATTTCCACTTTATAAACTTGTTGTCCCTGTCTTTTTTGCTTATTGTTTTTTTTTTCTTCTTTTTTCTTTTTCTCTTTTTTTTTTTGAAAGATAACAGGGGCGCCTCAATGAGGTTTTCACCCTTGCCATCTGCCTTAAGCGCCTCGGAGAGGTTTTCACTTAAGGATCTTTTTCAAATTCCTTTTTTTTTTTTGAAAGACAATAGGGGCGCCTCAATGAGGTTTTCACCCCTACTACCTGCCTTGGGAGCCTCAGAAAGGTTTTCACCCAAGGATATTTATTTTTTATTTTTTTATTTTATTTTTAGATCTTTCAGGATATGCCCAAAGCAGAGGCAGAACCCTTCTCTATGACCAACACTGATTTCTCCACAGTTTTGATGAACTCTTGTCTTGAGAGAGGTTTCCTATAGATCTTCAGTCGATGCCCATTGACAAGCATGGGGATGGACTCCTCATCAATGGTCTGAATAAGAACAGATCCATTGTCATGACATTTTTCCACTGCATATGGTCCCAGCCATCTGGTTTTCAGCTTCCCCTTGAAATCTTTGTGCCTGGAGTCATACAATAGTGCCCAATCTCCTGGCTGGAATTGCTTGTCATTGAGGTGTTGATCATGCCACACCTTTCTCTGAAGTTGAACCACTTCTAAGTGAAGGAGGGCCTGCATTCGGTGCTCGTCCAGTCCATTCAGCTGCAATAACCTTTCTTGTTGTGCATGGCTGAGATCTAGGTCCAGCTGAGCTGCCATCCTCAAAGTGTTGTATTCAAATTCAATGGACAGCAAAGCTTTCTTCCCATAGACCAGCTCATAAGGTGTGAAGCCGGTGGTGGTCTTCCAGGTGGTGTTGTAAGCCCATGTGGCCTCAACCAGGCGATCTGCCCAATCTTTCCTACTGCTGCTCACCACCTTAGTCAAAATCCCTTCCAATGCTCTGTTGGTTACTTCCACTTGCCCATTTGCCTGTGGATGATAGGGGGTGGAAGTCCTATGCTTGATTTTGTGATGAGCTAGTAGGTCTTCAATTAAGTTGGATGTGAACTGGCTTCCTTGATCGGTGACTAGCTCTCTTGGGTAGCCAAACTTGTAGAAGATGTTTTCTCTTAAGAACTCGACCACCTTTTCTTCTGTTGCTGCTTTGATTGCCTTAGTTTCTGCCCACTTTGTCAGGTAGTCAGTGCACACAATGATGTAAGACCTTTGCCTCGAAGGAGGGTTGATTGGACCCACAAAGTCCATACCCCACTTCTCAAATGGCTCAAGAGTCACTTGAGGTTGGAGGGGCATCTCATCCCTTTGGGTCGGTTTCCCCATTCTTTGGCATTGGTCACATTGGCTGATATACCTTCTGACATCTTGATGAAGTGTGGGCCAATAGTAGCCTGCCTGCAGGATTTTGAAGGCAGTCCTCTTTGCTGCAAAATGTCCTCCACAAGGCCCATCATGACAGGTGAGGAGGATATCAAAGACTTCCTCCTCCCTTACACAACGCCTTAAGATCTGATCAGGGCCAAGCTTGAACAGGTTGCCCCCGATCCAAGTGAATGAGGCACTTTTTCTGATGATTCTGCTCTTCTCTCTTGAAGATAGGTGCGGAGGGAACTGTGCTGAAACAAGGTAGTTTGCTATATCAGCAAACCATGGAGAGAGTACTGAGATAGCAAACAAATGTTCATCGGGCATCTGGTCATCCACTGTTCCATCCTCATCTGCAGATAGATCCAATCTAGATAAAAAGTCAGCAACAACATTTTCTTTACCTGGTTTGTCAACAATGGTCAAATCAAACTACTGCAACAAAAGTAACCATCTAATAATACGAGCATTCACATCTGGTTTATTCATTAAATATCTAATTGCAGCATGATCAGTATGTACAAATGTTTGATAGTCGGTGATATAATGTCGGAACTTGTTCAGTGCATGGACCACAGCCAAGAATTCTTTCTCAGTTACAGTGTAATTCAGTTCTGCTTTGGACAAGTTTTTGCTGACAAAGTAAATGGCATACAGAAGTTTTTGTTCCACTTGTCCTAAGGCTGCCCCTACGGCTTTGTTCGAGGCATCAGTGTGGATGTGGAAAGGTAGGGCCCAGTTGGGACCTCTCAAGATTGGGGCAGTCACCAACTTGTCCTTTAACTCATTCAAAGCCCTCTAACACTCGTCAGTCCATTTAAACTCCACATCTTTTGCCAACGAACCAAACAATGGTGAGGCTAGCTTGCTGAAGTCTTTAATGAATCTCCTGTAATAACCCGCTAATCCTAAGAAACTCCGAACATCCCTTACCTTTTGGGGAGGTGGAACCTTCTTGATGAGAGCAATTTTGTTAGAATCCACCTGTAACCCTTGGCAAGAAATGGTGTGGCCTAGCACGGTCCCTTCAGTCATCAGGAATTCACATTTTTCAGGACTAAGGGACAGGTTCATCTCAATGCATTTGGTTAGGACTTCTCCTAGATTGGACAATGCTTCCTTGAAGTTGGACCCATAAGGAGTGAAGTCATCCATATAGATTTCCACCACATCATGGACCAGCTCAGAAAAGATGCTCAAGACGGCTCTCTGGAAGGTAGCAGGAGCATTGCATAGCCTAAAGGGAAGAACTCGGTAGGCAAAGGTACCCCAAGGACAAGTGAAGGTGGTCTTATCTTGGTCTTCTGGGCTGATTTGGATTTGGTTGTACCTGCTAAACCCGTCCAGGAAAGAGAAAAACTTCTTCCCTGCCAGTCCATCCAACACTTGATCTATGAAAGGTAGAGGGAAATGGTCCTTCTTGGTAGCTTTGTTCAGTTCTCGGTAGTCCAAACAGATTCTCCACTTCCCATTTTTCTTGGGAACCAACACCAGAGGGGACACCCATTCGCTATCTGAGATGGGGTAAATGAATCCGGCATCCAACAGTTTTTGCAATTCTTCCTTGACAATGTCCTTAAGGGCTGGATTCATTCTCCTCTGGGGTTGCCTAACCGGTTTACAATCCTCCTTGATGTAAATGTGATGGGTACAGACTGAAGGATGGACTCCTTTCATCCCCTTATAGCTCCAAGCAAAAGCATCTAGATGACTGGCCAACAGACTACACAGCTCCTTTTCCTGGGAAGGAGATAGGGAGGAGCTGATCTTTAACGTTCTCTCAGGGCCGAACTCCACATTCTTGACTCTGGGAGTGACAGGGTTGGTTGCACAAAGGTCCACTAAGGTGCTAGCTTGGGCATCCTCCACCAATTCCTCTAAGGTCAGTGCACTGGGAGGTGGATTCTGGATCAAGGTCTCAATCAAATCATCCTCGGTTTGGGGGTCTCCCCTAGTGGTGTCTAGGGTACACAAAGGTGCTGAGTACACCTCATCTTCTTCTCCTTCTTCTAACCAAAGTGGTAAGTCATGCTCTAATGAGGGTTGGGCAGGAGGGTATAGGACTAGCTGCTTGGACATAGGACCATTTTTGATGGTCATGTTTCCTGCACGGCAACTTATGTAAGCATCTGCAGTGGCTAACTAAGGCCTTCCCAAAATAAGAGGATATCCAGTGAGCTTTGCCTTTGGTTGCAGCACCAAGAAATCTGCAGGATATTCCCAAGAGTCAACAGAGACCAAGACATCCTCCACAATCCCTTCGAGAGTCACGGTGGAGCGATCTGCAAGTTGTAGGACTGTCGAGGTCTTCCTCAAGGAACCCTGAAGGTTGAGTTTGAGCATGGTATCCCTGGTCATTACATTAATGGCAACCCCCAGATCAATCAAGGTGTGAGGTATGATGGTGCCATTGATGTGGACATCTACTACGAGACTCCCAGGATCTAGGTACTTTGGGCAGATGACTTGCCCTAACATAAGGTCAGACAACTGTCCTAAGACATTGATGGTTGAAGCATCTCTCTTTCGCCTGCCTGGGTGTCTGAAACACTTTTCCTTAACCAGTTTGTTGTATATAGGCACATCCTTGATGGCTTGGAGAAGTGGTATTTTCACACACAACTGCTTGAGCTCTCCCAGAAGCTCATCCTCCTCTGGGTTGGGTTGTGTGGTGGCTGTTAGTCTCTCAGGAAAGGGTGTAATAGCCTTGGGTTCACTTTCCTGTTTGTCTTCCTCGTCCTCTGGGGGAGGAGGTTGGCGATCCGGAAGAGTCTTCCTAGATCGCAGATTGATCTCCTGGATCTCCACAACATAGGTAGGGCATGATGTTTCCCCAGTGTATACCTGCTGGGCCTGTCTGTTGTTGGGGTTCGGGTTCGGTTGAGCAGGCATTTGAGGTTGCCTTGGAGGAGCAGGAGGTAATGGTTGAGGTTGAACTGGTGGTGGAGGCAAAATGGCGGGAGGAGTGTTGTACTGGGGCCTCCACCCCGACTGAGGTGCATTCCACTGAGGCTGTGGCTGGGCATGTGAATGATATGAATGAGTAGTGGGTTGAGTATGGTACTGAGGTGGATAAGACCATGGAGGAGGCACAGACCAGGAAGGATGAGCAGGGGGACCCCAGGAAGGCATAGGAGTAGATTGGTTGGGGCTGTAATAAGCTTGGGGTGCCCCTTGCATCCCCTGCTGGTAAGGTCTAGGCCCTTGTGGCCTCCTTTGGTTGAGGAAATAGAGAGGCTCGGTGGGGGCTTCTGTCCCTTGATACATGGCTTTGAGCCCAGGTAAGGTTGGACATTGATTTGTGGGGTGGTCCTCCTCACAAACGAAACATACTTCGATCGAATGCAATGGGCATTCGTTCTTAGGGTGTCTCCTTGTACACCTAGGGCAGAAGATAGCCAAGGCCCTCTCAGCTTCTTCCTTCTTCTGCTGGATCCTGAATGTATCCAGTTGCATAGCAATGGTCTGTCTCACCTCCCTTTTGAGATCCTCTAATTGATTTGCAAACTCATGTTTGGAGAAAGGAATACTAGCTGAGAGGAGGTTTCCTCTACCTCGTTTCCGGGCTGCCCTATAGTGGTTTCTGAACACAGTCTTGATGTCCTCATAAGGCAGCTGGTAAATATCTCCTCCAGCTAACATGTGAAGGGTATCTAAGAGGTCTTCAGGGACTCCTCGGAGCAGGACCAACTTGAGGGATTCAGGGTCAAGTGTGCACCTGGCCCGTTTATAGCTAAGTTGGAACCTTTCCTCATAATCCTCTAAGGACTCATCATTTCCCATGGTCATCCGAAAGATTTCCCCCTTGGTTTCCTTGGACCTACAGTAGTCCCGGTATTTAGTGTTGAAAGCTTGCTGCATCTGAGCCCAAGTGGTGATACTGTTCCCAGGTAAGCCCATGAACCAGCGTAATGCTGCATCCTTAAGAGTTGAAGGGAAGAGTTTCAGCTTCTGCTCATCTTCAGTATAGTCATAGGTTCGACAAAGGACAACAAACTCAAACAGGAAGGTATCAGGATCTTCAGTAGTCAGTCCATGGAAGTGAGGTAAAGCGGAGGGGCTAATGTTCTTCATTTTCATGTCTCCATTGGTCTCTCGGATGGGGAAGGCACCTTCTATTCTCTCATCTTCTCTTCTATTGTCAGCCATAGCTTCAGATGAAATGGTCTCTAATTCTTCTTCTGCTATAGGATCTTCATATATCTCAGGAGGTTCACCTATAGGTTCTTCTGGATCACTGTCACCAAAGAAGAGAGAAGGTTGACTCAGTGATGTGGTGGGGGTGTTGGGTAAGAATTTGCCTGTTTTATCTCGATTCCTACGAGGCATGAAATGGAAAGACTTTTGATTGCTTTTGTTTTTTTTTCTCTGGTACCTGCAAAAACTGAAACAGATTGATCTACAACTAACTATCTTGCTGAAATGAAAATGCAGAATTGAAATGAAAGCAGGAAAGAACTAATCTACTTTGCTCAAATGAAATTGCAGGAATGGAAATGCTAGTCTATGCTTGCAGAATTGAAAGGCTAATCTATGCTTGCAAAATTGAAATTGCGGAATTGAAATGTTAATCTATGAAAGCAGGAAATGTCTATGCTACTTTTGCAGAATGGAAATGAAATAAACTCCTTGGCAGAAGGCGAGAGTGGGAAAATAGAAGAAAAGCAACAATTACTAATACTCTGACGCTTCCCCGGCAACGGCGCCAAAAAGATGGTGGGCTACAGTATTGTAGCAATAATGCTACAACTCCTGGAGCTTCCTTCTCTAATTTTATCAACCCGGTAGTTCGTACAAACTTGGAAGCGACGGTGCTGTATGCACAAGTACTAGCTCTTGTCGCAGTTGTCACTTGGTCAGCTGGCACAAGTCCGCTAGGGCTCAAGCCAACTTCTATATGTTCTCAGAAGAAGCTTTTTAAGTGATGAACAAAAGCTATCTCAAAGGAAATTAACCTACTTTGCAAGAATGAACTGAAAAACCAACAAAACATGGAAACCCTAGTAAACCCTAATTCTACCAGCTTAATCCTTAGGATGAAATGGTGGGAATGCAACTTCTAAAAGTGATGCCATTACTTCTACTGGGATGAGATGCATGTGTCTAAACTACTTTCATCTGAAGAGAACATGTTTTTGTATTTTTGCTCAAGTTGTTGGAGTTATTATGACTGTGCTTCTTACTGGGTCTTGACTGTGCAGGGGTAAATCAAGGGGAGGAAGGCTTGGAAAAGGTCAGGAGGACTCTGAGATGGTCTAAGGGATCCCTCACATCATTCCATAGGAGTTCACAGAGTTCAGATGCCTGGCAACCGTGTTTGCAAGCTTCTACAGGATGTCTGCAGGGGATTCTACAGGAAGTTCAGGATTTCTACAGGAAGTCTGCTAACTTCTACAGGATGTTCTGCAATAGGATTTTTGGGTGATGGATGGGTGAATGAGCTGTATGGGTGGATATAGAGGTAGGAGGGGAGCTTGTGATGGCTTATGGACAGAGAGGTGAGATGGAGAGGGAGTGTGTAAAGCTGGTTGATCTAGAGGAGGTTAGAGGCAATGGAAGGCCGAAAAGATAAAACAACGTGGATGATAGAAGAGTTGGGAGGCAAATGATCTGACTGGGAGGTAAGTAGCTGGCTTAGGCACGGCTCAGAAGGATAAGGGAATGATAGAGTGGTGCTGTGCAGTGTAAATGAAACAAATCACCCGTATCTTGCACAAAACCGAAATGTCATCAACCTACTCTAACTGTTTTATTAGAAACCAAAGAACAGTAATGTAGTTTAAAGAGAAATCATGCATGGTGCTGAAACAAAGAGTTATTGCTCAAGATCTAAATGCATGGATACTTCTACAAACGGAAATGTTACGTTAAAGCTTGCATGAACATGTGAAACTACGTTTTTTTGGTGGTTGGCACGGTCTACACTCCCAATCTCTAAACAGAGGTGGAAGTGAGTGTACAATCAACCTTTTCTTGGAACTCTGATGAATTCTAATCCTCCTACTCTAATCTAAACTACTGAAAGCACTTTATCCATAAAACTAACCTACTTAATCACATCAAGAAATTCGAATCAGCAAACTGTGTTTTCCAAGTGCATGTAAAGGCAAAGAAATGAAATGCTGAAAGGAAAGACAAGTAACAATACAACGAAGGAAGCCTTAGGCTCTCAGGTTGGGCCCAACCCTGAGAGCTTAAGCTCCTTTAAGAACTCAGAGCTGCCTCAAATCTGTCTGCTTATTCATTAAGAGATAATAGTCAAAAGTCTGATAACATGCCAAAAATGGCTTACAAAAAGCAAAAACAGAGCTATCAGCTCGTAGTCTAGGATAAATAACAAAGTTACAAAAGCTTCCATCGAAGGCTACAGCCTCAATATTTATACATTATGAGGGCCAAGCTGGCCTCCTAAATTAGTGGGGCTTGGCTGTCCAACTAAAAGTAAACTGTTGTTCCTTTAAAATCCGTTGGCTGCCTTCTAGCTCGGTGGTGATAGCTGTTTGAGCTCGGAGTTGGGGTGGAGATCACGAGGAAGGTCATTCAAGGCTGTGGAAAACCTTCCTACAAAACCGCAATGCCACCTTGGCTGTCTCCTTGCCTCCATCTGCGTGGTTTTGCTCCATTTAATGTCAAAAAACCTGAAATAAACATGTATTAGCCACCTAGGAATAGTGACTGCCGTCCTTCCTACAAATAACATGAATATACTAAGAAATGATCCATAAGTGATTAAAAATGAAGGGTTGAGCAAGGGTAAGTAGGCCAAATGAGCCCAAAATGTTACCAAATTTGGGGCTCATCAGAACTCAGGGCCAGGGAGAGTCGTGCTCTACAGTTAATGAGCGATCAGTGCATCAACATTGAGAATTTGAACCTACAGCGCAATGAGGTAGTGGAGCAAAACAAAAAAATAATGCAGGTAGTGGAGGAAGCCTGCCAGATGGTCCTGCAATTGGCCATTCAAGCAGAAGAACTAGTGGAGGCGCACGTCCGAAAATTAGCCACAGGGGTGCGCAATGCAAGAGCAAAAATGGTGAGGGTTCAGCTGGAGCTGAACCTTCAGAGAGTAGAACTGTAGTTGAAGGCTCAACCTTCAACTTAGCCAAATATCAGAGATTAGCATTCCACCACGGTTACGACAGTGATCGCGACGATTAACAGTACAGTGACAGACTGCACGCAGCTCTTCGAACAGTCATTCGAGGTCCTAACCACCCTACGGGAGGACCCGAATGTAGAGTGCCTAGAGACAGAGGTGCGCGAGCTACAGTCAAGGTATGACGAGGTAAAAGGGACCGCGCAAATGGTTTCCCTTACACAAAGGCTTGCATGGATGCAGCAGGCAAAGGCGCTCAAGGAACGGGTGGATGTCGCTCGGCATAAAGAAGCGGTCTTAAAAGCGTGCCTACAACCATGGATTGACGAGGCTTATGCAATTACAACCTCCATTGAAGCAAAACTCGCGCAACTACAAGAAACTTAGTAGAGGATTCAGGGTAGCAGTTTAGTAGCAGCGGTCACTGAACAACGCGTGAAAGAAGTCTAGTAGGCAGCCGCTCAGTGCACTGCCAAAGTTGCAGCAATTCAAACGGAGCTGGGAGGTCTTCGTGCTAAGATCTCCACACCTACAAAGTGACTCAAGGGCGAGTCACAATGTTTGTGTTGGGGGCTTGTTAGGTGCGGGATCCCCCAAGGGCAATTTTGGGGCTTAGAGCCCAGATTTTGGTCCAATTTTATAATTCCAATGTAAAGACTTCGCATTTTGTGGGCATGTATCGCTTAGATGTTAATGAGTCATAGAGTTGTCCGCCCTTATTTTGATAATGTAATGTTGGTTGTAAAGGATCTACCCATGGTTCGTGGACCATGGGATTGTATAAATAGAGCTAAGCTCTAAGTAGCTAGAGGCATAACACAATGTCTAAGCAATGAAGATGTAGGCGAGATAGATTTGAAGTAGAAGTCTAAGTCTTGGGTCGTAACATAGGTAGAGGCTCTGCAGCTGAGTGCACAGAGGCCTAGAAGTCCGCAGCTGAGTGCGCGGACCCCTACAGCTAAGTGCGCAGGGTGAGTCGAGTCCGTAATCATCTAGAAGTATTAATAAAGAGAAGTTTTCTATCATTTCTACGTATTTATTTCCTATTTATGCATCTGTTATATTGGGTATGAATTTCACTTCTAATGCTTATATGATGCGTGAATGTGTATAATTGTATTGGTTAAGTGAACGCAAGTAAGAACATCTGTTTACGCGAAGCTAACTAAGATTTGTTAATAAGATAAGTAAGATACTTAGCCTAGTTCAGGAAATAGCACAGTTCACTGCCCTAGCAACGTGAAAGGACTTCATCCCCTAGTTAGGGCTACGTAGAAGCCGATTGTGACACTTCGCGAAGGTACTGAAGGGAAGAACAGAGGGATAAGCACCTGTTGGCATTATGATATAGGTATGATACAGGTGTTGTCCTTGATGGCAACTCACTCAGATGACAGATCATAGTGCAGTTGGTCAATAACAAAGAATTAATGAGAAGAGAGAGGTATACGCAGGTTCACCATGACAAAGGAGTGTATACACGCAGGTTCGTAGACCAAAAGGAAAGTATAACGTACACACGCACTTTCACAGAAGGAAAGGTGCATACATGTTGGAAAACTAAGTTTTGGTCCGTGGTATTTGGTCCATGGTATTTGGTTCGAGGTATTGACCCCAGGTATTGGGTCCAAGGTATTGGTCCTATGTGGTTTTGGACCATGGTACTGAGAGAGGCCTAAACCTATATAAGGAGGAGAAGATCATTAGGCCAAGGTGTGTAAGTGGAGCAAGTTTGAATATCTGATGAAGTGTGAGATCCAGTCTACAAGTTATGGGTTAGTGATGCTTTTCTTGATCTGAACCAAGGATGCACCTATGTGGATGATGATGAATGATGGATTGGTATCATAAGGCTTCGAATGTATTATCATTATGTGGTTTGATCATGGATAGACTAGATATGAATTATTGATGCATGTTTTATTGTATAAATGTTATGATCTGGGTATGATTGATGTCTACTATAGCTGCAAATTTATGAGTCTGCAGATCTGTATGCGGGTTCACTTTGGTAAAAGCGCATATACATGCTGGTTAGGCTCATCAGAGTATGTATATAGTATGAAGTATGATATTTGAAGTTTCAGCTGGATCTGGTTGTTGTTGCAGAGTTCTGTGTTCTGGTGACTGTGTTTTGTTGAAAGGGTTTCAGTGATTCAGTGTTGGGTGATTCAGATATTGATGATGCAGGTGTAGTTGATGGTTGTATTGTAGTGGTGATTGATTTTGTGCTTCAATGTTGTTGATGGGTCCAGTATGAAAATTGGATGAAACGTGGCCTTCAGATTTTGGTGTTGTGCTTCAGGAGTATCTAGTATGAAAATTTATGAAACGTGGTCCCAGAAGGAAGAGAGAAGGTCGTAGCCTTCTGTAGGCCGGCGCCTATGTACTGGTAAACATATTGGCGAGTACAAGAGCCAGGGGGTTGGAGCTCCCTTCTAGTAGCAGCTGCAAAACGAGTGAAGGTTGGAGCCTTTAGTAGGCCGACACCTACGTACTAGTAAACATATCGGCTAGTACAAGAGCTAGGGGGTTGTAGCTCCCTTCCAGTAGTAACTGGAGAACGAGAGAAGGTTGTAGCCTTCTGCAAGTGGGTACCTGAATACTAGTATGAGTCTGCGCCAGTACAAGATTGTAAATAGGTTTTTCTTATATTAAAGGAAGACGACAACAGGGGATTTTTGTCTCGCATTAGGTTTCCACCTTATATCATGGTGTTCATGTGTGTTTCCTATGTGTGATGATTTTTTTTGTTTTAAATGCACCTGGTTACTATTTATATGGTTAATGAAGTTCTGATGCACTGATCAAAGATCAACATATGATGAATTAACTTAATCATAAGTTTACTGGATATACACTAGTTGCATTAAACACAGTTGCATGTACACACGGGTTCCCTTAACTGAAGTAGCGTATATGAATCTGATTATGGAAATGAAAAAGTTATTAATTTGCTAATACTGATTCACACCCCCCCTCTAGGTATTATTTCCAACAGTACCCGGTGCGAAGGCAGAAATAGTTGGAATAAGCTGACATCACAACCATCTCAAGGGTGCGGAAACTTGGTTCCAACATTCCCCCATACTGCTTTGGGTGAGACTTTAGTCCGCACTTCACGGGCTGATGTCAAAAGGGCGAGTCGTGTAGGGATTTGTTTGGCTAACTACCATTGAAACTGGGTCAGCACCCCTCAAGCCAACACACTCTCCAAAATATTTCCTTAGCCTCGTTTTGGAGCCTCCCTACCAACCTTTCACAGCACCTTGCCTTGCTTCTTCAAGTACACAAGCTTCAGTGTTTTTGCTGCACAAAGGTAGCCTATTGATCACAACTTGATGCATTCCCCTCACAGGCCGTTCACCCGAAGTTGGTCCAGTTGCAGGCTGAGTAACTTCCCCAAGAAATTGCGCATTTCTAGAGGGAAACCAACCTTGACTCCAGAAATTGCACAATTCTGTCTGGCATCCTACTGGGCTCCAGAATTGCACAATTATTCCAGTAAGCACTCCTAGTGAAAATTGCACAATTTTCACCAGTAGGGTTTCTCATCCCAGAATTTGCGCAAATCTGGGTAACATTCAGCTGCTTTGCCCAGAAATTGCGCAAACCTCCTAGGAAGCTAATCTAGCTCCCAGCTAGAAATGCACATTTTTCTAAAGCAGTTGAGCAGTTTCATATATGAGCAGTCAAGTTGACCAGTTCCACCCGGGACCAAGGAAACTTGACTTGCATGCCTGCATGAATTTCTTTTTCCTGGAATAGCAAAAAGCAACATGCAAAAGGCATCCCATGATTGAGGGAGCTATTTTTATCAGCTGGAGGTTACATGCAATGTTGCTCTAGAAACTATTAAACACACACATGGTAGAAAGAGTATGAAAGATAAAACATGAGAGTACATTTATTATTAACAAATGATATACATTTATAGTACATGGTGTGACCCTTGGATTATATTCCAATTGGTCTTTTGGACTCCTTTAGTCTATTCCGCTTCCACACTAACCCATAGAGGATTAAGTGTCCAACATTCCCCACCTTAATCTGAAGGGTTATGTATGAGTCCAAGAAGATATCTGTAATAAAAAATGTGCAAAAATGTATGGCAGCACTATGTTGAATGTGCTCTCTGAAATGTTGGTATAAAGGGTGGTGGTTTAAGGATGACCACCAACAATGGAACGCTTAGTGTAGTTCTCGGAACTCTTCCAAGTCTGGCATGAAGCTCAGGTCTTCTGCTAGAGGAAGTTCTCCTAATGTTTTGAAGAGGGAAACCTTCAACCATGAAAGGGAGGTCTCACCCCACATAAAAGGGAGAACTTCAATTTGAAAAGGGAAGTCTCAACCTGTGATGGTTTAAGGATGACCAACAACTATGGAATGCTTAATGAAATTCCTGGAACTCTTCCAAACTGGCAAGAAGCTGAAGTCTTCTGCTAGTGGAAGTGTCCCAAATTTTATTCCTAGAATTCTTTCGAAACTGGCAAGAAGCTGAAGTCTTCTGCTAGAGGAATTATCGCAGATTACCAACTGAAGGCATGCTCAGGGGAATATTTGTCTCTGGCTACAACTCTGAATCTGGTATGGCAGGTTGTGGCTTAGGCTCCCTTGATGTGGCTTTAAAGCTTATAGATGACCATCATTTCCCCCCTGTCAGATACAAGGTGAGATGATGGTGAAAACTCAACTGCCAAACTGTTCAATGCTCTTGAACAAGTTCTAACATGTGACTGGAATATCTTCTTGGCTGTTGATTCCCATTGCCAAGAAGCGATCCATCCAAGATGAATATTTATTCTTGCAGGAGGTTTGTTTCTGAAGCATATGTTTGAAGAATGGCTAGTTTTATGACAGTGCTTACATGGATAAGATCAAAACAGTGATCTTTCAGATGGCCAACTCGGTCACGGTGTTGGCATTTCACAATTTTTTATGGCTATTGTGGAAGAGAACCAGAATCTGAAACAACTGAAGGTGAACTATCATGAGGAGTAGGTGAAGATGAACCAACCTGAAGAAATCAAACACTTTGAAATTAGATTGGTTTGGAGTAGTCTGGAATATGAAAGGACACGTCCTTGTCATATCCAAGATTAGTTTTGTGCTTGTTGTGGACAAGCTCTTCCCAAGGTCTGATGATGGGCTTGGGAAGTGCAAGCTGAACTTCTGCAACTGCATGTAATTTTGCTGCTTTATTGGGCACTAGATTTGAATCAACTTCAACAATATTAACTTGTCGTTGATGGGTGGCTGTCTCAATGTTCTAAACAGAAACAGGTTCAGAATGACGACTCCATTGTTATAATTTTTCTTGCTGAAGCTAAGATTCAAGCTCTAAAAATTCAATCTTGTCATGTATATCTTGTAAACAACTGTGAATATCGGTGAGAAAATCCTTGTTGATTTTGATTGTATTATCCATAGTAGAGAGTATTATATTATCCAGTGACTCTAATATTGCACCAATTAGAGCCATCCTCAAAAAATAGTAAAACAATGAAGATCTCAACGCACTCCAAACTCCAATACAATGCTAAGACAAAGAAGCTCTCAATAGTCTCCAATCTCCAAATTGGTTCGAATATCGGAACCCCACATACTATTCAATTTCAACAAGCAACGATCAACGGAGGGTTTGGAACCATATGGTATCCATTCATGTGTAGGAATCATCAATGAATAGCATTCCGACACCATTTTTTTTAACACACAACAACATGCACAGTTTGACCAATGTTCACCAGCAACCAAATATCACAAATCCACTTTCAATACCCACTTTAAATTCAGGTTTCGATGGCAAAAGTCAATTTGCGAACAAATCCAACATGATGTCCTTCAACAACAAGCATATCCATTCCCTGCTCTTCAGTATCAGTATCAGTTGAAATCTGTTGTAGTTTTTATTGTTTTCTCTGGAAATGGCATTTCTATGGCTGGTTTCATTGGGTCTCCTTTCAATGCTCCGAGTTGCGCATGGTTCTGGATGGATCAATGCTCATGCTATGTTCTACGGTGGTGGTGACATTACTGGCACAATGGGTAGTGCTTGTGGTTATGGAAATATGTATAGCCAAGTCTACGATACCAACACCGCAGCTCTGAGCACCGCATTGTTCAATAATGGTTTCAGCTGCGGTGCTTGCTATGAAATCCAGTGCAACTATGCCCCATAATGGTGCCTTCCCGGCTTTATCATTGTCACTGCTACTAACTTCTGCCCACGCAACAATGCGCTTCCAAATGACGATGGTGGTTGGTGCAACCCTCCTTTGGATCACTTTGATCTCTCAGAGCCCGTTTTTCAGCACATTGCTAAGTTTCGACCAGAATCAACAGAGGGTTTGAATCCTTAATTCTGTCAACACATATGGTCTGCTTCAATCCATGAATTTAATCAATAGAGAGCTTATATACCAGTATATACAATTTCACTTTAGAATTAACTCACGAACTAGGCTTGGGTAACTACACACCAGATTTTCCTTTATATGCCATGTCGAATTACAAACCATAGAAGCTTGATTTTACAGTGCAAAATTTATTCAGCTCTACTATCCGAAACTGAATTCAATTGCAGGACTGCTAAATTCAGTGATTTGGAAATGGCGGAATGGGGTATGGCTGAGGTGAGCAGCGCAGCGTGGGAGGAGAGACGTTCAAGGCAGCATTCGAATTGGACAACGCCTGCAGGGTCTTCGCTATTTCCTTCAATGTTAAATCACATCTTTATTTCATATGAGCATTAGATATCAAGTCCAAGATAGTTTTCTGAAAATGAGAGAATGTTGGCATTCACCACTGCAAGCTGGAGTTTTGCGAACACAACAGATTCAAAGTAATATAAAACCACATCGTTTACCACAACTTCAAAACAACCAGGTGCGGTGAGCGTGGAAATGGAAGCAAAGTTCAGGAACTTCATTCAATGTAACTAGAGCATGCATCATACACTAAGTCCAATACCATTCTGTTGCGCCATCACCAAAACAACCTTCAGATGAATATTCCGTGACACTATTTCCAAAACGACCTTCAAATGACCATCACTAGAACGACCTTGTTGTTCAACACAACATATATACCAAAGTCTTCACACAGTTCAATGCAGCATAGGTTGGTTACTTCTTCAATTCCGAGAGCACTTCCAAAAAATATTTGACACATAGTTAAAGGCAACGGTAAGAGCGGCGTTATTAGACTATGTCAGTGAGCGTTTTGTATGCAGGTGGAGCAACAATAGGAGCAGCGTAGCAGAGAATTATAGTGAATAATGCATTCAGGCTAGTGGAAGCATCAGAGCTGCTAGGCTAGCAGTCTGCATAGGATTCAAAATACCATAGGTAGAATAAGGAGTTACAAAGTAGAGGGAAGCCAAAAATGGCGCTAGAGAAATGACAGAGGTTGCAGCTAGAATTTAGTTGAGAAAATATTCCTGAAATGTAGAACTAATGGTAGAAATGACCTGCATAGAAAGGCCATAAAACTAATGGCTTAAAGTAATTATGCAGGGCAGGAATACTCCTGCTGCTCTGATACCATGTTAAAAACACATGGCAGAAAGAGTATGAAATATAAAACATGAGAGTACATTTATTATTAGCAAATGTTATACATTTATAGTACATGGTGTGACCCTTGGATTCATATTCCAATTGGTCTCTTGGACTCCTTTAGTCTATTCCACTTCCACACTAACCCATAGATGATTAGGTGTCCAACAGAAACTTCCCTACAAGTGTCTCTTTTTCCTAGATTTGTGGCATGCGTGTCATGAGTCCAAACTTCTTTATTTGACATATCAGAGCTCATTCTTTCACATCGATCTTGGAGCTCTGACATCCCACATCACATCCAGGACTCTTTGACACATTCAGCTCTGCTATTGACGGGTAAGTGGCCTTAACTTGTCTTTTTCAGCATTTCTGTCGCTTTTTGTGTATTTGCTTGTATTGTTAGGATATTCCGACACATAGGAAATAGTTAAGTACAACTTGGTCTAGTATAGAGTTAGGTAAAGTGTGTTTCTTTACTATGTACATTTTGTAACTTACAATCCGACGGTCATGATATGTAGTGATCCGACGGTTCATTCTCTCCTCGGTATTACCGACACTTGATCCGTGGCTTAACACCCGATTGGTCCATGATCTCTATTTAAAGAGCATGGAGGGTCATTTGTAGGGTAATCCGTCTATGAGAGAAGCATATGTAAATTTTCATTCTTTTATTAATAAATTGCCTGAAGTGGTCGCGTTGGCTCAGGCCGTGGACTATTTCCCTCTTTGAGGGTTTTAACCACGTCAAAATACTGGTGTATTGATCTGTGATATGTTTGTGAGCGGTGTCCTTTGGTTTTCTGTCTGAGGAACTTACCCTGTAAATTCCTACATGGTATCAAAGCTATTTGAGGGCCGCGTCCGTTGGTGATCCAAATCTGAAGCCGGTAGAGCTGCATACGACTACCGTTTCCTAGATCTACTGTTTCTGACTGCTTTCGGGCCGAGAGGACTGCTCTGTTGTGTTGGGAGCATCTGTTCCAGTGAGGAACCTTTTCGTTTCACGCGAAAAGGTTTCCGGTAGCCCTAGCTGCGTCATTTTTAAGATCTGGAGGTATACAATGTTTATTTGCAGTTTACAGATATTTTCTCTCTGTTTATTTTGGTTTTCGGTTTATTTAGCTTTTTTTTATTACTGGATCTATACCTTTCATTTCTGCGTATGCTCTTTGACCTGCGACTTTGTGCGATTTGGGCAAATCAGAAATAGAAAGGAAGAATTTTTCTCATGCGTATGCTCTTTTCCGCTACGCCTTAGTGTGATCTCGGAAAATCAGAAACATTGAGGAAAATATTTAGTTTCCGGCTAAAGCTAACCTTGAGCCGCAAGGTTCATTTTTGAAAATATTTAGTTTTCATCTAAAGCTAACTTCGAGCCACAAGGTTCGTTTTTTTTTGTATGTTCGTGTTGGGTTTTGTGTTTTTTGTTTTGTAGGGAAAAAGAGCTTTCTCAAAGAAAACACGCAACCCAAAGCATCAACCCCCCCCCCCCCCCCTCTCTCTCTCTCTCTCACAACCTTTTTGTATAGCTCACTTGGTGCAAAGCTAATTTATGAGAGTAGAGGTCTTGGGTTCAAGTCTCCATTTTGTGGGGGCGGAATTTTTCATTTCCGCACATTCCCGCACTTCGTCGGCGACTTCATCAATTTTTTTTGAAAAAGCCATAACTTCTTCATCCGGAAGCCGTTTTCAGAACCTTTTTTTTGAAACGGCCTAATTTTTCGAGATCTTTCCATTGGTACACTTATTTTAGTATATACAGCTTCAGTTTCTGTTAAAAATGGAAAGTCCATGCCAAGTCATTCTTGATAGCAGTAACTACTTCCAATGGTGGTCCTATATTGCGGATTTACTTAGAAGTAAAGGTCTTTACAGAATAGCCACAGGCCAAGAGACCAAACCGAAAGATGAAGATAAGGCAGCTAAATGGGAAAATAGGCAAGACCAAGCACGTGGGTTGATAGGGATGTCTATTTCTCCAGATCTTAAATTCCATATTGTAGAACTTGATACTCCTGATGAAACAATGAAACAGATTACCAGTGTCTTTGGAATTAAAAATGAACTTAAAGCCCATCAACTTGAAAATGAATTGCTTACATTGGACCCCAATAATTTTTCTTGCATTGAAGATTTTTTGTCCAAGTTCAAGACCCTTAGACTTCTCTTGGAAGGTGTTAAGGTTAAGAAAGAAGATAGTAGCCTTATCTACTCCATCTTACTAAGTTGGGACCAGCCTATTCTGTGTTTGTTTCCACCTTCCATTCTACAAGAGAAGCCTTCATTTCTCAAGGACAAACCTACAAGTCCCCTTCCTTTGATTCCTTTTGTGATTCTTTAATAAGAGAACAAGAAAAATCCTTACACCTTGGTCTTCTTCATCTTGGAAACTCTTCTAAGAAAGCGTTAGCCGCCCAACAGCAACCAAATCCAAAGAATCCTAAGAAGTTGTATCCTAAAAAGATGGTCCTAAACCAAACAAGGGTCATAAGCAATTTCAGCCTCAAAATGAAAAATCATTTCAAAAAAATGATAAGACAAATAAAAACAAAGGGAAGAAGACTGATAGACATTGCAACTTTTGTAATCGAGATGGCCACTTAGAATCCAAATGCTTTAAGAAGATGGAAGCCTTGGAAGAAGCAATGAAGAAGCATAACATCCATTTGGATCAATCTTCAACTTCAACTTCATCTTCAGGAATGACACTTTCTGCATGTGGTTGTCAAGCATCTCGGTCTGGCTATGCACTAAATGTATCTTCTTCTTCTCATTCTCATGAGTGGCTCATTGATTTTGGAGCTTCTTATCACATGGCCAAAAACAAAGCCATGTTTTCTTCTTTAAATGATTGTAACACCAAAAATATATATGTTGGTGATGATAGATCTCTTAGTGTTGTAGGGACTGGAACTGTTCATCTAGACAATGGTCAGTTTAATGATCTATTATGTGTTCCAACCTTATCCTGCAACCTTCTATCTGTATATCAGATAACCCATTCAGGTGAAGGTAAAATCGTTGAATTTTCACCTCACGATGTTGTAATTAAGGACCTAAGAGTTCCTAGACAGATTTTAGCTAATGGCATTGCTGATGATTCTACAAAGATGTATAAGTTTCACAACTTTGGGTCATCAAATCTTCCCTCAGTATTTGTTGCTCATAATGATGAAGTGAGCAAACTTTGGCATGAGCGATTTGGTCACTTAAACTATCGCTCTCTTCAGAATCTATGTAAAGAAAATATGGTGACAGGTCTTCCAATGGTATCTTGCAGAGATGGTGTTTGTTCCGGATGTGTACTCGGAAAACATCATCGGGACAGTTTTGAAAAATGTGCCTCTTGGCACACCTCAGCCCCTTTACAGCTTGTGCATAGTGATTTATGTGGTCCACTTCCAGTTGCTTCATTCTCTGGCTACAAGTATTTCTTAACTTTCATTGATGATTTCTCCAGACGTACTTGGGTATACTTCTTAAAACTCAAGAGTGAAGTATTTAACATGTTCTTGGCCTTTAAGGCCTTTGTTGAAAAACAATCTGGACATCAAATTCTTAAGCTAAGAACTGATAATGGCGGAGAATATGTTAAAAACACATTCATCAACTTTTGCACTGAGAATGGAATTCAAATGCAACACACTGTTCCATATACTCCACAACAAAATGGTGTAGCTGGAAGGAAGAATCACACCTTAAAGGAAATGGCTAATTGTATGCTTCAATCTAAAGGACTCAGTCTTAATTATTGGGCAGAAGCAATTAACTACGCAAATTACATAATAAATCGCACTCCTACTAAGGTTTTAAAGAATATCACTCCAGAAGAAGCATGGAGCTCAATCAAAACAGATGTAAGTCACTTTCGTGTTTTTGGAAGTGAAGCGTGGGCCCATATTCCAGATGAGAAACATAAAGCTTTAGAACTTAAGAGTGAAAAATGTATTTTTGTTGGATATTCTGAAGATGTCAAAGGATATAGACTTATTCCACTTAAGTCCAAAAATGTTATCATCAGAAGAGATGTAAAGTTTGCTGAAAATATATCAGCCTTCAAGCCTAGTTCGGCGGATGTGCCACCTCTCCCTATCTCTTCTACTTTTGAAAATATTTCTTCTTCAGATGATGAAAGCAAGGATGAAAATCCTCCCCCACCTTCTCAGGATCCTCCTTCAGCTCCTCAGCTTCCAAAATGGGTCCGTGCTACTCGGGATGTAGCAGGTGATCTTGCCGGTGATCCTACAGATCAACGACGTACACGTTCTCAGTTCGAGAGAGCCTCTTCTTTACTGGCTCAAGCTTCAGTGAATTATGATCCTGACACCTTTGCAGAAGCTTCAGGCCATCCAAATTGGGAAGCAGCTATGAATGAAGAATATCATTCATTATTGGAAAATAATACATGGGATCTTGTTCCTCTACCAAAGGGACGAAAACTTGTTAGATGCAAATGGGTTTACAGAACCAAGTATGGACCAGATGGGAAAGTTGATAAACATAAAGCTCGTCTTGTTGCTAAGGGCTTTTCACAAGTTGAAGGCATTGACTACATTGAAACCTTCTCCCTTGTTGCCAAAATGAACTCTATCCGCCTTGTTCTTTCCCTTGCTGCTTCTTTCAAATGGGAAGTCCATCAGATGGATGTTAAATCTGCCTTCTTGCATGGGGACTTGCATGAAGAAATCTATATGGAACAACCCATTGGCTTTATACAAACAGAATCCAGCCTTGTATTTCGGCTTAAGAAATCCCTTTATGGTCTCAAGCAAGCTCCTTGAGCTTGGTATGCCAAAATGGATAACTTTCTTTTAGAATCTGGCTTCTCTAGGTGTCATTCTGACAATACTGTCTACAGCAAGAAAGTGGGCAAGTCTCTTATCATTCTTGTTCTTTATGTTGATGATCTTATCCTGACTGGTAGTGATCCCAACCTTATAAACCATGTGAAGTCTAGCCTTAAAAGGAAGTTTGAAATGACGGACTTAGGACACTTACATTATTTTCTTGGTCTTTAAGTCTTGCAATCCAAGGAAGGTCTTTCCCTTTCTCAGTCCAAGTATGTTTGTGATATTCTACGCCATTTTCACATGGAAGACTGTAAGCCAACCCCTTCTCCCTTTCAGTCTGGAGTCAAACTTTCAGTCACTTGTACTTCTCCTGAAGTTGATGCTACCTTATACCGTCAACTTGTAGGAAAACTCTTGTATCTAACCCATACTCGTCCTGACCTTTCCTTTGTCGTTGGCCTTGTTGCTCGGTTTATGCAAAACCCACATGAAAGTCATTGGAAAGCAACTAAAAGAATACTTCGTTATGTTCGAGGTACAATTCAGTTTGGGATTCATTACAGTGCCGAAGCAGCTCCTCTATTGGTTGGTTTCACTGATTCCGATTGGGTTGGTGACCTTGATGATCGAAAGTCTACTGCAGGTTATGTGTTCACTCTTGGTTCATGACCTATTACATGGGCTTGCAAGAAACAAGGTGCCATTTCTCTTTCTTCAGTAGAAGCAGAGTATCGTGGTGTCGTAGAAGCTAGTAAGGAAGCCTTGTGGCTTCGTCAGATCCTGTCAGAGTTTGGCTTTCAGCAGAAACATCCGACTACACTTTGGTGTGATAATGAAAGTTTCATTCAGCTATGCAAAGATCCAGTCCAACATCAGCGCAGCAAACACATTGAACTGCACATGCACTTCATCAGAAAGCTCATTCACGATCATGTTCTTGAAGTGCAATATTGTTCAACAGATGATCAAGTTGCAAACATATTTACAAAGGCTCTCACAGAGGTGAAGTTCACTAAAATTCGATTTATGGTTGGAGTTCAGGAAGTTGTCACTAAGGGGGGATAGGCTCTAGTGCCTCCTTCCTTCTCCTATTGTGTCATATTTGTAAATCCTTCAATCCTATCCCAAGTTGTTCTTAAGGGGGGATGTTAGGATATTCCGACACATAGGAAATAGTTAAGTACAACTTGGTCTAGTATAGAGTTAGGTAAAGTTTGTTTCTTTACTATGTACATTTTGTAACTTACAATCCGACGGTCACGATATGTAGTGATCCGACGGTTCATTCTCTCCTCGGTATTACTGACACTTGATCCAAGGCTTAACACCTGATTGGTCCATGATCTCTATTTAAAGAGCATGGAGGGTGATTTGTAGGGTAATCCGTCTATGAGAGAAGCATATGTAAATTTTCATTCTTTTAGTAATAAATTGCCTGAAGTGGCCGCGTTGGCTCAGGCCGTGGACTGTTTCCCTCTTTGAGGGTTTTAACCACGTCAAAATACTGGTGTATTGATCTGTGATCTGTTTGTGAGCAGTGTCCTTTGGTGTTCTGTTTGAGGAACTTACCCTGTAAATTCCTACATGTATTAGTGTTTTTTACTTGATTTCTTTGAATGCTTGTTGTCTTTTACATGTGTATTAGCTTGTTCTAGCTCTGTTTCAGTTTTTGTTGCTATCTCACTGATGTTGCATGCATGAAACTGTTTTGCATGAATGTTCGCCGATTCGGTGAATCACTTCACCCACATGCATGTTGATCTGATTGTTGAATCTTTCATTAATGTTTGCATGCACTGTCAATCACTTTTGTTATCACTTAGTGTCACCATGCATTCATTGTCTTATTTTCTTTGAGTTGCCCGTCGGCGATTCGGGCCAACCTTGCCCTGGACTCTGCCTTCACTGAGACAACATTGCGCAATCTGTGGAAGGGAGGCTCTCCCTTCCTCTCCAGAAATGCGCATTTATTCCCAGCACTGTCCTACAGGATTGTTTTGTGCATTTCTGAAGGACGATGATTTCTGGCCCAGAAAATTGGGTAATGAAGTCCCTGAGCCTGTAGTCACTCCTAATTGGAATTGCGCATTGCGCAATCCCAACAGCCAATAGCCAGTCTGGATTTCGCATTGCGCAATTCCAGCAACTAGTCTTGCCTCCCTGACAGCCCAAATTTCTTTTTGTGCAGTTTTGGTAGCCAGTCACCCAGCTTCCTAGAAGAAATTGTGCAATCTTCCCGATCAGTTTCCCAGGTATGTGTTGTGTCATTCCCAAAATTTGCTTTGGTTTTTGTTGACATAATTCTTTCCATGCATGCTTCTTGTCTCTAGATCTTTCAGGTGTTCATCCATCTCAATGGCTTCCAGGAGAATAGGATCACAAGACACTGATGGAAATGCAGCTGGAGAAACAGTTGAACGAGTTTCCTCTGGTCTACCAATCTATGAAGATACAAAGTTATATCAAGACAAGGACATCAAGCTAAAGTGGCAAGAGGTCAATGAAGCATTTGCATGGACTTTTGAAGAAGACCTTGAAGTCTGTCAGGTGTGCGTGAACATTCACAAGTCCGACTTGTATTGGATTGCATGCAGATACCCCACGTTCCCATGCACAGACATGATACACTAGATCGTCTCTCACACTGATCCCGAGACGATGACCTTGAGCAGTGTCAATGGGATGGAGCTTGCAACCTTTTGGGCATGAGATTATGATGAGATGTATCAGATGTCAGAGCATGTGACTGTCATGAAGACTCCATTTAGCTTTCCCAACAACAGTGCTAACTCGAGTGACATTCTCAAGAACTGGATAAAGGAGCTAGCTTGATTCAAGATGACACCCAACCAGATCTACAAGACGAAGAAACTGAAGAAGGCGTACCAATACTTGGTCATATTTGCATATCGACTGTATGTCCAAGCAAGCACTGAAACCTTTCCACAGAATTGGGTGATTGCATTGGACCAATTGGCTATAGAAGGAAAACCATGTAACTGGTCCGGCATATTGACTCATCCGCTGAAGGAACAAGTAACAAAGCTTGACAGTCACCCGGAGGAATGCATGCAGAGATTTACATGTCCGCCTACATACTAGATGCAGTGTGTGCCCAACAGGAGTTACTGGGCTTGGAATGGGAATGGTCACTGACAAAGATTGCTGTGAACACATATTTCAAGTTTTTGTCCGAATACATCTTCAGAGGAGTAATCACAGGATTGTCCAATAATTTTGTCACCCTAGTGTACAAGATGATATTCGAATAGGATCCACCTTGCATGTCAAAGGAAGAAATGGAAGCATTGATACGCATTGCAGATTGGTATGCCTCACCCGACACTTTCATCTAAATGTTCGCTGCGGAGAAGCCTCGGCATGTTCTTTTGAAGTTTGCCTTGGATGTACTTGTCATGCAAGAAAACCATATCACATCTCACCAGGATTGACAGCTAGACTACATCGGAAGAAGAAGGCACCTTAGCCCACTCTTCCATTGTGGATTAGATTATATGAGATCCATAGTATCAAGCAAGCGGATGTCGAAGCAGAGCAGATGAAGAAGTAGCCATTTGACCTCCGAAGCTACAATCTGTATGACCCACATTGCATTGTGAAGGATCACTGCATGAGAGTTCAGTTCAACTGGATCCACAACGCATTTCATTAGGCCGAGGAGGACCCATGGAGATATTGCTATAGTTTCTCAAGACCCAATGGACAGGTCGGCTTCGCTTTATAGTGGTTAGCGAAGTAACATGAAGCAGCATCACGGAGAGCACCAACAGTGGTAGTAGCAGCAGAGGCAAGCATATTAGTGCATGACAAAGGGAAGAGGAAGATTGTCAATCACATGGAGGAAGAGAAAAGCTGCAAGTATTGAGCAGATCCACTTGTAGAGAAAGTAGCTATGGCTATAGAGACAAAAAGGTAGCAGTGCGACAAGTGAATCGCGCAAAGGCAGAGGGATAAGAAGAGAATGGAAGAGGTAGAGAAGGAGTTGCATGAGCTGAGGGAGAAACTCCGAAAGGAACAAGAGCCACGCAAAAAAGAGAGGGAAGCATAGCAGCAGTAGATATAGCAGGGGGCGCAACATGTGCAAATAGAAGAAGTAGCGCTCGTACAAGCAATTGATTCATCAGAGCAACTAGCATCAGGCGAACAGGGTAAACCATCGTAGGAGAAAGACTTTGCTCATGAGATAGATCAAGCACTTCAACAGTTGGATGCAGACATGGAGCAACATGAGTTGGAATAGGACATCTACCTCATGCCTCACCACAAAGAGGTCAACTCACTTTCTTCAATGCATCTAGATGATGAGCAAGTCTCAAATGACCAAGGAGGTGCTGAGATCCTAGGTGATCAGCCAGAAGAAGAAATGCACAACCTCTCATTTAACAAATCTCATCATATATTCGTGCAGTCTCCCAGATTTTCAACTTCGGAGGATCAAACATCTCCTGCACAAGTTGAAGAATGAGTGATCATGACTGATGTGCGCAAACATTCAGCTACCTTCGTCGATGCAACTAGAGTGTATGCTGAAGCCACTAGCTCAAGTGTTCACTTTCTAATAGCTAAGAATGAACGAATGGCGAAGGAAATATAGGCAACCAAGAAAGAAGGAGACTTAGTGACAATGTCCGACCGAGCTGAACTAAAGAAGGCAATACTAGATGAAGTATTGTCCCTTGACACAGTTATGTGAGCATTGTACTCCAAGTTTGCACAAGGAAGTCATCCATCTCAACAGATGGCAGCAGTGATGTTCTAGAAGATCACGTATCTTGATGAGCATGCATGTTGTTGTTGATGACATGCAAACATGGACGATGAAGTACAAGGGAGCCCCGCTTCACTTGCCTAAGATGATGAGGGGAAATGAGGTCGAGCTAAAAGCATGTATCCAGAGTCAGATCTGGAACTATGATGACCTCCCGCAGCTCATCACTAGCATACATGCTTCCCATGCACGAGTATTCAAGAGCATGGATGTTGTGGTGCGCACACATGTGATCCCATCACTTGGGGCTCTCACCCAAGCGAAGACAAAGAAGTAGGTCCGACTAGAGCTTGACTCATACTTCTACAAGTTGATGTGCATCGCCACCAGCTCAGACTTGCCTATCAGTGCAGACATCATGCACAAGTATGTTGTTGGTCCTGCCACATTAAAGATAATGATGTGCATGCTTTAAGACGACTTGGATATAGGAGCTCGAGCAGTGTACCTAGATGTTATGGAGGCAAGGGTTAGGTTTTAGACAGATGTCACCGAGGAGCACACGGACACCATCAAGGACTACAGATCTTGGCATCAGTATGTTACTGTCAATCAACACGAAGATGTTGATGAGTTGGACTTCCATGGTTGTCTATGTCAGAGTGATGTCTAATTTGGCTTGCTCAAGCCAGTTGTCTTACATGGGTACATGTGCATTGTAATGTTAAGTCATGTCAAGTGTAAGTCAAGTGTTAATATTGGATGTAACATTCATAGAGTAGGTGAAGAGTCATGAGGGTAGTTGAACGGTCACAAAGGGGAATGTCAAGGGTCACCCTGCCCTTTGTTATAAATAGTCCCCCATAACTCATTGTAAGGGCTTTTGGTCATCCATGTTTCCAATAAGACTATCTTGGAAAGAGCTTGGACAATATTGTAATGTGCCTTGGCTTCTCCACTGCACAGAGCTAGTTCATCTCTTTGGAAGAGCAGGTGGATGTGGCTGTAACGTTCCACTGTTGGAGCTAGCAGATTTACATGGATGTATTGTATGAATAGAACTTACACTTCGTAATAAAACAAAGCCAACACATTTTCATGCATATGTTTTTATTGTAGTTGGACTATTCCGGTTTCTGTAGCAATGTATGTTGTTTAAATTACGTAGTTGTGTATGAACTATTTTTTACGCAATTGTATGAATCTTGTTGCGGGTGTGCTGTTGGTTTAACCATCACTTTGGATTGTCGGTTGACTTGCTTTCCATCTTGTGATGCATCTTCGCTCATGCGTTCCCTTCCCATTTGAGTACTATTATAGGTTGCCAAGGGATGCACTCATCTCAACCCACATGTGTTAGAACTTCTCATGCACCTTCCTTGACTCACTGCAGCAGTCACACCCTTGCTACCAATAGAGTTATCTTACTTGCCTCTATGCGAAATCGTGGTCAAGGTGTTGCTATATGACCCACTGCTGGGACTCCTACACCAAACAGTCTGAGGTCTAATTGGGACTTCTTATCGGGGAGATACCCTTGACATGTTGGCGAGTCCAGCACCATCAACATTTTTGGCGCTAGAAGGAGGGCCAGATGACAAGATGTGTCCTCTCATCTAGTTTTGAACCTTTTCATATCTTTCATGGATTCTTGCACTCTTCTCCCTCCACGATGTTTTTTGAATCGTGAAGATGTCTCTATCACGGGGGACTTTTTCGATCTCTTGTCCACTTAAACGTATGATGGTGAAGGTGAAGTGGCCTAGCCTGAGTACTTACATGAATTTCTTTCCATGCTTCATGAGGAAGATGGGTGTTCTGAAAAATAGGCCAGCCTACTTCTTGCGCACACACTTCACGATTCTCCATGTCAGTGGTTGCTCAGCCTACCGGCTGATAGGGTGTACTCACTTGCGCACTTCTATGGTCTCATTGAAGACACTTTCTATCATTTTGATCCAAACTATCTTGACCGAAAACTATTACAGCAACGGAAGGCTCTGCATGAATTGGTTATTGATTTTTGGCAGTGCTTCCGTGAATTACAGTTTCAAGCTCTAAGGAGCCAAATGAAATTTGCCTATCTTTCGGACTGGTTTGAGTATTCACTTAACAAATCTATCCGTCCCAAGAAGTAGCTTGAGATCAAGCCTCGCTCAAAATTCTTCACTGATGGAGCTGTGTAATCTCATGTGGAGGTAGTCACTGTCTCGACTGATTGTCTGCCATCGCTTCATCCAACAGCTCCACCACTGCCGAGTGATGTTGAGGATCATGCTCACTCATTTTTTCATCTTTCACATCCTCCCAACGTCACTTCACTTAATTTTCGGCAAATTTGGTTGTGAGTCCTTCGAGTTCTCATATGCATTATGTTCTATGACCTTCGTCTTTGCACTCGGGTGTTCCTCTGGGTGATGTTGTCTCATGTTCGTCCATTCCAGACTCTTCACTTGTTGTGAATGAGGAACAAGCCATTGATGGAGTTGGTGTTGCACAACCAACATGCATTTTCATTCATGAAGAGTGTGAGTGGGAGCTTGAGTATCAACACTTGGCGAAGGATGACTCCCTTTTGTCCGAGCCCCCTCCATTCTTTCCTAACATCTTTAGTGAACCCGCCATCCATGATTTTGCATGTGTGTCTTCATCCACGGATGTACCCACTGTTGATCACTCACGGGTTCGCCGGATGTTGGTCCATCATTCGACAATGGAGAGGATAAGTTATTCATTGAAAATCCACTTGATCTTTCATCTGTCTTTTTCGGAAATGCAGAGGATGATTTTGTTCGCTTTTCATCTACCCCTCTGTTCAATTCATCTGATCATGAGGATGCTAATGAAATCATTTATTTTTCTGATTGCGGCAGTCGTGATCCATTTGTATCCATATTCGATCACGAGCATGACTCTATCACAGTGGATCTTTCGAAGCCACTGGTTTATGATGGTCTATTTGATGAAGAAGTTGAAACACCCAAGAATGTTGAGGCACTTCAACTCGAGCTGATGGTTATGTCAGGTCCTTTGCTCTCTTGGGGTCAAAATCACTTCTTGTCATGAAACTATTCAATCACCCAAGGTTCCTCATCACTCATCTGTATTCATTGAAGATCAATCTCACACACAGATTATACTTCTTCCATTAAACTTGCACAATCCCATTGCTCATGCATTGGAGGAATATTACATTGCAAGAACTCGTGCACGACACAATTTATCTTTGTTTCTTTCGTTTGCTTGCATGTCATAGTCAAGAGTGTGCTTATGCTTCAAATTTGCACGCAATGTCACAGAGCACCATGATAAGTCCACAGACTGCTCGTCATACACTTGTACTCACTTATGTCCTATGGACACTGTCAAACATGAATTTTGGTTGTCTTTATCGTTATATGTTTCTTGGTTGTTGATTCACACAACTGGGTTGCTCACGGACCAAGCCTTCACTAACATGGGTCAACCAATGCACCGGTGGCTGCATTGGAAATATCACTTCACGTGATCAAGCCCATGCATTGTTAGTGTAGGAGTAGGAGTACTGTTTGCTTTCAGTTGTTTGCTTGCTTTATTTTCTTTCACTTTTGCTTTTGTTCTTGCTTTGCTTTGTTGTTTGTTAGTTCACTTGTTTCATATAGTTCACTTGTTTCATTCATAGGTTAGTTTTGCATGAAACCATGTATGACTCTTGAAGTGAGCTGGGTGAAGTGCAAGAGGGCTTGTACAACTATCACTACTTGGTTTTCTATCATCTTGCCTCTGTATGATTAACTTGTTACTTTTAGTCTATGATACGTCGAAGGAAAATACGTACTGTTCTAAGTGAAACTTGGTGAAAACACAATGCTTGCATGCTAACTAGTGTCACCTTCTCTAGTCAGTTGTTTTTGGGTTAACCGTTGTTAGCTTAGTCAAGTAGAGTAAGGTGAGGGGTAAAACCTTAACAGGCACGTCAAAGATACAATAAACTACTTCTCTGCTGGAAAAACCTCTTCTGCTCTCAATAAGTCGGGATCCCCCTCCCGCCTTTGAAATGAATAAGTTCTATGCATAGTTTAAAAAATGAAAAAGCAAAAAAAGGAACTTCAAAATGAAAAATGAATAAGGCGAAAGAAGAGAAAGGCTTCCTGCACAGGGAGGTGATGCAACTAACATCGTTGGAGTATTGACAAGGCTTGCTGGCAGTGGAGCAACACCAGAGATGAAACTAAGACTTTGACAACTATACTGCTTGTGCAACTATATACCCCTCAACCTCAATCAAAACAACTTTGTTTCCTTGACTTGGAATGTGTGTCAATCAACCAAGATCTTGGTAGATGCTACATCTTACATTCAATCTAGTGTGAAACTAAGATGAGCTGAGAAATGAACAATACTTCAGGAGGTGTTAGACTTGCTTTTCATGAACAAGGTCCATTCAGAGAGCTGGATTTCTACCAGTGTGTCGCCAAGCGTTGTAGTGGCTACAACCATCCTCCAAAATTTTTCCTTAGCCTCGTTTTGGAGCCTCCCTATGAACCTTTCATAGCACCTTGTCTTGCTTCGTCAAGTACACAAGCTTTAGTGTTTTTGCTGCACAAAGGTAGCTTGTAGATCAAAAATTGATGCATTCCCCTTACAGGTTGTTCACTCGAACTTGGTCCAACTGCAGGATGAGAAACTTCCCCTGAAATTGCGTATTTTTGGAGGGAAACCAACCCTCCCTATAGAAATTGCGCAATCCTATCTGGAAACCTGCTGGGCTGTAGAATTGCGCAATTGTGCCAGTCAACACTCCCAGTGAAAATTGCACAATTTTCCCTAGTAGGGCTGCTCAGCCCATAATTTGTGCAAATCTGGGCAGCAATTAGCTGCTCGGCCCAGAAATTGTGCAAATCGCCTGGGGAGCCAACCCAGCTCCCAGCCAGAAATGCACATTTTCTCAAGCAGTTGAGCAGTTTCATGCATGAGCAGTCCAGTTGACCAGTTCCACTCGGGACCAAGGAAACTTGACTTGCATGGATGCATGAATTTCTTTTTCCCAGAATAGAAAAAGGAAACATGCAAAATGAATCCCATGATTCAGGGAGCTATTTTTAGCAACCGTAGGTTACATGCAAAGTTGTTTTAGAAACTTCACTCTAAGTGTCATTTCTTCCTAGATTTGTGCCATGCGAGTCATGAGCCCAGACTTATTTATTCGTTGCATCAAATCTCATTCTTTCACATTGATCTTGTAGCTATGACATCCCATAGCACATCCAGGACTCTTTGACACATCCAGCTCAGCTATTCACGGGTAAGTGGCCTCAACTTGTCTTTTTTAGCATTTCTGTCGCTTTTTGTGTATTCGCTTGTATGAGTGTTGTTTTTTTCATTTATTTGAATGCTTGTTGTTGTTACATGTATAGTAGCTTGTTCTAGCTCTATTTTAGTTTTTGTTGCTATCTCACTATTATCGCATGCATGAAACTGTTTTGCACGAACATTCACTGATTTGGTGAATCGCTTCAGCCACGTTCATGTTGATCTGTTTGCTGAATCTTTCATTCATATTTGCATGCACTTTCAATCACTTCTGCTATCACTTAGTGTCCCCATGCACACTGTCTTATTTTCTTTCTGTTTCCCATCGGCGAGTTGGGCCAACCTTGGCCCGGACTCAGCCTTCACTTAGACAACATTGCACAATCTGGGGAAGGAAGGCACTGCCTTCCTCTCCAGAAATGAACATTTCTGCCTAGCACTGTCCTCCTGAACTGTTTTGCAAATTTTTGAAGGACAGTGATTGCTGGCCTAGAAAATTGTGCAATGAAGTCCCTGAGCCTATAGTCACTCCTAGTTGGAATTGCGCATTGCACAATCCCAACAGCCATCAGCTAGTCTGGATTGCACATTGCACAAGTCCAGCAACCAGTCTTGCCTCCTTGACAACCCATACTATCTTTTTCTCAGTTCCGGCAGCCAGTCACCTAGACTCCCAGAAAAAATTACGCAATCTTTCCCATTAGTTTCCCAGGTATGTGCTGTGTCATTCCCCGAATTTGCTTTGGTTTTCGCTGACAGAATTCTTGCCATGCATTCTACTTGTCTCTAGATCTTTGAGGTTTTCATCTGTCTCAATGGCTTCCAAGAGAACAGGATCACATGACACTGATGGAAATGCAATTGGAGCAGCAGTTGAGCGAGTGTCCTATGGTCTGTCGATCTATGAAGATACAAAGTTGTATCTAGGCAAGGACATCAAACTGAAGTGGAAAGAGGCCAATGAAGCATTTGCAGACGCTTTTGAGAAATACCTTGAAGACCGTCAAGTGTATGTGAACATTCACAAGTCCAGCTTGTACCAGATTGCATGCAGATACCCCGCATTCCCACGTGTGGACATGATACACTAGATCGTCTCTCACACTGATCCCTAGACGATGACCTTGAGCAATGTTAGTGGGACGAAGCTTGCAACCTTCTAGGCATGAGATTATGATGAGATGTGTTAGATGTCAGAGCCCCTAAATTTCATGAAGACTCCATTCAGCTTACCCAACAACAGTGCTAACTCAAGAGACATTCTAAAGAACTGGGTAAAGGAGCCAACTCGATTCAGGATGACACCCAACCAGATCTACAAGACAAAGATACTGAAATGGCCAAGCAAGCACTGAAACCTTTCCACAGAGCTGGGTGATCACACTAGACCAACTAGCTAGAGAAGGAAAACCATGTAACTGGTCCGGCATATTGGCTCATCAGCTGAAGGAACAAGTAACGAAGGCTTGACAGTCACCCGGAGGTATGCATGCAAAGATTTACATATATGCCTATATCCTAGATGTAATCTGTGCTAAACAAGAGTTCCTGGGCTTGGAATGGGCATGGTCACCGAAAAGACTGCTACGAACACATATTTCAAGTTGTGGTCCAAATGTAGCTTCAGAGGAGTAATCACGCGGCTATCCGATCATTTTGTCACCCCAATGTATAAGATGATATTTGAACAGGGTCCACCCTGCATGTTAAGGAAGTAATGGAGGCATTGATAGGCATTGCAGATTGGTATGCCTCACCATCTGACACTTTCATCTAAATGTGCAGTGTGGAGAATCCTTTGCACGTTCTTCCGAAGTTTTCCTTGGACGTACTTGTCATGCAGGAAGTAGCAATTCACATCTCGGCAGGATTGACAACTAGACTGCATCAGAAGAAGAAGGTACCTTGGCCTGCTCTTCCATTGCGGATTGGATTATATGAGATCTGTAGTATCAAGCAAGCAGATTTCGAAGTAGAGCAGATGAAGAAGTTCTCGTTCAACCTCCGAAGCTACAATCTATATGACCCACATTGCATTGTGAAGGATCATTGCACGAGAGTTCATTTCAACTAGATCCATGGGGCATTTCATTGGGATGAGGAGGACCATGGAGATATTGCTATAGTTTCTCCAGACCCAATGAATGGGTCGGCTTTGTTGTGGAGTGGTTAGCGAAGCAACATGAAGAAGCATCATGGAGAACACCAGCAACGAAAGTAGTGGCAATAGCAGTAGTGGCAGCAGAGGCAAGCATATCAGTGTGTGACAAAGGGAAGAGGAAGGTTGTCAATTGCAGCTATGGCTATATAGGCAAAAAGGAAGCAGTGTAACAAGCGAATCGAGAAAAGGCAGAGGGATAAGAAGAGAATGGAAGAGGCAGAGAAGGAGTTGCATGAGCCAAGGGAGCAACTTCGAAAGGAACAAGAGCTATGCAAATAGGAGAGGGAAGCACAACATTAGGGGGCGCAACATGTGCAAACAGACAAAGAAACACCCATACAAGTAGTTGATTCATCAGAAGAGCTGGCATCATGCGAACAAGGTGAACCATTGTAGGAGCAAGGCTTTTCTCATGAGATAGATCAAGCACTTGAACAGTTGGAAGCAGACATGGAGCAGCGGGAGTTGGAACAGGACACCGACCTCATGCCTCACCACAAAGAGGTCGACTCACCCACTTCAATGCATCCAGATGATGATTAAGTATCGAATGGCCAAGGATGCACTGAGATCCTTGGTGATCAGTCGAAAGAAGAAATGCAAAACCTCTCATTTGACGAATCTCATCATAGAGTTGTGTAGTCTCACAGAGTGTCAACTCCGGAGGATCAAACATCTCCTGCGCAAGTTGAAGAACGAGTGATCTTGACTGATGTGCGCAAACATCTAGCTACCTTGGCCGATGCAACCAGAGTGTATTCCAAAGCCACTAGCTCAAGTGTTCGCTTTTTGATAGCTTAGAATGAGAGAATGGCAAAGGAACTAAAGGCGGCCAAGCAAGGAGGAGACTTGGTGACAATGTACGCCCAGCTGAACTGAAGAAGGAAATAATTCCTTGACATAGTTATGCGAGCATTGTTAGAAGTTTGGTACCGTGCACAAGGCAGTCATCCATCTCAACGGATGGTAGTAGTGATGTGCTAGAAGATCACGTATCTTAATGAACGTGCATGCTACTATTAATGACATGCAAACATGGATGATGAAGTACAAGGGAGCCCCACTTCACTTGCCTAAAATGATGAGGGCCAATGTGGTCGAGCTAAAAGCATGTATCCAGAGTTAGATATGGAACTATGATGACCTCCTACAGCTCATCACTAGCATACAGGCTTTTCATTCACGAGTATTCAAGAGCATGGATGTTTTGGTGCACATACATGTGATCCCATCACTTGGGACTCTCACCTAAGTGAAGACAAAGAAGCAGGTCCGAAAAGAGCTTGACTCGTACTTCGACGAGTTGATGCGCATTTCTACCAGCCTAGACTTTCCTATCAGTGCAGACATCATGCACAAGTATGTTGTTGGTCTAGCCACATTGAAGACAATGATGTGCATGCTTTCAGATGAGTTGGACAGAGGAGCCCAAGCAGTGTACCCAGATGCTATGTAGGCAAGGGTTAGGTTTCAAATGTATGTCATTGAGGAGCACACGGACACCATTAAGGACTACATATCTTGGCATCAGTATGTTATTGTCGATCAACACGAAGATGTTGATGAGTTGGACTTCCATGGTTGTCTAAGTCAGGGTGATGTCTAGTTTGGCTTGCTCAAGCCAATTGTCTCACATGGGTACATGTGCATTGTGATGTTAAGTCATGTCAAGTGTAAGTCAATTGTCAATAGTGGATGTAACATTCATAGAGTAGGTGAAGAGTCATGAGGGTAGTTGAATGGTCACAAAGGGGAATGTCAAGAGTCACCCTGCCCTTTGTTATAAATAGTTCCTCATAACTCATTATAAGGGCTTTTGGTCAGCTAAGCTTTCGATAAGACTATCTTGGAGAGAGCTTGGACAGTATTGTAACACGCCTTGGCTTCTCCATTGTACGGAGCTAGTTCATCTCTTTGGAGGAGCCGGCGTATGTGGCTGTAACATTCCATTGTTGGAGCTAGCGGGTTTACATGGATGTATTGTATGACTAGAACTTACACTTCTTAATAAAACAGAGCCAGCATGTTTTCATGCATATGTTGTTATTGTAGTTGGACTATTCCGGTTTCTGTAGCAATGTATGTTGTTTAATTTATGTAGTTGTGTATGAACTATTTTGTATGCAATTGTATGAATCTTGTTGCAGATGTGCTATTGGTTTAACCATCACTTTGGATTGTCGGCTGAATTACTTTCCGGCTTGTGATGCATCTTCACTCGTGTGTTCCCTTCCCATCCAAGCACTGTTACAGGTTTCCAAGGGGCATACTCATCTCAACCCACATGTGTTAGAACCTCTCATGCACCTTCCTTGACTCACTGCAGCAGTCACACCCTTGCTACCAATAGAGTTATCTTACTTGCCTCTATGCGAAATCACGGTTAAGGCATAGCTACACGACCCACTACTAGGACTCCTACACCAAATAGTCCGAGGTCTAAATGGGACTTCTTACCAGGGAGATCCCCTTGACATGTTGGTGGTTCCAGCACCATCAACAAGTTCTTAATGAAATTAAAAAATTGTATTATATTCTTCGCGTAAATACTTAACTTGTATTGCATTCAGTTAATAAGACTTATCCAGTAATTTCACGCATCAATACATCATTATTTCATAAAGACATCAATTCTTCACAAAATACATTATAAACATACATAACATAAGTAAACAGATAAAACACATGAAATTCTCCAACAATCTTCTTTATTGATATTTTGTATAAGTTTACAGACTCAAAACTTCCCTGCACACTCAGATGCAGGGATTAGTGCACTCAGCTGCAGACACTACTCTAGGCCTCTACGCACTCATCTGCAAAGCCTTTTCCTCCACTAAGACTTACTCCTTTGTGCTAACTCTCTAAGACCCCTTTCGTTGTACCCATAGACAAAGACATAGATCTCCCTTAGACTCTCTAAGACACACCTATTTATCCAATCCCATGGTCTATGGACCATAGGTAGATCTCAAAAACTGACTCAACTTTACATAACCGAGGGTAAAAACCCTTTTTGACTCCTAACTAACTACACGCTCTGCATCCACAATTTGCAGAGACTTTACATCTTTTCATCGAAATTTACAACAAAACTTGGGTTTTTAACCCAAAACTGACCCAGGGGACCCCATCCCAACATTGGTTGTTAGGCATTAAATATCAAGCATAAGGGTTTCTTGTCATGTTTCATGGAGATATCATGTTAAATAAGAGTATTGGTAGTGTTTGTACCTATATTATGTATTCATCACAATCTTAAACCTAAAATTCCTCCTACATAAGGCCAACAACATCTTGGCTTAGGACTTAAGGTAACTAATTCTTAATATTCTATTAGAAAAGTCAAAACAACTCAAGGTGTTTAACCTCCTAAAGTCCCCTCCAACATTCACCTTAAAAGCCCCTTTCATCTCTATAAAAAGAGAACTTATACCTCACCTCGAAGTAATTTAAACTCAACAATCCATCCTATACCTCACCTCGAAGTATACTAGGTACTTGCAGCAATATCAACAACTTGGCACAATGGTTTGGACAAATTGCTTCATGAGCCTTTGAATGCATATTCATTCATCAGTAGTGCAATGTAGTGGCAACACAGTGACACTATATTGTACAATCATCAACGTATGTAACTGTATTGACAAACATGATTTGATGTGCAATTAGTGTATTGCTTGATTTGATATTATGATTGAGCAGATGTTAGTGTTTTACAATGGTTAGTTAGAGCAGTGTCGTTGCACTTGTTAGTGATATCCTTACACAGTATAGCAGCATAATCTTTATTACAGTTTCTTTATATTGATTTTGAGTGTAGGGTGATCTAGTCTGAAAATTGTGAAACGTGGTCCAGTTGCTGATCAGGGTGGCAGGGTAGTGCAAGGTAGGTGATTGGAGTCACCTTCAAGTTGTAGCTTGAGAACACTTCAAGGTGGTAAGATGGTGCTAGGGTAGGTTGTAGCCTACACAGGGCGTTGGAGTGTCCGTCCAATTGCAACTGGTGCACAAGGTATTGGATCATCCATCAAGTTGGAGCTTCAGAACTAGAGCGTTGTTGCGTCCTCCCAGTTGTAGTTGGTAAATGAGGTGTTGGAGCATCTTACAAGTTGGAGCCTATAAATCAGGGGGTTGGAGCCTTCTTCAGTTGAAGCTAAAATTTTTATGTAATTATTCTTTTTGAATAAGAAGACAAATATTAAGAAGCATTCGATGGTTTTTGACCTAGACGAGGTTTTCCACCTAAACATATTTGTGTCCACTATCTTGATTATTGTGCATTGTTGAATGACGTTGTTTACTCCTTTTTCCTATATGATTAAATAATACTGAAGTTTAACTGATGCTTTGAAAACATTAATAAATTGCTAATTGCTAAGAAAAACTGATTCACCCCTTTCTCAGTATTTCCAACACTAAAAAAATGACCTTTAGACATTTCATTCAAATTAAAGATCAATATAGAGTCTCATTTATCCATAGCAATATCTCTAAAACAATGTTTATTGTTGCAGACATTTTTTCAACTTGAAAAAAAACATCATGAAAATGTTTTGGTACATGTTTAAATTCCAAATTAGAAATCAATATTTGAATCCATTATATCCATGACAATACTTATAAAACGATATTTGTTGGAATCATTTTTACAATCAAGTTCATCATGAAAATGTTTTAGTATAAGTTTAAATTCCAAATTAAAAATCAATATTTAAATCTCTTATATCCATAACAATATTTCAAAGACCGTTTTTATTGTAGACATTTTTACGCAGACAATTTCATAATGAAAATGTTTTAGTACAAATTCATTTTCTATAAGACAAAGTAAAAAAATTGTTCTTGCTACATATTTACTAGTTATAGTTGCAATTTTGAGTTGATACTCTACTCATTGACTCCCTCGAGTCCACATTTTTAAATTACATTAATAACAATATTTTTACAAATCCCTTTTGCATGATGAAGGGCAATAGGTAGTGCTAAAACTTTTGTGTGATAGAGAGCTATGGAATAATATATATTTTGTTACTTTCAGTGGAAAAAAAAGCATGGGTTGGCAGAGAGAAGGAGCGTGGAACAATCGTTTGGCATCTTCACTTTTAAAAGTGGGGACCCAAAGGGGCACTTGGTGTTCAACAACTGCAAATCAATGCGGACTGCTCAAGAACAATATTGCTAAACGCCTACACAAAGTTGTTAATTGGAAACATCTACGTCACATCGCAACTGCAAATCAACGTGGACTGCTAAACACGTGCACTAAGTGTCAAAAATTGAATGATAGTGGGTATTGGTCTTCATTTAAACCCGAAGCCTCAATCTTGTGCTCTGTTTCCTCTGGTCCATACTACCTTTCAGAGCTTCAATCTTGGTTTCCATTAATCACCACTTGTTACAGTATTGCTATCTGTTCATCCAAATTCCAATGGGATAACCCACATCCACTCAGCGTGATACATCTGCTTCTACTTCTGCATCTTCTTCATCCTCTTCCTCTGCGTTGAATCCTAGGGGCATGACGTTTAGAAATCATTTCTTAAATCCAGAGGATTGCTGGTCTTTCTTGACCAGCCCGAATTGGAGCCTGGACACATCACCCTTTCTCAGATAAAAGCATCTTCTGCTTCTACTTCTGCTACTGCTTCTGCTTCTGCATCTTCTTCTTCCTCTTTTGCATCGACTCCTAATGGCCCTTATCAAGTGTTCATCAACCAATCTCTCTTCCTCTTGAACACACATGGTCATGAGTTCATTAATTGACCATTTATCCTTATGTGTGTTGTATGAGATTTTGAAGGGTCCATATTGGTGCAGAAGGGTGTTTAGAATGTAGTGCACCAGGAAAGACTCCGATATTTCAACCTCAAGTTTCTTCAATTGAGCCACGGTGTCCCTCATCTGCATGATGTGCTCGCGCATACCTTTCACAATGGTGAGCCTTAGGAATGAGAACTTCATGATTAGGGTGCTTGCTATTGCCTTGTCTGAAGTGACGAATTGATCATCAATGGCTTTCAGCAAGTCTCGAACCTTTTCATGCTGATCAACGGAACCACGAATACCAGCTGAAATTTTAGTCTTAATGAACATCATGCTTAGGCGATTAGATCGCTCCCATCGTTCATAAAGCGTGATTTCTACTATAGTGATGGTATTAGTGAGTGCCGGTGGTTCATCTTTCCTAGTAGCATAGTCTATGTCCATCCACCCCAAACGAAGGAGAACTCTTTCCTTCCAGACCTTATAGTTATCTCCCTTAAGTTCAGGGATATCACAACAAATTTCAGAGAAATTTGCAGGTTCTACAACTGCATAAAATTAAAGATCACATGCTTATGTTAAAATTGAGGCCTAAAAATAAAATTCCATGCTTTACCAATGTAAACCATGCTTAAAATTGAATCTAATGACATATAAATTGTCTATGGACTAAATTTTCAATTCAAGCAGATTCAATTATTCCTTTTGATAGAATTTATCAAATTATTCACTTAAATCATAATTCTAAAGGGTATATTATGATTATAATTTGATATAAATTCTATCTGAGATTTGAACTCTATGATAAAACTATTAATTCATAATTCCTGTGGGTAAGTTATGAATAATTTAATATTTTATCCTAATTAATTACATAAATATAATAAAAATTACTGTGGGATAAAATTTAATATATTTGGTATAATTAATTACAATTAATGTCTAAATATTCTTTATGTGATCCTAATCAATCATAATATATAATTTTATTTAATTAGAGATGTTGTGGCTATTCTCTAATCAATTAAAAATTATATAGATCATTCAGACATTATTTATTATAAATTGCATAAACAAAAATATACACAGTACTTCACATTTCATGCTACGTGAAATGGTGTATACACAGTTTAATATGAAGCAATTAAAAAATATGGAAAGCGGAAACAATCACCACACTGACGAAACACTTAAAATTTACTTATAAGATTATAAACATTTCTTTAACCAGAGTAAAAAATAGTTTCGTGAAAGGAATAAGTCAAAATGACATTTTAAATAATCTCCATATGACTCCGCGCCAATATAACCAGAACTGTAAGTGACATAAATATCAGCATTACTGTAAACGACAACAATAATTCTTCACAAGATAAAATAAAATTAAAGCACCGCTTCATGCAAATTAAATATGAGCACAGTTATTAATTTGCACACACCAAGGCAGAGAAAAAAATTGCTCTGATACCAAATGTTAGCTGAATTAACGATTATATAATGCAGAATAAACACTTAAAAATAATCAATTCTACTATAATGCGGAAAAAGAATCAAAAAAATTTAACAATGTTAAATCTAAACTTTAATGCAGAATAAACTTTGATGCCCAAGAAAAATACCTCCCGCCATTGATGCTACTCACTCCTATTCCAAACTATCCCTTCTTGTTTTCTGATATGTTTACGACTGCGTTGGCCCGATCAAAAACCAGTAGTCTGATGCATAACACGCCTTTTGAAATCGTGTGAAGAATTATTCAGAAGGTTGAGATGCGGAAAAATAACTAGATGCAAACTGTTAAAAAACCAATGCCCAAACTGAAGATGTGTTGTCCAGTCAGTCACATTTATTAGCAAACAAGCACAATGTATTGATCTCCACAACAAATGATACAATATTATATCCAGATCAATTTTACTTCTGCGTCCTCGAGTTAAAATCGTTCATAGTTGGAAGCTCACGGCTTAAGAAAAATGTAGCGTGAATTTCTTCTATGGAAGAACGTAGCCTTTCTAAATATAAACCATTAACTAATTATTCTTTTAACAAGGAAGCGACATTTCTTCCTTTGCTTGTGCTTTTCACAGATTTCACAGCATCAACATTTGAAACTTCACTATGGAAGCACAGGCAAGTTTTCTGTGTGGCACTTCCAAGCTCTACTCACTCAACTTGATGGTGTAAAACTGAAGGGGATTGAGTTAGTGAGCTTGGGGACCAAACATAAGTATATATAGCCAAGCTTCCATCAAGTTTTTGTTGGCTATGTGTCAAGTGTTCCACAGATCATGGTAGAGAATTGCAGAGGGAGTAATGGACCACTCCAGAAGCTCCCAACAAGAAATTAATTAACTGCAGTTGATTTCCGTAATTTAATGAAATGACTGCAGTTGGTTTCAGTAAATGAAGGAAATAACTACAATTTACTTCCGTAATTGTCGGCGACAGTTGGGAAAACGTAAAGGGAGCTTAACAACCACTCCTCAAGCTTATCAATATATAAACCAAAAAGGGTAAGAGATAATGGGAAAGCTTGCTTGACCCCGATATCACTTCTAATTTTTTTAGAGATTCTTGCTGAAGTTCTAATTTTGGCTTTCACCTCTTCATACAGCATATGTACAACTACTCTAAAATGCTTAGGAACCCCAAATTCCTCTATTCCGTGACAAAGCTTATCCCTAGGGATTGTGTCAAAGTCTTTTATGAACTCAACAAATCAACAAAATGCTTCTTGCTTTTTCTCCCAAAATTTTTCAACGGTGTGCCTTAAAGTTATACCATGATCAAATATGGAATGTTTAGGTCTAAAAACTTCTTACCCTTTAGCACGTTTATCTCTTTCTTCCTCCCACTTGCTAATTTTAATTTCTAGCATGCTTCCAAATAACTTTGCAAAGAAGTGTTTCGGGAAGTCTAGGCAGGTATTATTTTGGGTTTGTGGTGGGCTTCAATTCATCCTCTTCCGCCCACATATACTTCTCTCTAATGTTACGGTTGGGTCTACACTTCACATCATAGCAGGGTTTTATCATCCTATTGTTAGTCGTAAATCAGTAATCCAGTCTTACAATGCCACCGTCTTGTCGTTTGTTTGCAGGTCTTATGCTCATATGGCTCCATGCCAATGATTACCCAACCACAAGGGTGGTGCTCCTAGGGCATCTTCTTCAAGACATAGGTATCTATTCGTATTCGGGTGGGAATCAATGGAAATTTTTTTCAATTCGTCTCCTCTTGAGGTTAGAAAGGAAATTTTACTTTAGAAGCCAAGGAGTTCGAGGATCGTAAATATTTCTCTAATTCAGAGATTGGTGGAAACAACTTCAAACAGGTTCCCGATCCAGGGAAGTTTCAGAGAAGAAGACTACACTTTCTTCATTCTATCACCTTGCACCATCAGTTGGAAACACTACTTAGCATGGAAATTCGCGACAAGCAGGTTGACAACTACAAGCTCTTTGTAGGTCAGGAGGAGATTAAGATAATTTTTAGGGACATCAGGTACAATTTGGATGATATCGTGGTCAGATTGAATCGAGTGGAACGTTTTGTGGTCTCAGATTCAAAGATTGACTCCAATGATCATTAGGATGAGGTTGCAGTCATCAACGCTCTGCATTTGAACACTGCCCATGCAAAGTCTTCTCCTCATTCACTAGTGATCATTTTGGACTAATAAGTCCACCATGCAATCCGTTCTAGTCTCTAAGATTGGGAGGAAATTGTTTTTGTAAGTAACCTTATGTTGTTTTGTTAGTATTGTCGGAGGTTACTACTTGTACCCTATGTTATTTCAATTTTGGAATACTGTATGACTGAGTCAGATCCCTAAGGAAATTAGAAGATCTTAGTACACTTTGTTATAGTCTACAACCTTCGTGCATTCCAACAGGGTAGTCCCATCTTGCAAATTTTTGCTAACAATAGTTTCTGCTATGTTTATGTTTATCCTGGTGGGCAGTCATGATCCTCGAGATTAGTTGCTGGTATGAAGGGTTCCCAATGTAGTATCTTTATCTATCAATAGAAATCATCCAAAGAAATTTACCAAAAAAACATTAAAAAATGTTGGCGGCAAGAGAAAAAAGAGACCTAGGGTGCCCTTTGACATCTTTAACTTTTAAAAATAAGGATTCAAGAAATAAATTCGACATATGTGAAACAATTTCTTGGTGTTTATTGAAAGCTCTTTAAAATAATTTAAAACATTATAGTAACTAGAAAAATAAGAACGATGAATCTCTGTTTGACATTTATTTTTAAATTTAAATATGAAGATTTAATTATGTTTTAATGATAAATATTCAATATTATATTATAATAATTTTACCTTTTCTTCATTTTATTTATTAAATAAATACTTTATTATTATTTTATGAAAAAACAATAAATCAATTATTAAATCAGTAAATCAATCAATTAAAGATATTATATGATGCTTTAATATTATTTGACTTTGAGGTAATTTTCACCTCTAATCAATGTAAAGTGCTCAATCACTGGCCCCATATCACAAAAGTTTGATCACCATGTTAAGCAACATAGTCGTGTTACTTAACGTAAGAAAGTTATTGGTTATTTTTATTTTAAAATAAAGATAATAGTAAGTTATCCTTAATAAAATAATATTAAATAATATAGTATTGATTATTTTGGCTTAAAAAAATATTTGGTTACTCACCCTGCTATGTAGGGTTAACAGAGGAGGGTGACTAGTAAACCTCACCTAATGTTAATATGGGTTGTTTAACATCGTATCGACCATATCTTTATTTGAATCTAGATCAATGATTATGTGATTAACGTTCAGTTCCATTGTTTAATAGTTTAATTATTTTTTATATAAATAATTTTAATTAATATAATAAATTTAGATTTTATTTTAAGTTTCAATGATTTATTTGTTTTTGGATTGTTTTCGAGATTAATTATATAATAATTTTTTATTTATATTTCGAACCCATTAGTATTATTTATCCTCAAAACAAATAATAATTATTATTTTAAAAATATATAATTTTAATTTATTAAATAAAAATAAAGATATTATAGCAAAATAATTTCATTTAAAATTTCTAATAATTAAAGCTTTAATACATATAGATGATATAATATTGATTCATCTTATAATATTAATATATTATATATTTTATAAATTTAAATTTAGATTTCATAAAAATCAATATTTTTAATATAGGGTCAAATATTGATTTAGAAATAATGTGGAAAAATTTTCAACTTAAGTGGAAATAAGTAAAACTTGCAGTAAAAATTAGCAAGCATCTTTAATTGAATTTTTTATTAGTGAGATTTGATTTTTCAAATAAAAGTAAATAATAAAAATTTTAGCATTACTAAAAAGTGTGTACCGATAAAAATAGGTATTAAAATTGTGAAGAGTCAACATATTTTTTTAATTTCTGGAATACTTGGATGGTGCAGAGTTCACAAATTAGTTCGAAAAAAAATGACCAAAACATACTCAAAAACTTTCAAAATATGAAATAGTTAAAATACATTTTTAATATATATTTTTGTAAAATTAATTAGAATAGTAACTTTAGATAATGATATAAATTATATTACCTTCATTTAAATTATTATTTAATTTATTATGATATTTTTTGAGATTTTTTTAAAATGATACCACTCTTCTCCACGAAAGTCAACATATTTTTATTTTTTATTTTTGGAATACTTGGATGGTGCAGAGTTCACAAATTAGTTGGAAAAAAATGACCAAAACATAATCAAAGACTTTCAACCCAAAACTCCAAAACATATAATAATTAAACAATGTTAAAATAAATTTATAAACGCCTCACATCACGTGAATCCACGTCACATCACATGACAACCGTTCTAAACGCGTACGCGTGGCACGTAATTCAATGCGGACGATAGTGGGACTTTGTAATTTGTCTGTCTTTTGACTGAACCACAGCATGGTTGCAGATATCATAGGGACAGCCTTTAATTAAAGCCAAAGGCTTATTGCTTCTGTTACCCAACGCTCTTTCGAACTTCCCTTCGTTTCCATTGATCTATCTGGCTGGTCGCTCGCTCGCTCGCTCACCATTTGCTGTTATTATTAGTGCCTATCTGTTCATCCAAATCCCAATGGCGTCGCAGTTTCCATCCGCTGGTGCATCTTCCTCTTCTGCGGCCATTTCTTATGGTCCCTATGACGTTTTTATAAATCACAGGGGACCTGATGTCAAAAACACCTTTGCCGGTCATCTCTACTATACACTTAAATCCAAGGGATTGCAAGTCTTTCTTGACAGGCCGGAACTGCAGGCTGGACACAACATTTCTGATCAAATAAAAGCCGCTATTGAAGTGGCCTCTGTGCATATTGCGATTTTCTCTGAACGCTATGCACAATCGAAGTGGTGCCTAGAAGAGCTTGTCCTCATGCTCAACTCGAGGGGTACAATTCTACCTGTTTTTTACAACATTGATCCTGCTGACCTCCGGTGGTCAAACAAACGAAAGTACGCTGAAGCCCTGCAGAAACACGAAGAGGATCAACGATACGACTGGCAAACGATTCAGGGATGGAAAAAGGCTCTTTCTAGTGTTGCAGGTATAAGCGGCTTCGAGCTAGAGGCGTGCAATGGGTAAGCATCTTCCACTATCCCAATCTGTGCAGATATATATTTTTTTTATTTGGTGGATTGGTACATGTCAAACTTAGGTAGGCCTGTTCTCACTAGTTCTTGCACCTTTCTCTGATTATGAATATCAGGGACGAGGTGGAGCTGCTGGATCAGGTGGTGCAAAGAGTTTTGAAAGAGGTTCCAAAACCACCGTTGTTTGTGGCCAAGTATAAAATTGGTCTGCAGGAAAAAATTAAAGATTTTGAAAGGACAACCCTATCTCGGCTGGAGGGAGAGGACACGCTGGGGGCCAAGGTTGTGGGGATTGTAGGTTTAGGCGGGATTGGGAAATCGACTCTCGCAAAAGAATATTTCAACGAGAAGAGATCAAATTATAATGGCTCTTCTGTTTTGCTTGATGTAAGGGAAAGTGCAGCACAAAAGGTCCTACATTCTTTGCAGAAGAAGCTCATTAAAGACTTAGTAGGCAGAGATATCCCCATTGATAGTTGGGAAGAAGGTGTAGGAATACTGGAAAATAATCTTAAATCTTGTAAGGCTCTAATAATATTAGACGATGTTGATCATCGCTATCAACTGGATGCGTTCTTGCCTGTTAAGAGTGTCCTTCACCCCACGAGTTTGATTTTGGTCACTTCTCGTGACAGGCATGTACTTCAAAGTGTATGTCCTTCAATTTATGAGCTCAAGGGCATCGATCGACCAAACTCTTTACAACTTTTCTGTTCGCATGCCTTCTTTCAGCCACATCCACCACCAGAATTTGTAGACCTTGTAGATGGGTTTCTAAATGCCTGCGACGGATTGCCTCTGTCGTTGCAAGTGTTTGGGAGTCTACTCTGTCATGAAAATGACAGGTCCTACTGGCAAGAGCAGCTGGATGGAATTCAAACGCTACCTCTTGACATACAGGTGAGACTTAAAATAAGTTATGATTCACTGAGTCGAGAGGAGCAGCAGATATTTTTAGATATCGCTTGTTTTTCTTTAGGACAAGATAAGGATCACTGGATTAAAATATGGGGTTGGTCAGGGTGGAAAGGTTCGATGGGGTTTCGAAATTTGCAGAATAAATGTCTTGTTGATGTGGATGAGTACAATAAAATAAAAATGCACGATCACCTGCGAGACTTGGGGAGAAGTATTGCTCAGGATCCATCATTCCCTCGTCGTCTCTGGCGTGCGACGCCGAAAGACGTCTATGATCTGCTGGAGCAATCATCATTATCTGTAAGTGCTTTAATCATCGCAACCTTTGTATTTGTGTCAACAATTTTCAAAGATTTATTATCCAAAAAAATTTCTGAAGCGTGCTGTGTTGTAATCCATTTTTGTTTTTATGTCACAAACAGGTAATAGAAGTGCGCGGAATTGTAATGGCTCCTAGGTGGACCCAGGAGAAGGTAAGTTTCAGTGATCATTGGGAGGAGGAAAGTTTCAGTGATAAGGTGTTCAGAATCAGTAAATTGCAACTTCTTGAAGGTTGGGGAGATTTTGTTGAAGGCATATTGACTAAAGTGCGGTCACCAAATCTCATATGGCTCAACTGGTTTGATTGTCCGTGCTCTTCCCTACCCTCCTGTATCCCAATGGGCGATTTAAGATATTTAAATTTGTGGCGGGGGAGATTGGAAAGATTGGAATCTCAGGTATGTGAGTAGGATGTAGATGAACTTAATTTCTAATTTTGAATAGATGAGAATCATGATGTTATGTCTTATTTTTCTTATGATTGAAACGTCAACTTTGCAGCCACCCCTGCAGTTGCGGGAGTTACATATTTTTGACGTTCCACTTTTAGAATCGATACTTTGAAGGCGCTTCCAAATGCTATCAGTCTGATGGGCTGTGAAAGTTTGGGGGCGCTTCCAGATTCCATAGAGAATTTAAGGAATCTCCGAGAGATCAATCTGCAGAGGTGTACAAGTTTGAAGGATCTTCCAAATTCCATTGAAAATTTAAAAAATCTCGAAAACATCGATCTGGCGGATTGTACAAGTTTGGAGGTGCTTCCAAACGCCATCAGGGCTTTAATGAACCTTCAGAAAATCGATCTGTCAGGGTGTGTAAATTTGAAGAGACTTCGAAATTTCTCGAGAATTTATCAAACGTTCATACTATCAGTCTGAAATACTGTAGAAGTTTGGAGGCGCTTCCAGATTCCATAGAGAATTTAAGGAATCTCCGAGAGATCTATCTGGAGGGGTGTATAAGTTTGAAGGATCTTCCAAATTTCTCGGAGAATTTATCAAACGTTCATACTATCAGTGTGTGGGGCTGTGTAATTTTGGGGGCGCTTCCAGATTCCTTAGAGAATTTAAGGAATCTCCGAGAGATCAATCTGAAGAGTTGTATAAGTTTGAAGGATCTTCCAAATTCCATTGAAATTTAACAAATCTCCAAAACATCGATCTGGGGGGTTGTGCAAGTTTGGAGGTGCTTCCAAACGCCATCGGGGCTTTAATGAACCTTCAGAAAATCGATCTGTCAGGGTGTGTAAAGTTGAGGAGACTTCCAAATTTCTCCGAGAATTTATCAAATCTTCAAAATATCAGTCTGAGCGGCTGTACAAGTTTGGAGGTGTTTCCAGATTCCATAGAAAATTTAAGGAATCTCCAAGAGATCGATCTGGGGGGTTGTACAAGATTGGAGGTGCTTCCAAACGCCATCGGGGCTTTAATGAATCTTCAGAAAATCGATCTGTCAGGGTGTGTAAACTTGAAGAGACTTCCAAATTTCTCCGAGAATTTATCAAATCTTCAAAATATCAGTCTGCTCGGCTGTTCAAGTTTGGAGGTGCTTCCAGATTCCATAGAGAATTTAAGGAATCTGCAAAGGATCAAACTGGCGTACTGTAAAAGTTTGAAGGCGCTTCCAAATAACTTTGGAAATTTAACAAACCTCACATATATCGATGCATCTTACTCCTCCAATTTGCAGATGCCTCCAAATTTCCTGGGGAATCTACTGCGACTGACGCATCTCCATTTGGGTTGTTGTAGCAGGTTGATCGTCTCTAATGAAACGCTGGGGAATATCACCACGCTGGAATGCTTAAATCTCTCAGGTTGTCTCCAAATAGAAGTATTACCTCTCCAGGTGGTACATCAGAGGTTCTTGAAAATGTTAAATTTGTTGAATACCAACATAAGAGAGTTGCCCAGTGCGCCTCCTGTATGGCTAAACAATTTGGAAGTTCTGATCTTAGGAAGCCCTCTGTTGAAAGTGCTTCCACCATGGCTCGGTTACCTAGAGAATTTGAAAGAATTGCTGCTCCATAGATGCTGGAAATTGAAATGTCTGCCCGATTCAATCGGACAGTGCAGTCAGATGAGAAATATGGAGATTTCAAATTGTGGAATACAATATTTACCAGACTCTGTCATGCAGCTGAACAATCTGGAAATTTTAACAGTACGCGGTTGTCCATTACGCGAACTACCATTTAAGAAGAAGGTTGAAGGACAGGGGAGCCAATTGGATTCTTCCATGTTGAAATATTTCAACTGCAAGTTTATTTTATTTGCGATGCGATATATCGCATATCACAAATCGCAACTCACCTTATCACACTCCGTTATGTGCTGTGTTCTCTCGCAATCGCGATGGTGCGATGCGATCCGATTGCATATCGCAGATCGCACTAATGTGTGTGCTCCACTTTTGTGTTCTGATCAAATGGGATTCTGCGATGCGATCCAAATAAAGTCAATGGTTAAAAGTACATGACAGCCGCAAGTAAATTTGACGTGAAGTAAAAGTCTCTTTACCGCCAGTAAATGTCAGTGAAACAGTAAATGCAATTTACTGGATTGGTAAGTTTTGGTGAAGTTTTTAATTTTATTTCAGCGGGAGTATGGGCACAAGTAAAAGCAAGTATGGACACAAGTAAAATCTGGTAAAAGCATTTAATTTTCATTATTTCTTTTACGGAAGCATGGCCAGTGAAAACGTGAAGTAATTTCCTTTTGGTTGTCATATATATATGTGAGTTTTTATTGTTGACATGTAATAGAATGGTAATAGTAAATTGTGTTGTAATGCACAACAGTGCGAAGAAGTGAAAATATAGAACGCAGCAGCGCGTGAATGAAAAAGAAAGGTAGCAGCATCAAAATAGAATATACAGCAGACATAACAGTCTGAGTCTTTTGTTTTTTTTGTAAATCCCTCTGTGAGAGAGGAAGAACCATAGTTTGTAACAACAGTTTTTATTAATGAATAGACATTTGTGGTGTGTGTGAAAACTCTGTCAACTGCAAATAATTTTCTTTTGTTTCCGTTGTGTTAAAGATCCTGTGGAGGAAACAGAGCATTGTTCTCTGTGAGCTGTTTTCAGCTTGTGTGTTTTTGGGATTTTGACAGAAAAATCCCCAACATTCCAGTGACAGAATCATGAATGGACTACGTGAGATTCATCTGTACCTCACACAAATATCAGAGGTGTCCTTCCTTGCAGGTGTCTGTCCTAACCTTGAGGAACTGAAGATCAGGTGGTGTAATGATCTAGTAGAGGTTGGAGCATTGCCAGTCACCCTAGAACATCTAGATTTGAGGGGTTGTGGTGCATTGAGGAAAGTAGGAGGGCTGTGTGGTCTTACACAAATTGAGCGGCTGGACATAAGGGGATGTTGCGCCCTGGATGCAGAGGAGCTGCCATGTCCTGAAACTATGTTATCCATGGACATATTACGGCCAGTTTTGACATCTTTGGAGATATTGAAGACCCCGATGGAGACTTACGACTCAGACGAGAACGAAGAGGAAGAAGAGGCTGAAGTGGAGGTGCGGATAACGGCGGCCTTGGATAGCGGTCTTTTATCAGATGGCCGTTTTTGTTGGGAGCAGCGCTCAGGTAGGACTACGTGGCAAGGGCTAACCAGCCATATATTGTGCCATTAATGCCTTTGCCAGCTATGTATGGGCAGCACGTCAGGCAGGATGGCATAGGATGCATACATGACTCCGGCCGGCGACCTCGCGTTTCCGGTGACATACCCGGGACCCACCAACGAGGGCCCGCCCGCCCCGTCCCTCCGTTCCCGCCTGAAAATATGGATGGAAAAAGAGGTTTGATATAGATTTGACGACAATGCTGACAGAATAGACTAGAAACAGTGCAGTAATCCTAGAAACTTGCTTGGAGAATCACAGGTCATCAGCAGCCAAAGTTCAGGAACAAGTGGGAATTGTGTATAATTAATGAAAACAAGAAAAACTCAGAATTTGAAATAATTAAGAGTTCATGAATTTTTCCCTTAATAATATTAACAGAACTGTTTCAATGGTCGCAAAAATGCAGAGCTTTTGATATTACAAAGACCAAGTTGGTTTGTGCCTGCAAAGGAACCACAAGCATAGTTAAACATACAAATAGAAGGAAACCAGTTTCAATGCCCTAACTAGCCAACAAATTTCACCAACCACTAAGAAGTTCAAGTTATTCAAAACTGTCCCAAGAGATTCACACATAATTATGTTGCCTGTCAACCTTTTAAATGCTCAATAAATCAAAGCTGGAGGGCCAAATCAGGCTGTGAATCAACCAGCATTCCAGAAGACTGCCTAACTGGAGACCTTGGAGACTGTTTTTCTACATTCAAATCTGGTGGAATCGAATTTGAAAATTCAGATGTCTGTTGAGAAGGCTGTTTTGAAGGTAAAGACTTCCATAGTTGTTTTTGAGATTGGGATGTATCAGCTCCCATTGGTATCTGCCTGCAATTAAAAGGACTCTGTGTGGTTGAATTCGGCAATTCTAACATCGAGTTTACACCTCCCTGAGAAGTGGCATGAGATGACAGATTCTGAGGATGCATCCAGCTCAGCTGTGAACGCATATACAGAGGCATGTCCATGGGTGCCTGCTGTTGAATAAATTGAGGAACACTACTAGAAATGCCTGATAGTTTTGTATCACCATATGGTTCCCTGGCCACACAATTGGAATTACCATCCAACCTTCTATCAAAACCAGTGCTGCCAGAAGTTGTCGTCTAGACACTTGAAACAGGTTGCACATGTTCAGCTGGTTTGGCAGATGCCCATTGCATAAGTCGGTTACTTCTGGAGACAATCTCAAGCAATTTTGACTGGGATACATTTGAGGTAAATTTTGCACCTGCCAGATTGACTTCACTGGATTTAGCAATTGATGAAGCTGATTTCAACTCACTCTGTTTGACTCCTTGCAAAGGCGTTTGAAAATTTATATTGTTGGCTGACTGTGAACTCATAGATAGAGGAACATGTAACCCAGTAGATTGAGACAGAGATACTAGTCCTGTAGATTGAGCAACTGTTGCAACTGTAGATTGAGCCAAGGTCTGTTGATCCTTGATCTCCTCACGCAATAACAAAGCACCAGGAGGAGCTTCAGCTGTAACAAAAAAGAAAAAAACACGTTGTTATGCAATCGCATACCCACCATGGCCTTATATAACAAAACGAGCCAATTATATATATATACTCTTTGTCAGCTCAAAATTTATAACCATATTGTGTATGTAATTGTGGTTATCCATATATCAGTTTAAGTTGAAGTAACCATTTTTCCTTTTTCTGTTACTAGTCTCATAATTCAAGAATGCTTACACAGCCTTGTGAATGATCCGCATTAAGTAGCCAGAACTTATTATTATTAAAAAATGTTAATGGAAACCTCTAATTTATTGCAGTGTAATAGAAAAGAGCATACAGTTTGTATATAGAGATTTATAAGCATACTGATGCACTTTTACTGTTCAGCTTTTACTGTGTATGTAATTGTGGTTATCCATATATCAGTTTAACTTGAAGTTTGTTTTATCATATGCAATTACAAGAATATAAGAAGTTAACAATGAATATGGGAGTGAATCCAATTAACATAAAGGCTATCAATATTCTCCTTCAAAACACATAAACAAAAATGCAGTCCTTGAGGAAAAAGTTGAAAATCCTAGGAATTGAACATGTACAAACAACAAAACTTTTACAAGTAGAAAAAGAAAAGGCGCAACTGCTAGAAGAGTTTATACGAAGAAACAATGAAATTGAATATCTGCAAGAGAAGATTTAGCATTTAGAACTATCTCAGAAGGCTCATGTCTGTGTTGCTTCCACTTCAAATGCCATATATACTTAGGATCTTGTAGAACAAATGTCCAAAGCATTATCAGATCTTAGATTATTTGAAATAGAATTGAGGAAACATGGGCACTCTAGTAGAGGCAAAAGTACAATTTAATATCAAAGAAAGGCATCTCAATTCATAAAATGAAAGAAACAAAAAACTGATACATGAAAAATAAGTCTCTCAAGAAGAAATCAATAAATTGAAGGCCAAATTGAAAGAAACTTCTCCCTGTTGGAAGCAAAGTGGAAAGTTTTGGAAGAAATCATACAGGTGATGCACTCAGTTTTGAAATATATTTGCATTGTGGAAGAACAAAAATATCTACTAGGAAAGTCATATACAGTCATCAAAATAATTAATAATGAGTTGGAAAACAAAGTCCTAACAACAAAATAAATGATAAAATATTTAAATGATAAAACTCCAAATGAGCTTAGGGCACTAGATGAAGTTGACAAAACATATTTCATAGTAGAAGTAAAAAAGGTTATCAAGAAAAACTTCTTTACATCTGTAATTGCATATGATTTTCCCTTCAATATAGCTGTTTGTTTTATGATATTTCTGGAGTTCCTGTATTAAACTGTTTACTGAGATTGTAGCTTGTTTCCAGGGATTTTGATCATGTTGATTTCACGCTGCACTCCATTTTTTACGCCTACGGGTGGTTCTTCGTATTGGAGGAACCATGAATAGACTTTGAAGCTCTCAATCAGCAAAGCTTCAAATATTTCCTGTCAAATCAAGGGTACAGTTCCTCATGTCAAAGGATTAGTGCCATTGCAAAATTCTGCAAATCCTTTGATATCATCAGCAAGACTGCCTGCAAGATGAATAGTAGAGATGAAAAGTCACATCCTTGTCCTATATAAATATTTGTAAAGCTTATTTTCTGTTGGAAAGTCCAGTATCCTCATTTGGGTGAGACAACCGTCACAACTGAACTTTAGTAACATTCATGTTAGACCTCTTATTTCTTGTAGGTTAATCAACCTCCATGCATAATTACGCTACACTCTCAGTGCATGGATGCTCACATTATCATGGAATAGCATTAATGATCCACAACTTCGTTAGAATAAATTTCTGCAAGAATACATTTCATACATAGAGCAGAGCAGACGACTTAAAGGAAAAAAAGGATGAAAATAGTCAACTGAGAGACCACGTTCCTCTTGAATAATGTGCCAACGACCAGGAATCAACCAGAAAGTAGTTATGGAAAAACCATCTGCCATCTCAATCCTTTCCCTGTACTCATGTTGAAAAGAGATTGGTTGTGATGAACTCGACTTAAAATGGATCTTTAACAGTTTTGGAAAGACCCTCTGTCATCTCAATCCTTTTCCTGTTACACATGTTGAAAAAAGATGGTAAAATTGTTTTGTGATGAACTAGACTTCCTCAAAATCGATCTTAACATTTGTCTTTCCATAGTGCATGCACTCTTCATCTAGTTTATTACCATTTATGAATCACATAAATTTGGATGTTGTTTACACATTTTTCCATCAGCAAGAATGAGAGTCAACTTTAAGGTCACGAGCTTTGAAAATTTGTTAATTAAACTCTGAAATTTGTTAATGGTTAGTTCTTTCTCTAGACTGGCTTTAGACTGAAAAAATAAGCACCTCTTAAAGAAAATTATTCCACCAGCTCCACTGAATTGAGGTTGTCCCTGAGCAGCATCATCAAAAAAAATTCCTAAGCCATTGATTTATCAATTAGTTGCACAACAATCTATCTTGGGTAAAATATCTGGGGGGTTTGTTATCTTTCAACTGTTTGAAAAAACTAAGATTGTTCAGTCCTTGCTATGTAGATTGGATTATTAGCCATTCATGCCACCAAAGGCTGAGAATGACAAAGAATGACATAATGGGGTTTGGGTTCTTTTTGAGGCTGAGCTGCTTTAGCTGGGCTTTAATTTTTAGCTTCCTCACTTCTTTTGCATCATCAATCAGAAGCTCTTGCAATAATATTATTGATGTGCTGGATGGCATTGCCCAAGTAGCTAGAAGTTTTCTCCTTAATTCTGTTGGTATTAATCTTGTTTAGTTACATGCTTTGATAGGTAAGTGATACGAACAAAACTATTTTTCTTCTGTATTTCAAGCTAAAGCAAACTTTTGTTTAAAAACATACAAATGTACACGGCCTGTTGTAGTGGAACATGTGTAAATCCAATAACGACAATAAAGGCATATGTTATGTGCACTGAACAATTTTAGCTAATATATGTAATTATCTCTATATAAACGATCTTCTACACATATCACAATCGGTAATTTAGTTGAAGTATACGCATTCCTATCACCATGAATACAAAAGCAAATTGCTATAATAAGCATGAACAAATAAATAACAGAGACATCAATATTGCAGAGGGAGATATTTCTTGAACTCTCTGTATCCAGTACTCATAATAACATGATGATTAATAATGCAAACTTGATTTGTACAAAGTTGTATATGCCAGATTAGAATGCAAACACTAAGCAAAATCAGAAACAGAGATACACCCATGAAATGAAAGTCTGAACTGGCTAACATGTAAAGTCATTTGCCCAGCAATAGGCTAATAGCTGTATTTTAATTGCAAAGTAGACTGATATCAAAAAAATAAATCTACATAAAACAAGATAAAGTAATCCATAATATGAAAATGAAGGGTTACATATAACAATTCTTAGCAGTAAAAAATCAAAAACCATGCCCTTGGTTATTTAATCTCAGGCTCAACAAAAGAACAATAATCAATGCCACTTTCCAAAGTAAATTTTGAAAACTAATCCGAGCATACACAGCAATATAATCAGAGCATTGCTGGTGGTGATCCTGGCATCTATAACAGATCAGTACTTGGAGAAACATTTACATTTCATATCTTTGATGATAAGTGGACCTCTACCACTCGGGAAGGGACAGTTTACTGCCCCTGTTGTAGTAATATATGCACTGCACAATTTTACCATACAAGTATAGTAAAGGGGCAATTATACATTATCTGGGTTGTCTGTGCTTTTGGTGGTTTTTATTCAAAATTAATTCCAATTAAGTTTATCCTGCAACAATATGAACATTATGATTCTGATTGGTGATAATAATTTACATTACTGTTAGTGTGAATTCTCTCGAGAATTTTTCCTTTTGCTTTTGGCTAGAATATCTTAACCAGGAGTCTCAGTCACCTGCCCTCACATTCTGATCTCTCACTTATCTTCAGGGGCAGGATAACAACCCAAATGACCTTTCTTATTCTTTTGCTCTCTCGTTAACTTAAAGTATTGTTTCACAAAATAAAACTTAATGCCTGCTGTTGAGTTTTTAATCTCTTCAATTGCATGCCTCTTTTATCATATCCTGCCAAACCAAATCAGTTACCATGAACCTTTTATGTCTTCAAAACATGCTTAAAAATTTATGTCTTCAAAACATGCTTAAAAATTTGGATTTGTTTTCTCTTCATGGGACGAGCTTGTTTTTTCTTGATGGGACGATCTAGTGGTTGACACAATGGGATATATTATCCCCTTTATCCAGTTTCAAAATTTCAAATCCTCTTTTCAGTGGTTGGCACAATGGGATGTTATCCTCTCCACCCGATTTCAAATCACACAGGGGCATCTTTAGCTCCTTGTGATAAGGCTCAAAGAGTAGGCTCCCCCACTGTCGTGGAGTCTCAAATCTTGCTAAATCAAAAATTCCTGGTATATTTGGCTATTGAATATACCCTTGGCATTATAATGGCAATCCCTAGATTTGATCTTAGGCCTCACCTAGAAATTGTACTCACTTTTGAAAAATCATCATTTCAATTAAATCTGTAAATTAAGTGATTATTAATTTGCAGAAACTGGCCACTCAATTGAGAGGAAAACCAGTGTTACCGAAAATTGACAACAGATTGGTGCTGTTCATGTCTACCATTGAAACTGATCTCTGATTTAATGTGTATACCGTCATCTCAAACTGATGTTCCATTCAACAGTTTTCTTTAATGGAGCACACCCTCTTGAAATCTCCTCCAATGTGCTTCCAACAATTTGTTTTGAGAAACTGACTGATGCTTCTTCCTTTTGCGTTCCATTCAGTTATTTTAATTAGATGGGATTTCTATTCCCTCCATACAACGAGAAATATTAGTACCCAGGGAATAACCAAATGTCACATATAGTGAAAATTGAAATGATTCAAGAACAGGTGAGTTTTTCATCAACGTGAATCAGCCATTTACTGTGTGTCAGTTCAACTGAAATTCAGAACTTTAATCATGGTTCTGTTTGGATCTATGACAATTTTATATTCGACCATGTCCCAAGGGTTTTCAGGGTCTCTGGAAGAACCAATATGACATAAATGGTTAAACGAGCTGTGATAATCATGTCCATTGATGCACAACAATGGGAAGCCCGTTCACTTTGTATGCCTCTGAATGTTTCAAAGATCCCACTGTCCTCATTTCATATAGCATTGGGAAGCACAATTTCTTTGGTCATTCTGGAACCTTGCAAAAATTCTGTTACAGTGATTCAGACTTCCAATAGAATGTCAGAGTTGCCATAATACACTAGTTCTTATCACACCAATATGACACTGGTATCGTTAAGTTGTTTCCTGCAACATCATATGCAGAGATGCATAGACTTTCTAGTCAACCAAGAGATTAATGATGCCAATCATTTTACAGTGCTGGATTGTAGTTTATATTGCTGATGGTTGTGCCTACCGAGAGTTTCATAGCATGAGGGTACTGTCAAGGAAGCATTATCTTCCTCAATAATTACAAAATTACTTCCTTATCAACAATTCCAGAGTTTATTAGGTTTTGTAATATATTGTCTGCCTTGACAGCTTCAAATGCTATATTTTAGACATTTCTGTGCCTCTCAATCTCCACCTGAATTATGGTGTGCTATCAATCCACACTTCTTTTAAGGCCTGAAAATATGGATGGAAAAAGAGGTTTGATATAGATTTGACGACAATGCTGACAGAATAGACTAGAAACAGTGCAGTACTCCTAGAAACTTGCTTGGAGAATCACAGGTCATCAGCAGCCAAAGTTCAGGAACAAGTGGGAATTGTGTATAATTAATGAAAACAAGAAAAACTCAGAATTTGAAATAATTAAGAGTTCATGAATTTTTCCCTTAATAATATTAACAGAACTGTTTCAATGGTCGCAAAAATGCAGAGCTTTTGATATTACAAAGACCAAGTTGGTTTGTGCCTGCAAAGGAACCACAAGCATAGTTAAACATACAAATAGAAGGAAACCAGTTTCAATGCCCTAACTAGCCAACAAATTTCACCAACCACTAAGAAGTTCAAGTTATTCAAAACTGTCCCAAGAGATTCACACATAATTATGTTCCCTGTCAACCTTTTAAATGCTCAATAAATCAAAGCTGGAGGGCCAAATCAGGCTGTGAACCAACCAGCATTCCAGAAGACTGCCTAACTGGAGACCTTGGAGACTGTTTTTCTACATTCAAATCTGGTGGAATCGAATTTGAAAATTCAGATGTCTGTTGAGAAGGCTGTTTTGAAGGTAAAGACTTCCATAGTTGTTTTTGAGATTGGGATGTATCAGCTCCCATTGGTATCTGCCTGCAATTAAAAGGACTCTGTGTGGTTGAATTCGGCAATTCTAACATCGAGTTTACACCTCCCTGAGAAGTGGCATGAGATGACAGATTCTGAGGATGCATCCAGCTCAGCTGTGAACGCATATACAGAGGCATGTCCATGGGTGCCTGCTGTTGAATAAATTGAGGAACACTACTAGAAATGCCTGATAGTTTTGTATCACCATATGGTTCCCTGGCCACACAATTGGAATTACCATCCAACCTTCTATCAAAACCAGTGCTGCCAGAAGTTGTCGTCTAGACACTTGAAACAGGTTGCACATGTTCAGCTGGTTTGGCAGATGCCCATTGCATAAGTCGGTTACTTCTGGAGACAATCTCAAGCAATTTTGACTGGGATACATTTGAGGTAAATTTTGCACCTGCCAGATTGACTTCACTGGATTTAGCAATTGATGAAGCTGATTTCAACTCACTCTGTTTGACTCCTTGCAAAGGCGTTTGAAAATTTATATTGTTGGCTGACTGTGAACTCATAGATAGAGGAACATGTAACCCAGTAGATTGAGACAGAGATACTAGTCCTGTAGATTGAGCAACTGTTGCAACTGTAGATTGAGCCAAGGTCTGTTGATCCTTGATCTCCTCACGCAATAACAAAGCACCAGGAGGAGCTTCAGCTGTAACAAAAAAGAAAAAAACACGTTGTTATGCAATCGCATACCCACCATGGCCTTATATAACAAAACGAGCCAATTATATATATATACTCTTTGTCAGCTCAAAATTTATAACCATATTGTGTATGTAATTGTGGTTATCCATATATCAGTTTAAGTTGAAGTAACCATTTTTCCTTTTTCTGTTACTAGTCTCATAATTCAAGAATGCTTACACAGCCTTGTGAATGATCCGCATTAAGTAGCCAGAACTTATTATTATTAAAAAATGTTAATGGAAACCTCTAATTTATTGCAGTGTAATAGAAAAGAGCATACAGTTTGTATATAGAGATTTATAAGCATACTGATGCACTTTTACTGTTCAGCTTTTACTGTGTATGTAATTGTGGTTATCCATATATCAGTTTAACTTGAAGTTTGTTTTATCATATGCAATTACAAGAATATAAGAAGTTAACAATGAATATGGGAGTGAATCCAATTAACATAAAGGCTATCAATATTCTCCTTCAAACACATAAACAAAAATGCAGTCCTTGAGGAAAAAGTTGAAAATCCTAGGAATTGAACATGTACAAACAACAAAACTTTTACAAGTAGAAAAAGAAAAGGCGCAACTGCTAGAAGAGTTTATACGAAGAAACAATGAAATTGAATATCTGCAAGAGAAGATTTAGCATTTAGAACTATCTCAGAAGGCTCATGTCTGTGTTGCTTCCACTTCAAATGCCATATATACTTAGGATCTTGTAGAACAAATGTCCAAAGCATTATCAGATCTTAGATTATTTGAAATAGAATTGAGGAAACATGGGCACTCTAGTAGAGGCAAAAGTACAATTTAATATCAAAGAAAGGCATCTCAATTCATAAAATGAAAGAAACAAAAAACTGATACATGAAAAATAAGTCTCTCAAGAAGAAATCAATAAATTGAAGGCCAAATTGAAAGAAACTTCTCCCTGTTGGAAGCAAAGTGGAAAGTTTTGGAAGAAATCATACAGGTGATGCACTCAGTTTTGAAATATATTTGCATTGTGGAAGAACAAAAATATCTACTAGGAAAGTCATATACAGTCATCAAAATAATTAATAATGAGTTGGAAAACAAAGTCCTAACAACAAAATAAATGATAAAATATTTAAATGATAAAACTCCAAATGAGCTTAGGGCACTAGATGAAGTTGACAAAACATATTTCATAGTAGAAGTAAAAAAGGTTATCAAGAAAAACTTCTTTACATCTGTAATTGCATATGATTTTCCCTTCAATATAGCTGTTTGTTTTATGATATTTCTGGAGTTCCTGTATTAAACTGTTTACTGAGATTGTAGCTTGTTTCCAGGGATTTTGATCATGTTGATTTCACGCTGCACTCCATTTTTTACGCCTACGGGTGGTTCTTCGTATTGGAGGAACCATGAATAGACTTTGAAGCTCTCAATCAGCAAAGCTTCAAATATTTCCTGTCAAATCAAGGGTACAGTTCCTCATGTCAAAGGATTAGTGCCATTGCAAAATTCTGCAAATCCTTTGATATCATCAGCAAGACTGCCTGCAAGATGAATAGTAGAGATGAAAAGTCACATCCTTGTCCTATATAAATATTTGTAAAGCTTATTTTCTGTTGGAAAGTCCAGTATCCTCAACTAAACTAACCATTTTAAATCATCTATAGTTTAGATGATCTCTTTTTATCTGTCATGATTTGTTGTTTATGGTTAATTCAATAACCAATATCTTTTTCCTCCTCCATTGCGGATGCAAGTATCATTAAGGGCTAATAGTAGTATTGTCAAAGAACTGAGCTATTACTGTCAAAGAACTGAATTCTAAATTTACAATGGCAGGTATGGGAAGTGAAGCTTTGGAAAATCTCTGCCTCGTTTTCCTCACAAATAGATCCTTCCAATTTGCCTGAGAAATCCCTTATGGCAGTTTCAAGGGTAACATTCTTATCTGGTATGCCGGTTCCAGAATCTGCACAAGGGGCTACTGATCATTCACATAAGTTTATGTGAAACCAAAATTTTATCTATTAAGTAGATGCTTATCCTCACTTTCAAGTTGACAATCCAGAATTTCGTTACAGGCAGATTTCTGAATGGAAAAATGCTTTTATTTTTTTCAGCATGTTTGTGAAGTCTGTGAAGAGATTGCGAGTAATGAAGAGTTCAGATGCTCGTCGTCTAGGTGAGAATTTTTCGTCTAAGCAAACAGGACCCAGTGATCCAACTGCCTAATGCTGCTGGAATCAAGAGGGGAACCCTAGCAAGTTTATCTCACAGTAACCCTAAGAAAGAAGATGAACCCAATGTTCCTTTTCTCTGAGAGAGTTCATGTGCCAGATTTCGCAGCAGACAAATAGCAGACTTGTCAAATGTAGTCAGAGAAATACCTGTGATCGCAGAGCAGTCGTAGAGCACGTAGCAGAGGACATGCGAAGCAGGATGCAGCGGTTGTTAGCAGCGGTTGTTAGCAACGGATGCGCAGAGCAGGTTGCAGAGCCATCGGCGTTCGAAAATCAATTTTAATGAAATGGGCGCGAGGGAAGAGTTTCATTTGAACATAGATCCCGTGCGCTGACGTGGATAGCGGGAACGGAGGGACGGGGCGGGCTGGCCCTCGTTGGTGGGTCCCGGGTATGTCACCGGAAACGGGAGGTCGCCGGCCGGAGTCATGTATCCATCTTATGCCATCCGCTGCCCATACATAGCTGGCAAGGGCATTAATGGCACAATATATGGCTGGTTAGCCCTTGCCGGACTACGTGACCATTTATTATTAAAATATTTTGAATATATCTTTCAAACCAGTGGTCTTGTAAAGTAATTTTATAATTATATAAACAAATATGACAATGTAGTTTATTCGTTAAGCTAAAAGTTTAAAAAATATTAAGAAAAATGGTATAAAATTATAATCTATTTAGTTAAATTAATAGTGGTTAATATGTAAATGGGATTTTATAGTTTCGTTTAGAACGAACTAATTCTAAACTAATAAATTGAGTTGTGGAGTGGATATATTAATTTTTTGATTAAGCATTTGGATTTGCATGAATTTTGGTGGATAATAACCACGGGTAGGTTTGTACGTTACAATTTTACATAATGATGAGAAGTAACTCAGAGTAAATATATTTATTTGCATCTTATTCCCATCCATTTTTTATGCAAGGACTTGATTAAATTATAATGGGAACAAAGGTTGGAATTTGGATTCCTTTATTTATCATAATATATATATATATATATAAACAAAACTAGTGTGTATTAAAGTAACATTGAATAGAATCAAAACAAGCTCACTTTCATAGAGCTCCATATGGTATCTAACTAGTTTATTTTTTAGATAAAAGAATTTCTTGGAAAATTGACAAATAATTTTCATCCCATCTCTATTTGGGATGCTTCTAGTTGTTTTTTTTTAACATCTAAACATGTAGCCCTAATGCAAACAAGCATGGAATTATGTTTGAGCCATGAGCTTTGCTAGCTCAATCAAAGGTGACCCGACATTCATCCCATCTCAGTGGGATGCTTCTAGCTTTAGGAGAAGTGGGAGGACTCAAGAGCATGCAAGGGAGATTGACATGGAATCAAGAAGGAATAACCTAACAAAAAACCAATAAAGCATAGAGCTTTAGATGTATGTCTAGAGAAAACTTGTGTTGGCATGAGCATGATACAACAAATTATGGGCAATATATTCGTGAGCTACAAGTGAGCCTATATTCATCCCATCTTTGATTGGGATGCTTCAAGCTCATGAGTGTGAATGGAAGATAACTATGGTTTTTAGAAAATAGAATCTAATAAATATACCCAAAAGAAGAAAAGGGCTTTGGAAGTATGTTTAGAGAAAACTTGTTCTAGTATGAGCATGATGCAGTAAATTGTGGGAAATTTTATCCCTTTCTTGCATAGAACTCTGAGATTGCACACAACTTTCTGGACACATCTCGTCATCCACTAATACAAATGCGAACTCTGGATCAAAATCCTCATTGTGTTGCTCACAAATATTATCTAGCACATAACATGCTCCAAGAACAACTGGCAAGTCAAGCAACTTCACCTCAGTGCACTGTTCTAGACAATGCCGCCTCCCTTTCAATCAATCAAATGCATCCTTTACAATCTTCTCAATCTCACTTATCTTATAATTGAAAGCATGTTCAGTCTAAGTAAGATTATGTTGGACATATGGGACTAGAAGCCAATCCAATAATGGATAAGTGAAACCATTCATTTACAACTTGAAAAGATCAAAATTATTTAAGACTAAGTCATCAGTCAGAGAACCATATAAGTCTATACATATATTAGTGAAGGAGTTTGTGCTATCTATAAAGCCCTACAATGTAATGGAGTAGGATGTTCTTTGGTTTCTCTTAGTGTTCCTTTTATTGAAGTAAGTAGCTATATTAACCTTGGGAGAAATAATAGGAACATAAGTAGTGTACATGGCCCCAACAACCTTAGGAATCCCATAAATTCTTTCAAACTCTTTCATCAAGCCCTAAATCCAATCATTGGAAATCCCCATAATATATTTAGGGAGAAGCACCTAGTGAATAACAACACAAAATTCCAATACCAACTTATGATAGCTTGACATCCCCAATTCATATCTCTTGGACACTAGATGTAATGACTCTTCAATGACTAGCCTTTGTATGCAAACAACCACTCTTTGACTTGCAGGGATTGTTGTCCTCAACATTGTGTCCTTGAGAACCACTAAATTCAATTCTTCGCAAATATGATTGAAAGTTTCCCTAGTCATTCAAAAGGATTTATGGAAATATGAATCAAGGAATATTGGATTATTGCGTTGTTACCACCAGGCATATGATGCAAGATATATTTTAAAGATTCGTGGTTTATATCAGAAGCCTTGGTCGAGCTTATTAATTCTTAAAATTTATATTTTTATTCAAACTTAAAGTAAAAAAAAGCTATGCTCTAAAATAAATATTTATATATTGGGTAAATCGATCTTCAGAAAAATAATAATAATTCTTATTTTTATTTATGTTCACAATATTCACAATTGGATAATTTTTTTTTGAGTTCGAAGTGCAAATCAATCTTTAGGACATTGAAGATGAAAATTAAATATCCAGAAGATGGACCTGGTTCTAGACGACGAAACATAAATTTGGACTCTGAAATAGAAATTCATCTAACAATGAATATTTCAAATATAAATGAAAACAAACACCACAAAAGTATTAATAATTATTGTTGTTACAAACAAAACTAAAATATTGACCAAATGCTTAACTTTTCTGTACTTGTGATTTTTTCTTTACCCAAAGACTTATGTAAATACTATGCTAGGTGGAAACATCCGCACCGAGCACAACTACTCCAAACCTTGCCCTCTTTGTAATGCCCTCCTCCCACATATACCCAAACAACCAGCCAACCAGGGTAAACATGTGACGAGAGGCCACTATGATATGATTCAACCTCCTAAGTCATGTTAAGGAAGTGGAACCGATGGAAACACACCATACAAACATTCAACATCAGCATTAGGACTGTGAGGAACTAATCCAACCTTTCTGCCAACGAGCCCCTAGGTCCCACTGAGATTTTGGACCACTTGACCTCTGTACGCTCTCATGCTATGGGCATGCAAACGTCCAGGGACATCTGGATGCTCTCACAGGCCTTCAAGCCAGTGTCTATGGACTATTTTGCACAGTGCTATGCCAACGTCCCTGAGATTTGAGCCACTTTTTCAGGCCCAGAACCTAGGTTACTGCCCATAATTGAATGACATCTTTAGAACAGTGAAATAACAGGGAAATGATAGTACAAATGCAATTACTTGAATAAGACCTTCATTGGACCCCTACTAGCCATGACAGACATTTCGTCAAACATATCACGAATATGTAATCTACAGCTGTAAATAACATATTTGAGCATAGGGGTCTCATACTTAGCTAAGAATCACTAAGAAACATTGATGCCTAAACACATCAACTACCATTTCATCCATTATGTCATAGATACATTGTCCATTCATTTACAAGTAAAAAAATGATGAGAGCCATACATAGCTACTGTCATAAAACATATATATAACCAACATAATAGCAACATAAATACCAATGAAATCACAACCATATAAACCACATATAACTAGTATAATACTCATAGAATTACAAGGAGAAATAACCTCATATTGATAATGAAAAATCCAAACCCAGGATGAGACTTCCATGTTCCACCTGACTGTAGAATGACTGAGCCAAATCTCTCTTCAACCATTCATCCTGTGTTATTCCAAGCATGAATGTGGGAAGTCATAAAACACATCAATCCAAAACCATTTAGGGCTTCCAGAGGCCAACCACATCAACCCATCAAACAGTGATTCCACCTCATAGTCAGAGATCACAAAACCATCATCATATCGGTCTCTATCCAAGCCTTCCAGGGCTCTAGAGCGTTTGTTCCAACCAAGGCTCCAAGACTAGTAACTCAACTCACAACTGCAACTGAGTTCCAGATCATTTATCCAACCAAGGCTCCAGGACTAGTAACTCAACCTACCAAGGGTTCAAGAGAGTTTTTCCAACCAAGGCTACAGGACTAGTATCTCAACCCAAGTTGTTATAGGGCTCCAAAGCGTTTGTCCAACCAAAACTCTAGGAACTAGTAACTCAACCCAAGCTAAGTAAACATGAGAACCAACCAAAACAAAACAAGGAAATAAACTCACAATCTCCATGGTTAACCAAGAAATGGAAAGGCTAGGCAATCCACTTTCAATCCAGGCAATCCTCCATGCCAGTCACATATATGACCAATAATCCACATGCATATGCCATGCATGCCAAAACTAGTGAGGAAAACATACATGCAACTCGGTACCTGCAAGAAAATCCCACTGTAGCTTCTAATATCGATGTCCTCTTGCACTTTCCTGCTCTTCCTTTTCCTTCTTGCTCCAAAAATACAAGTATGACACACCCTCAAAGAGTGCTCCAAGAAAACTCTAAGTATCCAAGAGTATGAGAGAGAGAGAGAATAATGAGAGAGCTCCAACACTGAACTAAAAATAGGTTATCAACTGATCCTCAGAAGCATTTTTATCAATGAGGCCTCTATTTTCTTCATTTTCCTCCTCACATGCAACCTGTGACCTTTGACCTCCCTTTCTCCTACTTTTCATTATTTTCGTAAATAAATGTACCAAAAATGCCATTTTGCCTTTCCAAAGCCTTAGCCATTTCCTTTGTCAATTTCCTTAGCCATTAAACAACCACAGGTGATCCCCGTCACTATTCTTTTGCACAACATTCAACTCGGAATAAGTGTCCCATCAAATGTGGTTATTATTTTTCCTTTATTAACTTTTATTACATGGAATTTTCACCAAGGCTATTACACTCTTGAGCCTACATCTCTCCATATTTTCCATTTGGTTATAGTATTCTTGCATGCGATTACAGTATTCAATCATAATCTCAATATTCCTCTTGTAACTTTTCTCAAACATCTCCCTCTGAAGCTTGTAATTGTTGGGTGTAGGAGTTGCTGTTAAGAAAGCTCCTTTCAACACTTAATTTGTCAACTTGGGGTTTCATACACTTCGAGGCGTAGCACAGGAAATGCCAAGAAATGATATGAACCTTCTCTAATTGTATTCCTACTTCTTATATCACAAATTTAAAGAATCGAAAGAAAAATGATGATCAAGTGACAATTGATACTCAAAGAAAGTCTGGTGCTGGAATAAATGAAAAGTACTTTCGCAAAAACTAAAATGGATTCTTATTTCATTGTGAAAAATCTTAAGTAATGAAATGACCCTTTATATTTACCTTTAGTGAGATAGTGTGATAAATAAGTTATTCAGTGTATCTGTCTTCTTTAAAGATATTATTTCTTGCACTAAATTGTTATCCTTGTACTACAACAATGTTCTTGTACCAAAATGTTGTGCCTGCACTGGAGTGAGGTTTAGATACCGGAAGGATGTTTTGTACTTGTACTGAAGTTTTGAACTTCGTGCATGAGTTCGAAGTCTTCGAGCTAGAACACTCTGATCATGTACTAGATCTGAGGTTCCTACACCAGATAATCAATATTTTCTGCACTTGGTTTCTAGATTACTTTTGAAGAATAAAAAGCGCGTTCAGTGAAATAGAGTGCAAAACAAACATAATTTGAAACTAAATTCTCACAAGCAGAAAGATGCTTCAACCAAACTTAGATTCTAGAAAGGAAATGATTTTCAAAATTTAAAGTAAATCTTTCTTTAAAACATAAAACTCTTCTAGATAATTACGGAAATCATCTGGTTGTGTGAACAGGCTTCTCCTGAGATAACTGTGCATTTAGATCTCCCTTTTCAATTTTTTAACTCAGAGGGTTCATTTAATAATTAATCATGAAATTCAATCATTTCTTGGAAAGTGTTCAGTGCAAGCACAAACGTGTAAGTTACTACATCGTTTATTCCATATTCATCACAACACAATTAAATCTTAAATAAAACCTCAAATATTAATAATGCCCTTAGTTTATAAACAAACATCAATCTTGCAGAAAGGAATAAAGAAATCTTGCGGAAGGAAAGGACTAAAAGACTTGCGAAACTGAACCAATGAAATCAACTTGCAGAACCAGAAAAGCAATAGTACAGGTAGTGTGCTTGTACCGATCTTGCAGAAATGAAATCAAACATTAAAAGGAAAGCTTATGTAAATTGAAATCAAATACTTCTAGGCCTGCACACCATAGATCCACAACACAATAACTGTAAATGAAATCAAATCTGTAACTTTTGAGGAAAATCAAAGTAAATAACAAATTCGCGCCTACACTTTAAATTAAGTTAACACACCTTTAAAGAAAGGGAGAACGAGTTGGGTTGGTCGGGCCCTGGCCAACCATCCCATTTCCCTGTTAAGAAATCGAGAACGCAGTTGGTCAAAGATTCATCAAAACGCAAATGGAAAATGAAGCTGCGTACTGGGACATTCCTTTATATTAGTTTCAGAAGAAAAAATACATTTGGATCTACGATCCAGCCCAGAGAGGTGATGAGGTGATACTCCAAAATAATTACAATATCTTAGCAAAATTTTACCATAACATCATTCCTTAATTCCTATCAGAGTGTTACATTATATATAAGCCTTCAGGCCTACGGTCGTAACAAAATCATAACATTAGATTAACTAAGCTGTTGGGCTGTTTACAAAATACTAATCGAAGATATCAGATATCTGGCCAAGGTCATGATCTTCAATCCGCTGATTTCTCTCCCACCCCAAGCCCAACTCGAGGTCAACTGATCCTTTACCAAATATATGCATCGGTTGGTGAGCTGTCACGGGAGTGCAGGAATTCACCAGCTAGTGCAAGAATCCTACTAATGAGCTGTCACGGAAGTGCAAGAATCCGCTAGTTGGTGCAGGAATCCTACATGCACTCGATCATTCTATCACAATTATTAATAAATTTGTTTATCAAATACTTTAGGAAAGACAAATATTAGTTGCAAGGATAATTAAAGGTATAAAATCCATAAATAAGTAATTAAATCCAAGACAGGCCTTTAAATATGAAAATACAAAGAGGGTGTAGGAATGTGCATGGTTTTAGAGAAAGGTACAAGAATGAATAGGTTCTTAGGTGAAAAGATAGGTTTAGGTCATGTGTCTAGAGTAGGATAGAGCTTAAAAAATAGGACAATTTAGCCTACCAACATCCTCCCATCCCTATTTTGTTGTGTGTCCTCACACAACCTTTACCTGCTGCAAAAAAACCAAAACAAGGGAGCCTTCTTTCAGTCCTGTATTTGTATGCTAATTCCTACTTTCATTGTCTTCCTCTTCTTGCCTTGAGCCTTCTTGAGCCGTTTGGTCACATTTCTGAGACAACCATAGCACTTTGATGCTCAGAATTTCCATATCTTCACTTGGCGTTTTTGCTCCTTCACTTCTCCTTCCAGCTCTATGTTTTTCTGCTTCTGCACTGTCCCTTGTACTTTCAGAGTCTGGTTCAGTACCTCCAACCCATAGATACATTGCTTGAGCTCTTCTATCTAACTGTTTAGGTGGAAAGTGGGGTCTTCCTTAACGAATTCTTCTTGTGCAGGAGTTTTCTTGACAGTTGATTCCAGACCAGTGCTAGCATCATCGAGGTCAATATCACCCTGGTCATTAACCTCCTGCATTTCAATATCGTGAAGGGTTTTGGTACCCTTCACTTCAACATCCATTGGATCATTTATCAGGCTTTTATCTGCACTTGCACTAGGTGTCAACGTCATTTTCCTTTTCTTCATTTTTCCAAGCAAAACTGACAAGGGTGTGATGTCTTCTTCATCAATATCCCCCTCACTAATCACTGTATGGGCCACAAAATCTGCAAGCACTGTAAGGTTGTCTGCGGCTAGTGAAGGAGGTGGGGAGTCATCCAAATTTATTGGGGAAGTCGATTGAATGTGGGCTTCCTTCAAGGAGGCAGTCCTCTTGACCGAGCTTTAAGTCCTTCTTTATGATGTAGATGGGGTTTCAACAACAAGCTCTCACTGCTCTGCCTGCACTAACTCTTCTTTATTCTTAGTCTTGGTAGGGCGCAGGGTTAGGGTTTTAGACTTCCCCTTCTTGTTTGCACTCTTCGTGCTGGAGGATTTCCCTGCACCTCTTTTATGTAACTCGTTCAAAAATAATTCCCAGGGCATATTCTTGACCTCCAATTCCTTCTTAACTAAAATTACAATCAACCAATGATGGTATAACTTGCATGCGACTTGGATCGTGTTACCTTTTTGAACTCCTTTGACATTTTCTTCAAGCTTATTAGCAGAAAATAAGGGAAATTGATAAGATTACTTGACTCAAAATGTAGCAACAACCGAATACAAGAAGGTCAATGAGTAGCGACCCTCGTAGGTGAGGAACTTTTGTAATATGTACAACAAGGCTTTCCATTTTTCTTGCATGGAGCTATGTGGTGTCCTTTCTTCCAATCCACTTTTTGTTGTCTGTCAACCACAAACCAGTGCCACTTTTTCTTCTTGACCTTCTCCTTTTTGAACCACTGCTCACCTTCTGCTGGTAATCCCATGGCTTGTGATATAGTGTTATGAAACCAGCTCAAGAAAGGATAGAGAAGATAGATCAACGCCTTAGAATTCAACCTCTTCGAGGGGGCAACCTCCTTTACATTACATAAAAGAACAATTCTTGGATGATACAAATGAAAAGACCTCCTTTTTATATATAGGAGTCTAAGGGGCCATAACATAATCAGAGCCGACATAACAATAATAATGTAAGGGCACAATAATAACAATAGTGGGCTTCTATGGGGCACAATAGTAACAATATGGGCACTACATGGGTACATCAATATAATAAGTGGGTTGTACTAATAACAATAAGGGGTTACACTAGTAGTATAGGGGCCTAACATGCCCCTCTCCTTCAAAAAGCGTTTTCCTCAACGCTTGAGTAGTTCTTGATGCTTCTGTATAAAATTCTTGTCCTCCCATGTGAAATCTTCAGCGGGTAAGTTCTTCCACTTGATGAGATACTCTGAAATTGATTGATTTCGTAGCTGTCGGGTTCTTGTTTCTGTAGCTGCTCCAGGTTCCAATATGATTTTTTCTTCCTCTTTAATTTCTGGCAATATTGTTTGAATTGGGATCTTTTGTAACTTTTGAATAAGTGGCCATGCTTCTTCATCCTTCTTCCATTCATCCCTTGCTTCGTTTATCCAATCTGGTTGGATAATAGAAATGGCGCACAACAATGCTTCCACATCCTCATCCTTTCTTGAGAGTGCATCTGCCACCACATTTTGCTTCCCTTTTTTGTAGATGATTTCAAAGTCATAACCCAACATCTTTGTGACCCACTTTTGTTGCTCTTCAGAGGATAATCTTTGTTGTAAAATGTATTTAAGGCTATCATGATCCGTTTTTACCTTGAAGTGTCTTCCCATTAGGTAGGGTCGCCATTTCTTAAGTGCATGGAGTATTGCCAACATTTCCTTCTCATAAATAGCTTTGTGTAAAAACTTTCCCTTGATTGGACGACTTTCAAAAGCAATGGGTCTTTCATCTTGCATTAAAACAGCACCAATTCCATTTCCTGAAGCATCACATTCCATAATAAAGGTTTTTGTGAAGTCCAGTGTAGCTAAGACCAGTGCTTGGCACATTGCCTCTTTAAGATGTTCGAATGCCTTTGTTGCTTCTAGAGTCCATGAAAATGCATCTTTCTTCAATAATGTTGTTAGAGGTGCTACTATTCCCCCATAATTCTTAACAAACTTGAGCTCCCTATAATTTGGACACATGTGCCATGATCCATCCTTCTTGTGCACCAATACGGCTGGAGCAGAGAAAGAACTTTGACTTGGTTGAATTATACCAGCCTCTAGCATTTCTGCAACCATACGTTCAATTTCACTCTTTTGGGCACAGGGATATCTGTACGGCCTGATGTTTGGAGGAACACTTCCTGGAATCAGATGAATAGCATGATCATGATCACAAATAGGTGGGAGACCTTTGGGAGTCTCAAATACCTTGGAATGATTGTCCATGACTTTTTGGAGATCTGGAGAAATAGATGATTCCACTGTGGACACATCTAGTGAACATAATTGTGCAATTACACCTCTTTGTTCCTTTGTTAGAAGCTTTGTCATATCGTTAGAGCTGATTATATTTCCCGGTTCCCCTGCAATACCCCTTAATTCAACTTCCTTTCCTTCCACAGAAAATTTCATGAAAAGTTCTTGAAAATTAAAATCTATTATACCCTAGGATTGTAGCCATTGGACTTCTAGTACAACATTAGCACCTCCCATTGGAATGGAAAACATTGGGCTAGTCAATACATATTCTCCCATGGATAGCTTGATATTATGGCACTTTCCCGAGCAATTTATTGTTCCTCCATTTGCAACCATCACTTGACACTCTGGTTGATCCAGGTGGATATTGGTGGCCACCTGCCAAGTCCACCTGGACCCCCACCATTGTCTTTCTCAGCATTTTCAGTTTCCTTAATTGTAGCACAACTTACTATTTTTAGCAGTTTTTCGGGTCCTGAACTTCCGGAGCCGTTTTGAGGCCCTAAACGACGTTTTTTGGGGAATCCGGGGGCAACATGGGTCCATGGAATGGACCATGTTGCCCGTTCCAACAATGATAGTGCTCGGATAGATCTTTCTAATGAGCTATTGTACGCGTCAAACAGAGATCATATGCTAAAGTTACGACCCCGGGAAGTTGAGGTATCAACTTACCCCCAAACGGGGCCCACAGTTTGGCGTTTCATCTCCTAGGGTTAGGTTTTGGAATGTTAAGGGTTTTCCATTGTTTCTCAACAATAAATAGGCCTTCGAGCCTCATTGTAACACAGTTCAGAGGCATGTAGCCATCACATCTCTTCTCAGAGATAAGCTACCATCGCCCTAGCTAGTTTATTTCCATTTCTGGTTGTAAGCATATTTCAGTATTTTCCATTAATGAAATGAAGTAGTATTTCCGCTGCATCTTTGTGTATATGGTTATCTCTGTAATTTGTTGCGTTCCTGTTTAAATCTGGATCAGTGGTATCAGAGCGGTCTGCTTTTTCTCTGTTTTTCTTTGCATGTCCCCAACAAGGTCGGGATATAAGGAGTTAGGGCTTGAACTGGTTGAACCTTTGCAAGACCAGCCTCGCAAATCCCGACGGCCTCCCATGGCGGACGAGAAGAAAGATGAGGGGGCAGGAGATCCCATCAAAATCTTGCTCGAAGAAGCCCTCGAGCGACAATGGAACGCGATGATGGACAGCTTTGCCCAGATCCTTCAGCGGCTACCCAGAAGCAACGCATCGGCTTCCAGCAGCTACTCTGGAAACGCCACACCCTTTAAGGTACAAGTTAATTTCGAAATCCCCATATTCGAGGGTCAGATAGATGCAGATGCCGTAGATAAATGGTTAAATCTGCTAGAGGGTTATTTTTCTGTTCATGAATTTTCGAGTCGGGAAAAGATTGTTTTTGCTCTCCTCAAAGTAGCCCCCCACGTCAAGGACTGGTGGGAAACCTACTGCGAGCAGAAGGATGAAAGTACTGGCTCACTATTTTCAGCCGCACCCACCTGGGATTCGTTTCGGGATGCCATCAAGGAGAAGTACTACCCTGTCGGGAGCTATGAGGATGAATACATAAAGTGGACCACGCTGCGACAGGGAAGGGACCAAGACGTGCCGGAGTTCACCAATATTTTCCATACCCTTCGCACAAAGTTGGGTATCAAGGATTCGGAGCAACATTTGATACTCAAATACCGTGGCTGCCTGCACAAGTACATATAGGAAGAAATATAATTCCTAAACATCCCCTCGCTCGGCGCAGCATACCGGTATGCCGTCAAGGTCGAGCAGAAGTTCAAACAAAAGAAGCGAGACTTTGGATCTGCGAATCCAAAGCAGGGGAAAGGTGCCCCTAAACCATAGAACAAAGGACAAAGCCAAGGCGGGACAGCCCAAGACAACCAGCCGAAGCTGCAAGCAAAGAACAGCGCCGCGAAGCCGAGGAAGGACACTGGAAAATGGTGCGAGTTCCATAAGAGCTCCACTCACAACACAAGTGAGTGTCGGGCCAAGCAGTCACTGGTGGCTGAGCTAAAGGTTTCAGAATCAGATGCATGTTCCGACTCTGAGTCAGAACCCGATAAGGGGTATGAAAAAGGGAAGAAGATCATTGATGCGGACCCCAGCGCCACTGTTGCTACCGCAAAGATCCAGAAAAATGAACCCGAAGATCCAGAGGAGGAGGAGCGTCTCTTCCACTCCCAGATGTGGGTAAAGGGCTCCCCGATACAGTTCATTGTTGATAGCGGGAGTCAAAAGAACCTCATTTCGGCAGAGGTCGTGAAGCGGTTGGGCTTACCGACCACAGCACATCCACAACCATACACCATTGGGTGGCTTCACCAAGGACGAGATCTTCGCGTGAGCCAGCAGTGTCGCCTTCCATACAACATCAAGCCCTTCACGGATGAGGTATTGTGTGACATTGCTCCCCTTGAAGTTTGTGATGTATTACTAGGACAACCATACTTGTGGAAGCGACATGCTGTGTATGAATCAAGGCCCCGTGCTGTTATTATTACATTGGGAAATAAGTTGTTCAGGATACCAGAGGTAGCACCACCTGCCGCCCTCTCTTTGATTACTGCAAAACAATGCAGTAAGATCATTTCCAAAACCAGGAAATTTGTTTTCCTGATGATACGCCCTCAAGGAAAGAAGAAGACAGTGGCCGCGGCCTCCAAACGGGGCCCCTCTGCACGACAACTACAGATGGACAAGATTGTGGAGGAGTACGAGGACATCTTCACCTCCCCGGCAGGGGTTCCTCTGCACTGTTAAGTCAAGCACTCCATCGATCTGATCCCAGGTGCACCGCTACCCAATGGGCCAATTTATCGGCGCTCCGTTCTGGAGAACGATGAAATCAAGAGGCAGATTCAGGAGCTCCTACAGAAAGGTCACATCCGTCCGAGTTCATCGCCCTGTGGGAGCCCGATCGTGTTGGTACAGAAGAAGGATGGGACGTGGAGACTCTATATTGACTATCGGGTGCTGAACAAGATCACTGTCCATAATAGGTACCCGATCCCGCGAATTGATGACCTCCTAGACCAACTAAAGGGGGCGAAATATTTCAGCAAGATCGACCTGAAGTCGGGATATCACCAGGTACCAATCGAACCCTCCGATGTGTGGAAGACTGCCTTCAAATCCAAGGAGGGCCTCTTCGAATGGTTGGTCATGCCTTTCGGATTGACGAATGCTCCTGCAACCTTTATGAGGCTAATGGATGACATCTTGCGGCCATTCACCAACTCCTTTGTAGTAGTATACTTGGATGACATTCTGATCTTCAGCCAGAGTTGGGAAGAGCACCTCCACCACATCCGACAGGTTCTCCAAACACTGCGGCGACACAAGCTATGTGCCAATTTGGAGAAATGCACTTTTGGCATGACCCAGGTTCAATATCTGGGATACATCATTGATGAATAGGGGGTGCATGTCGATCCAGCCAAGATCCAAGTCATTCGGGATTGGCCCTCTCCAACCACTCTAACAGAGCTCCGCAGCTTTCTAGGTCTTGCCAACTTCTACCGCAGGTTTGTGTTGGGGTTTTCTCATATTTCTTGGCCCTTGAGTCAAGTCACCAAGGGCGGGGCGAAAGCAAAATTCTTTTGGTCTGAATCTCAACAAAAGGCATTCAGGGAGTTGAAGGATCGCCTCTGCACGGCACCAGTGCTCGTGTTACCAGATTTACAACAACCATTTGAGGTCGAGACAGATGCCTCTGACTATGCTATTGGGGCAGTCCTTACTCAACATGGACATCCAGTGGCATATCACAGTGAAACACTTTCAGACACAGTCCGGAAGTACCCCACTTATGATAAAGAGATGTATTCCATTGTACAGGCCTGCCGACAATGGAAGCATTACATTTTGGGGAAGGAAACGGTCATCCACACAGACCACCGACCTATGCAATTCATACAGACCCAAGGGAAATTGCAGAATGATCGCCATCAGAAGTGGTCTACATACCTGCAACAGTTTCACTTGAATATCAAGTATAAAAAGGGCAGCACCAATAATGTTGCAGATTGCCTCAGTCGACCACCGATCATGGCGCTAACCACCGTGCTCAACTCTTGTGGGCACGAGACTTCTGATTGGCCACTTCTCTACAAAAGCGACCCAGAATTCGGCCACACATACCAGACACTCTTGGAGGGTCGGCAGGTTGCAGATTTTCACCTCCAAGGTGCCCTATTATGCCACCTCGGTCACCTTTGTGTTCCTTCAAGCGAGCGTGCCAAGATGATTTGGGAAGCACACTACAGTCGGGCTGCTGGGCATTTCGGGGTCGAGAAAATAGTGGCAGTACTGCAAAATTATTTCTATTGGCCGAATCTTCGACAGGATGTTGGGAAGTACATCTGATCATGTACTGCCTGTGCCATTGCCAAACCGGCCATTAAGAAGCACGGCCTCTATACCCCGTTGCCTACCCCTAGTCGACCTTGGGAATCCATCTCCATGGATTACATGTCAGGCCTTCCTTCCACTAAGCATGGAAATGACTGTGTTTTTGTGGTCGTCGACAGGTTCTCGAAGATGGCCATTATGGTGGCCTGCAAGAAGAATATCACAGCAGAAGCCACTGCTAAACTCTTCTTTGAACGAGTGTGGGTGCACTTTGGGATCCCACAGTCTATCATCTCAGATCGGGACAGTCGGTTTCTCAGCACATTTTGGTCCAGTCTCTGGTCAATGTTGGACACCAAACTCACGAAGTCCACAACCTTCCATCCTCAAATTGATGGCCAGACAGAGGTTGTCAATAGGATGATTGTGCACGTTCCGCGCATGTTTAACTCAAAGCATCCACGCACATGGGACGAGAGCCTCCCCTATGTTCAGCACAGCTACAACCGAGCTCTTCACAGCTCCACTGGCCATAGCCCTTTTCAGGTGGGTTTGGGATTCCAGCCACTATGCCCCATTGATGTGGCCATGCCACTTGCAGCTACTCACATGAATTCAACTCATGTCCAGTCCGAAACAGATAAGGCCACCAGCTTCATTGAGCGCATCCAACATATTCGCCAGCAGGTCCATGACATTCTTGAGAAATCAAATGCCAAGTACAAGCAGCGACATGATCAACATCGGGTGCAACACAAGTTTCAGGTGGGCGACAAAGTCTGGTTGCATTTGCAAAAGGAATGCCTTACTGGATCCTATCGGAAATTGAGACCACTCCGATATGGTCCTTACACCATTACTAAGGCTATGGGAGACAATGCATTTGAGCTCAGCATTCCCCCATTCCTTGGCCTGCACCCAGTGTTCAATGTGGACCACCTTCGGCCATACTTTCCACCATTGCTAGACACATCCGACATTGCAGAACAGCTCAAACCCACAGAATTAAATCCAGATTGCATGGAACAAGCTGCAACTGATCGGATCATGGACACACAGATCAAGAACACTCGCCAACAGAATATCCAACTGTATCGAGTTGTCAAAGCAGGCCAACTCCTCCAGCAGGGCAAGTGGCTCACCAGGGAACAAGTTCAGCAGAAGTTTCCTCATCTCATGGAGGAGCTCAACGCAATGGGGACCATTGCTTCCTAAGGGGGGAGGAATGATCCAGGTGGATATTGGTGGCCACCTGCCAAGTCCACCTGGACCCCCACCATTGTCTTTCTCAGCATTTTCAGTTTCCTTAATTGTAGCACAACTTACTATTTTTAGTAGTTTTTCGGGTCCTGAACTTCCGGAGCCGTTTTGAGGCCCTAAACGACGTTTTTTGGGGAATCCGGGGGCAACGTGGGTCCATTCCAACAATGATAGTGCTCGGATAGATCTTTCTAATGAGCTATTGTACGCGTCAAACGGAGATCATATGCTAAAGTTACGACCCCGGGAAGTTGAGGTATCAACTTACCCCCAAACGGGGCCCACAGTTTGGCGTTTCATCTCCTAGGGTTAGGTTTTGGAATGTTAAGGGTTTTCCATTGTTTCTCAACAATAAATAGGCCTTCAAGCCTCATTGTAACATAGTTCAGAGGCATGTAGCCATCACATCTCTTCTCAGAGATAAGCTACCATCGCCCTAGCTAGTTTATTTCCATTTCTGGTTGTAAGCATATTTCAGTATTTTCCATTAATGAAATGAAGTAGTATTTCCGCTGCATCTTTGTGTATATGGTTATCTCTGTAATTTGTTGCGTTCCTGTTTAAATCCGGATCACTGGTGCTGGATATAAGAAGCAATTCAATTCTCTTGCTACCATACAATGAATAAAATTGTGGGTACTTCCTGAATCAATCAACACTATTACCTTTTTCTTCTTGATTTGTCCTTCTATCTTGATGGTTTGAGGAGTGGTAATTCCTGCCAATGCATTACAAGATATGGTCAAATTCATTTCTTCTTTATCTAGGCTTTGTTCCTGGAGTATATCCTCTTCTTTTGACCTTTCTTGCTCCTTTTCTTCTTCCTCTTCATAATCTATGTAGAATAATTTCTTCTCAGCACACTTATGACCTTTAGTGTATTTGCTATCACAATTGTAACAAAGCCCTTTTGCTCTTTTTTCTTCCAATTGTTGTGGTGTCAACCTTATAGGTTGTGGAAGACTAGTGGCAACAACACTTCCGTCTTTATAGTTGTGAGTTGTATGCTTCCTGGTTGCCATAATTTTGCTTTCTATTTTTCTTGCTAACCTGAATGCTTTCTCTAATGAATCAGGTTCCCAAAGGCGAACATCATGTTGGATATTATCCTTTAAAGACCCTATGAACACATCAATCCTATGCTCCTCTGGAATATCTTTTACCCTTATGTTCAATTTTTGGAACTCCTCAATGTGCACCATTATTGAACCATTTTGTTTGAGACTTATCAATTGGCTAAAAAAAGTGTTGCTTTTTGTATCCTCATAATGTGCTATCAATTCTTCCATAAAAATTGCTCAAGTGATAAATTGTTTACGAGAGCAAAGCCATTGATACCATACAAACTGATTTGGTTCCAAATATAAAGTTGCAATACGTACCTTTTGTGTGTTTTGCACATTATTGAGATCGAAAAATTGCTCCATCTGTAATATCCATGTTGCGGGATCCTTGCCATCAAACTTCCTCATATCGATTTTTTGAATATGGTGGGTCTTTGATCCAACATTAGAGTCTATGGAATCATGATTAACATTTCTTTTGTTCTCATCATGAGTTTCCTTTACTACCCTTTCACCATTAGTGACCCTTTCTTGTAGCAACTTATTCATATTTATCTTCAATTCTTCCATGTCTGTCTTCAAATCTATCTTCAAATCATCCATCTTAGCTTCCATGTCATTCATCTTAGCTTCTACACCTTTCTATAAACAATCCATCTTAGCTTCTATGCCTTTCTTTAAACCATCCATCTTAGATTCTGTTCCTTTTTGTGCAAGGGACAGTTGTTGCACTTGGTCTTGTAATTTTGATATATCATGTTGCATTTCTTCCTCTTCTTCATGAGTCATGCTAGAGCTTTCAGGTTCCTTACTAGGTGTTTGCATTTTCTTTCCTCGGGGCATTAGTTACCGATAATAACGCTCTACTATGCCCTTTGAATTCCTTCAAAATAAATTTTCAAACCAAGCTTAAGCAAAAATTTAAGAAAATCTACACACCTTTTTTCACTTTGTAGGAGCTTGATATTGCCTCTGATGTATCTCTGTACTTTCCAATCATCTAGATCTGAATTTGTGACCTGCAGTAGCCCTCTGTGTCCTCTTTCCAATGCCACAAGTCTGACCCAAATTGGATTCTCCAAGGAAGATTTATGCGAAATCTGCCACAATGACTTGATTATAGACTAGTTCAGTAGAGCTAACTTGTACGACTTGCCACGAGTCACTATTTCGACTTTTGGATCTTAAAAATGCATACAAGAAACTACAGTCCGTTCTCTTTCTGTACCTTCTTACAAAATTTCAATCTGATCCCCAGAGAGAAAGTTATGATGCTTTTCCCCAGGTCACCTGTTTGGAATGTAATTCAGGAGTCTGCAAAAAGACCAACTTCCTCAGATCATATCTCCGCAAATATAGCGCGAACAGCTCTAAAATTCGGACACGAGGTTCAACGCAATTTCTTGTCAAATGGGTTTTTTTTTGCAACTTCTGAAACGTTGCAGAAAAAAAGTTATAGCGAAAATGCCACGATGACCTGTTTGGAGCAGCGAAACCCTAGAATCCAAAGCTCTGATACCAAATGTTATGAAACCAGCTCAAGAAAGGATAGAAAAGATAGATCAATGCCTTATAATTCAGCCTCTTCGAGGGGGCAACCTCCTTTACATTACATAAATGAACAATTCTTGGATGATACAAATGAAAAGACCTCCTTTCTATATATAGGAGTCTAAGGGGCCATAACATAATCAGAGCCGACATAACAATAATAATGTAAGGGCACAATAATAACAATAATGGGCTTCTATGGGGCACAATAGTAACAATATGGGCACTACATGGGTACATCAATATAATAAGTGGGCTGTACTAATAACAATAAGGGGTTACACTAGTAGTAGAGGGGCCTAACATATAGACTGTTCAGTTACTTCAAATTCCAGTGATCCTACCTTGGCTCGGCTCCCATCAAAGGTTCGAGCAAACTCTAACGCCACGAGCGAGTCAAAGCCATTAAATTTCAACAGAAATGGGAGGAACCTGGATTCCTACACTAGTGGAATATTGTTCCAGTATTCGACCATTTTCTCTAACTCTTTCACAGAATAGGGTTCAATTCTCACGGGGGCCATCCTTAATTCACCGAACTCTATCTAAATTTTTTTAGAAAGATCACACGGTTAGGATTTAGGAGCTTTGTCTGAAACAAACCTTGTGATAGCTAAGACATCCGACCGCCACTATATTGGCCAACTCCTAACAGTCATACTCCATCATTAAATGTAGACCTTGGGATGGATGTGATACGGATAGGTTGTGGTACAAGCACAGATGATCATTGGTGAAGGCGGCAGTTAAGCTGCCATGATTAATATGACAGTCATGCACGTTATGGTATGAGGTTGTGTTATCATTAACATGTAAAAAGATTTTTTTCAAAAAGTTAAGTATGATATGACAGGTTAAATCATACACATCCCAAAATCACTTCATTATTTCACAAAAGTTGTACATGGTACTTTAAAAAAAATAAGATTTCATAACTTAACTATCCCTGTACTTAAAATATTTCCTTCATATTTTAGCAGACGATAAAACAAAGCTTAATCATAATAAAAAATTATTGAATGCTATGAATCTGGAAGTGGTGCAGTTATTCTGCCTGCACACAATTTTCATGAAACAAGAATACAATTTCTAGATGTGCATTTTTTCACCAGGTATTCCTACACCATGTTACAAATTTTTGCACTAAAGACTATTGTTCCTACACCAGGACATATAGTTTTGTACTTGGGAGTGCTCAACAGTACAGATTCCTGCACTGAACATTTCTGCACTCGAGGAGTCCTACATCAAACATTCCTGCACTGGATATTCCTTCACCGAACATTCCTGCATTAAACATTCTTGCACTGAACATTCCTGCACTAAACACATATACCTGCACCATGGATATTTTTGATAAAATTCATATGATGGATTTTGAAGGACTTGCTGAATCATAAAGGAGGTTTTATTCGCTAGCTAAACTGTATCAATACATTCCTTTTGATCTGCTTCATAATCTTGAATCAGATTCTACAGTATGATCCATGAGGGAGAAAACAAGTGGGAAAGGGGGTAAATTTTTAGAATGGGAAGGAAATTCAACAAGGAATTCAAGTGTGAAACCACCGAGAGGGGGCATGGAAAAAGGGAAAGGGAAAATAATTTCAAAGGAAAAAGAGGGAAATACGAAGTTGGATAGGGATAGTTTCCATGTGAATAAAGGGGTGGTAAAATTTACGGGATAAAAAGAAGAAATATAGAGGGAATTTTACAAAAAGGAAATAGAAGGAGGGCAAAATTTCACCTCAAAAATATGCCTGGATAGTGCCGAACAAAAAGTAAATGCAGTGGGAATTGAGTTTTGCTTGCATAAAAATTTCCGTGTGAGCTGTCCCAAACTTGGATAAGGGTTTGGTTCCTACACCTAAAAACCTACTTCTTCTTGGTGACAGTTAGCACATATAAAGATCAAGTAACACTCTCATTTTATTAAAATTTTGATCTTCCTACTAGCATGTTGGTTTTCAGGTTGATCCTTCTGTGACCATGCTAGCAAACTGATTTTCACAATCACAAGAAAATATTTTTTGTTGTTGTTTTATTTTTATTTTTTGTCATTTTTTTATTGTTTTTTTTTTAATAGAGAAAATTAGATCTATAATAGGTTGGCATGGCCACCTACCATCTCTAGCTCAAGTTGTTGTTGCACTTGATGCATGAAGTCCTCCTTTGTGAGGGGTTGAAAATATACCTTGAGTCTATGCCCATTTAGAAGGAATACAAAATTTTCCCATCAATAGTTTTGATCTCTAGAACCCCATTCTCGAAAATTTTGGTTACTTCATAAGGTCCCATCCAGCGTGTATGAAATTTTCCTTTGAAATGTTTAAATCTAGAGTCATAAAGAAGTACCCAATCACCTAGTTGGAACTGGTTCTTCTTGATAGACTTGTCATGCCACTTTTTGAATTGTTGTTGTACTAACACATTCTATTGAACAACATCTCTTTGAAATTCATCTAACTCATTTAACTATAATAGATGCTACTGCTATGCTTCTGAGAGATCTAATTCTAGCTAAACCGTTGTTTGAAAGGTTTTTATCTCGAACTATATTGACAAAAGCACTTGTTTCCCGTATACCAACTCATATGTTGTATGTATTGTGCTATTCTGCCAAGTGGTTCGATAAGCCCATAAGGCTTTAGGTAACCGACTGGCCCAATCTTTCCTATGTAGATTTATTGTTTTGGTGAGGATGGATTCGATCACCTTGTTGGTAGACTCCACCTGGCTGTTTGCTTATGGGTGATACATAGTGGACTTTCTATGCCGAACTTTGTATTGATCCATGACTTTCTGTACCAGATTAGAAATAAATATAGTCCATTGTCAGTAACAATCTATCTGGGAACTCCAAATCTAGTAAAAATTTCACTAAACAAAAATTCAACAACAACTTTTTTTGTAGCAAAAGAAACAACTTTAGCCTCTACCCATTTTGTAACAAAATCAGTGCAAACCAATATATGCTTTTTATTCATAGATGTTGGATTTATTGGTCCTACAAAATCGATAGCCCATTTTTCAAAGGGCTCAATCATAATCTGAGGACATAAAGGCATTTCGTTGGCTTGAACAGGTTGACCCATTCGCTGATAGCTATCGCATTGCTTGACATACTGTTTGGCATCCTTAAACAAAGAAGGCCAAAAGTATCCAATGGGTAAGATTTTATATGTAGTTCTCTTATCAGTGAAGTGACCACCACAAGGTTCATCATGGGTAGATTTCAGTATATCAAACACTTCTTCCTCTCTTACACATCTACGAATGATAAGATCTGGTCTAGTGTAAAAGAGGTCTCCTTGTACCCAAGAATATGCAACACTTTTTAATATGATCTCCCGCTTTTCACGAGCAGATAAGTGAGGTGGTGTTTTTCTGATGACTAAATAGTTAGCTATGTCAACAAACCATGGAGACTTTGTTGACATAGAAAAAATATGTTCGTCGGGGAAATCATCATCAACAAGAATTACTTCACTAGGATTATTCAATCTAGAAAGATAGTCAGCTACAACATTAGATTTTCCTGGTTTATCAATAATAGTAACATTAAACTCCTGTAACAACAGTAACCACCTAGTCACTCTACTGCAAGTCAATGGTTTATTCATTAAATATTTTATCACAGAATGATTAGTATGCACAAAGACTTCATATCTTGTGATGTGGTGTATGAATTTATTGATATAAAAAATTAAGGCCAAAAAGTCTTTCTTGGTCACTGTATAGTTCAATTCAGTGGGTGACAAATTTTTACTGATGAAGTAAATAACATAGGATTTTTTGTTTTCTTCTTCTCCTAAAGCTGCGCTAATGGTAGTATCTGAGGCATTAGAGGAAATGTGGAATGGAAGGGACCAATTGGGACCTCTCAAAACTAGTGCCTGCACTAATTTTTCCTTCAATGTCTCAAAAGACTATTGGCAAGCTGTGGACCAGAGAAACTCACTATCCCTAGCTAACAATCAGAAAAGGGGGGTAGCTATCCTAGAAAAGTTCTCAATGAATATCCTATAATAGCCTGCATGTCCCAGGAATCCTCTTACTTCCCTTTGTGTTTTGGGTGCAAGAAGTCGCAAGATAACTTCTATTTTTCCAAGTCTATCTGGATACCTTTGTCAGAAACCAAATGTCCAAGGAATACTCCTGCTTTGCACATTAATCTACACTTTTTATCACTTAAAGCAAGGTGGCCCTCTTGGCAACATAAAATAACTTTTTAAATTTTTTTTTGGCTTCCCGGAATGAGTTAACAAACACTGAGAAATCATCCATATAGATCTCAACGCACTCGAGGTCAGCAAAAATGGCCAGCACAACCCTTTGAAGGTGGCTGGGGCATTACATAGTCCAAAGGGAAGCACTCGGTAAGCAAATGTACCCCATTAACATGTAAAGGTGGTCTTATCTTGATCTGTGGATGTGATTTGAATTTGGTTGTACCCACTGAAGCCATCTAAAAATGAAAAGTACTTTTTACTAGCAAGGGTTTCTAGCACCTGATCAATAAAAGGAAGGGAAAGTAATCCTTGAGAGTGGCTTTATTAAGTTCTCGATAATCAATGAAGATGCAACATCTTTCATCCTTTTTTGGGACTATTACTAATCGGGAGACCCACTGGCTATTTGATATAGGATATATAAAGTTAGCATCTAAGAGTTTTTGTAATTCTTCTTTCACAACATCTCTTAGCGCAGGGGTTATGTGCCTTTGAGGTTGACGAACAGGTTGGGCTTTCTCCTAAATATAAATATGGTGAGTACAGGTTTCAAGAGGTATGCCTTTCATGTCCTCGTAACTCCATGCAAAGGCATCAAGGTGATCACGCAACAAATCAACAAGATGCTCTCATTGAGATGAGTCCAGGTTTGAATTGATATGTAAGGATTTGCCTAGACTAATTTTAACAAGAGTAGTCTCAGGCTCAAGAGTGCAAGAAGGTGCTACTAAGACTGGTGATGAGGAGGGTTGAGAAGCAAAATTTTCTTGAAAATCTGGACTAAATATTTGATGAAACATGTCAAAATTAGGCATTGTGTCCAAATTATTCAAGAAATCTTGTAATTCACCCTTCTAGGTAGACTCTATATGATGGTGGATCAAAGAAATAGGTTGAGTCTCCTCATCACTCCTGTCGTAATCTAACCACAAAGTGTCCTTAAGCTCTTGAATAGATCTATCAGGCGGGCATAAGGTGACTTTCTTCCCGGAGTCTACATGTGAAATATAGATATCACGGTAGCGACATCCAATGTAAGAATTGATTGTGGCAAGCCATGGTCACCCCAGAATCAAGGGATGTCCACCCATAGGAGATTTTGGCTAAAGGACAATAAAGTCTGTGGGGTATTCCCAAGAGTCTATGGAGACAACCACATCATCTAGTACTCCTTCTGGCTTGATTTTTGATCTTTCTGCAAGTTCAATCATGGTAGGGGTAGGACGAATATGGACCAACCCAAGCTGATCCATGGTTTTCCTAGTCATGACATTGATGGCTGCACCCAGGTTTATTAACACATTGGGGACAATGTTACCACCTATCTGAACATAGACAATTGGGTTTCCAGGATCAGTATCCTTTTCCATTTGCGCACATCTTGTCATTAACTTGGCTACACGACCAACAAATTGAATGATTTGAGGTTCTGCTCTCTTCTTCCCTGGATTTTTGAGACAGAGTTCCCTAATGATCTTTGTGCAAATGGGGATCTCTCTAATAGCCTGAAGCAAAGGTACCCTTATGAAAATATTCCTCAGCTCAGAAGCCAGATTGGAAATGAAGTCACTCCTCTCCATAACTAGCCTCTCTGGGTAGGGAGGCCGGTTTGAATAAGATGGTAAATCTGATGGTGCGGGAATGGGATGAATGGTGTCATTGTTCTTCGAATGACTAGGAGTTTACTCCTCATTGTTATCCACAATGATCACCATGGGGTTTTTTTTTTTATTTGGTTTAATTACCCTTCCCGATCTCAATTGAAGCTCATGTATCCAAACCGGCAAGGTTTGATGAATAGGAGAAGGGGGTAGTTTAAAAGAATGGATCCATTGCACCGCCTTATTATTAAGATTTAGTACCAGTTGAGCAGGCACTTGGTGGGGTCGAAAAGGTTGTGGTAAAGGTAATGGTGGCATCGGTTAACTTTGTTGAGGTAGGGGAGGAAAGAATGGCTGTGACATATGGTGAGGTGCATATGTAGGAGGATATGACGACATCTGTGCAGGATAGGACTGATGTGAATGATTTGACCCTCTCCATCCTTGTTGCCAAGATTGAGGGGGTTGCCCATACTGATAATGGTTCCCATGCTGCTAAGGTTGAGAGTGTTGAGTGTTATAATAGGAATATGGATGTGCATTATGACCAAAAAATGTGGTGAAGGTCCAGGAACCATACTTGCACCTACCTGAGGCCAATTTCTCCATGCTCCCATAACATGTAATGGTTCAGGTTCAGAATGCTCCCCTATAAATACAACTTTTAATCTTGGTATGGAGGGACATTTCTCGGTGGCATGGTCCTCTGCACAAATCACACATTTTAAATTAGTAGGACATTCTCTTAAAATATGCTTTTTCCTACATTTAGAACAAAAAATAGACAAAGACTCTTGTTCATCTACCAATTTCTGTTGAATTTTTACAGAGTCTATTTGCTTGCTAACAGTATTCATTATCTCAATTTTCATATTGTCCATTTTTTTCTCCAAACCAATAATCATAGCATCTATAGATCCAAGTTTACTAGTTTTATTTTGATTTCCTCTACTGGATCTAGATTGATTCCTTGAAAATTTCCTTCACAAGTCACAAATTTGATCAAAAGCTTTATGAGAAATATCCCCTTGTCCTAATAAATTCAAATTATGCCTAGAATGTTTAGTAAGCCCATGTAAGAACAAGGTCCTGATAGTACTTATGTCAAATTTATGTTTCGACCTCTGGAGGATGTATAAAAATATCTCTAAGTAATCCTCCAAGGTCTCATCATCACCTTGCACAATGGTAAAGATCTTATCCTGCATTTCTCTAGTTTTACAATATTCTCGGTATTTAGTCAAAAATGCCCTCTTCATTTGGTCCCAAGAAGTTATAGTTCTCCCTCCGAGTCGCATGAACCAACGCAAGGATGAGTCCTTGAGAGTGGCAGGGAATAACTTTAATTTCTAGGCATTTGAAGTGTAATCATAACTTCTACATAAGATGTCAAACTCGAAAAGAAAGGAATCAGGATCTTCATGCACCTTACCATATAAATTAGGGAGAGCCGACAGTAGAATGTTCTTCATTTGAGTAATTGCTTTGGGATCCACTATTGGAAATCCAAAGGTGGTTTGTTCATCAATTACCCGATTCTCGCCAGTCCCCTCAGCATGATCCTCATGCTTTGCAATTTTTGTTCCCTTGCTCAAACCACTCCCATTAAAGTGAGAAGGTTGACTATGGCTCAAATTGGTCTCTGGAGCACCAGTAGTTTCCTTCTTCCCCTTCTTGGGTTGTGTCACACCTGAACTGTTGTTTCCAGAATCCAAGTTGACAGTTCCTGTGTGATGAGTTTGTGTCTGTTTGGAATTTTTGCGTGCAAAAGAAGGTCCAATATGAGAAAAAGTTTCAGATTTCTCAGTGTTCACTTGACCCTTATTGGGCTTTGGTCCTCTACCCCTTTTAGGCATTCAACTTAAAATAAAATCCAAAAAATGACAAAACTTTTAAATTTACAAAAAAGAATCTTAAATCAAATGCTGCAAATGAATAAATAAATTAGCACTACAAAATCATTCAACAATATAAGCACACTACAGAAAAAATAAAAGTAGACTTACCCCTACTGCAAAGGAAAGAAAACAAGAAAGTTCTTACCAATCTTTAGAAAAGCCTTCACGACAACGGCGCCAAAATGTTGGGTGTAGGAATTGTTGTTAAGAAAGCTCCTTTCAACACTTAGTTTTTCAACCCGGGGTTTTGTACACTTTGAGGCGTAGCGCAGGAATGCCAAGAAATGATATGAATCTTCTCTAATTGTATTCCTACTTCTTAAATCACAAATTCACATAATCGAAAGAAAAATGATGATCAAGCGGAAATTGATACTCAAAGAAAGTCTAGTGTTGGAATAAATGAAAAGAAACTTTGCAGAAACTAAAATGGATTCTTAATTCATTGTGAACAATCTTAAGTAATAAAGTTACCCTTTATGTTTACCCTCAGTGAGACGGTGTGATAAATAAGTTATTCAGTGTATCTGTCTTCTTTAAAGATATTCTTTCCTGCACTAAATTGTTATTCCTGTACTACAACATTGTTCCTATACTAGAACATTGTGCCTCCACTTGAATGAGGTTTAGATACTAGAAGGATGTTTTGTACTTATACTGAAGTTCTGACCTTTGTGCAGGAGTTCTAAGTCTCCGAACTAGAACACTCTGATCCTGTACTGGATCTGAGGTTCCTGCACCAGATAATCAATATTTCTGCACTTGGTTTCTAGATTACTTTTGAAGAATAAAAAGTGTGTTCAATGAAATAGAGTGCAAAGAAAACAGAATTTGAAAGTAAATTATCACAAGTATAAAAATTCTTCAACCAAACTTAGATTCTAGACACGAAATGATTTTCAAAAGTTAAAGTAAATCTTTCTTTAAAATAGAAAATTCCTCTATATAATTACAAAAATCATTTGGTTGTGTGAATAGGCTTTTCCTGAGATAGTTGTGCATTTAGATTTGCCTTTTTAATGTTTTAACTCAGAGGGTTCATTTAATAATTAATCATGAAATTCAATCCTTTCTTTGAAACTATTCAGTGCAAGCAAAAACATGTAAGTTACTACAACGTTTATTCCATATTCATCACAACACAATTAAATCTTAAGTGAAACCTCAGATATTAATAAAACTCTCAGTTTAGAAACAAACATAAATCTTGCATAAAGGAATAAAGAACTTTGATAGGAGTAAAAGACTTGCGAAATTGAAACAATGAAATCAACTTGCAGAACTAGAAATGCACTAGTATAGACAACGTGCTTGTACTAATCTTGCGGAAATGAAATCAAATATTAAAAAGAAAACTTATGTAAATTGAAATCAAATACTTCTAAGCTTGCACACCACAGATACACAACACAATAACTGTAAATGAAATAAAATCTGTAACTTGAGAGAAAAATCAAAGTAAATAAAAAATTCACGCCTGCACTTTAAATTAAGTTAACACATATTTAAAGAAAGGGAGAATGAGCTGGGTTGGTCGGGCCCTGGCCAACCAGCTCGTTTCCCTATTAAAAAATCGAGAAATGCAGTTGGTCAAAGATTCATCAAAACACAAATGGAAAATGAAACTACGTACTAGCGCATTCCTTTATATTAGTTTCAAAAGAAAAAATACATCTTGGATCTGCGATCCAACCCAGAGAGGCGATACTCCAAAATAATTACAATATCTTAGCAAAATTTTACCAAAGCATCGCTCCTTAATTCCTACCAGAGTTTTACATTATATACATGCCTTCGGGCCTACTACCGTAACGAAATCATAACAGTAGCTTAACTAAGCCTTTCAGCTGTTTACAAAATACTAATCTAAGATATCTGGCTGAGGTCATGATCTTCAATCTGTTGATTTCTCTCCCACTCCGAGCCCAACTCGAGGTCAACTGATCCTTTACCAAAGATATGCATCAGTTGGTGACTTGTCATGGGAGTGCAGGAATTCGCTAGCTGGTGCATGAATCCTACTAATGAGCTGTCACGGGAGTGCATGAATCCACCAGCTAGTGCATGAATCCTACCTGCACTCGACCATTCTATCACAATGATTAATACATTTGTTTATCAAATACTTTAGGAAAGATAAATATTAGTTTCAATGATAATTAAAGGTATAAAATCCATAAATAAGTAATTAAGTCCATGACAAGCCTTTGAATATGAAAATACAAAGAGGGTGTAGGAATGTGCATGATTTTAGAGAAAGGTATAAGAATGAATAGGTTCTTAGGTTAAAATAGAGGTTTAGGTCATGTGTCTAGAGTAGGATAGAGGTTGAAAAATATGACAATTTAGCCTACCAACAGTAATTTATGTCCCACTCTTCCTGTTCTTGTCTTCCTCCACTTTTATATTAGGCCCATATGAGAAGGATTCTTCGATTTCTTCAAATCCAATCTACCCAGAAAGAAATTCATTAATTTAATGAAATATTTGGATTGATGGTATTGAGAGCTCCCAAATCATGTAGATTCCACTGATTAGTTCTTCTCCAAAACACAGGGAAAAAAATTATGTGCAAATCTAGAACTTTGTTTTATTCACATTGCTTGCCATTATTGCAATCATTGTGCTCCCTATTTCAACATTCTTGACTTGGGGTTTTATCAAACCATTTGAATGTTTCAATTTGAATGAAAAAAAATGGATTTTTTCGACCAATGTGAACAAAGAAATTTTCCCAAGAAGAAGTCTCCATATCAAGGACTCTAGAGTTGATCGAAGGCTATCCTCCATGCTCTGCATCCTCTCCATGATCATAATCACATGGAATTAATGTGGGGGTCCATGGTGGAGAGTTTGTATTCAAGCAAGCACAATGTATTAAAAGTATTTTATATTTGATAAATGGTGATAGACATAATTTTTCATGAGCTAGAACTTTCAGATCTTTAAATTGATCTATTTGGACTTTGGAGATTTGGTACAAATTGTAGTTGAAACGACACTTTTGTTGTTCCATAGGTGACACTGTGATGTAGCATATTTTTCACATGTGAGTGGTGGCCCATAACGTATTATAGAAAAAACAACAGAGCAAGTTTTCAAGTCATATGAAGAATCAATATTGCAAAAAAATTACTACATACAACATGCATAACCATCTCAACTATAGTCCGCGTTATTTTTTTTTTTTCTCGTCAGTGAGAAACAACGAGACATTATATGGATAGCATACACCGTTCACATGACAACTTTTAATATATGGGGTCGTCATAGGTGGTCAGAGATAAATAAACAAGTACAATATTTAAGCATGTTCTTTCTACTATCAGTTCACAACCATCAAAATTTTAAAAATATTTGTTTGACAGATGTAATATCTTATATATGTTTTCTCCAGTAGTGGTGGTGAGTTCAGAGGAATTTTGGAGGAATTTTCAATGGTAATAATTTTGGCTTTGTTTCGAGGTGAATGATTCCCAAGGTGTACTCATGTATCAGTGCATTAAGACAACATCTAGTATCATTACAATTAAGTTAGGTTTAGAGGGTTAGTAAGTTTAGATATTTTTTTGGTCTGTGTGATGATTAGACCTGATAATATCTTGTGGGAGAGGTTGACTGTAGAATCCAACTGTAATAAAGTAAGTTTTTTCGAGGCCACAATCCTAGTAACAACTAGCCCCAACAAAGACTCAACCTACCTGGTAAATGCTTCATAGTTCACAGTTCTTTTACCTTAGGGGAAATTATTCTTCCATCCAACATTGAAGCTACAATACAAGAGGTAGTTTCTTGAGCCTAGGTTCACAACCTAACTCGCAAGTAGCTTACACAAATGAAAGAACACCTCTTTTTTGAATGGGCAATATAACCCTTTTGAGTTTTGGCTTTTTTGGGTGAAATTATGATCTTTTGTCATTTAAAATATGTTTTTTTTGAATGCATAAATGGATTTAGTGCACTGAAAAACCAATGTATCACTCATATTATGCATTTTTTATAGCTCAAACTTATGATTCAAACAAATCTCTACAATATTTCGAGTCAAAATTAACGGGTAAATATGCCCCGAAAAAAAACAAAAACAAAAAAATTTATACGATAGCTCTATTTCTTCCATATAATAGGCTCAATGTAACGAGTAACTAGTAACTAGTACTCCAGATGGAACAAGTCTAGGTGGTGGTGCCCAATTTTGTAACATCCCTAAGCAATTGACCCAGTTGGACCAAGTAAAAAAAATAAAAAATAAAAATAAGTAAATAAACAAGGGGTGTAAAGCACATGTTTTTAGCCCTAGGTAATTCTCGACCAAGGTATTTTCCCATGGTTTCTTTCAAGCCATCAAGTTTTAAAAAGGGCGAAAGAGGAATGATAACAGACATGGATTTGGATAATTTCTCTTTGCATTTCAATTGAAGGCTCAGGCGAGTTTTCAACCAGCGAGGGTTTCAGGTGAGATCCTCAGTCTAACTTTGGTGGGGATTCACTCTCACCCTTGTTGGAAACCCAGTTTCAGTGGTATTTATTATCACCTTAGCTAGTCGATTTCTTTTCTCTACAGAGGGTTTTGTGGTGGATAGCCTTTTGGGGTCATTTGAGCGCAATTGTTGTAGAATTTCCCACTGTAGATCAACTGATTATGCAATATACTAAAGCAAAATACAAGATCTACTTCTAGAACAAACTTGCTGAAGCTTAATCGATTTTGAGCAAGATCAAATAGAACACATATAACTAAGAATGAGAAAGAAATCACACATGAACACAGAAGAATACTTTGGGGAAAGCCTCAGCTAAAAAACCTGATATCTGTATTATCATACAAGTGGAAATATGTTCAGATCACACAAAGCATTAGCTCACAAGCTATCCTGCTCTCAATATAATCCAAAAATACCGCTCACAGACTGAATAGACACAAAATATGCCTTCCCTCAACCCTCCAAGCCTCCTATTTACTTGCACAGTTTCTCTTGGGGTCCAATGCTGCCACTTGCATGAATTGGCCTCATCACAAACTCATCAAACTCAAAAGTAACTGTGCAATCTCCAAGGAATGAATTCCTTCTACATGCAAGAGATATCCTCCATGGAATATTTTTGCAACTGATAGTACACTGTCCCATCATCTGATCTCAACTGGGTCTTTGTCTGAACTGACATGCATGAGTTATTTATGAGACAATATTTAGTTATTTGAAGTGCAGCAGTTACATGCATGCATGCATTAACTAAGTGAACTCACAATTAGTTCAACAAACTATTTGAACTAATCTAACTGGACTTAACTCAGTTAACTGAGCTAACTAATTATAACTCAAATTACAACTCATCCTGATCACCTTTAAGGGATAACTTCCTCAATCAATGGAGAAACTGTTGCATGTCTTCACATAGACTTCATTTTTGATTTTCTACAACTAATTATCAAGATGAATTAATTAATTATTTTACAAACAATTGCTAAGATTAAATTCGAATTTTAATTCTCAATTTTAGTTTAGGGACTAACTAAAATTGGAATGTATCCCGAAATGCTATTTATAGCAATGCTATTTATAGCACTTCTATTTTTAGCATTTCTTGTTTCTATTTTCAACACTCCCTCTTAACAAGAAAGGGATTATCAATCACCCTAATCCTGTCTCTGTGGAACTCAAACTTGCATTTTGACAATGCCTTAGTCAAAATATCTGCATCCTGTTCCTCGGTTGAAACATATAGCAACAACATGATCCTCTTGACCACACAGTGTTGAAGGTGATAATACCGGATATCAATTTGCTTGGATCTGTCATGAAAAACTAGATTCTTAGAGAGTTTGATACAACTCTAGTTATCGCAGTAGATCACAGTTGGATCCATCCTCTGACCAAACAATTCCACTAGAATCTTCCGCATCCAAATGACCTCACATGCTGCGTGGCTGGCAGCCATGTATTTAGCCTCTACTGAGCTAAGTGCAATTGACCTCTGTTTCCTACTGTACCAGGAAACTACAGCTGAACCAAGGTTGAAGATTCCTCCAGAAGTGCTCTTCCGGTCTGATGGACTCCTTACCCAATCTGCATCTGTGAATCCTTGAAGCTTCACTCCCTCTGTCCGTCTGTACCACAATCCATACTGAGATGTGCCTCTAAGGTATCTTAGCACATGCTTCGCTACCTTCCAAATAGCTTGGTAGGCTCAACCATAGCTTGACTCAACTGGTTCACCGCAAAGCATAAGTCTGGTCGTGTGTTCACTAGATACATAAGTGAACCCACAAGCTACCGATAAATAGTAGCAGCTACTACCTCACCTGAAGTAGCATCCTCCTTCCTCCAGTTCCCAGCTAGAGGAGTCTACAGGGGCTTTCACTTCTCCATATGGAAGCACCTGAGTATCTCATTGGCATACTTGCCTTGAGACACAAATACTTCCCCATCTTTTTGCCACACTTCCATGCCTAGAAAGTAGTGCATAAGACCCATGTCTTTCATCTCGAACTCTCTTGCAAGGTCCTCCTTGCAAGACTTGATCAACTGATCATCACTTTTCAAAATTAGATCATCCACATAAAGAACAATGATCAATGGCTTACCTTCTACCATGATGTGGTAAATGTTTGCATATGCTTCACTCTTGGTGAAGCCCACCCCGGTGAAATATCCATCGATATTGGTGTACCAATCATAGGGTGCTTGCTTCAGCCCATACAAATCCCTCTTGAGTCGGCACACATGCAACTCACGATCAATGGTCTCAAAACCTTTCAGTTGCTCAATGTACACCTCTTCCTCAATATTCCCATTGAGGAATGTTGTCTTCACATCCATTTGATGGATCTTTCAACCCATCTAAGCTGATAGTGCCAACATCGATATGATAGATGAGTACCTTGCTACAGGAGCAAAAGTCTCATTGTTGTTGATCCCCTCGACCTGTGAGAAACCACGGGCAACAAACCTTGCCTTATGTTTCTCAACGCTGCCATCAGCTGCTTGCTTTACCTTGTAAAGCCATCTGGAACTCACCACTGACTTGTCCTGAGGTCTTGGGACAACATCCCACACACTGTTCCGAATGATGGAGTCATACTCCTCTATCATTGCATCAACCCAGATTGGTTGTTGCACTACCTCCTCAAATGAAGAAGGTTAGGACTCTACACACTCCCCAACCAGGGCCATGTAACCAATGTACCGCTTGGGTGACCTCCTCTATCTACACTTAGAAGACGGCTATCCCACATTCTCTCGCGCATCTAGCATCAACCTGTCAGCTTCCCTTGAGCGTTTCAATCCCTCTGGAAGACTCAGCATGAGTGGATGTCTCCACTCTTGGATCCTCTGCATGCGGCTGTTCCGCATCAGTATGAGGCTCCTCCTCCTTAGGAACTGAAAGTTCCTCCTCTACATGCAACTTGAGCTCCCTCTCAAGTGATACTCCCATGGCTTTCTGCTCATTGAAATTCAGATCTCTGCATACCACTGTCCTTTGACTGGTAGGTAGGTACACTCGATAGTTTTGGGGTGTATTAGTGTACCCCACAAGTATCCCCAACTCTGCTGTTGGATCTAGCTTCTTGCGGGCATCTTTGGTCACATGGAAATAAACCGATGATCCAAAGATCCTGAAGTGACTCACATCCGGTCGCTTCCCAGAAAAGGCCTCCATAGGTGTCTTCATTCCCAGTATACGGTGCGGGCTTCTATTTTGCAAGTATACTGTTGTATTGCATGCCTCAACCCACAAATGAAGTGGTAGGCTTTGGTCATGCAAAATCACTCGAGTTGCGCCCACAATCGATCTGTTCTTCCTTTCGGCCACCCCATTCTGCTGTGGGTTATGGGGTGCCGTCAACTCCCATTTAATTCCTTCTGCAGCACATAAGTCCTTAAATTGTTGGGAGACATACTCTCCACCATTGTCGCTACGCAAGGCTTTTATTTTCTTTCTAGATTCTTTCTCTGCTAAGGCTTTAAACTCACAAAACCTCAAGAAGGTATAATCCTTCTGTTGCATAAAGTAGATCCAACATCTACAAGAAAAATCATCAATAAAAATAACATAGTACCTTTTTTTAGTGGTGGAGGCTATAGAGAATGGTCCATAAACATCTATGTGAACTCGCTCTAGCATTGCTCCAGCTCTACTGTCTTGATCCTGAAAGGAAGATTTCACATACTTACCTAAGGTACAAAATTTGCATGTATTCGTCTGCTCCAGTTTTCCCTTGGGAATTTCGGTAGAAATCTGCTGCATGATCTTCAAGGCCCTATGGTGCAAGTTGCCCAACCTTTTATGCCATAGCTCGCCAAAATCTTGGCTTTGCACCACCTTTGCTTTGGAACTCAATGTATCATAGTCGTTGTTATAGCTCCAAATCTCACTCTTATGGTTTGTGATGCTGCACTCATGGCCTAGGGCAACCCCTCCTTCCAGACCTAGTCCAAAAATTTAAAAAACAGTGTTTTATTCCCTGTACGCGACATTGCCCTGAGTTAAACGCGTGTACACGCGGGTCTGTGTATACCCAACCCACGTGTATGTATTAAAACACTTCAAAAAATATATAATTCCTTATTTTCGGGCAGATATCGCGGGTTTTACCTGCTGATCACCTGTTAGTGCCCGTGGCCCAACTGTTCCCAACCAACTCCTAACTAAAAAACTACTTTGGAGATGGTATAAAAAGACATCAAAGGGAAGGCCTAAGGGAGAGAGAGAAAAGAGAGCAAGATTATTATGCTGAGATTTTTCCCCTTAGACCAGGTCTGAAGTCCTTGGTGCTTTCTGCATTTCCCCCATTTTGCATAGGAAACCCTTGTTTCCATGTGTATTGGTGATTATTCATCCTTTATGTCATCATTGAGTAAGACTTGGAAGGAGCTCTTGTTGGAGGTTTGAGGCTGGAACGAATCCGGGAGGAAGCTTTGCTTGGAGCCTGCTGAAGGTGTTTCAGGTGATATCTTTCCGTTATATGTACTTTACTTGCCTTTATATAAAAGAAACACGTCTTGGTTCCCGAAACAATCTTTCTTTATGCTTATGAGATTCTTGTTTTGAATTCTTATGCAAGTGGTTACTTAAAGATTTTTATAACTAACTTTATAGCATGAAGATGGTTCATATATAAGTATTTGTCCATGTACTGTTGTGTTCTTTGATTTGTTTATTTTACAGGTCAAAGAAGAAGAAGGGAACTCCAAGAAGGGTTTGGACCCTAAAGGCCTTCTCGAATGTAGGACCTTAGGTACGTACCCTCAACATTAGAATTTGCTTAAAGTAAAGATAATGGATGTGTGTGTGTTTCTTTGAATAAGCAATTTTCAGTCTGGTAGAGTCTTAACCCAAAGGACCCTAGGGGTACTTTCCCTTCCGCCAGAATTGGCGACTCCACTGGGGACAACACTCTTGTTGTTCCTAGTTTGGGTAGTCTTCAAGCCAATCAAGGCTCAGCCCCTCTGTTTGTTGGCTCTGACTGTCTGATCTGTTCTTGAACTCTAAGCTTTTCCAGTTTTTTCAGTCTGTGTTTTTTATTTTTCTTGAAAGTCTTCATATACGCTGTTTTGCTGGATTACAGAAGCGTATATACGTAAGTTGTACTAAGTGAACCCGCGTATACGCAGGTTTCCTCAGTTACAGTCGCGTGTACACGCACTCTGCACATCACTGCAGGCGCGTATACCATATAATTTTCAAGATTTATAAATTTTCTTCTTGCTGAATGTTTTTCTGGTGGCTTGGGTCAGTTTCAAGCAGTCATTTTCCAGTAACAGTGCTCTGTTTAACAGGGGCATCTTGTTCTGAACTCTCTCTAGTTATAAGGAGTATTAGTCTTGTTTTCGTTGATTGCAAGCGTCATTGATTTTTGACACACAAGATTTCTGGTTAAGAATCTTGACTGCTCTGTTTTGGCAGAGTAGGAAGATTGGATTTCAAACTTTGTGTTCATTTTTGTTTTGATGACCCTTTTTGTTTGCTTAACGAAACCATTTTTGTGACCATTTGCTCCTTCGTTTCGGGAAAGTTGTTTGTAACCATTTTCTTGAAACTTGTCTTTTGATCTTTTGGACTTTGATTGCTGCTTTTGATTGTCAAAAGCGATTTCAAACACATTTATTTTTGTTGAGTTTTCATCATTTGAAAGGTGTCAATTCACAAAAGTGTTTGGTTGCCTATTTATCAATCATTGGTGTCAGTATTTTTGAGAGCTTTCCTTTGAAAAAGACTTTTTGGTTTGATTGAAAGAAAATCTTTTGAAAGTTTTGAGTTTCGCTTTCTTAAACTTGCTTTTCATTTGATTTCCTTTTTTGCGAAGTGAAAGTGCTTTGTTTTTATCTTAGAACTTGTTTTTATTGTTTGGACGAAATGATTGGTAACACATCATCTTCTATCTAAGCATTTTAGTGGCAAGACAAAATTTGGTAAAGCAGCAACTTTCCTTCTTTGTTTTTAGAGTAGCCTTTAAATCTTGCATCCACATATAGTTCTTGCATTAGGATCGATTTGCATCTCTTTTTAGGCATATATAGTTTTGTTAGTTTTTGTGAGTGTGGAGTCTGAAAAGAAAAGTAAGATTTGTTTATGTTAGAAGTACCTTCTGAACCTCATAGAAATTGCTCTTCATCAAAAACAAAAAGTGCATGTGCATGTAGCTAAGTTTTATTAATTTCTTTTGCGTCTGTAAAAACACCACAAGTTTCATCTCCATTACCTTGTGACTTAAAGAACAGCCTAATAAAATCAAGCGCTAAATTAAAATCCACTAGAACTTTTTGTTTTAGTCAATTACACCAACAAGTTTAGGATTTTAGGGCCTTGGATTAGGCGAGTGGAGAGTTAACTCTCCAAGACCACATAAAACATCAAACATAAGAGTCTGATTAACGAGAGTAAATCCAATAGCGTTAGGAAGACCAGGAAAGCTCCGGATCTGGGAGTTAAGCACGAGGGTCTGTGAAGACAGGGAAGAGCGATACCCCCTCTCCTACTTGTTCGAACTTACCTCACGACTGTTCCGCCTGGCTTCTGCGACGAGTTGGTACCCATAGTTGCCTCTCCTAGGGATCTACACAAGTGGCTGCGGAGGGGAATCCGGTGGCACCTGAGGTCGACGTTGTATCACTCTCAACAGTGCTACTGGAGGGCACCCTTGCGAAGCTTGGGGGCTTGCACCGGCGCAGGCTGTTGTTAGGAGGTCAGCGTAACTTCCTCTGATACCTTCGCTGATAGGATTGGGCCCTCATCATCCCAGACTATCTTCGGAAGGCCCTTTGATTCACCTTCTCGTATTTTGGTGTCCGGTCCTAATCACCCGGAACGGAAATACTTGGAAGTTGTTTGACTGACTATATCTTTAGGGACTTTATAGTGTGTGCTCTGTGCTCCTAGTCGGCTTAGCTTTTAATTTTTTGAGTCTTTAGTTAGATCATAACAAAAAATTCAAAGTGGCTGACCGATCTCCAAGACGGTCTCGAAGACTTCGTGGTCTCTCGCCACCAAGTTTAGAGCCTTCTCCTAGAAGGCGCAGAGGCAATACTACCGGTGGGGTCCGTCCCACGCCAGTTGACGCATCGGGGATTGATCCTCCTCTCGGGGACATTAGCGGCCAAGCAAGGCCTGGTACTTCTGAGCAAGAGAGGGATACTCCAGTCCTTTCTCGATTTCGCTTTCAAACGGAGAATAACGTAGAGGTAGAAGAACTTTCAGAATCATTAGTGGTTCCAAATTCTCCTCTACCATTTAGTCATCCAGACGTATTGCAATACGTTGGGACTCCGTCACATAGACCAGCAAGTCCAGATTACGCTACGCGCTTACCATTCATGACCACTACTGGAAGCATGGCTTCTACGAGTGCTACGACTATGCAAACCTCGACATCGGTGCAAGGGGGAGGAACCATTTCCATCCCCTCCGCTTCCTTGTTCGGATCTTTTGCTAGCACATCATTAGTGGGATCTACCTCCATTCCGTCCACGAGTGGAAATGCCCAAACCAATGCTTTTGGTACTGGACTCTTCCCTTTCGGCACCCAATCACAGGGTATTCCTTCGATTCCGTTTAGTGCCACTACGTCCATGATCGGCAGATCGGCTTCATTCCAAGGTTTTCCTTTCGGAAGTGGTCATATACCACATTCCAACCCAACGGTAGGATCCATGCCTTTTTCTTCAATAGGACAAAGCAACAATCCTTTCCAAGGTTGGAATAACCCTGGGGTTAGTAGTGCAGGAGCTGGAAATTCGTTTAGCGGCCAACAAGGGAATAGGCCGTACTCAACGGTTAGCATGTTTCAAAGTATTCCTCCCCTTGCTTCGGCTTGGAATCCATATCAGGGGTTATCAACTCCTTACAATTCTTTAGGAGGAAACTTTGCAGGTTATGGAGGTTATACGGCAGGAGTTGGTCAAACTCCGAATTTTGCTGGACCACAAGGCTTGCCTTTTGGTTCAGCCGGTTCTACTGGTCACTTCGGGCAGCCTGGTGCCTCCCAAATTCCAGGACAATCTTTTCAGAGCTTAGGGAGTTCTGCCCAGTCTGGGTGGAATCCCCTAGGCCCTCCTAGGCTTCCATTTCTGGCAACGTTAAACTTGGCAGATCTCACAAAGTTAACAAACGACCCAATCAGGTATAATCCGGCCTGGCCTCCGGTCCCAACCAAACTCCCTTCGGACATTCCAAAATTCGAAGGGAAGAGTGGTGAAGATCTGGGCGATCATGTAACCACATTCCATTTGTGGTGCTCATCCAACTCCCTCATCGAGGATTCGATTAGGTTGAGACTCTTTCAGCGGACCTTGACTGGTAATGCGGCTAAATGGTACATAGAGTTGCCAGGGGGCAGCTTTACATTGTTCGCTGACTTAGCCAATATCTTCTTAAATCACTTCCAGTTGCCTGTCCGCTACGATGCCGGAATTGAACTTCTGGCCACCTTTCGTCAGGATAAGGCAACCCACATTTCTGATCACATTCAGGAATGGAGACGGAGAAAGAGGCTCATTAAAGCCGAAATCCCTCCGGAGTACCATCTAGAGTGGTTTTTGAAGTCTTTGCAACCTGAGATATCCAAGGATGTCTCCATGTCTGGGGTCTATTCTGAGGAGCAAGCCATTTTCAGGGCCCAGCAGTTAGAACTGATTTACTCTCAGTCTGGGATCCTCCAAAAGTACTTGCCAGATGCTCCTGGATCTAAGGTTGATTTAGCTAAGCCAAAGCTAGGTCCGCACGCGGATGGTATCGTTGGGTTAGTAGACACATCTACAGTGAACTTGTTGAATCAGTTGCAGCAGTTGTCATTACAAACTGCTTATAACAACCAAGTCACATTGTCTAATCCTCCCGCTTCCCAAACTTCTTCAATTAACGCCGTCCAATCCGATAACCCCAAAGGGAATCAAAATTCTAATGGGAAAAAGAAAGGACGTGGTAAGAAGAAGAACTCGGATGGGAAGCCCGATGTAAACAAATCCGGCAACAACGCTGGTGGTGGTAAAGGTGAGTCGAGAAAGAAAGTTAAGTTTCCTTGCAAGTTATGCAGTGGGGACCATCTAACTCATCTCTGCCCTAGAATTGAAGACGCTCAGCGCTTGTTAGGACAGCAAGGGACTTCTAGTTCGCAAGCTGTGTTAACTAACCCGTTTCCCCAAGGGCAGCAACTTCTTGCTGGTGCGAATTCGAATCCTGGGACCTCCTCAGGGGGCAACCAGGAAGGGGAAAAAGCATCAAATGTTTTTATGATGGGTTCAAATGTCCATGTGACTACTCGGTCACGTGATTACGGTGAAGCCGAAACATCCAAGGATAAAACTGTTCCCGAAGGTAATGACCTTCATATCGAGCGACCCCCTGTTGAGACTATACCTCGGATACCGAAGAGTTCCGCCAAACGCGTGACGATTAACCCTAATGCTAGGGCCGCCCAAAATTACTCCATTGTGGAGGATTTGGCTCAAAGCCCATGTGCTATGTCCGCTTTGGAAGTTCTCCAGTCGTGTCTGTCTCAGAGAAGTGCTTTACTCTCCGCCATTGGAGTAGTTGATCCAGCTAACTCTTTAGTGCTCTCTTTTGACATGTTAAATGTCAAAAAGAGACTCCCTCATCATATGGCTTTTCAGATAAAGTCTACATACCGAAAAATCAATATTTTTCGCACCGTTATAGATGAAGGAGCTTCCACATGTGTCATGTCGATGTCATGCTGGAAGGCTATTGGTTCACCTTCGGCTGTTCCTTCACCAACCGTCTTAACTGCATTTGATGGTCATTCTCACAAGCCGCATGGGATTATCCCGGCCTTTCCTATATGTGTTGGAGGGAAGGTCATTAATGTCGAAGTTGAAGTCGTAGATGCTAACCTAGACTATAATCTCCTATTAGGAAGGAACTGGGTATACGAAATGGAAGCCGTTGTGTCGATTCTATTTCGTGTCATTTGCTTTCCTCATGAGGGGAAAATCATTAAGGTTGATCAATTGGACTATTCTCCAATCGATCCTCAAGAAAGCTCCGACTCTACTGTTCCCTTGGTGGATAACCCTCGCCCGCCGACTGAGAATTTAGGAGTAGGGATGTATTCCTCATTGATGGGTACGTTCGATCTTCCCTCTCCTTTTGCAAGAATCAATGCTATTTCATCATCCAAGGAGTCTCCTCGAGAAGAGTTCTTCCGAACTCATTATTTTTCCGACCCTTGGACCTTGCCTTCACCTACGACCACATTAGTTGAAGGACAAGTAAATGGAATGGCGTTTCCTATATCTGCAGCTGAGCTTAGATATCAGTCTATCGTAGACTCTGCAGATAACCATTCCACTCCTTTCTCTGAAGAAGAGTTGGATGGTCATGTGGCCCCAGCTTGGAGCTTAGATTCTACCTCTACCTTGGATTTCTTGGATTCAATTTTACCTTCTGAAGAAGCAATCCTTGAAGCAATGATGGGCATAGATCAACCTTGGGAAGACTTACATCATCGTTCGTACTTTCTTCCTCCTTTGCAGGAAGTGGAATCTAGGTTTTCCGAGCTCTGTACTAGTGATGTTGATATGGTATCGAACCCTTTGGCTCCAGCACACATTCGCGCCGAAGGTAATATGTCGGTAATTTCAAAAACAATACCTATCAACATCTCTAGGGACCCTAACATCATAGAGAATATCTTCATCGAAATTGAGTGTTCCCCTGAAGAAATTCAAATTTACACCGACCTATTCAAGGAATATCGTGATGTGTTTGCTTGGTCTTATGAGGAAATGCCCGGCATTGATCCTTCTATAGTCCAACATGAGATCAAGACGTACGAAAACTCAAAACCGATTCGTCAAAGACTTCGGCCGATTAACCCTAGGAAAGCTGCGACTATCAAAGCTGAGGTTGAGAAGCTGCTAAGGGCGGGTTTTATATACCCTGTTCCTCTTACGGATTGGGTTTCTAACCCAGTCCCTGTGGACAAAAAGCAAGGAACAATCCGAGTATGCATCGATTTTAGGGATCTAAACAAGGCTTGTCCGAAAGACAATTACCCCACGCCATTCATTGATCAGATTATCGACGAGTGTGCGGGTAATGAAATTTTTTCCTTCATGGATGGTTTTTCGGGTTATAATCAAATCTCTATCCGTCCTGAAGACCAACATAAGACGGCCTTCATATGTCCCTGGGGTACCTTTGCATATCGAAAGATGCCTTTTGGTCTTAAAAATGCTGGAGCCACTTTTTAGCGGGCCATGTCATACGCTTTCCACGACATCAAACATGTCATCGAGGCGTACTTAGATGATCTCGCTGCTCGCTCTCGAAAGAGAGCTGATCATCCTAGTCATCTTCGATTAGTCTTTGAGCGATGTCGTTTCTATAAAATCCGGTTGAATCCCAATAAATGCGTTTTCGCGGTTACATCCGGTCGGCTGTTAGGGTTTATTGTGTCCAATGAAGGGATTCGGGTTGATCCCTTCAAGGTTGAGGCAATAGTTCAGTTGCCTCCCTCGTCCTCAATTCGTCAACTTCAAAGTCTTCAAGGGAAGGCTAATTTCTTAAGACGGTTTATAGCAAACTATGCCGAGATCACTAAAGGGTTCATGCGTTTGCTACGAAAAGGAGTTCCATTTGTGTGGGACGACTTTGTGCAGCGGTCGTTTGATGCTTTGAAAAAGGCATTAGTCTCTGCCCCGCTTTTGAGTCCACCGGATTATGGTAGAGACTTCCTTTTATATCTCGCTGCAGCAGACTCTTCCATTGGTATGGTTCTAGTTCAGGAGGACGATGCTCTTGTCGAGCACGTGATTTATTATTTGAGTCGAGGCTTAATAGGTCCTGAACTCCGCTATTCTCCGGTTGAGAAATTGGCCTTGGCAGCTGTCCATGCTGTCCAGAGGCTCCGTCATTATATTTTGCTACGCAAAACTTTTGTCTTAGCGGCGGTCAATCCATTTCAATTTGTCCTCAGTAGGCGAGTGATTGGGGGCAAATATAATAGATGGATAGTCATTTTACAAGAATTTGATCTCGAATTCTTGTCCGCCAAATCTAGGAAATCTATGGTCTTCGCGGAGCTAATTTCTGAGCTTCCTTGTGGAGAGGATATTATTTATGAGGAAATTTTACCCGACGAACATATATTCCTCATCTCTTCACAAGACCCTTGGTATGGAGATATCATTGTTTATCTCCAGACTTCAAAGTATCCCTCTACTTTCTCCAAGGATGAACATCGCAAATTACGTCACCTGTCTAAAAACTATGTTATCATTGGTGACACATTATACCGTCAAGGGATTGATTCAATTCTTCGACGTTGTTTAACCTTAGAGGAAGCAGAGTCTGTTCTTAATGACTGCCACAGTGGAGCTTGTGGTGGTCATCTATCAGGGCTTGCTACAGCCCAGCGCGTCTTACGTGCCGGCTACTTCTGGCCTTCACTCTTTAAGGACTGTGTGGAAGCGGTCAAACGCTGTCACCCGTGTCAAATTTTTACTCGCAAGATGCGCACGCATCCAGCTCCCCTTTTTCCCGTTGTCACCGTCGGTCCCTTCACTAAGTGGGGTATTGATTTTACGACTTGTAATCCGCCTTCAGCGGCGAATCACAAGTATATTATAGTGGCTGTAGACTACTTCACGAAGTGGGCTGAAGCCATGCCTACTTATAAGAACGACAGTGACACGGCAGCTTTGTTTCTTTTCAATCAGGTTATCTCAAGATTCGGTATCCCAAGGGAGATTGTCACTGACCATGGCAGTCATTTCCAAAATCAGCTAATGTCCGAATTGGCCCTTAAATTAGGATTCCGTCAGGAGCATTCGTCCCCTTAATATCCTCAGGCCAATGGACAGGTCGAGGCGGTCAATAAAACTCTTAAGACGATACTCCAACGGACAATCGATAAAAATCGGTCCAATTGGCACATTATGTTGTATTCAGCTCTTTGGGCATACCGAACCTCCGTCAAAACGGCTACTGGTTTTACTCCTTTTCAGTTGGTTTACAGGATGGAATCTATCTTTCCAGTTGAATGTGAAATCCCATCTCTAAAGTTGGCTGTTGAGCTTCTTCCTGAGACTTCAAGTCCCGAAGAGCGCCTAGTTCACTTGGAACATCTCGATGAGCAGCGTCGAGATGCCGCCACGATGAATGAGGCCCATAAGAAAAGGGTCAAAACAGAGTATGATAAGTCTGTCCGTCCTCGTGTCTTTTCTGAAGGTGACCTTGTCTTGGTTTATGACCAAGATAAGGACGCCTTGGGGGCAGGAAAATTTAAGCCTATGTGGTACGGTCCTTTCATTATCAAACGAGTTTTAGAAAAAGGATCGTATGAGTTAATTGATTTCGAAGGAAACAAGCTGGCGGAGCCCCGAAATGGGCTCTACCTAAAGAAGTACTTTGCTTAGTTTAGGCTGGGCGATGACTTCTTTGTATTTTATGTATATATTTATACATATATTGTCGAGCGTTTTCTGATATCAGTGCTTTTTGGTCTGCTGTGGCAAGTGCTGATGGATGATTTGGTCTATTTTGGGTTCGCCGATGGTGCTAGTCGGCACACTCGGAATCTTGCTTCCGCAGCTTGGGTACTCTATTACCCAACTGGTCAGTTGATGATATCGAAAGGCGTGTGTATCAGTCGTGCTTCAAACAATATGGCCGAGTACACAGCTGTTATCAATTTATTATCCGAGGCAATCTCTTATGGGATCGACTCGTTGGTAGTATATCTTGATTCTCAATTGATAGTGTCTCAGTTAAATAACATTTATCGGGTTAGGGATCCATTATTATATCGCCAATATTTAAGGGTGAGGTTGTTGCAAAGATCATTTATTTACATTAATTATTTGCACATTCCAAGATCTCAAAATTGGTTAGCTGATTCTATCGCTAATCAAGCATTAGACTGGCATATCAATCATTCATCATCATAAAATCATGCATCAAAAAGTCAAACTGTATATATATATATATCGCAAAGCGTCTCGAGTGTACATATGTGTGTCCAAAAATATACAAAATTGGGACTCAAATGCCCATAATCATGTCAGGCATATCTAATGCCTCGGCTCTGGATGAGCAGCTAAATAAGTAACTATAGCATTGGCCACACGCCGAAAGATGCGAACCCAGTCACGTGGCATCCCAACCACATGACGCTGCATATCTGGAGGAAGGTCCTCTATCTCGGCCATCGGTACTTGGCAGCTTAGTCTCGCCAAGTGTCGCTGGACGTTGTTTAAGGTCCGTTCCGCATCCGCAGCCGCCTCTTCGGCTCCTCGGCCACGCCGTCCATGCCGCGGGAATCCATCTGGTCGTACGGGCCCAATTTCTGGAACATGATCATCATATTAGTCATTTGAATCTCATCAAAAAATATTTTTCAAAGTTCATCATTATATTTGAAAAATCCAATAAAAATCATAAAATCATAAAAATAAAAAATCTTACCAATCTCGCCCCATGCCGCATCCGGTGGTAACACTAGATCAGGATCTCCTCGGAAATCCAGTCCGGCATAGGGGTAATCATCCACGGCGATGATTTGCTGCTCCCACCAGGTAAAGAAATCATCGTCGAATGCATTCCTAGGGACTTCCCCACCCCCCAGACGTTTCATCAAGTCAGCCCACCGGCCCATGCGTGGATCACGTGGACTACTGATGGAAACTTCTACCCTGGGGCGGAGTGCGGGAACCTTCTCGAAGAAGAAAGTGCACAAGATGGTTCCGAACCCAAAGTTCTTGGTCTGTCCCCTCCTGATAGAAGTGAGTTGTTCCTTCATGTTGGCAAGGAGAGGAGTACACCAGTCAAACACTGTAGTGAGACAGTCCACTGCCACGCTCATGTTTACCCGTGACGCCTGATGTAGTGAGGATGATCCGTTCACTCGACCTATGGTGAACAAGATTATCCTGAGTGACAAACTCGCTACATGTGGGATAGAGATCTGGCTCCCGACCTTCCGATGACCCGGGCAGTAAATCTGTACATAGTCATCCACACTGAGGCTATTCCGTGTCCTGCCCCGGGAATGTACTACCTCTCCCCTTCGGGAAAGGCCCGTGATAAAATATATATCTTCCACTTCTACCCTGAGTGGCATCTGATCAATGATGAATGCTTCCTCATCGACATCCCAATAATCAATGAGTCTCTCGAGCAAATGCGTGTTGGCTTTCATATTTGGCAATTTGAAGAATTTTAGCAACCCGCATCCCCGTAGGGCATCTAATGCCTCATCATTGTTCATAACTTCACTATCCACAGCTGAGTGCTCTCTTTCACGCCATGTGAGAGTCATCCTGGAAGAAAAAATCATTTCCATCCATTAGTTTTGTGTATAAAATTAGTTTGCTGCGCACACGCGGGTTCACCTATACACAGTCGCGTGTAGGGCCGTCGTATACGCGTTTTCTGTAAAGCCAACCCGCGTGTACGCCGCAAAACAATTTTTTGCAAAAATCTAACGGTGAAACATCAATTAAACTTCCTAAAAACTATCACAATTGATTGCAAGACAAGTTTAGTGCTTACCTGGAAGTTTTCGGCAAGTTTGAACGGTTGAATAAATCACAGGGAAGTTTGCTCCTTTTGCTCCACAATTTTTGCTCTCTAAGTCAAACGGTGAAAATGGTAAGTCCAAAATTTCTTTTTATAAGTTTTGAAAATGCAAAATTTTTTCAAAATTTTATTTTGTTTGGTTTCATGTCACTTTTAACTTGGGATCTTGGAATGTCGAGATTGGGTTGTTTTTCAGGAAATTTTGGACATTTTTCGACAGTTCGAGATGGTTCCATGACTGCTGACCCATTATGGTAGGTATTGTGTTCTCACTGGCATATAGGTTAGGGACACCATTTTTCCGCTGCATTATGCATACTAGCCTCCATTTGACCAATACATCTGCCATAGGGTCGATCCCATCGTGTTATGGTTCGTTAGCCATTTTCACTCGCCGATTCTTTAAATCAAGACACGATGGTAGAGCCATCCTTTACATGGGCATCCTAGTTAGCACCTCACTGACATTTGTTGCCCGTGCTGCTTCATTTTGAGTAGGCTCGGGAGTCCTCTGTAGTCCCGCCATGACTTATGCGTTGAAGACTCATTCCTCTTTGCTTCTTCGCTTCGTTCTGGCCTTATACCCTAGAGGCTCCTATGTGTGTCGAGTTGTACTTTTGCATTGCATGTTGACCATTTTCACCTTTTGGCCTAGAGTCGGCTTCACTTGGACTCGTGTTTAAGCCAACTTTTGACCATGACGTCTGCAAAATCAACCTTGCATACCTTTGACTTCTGCAGCTTGACATACCCAGATCCGTGGAAGGAACATACCTCTGAGTGTCACTGACCAGTTTTCACCTCCCTGCATTGAGCATAGGAACGTTCCTTTCCCAGGAACTAGATCATCTGTTTCACCGACACTCATTCTTTCCACTGTACCATAGCATTCTTTTATTCTTTTTCCGGCTTATCAGAAAAAGACAAAAAAATTAAATATTCCAAAAAGAGCGGGAACAGGGACATTATTTCCATTTATTGTTGGCAGCTAGAGTCAGTCGTGTCGCCCTTGAACAAAGCACTCAAAACAAAGTCTCCTCCGCATGGGTGGGATTTAGTTTGACTTAGGTACGCCATAACCTTGTTATTGAGTCAGTTCTCCCCTGATTGGTTATCTCTTCCAATCATATGGAGTTCGTTCGTGCCTCCTGCATGACGAACTTATACAGATTCATCATATGCTGCCACATAGTCACATTGAGTCGTGATTTTGTTCAAGGGAAGTTAGCCTGAGTCGGCCTTTCTGCGGTGTCTCTTGACTCATTTTTCAGTCGGCCATCCCTGGTTGTCAGTGTCATGTCTATCATCACATCAGTTATATTGGTCCTTTACTCGTGCCGGTTTGAGAAGGTCCCCATTGACTTCTTGCTGGCGGGTCTTGTCCTTATCGACGACGACACCTTGCTCTGAGGACAGGCCTAGAGCCGCACCTTGGCCCTATTTTCATTATTGATAGGTCACCTTGTGCTCAGCATCGATCAGTATCATGGGTCTTTGACTGAGTGGTTTCCCTTGTGTTCGACATCAGCATACATTATCACACATTGGGATTCGTGCAGTACCTTGGTTTCCATTTGACCCTATTGGTGGATACCTCGCCTCTGTATCAGCTTTCATTATTGGTTGGTTCAGAGGGTTTCTGCCGTGCGCTAGCCACATCTTGTGTACGCTGGAAACGTACTTCGGTTGGGTTACTACATCTTTTTCGTACGATTCCTTCCACATTATTGGCCTACGGGTTACACTCGCGCTAGATTGATGGAGGATGCCTTAATGCCTTCCTTCTAGCGGATCTTTCCCTATCGACTCTGACTCATTGCTCTGGGGCAAAGATCTAGAGTCCATTTGGCAGTACCTTGGGGTTTGCAGTCATTAGTGGCAGATTCCTCGCTATCGACAGTGGGAAACCATCATTGTCTCCTGATCGATAGATTCTTACAGGTGTTCGACTTCAGCTCATTTATTCACACTTGTTAGATTGTACTGGGTACCTTGACGCTCATTATCATTATCGGTGAGTAGTCTCGCGTTTGTTAACGGTATACATCAATGACCGGTAATCAAACGATTTCTCACATGGTCAACTTCAGATCATTTATTCCCATGGTGTAGAAATGTACCACGGCGGTCGGTGAAGACCTCAGGTTGTATCAGCATTCATTGGTTCACTTGACAGTTGCTCCTGTTGCTGCTAGTTGATACCACTCCACCTTATATGTTGCAGTCAGTCATGGCGACATTCTATATGCTGGCACCTGAGTTTGCAGTGTAGTACCATCCTATTCCATCATGTTCAGTTGGTACCTTTTGGGATCAGTATTTGATTTCAGTGATCCGTTGCATCTTTCAGCATCATTGACAGTTTTATATGTGATATTCAGACATGTACTTACTCATTATGATCAGATGATCCATTATGTATCTTCCAGTCATTTATACTTGTATACTTAGTGGATCCGCTTGTACTTGCTATGCGGACATGCTTTACTTTTCTTGAGCATGGGTATGCCCGCCTCAGACAGTGTTTCTTTCTGATCTCCTTTCGGTGGCTTGGCAGGCTGAATTCTAGTGCAGTCCTCCTCGGTTTTTCGACAGAGTTCCTTTCCATGTACTTACATAATATATTTCGGCCATCATGTTCCCCTTCTGACCTCATACATTAGGGGGCATCTGTTATAGCTCCAAATCTCACTCTTATGGTTTGTGATGCTGCACTCATGGCCTAGGGCAACCCCTCCTTCCAGACCTGGTCCAAAAATTTAAAAAACAGTGTTTTATTCCCTGTACGCGACATTGCCCTGAGTTAAACGCGTGTACACGCGGGTCTGTGTATACCCAACCTGCGTGTATGTATTAAAACACTTAAAAAAATATATAATTCCTTATTTTAGGGCGGAGATCGCGGGTTTTACCTGTTGATCACCTGTTAGTGCCCATGGCCCAACTGTTCCCAACCAACTCCTAACTAAAAAACTACTTTGGAGATGGTATAAAAAGACATCAAAGGGAAGGCCTAAGGGAGAGAGAGAAAAGAGAGCAAGATTATTATGCTGAGATTTTTCCCCTTAGACCAGGTCTGAAGTCCTTGGTGCTTTCTGCATTTCCCCCATTTTGCATAGGAAACCCTTGTTTCCATGTGTATTGGTGATTATTCATCCTTTATGTCATCATTGAGTAAGACTTGGAAGGAGCTCTTGTTGGAGGCTTGAGGCTGGAATGAATCCGGGAGGAAGCTTTGCTTGGAGCCTGCTGAAGGTGTTTCAGGTGATATCTTTCCGTTATATGTACTTTACTTGCCTTTATATAAAAGAAACACGTCTTGGTTCCCGAAACAATCTTTCTTTATGCTTATGAGATTCTTGTTTTGAATTCTTATGCAAGTGGTTACTTAAAGATTTTTATAACTAACTTTATAGCATGAAGATGGTTCATATATAAGTATTTGTCCATGTACTGTTGTGTTCTTTGATTTGTTTGTTTTACAGGTCAAAGAAGAAGAAGGGAACTCCAAGAAGGGTTTGGACCCTAAAGGCCTTCTCGAACGTAGGACCTTAGGTACGTACCCTCAACATTAGAATTTGCTTAAAGTAAAGATAATGGCTGTGTGTGTGTTTCTTTGAATAAGCAATTTTCAATCTGGTAGAGTCTTAACCCAAAGGACCCTAGGGGTACTTTCCCTTCAACCAGTCGTCTACCTCCAGCTTGTAGAGATTCTTTACTCGAATCCAGATTCTCTTGGTCTGTCCAGTACCGATATGCCTCAAGAATACCTTTCCTTTACTAAAGACTACATCATAGCCTTTGTATTCTAGCATAGTGACAGACACGGTACTTTCCCTCTGAAACACAACCGTACCTTCACCTGAAACACGGTACTTTCCATCATCGCCCATCTCGATTCGCATCTGGAGATCCTTCTCCTCTATGGTACTGAAAATATTCTTGTCGCCGGACATGTGGAAAGAGGCTCAACTGTCCAGGTACCAAACACATCCCACCATGGATTAAACCATGCATGCGATGAGAGAGAAATCCAACTCGAATTGTGAGGCCGGTGCCTCACCGTTTGATTCCTTCAAGGATCCCTTCTTGGATTTCTTCTGTGGTCAATTCGTAGCATAATGGCCCACCTCACAACAATGAAAGCATCGCACTTTTGATTTGTTAAACTTCTCCCCCCCTTGGGAAGAACTGGATTTGGGATAGGACACATTCCCTTTCCCTTTCCTCGCCTTACTCGCTAAGCCTAGATTTTCTTTATCATCTTGCTTTGATGAAGATCCATCTCTGTTGCTTCTTCTTATCTCCTCTTGCATCAGATCCGCCCAAAGTTGTTCCCAATCTGGCAGTTCATCTCTTCCATTTACCGAGTCTTGGTAATTATGCCAGCTCTTAGGAAGACCAAGGAGAGCAAGACTCACCATGTCATCATTGACTGTCGTGATCCGTACACTTCCAAGCTCATCCCTGCAGGTGGTGAGCTTGTTTAGATATGTAGAGATCGTGTCGCCCTTTTCACACTTGATTTTCCAAAGCTTGTCTTTTAGCGCCAACTTCCTCTAATCGCTGCTGTTCTGATATAGATCTTTCAATGTTTTCCACATTGAAAACAATGTCTCCTTCCCATGGAGGCTTGAGACAATGTGGTCTTGAACTCCCTGCAAGAGGATTCTCCTCGCTCTAGCCACACATTTCTTCCATTTCGCCAATTCTGTAGCATTAGCTGCTGCCGGCTTGGGGACTTCTTGATCAATTAATCCCTTTAAACCGTTGTCCTCTAATACTGCTTCCATGCGATCCTTCCAGGCTATATAATTCGAGCTGCCATCAGGAGCATACTCAAGTCTCAAACCGTTGAACGCCATTGGTGAAATTTGAGATGTGATAAGAATTCGAATTCTATAATCAGGAAATTTAAACTTGGAATTTCTCCCTTATTTGTATACTATTCTTTGCTTTGATCACCTTTGCTTCGATACCATGTAGAATTTCCCATTGTAGATCAACAAATTATGCAATATACTAAAGCAAAATACAAGATCTACTTCTACAAAAAACTTGCAGAAGCTTAATCGATTTTGAGCAAGATCAAATAGAACACATATAATTGAGAATGAGAAAGCAATCACACATGAACACAGAAGAATACTCTAGGGAAAGCCTCAGCTAAAAACCCCGATCTCTATATTATCATACAAGTGGAAATATATTCAGATTACACAAAGCATTAGCTCACAAGCTATCCTGCTCTCAGTACAATCCAACAATACTGTTCACAAACTGAATAGACATAACATATGCCTTCCCTCAGCCCTCCAAGCCTCCTATTTCCTTGCACAGTTTCTATTGGGGTCCAATGCTGCCACCTGTGTGAATTGGCCTCATCACAAACTCATCAAACTCAAAAGTGACTGCGCAATCTCCAAGGAATGAATTCCTTCTGCATGCCAGATATATCCTCCATGGAATATTCTTGCAACTGATAGTACACTGTCCCATCATCTGATCTCAACGGGGTCTATGTCTGAATTGACATGCATAAGTTATTTATGAGAGAATATTCAATTATCTAAAGTGCAACAGTTACATGCATGCATGCATTAACTAACTGAACTCACAATTAGTTCAAAAAATGATTTGAACTAATCTAACTAGACTTAACTCAATTAACTGAGCTAACTAATTACAACTGAAAGTACAACTCATCCTGATCTCCTTTAATCAAGGGATAACTTCCTCAATCAATGGAGAAACTGTTGCATGTCTTCACATAGACTTCATGTTTGATTTTCTACAACTAATTAACTCAAGATGAATTAATTAATTATTTTACAAACAACTGCTAAGATTAAATTCGAATTTTAATTCTCAATTTTAGTTTAGGGACTAACTAAAATTGGAATGTATCCCAAAATTCTATTTATAGCAATGCTATTTATAGCATTTCTTGTTGCTATGTTCAACAATTGTTTCATGAGGAGACAGAGAAACCCAAATAATCCACCCATTCTAGATTGATTGACATAAATGATAGATTGAGCATGGATCTTACTGTGAATCACCGACTCCAGACCACAGGGGTTCGATCCAACACTTGAAAAACAAGAGGCATCACACTAGGAGAAGGGCATTTTGTGGAAGGTTGTGGGCCTGTCATTGATGGAAGCCACGTCAAGGGTCGTTGGTTCGGGTTGTGAGAAGATCACAGAAGCTACATATGGTGGAGGAGCACCCATCGTTGACAGAAGCCATGTCAAAAATTGTGGTTCGTGCTGTGTGCGGGTCGCCAAGGCTGCGAAAGGTCGCCAACTATTGATCCATTCAAATGTCCGTATTAGTGTTTTCGTGGGTCACCATGGTGAAATAATACCCATGCCATTGTATAATTACCTTTTTAATCATATGCTTGGTTAATTAATGGACACTCATGGCATCATATGATTATTTATTTTTATCATATGTTTGGTTAATAAATGGACTCTCATGGCATCATATGATTACCTTCTTTATCATATGTTTGGTTATTGAATGGAATCTTATATGAAATAAAAATCATGATTATTAAGTGGATTCATATATGAGACCCATTGCTTTGTGTGGTTATGATTTTCAGAATTGGGATTTAGATCAAATAATGGTGAGGTGTTAAAAGATTTGGGAGTACATCTTTGTTTTCATCATATTTGGTCATAAGTTATTTTACAGTGGTATTTGAGCCACAACCTTGGCTAGCTATGGGGTGCCAAGAAAAGAAAAACAAAAAGGGATTGATATCAGTTGGAAAGGAAGGAAGGCTAGAAGTCAAGAAGGGAAAAATAAAGAGATCGTCATTGAAGACCAGGGAGAGTTGGAAGAGTTAGATGAACCAATGGGTGACCACGAAAGTACCAAGCTTGAAAATGCATTACAAAATTTCATTGCCACCCAAGACACAATTGTAGACTTCTCAAATTGCAGATCAGGCAACCTAACTTGCAAAGCAATAATAGGGAAGGTGGCTCTCACGCAGGCAGGGATGGTCCATCACATGAACATGCCAACCCTTGGAGCAGCCCATTCAGCAAACCACCTATCCCTCCATTCTTAGATGATTCCTTTAGGGAGTAAGACTCTCCTTCACCAATCGTAGAGACAATTACAACTTGTATGAAGGAATATGACGTGTTTTCCACAACGTGAAAGAAACTTTAACCGTCAATGAATATTATTTCATGATGAGTAAAAAAAAAAGGAAGGAAACAATATATGGGGGCCCTCAGTCAAACCTGGATCTACAAAAGGCTGTGGGGAAAGTAACTCTTCCTTACTTTGATGGGTCAACAAAGTGTTCTACAAGATCATGGGTGCAGAAGATGGATACATATTTTCATCTTAATCCCATTGGTGAGAGAGAGGCCATTAAATATGCCACACTTCGTCTTGATGGAGAAGCACATAAATGTTGGAAACATGGTATTGTCACTCTAGGACATGCAAACATAATATCTTATACAAAATTCACACAGAGATTGATAGAGAGATTTGACAGGAAGGACCCTGAGTTGTACTTTCGGGAGCTAACCCAACTCCGATAGATAGGAAGCATTGAATCTTATAGTGTAGAGTTCCATAGGCTTGCAGTAATGATTACTGACCTATCAATGGATCAGATGGTCATGATATTCATGGAAGGGTTGTCAGAACCCCTACGTGGTTGGTTCAAATCCTACCAACCGGTGACCTTACAAGAAACAATTGTCAAAGCAAGGGATATGCAAGATGCAGTACCCAAGGCTAGTTTCATACCCAAACCAACTATTCCTCAAAGGGGAAAGGAAGTCAGGCAACAACAAAGGGAGCCGTCAGGAAAGAGTAGGTTGGATGATGAAACCAGGAAAGATCTTAAGAGGAGAAGGCTATGCTTCTCCTATCAGGGACCTTGGGTGCCAGGGAATCAAGGTATTAAGGGAAAGGCTCACTAAATTGAAGTATTTTCTGAGAGTGAAGACGAAGAAGAGGAGATAGAGTGGGATAAGGGAGAATCACAAGGTATGGGGGTAGTACAGGAGGAAAACCAAGAAGTAATTATTGCTTCTATTACATGGGTCCCAAGGTACGACACTATTTGGGTTAGGGGCACCATACAAGGAAAGAAGGTGACAGTGCTAATTGATGGTGGGGCCTCCCGCAATTTCATTGATGCAAAATCTATAGCTAGAAGAGGACTAACGACTGAAGAATTTGGAGGATTTACAATTTTGATTCCTAGAAAGAAGGAACACAACCACATGCCATGCACCAAAATAGTCCATAATATGGGTCTGACAATGGGGAACTACATGGTTACAAATATTTTTTTTGTTGTGGCCTGTCAAAACTCCCATGTAGTATTGGGGGCTCAATGACTATATTCAATTGGGACTCATACAATGAAATATCAAAACTTGGAATTTTCATTTACAGGTCTAGATGGTAAGAAGGCGATGCTGAGAGGAATGCATTCATACCCACCCAATATTGTGACATCTAATAGGATGGGATCTTCGACATGGGGATATCATATGGGCTGTGGAATGCTGAATCATGGAGAAGAAACCTACATAACAACATATAGAGTATTCCCCTGACATCATGGCATTATTGCAAAATCACCATAAGGTTTTTGGAGATATACCACTGGATGACCACCGGACAAGGGATTTGAGCACATCATTGAACTAGAGGAAGGGGTCCAAGCTATCATCACTACCCCTTACCAACATCCCAAAGCATATAAGGATGAGATAGAGAAAGAAATCCAGGAGATGTTGGCATTAGGACACATTCGACTAAGCTCAAGCCCTTTTTCTTCATCTGTAGTACTGGTCAAGAATAATTGTTTGGTAAAATTAATTTCTTAATAAATAAATAAAACAACTAATCACCTAGACATTAATTATCAACTCGAAGAGAGTCTTTTATTTCAAGGCAATCGGCAAAATATATGCATAACAATACCAACAACTAACACTGGTTCTATATGATTGTTTTATACTATCAAGCTCATTCAATAAGAAATAAAATGTAAGACTCGAATAATAAAACTAAAATTAAAAAAAAGAAAGCAAATGACAAGAAAAACAATTATGCTAATTACACAACTTGAATCATTGCTAGATTAAACCACACATTGTTGAATTGAAAATTTAATCTATTGCACCCAACATAATTCAAATGATAATCTACAATAGTAAATCAAATGAAATCTAAATATTGGATGAAATAACAAATCTGGAAAATGCAGCAAACAACAAATTAGTTAAAAGAAAGGAAATCTACTTTAAGGAATAACGATTGAAATTCAAAGAAACAAGCACACAACTAAACTACTGTAGATTTTCAAGGCAACACCTCGTCCAAGGTAGTGGGCCCAACTGCCTAAGACTCAGTTCCGCCTTGAGAAATAACTCAGATCAGAATACAAATAATGGATGTAGAACTCAATGGATAACTTCCTTCATTAAAACATATGAGAGAAATAATTACAGCATAATGAAGCTCTTAGCTTTGCCTCAAATTCAACAATTGTTCATCCTCTCATTTCTCATGTATTATCTCTTCTCCTACATCCTATCTAACAATTTTCCATCTCCTATCTCCTAATTATCCTTCCATTATCCCCCCAATTATCCTCTAATTCTCCTCTACTTCTCCTCTAATTCCCTTCTCTCTTTGATCTTCGTTTTCATTTAAATACTCAGAGAGAAAAGGGAAGTTACAAAAAAGCTGATTACAAAATGATTTCCATTACAAATTTGGATTGTACAAAACAAATTGGTAAGAAAGATCATATCTGAAAGATATTTCCATCAACATTCAGCAAGAACAAGTCGAATTTGGTATTGCAATCGGAAGAATTTGGAAAACGACCACAATAGCAAATTTGAGAAAATCGTGTTCGAAGAACCTTCTGTTTCCGTTAAAAAATACCAAATTTTGGAAAACTACTCATTACAAAACTAATTCGGTCTGTTCTGGACAAAACCCATGTTTCAGATTCTCTAGATTCACCTTCATTTGTCCGAAACGTCCAATGAAAAACTATCACTTCTTATTCTAGCAAATTTCTGAGTTAGAATATTTAATTATGAGATGGAGATCAAATTTGCAATCTGGAAAAGATCTTGGAGGCTAAAATCATGGGTGATGTTACAGCAAATCCATTAATAAACCATCATTGGTAAAATCATGCATAATAATCATCAAGTTATTAAAAATAAAGGAGAAGAAATAATATTTATCCATAAAATGGAATTATATGATAAATTATGATAAATGACATGATAAAGAAAGGTAGAAATGGATGAAATAGTTGTTAAAAAGTGATAATAATAATGAAAAATTAGTGGCCTAACATACCCCCAAACTGAATATGTTGTATGTCTTCATGCAACCCAAAGTCTTTGTATTAACCAAGCTATAATAAAAAAATGTTCATCCCAACTCATGAAATTGATGGAACAAATGAGTTCTTCCTCAAATAATGAATATTCAATTTTAGCAATGTTGATGAAGGCGTAACAAGTTTCACATTGACTTTCAACCATATGTATATGAAGTTGTAGCAAAATATGATATAAGTAACAACACACTTCATTAACCATTTTCTCAAAAACTACAAAGCAGATTTTGCTGAAATTTGGCAAGAAGATTTCTACTATATTAATGCTTCTCTAATCCAAAAATCTTATCGTTTTGATGAATGGATCATGATATATAAGAAAAATGGCTGTAGGTGATAGTGAATGATTCTGAAATTTTACAAACTAATTTAACTTGAAATTTTCTGGGTTTGTGTATTTTAATGATACCTCTTTGCTGTCCAAAAATCACAAGAATTCATTTCATAGTTTTAAAGATATATGCAAATCAATTTCTGCACTGTATAAAAATGAAATTGTATGTCTTAAATGAGAAAGAAAGTAGAAAATATCTATCATGTGTAGCAATTCCTCCCCCAAACTAGAGAATTAGCATGCCCTCATGCAATACTAGAAAACAAATTGAGGTGGTTGCTACAATTGTGGTTGAAATCTGTGCTTTGTGTAAAACAACATGTAATAAGAGAGGTTTTGAGAATGAATAAGGAGATCGATGGATGATGGCATGATCATAATAAATAAATGAATGAAAGTAACACTCCCCCAAACTGAAAGCTTCTATGTCTTTTAAAAATGGGAAGTGGTAAAGATGTGGAATGAATAATGATAAATAATGCTCAATGGATTTTCATGAAATTCTCCTAAACTTTTAATAAATTAGAAACTTATGCTATTTTACTTCAAGTTTTACCTCTGGAAAAATGTGGAATGACATGAATGGACTAGTATTTGTTGAAGCTAATGTAAGCTAAACTGATGCTGAAAGTGATGTAAAAGGTGGAAGCCATGCAAGCACATCCTGTCTGCGAGTTGCTCAAGCCTCTTCTGTTAGTCGCAATAGCGTGGACTTGCTGAGAATAGAGTTGCCCCCCATACTTGTTGTTCTCCTGTAAACAATTCACTACTACGTATGCAATTTTTTTGAATCCACAGTTTTAGTTTTGAACAACAATAGATAAGACGCATGCAAAAGTTTCAATCAGAAAAACTTTTGTATAAATGCAATAATAATATTTTGTCAAATCAGCAAGTTATGGTGGATTTCAGTAATTATTACACATGCTATCCCATAATGCATATCTTCCCCCCTCAAATAAGAAAAGGGCGTCCATGACCATAAAACATAGGAAAAAGGGAAAGGACGTTGAGGATTCATAAATGCAGCAGGAAAATCAATCAAAGCGGTGTAAATATGGCAAAAGCAATCAGAGCAGTGTAGATCAAAAGATTTGAAATGCCCGTAAAATAAAACAGGGATTTGGATCATTACGTAAATAGATATTTACCTTAGGTGGAAAAATATGACGAAAGCATAACCAACGATAAATGTTAATGAATGTTAGTAAAGTGATTGGACAATAATGATATAATGCATATAAGATATAGTTTACCATGCATGTTGGATAATTGAATTAGAAATGTTGTTCAAATGGAAAATTCTCCTTTAGAAACGAATCCATAGGTGGTAATAGGGTAGAGTATTTGGTAGTGTAACATAGTACTTCAATACCACAAGCAGAGCCACTACTGCCAGCAGGCATTCATAGCCTCGACAGGGTTGCTTTTTAACCAAAAAATGAGCCAGATTCCTCCATTTAATATTTAGATGGTTTTCTATTTTTTATTGCAATAAAGAGACCACTATGCTGGCATGGTAACCAAATAACCATAGTGCCATTCACTAGGATATAACAAAGTGATCAGGCTGGCTTGTGATGAGACCCCCTATTCTTCGGATGATTTCAACTATCAAGAAGGTCATTACCTTGGTGTGGTGATCATAATGGAATGTCACCTGTTACACCCTTATGATCATGGTAGGCTGGCTCGTGATGATATCCCCTATCCTCTTTAAGGCAATGCTTTTTACATATTCATATTTTTATATTTTAATGCTTTTATTGTAAAGAGAGGGAGACTCATTTACTCCTTAAGAGTCAGGGATGACGTAAGAAGTAAAAAAAATGCCAATGAAAGTTATGCTTTCCCCTCCATATCATCATATCAAAGAGATTTATCCATTTGAAAGTGTAAAAGATAAACTAGCATGGTATTAGAATAATAAATCATTTTATGATGTGTCCAAAGAGAAGATATTCAACCAGTAATTATATAGGTGCACCATGTCAGCTTTGGAATAAAGATGACTATCAAAAGGTTTGACAAGTCAATGGTATTAATATTATTGTTTTTCTTTATTTCAGGCACAAATCCAACCAGATGGTTTTTTTATTCAAAACATAAAAGAGAAAGAAAAATGACAAAATGACTAGCGATGAAACAGTAAAGAGAAATCACAGTTATTCCTACAAAAACACAAAAAGTGTTGTTCAATTGATTGAACAACAATTGTTCAATCGATTGAATGGAAAAATTGAAAAGAAAAACATGCAAAGGTGTTTTCCAATCGATTGAACAATAATTGTTCCATCATTTGAACAACAATTGTTCAATCGTTTGAATAACAAAAGTCAAAAAACACAAAAGTATTGTTCAATAGATTAAACAACAATCATTCAATAGTTTGAACATGATTGAACAACGATTGTTTAATCGTTTGAATAACAAAAGTAAAAAATGCAAAAGTGTTGTTCAATCGATTGAACAACAATCGTTCAATCGTTTGAAAAGCAAAAATAAAACACGCAAAAGTGTTGTTTAATTGATTGAACAATAATCGTTCAATCATTTGAACAACAAAAATAAAACATACAAAAGTGTTGTTCAATCGATTGAACAACAATCACTCGATCATTTGAACAACAAAAATAAAACACACAAAAGTATTGTTCAATCGATTAAACAACAATCACTCGATCATTTGAACAACAAAAGTAAAACACGCAAAAGTGTTGTTCAATCGATTGAATAAAAATCACTTGATCATTTGAATAACAAAATTAAAACATGCAAAAGTGTTGTTCAATCGATTGAACAACAATCACTCGATCATTTGAACAACAAAAGTAAAACACGCAAAAGTGTATTTCAATCGATTGAACAACAATCGTTCAATCGTTTAAACAACAAAAATAAGACATGCAAAAGTGTTGTTCAATCGATTGAACAACAATCGTTCAATCATTTGAACATCGAAAACAAAACACACAAAAGTGTTGTTCAATCAATTGAACATAAATCGTTCAATCTTTTGAAAAACAAAAATAAAACAGGCAAAAGTGTTGTTCAATCGATTGAACAACAATTGTTCAATCATTTGAACAACAAAAATAAAACACGCTAAAGTGTCATTCAATTGATTGGACAACAATCATTCAATCGTTTGAACAACAAAAATAAAACACGCAAAAGTGCTATTCAATTGATTGAACAACAATCGTTCAATCGTTTGAACAACAAAAATAAAACACACAAAAGCGCTGTTCAATTAATTGAACAACAATCGTTCAATCGTTTGAATAGTGAAAAAAAACATGCAAAAGTTTCGTTCAATCGATTGAACAACAAAAAATAAAATACACAAAAGTGTTGTTCAATCGATTGAACAACAATCGTTCAATCATTTGAACAACAAAAATAAAACACACAAAATTATTGTTCAATCGTGTGAACAAAAATCATTCAATCATTTGAACAACAAAAATAAAACACGTAAAAGTGTTGTTCAATCGATTGAACAACAATCGTTCAATTGTTTGAACAACAAAAATAAAACACGCAAAAGTGTCGTTCAATTGATTGAACGACAATCATTCAATCGTTTGAACAATGAAAATAAAATACGCAAAAGTGCCGTTCAATCATTTGAACATAAAAAATAAAACATGCAAAAGTGTTGTTTAATCAATAGAACAACAATCGTTCAATCATTTGAACAACAAAAAAAACACACAAAAGTATTGTTCAATCGATTGAACAACAATCGTTCAATCGTTTGAACAATAAAAATAAAACACGTAAAAGTGTTGTTCAATCGATTGAACAACAATCGTTTAATCGTTTAAACATCAAAAATAAAATACGCAAAAGTGTTGTTAAATCGATTGAACAACAATCGTTCAATCATTTGAACAACAAAAATAAAACACGCAAAAGTGTCATTCAATCGATTGAACAACAATTGTTCAATCGTTTGAACAACAATTGTTCAATCGTTTGAACAACAAAAATAAAACACGTAAAAGTGTTGTTCAATCGATTGAACAACAATCGTTCAATCGTTTGAACAACAAAAATAGAACACGTAAAAGTGTTGTTCAATCGATTGAACAACAATCGTTCAATCGTTTGAACAACGAAAATAAAACACCCAAGAGTGTTGTTCAATCGATTGAACAACAATCGTTCAATCCTTTGAACAACAAAAATAAAATATGTAAAAGTTCCGTTTAATCGATTGAACAACAATCGTTCAATCATTTGAATATCGAAAATAAAACATGCAAAAGTGTTGTTTAATCGATTGAACAACAATTGTTTAATCATTTGAACAACAAAAATAAAATACGCAAAAGTGTTGTTCAATCGATTAAACAACAATCGTTCAATCATTTGAACAACAATCATTCAATCGTTTGAACAACAAAAATAAAACACCAAAAGTGTCGTTCAATCGATTGAACAATAATCATTCAATCGTTTGAACAACAAAAATAAGACATGTGAAAGTGTTGTTCAGTCATCAACAGAGCAGAAACTGTAACTTTGAAGGAAGCAACACCTGAAACACAAAAAAATAAGAGAAATAAGAAAAAAAACAACACTTTATTTAAAAATAGTAAATAAATAAATAAATTAAGTTACAACAGCTATGATGTTATTTCCTAAAGGACTGTCAATCTGTCAATGAAAAAAATGATCTCTTGGAAAAATGTTTTGGAAGTAGTGACATGAATCTTCAAATGGAAATCAATTCTCCATTTTTTCTATTATGAATCTACTAGGTAATGAATAGGATGAAATGCCCTTGTTTCATTAACATTTCTTTCAAGAATCGCTCGTTCATAAATTGACTTCCTTTATTCTCTTGGAAGACGCAAAAAACAAGTGTCTACCTGTAATAAAACATGAAATCGTGGAAGAAGATAGGTGATCGGGCTCTCATAATCCAAGAAATATGAAAAAAATAACAATTAATTACTCTGTAAAACAAAACCACAGAAAGATAAACAAAGAAAAATTTATTTGTCACCTGTGGGAGAGCAGTGGTCGACCATACTAACTAGTAGTGTTTTAATCATAACTCCTTTGTTTTTCGTCTAGCTTGAGAATGGAGGGATGGTGCAAACAAATGATGGAGTGAAACTAATCTTCAATATATCCTTTAATTTCTTGATTGCCCATAGCCATCATATAATGAAGTCCTTGAGCTTTTAAAATGGCTTGTTGATGCAAACTAGAAGAAACCTTATTTTCTTCCATAACTTCTACAATTTTTGGATTTGAAACATTCCCAATCTCAATATATGTTTTCTGAAATGGTGCATGTGAGATAGAATGGGTGGGAAGGGTAGGTAAATTCTTCAGTTTAACACTGTAAGCATGTTGTAGTAGTTTATTATTGTAAGGGTGTGGAATGAGTTGAGTGGGAAATTGTGTAGGGCATGGATCATTTTGATGATGTAGTTGATTGGGTTGTGTGGATGATTTTGATAGGAAAGAAATATGTTGTGGAAGAGCTGGTGAAGAATATGGATGATTTTTTTGTGCTACAAAATGAGGGAGAGTAGTCATGCAATCATAAGATGAATCATGCCAAACTTGTAGACAAGATTGGTGGGGGTTATATTGAGATTGACATGGCTGCCCTAACACAGTAGTATTCCATAATAGATTATGCTAAGAAAATGGAGAGGAAGTGTTTTGAAACATACATGTAGGCCATGATTTCCAAGGTTGTGAAATTTTAAAAGCTTCTCCATCTATTTGATATGATGCTTCCATCCTAGATAACAAAGAACACCTATCTATGGGATGCCCCTTTTGGCAATGAGGGAAAAAAACTTCTTCAATTTCTTGATTTTTCTGAACCTGCAAAACATCCAATTGTGAATTTAGAGAGCTAATAAAATAATATTTAAAATTTTCAAATAAAACATTGATTTCAGCTCTTATGTCTCCTCTTCTTGTAGTAGATTTGGAAAAGAAATAAGAAGCTTCTCTAGAATTCTTACTAGCCATGGAGATTCCTCTTGAATACCTTATGCATAATTCACAAACATCATCATATGATAACTGAAAAACATCACCTTTTCCTATCAAATTTAAGAGTTCTAAAAATTCATCTTTGATTCCTTTAAGAAGGAGTGTTTTTAAGATCTCTTTTTCCAAATACTTATACTTTGATTTTTGAAGGTTGTTTTGGAATCGCTCTGCATGGTCCTCCAAGCTTTCATATTCCCCTTGTATCATACTGAAAATATTTTTACTGGCCTTGCAATAGTCTTGGTACTTCTTCAAGAATACATTCTTCATATCCTCCCATTTTTGGATGCAGTTCCCTCCAAGGCTCATGAACCATCAAAGAGCTTCTCCTTTTAGAGTAAGAGGAAACACTTTCAACCTTTGAGCATTAATACAATAATCATATCCTCTACAAAGTAATTCAAGCTCAAATAAGAATGTATCTCGATCTTCATTTGTCAAACCATGAAAATTTGGTAGAGAAGATGGGGGAATTATGTGCATTTGTGTCACTCCTCCTAGATCTTTGATAAGGAATTAAAAAGTAGCAATGTGAGCCATTTCTTACCATAATAGAATATGTTCTTCATGTGTTTCTCTGAGGCTCATTCAAATGTTCATGTCAATTTGTTAGTGGAATGGGTGGTGCTTACATCACCAATTGAGTGGAATTATGAGATTTTTTCAAAATTATACTTCTAAAATTCCTACTTCTATCAGTGCATGCTATATGACCTAAGCCTAAATACTGAGAGTAGACCCATCACTCATTCCCCAGGATGCACATGTAGGTTCTTACCTTCCATCTTCAATATCCAGCTCTCACGAAGTCAAGTATGCATCTACAACCAGATATTAGTGTGGTAGTGAAATTTGACTGTCCACTTGACAACGACGCCAAAATATTGGGTAAAATTAACTGCTTACTAAATAAATAAAACAACTAATCACCTAGACATTAATTATCAACCCGAAGAGCGTCTTTTATTTCAAGGAAATCGACAAAATATATGCTTAATAATACCAACAACTAACACTGGTTCTATATGATTGTGTTTTATACTATCAACCTCATTCAACAAGAAATAAAATGTAGGACTTGAATAATAAAACTAAGATTAAAAAGAAAAAAGTAAATGACAAGAAAAACAATTATGCTAATCAAACAACTTGAATCATTGCTAGATTAAACCACACATTGTTGAAATGGAAATTTAATCTATTGCCCCCAACATAATTCAAATGATAATCTACAACAATAAATCAAATGAAATCTAGAAATTGGATGAAATAACAAATATGGAAAATGCAGCAAACAACAAATTAGTTAAAATAAAGGAAGTCTCCTTTAAGGAATAACGATTGAAATTCAAAGAAACAAGCACACAACTAAACTACTATAGATGTTCAAGGCAACACCTCATCCAAGGTAGTGGGCCCAACTGCCCAAGACTCAGTTCTGCCTTGAGAAATAACTCAGATCATATTACAAATAACAGATGTAGAACTCAATGGATAACTTCCTTCATTAAAACATATGAGAGAAATAATTACAGCATAATGAAGCTCTTAGCTTTGCCTCAAATTCAACAATTGTTCATCCTCTCATCTCTCATCTCTTATCTCTTCTCCTACATCCTATCTAACAATTGTCCATCTCCTATCTCCTAATTATCCTTCCATTATCCCCCCAATTATCCTCTAATTCTCCTCTAATTCCCTTCTCTCTTTGATCTCTGTTTTCATTTAAATACATAGAGAGCAAAGGGAAGTTACAACAAAGCTGATTACAAAATGATTTCCATTACAAATTTGGATTGTACAAAACAAATTGATCAGCAAGATCATATCTGAAAGATCTTTCCATCAACATTCAGCAGGAACAAGTCGAATTTGGTATTGCAATTGGAAGAATTTGGAAAATAGCCACAACAACAAATCTGAGAAAATCGTCTTCGAAGAACCTTTTATTTTGTTAATACAGACTGAATTTTGGAAAGCCACTCGTTACAAAACTAATTCGGTCCATTCTGGACAAAACCCATGTTTTAGATTTTCTAGATTAGCCTTCATTTGTTCGAAACGTCCAATGAAAAACTGTCACTTCTTATTGCAACGAATTTCTGAATTGGAATATTTAATTATGAGTTGGAGATCAAATTTTCAATTTGGAAAAGATCTTGGAGGCTAAAATCATGAGTGAAGTTACAAAAAATCCATTAATAAACCATCATTGGTAAAATCATGCATAATAATCATCAATTTATTAAAAATAAAGGAGAAGAAATAATATTTATCTATAAAAGCATAAATAATTATAAAATGGAATTATATGATAAATTATGATAAATGACATGATAAAGAAGGGTAGAAATGGATGAAATAGTTTTTAAAAAGTGATAATAATAATGACAAATTAGCGGCCCAACAATAATGATGGATCCCTATGGATGTGCATAGATTATCGAACGATAAATATGAAGACCATAAAAAATCGATACCCTATCCCTAGGATTGATGAGCTGATGGATGAACTAAAAGAGGCCCAGTACTTCTCAAGGATTGACCTTCACTCAGTTTATCACTAGATCAAAGTTTGAGAACAAGACATTCCAAAGAAAGCATTCAGATTACACTATGGACACTATGAGTTCCTAATGATTCCTTTTGGATTGACCAATGCCCTTGCAACATTTCAATCATGTATGACCCATGTGTTTAACAAGAAGCTACGAAAATTTGTGTTGGTATTCTTTGATGACATCTTGATTTACGGTCGAACATCGGAGGAGCATCTACATGCCAAAATATCCAAATGTGAGTTTGGCATGAATTTTTTTTATATGTAGCTTACATAATCAGATGCCAAGGCGTAAAAGTACACCAGGAGAAGATGGATTCCATTCTCAATTGGTCCACTCCAAAAAATGTAACAAAATTAAGGAGCTTCTTGGGTATTTGTACTTATTATAGAAGAACTGTTAAGGGATATTCACAACTGAAAATGAATCTCACTGACCTGAAAAAAGGGGAGCCTTTGTATGGACAAAGACAACACAAGAGACATTTGAGCAAATGAAGGAAATGATGAGTTCATGCCCAGTTCTAGCCTTACCGGACTTCTCCCAACCATTCATATTGGAGTGTGATGCTTTTGGGGAAGGAATCGGGGCAATGTTAACACATAATCATCATCTGATTGATTTTGAGAGTAGGAAGCTCCAGGATTATGAGCACTCTTATTCCATTTATGACAAAGAAATGCTGGAAATTATGCATGCACTTGCCAATTTTCAGTCATATCTGGTGGGTAACAGATCCAAGGTCAAAACTGATTATAATAGTCTCAGATACTTCCTGGATCAGAAGGGATTGAATGAGAGGCAAAAAAAATGGGTTAATAAGATTCACGCCTATGACTTCGAGATTGAATATGTCAAAGACAAAAACAATGTAGTTGTAGATGCCTTGTCAAGGAGACTAGATACGTTCTCCCTCATAGACATTGTGGAAGATTGGAAGTACCATATTTTGGTGGAATACTCGAAGAACCGGAAATACTATGAGATTCTTGATGGACAATCATGATACAACCAGTATATATTTTTCAATGACATTATCTATTATAAGGATCAAATTTATTTAGTACCAGAGTCCCAACTGAAGAAGAAGATCATACAAGTAGCCCGCGACCCCCCTCTAGCAGGACATCTGAGATTTTTGAATACTTACAAGACCATTAGGGAGAGGCTCACATGGAAGGGACTCAAGAGGGATATTATCATATATGTACAGGAATGTGGTACCTGTTAGAGCAATAAGGCTGAACATACAAACATGACAAGTTTTTAATAGCAGCTGCCCATTTTGAAACAAAAATGGGAGAGTATCTCCATGGATTTCATTACGAGGCTACCCTCATCCCAAGGCAAATATTGTATCTTCGTGGTGGTAGATCACCTGACCAAATATGCCCACTTCTTTTCAATTTCCTCTAGAAGCTCTGCATCTCAAATAACATAAATAATTTTCCAAGGAGTATTCCGTCTACATGGTTTACCCAAAACCATTGTCAGTGACCGTGATAACAGGTTCATGGGAGCATTCTGGCAAGAGTTATTCGGGACACCTGGCACACAACTTACTCCTAGTACAAGATACCACCCACAGACAGATGGAAATACATAAGCAGTAAATAAATGGGTGGAACGTTAATTACAAAATATGTCACAGGGCAACAAAGAGTGTGGACCAAGTGGTTGTATTTAGGATAATATTTCTATAACACCACTTATCACAAGTCAATAGGGAGGTCACCTTTCCAAGGATTATATGGATATGAGGCACTATCTTTCATAGACACATAATTTGGAGCTAACAGGCCAATACTAGAAAAGGATTGGATCTAGGGATGTCAGGATATTCTCCAGGGAGCCCAAGGATAACCTACAGACAACTCAAAATCGATAGAAGTTATATGCATATCGACAAAGGATAGAAAGGAGTTTTGAAGTAGGAGATGCAGTTTACCTCCAACTACAACGATACATACAATCTACCTTGAAGAATAAAGGAGTAGAAAAGTTAAAGCCATGGATCTACGAGCCCTATCGAGTTATCCGAAAAATAGGAGAATTGGCTTATGAATTGGAGCTTCCGAGAGAGAGAAAAATTCATAACATATTTCATGTTTCTTGTTTGAAGAAGGTAGTAGGGGAGAACGTCAAATCATTGCCTGATTTATCCCCATTAGATGAGGAGGGACACATTAAACTAATTCCAGAGGAGGTGTTGGAGGTTCGAGAAAGGAATCTTCAAAGCAGGACCATCTGTGAGTATTTCGTACGATGCAAATATTTTCATGTTGAAGATGCCACCTAGGAAGAAGAGCATATATTGCAACATTCAACATTGAAATTGCTTGAGGGTAAGTAATTTCAGGAAGGGGAAATTGTACTATCCCCAACCAATTGACCCAGTTGGACCAAGTAAAAAATAAAATAAAATAAAAATAAATAAATAAGGGGTGTAGAGCACATGTTTTTAGCCCCAGGCAATTCTTGACCAAGGTATTTTCCCGTGGTTTCTTTCATGATGTCAAGCTTTAAAAAGGGCGAAGGAGGAATGATAGCAGACATGGATTTGGATAATTTCTCTTTTCATTTCAATTGGAGGCTCAGGCGAGTTTTCAAGAAATGAGGGTTTTAGGTGATATCCCTAGCCTAGCTTCAGTGAAATGGGGATTCACTCTCACCCTAGTTGGAAACCCTGTTTCGGTGGTATTCATTATCACCCTATCTGGTCGATTTCTTTTATTTGTAGAGGGTTTTTCGGTGGACAATATTTTGGGGTAATTTGGGCATAATCATTTCATGAGGAGATAGGGAAAACCCAATAATCCACCCATTCTGTATTGGTTGATGGAATTGATAGATTGAGCGTGGACCTTGCCATGAATCACAAATTCCAGACCACAAGGGTTCGAACCACTGCTTGCAAAATGAGAGGCATCACACTAGGAGAAGGGCATTGTGTGGAATGCCGCATGTCCATCGTTGATGGAAGCCACGTGAAGGGTAGTTAGTTCACGCTGTGAGAAGATCACAGAAGCTACAGAAGGCAGAGGAGCACCCATTGTTGACAAAAGCCATGTCAAAAATTGTGGTAGGTTGTGGAAGGTCACCATCCATTGAGCCATTCACAAGTTTGGATTAGTGTTGTCATCGGTCACCATGGTGAAATAATACTCATGCCATCATATACATTTCTAATCATATGCTTGGTTAATGAATGGAATCTCATGGCATCGTATGATTACTTATTTTTATCATATGTTTGGTTAATAAATGGACTCTCATGGGATCATATGATTACCTTCTTTATCATATGTTTGGTTATTGAATGGAATCTTATATGAAATAAAACTCATGATTATTAATTGGATTCATATATGAGACCCATTGCTTCGCATGGTTATGATTTTCAGAATTGGGATTTAGATCAAATAATGGTGGGGTGCTAAAAGATTTGGGAGTATATATTTTTTTTCGTCATATTTGGTCGCAGGTTCTTTTACAATTTTGAGATAGGGTATTGATGATATTTTCTGAAAAAAAAATAAACAGTCAAAAATACATTCTGCGCACTTCAAAACACATCAAGGGAGACGATTACATAAAAAATTTAAACGTAAAAGACAGGAAAAATTCCCTAGGGTGGGAATTTGAAATTCCAACCCTAGTGGGAATTTGAAATTCCAACCCTGGTAGGAAGTACCTGAAGGTAAATATGTTACTTACTTCCTTCAAAGCTTAAGAATAAAAAATCACCACACAAATATCTAAAAATAATGCATGAATATTCCAACCATCTCCATAAATTATGCCATAAAATATGTGAAACAGTTATCCACATGGAATTATCTTGTGAAAATGTTGCAATAATACCTTCAAGTTATGGTGTAATAAAATGTTTGAAAATTAGTTATTTTAATAATATTTAAAACTAAATATTTAATTTTCAAAGTTAAACATTATAAATTTCATTGGCAATTGCTAAACTAAATAGTGGTCAACAAGCAAATATATTGCTAGAGTCTTGTAGGACTTATAATGAGATTATAAACATCTACATACTTTATCAATTGTTAAAAGCTAGAATAATATTTACAAAGGATAATATTCACACATTTTATAGATACTTTACTATTATGAAATAACTTTTTATTAAATTTAGTAGATAGTATAAAATTTATTTACATAATCATATTTTAACTAATTTATTTTTCCTTTTAATGTAGATATTTTTCTTTTGTTTGCTAGGTTATGTGAGTCCTGAGATAACTGGCACACCTAGCCCGTGGCTTGAGTAGTCGTGACCTAGGGGCATCTAAGCCATCAAAAATCACCAGGAGATCACATTGTGCCTGGGCCACACTAGCTATTAGCATGGTTAGATTATTTTAACCACTAAGTTTCGAATCGATGATCTTTACACCAATGAGTGCCTTAATAGTGTTAGACACATACATGGCAAAGGCAGAATATGAATGATAAACATTGAGTTTCCTTATTCATAATGATACATATATATAGTACATTGGAGTGACCCTTAGATTCCATATTCCAAGGTCTCTTGGAATCCGGTGGTTGTTCACATTCCACACCAACCCATAGAGGATTAGGTGTCCAACATTTCCCCCCTTAATCCGAAGGGTTATGTATGAGTCCAATAAGAGAGATATAATAGAAAATGTGCAAAAATGCATGGCAACACTAGGTTGGATGTGCTCTCTGAAATGTTGGTATAAGGGGGGTGGTTTAAGGATGACCACCAACTCTAGAATTCTTAATGCAATTCCTGGAACTCTTCCAAAACTGGCAAGAAGCTAAAGTGTTCTGCTAAAGGATGTGCCCCCAAATCTTTGAAGGGAGGTCAAAATCCCACATAGATGGTTTAAGGTTTACCACCAACCGAAGGCACGCTTAGGGGCATCTTTGTCTCTAGCTACAACTCTAAATCTGGTATGGCAGGTTGTGGCTCAGGCTCACTTGATGTGACTTTCAAACTTGTAGATGACCATCACTCCCCCCCCCCTCTTAGGTATAAGGTGAGATGATGGAAAAAACTCAATTGCAATACTATTCAATACTCTAGAACAAGTTCGTACATATGAATGAAATATCTTCTTGGATGTTGAAGCCCATTTCCAAGAATCGATCCATCCAATATGAATCTTTTCTCTTGCAAGAGGCCTATTTTTGAAGCATCTATGTGAAGAATGAGTATGTTGACCACAATGCTTGCATGAATGAAGATAAAAACAATGATCTTTCACATGGCCAACTCTGTCACAATGTTGACATTTAACAATATGTTGTTGGGGCTATTGAAGAGGAACATAATCTAAAACAACTGAAGGTGAATTGTCAAGAAGAAATACAACACTCTGAAATTGGATGGGTTTTGAGTAATCTGGAATGTGAAAGGAAACCCTATTCTATGCTTGTTATGGATAAGCTCTTCGTAAGGTATGATGATCGACTTGGGAATTGCAAGCTGAATTTCTACACCTGTATGCAAAACTTCTTCTGAAATGAGCACTTGATTTGAATCAACCTCAACAAATAGAACACCTTATCACCGTCTCCTATAGGCCCCATGCTGATCTAGATCTGAGGGGAAACTGATCCAAAACTTGGTTTACTTGAAAGCCCCTTGAATAGGACCTGATTCTTAACAATGATATTTTGAATTGAATGCATTAACATGCTTGAATCCAAGTAAACACGTGAATGTTTTGATAGTCTCCAAATTCATTAAGTAATGCATTTAATGATCATAATTGCGGAAATAAAATGCATAAGAAAACATGAGAAAAAACATCAATCACATACATGAGAAGATATCACTGAGTTGGTAACGAAGTTTCCCTAATGTGGGCTATGTCTCCAGGCCCCATTCAACTACATAGCCACTTCATTAACTACTATTTAATAAAGATATTCTTCTTTGTCAATACAAAAGGACTGAACTCTTACTTAATTGAAAACGTATATCCTTCAAAGAGACATTCTCCATTGACAATACAAAAGGATTGAACTCTCACTTTAAGTGGAAATGTCTCTCATTCAAAGAGACATTCTCCTTTGACAGTACAAAAGGATTGAACTTTCACTTCAAGTGGAAATGTCTCTCCTTTAAAGAGACGTTCTCCTTTGACAATACAAAATGATTGAAATCTCACTTCAAGTGAAAATAACCTTTTAGTACCACATTGTCTCAATTTGCATACATAGGCTCAAGCAAAGAATTCTCTGTAATAAGTTAGATCTTGCTACCTTGTTGTAGCATACAAAGAACATATAGAATCTACAAGTACATATTCTCCTTCTTACAAACCTTGAAAAGGGGAAAATCAACAATAAATGACACTTTCATTAGTCTTCATGCCAAAATGCTCAATTAGATGCTCAAAACTTAGTAAACACAACACCAATAGGTCCATCTCATCATTTTGCAAATTTTAAGAATAAACATGATTAGTTTATGAAAAGTGAACCATTGTCTCGAAACTCATTCTGAGAATTAATGACACATATGGGATTTTGTCTAGGAGCCCTCAACTCTAATGCTCAAATCCAAATTATGTCTACACCTATGGACTCATCTCGAAAAATTATGAAGGATGACTATAAACACCATAGGTTTCTGTGACCATCACTTTGAGACCCCTCTAGGCTTATTTTCCTTAGACTTCATGCCACACAAACGAACCTCTCTGTAATTATTGCAATCTGCCTTGAACTTCATGCCTAAGAATGGGTGTGCTTTTCTCCTCCTTGGAATTTGTGTCGATGGCTAGGGGCACAGGTCCCTATCCCCCAACAAATGAATAAAAATTTGTTTAAATACAAAGTTGTGGGTGGACATCACAAAGTAGCCCATTGGCGAACTGGTTGACATGTTGAGTTTAGATCATTATGATGGGGAGAGGTTTCGAGGGAAAATTTGCAGGCCTCCCCTTTTAGTTGCTTGACATGGAGTTGATTAATATACATTACTTGCTTGATTTAGTCATTGACCATCCGTTGTGATGCAATGATGTTCCATTGACCCATTTCTGCCAAGGTTAGGGTTCAACCCCAACTGTTACAACCATACACATTTTTGCTAGACTAACTTGGCCAACTATAGGGAGCCACATGGCACCCAATGATTTGTACACTTGTCACCTATGGATTGGTCCACATCACCACTACCTAGATGTCACATTTCTGTTAATTATTGGTCCATGTCACTATCAGTGATATGCCATGTGGATGTGTATGTAGGATTCCATATGTCACTTCTTGAACAGTCCACCTCAGCCATTCAAAATTAACCATGTTTCTCTTGTCCATTTTTCCACGTAAACACCTAATTCAGTCACCACATCACTTCCTTTGCCACATGTTAGCCAATGGCCTTTCCACATGTGACCTATTCAGACAACCACATCAACGCTTACATCCTTTGTAGGAATTTTCAGGGTATGTTCCACAGAAAGAATACCAAAAGGACACTGCTCACAACCAGATCTCAAATCAATACACCAGTATTTTTGACGTGGTTAAAACCCTCAGAGTGCAAGGAGGGAAACAGTCCACGGCCTGTCCCAACGTGGGTACTACAGGCAATTTATTAATCAAAGAATGAAAATTTACATAAGCTTCTCTCATGCACGGATTACCCGAACAATGACCCTCCATGCGCTTTAAATAGAACTCATGGACCAATCGGGTGTCAAGCCACGGATCAAGTGTCGGTAATACCGAGGTGAGAGTGAACCGTCGGATCACTACATATCGTGACCGTCGGATTGTAAGTTACAAAATGTACAACGGTAAAGAAACACACTTTACCTAACTCTAACCTAACTCTATACTAGACCAAGTTGAACTTAACTATATCCTATGTGTCGGAATATCCTAACATCCCCCCTTAAGAACAACTTGGGATAGGATTGAAGGATTTACAAATATGACACAATAGGAGAAGGAAGGAGGCACTAGAGCCTATCCCCCCTTAGTGACAACTTCCTGAACTCCAAGCATATATCGAAGTTTAGTGAACTTCGCCTCTGTGAGAGCCTTTGTGAAGATGTCTGCAACCTGATCATCTGTTGGACAATATTGCACTTCAATAACATGGTCATGAATGAGCTTTCTGATGAAGTGCATGTGTAGTTCAATGTGTTTGCTGCGCTGATGCTGGACTGGATCTTTGCATAGCTGAATGGCACTTTGATTATCACACCAAAGTGTGGTTGGATGCTGCTGCTCAAAGCCAAACTCTGATAGGATCTGACGAAGCCACAAGGCTTCCTTACTAGCTTCCACGGCACCACGATACTCTGCTTCTGCTGACGAAAGAGAAATGGCAGCCTGTTTCTTACAAGCCCATGTAATAGGTCCTGAACCAAGAGTGAAGACATAACCGGCAGTAGACTTCCGATCATCAGGGTCACCAGCCCAATCAGAATCAGTGAAACCAACTAACAAAGGAGCTGCTTTGGTACTGTAATGAATCCCAAACTGTACTGTACCTCGAACATAACGAAGTATTCTTTTAGCTGCTTTCCAATGACTTTCATGGGGGTTTTGCATAAAACGATCAACAAGGCCAACAACAAAGGAAAGATCAGGACGAGTATGGGTTAAATACAAGAGTTTTCCGACAAGTTGACGGTATAAGGTAGCATCAACTTCAGGAGAAGTACAAGAGACTGAAAGTTTGACTCCAGACTGAAAGGGACAAGGGGCTGGCTTACAGTCTTCCATGTGAAAATGACGAAGAATATCACAAGCATACTTGGACTGGGAAAGGAAAATACCCTCTTGGGATTGCAAGACTTGAAGACCGAGAAAATAGTGTAAATGTCCTAAGTCTGTCATTTCAAATTTCTTTTTAAGGCTGGACTTCACATGGTTTATAAGGTTGTGATCACTACCAATAAGAATAAGATCATCAACATAAAGAACAAGGATGATAAGAGAGTTGCCCACTTTCTTGGTGTAGACGGTATTGTCAGAATGACACCTAGAAAAGCCAGATTCTAAAAGAAAGTTATCCATTTTGGCATACCAAGCCCGAGGAGCTTGCTTGAGGCCATAAAGGGATTTCTTAAGTCGACAAACAAGGCTGGAGTCTGTTTGTATGAAGCCAATGGGTTGTTCCATATAGATTTCTTCCTGCAAGTCCCCATGCAAGAAGGCAGATTTAACATCCATCTGATGGACTTCCCATTTTAAAGAGGCAGCAAGGGAAAGAACAAGGCGGATAGAGTTCATTTTGGCAACAGGGGAGAAGGTTTCAGTGTAGTCAATGCCTTCAACTTGTGAAAAGCCCTTAGCAACGAGACGAGCTTTATGTTTATCAACTTTCCCATCTGGTCCATACTTGGTTCTGTAAACCCATTTACATCTAACAAGTTTGCGTCCCTTTGGTAGAGGAACAAGATCCCATGTATCATTTGTCATTAATGAATGATATTCTTCATTCATAGCTGCTTCCCAATGTGGATGGCCTGAAGCTTCTGCAAAAGTGTCAGGATCATGATTTACTGGAGCTTGAGCCAGTAAAGAAGAGGTTCTTTCAAACTGAGAACGTGTACGTCGCTGATCTGTAGGATCACCGGCAAGATCACCTGCTGCATCCCGAGTAGCACGGACCCATCTTGGAAGTTGAGGATCCTGAGAAGGTGGGGGAGGATTATCATCCTCGCTTTCATCATCTGAAGAAGAAAGGTTTTCAAAAGTAGAAGAGATAGGAAGAGGTGGCACATCTGCCGGACTAGGCTCGCAGGCCGATTTATTTTCATCAAATTTTACATCTCTTCTAATGATAACATTTTTGGACTTAAATGGAATAAGTCTATAACCTTTTACATCTTCAGAATATCCAACAAAAGTACATTTCTCACTCTTAGGTTCTAAAGCTTTATGCTTTTCATCTGGAATATGGGCCCATGCTTCACTTCCAAACACACGAAAGTGACTTACATCTGGTTTAATGGAACTCCAAGCTTCTTCTGGAGTGATATTCTCTAGAACCTTAGTAGGAGTGCGATTGATTATATAATTTTCACAATTAATTGCTTCGGCCCAAAAACTAAGACTGAGTCCTTTAGATTGCAGCATACAATTAGCCATTTCCTTTAAGGTGCGATTTTTCCTTTCAGCTACACCATTTTGTTGTGGAGTGTATGGAACAGTATGTTGCATTTGAATTCCATTTTCGGTGCAAAAGTTGATGAATGTGTTTTTAACATATTCTCCACCATTATCAGTTCTTAGCTTAAGAATTTGATGTCCAGATTGTTTTTCAACAAAGGCTTTGAAGGCCAAAAAAGTGTTAAATACTTCGCTCTTGAGTTTTAAGAAGTATACCCAAGTGCGTCTGGAGAAATCATCAATGAAAGTTAAGAAGTACTTGCAGCCAGAGAATGAAGCAACAGGAAGAGGACCACATAAATCACTGTGCACAAGCTGTAAAGGGGCTGAGGCGTGCCAAGAGGCACGTTTGTCAAAACTGTCCCGATGATGTTTTCCGAGTACACATCCGGAACAAACACCATCTCTGCAAGATATCATAGGAAGACCTGTCACCATATTTTCTTTACATAGATGCTGAAGGGAGCGATAGTTTAAGTGACCAAATCGCTCATGCCAAAGTTTGCTCACTTCATCATTATGAGCAACAAATACTGAGGGAAGATTGGATGACCCAAAGTTGTGAAACTTATACAACCTTTTGGAATCATCAGCAAGACCAGTAGCTAGAATCTGTTTAGGATCTTTTAGATCCTTGATTACAACATCATGAGGTGAAAATTCAACAATTTTACCTTCACCTGAGTGAGTTATCTGATAGACAGATAGAAGGTTGCAGGATAAGGTTGGAACACATAATACATCATTAAACTGACCATTGTCTAGATGAACAGTTCCAGTCCCTACAACATTAAGAGATCTATCATCACCAATATATATATTTTTGGTGTTACAATCATTTAAAGAAGAAAACATGGCTTGGTTTTTGGCCATGTGACAAGAGGCTCCAGAACCAATGAGCCACTCATGAGAATGAGAAGAAGAAGAAGATACATTTAATGCATAACCAGACTGAGATGATTGACAATGAGATGCAGAAAGTGCCATTCCGGAAGTTGAAGTTGAATAGGCTCCACATGGATGTTATGTTTCTTCATTGCGGCTTCCAAGGCTTCCATCTTCTTAAAGCATTTAGATTCTAAGTGGCCATCTCGATTACAAAAGTTACAATGTCTATCAGTCTTCTTCCATTTGTTTTTATTGGTCTTATCATTTTGCTGAAATGATCTTTCATTTTGAGGCTGAGATGGTTTAGGACCATTCTTTTGAGGATATGACTTCTTAGGATTCTTTGAATTTGGTTGCTGCTAGGCGGCTAACGCTTTCGTGGAAGAGTTTCCAAGATTAAGAAGACCAAGGTGTAAGAGTTTTTCTTGTTCTCTTATTAAGGAATCACAAAAGGAGTCAAAGGAAGGGGCCTTGTAGTCTTGTCCTTGACAAATGAAAGCTTCCCTTGTAGAATGGAAAGTGGAAACAAATACAGAGTAGGCTGGTCCCAACTTAGTAAGGATGGAATAAATAAGGTTACCATCTTCTTTCTTAACTTTAACACCTTCCAAGAGATATCTAAGGGTCTTGAATTTGGACAAGAAATCTTCAATGCAAGAAAAATTATTAGGATCCAAAGTAAGCAGCTCATTTTCAAGTTGATGGGCTCTAATTTCATTTTTAATCCCAAAAACTTTAGCAAGTTTTTCTAATGCTTCATGAGGAGTCTCAAGTCCTGCAATGTGGAATCTAAGATCAGGAGAAATAGACATCCCTATCAAACCACGTGCTTGATCTTGTCTATTTTCCCATGTTGCCACCTTGTCTTCATCTTTTGGTTTCTTCTCTTGGTTTGTGGCTATTCTGAAGAGACCTTTACTTCTAAGTAAATCTTCCATGTATTCTACCCATTGGAAGTAGTTAGTGCTGTCAAGAATGACTTGGCATGGACTTTCCATTTTAAAAAAAAACTGAAGCTGAAGATGCTGAAAGTAAGTGTTCCAACGGATAGATCTCGAAAAAATAGGCGGTTTTAAAAAAAACGGCTCTGAAAAAGGCTTCCGGATGAAGAAGTTATGGCTTTTTGAAAAAAAATTGTTGACGTTGCCGGCAAAGTGCGCGAATGTGCGGGAATGAAAAAATCCACCCCCACAAAATGGAGACTTGAACCCAAGACCTCTACTCTCTTAAAATAGCTTTGAACCAATTGATCTATACAAAAAATTTGAGAGAGAGAGAGAGAGAGAGAGAGAGAGAGGGGGGGGGCCTTGGTTTGCGTGCTTGCCTTGAGAAAGCTCTTTTTCCCTACAAAACACAAAACACAAAACCCAACACGAATATGCAAAGAAAAACGAACCTTGCGGCTCGAAGTTAGCTTTAGCCAAAAAACTAGAAATTTTTAAAAAAAATCTCAAAGTTAGCTTTAGCCGAAAAACTAAATATTTTTCTCAATGTTTCTGATTTTCCGAGATCACACTAAGGTGCAGGGAAAAGAGCATACGCATGAGAAAAATCCTTCCTTTCTGTTTCTGATTTGCCCAGATCGCACAGAGTCGCAGGGCAAAGAGCATACGTAGAAATGAAAGGTATAGATCCGGTTAAAAAAAAAGGCTAAATAAACTGAGACCGAAATAAGCAGAGAGAAAATAACAGTAAACTGCAAAAGAAACACTGTATACCTCCCGATCTGAAAAATGACGCAGCTAGGGCTACCGGAAACCTTTTCACGTGAAACGAAAGGGGTTCCTCACTGGAACAGATGCTCCGAACGCAACAGAGCAGTCCTCTCGGCCCGAAAGCAGTAAAAAACAGCAGATCTAGGAAACGACAGCCGCATGCAGTTCTACCGGCTTCAGATTTGGATCACCAACGGACGCGACCCTCAAATAGCTCTGATACCATGTAGGAACTTTCAGGGTAAGTTCCATAGAAAGAATACCAAAAGGACACCGCTCACAACCAGATCTCAAATCAATACACCAGTATTTTTGACGTGGTTAAAACCCTCAGAGTGCAAGGAGGGAAACAGTCCACGGCCTGTCCCAACGTGGGTACTACAGGCAATTTATTAATCAAAGAATGAAAATTTACATAAGCTTCTCTCATGCACGGATTACCCGAACAATGACCCTCCATGCGCTTTAAATAGAACTCATGGACCAATCGGGTGTCAAGCCACGGATCAAGTGTCGGTAATACCGAGGTGAGAGTGAACCGTCGGATCACTACATATCGTGACCGTCGGATTGTAAGTTACAAAATGTACAACGGTAAAGAAACACACTTTACCTAACTCTAACCTAACTCTATACTAGACCAAGTTGAACTTAACTATATCCTGTGTCGGAATATCCTAACATCCTCTACCACATCATTACTTCTACCATGTCACTGCTGACTTAGTTCCATGTGTCATATCCACATGGTGTGAGATCTTCCTACAACTACCAAGTCACCTTGTCCGTATTGCCATGTGTCACATCTAGGTGTTGCCACATGTCCTGAAATTTTTTACTTTTTGCCTGTTGGTTGAAATATTTAGAACATCACAACTTCTTCATATGGACTCCATTCGAATCATCTAATCGAGATATTCACATGGAACTATTTCCGTAAAGTTTTGGGAACTCAGATTTTTTTTCTTTCCCAACATCCTCCCAGATCATTCCTCCCGATTGAAGGAATTTTGGACCCCAAAAGTTTACATACAAAGATCATACATGTTTTCTTTGTTTTACAACAGAATCCACACCCTTTGCTACACAACAAAAGGCCTAAAATATCATTATGTTGCATATTTATGTGATGTCATACAATTCGTCACTTTCACAAAATATTTCACCTATCTATGGGGTCTTCAAAAGAAACATGTGATTTATAATGGCGGCCACACTCAACTACATAAAAAGGCTACCCATCTCTTACACAACCATCCTAATGGGCTATCGTCATGTTGTTGTCTTTCTTCCCAAGCAAGTTCAATGTGCTCTACTTTCTCATATTTTGGTTCTTTCACAAGGGATGCATTCTTGATAGGTGTTTTCATAAAGTTTTGGTCCTTCTTTGGATGTAGCCCTAGATGGAGCTTCCAACATGTACATCTCTATTTCCCACTCCTGTTGCAATAGGTGCATTGATTTTTAACATCCATAATTTCTCGCCCCTCTTTTTCTCCTAATGTGGAGAGGGGTATTTATGTCGTATCTACTTCTTGGTCGACATAATTTTCCTCTACAAAGCCACTCTTTTCTAACACTTGGAAAAAACATGGTTATTCAAAACACAAAATGTACATGGTTTTCTATGCCATAAAATTTTCTTTACATTACCAATTTTCTTATAATCAAAGGGAATGTTTGAATAGTTATACCTTGAACGGTTGTCTTTGGTGCATATATAGTGAGGAGAAAATTACATAGATCATCCTCTAAAACACTCACCTCCATTTGGATATTACTTGTAATCACGGTCGCTGGAATGTTGCGATGTGATCTCATCCTACAATGATTCAGACTCATTACTTGAAGAATCTCTTTCTTCTGTGGCTTTGGAGTTTCTTTCATCAACGGTCTTAGAGAATGCTTCGCCTTCCTCTCTGGCATAGCCTAGTCTTGCATATCGAAGTATTTCTACCACTTGGATGGGATTCAAAATGTCTTAGACATTAACTTCAAGGAATTTTCTTTCATATCCCATTTTCTTCATTACCTTCAAGCCAATGCGTGTAGAGTGATTTTCAAAAACACCAAAATCTTCATCATAATGGGAAGAACATGAAACTGAAGAATTACTAACATTGTTTATCTCAGTTTTCGATTCTAGATCGGGTGAGGATGGCTTTGGTAAGCCTTTATTACACTACAACTTTACCAAGGCCTCTTCTATGGCTTATAAATGAATTTTCAATCTCTTCTTGTCCTCTTCTTCTTCTTCTTGTAGCAATCTTCTCAACTCAAAATTCTCTACTTGAATGCTCTAGTTGATTTCCTTGAGTTTTTTGAGCCATGCATTCTTCAGTTCTCTTCCCATCTCTGATTCAATACCTAAAATCCCTAGCAGACCTGCTCTGATACCAATATTGATATGGATCCGTGGGGAAAATGATCCCAAACTTGGTTTAGTTGAAAGCCCCTTGAACAATAATCAATTCTTAATAATGATATTGTTAAACACACATGGACAGCAAAGAGAATATGAAAGATAAATCATGCAGTACAATTTTATTAACAAGAGATTTACATTTATAGTACATTATGTGACTCTTGGGTTTCAGATCCCAAGGTCTCTTGGACTACTTTGGTCTATTCGGCTTCCACACTAACCCATTTAGGATTAGGTGTCCAACATTCCCCCCCTTAATCCGAAGGGTTATGTATGAGTCCAAGAAGAGAGTTGTAATACAAAATGTGCAAAAAATGCATGGCAACACTAGGCTGAATGTGCTCTATGAAATGTTGGTATAAAGGGCAGTGGTTTAAGGATGACCACCAACACTGGAACGCTTTAGTGCAGTTCCCGGAACTCTTCCAAAACTGGCAAGAAACTGAAGTTTTCTGCTAGAGGAAGTGATCCTATTGTTTTAAATAGGGAAACCTTCAACCATAAAAGGGAGGTCTCATCCCGCATAAAAGGTAAAACTTCAACCTGAAAAGGGAAGTCTCAACCTGTGATGGTTTAAGGATGACCAACAACTCTGGAATGCTTAATGCAATTCCTCGAACTCTTCCAAAACTGGCAAGAAGCTGGTGTCTTCTGCTAGAGGAAGTGTTCTCATTTGTGTTCCTGGAATGCTTCCGAAACTGGAAAGAAGCTGAAGTCTTCTGCTAGAGGAAGTGTCCCAGATTGCCAACTGAAGGCATGTTCAGGCATCTTTGTTTCTGGCTACAACTATGAAACTGGTGTGGCAGGTTGTGGCTCAGGCTCACTTGATGTGACTTTGAAGCTTGTAGATGACCATCATTTCCCCCCCTGTCAGATACAAGGTGAGATGATGGAGGAAACTCAACTACAAGACTGTTCAATATTCTGGAACAAGTTCTGACATGTGTTTGGAATATCTTCTTGGCTGTTGATGCCCATTGCCAAGAAGCGATCCATCCAAGATGAATCTTTGTTCTTGCAGGACGTTTGTTTCTGAAGCATCTATGTGAAGAATGACTAGTTTTATGACAGTGCTTACATGGATGAAGATCAAAACAATGATCTTTCAAATGGCCAACTCGGTCACAGTGTTGGCATTTCTCAATCTGTTGTTGTTGTTGTTGCTGTTGAGGTGAACTGTCATGAGGAACAGGTGAACTGTCATGAGAAACAGGTGAACTGTCATGAGGAACAAGTGAACTGTCATGAATAAATCCAGCACTTTGAAACTGAATGGGCTTTAAGTAGTCTGGAATATGAAAGGACAAGTCCTTCTCATATCCAAGACTAGTTCTGTGCTTGTTGTGGACAAGCTGTTCCCAAGGTCTGATGATGGGCTTGGGAAGTGGAGACTGAGTTTCTGCATCTGCATTTACAATTGCTGCTTTATTTGAATGAACGGTAACATTATTGACTTGCTATTTATGGGAGTCTATTTCAATCCTCTGAACAGAAACAGGTTCAGAATGATGACTCCACTGCTGTAATTCTTCCTGTTGTAGCTTTGTTTCCAGCTGCAAAAACTCAATATTTTCCTGTGCATTTTGTAGACATGTCTGAATTTCTGAGAGAGATCCTATGCTGATTTGTAATGTGTCATCAACATTAGATTGTATAAGATTTCTCATGAACTCTAATACTTCACTGGTTCTGACCATTTTTCTTCAATGTTAGATTTACACCCTCTCTCTCTCTCTTTTTTTTTTTTAATACAATTTATTCAACGCAACAGTGATATTACTCAATTCCACAATGCACAGAATTGATTGTTCAATAATAAAAATCTGCTCAAGCAATACTTTACAATACTGCCGACTAAATAAATCAAAAGTTACTAGCTTAATTGGATTCCACTACAACCCACCAAACTCTTATGCAGCGCTTGAAATAAAGAAGATGATCAGAGGAAACAACTTCTTCAATCTAATTACACAGGCAAAAGGGCACCAGAACCTTCCCACGGGCTTCCTTTAGAAATTCCCACAACACTCTCCACTGGCTGTATAAAAATAAACAATATCCACAACATAAGCAACTTCCTGATCAATATTTCAATAAAATGAATGCTTTCGCTTTGGATGGATACTTCTGCAATTTCCGCGGTGTTTGTCAATCAATTTTAAGATGCAAACTACACCTTTAATTTCTGTTACTGAATGCAAGGCAATCTTCCGGAATTTATAACACAAGCTTATCACACAAGTATTCACACAAGCTTATCTTCTAGACGTGTTTCAGAGGAAATACTATGCGAACCTGCCTGACCAGTTCAAACTTGGGCTTTTGAAACCTGAAATCTGTGAACATCACATTTAGTTTGTGGTTTAAACTCATCGGATCATTCTCAACCTTGTTCTCTTAGTCTTTTGGTAGAACTGATTTCTCCGGATCACAATCACTTTCCTATTGAGCAGAGAATACACAATTGTGAATCTCCTCTAAAACTTGTGTTGATGATGAATAGATTGATATATTCTATAGTTAAGGTCAACCAATACATTTTCTCCCTGAGAAAATTCACAATCATAATCGATATGAATGGAACGAGGCATTATGTGACTGAATGTCGCATTCTTGAGCGATTGGACGGGAGTGAGGCCGACTTAGTGATGTGAACCTCCGAGCAACGGAATAGAGATATGAAAGCTACTTTCAACTGAATTAGAATACAAGTTCTTTTAGGGCATGGTTACTTTCAACACCAAGTTTGTTTATTCATATAACAAAAGCACTCTGTCAGTGCATGATTATTTATTCTGCGGCAAGTTTGTTTGTTTTAACAAACGCTTCACCATAATAGACGTAAACAATGGGTATATACATTTCAAATCTATATAGCAATGAGTGGCTATTTCAAATCATACGCACGCTGCCTCGTCTCTAATTCGCGATTTGAATCCAGGCTGCGAAGCCGGGGATGCCCCGTGTCAGCAAAAACAACATGTAATACGCTGGTGGTGCAATATGCCTGTTGGGAGGAGCCGTGACAGCGACGAATAAGTATTGGTTCCCACACGAATAGCTGCAGTCAATTATCTCTTTCAAGAACCATCAGAGCCGCCATCAGCAAAATTTCAAAAATCTACGGTGATTAACAAACAAATGGGACAACAAATTTAAATATCATTACGCTGTATATCAAACCAGAGAGGCCACCACGCTTTCCTTCTGCTTGAGCGATGGAGATGGACCTGGAACAGCCTCAAGGATCGAGGGATCCAACCTCCCCTCCTCCTCCTCTCACTCAGCTCAAGGATGAAATGTCATCTGGAATGTTGAAGGACCTCTCAAAAACAGACCTCATCTGCAGGTTTCAAGGAGGCTTCTGCCCTCAGTTTAAGGAATTTCTAGTATGGATGCGGAAAATTAGCTGGACGATCGATTCTCGTATATATATATTTTTTTTCTCAAGGGGATTCATTTTCTTACTTTTTGATACCATTGAGTCTCGGAATATCTTCTTCGATGGTCGCTGGACTTGGATGCAGTGGATTCTATGCAAAGATGAAGGGGGTCACTGGTCTTGCACGAGCAAGGTCCGCGTGCTGGACATGAAACTCTGGCACCCCAAATTCCTAACCAATTTGAATGGGTTCACGCAGTTGGGGCGTATGCTAATTTGCTCCAAGGTCATATCAACATCAGCGTTAAACAACGTTCAAAATTCCAAAACGTTCAACACAAAGCCACAATTTTCAATTGAATCCGCACTGACATAGTATGCAACAGGCGCAGTTACCAGGTCAGAGACGTTTATGTCAGAGATGTTTATGAATGAGTGAGAGAGCTGAACAGTCAGAGACGTTTTATGAATCAGTGAGAGAGCATGAAACGCTTATGGACAGAGAGCGCAGGTAAAAATATGGCAGACAGACATGTCAGAAGAACCGCTTGGACAGTGCTGGCAGTCTCAGGAGCAGCTAAAATTTAGCTAAAGAAATATTCATGAGAAAATATTCATGAAGTTTATGGCAGAAATAAACTGCACAGAAAGGTCATAAGACAAATGGCTCACATTAATTATGCAGGGCAGGAATACGCCTGCTCTGATACCATGTTAAACACACATGGACAGCAAAGAGAATATGAAAGATAAATCATGCAGTACAATTTTATTAACAAGAGATTTACATTTATAGTACATTATGTGACTCTTGGGTTTCAGATCCCAAGGTCTCTTGGACTGCTTTGGTCTATTCGGCTTCCACACTAACCCATTTAGGATTAGGTGTCCAACAGATATTCTAACTTGATTGCATTAACATGATTGAATCCAATTAAACTTGTGAATGTGTTGATAGTCTCCTAATTCATTTCTTAATACAACCAATGATCATAATTGTGGAAATAACATGCATAAGAAAACATGATATAAGAGATCAATCACATAATAGAAGAGATCACTATGTTGGTAACATAGTTCACCTAGTGTGGCTACGTCTCTAGACTCTGCTTCATTAACTGCTCTTCAATAGAGGTGCTCTTCTTTGTCAGTACAAAAGGAATGAACTCTCACTTCAAGTGGCAATGTATCGCCTTGAAAGACACATTCTCCTTTGACAATACAAAAGGACTAAACTCTCACTTCAAGTGGCAATGTCTCTCCTTCAAAGAGATGTTCTCCTTTTACGATACAAAAGGACTCAACTCACACTTCAAGTGGCAATGTCTCTCTTTCAAAGAGGCATTTTCATTTGACAGTACAAAAGGATTGGACTCTCACTTCAAGTGGCAATGTCTCTCCTTCAAAGAGACGTTCTTATTTGACAATACAGAAGGAATGAAATATCACTTCAAGTGGCAATGGCATTTTCAGTACCACACTGTCTCAGTTTGTGTGCATAGGCTCAAGTAAAGAATTCTTTGCAATAATGCATATTTCGTTTCCTTGCCGCAACATATAAACATCATATAGAATTTTCAAGTACATATTCTCCCTCTTACAAATATCAAAAACGGGAAAATAAACAATAAATGAGACTTACAATATTTTTTGTGCCAAAAAGCTCAATCAAATGCTTAAAACTCAGGAAAGAAAACACAAACATGATTATATCATCATTTTGCGACTTTATATTGTAAGCATTAGCAACTTCTAAAAAGTAAATCTTTGTCTCGAAACTCATGCCAAGAATGAATGACACATATGAGCTTTTAACCATGAGCCCTCATCTACATTGCTCAAATCCAAATTCATTTTACACAAGTGGACTCGTATCGAAAATCGTGAAGGAGTGACTATAAATACCATAGGTGTTTGTGACTGTCACTTCTGGACCCCTCTAAGTTTCTTTGCCTAAGGCTTCATGCCATGCAGATGTACCTCTATGCAATTAATGTAGGTTGCCTCACTCTTCATGCTAGAGAATGGGCATGATTTTTTCCTCCTTGGAGTTCATACCCATGGCTAGGGGCATGGGCCCCTCTCCCCCCACAAATGTATAAACATTGTTTTAAATACAAATTTGAGGGAAAACATCACAAAGTGTCATGTTATTAGACTGAATAGTGTGTTAATTTTAGGTCATTTTGTTGGGGAGAGGTCTTAGGGTCAAACTCATGGGCCTCCCCTTTTAGTTTTTTGATGTGGATTTGATTACTATACATTACTCACCCACTTTATATGATGACCATCTGTTGTAACACAACGACACTCAATTGGCCCGTTTTTTACAAGATCAGGGTTTGAGCCATGGCCGTTACAAGCATAAACATTTTTGGGAGACCAACTTGGCCAACTGAGGGGTGCCACGTGGTGCCTATGGATTGGTCCAAGTCGCTATCAATGATATGCCATGTGGATGTTTACGAAGGGTGCCACTTGTCACTTCTTGAATGGTCCACCTCATCCATTCAGACTCAACCATGTGTCTATCGTCCATTTTGTTGCATTAGTGCCTACGTTAGCCACCTCATCACTTCCTCTTCCACATGTCAACCTGTGGCCTTACCATGTGGTGCCTATTCAACCAACAACATTAACACTTACATCCTCTGCCACATCAAATTTGCTTCTACCATGTCACTGCTGATGCAATGCCACACATCATATTTACTTGGTGCCACACCATCCCACATCAACCACATCACCATGTCTATACTATCACGTGTGACATCCAGAGGCTGCCATGTGTCCTGACAAGTTTGAATTTTTTCCTATTGGTCAAAACCTTCAGAATGTCCTAACTTCTTCATACAGATTCCGTTTGACGTGATTCAAGTTGTGATGGAATCATCTTGTCAAGCTCTTTAACATGGAACTGTTTCTATTAAGTTTTGAAAACTTTAATTTTTTTGCCTTTCCAAGATCCTCTCAGATCACATGGGCCTTTTAATGTAGATATTAATAAAACATAAGTTTATTAATTAAAATATTTAATATTCTTTTACATTTTAATTTTATAGATAAATATTATAAAATTAGTTTTAGTTTTAAAATCTTATATTTCCTTTTAAATAATGAGTTATGTTTTCATGATTTTTTAAATAAATTATTTCTATTATTTTTTAATTATTTGCTAAAATGTTGAGATATTTTTGATAAGTTGGAAATTTTGTTTTTCGAAATAATCTCATATTAATTAGTAAATATCCTAATCTTTATATTTTATGTTTTACTTTATGGTTACTATTTACTATGCTGAGAGATGCCCTCTAGCTCAGTATTGTAGAGATGTTGTAGTGTAATGTCCTGTAATGTAGTGTAATGTCTTGTTTAACCCTAAAAATAAAAAATAACCTTACATGTGGAATATAACCTCTTTAAAGAGTGAAATTGAACCACCCTATATCCATCTTAACTCCAATCTAGAGGGATCAAATCTCCTGAGATGAAAACCTCTTTTAGAGTGAAAAGAGATTTGATCCCTCTTAATGCTTGGTAGATCTAGTGTTAAGATGGATCTAGGTTAGTAAATATTAATTCTATTTATTTAGTTTTAATTAATTATATTTTTTTAGGGTAAATTTTTCTATTTTCAATTTCAAAAATAATTTATATAATAGGAAAATGTCTATTATGGCGTGTCACTAAGGAAACCAAACTAGATACAAAAATGAAGAGTAATAAGAAACCATTTAAGCAAACAACTAATGTCCAATATTTTGTGAAAGAAACTAGCTTGTATAATTCGGCCATAAATACCATAATCTAATTGAAAACAAATATACTAAACTAGAAAATAAAAAACATAGAGTGATGAGATTCCAAGGCCTCAACTACAATAGACTCTTTTCTACTCTCACATGAGCAGCGAGTATGGAAATAGCCGAGTTGTTCTTTAACACATCCAAGTCTACGATCTAGTGACTAGATGGTGAGATTGATTTTGTCCAACATCAATAAGATTTCTTCTTTGGCCTCATTGTAGTCCCATATAAATCTGCCCATTATAAACTTAAAATGCTAATAAATATCAATAATCTACACATATTAGTTGTATCTACGAAGGGCATGACCCGTGTTAGGTACCTAGTAACCCACATCATTTAAGATCATTGATCATACAAACAATACCATTCCTTAACAATATCACACTCAACTTGTTCTATCTATGCTTTGATTTGTTGAGGTGTATGGTCTTTCTAGCATTGGGTTGAGCTCACTACTCTCACCTAAGGTTGGGAGCCCTCAATATCACATGGATAAGTAGTGCCATGACAAACATAAGCTTGTTGGCGAGGCATGGTTAGGTCAATGAGAAAGTAAAACCATGAACAAGGAGCTATGACTGAAAGAAACTTAAAGAGAGGGTTAAGAAAGGACCAAATTGAGAGCGAGAGATTAAGAAGATAAGGAACAATGAGAAGCACGAGCTATGATTTGAACAAGAGGAAGAGAAGCTCGAGGTGTAGAATGAAAGAACTAAAGGGCTAATAGAGGGAAAAGAGGGTTATAGGGAAGGAGGGAAGAAAACGTTGAAGAAATTACAACCCAAAGGGAAGAAAGACCAACAAGAAAAGAAAACTTCCATGGAGAGGTCAAGAGGTTAGGATAACCAATGATAGAACAATCCAATATGAGTGGTTATAAATAGTAGTTCCAATAGAATACTCGTCCATAAGCTTCTCAAACAAAGTTATCTTTCTCCATGCATTGCCATAATTCAATTTTGAGTGTGCCTTGAGAGAGAAAAACTCTCCAACCCGTGTGTGGACTAAATCCATTATACGAAATTGAATTTGAGAGCCTTGTGGAATGATAATCGAGCATGGTGAGGTTGGCTAGGACAGGGCCATCCTATAACTAGAACTCTACATGAGTACAAACCATGGATTTTATAGATCTCTAACAACATTGATGCAATACCTCTATATCATGTCCCAAGAAAAATTCCATGAGATGATGTCGAGCAATCAGGTTATACCATGAAGCAAAGGGGTGGAGAAATTAATACAGTTAGGGAGTTCCATGCCACGTGCCATCCCATGATTGTAGGGCAATACATCAACAAGGAACTTCTCCACTCATCTCCCATCTGGGGTAATTAGTTGCATATATATATATATATATATATATATATATATATATATATATAGAGAGAGAGAGAGAGAGAGAGTGGTGTAAACACCAACAGGGGAATTTTAACCTTGAGTCTCACAATTTACATAATACTTCATAACACGACGATTACTAATTGAGTTGTTCCCCATGGGCTACTATTTATAAAAATAATTTAAATTTAAATTTTTAAGGAATATGTTTGGAACATTTTTGGGCATATTTTCTAGCCAAATTTGCCCAAAATTCGCCAAATATTCGTTAGAATCGCAAGTTTGAGTTATGTAATATGAAAAATTTAGGACTCCAAGGTGTTGAATCCATGTACACAATGAAAAATTTAAACAAGCAAAGATGAAAATCCCACCCACAATTGTACCAATGGGTTCTAGTAAAAAAATCCAAAACGTAAAATAGCTAGATAACGCCATTTTTATATTTATATTTCATTTTTTTTTTTTGTAACTAGGTTGAGCCTAGGCTGAGATTAGCCTATCTATTAGATGGAAGAATGATCAACCCACTGTAAGATGTTATCACCAGGATTGTGCTAAGCTTGGCCAAGATTGAATGCCACTTGGGATAGTTTAATTCCCACTTACACTCAACAAACAATCATCCTTTAAATAATGCATAGTGTGGCATTCCACAATGCAATAGAGGTATTAAACATATCCTCATAGGACCATTCAGTCTAAATGTTATACTTTGGTGCTTTCATACTTTGTATCATAACTCTAAATCTTATCTCCGAAGCTCCAACATAGAAAATTCACTATTCATTTCAACTGCCTTAAGCCCATCTAGTCCAAGAGTTGAACCTAGATGCTCTGATAACACTATGTAATTCTCCCTCCCACCCCACTGGGTTAAAAATGGCTAAATGAGAGGTGCTACTTTTAATTAACCAAAAATCCATGGTCTCATTATGAAGATGGGGTTAAAAAAATAATCTTTCCCCAAAGCGTGCATAACTTACTTTGGACAACACTATTGCATTCATCTTGTTGAGGGCTTTATAATGATATAAATTTTACCTCCATATGACTTCTAGATTGAAAGCTATGCCCATTAGAAGTTTATACCTCATAGCCCTTGCCACATCAATAAGGATCTTCCACATGGCACTTATTGGATGGTGTTGTTAATCATGTTAACCGTGAGGTTTGATTGTGTTTGACTTTGAATGAAACACAAATCATTGATGACAAATTAATAGTGAACACTTCTTACTAATTATTTGGATTATATCAAGTTGGATGCTCCATTGTTGAATGGTGAAAAACATAGGTCCTAAGGTTTACGTTTCCTAGTATGAGGACATAGTTAGACCTTGTTGAGAGTTTTTGAAGAGGCAATTATTTGAGTCTGGCTTAGATATCGATGTCATTTCATTCTCCTCAGAAATATGTTTATGTTGGTATGTGGCACGCCTCGAGAGGCCTCTTGGTTTGAGAGATATTCACGTTTGAAGTTGGGGACCCCAGTTGGTGGGCTAAAACCCCATACTTGGCATAATGTCATTAGTTGTGGGCATACAAATTCAAATAAGAAGGGTTCCTATTTTTTTCCAGTGGAGAACTAAGGATTCCTCATCATAATTTGTGGGGTCAACCCCTAAACTAACCTAATTCCTTCATTATAGGCAAGTAGACCTTTGCTTAGGGCCTAAGTTGACACATTAATGATGTTAATTAAATAAGTCAAGATAATTAATAATATTTAAACCTTGTAAAGGATTTCTCTAATGTTCATCTAAAATTCCCTAACTAGCCTTACAACACACAACAAAAAGAGACTCCTCCTAACCTCCAAAAAATAACATCTCATTGAATCTTTCTATGCTTGATCTTTGAAATTACTCGACCTTTTTGAGGTAGATTAGCTAAATTTTTTGAGGAAGAGAAGTGTGGATTCCTGAGGCAAGAGGAAGTAGAAGGTAAGGGTTTTTGGCTTTATTTTACCTTGGGAGTTTTTTTGGTTTGTTGGGCTTCTTTAGATTGATGATACAACCTTTGTTTTCTCTTGATATATCTCTCACCTCACTAGGGCCACAAATGTACAATGAAAAACTAAGAATTTCGTATTGTAATCTGTGTGATTGTTTGATCCTTCTTGTTGTGCTTGAGACTTCTATTACATGATTGAGTCATTTTAGGCTTCATGCTTTAATCTTAAATCAGTAGATTATCTTCATAAATGCGGCTCTACCTACAACAGACCAAAAACATGATTTTGGGGCTAAAAAGATTTATCTTTGTGATAACAAAGTCTATAGCATATCCTTTAGGTCTTGGAAAAGGTTTGAAGATTATTTTAGGATTGTTTAAGCCTTAAAAGTCAGTGAAGTTCTCACTCTGTTAGGGCTATCCTTAGGACTATTTGTGTGAGAGAACATATTTGCTGTTTCCCTCAAGAACTTAGACTTGTGGTTTATCTTAGGTTTGTTTCAAGTATAGTTAGGGTAGTGAAAGGAAGTTTGTTCACCCATAGTTTTCAATATATGACAATAATCCTCCCCACAATCTCATTATCTATTAGTGAACTTTTAATATCAAATGCACTAACCCAATGATTCAATTCTCATCTACTTAATAACAATATACATAACAATGACGTTCTCATCTACATAATAACTAAGTTTGACAATAGTCAATGATATATCAGTGAGAGTAACGACTGATATACAAGTGAAACATTTTAGTAACTTTACACCTAATCCGTAGATAGAATCATTGGTGAATTGATATGAAAGTTTGATATGACAATCTATGACATAGATATAACAACTAGGTATGTGATATGTAACAATGACTTTAGATAATGACACGCCTTGACATAACTTGACTTGATATGAAAATAACTTGATTGCATATGACATAGATGAGAAGTAACAACAATTGTTGGAAATTTGTTGTATAAGGAGTTGGGAAATGCTTAACAAAATGACATTGAAAGTTGACAATCTTCATGTATAGGTTGACTTGAAAAATTTGAAAATGGCTAGGTGATATAAGATTCGATGATATTATTTGACACATTGATTTGACTGTGATTTGAATCTAACAATGACTTACTATGGGAACACGATTTGATATAACAGCGATGGTATTATGGTTTATTGATATATCAGTCATATAATAATAATATAGACTAAATGGTGACATGACATATTGATTTGACACCAATACATTAACCTTATTATAGCTACAGTGCATTGTTATGACTTAATATTGAATTGAGACTTAGATTGGACAATAGACTTGACATTGACATTAAAGACACGACCTATTAATTAGATATATTTTGAGGTATAAAATGGACCTCCTAAGGAATATTATAAAATAATAGTGGAAATAATAAAATAATATTAGATTACATCATCAAATTTTAGAGAAAAAAAAGAAGAAACTACTTTTTCAACTCATATTTTTAACTTATCTCCCTACGATTTTACTCAAATTTCGAGAGGGAGCACTCATTGGATGCAGAATTTAATTCATCATCCAAGGATTACCGATGTTGCCTAATTTCGATGGAACCTACTACATGAAAAATGAGAAATATATGAAAAAAATAGAAAGGAAAGAGAAAGAGCTAATAAGTTAATTAGAGGAATCTATTACAAGGTATGTATCTGAAATTGATCAAAAGAAAAAGTAACTGGATATAGTTGTTGCAGAAATAGATAAGCCTAGGAAGGAAAATGGAAGGCAAAAGGTACATGTACAATTTCTCAATAGAGAAGTAGAAAAGGTGACTCCCCTAAATTTACAAACAGAAGTAGCAGAAAGAAGAAGACAAATATTGAAAAGTCAATTTCAAGAAGACCTTGAGAAAAAGCAAGAAGAACTTGACAAAACTCTGAATAATGTCAACAAGTTCAAGGATTAGAAAAAAGAACACTTGTATATTATTGGCAGGAAAGATCAAGAATTGTATTAGTTGAAGATGAAGGTAGAAGAAGTAGGTAAGGCTCCATGTGGCAAAGGCACAAGCTTCATCACTTTGCAAGGAAAAAATGAGGAAAAGATTGATCAAAGTGAAGGACAAAAGAAGACTGCAACTCCAAAGAATGATATTGAATTAGTCAAGGAAAAAGGTGATACACATCCAATTATGAACCTGATGATTCCCACAGTGCCTAGTTTCTCTCCAGTAGGTGCTTCCTTCAATGCCTTTATAAACCCCTCTACCAGGATCAAAATTCCTTGTAAAACATAAATTATACTACAACAAAACCCTATGATTAACATCCCTTTTTGCTTCCTTTTTTTTTTGTCTAGATCCCATTTTTGGTGTTATTTGTGTCCATTTATCAAATATGGTGCAAAAATTGATATCAAGTTTGCACTGAGTTTTTCACAGATTTTTGCACCAAGTCTTACACTAAGTTTAGCACCAAGAATTGTAATAGGTTTTGCACTATATTTTACACTAGGTTTTACGACAGGTTTTATGCCAAGTTTTGTGCTATCCTTTGCACCGTGTTTTGCATCAAGTTTGGAACCTAATTTTGTTTCACCAACTTTTGCATCCTCTATTGCATCCATTTTTTGTGCCTACACTTTCATCAAATTTTGCATCATCTCTTGCATCCTCTTTTTCATCATTTTTTGCATCCATTTTTGCATCAGTTTTTGCATCCCCTTTGCGCCAAGTTTTTCATCGAGGTTTGTGTCTAGTTTTGCATCTAATTTTGCATCTACTTTTGTTGCATCCACTTTTACATATTGTTTTTCATCCATATTTACATCCTCTTTTTCATCTGTTATTGTGTCCGCTATTGCATCCAATTTTCTTGTGCCATAATTTGCACCTAGTTTGGCACCTCCCTTTGCACCCATTTTTGCTTCTAAATTTGCATCCACGATTGCATCCTCATATATATCTAGGTTTTCATTGACTTTTACATCTATTTTTTAAGCCCTTTTTTATCCACTTTTGTGTCAATATTTGCATAAGGTTTTGTGTCTCATATTGCATCTACTTTTGCATCGATTTTTTTTGCATCAACTTTTGCATCCTATTTTGCATCCATTGTTGCACCCATGTTTAAGTCCACTTTTGAATCCATTTTTGCATCTTATGTTTCATCTTC